>CM062294.1:13798395-15158355 GCA_031216915.1 Pictodentalium vernedei
GACGTCATGTCACGTGACCCAGTCGCGCCATTTTGTGCTATCACGGTAACCCGAGTGAGCAGCCATGTTGTGCCATCATTGCCATAGTGATATGTGGTGTTAGTGCGCATGCGCAGCGCGTGTAGTTAGGGCGATACGTGCTTCGTCCTTCAATTTGTATGCTGTAGGCCGCCACCTTGATTAATTAAGGATTGGCGAATAAGTAATGCAACTTATATTAACGCCTCTTCTTGGCTCAATGGCGTAGGTGTTGGATGACCTCCGTAGCGGCAACTTCCTGGCCTCGCTCTTCTCGAAAACTACGAAGAGCTCTTTAGCCTGCTGGGAGTGTGTCTCTCTCCGCACACAGAACAGCAATTTTATGTCCTCACCTGACAGGGCGGTACGCTGTGACAACAGCAACCCCACAATTGATACTGACAGAGAGTGTTCGGACACCTCGAGAACTTTCCCCGACCGGGGATCGATCCCAGGACTTCTGGTACGAGAGACCACTCGCCCACCACTCTCTCTTAGACACCACGCCATCTTGGTTTTTATAGCAGCAAGTGGTTGCTATGTTACACAAAGGCCTTTGGCGCCCCTTTTTCTTCGTATGTGGCTATGTGTTACCTGTAATGTGAACATATTGTAACACAATGTGTAATAACACACAAGCACATTCCACCAAACACCCGCGTTCCATGGATTACCTTTTTCTGAAAAATGTCTGGCCTTCGGCACCCCTTTTTCGTCGCATCTGCCTATGTGCTAGTACACAATGTGTCACATTGTGCATAAGCACACAAGCACATATCGACACATTCTATGTGCTACCTGTAATGTGTACACTGTGACACAATGTGCAATAACGCATAAGCACATCTCGGTACGACCACTCAACATACAATGCCTTATATTCCTAGCTTGCATTGGGTCTATGTATTGTTTAGATTGATACAGGCTAAGATGAATAGGGTGATCTAACTGAGCCGAGATTTGACCAATAAGCAGTTGTCGAGACAGGGTCAGGTACAGTTAATAAGTATGAAGGAGGGTTGAAAGTAAATAGTAATGGTTGAGACACGGGGAAGAATAACTGTAGTCAATAGTAATTGAACAAGGTAGTAATGACACAAGACTGCAAGGATGACTACAATACAGGCAAATCATAGGACACATAATTGAAGACAAAATTGAAGCCGTCGATAAGAATACCTGTATAGGAGCTAGGCGTCATATTGGAGCTAGGAGCTATATTGGAGCTGTAGAGGAATCCGGTTATAGGTATCCTGAAATACCCGTATGAGCCTATGTGCTAGTGCACAATGTGTCACATTGTGCATTTTCACATAAGCCAATAACAGCATATGCAGCATGCACCTATGTGCTACCTGTAATGTGTACACATGACATGAACACATCTAAGGAAGTCAGAATACTTTATGAGTAGAGGGGGGAGGTCATAACATAGCTTATAGATACATAGGTTGAAAACCGAGGATTCTCAAAGAATCCGAGCCAAATAAACCATTGTCGGGTTGTTTGTGGTAATTCTACAAAGTATTTTGAAAAAATCTGACCCTGCAAAAGCTCTTTTATGCAAAGGAACACTCCTGTTATTAAAACAAAAGCCCAAAATGGGGGACTTCGTATTAAATAAAGTCGATTTTGGTGGTTTGAAAGGATTGCTTGTGGTAATTCTACAATGTAAACGAACCGGAAAACTACTCTTGTACAAAGGAACATACCCTCGGAACATACTATCGTATTGTTGTAGGCCTTTAGGTAACATAACAACAACGTGCTACCATATAACCCAAGATGGCGGCCTCCAGTATACAGAATGGCGGACGGAAATACGTATCAATCTAACAGGACGCGCTGCGCATGCACACTAACACCACATATCACTATGGTAATGGCGTCACAACACGGAAGCTCACGCGCGCTACCATGGCAACACAACATGGCGCGACTAGGTCACATGACATGATGTTATTTGCGAGGTCCCCCACCGGGGTCGCCCAACATTTAACTGTGCACGACATACTACTAACAAATAACAAAGTAAGTGTACAATGCATGAAAATGGAAAAGCCGGAGAGGCTGTCTTCTCGCCATTCCCACACATCAGATTTCTGGACATCAAAGCCCTTTCATTGTCTTTTCCGCGAGTTTTTTTGTCTTAATAAATTAGACAAGAAGATTCACTATTCAAGGGACGGAGATATTTCTTGTGAAGGTCACATCAGTTTAAAACACTAGTAGTTTGAAAGAAGAAATAATGGGCTTGCAAAGGGAGATCCATTTATTTAAAAGAGCAATCGGGGCAAGAGAGATTGGCGCAAGAGTTAAAGGGCGAATACGAATTTAGCACTGTATTGATTATTGCCCTTTTAAACTGGGTTTTAAAAATAGTTCACAATTTTCGGAAAAGAATGGAACGTTAGATCCGCCGGGAAACATATTAAGACACGGCTGGAGTGCGCGTGCACTCCCAAATTGTCTGGTTTCAATTCCCAAAGGATTTCTGTAAATTTTAAAAGTACTGCCAAGAGACACAGGCAGTTTATTATGATAAACAAAAAACATGTAACTTATAGAGGTTGTCGAACTTCAATATGCCACAATTTCTAAATAATAGTGCGGTATGTGAATTATATCTTGTGTTCGTTATCACATGAAGAGCCTGTTGGCAAGGTTAGAATTCTACCTGTAGATGGTAAATGATCCCAAACAAGTATACTATATACTGTACATTTGTGTATTATATAAGACGTAACACTGGGGGATGTCCCGAAATAGGAACATTTCAAAGTTTGTTTCAAATGACAGCATATGAACATAGAATAAAATGTATGTCATGCTGGTTAATGTATAAAATATTTTCAAACTAAATAAAAATAAAAATAAACAAGTTATTAATCTGTCTCGAACTAGAAATTTATAAATGAATAGGATGTCTCTATTAGAGACGTGTTGTATAGGTACGGCAGTTGGCTGCCGTCGAAACACGAAGAAAAATTGATAATTATAACTTCAGTTTTTAACAAATGGAGATAAAAATCGAGATAAAAGCTTAAAATCTACAGAAGACTGAAAGAAAACGTATTTTTCCTGTTTACATTTTATATTTTCACCTTTCTACCCAAACTGGATACTTTTCAAACTCAGAGAAAATTTTTCTCTCGTGGTGGACAATTTTCTCTCGCAGTGGAAGAAAAGTTTTCATTTCTGAAGAAAAGTTTCTCCCTGAGAGAAAAGTTTCTTCCCTGGGAGAAAAGTTTTCTCCATGGGAGAAAAGTTTCCAAGGAAAGAAAATAAAAATGAAAAAAGCGAGGGAAAATAATATATGTACGGTTGTGGCTCTCGTACTTTTATTCTTTCCGCGGTGTGATTTTTCTTTTTAGCAATACCACATTGCACGACACTCTCTTTTGGAGTACACAGGGTTCATTACGATAGCAGCCAAAGTAAAATTATTTCCCCTTGTATTCAGAATTCATCTCGCGCTGTTGTGTTTTCTTGCTGGGGATTCTTCTTCGATCCCTCTCGAATAACCCCCGTTTCCCCTTCGCAACGTCGTATCTTTTTAATTGCAGACTTGAGTAATATCACGTTGCTTTTGATGTCAAACAATTTGCATACATTGTTTTTTTGCATTCTCTTTCATTTAAGTAATTTCACATTGCTTCTCAAACCTAGCACTTTGCATACATTCTTTTGTCTCACGTACAAGCGAATCCTAAGTGTCAATATGCTTCAAGGGAGGAATGGACAAAGAAAAGTTTCCAGGGAATGCACCAGGGGGGGTGGGGGGGGGGGGTGGGGTTGGGGGGGGGGGCTCCAATCCCGGAGAACATTTTGGTTTTGTGAACTGAAAGACGCGGTTTCCTTGCATCTGAGCGATGAATGGCTGTCCGCATAGAGGACATTGCGATGGCATCTCGTCGCCTGAGTGCTAGAATGTTCTATGTCCCATAGGGGACATGGAACATTCTAGCACTCAGGCGACGATCTTATCATCTGCATCGATCATTCGACAAAAATGTTTCTACCGGGGGTAGGGGAGGACCAGGGCTCAAAATAAGCGGTGTCGCATCGCTTTTTGCTATGCAAAACTTGCAAAAGGCTATACAATGTTCAATTATGTATAGCATTTTGCGATACAAGATAATCAACTGCAGCCCATTAGGCTGCAGTTGATTATCTTGTATCGCAAAATGTAAATGAAAATTTGCAAACAAATTTGAAAACTAGTTCACTGATGCTTTACGTCTGATTGTGAAACATTCCAGGCATGACTCAGATTAACTCTCCATCAAGCATCATTAGCAACTTCATATGTAAGATGAATTCTATTGGTTTAAATTCTTCCTGTTTTTACAACATTTTGCATAAAATGTCTATTAAAAATAACTTCAAGCCCATCAAATTAAAAATCCCAACTTCCATTTTGAGAACTCTGTTAAACAACCACGACGTCATTTGAAAATATCCAAGTCCATGCAACCCTTAAAGGCAGTTCATTTAAAAAAAACATAGTAAATGTGTTGCAGATCATTTGGAAATGCCCAGAAATGGATGGAAACTATTCTATCTACTTAGAAGAATTCAATACAAAACAGCATAATATAACTCCGGTATACAAAAATAGCTATGCAATTTTTACAAAATGCTATTCATTTTTTGGAAATGTGGAGCATTTTGCTACGCATAGAAAACAAGTTATTTTGAGCACTGGGGAGGACCCATCCTGAAGACTATAGTTCGGTCCAATCGGATTTTTTTTTTTAAATTGAAGGAATGCTGTATCCTTTCATCTGAGCGATCAAATGGCAGACACGACTGCTGGTTTATTGAAATGTCCTCTATGTGGACTGCCAATGTCCAATTAGAGCACATTTCCATATACCGGTAGTCTATGCAATAATATCCATTTCACTTGTTGGTCGTTTTCACGAAATTTCACGTACCAACAGGTGTTGAACTGCAGTAAGGGGAGAGGGGTGGGGGCGGCAGGGGGAACCCGATAGTCGGCCCACCGAAAATTTTCCCAGTGGAGGATACGGCCATGTCGCCACTGATGTGTTTCAAATTAGCGACTGATTGTCTCTTTAGCAAATTTGGTGGGCAAAGTTTATTTTTGCGTTGGTTTATGGAAAGTTACTCTTTGACATACGTTCGCATCAGGCTCTTGGAATCCTGTTCAACAATTATCAGTTAAACCCCATCACCAGCTAAATAATGGAAGTACAAAAATGTGCAGCTGTGGCCACAAAAAGTAGATCTTCTGTTTCTCAGGCCATTATTTGTAAAATTGAATGCGGGCGAGCGGTTTTTTATTTTATTTTTTATTTCTGTAATTATTTCTTTGCCATCAAAAGTTCATGTTCTTGGTTTATGTTTTAGGCCTCATAATCTACGGAATAGCATCGGTGGTGGTGTATCCCGTCCCTGATAACAAGAAGATTTTGCAATGAGTAGTATAGAATGTTGGGATCAATCCTATTTTCGGGATCTCGGGATCTCGGGATCTCGGGGGATCTCGGGGGGATCTCGGGGATTCGCGGGGATCTCGGGTTCTCTCTCGGTTCTCTTTTGGTGAGGATCCCAGGGTATTTTTGGGGGATGGTCTCATAGGGGAGGAGAGGGATCTTCGTGGGGAGGGACTGGAGGAGATGATCGTCGCCAAGGGGGGTCCCGAGGAGGTATTCTTGTGGGGTAGGTATATGTAGTAGTATGTAGTGCGGAGATCAGGGATCATTTCAGGTTCTCGGGTTCTCGGGTCTCGGGTTCTCGGGGGTTCTCGGTGGTTCTCGGGTCTCGGGTTCTCGGAGGTTCTCGGTGGTTCTCGGGTCTCGGGTTCTCGGGGGTTCTCGGGGGTTCTCGGGTTCTCGGGTCTCGGATTCTCGGGTTCTAGGGTCTCCTAACATTAGCCCTTTACCGGCCGGCGCTATATTTCGAATTTAGTATTTTGATTTGCCATTTCGGGGGTTTCTGGGTATTTCGGTGTATCATTCGAGAAATTTGGGAATCTCGATGGAGGGTCCGGAGGAGATGTTTGTGGAGGGTCCCGAGGAGGTATTCTTGTTGGGTGTTACAGGGGGGAGGTATTTGTGGTCTGGAAATTCGAATTTAGTATTTTGATTTGCCATTTCGGGGGGATGGGGGGGGGGGGGGGGTTCTGGGTATTTCGGTGTATCATTCGAGAAATTTGGGAATCTCAATGGAGGGTCTGGAGGAGATGTTTGTGGAGGGTCCCGAGGAGGTATTCTTGTGGGGGTTACGGGGGAGGTATTTGTGAACTGGTAATTCGAATTTAATTTTCCGATTTCCGTTTTTTTTTTATTTAATGTTAAAGAAATGTTTTTTTCTGTTTATTGTTTTAACTTGAAAATATTCTTCTGTGATATTAGATACCTATGTTTGTTTCAGTAAGTAACATTCGGGCAGTATTGCGAGAACATTTCAGAGATATATTTAAGCCTGGGTTCTTTTATTTCAGAAATTATTGCTATCTTTAAGGGGATTACCTGGAGGACACTACTGGTAGTTTGCACATTGGATATTACTCAACTGTATTGTGCAATATTTGTGATAACATGACTTCTTGTAGGATTAATGATAACCACTACTATGACTCGGCTGAACTAAAGTCATAAACAACAAAACAAAATATTTCAACGTTAGGATTTTTTATTTCAATTGCAAACATTTTACATAATTTTGTAGAATTTGATTTCTGTGGTATTACAAACATATTATAGAGTACATTTTTCACAATAACTTCTCTTCATCATCAGAATCTGTATCCACAAACGATTCTTCATCATCAGAGTCTGTATCCACAAACGTGTACTTTCTTAACAGGGGGTCCAAAATGTATTTTCTCTTCTCCATGGCGTATTTTTCCGCTTCGCTGACCCCATAACCCTCGTCCTCCTACTACATATACCTACCCCACAAGAATACCTCCTCGGGACCCCCTTGGCGACGATCATCTCCTCCAGTCCCTCCCCTATGAGACCATCCCCTAAAAATACCCTGGGATCCTCACCAAAAGAGAACCGAGAGAGAACCCGAGATCCCCGCGAATCCCCGAGATCCCCCCGAGATCCCCCGAGATCCCGAGATCCCGAAAATAGGATTGATCCCAACATTCTATACTACTGCAATGCTAAAGCATTGCAAAGCTTTCTTGCACTCCAGGGTCAAATTTATCAATTTTATTAACCTGGTAAACTATCAGACATAAACCATTTAATTTTTCTTCTTTTAGGTTTACAATGGTTATAAAAGGAGAGCATGCAACAGCCAAAAAGGACCATTCGGGAGTGGGGGGGGGGGGGGGGGGGCGTGAGAAACAGATTTTTAATTTTTTAGGCCTTATTTTCCTTCCTCGATTCACTGTTTTCACAAACGCTGTTCAATGAACTCACAATAACTGTACAATCAATTCAATAAACTCACAATAACTGTACAATCAATGACGTTTTGCTGACGGCTGATATATACCGAAGGCGAAGCGTACACTGAACGTGATGCAATGGCTGATACTTTTCGTCATGGAAAGTGATTTATGGGATAGTTGGCTTCTCTTAATTTCCGAAAGCTGCCAGTAAATTTAACACTAAGGGAATGGAAATTTCATATAAATATTGAAATTTTGAAATGTTATCAAATTTGTATCATCAATGTGTGCAACCATTTCACAAACTTCCGGTATTTACCTATAATAAATATAGTATAATACAAAATACAGAAGGCTGGCTGTCTGTAGTTTTTTCTCTATTATGTTTGAATGTTTTTCTATTATTCCCTGTTGAAACACTGGTTGAACCCATTCAAAAATAAGAAAATGGCATTACTATGGCACCTACAGTACATGTAAAGTGTATTGTCACTAAATCATTTGCAGAGTGGAGATTCCACCCAAGCAATAATTGCAAATTTGTTGCAAAGCAAAACAAGCGCAAGCATAGTTCCAGCCAATGGACCTCCGGGTTAAACCCGGAGGTCCATTGACTGAAACACTGCTTGTATTTTTCGTCCACATGTACAGAATTTGAAAGTGATACTTTGGGTGATAACTCCACTCTGTGGGTGATTTTGTTACAATCCACTCTCCACGTACTGTAGATTAAAGTTTGTTCAAAGTGTTACACTTCACTGATTTTAGTGGGCACCAGAATCGGTTTGAAAATTAACACAGAATTTAGTGCTTGTTTAAATGAATTTTTCCTAGAAGCTGACTTTTACAATTTATTCTCCAATTAGTTTCAACGTTTGGCTATTATTCTCTCTTGAAACCCATTTAAAAATCAGAAGCCGACCTTTTCAGCATCTTTTGATGTTCTGTAACTTTCTTCTGCTCATTATATCAAAAATGTGTGTATCGTGATGTATAATACAGACACCATCCTTTCGATTAGTATAAATTGTTTATTTATTTATTGGTGTTTAAGGTCACATACTTATGCACGAATGGCTAATCATGACCGTGACAGTTTTACGGGTGGAGGAAGCCGGAGTACCTGGAGAGAACCACCGAGCAACGACGAGCAGCTGGCAGATCCCCAACATCGTAACTCCGCACTGCAGCACAGGTGGGGTTAGATTGGTTGAAGACAATCGCACCATCGACGTGCAGTACGCCTTAGTATACGAGGTCAACGTGCCCCAGGTGGACAATTGGGGTTAAGTGTCTTGTCCAAGGACACAACGCGGGAGTCCGAATCGATCGCTATGACGGTCACCCATCCAAGAATTAACCGGGCTCGACAGATTATTATAAAGATCTAGGAGGTGTGATTTGCTAATTTTTCTTCCGAGAAGCATAAAAAATACAAATTACTGTAAAAATACTTCGCTGAACAAGGAGCCAAAGTGGACGCTTAAGTTGTGTTAGTAGGTGTGATACTTATAGATATTCTTAGTGACGGTTTATCTTAGAAGTGCTTGCTCACAATTAGCTTGACATAAGAAGGCAAATTTCATTTTTGTAACTTTTAATAAACGAAATTACGTAACGTCGAGCCCGGTTAATCTGAGCGATCAATTCGGACTCCTGCGTTGTGTCCTTGGGCAAGGCACTTAACCCGATTGCCCACATGGGGGCACGATGACGCCGTGTACTAAGGCGTACTGCACGTTAATGGTAGGCATGTCTTCAACCAATCTAACCCTGGCTGTGCTGCAGTGCGGAGTTACGATGTTGAGGAGCTGGCAGCTGCTTGTCGTTACTCGGTGGTTCTTTCCGGGTACTCCAGCTTCCTCCACCCGTAAAACAGTCACGGTCATGATTAGCCATTGTGCATAAGTATGTGACCTTAAACACCAATAAATAAATAATAATTTTTTCTAATCGAAAGGATGGTGTCTGTATTAAACATCACGATGCACACATTGTTGATATAATGAGTAGAAGAAAGTTACAGAACATCAAAAGATGCTGAAAAGCCAGCTTCTCAAGTGATGGGCATTATGATTTTTTGGAGACGAAAGTACAGTACGTGGAGAGTGGATTGTAACTAAATCACCAGCGAAGTGGAGTTATCACCCAAACTTCAACTTTCAATTTTTGTACATATCGACAAAACATACAAGCAATGTTTCGGCCAATGGACCTCCGGGTTTAACCCGGAGGTCCATTGGCTGAAACTTTGCCTGTGCTTATACCATGCGACAAATGCCATGCAACAAATTTACAATTATTGCTCGCGTGGAATCTCCACTCTGCGGGTGATTTAGTGATAATACACTCTCCACATACTGTAATACTGGAAAAAGAGTCAATCTTACCTTCAACATTTTCCATATTTTCTGAAAGACATCCTTTTTGTCGGAACATAAATTTATGACACAATTTGATCTGAAAGAAATATATAGAACACTTTCTTCTCAAAAGTGGTGTACAACAGCAGCAGCAACAACAACAGCAACAACAACAACAACAACAACAACAATAATAATAATAATAATAATAATAATAATAATAATAATAATAATAATAATAATAATAATTGGAACTTGATTTGCTGCGGTCCTTTAACGAGGAACCCAACATCATTCCTGTTCCCTACGTACTCCCTCCCAGACTCTCCTCCCTACGTACTCCCTCCCAGACTTTCCTCCCTATGTACTCCCTCCCAGACTCTCCTCCCTACATACTCCCTCCCAGACTCTCCTCCCTACGTACTCCCTCCCAGACTCTCCTCCCTACGTACTCCCTCCCAGACTCTCCTCCCTATGTACTCCCTCCCAGACTCTCCTCCCTACATACTCCCTCCCAGACTCTCCTCCCTACGTACTCCCTCCCAGACTCTCCTCCCTACGTACTCCCTCCCAGACTCTCCTCCCTACATACTCCCTCCCGGACTCTCCTCCCTACGTACTCCCTCCCAGACTCTCCTCCCTACGTACTCCCTCTCAGACTCTCCTCCCTACGTACTCCCTCCCAGACTCTCCTCCCTACGTACTCCCTCCCAGACTCTCCTCCCTACATACTCCCTCTCGGACTCTCCTCCCTACGTACTCCCTCCCGGACTCTCCTCCCTACGTACTCCCTCCCAGACTCTCCTCCATACCTACTCCCTCCCAGACTCTCCTCCCTACGTACTCCCTTCCAGGCTCTCCTCCCTACGCACTCCCTCCCGGACTCTCCTCCCTACGTACTCCCTCCCGGACTCTCCTCCCTATATACTCCCTCCCAGACTCTCCTCCCTATGTACTCCCTCCAAGGCTATCCTCCCTACGTACTCCCTCCCAGACTCTCCTCCCTACGTACTCCCTCCCAGACTCTCCTCCCTACGTACTCCCTCCCAGACTCTCCTCCCTACGTACTCCCTCCCAGACTCTCCTCCCTACGTACTCTCTCCCAGACTCTCCTCCCTACGTACTCCCTCCCAGATTCTCCTTCATAACCTCCAAGGATTCAGATTAGGATTTTATCCCTGGAATGGGAATTTTCTGACTCTTGTTTTTGAAAGTCAGTTACGATACCGGGGATTTTCCGGTTCTCTTTTTGTGAATATCAGTCCAGATACCCGGGAAATTCATAGGACAGAACCTGGAATCAAAAATTGTGAAACGCAACCTTGGATTACCGATTCTTGTCTATGAATTTTTCGGGCTGTAGCACTGATTTTTAGTATCGGTAATCGGTAAATTTCCGTTCGCGAGATTTAACCACAACTCTAACAGCTGTGCTGGTCGCGGAAGAAATTGACATTCTCGGTAATCTCATAAAACTATAATATACAGTGATTGATACCATGGTTTATGAATTTCACGGGTATCGTGATTGACTTTCAGAACTCGGAGACGCAGAGCCGCAAAATTCCCGTTCCTGGTATTAAACCTTTAATAATTCAGTTACAAGCAGTTTTATAATTTCATTCCATAAATGGACGTTTATTTGAACAATAAAGACCTTGGATAAATTTTTGCTTTATTCACCTAGTAGGGTGATAAATTTTCCCCGTAGGTTTAACATTGAAATAATTTATCCCCCTAGTAGCGGCGGACTTGTTGACTTCTGGCCTCTACCACATTTGTCTAGCATAATTAATAGTTCGATTGTTGATTTCTTTAAATCTTTTTGAAAGTATTACACAATGCCAGTAGAAAACACCACCCACTGCTCATATAATAAAGTATTTTGCAAGTTTAGCTCAAGTTTGTAGGGAAGTTATTTTTAGACAGAAATGTATTTCTGCGCCTTGTTTATTTTTTCCAATTTTACTGGTCGATCGAATTGGACCAATGTGCTCCTCACTTCTCGCTGTGTTTTGTATTGAATTATAGCACGATTTTGCCGCGACTGCCCTGTAGAAGATTTATGGGATAAACAAAATAAACGTATAGTGTTTTCAAGTAAAAAAATTATTCTACTCGCACAATTAGGAATGAAACCGATTCGCCAGTGGCTCGTCGGTTTCATTCTTAATCCTACTCGTAGAATAATTTTTTTACTTGAAAACACTGTACGTTTATTCTATATATCCAATGACTTTATGTCGATCAGTTTTTCATTTTGTGATGTTTCATATATTTGTCCACAGTCCAAAATGTCTTTGCTCTATATTTTGAATAGCCGTCCAAAGAGACCTAATTCAATTACAAGCAGTTTTATAATCCCCCCATCCGGCGCTCAGTGAATGGCTCTAACTATAATATTGTTCATTTCTCTCATATCATCTCTCACTCACTTATCTCTCGCGTTTTCATCTCATTCTTCCATTAATTTCTCAACGAATCTTATCGTACTAAGCAAGTATTTGTGGCATTCAAAAATGAAATTTTCCAGGGTCTCCGCTACTCCGAAGCTGCACATTTGGAACAAACTTTTCTCACGCTTCCGGATTTCCCCTTCAGCTAAAGTGACTTTGATCTCACTTTGAACAACAATGACCCCCCCCCCCCCCCCAAAAAAAAAAGATCAGTCTTTAAAAGTTGGTGTATCTTTCCTGCGTAGCCCGTCCAACGAGCTGTTGTCCCTAACTCCAACCCGTCAGTTTCTATTGCAGTTTTCGAGCTCCCTTCAGATGATGCAGCTGCCCCCAGGTTCTGTCCCAATTCTAGATCTTCATTCTCAATGGAATAATTGTCCATTAGCTCCCTAACCTGCCTTGTCCATCCTGCCTGGATGTTAAAACCCCCATGCACATTTGAACACCACTTTACACTTTTCCATGCATTTTTGTTCTCAGATAAAACGCTAGGAGTCCATACTAATGGAAGGACATGCTTTCAATATCACCCCAAATTAGCCCAACGCTTATTGCATACTGACTGTGTTTTAGTTTAAACAGTATTTATTTCAATGCAGAAATAGAAGTAAAGTATTAAAAATAAAACAAGGAACACATATGTCATAAACAATATACATGACAGTGGATCCAGCATCTAGTATAACGCTCATATGGGTTGTTTCAACAAAAAAACATTACACGGTAATTATAAATACTCGACTACGACTAAGGATTGGTAACTTACGTAATTCAGGAGCCACTGATTGTTTGGTAATTTTACGTCCCCGGTTGATTAATATTGTATATATATAGCCTTGCATTACACTAATATGTATGGGGACTCATCATGTTTCAAATCACAATTGATGTGGGTCAATCTGATTTGTCCCGACCGCGTTGGCTCAAGTCCCGACTGATAAAATATTCCAGCAACGCCATCAAGACATGAATATCAGTCAGTCAGGATTGTAAACTCAAGCTTGTTTGGACATTTTTTGTAGATAAATAAAATATACACGCATGCAGTCGTACAATAAATTCTTATTTATTTAACTGGTTGAGGGATAGGTTAGTTTTGGTGGTCTGAGTTTGTTCTTCAAAATTTGTTTTATTACAGGCACTCTCCAATAATTTGTAATAGAACAAATATTATATTTGCGTTTGTCTGAATATGAAACATTTACTTTTGCTCTAGTACCCTCGTGTTTTTAAAAGCCCCGATAGTAGTGTTTATTATACGCTAAACGATAGATTATCGAAGAAAATGTGGAAAGGTAGAAATCGTATCCCCCACTGTGAAGATATAGAAATTTTCACTTTCACGGTATCAATCAAAATGGCGGTTTTTAAAGCATCACTTCATGGTGAATACGAGTCAAATTATCACTGGAAATAATCAATTTGTTCTAAAAACGTATAATGAAAGGTAAATCTAGCGTTTTTAACTGGATACCGATCATTTCCAGCAATATTTCAACATGTATTCACCTTGAATTGGTGTATGAAACCCACTAGCCCAAACATGGCCTGAAAATGCGTAATATAGGTTTTTGGTTTGGTACGTCCTTTCAAAGGACGTACCAAACCAAAAACTTATATTATGGACTTTCAAGCTATGTTTGGACTAGAAACTCGCTAGTTGAATGAGATTGCAAGACGCTATCTGTTCCGAGTCTGAAGCAAATCACTTCCGCGACTCACGGATCCAATGCGCTGTTTACTTTCATGCATCAATTGGAGGTTTAAACGAGTGGAATTATCAGATTCTTATAAAAAGCGTATAATAAAAATGAAAATCTAGTGTTTTTGAGTGGATACCGAAAATTATCTCACTTGTGACCGAGACAAATGGTTATTTTCGCTCGCGAGATAATTTTCGGTATCCACTAAAAAACACCAGATACTCTTTGTAGCACTAAACCAGTTAACACGCATAGTACTCTAAATTGGTCATGATTACCCCACCCCCACCCCCCGCTCCACACAAACACACACCCAACAGTTCAAACCCAGTACGAATGCCTCATTTTGTAAGAATGACTGTGTGTGTGACATAAGTCCACATAGAAACTCTTTTCTCCCCCCACTGCATGTGTAACATACGTGTGTCCCGGGTGAGATAGCAGGGAGAGAAAGATGTATCCCACCCCATCCACGTGACGTTATACATTTGTAACGTTATTATGACATTATGCATATCGTATCAGTTTCTTGCTACCAACTAATTCATATTGACGTCATCGGAATGCAGTCTGATCAAAGTTCGATGCTCTAAAACTCTTCAACCCTCAAGCTGCCACCGTTCCTAATCGATTTCGTGATATATACCTTTGGTATATACATAACTTGTGCATGCTCTTTCCGAAGGTGTCATCAGTTTCTCAAAACAACGAATACAAAATGAGTTGATTGGATCTGCACGTGACTCCCGATTACCTCTGGCTAACGTAATCGCTACATGGTGGGGGAGAAAAATCATCCTCGATGAGTCTGAATGTGGGAATGGGGATATCTCACCCTCGGGGCAAGATATTTGAACCAGACCCTCGGCAAACCTCGGGTCTGGTTCAAATATCTTGCCTCTCGGGTGAGATTTCCCCATCCCACCTCCAGACTCATCGGGGATCATAATAGTCCTGTAAGGAAGTACTTGAATACTAGCAGATGCCAATCAATTTGTGTGGAGCCTCAAACCCCACCCTACACAGCGCCGTTCATGCATGCATATGTTACTGAAACTTAATTTATTAATTAACTTACACAATTATATCGTATGAATTCTCAATTAAACCAGCTTCAGTCATGTTCTCTATGTAGCCTTGAACAAACTCGACGTTTGGTTTACTCAGTCCATATTTTTCCGTGTGATATGGAATGTAACGTCTAGACATCTCAATCTGTAAAAAAGTGTAGTTCCAACAAAGATTCACACTGACTTTTCTACGCAGTTTTTTTATCTCCCAATCTTGTCGAATAAAATAAACGAAACCGTTGTTAATTAAATTCAGATTACATATATATATATATAGAGGATATGGAATGAGTGTTTTTCTCATATAATATTTATGAAACGAGTCTCCAAATTTCCCGTTTTGGCGAGCCTCTGGCGAGCCCAGACGGCAAATTCGGACGAGTTTCATAAATATTATATGAAAAAAACACTCATTTCATATTCTATTTATCATATGACACACACACGCACAAATTAGCCACTTAGTATGACTTTTTAACCCATCACCTAACTTGAGTTGCAGACGGCACTTGGAAAAAAACATCCTCGTATAACTAAAAATTTTCATTTTTTGCTTCCAAAACATAGGTTATGTCCCCTCATTGGAACGAGCTCGTCGAGCTCGTTCCAATGAGGGGTCATAACCTATGTTTTGGAAGCAAAAAGTGAAAATATAAAAAAAAATGAATGGCGTTTTTCTTGTAGGTAAAAGATTAATACAATATAACCCACCCTAAATAGGACAGGTAATGTAAATTCTCCCTACTGAAATTATGCAAATGTGACCCAGTTGTATTTTGTTAAGCCAATCAAATTGTTCAGTTTTGAAATTGACCAATGAAAGCTCCCAACTCTAATTATACGAATTATGAAATGTGGCCCAGTTGTATTTTGTTCAGCCAATCAAATTGTCTAGTTTTGAAATTGACCAATGAAATTGACGGAAAGCTTTATTTATCACTGATTAATATGAAAACAAAATATCAAATGTTTTAATGTGAACAAAACGGACGAGTCATATGATAAATTATAATATTATATTTTGGTTAGAATTTTATTTCCCGAATAAAATGTCATAGCTGACAATTTTTTTCACTGGAAGAGATTTACAGGAACGTTAGCTCCCCTTAATCTCCCAGAGGGAAAGTAAAAAATACCCGAAAGGTTTACTCGAAGGGTCGACGAAAAAATAGTCCACTGAACCAAGAGACTCGCCCCGGTTTGTGATAAAGGACATTCTTTTTGTTTTACAGACATGTGGGTATGGTATGTGCCTATTATCAGAATTAACCTCAGGCACACTTTGCCCCTAAAAATGGAGAGATGGGGTTGATAAACATGGATCTACGTTCATTGTTAACTCCCAAAATTCCCATTCACTATGGAATCTGATTCTTATTTATTAAACGTTTTATGAAATGAATGGATGAGGATGTGGGCGTGCACATTCAGAGGGCATTTGTATTGGTCGAAAATTTTATGTTACGTCGAGTCAACATTCGTAATTTCACAGCTGCAGGCTATTTGTCTATAGTCTGTTTCATATTCATATCATTATTATCTGCATTTTCACAAATTGGATCATACAGTTTTCTCTCGACTAAAACTGTCTGTACTTTCAAGTCAACGTATTGTCAAAATATTGTAACTTTAATTATTATTATTATTATTTAATATTTTATCTGGTGGTCATGATCAGCCATTGTGCAAAAATATGTGACCTTAACCACCAATAAATAAATAAGTAAATAAATAATATTTTATCTGCTTTTAAAATATTATTGAAATTGAATGTTAGTTCACAAAATTTACAAATAAACACTTAAAACAACTCGTACACAAATAGTATTTGTTATTGTACAGTACAGTCGCCGTGGACTGGTCATAATCCACGCATGGACAGTGCCGTCCACGCATGCCTTTATAAGGTAATAACAATTATCATCAGCAAAAGTTTAATTAATGAAGCAACGGGTTGTACCCGGTGCTTCATTGATTAATTTTTTGATGATTAGTCCTATTGTCGGTTGTTTGGAATATGATATTATTGTGTCCGTGGATAAATTGCCCATCCGTAGAAAGTGAACAGTTCACGGCGGCCGTCCTGTAACCGTGGCTTAACTATTAAAACATTCGTGTGTTTGATGTTTGAACACGTTTGTTTGAGGCAAGAAATGCCAACATTTGATTGTTTGTGTTGTTAAAATTACTAAAGATACAAAGAGAGAGAGAATCAAATAACACATAGAAAGAAACCTAGTTGCATTACAAGAACAATTTGTTGCTTCAGTTGTTTTTGGACACCAGCGTGTAGAGGATTAAGGGTATTGAAAATAAATAAAAAATTAAAATCATATAATTTCCAAGAATACAACCAGGAATCTAACCAATTCAATCTTGTTAGGTGCTTTCAGACAAAACTGAATTGGTTAAATCTCTAGTGGCATTTTGGGAAGACAGTGCGGCTTGAAAATCTGGTTTCCCAGATAAATTTTCATGTTGCGGGAGATTGTTTTGTAGAATTGTAAAATTTTGAACCATTTGACGCAGACTTTCCCAAAACAAATCTAATGCCCACTTCCCTGGACAGAACATTAACCTCTCCGTCTATTAAAATGTATTTCATGAATAGTCATATGCTATGCCACATGCTGTTGTCCACCTTGTCAGTTAAAACTAGAAAATATTAGCAGAGCTAATGGATGCTCCCCGAATATGAGCCCAAAGGTGAGAGTAGAAGGTCTCGAACCTTTCATGTCCCATGGATGATTTCACCCAGTCACATCACGTTTGGTTGTCATGGTATCCCACGTGAGCGACCACTTTAGGACGTCATTACTATAGTAATACATGATGCCCACGAGCAGCACGCGTTGTTAGGGTGATAGTGTTTTCTTGGTCCATTTTGTTTTCTGGAGGCTGCCATCTTTGGCGTCTATGGGAGTACATGATTTCTGTGAGCTTGAAGAAATCTAATATTGTGCGAGTTGATTCCAGATTGAAAATGAATACATCTAATTACCCAAAATGGCCCGGCAGTTGTTTATATGGCTGGCATTCTTAGAGATTCCTTGGTTTCTACCTATCCAGACCGCGATCTTTGATAGCATGTATTACAATGAGCCTAGCGCGCTCTTCTAATGGGAAGGGGTGTGTTATAAAGATGTGTTCAATTAAATAGAAGTAAATCTAATTACCCAAATGGACTCAACAACTATTTATGTGGCTCGGGTTCTTTCAGAACCCTCGGTTTCTACCTATCCCAGTGCCTAATCTGGCTGCTCACTCCCTAGATTTAGATTTAGTTTTAACAACCCCTGCTCTATCTGGTCTCGACCTCTGACCTCAACCAATAATCCCCCCCCCCTTCACTATCCCTATATATTGACTTCAGACCTAGGCGAGTCGGCTTATCTGTCATCAGATGAAGCTAGGAGGAAATCCCTCATTAAGCTCTAATTTCAATTCCCTCATATCCTCATCCAGGTAATTGAGAATATTAGGCAATAAGGAAATCCCTCAAAGTGGTATAATCTAGCAGTCCTCCTTTTCCAATCTAGGTACTTAAGGACACCTATGACATGCTTCCTATACAGCACCTATATGGCTGCTATATAATCCTAATAGTCTTAGAATTGCCTTCTATCACGATTTCAACTTTATAACCTACGATCAGCCTCTATTGTAATCACCACTACAAGAGTATTCCATCACCATTTCAGTCCTGTACCATTGGTATTGACTTGCAGCACCACCACAAGCTTGCTCGCTCTATCTCGTCCCCTGAGTTCCAATGTGTTCTATGTGCCAGTAGGCTGCCAGTAGACACATAGAACACACTGAAACTCAGGGGACGATCTGGATCTACCTTGATACCCTCAAGTCCCATATCCCCATCCGGGTATTTGGGAATACGAGGCCATGCTATGAGAAATCACTAAATGAGGTATATTTTATCAACCCTCATATCCTTAACTGGGTATCGAACCAACACGGTGCACTGAATCGCACTTTGGAATCCCTTTTATGGTCTGCATATGTTTTCGGGATCCCTTTTTGTCCACGGGAGCAATGAAGAAACCACCCATTGGGGTATAACCTGCCACTAGCACTAGCACCTCTTCTCGAGTATCCTTTTAACATTTGAGTGAATAAGTGAAGGCCTTGAAGTGAATAGAATATTAGTTGATACTAGCACATTTTTACATTAATTCATGTTGTATCTGGTGCATTATAAAGCATTTTTCCAAACAATTGTCATGCGTAGTTTTTACGCTGAGAACCAGACACCCACCCCCCTCCACCAACATGTGTTATTTGTGACATTTGCAGAGATTTCACCTCATATTAACACTTATAAAAGCTCCTTGTGTTGCAGTTAACCTATTAGGGTTAATTTACAGCATTATCTCAACGGTTTGGAACATAAATAATGATTTATTGCAGAAAAATTATGATAAATTGCCTAATTTGAGAATGCACGTTTTTAGCGGACCCATGAAACCCACCCAACCCATACATACCATCTTGCAAATTTCTGGGGCCCACCACCCCGCCCCCCCCCCCCCCCCCCCCGCCCGCCTACTACTGTTCTTCTAGTTCCATATTTATAAATCCGCACGTTCCATACTGATTTCCCTTGACGAACTATTTTCCACCTGACGTCATGGATCCATCAAAAGAACTAAACTCGGTCCAATTTCGCAATCGACCAATCCAGCCGTCGCATTCTGACCCAGATCAATTCGACAGCTGCGCCGACAGTCGATAAATCGGGTTCTCCTAATTCACAGAACCCCCAGAACCGCACCCCCCCCCACCCCAGAACCGCACAGAACACCCCTCTAAATTACATTTGCGCAGTGTTTTACGGTGAAATATGTTTATTTTATGTAATAATCCTTACCGGAAAGAAGCAAAGAAGTAAATTCATTCTTATAGTCGCCTTTGCCTAAGCGGTTCTGGGGGGTTCTGGTAGTTAGTATTTTTCTCCTAAATACCACTCCCCCTCCCCCTCCCATAATCTCTCAGAAGTTCCCCTAGAAACTTCTCTAAGTTACACATTGTTTTCAAAGAAAAGATTTCATTTCCAGACTGTTTTAGCCTTCTGTGAAAAACTAAAACATGATTTATTCTCAATTCGCTCTCATTCAGCTGAGCAACGAAATCTGGTTTTCTGTGCGTTCTGGTGGGTTCTGGTATTTAGGAGGACCCTATAAATCGAACGTTTTTGGTCAATAAATAGAGAGTAATCGCTTGACTGAATTTGTTACGTGAAATAATTCATGAGAGGTGAGGGACGTTGTACAAACACGAGTGCTATATATAGTACAATATAGTCCCTAAAACATAGGTTATGACCTCTCATTGAAACGAGCTCATTCCAATGAGGAGGGGTCAGAACCTATGTTTTTGAGACAAAAAATGAAAATAATAGTTATTCAAGAAATTTTTTTGCAAGTGTCGTCTACTTTTCATGTTAGGTAAAGGGTTAAAAAAAACCCAAAAATAAAGTCCCCATGACATCCACGGTAAAGCGTCTTCGTTTGCGCGCACGGATACATGGCACAATTGTTGATTGCATAATTCACTTGTGAAGTTTTCGTTTATAATCAAACCAGGAAATACCAGTAAATCACAATTTGGAAAGTAATAAAAATGTGTTCTATATAGAGATACATGGCACAATTGTTGATTGCATAATTCACTTGTGAAGTTTTCGTTTATAATCAAACCAGGAAATACCAATAAATCACAATTTGGAAAGTAATAAAAATGTGTTCTATATAGAGACCAAAATATACAATAGTAATAAATAACAAAAAGTTTTAAAGTTTGAAATTTTTAAATTAATGGATTCTATGTCATGGAGGTGTGTAATAAACATAGAACGCCACGAATAGTCAATGCAGCACTCATGCCACCGAGAAGGGAGATAACTCGAGGCTGCTCCTCTCGTCCAATCCTTCCGCGCTGGTAACCGTGCTGTATGACGAACGCATTCGCACATCGTGACGTTCTGTATATGTGTTCACATTCCTGAAGTAGAAATTTATCTTTACTTGTTCCTTGTATGTGTGTCCTGAAAACATCAGGCGATCAAGGATTATTCATATATAGAATATACCCATAGTAGGTTGGTGTACGAAGTGTTCACCACGAGTGGTGAAGTGGTGTAGACTGCAAGCCGTCGGCGAGCGGTTAACACCACTTCACCACGAGTGGTAAACATTTGGTATTCGAAGCTACTTTGAGTATATTTTATTTATACCATGATCGTCAGATTATCAAGAGTTAAAATATTAAATAACACAATATTCAATATTATCACGTGCGAATCTGTTTTGTTTACATCGGTGGGCGGAACTTCCGCTGTAAATTCTATCGCTGAAACTAAATGGAAAAAGAAACGCGCAAATCACGGGACTTTTTCATTTTAATAACATAATAACATACTATTTCGAGTTATGGATGCTTTATTATAAGGTAAACTCATTTCAAATCATAATAAATAATTGCCGCTTCCATTTCATTCTCCACGAGGCGACGAGTGATAAATTTAGACTAGTTTGCATTCAGGTCGATGTCACCAAAGGTCAGCTTGGATGTAGTTCCACTGTAGGTCTAAATTTTAACAATTGAAATTGCATTGGTGGAATGTTTACCACGGTTGGTGTGTAAAACTAAAATCTATGTTATAGGCTTTGTATATATATTAGAAAAGGTAATCAAGGTATAAACGTATTTATTCCACACACCTGTTCGTCTGTCATGTCTATCCCTGTAACATATCCTTCTGACCCAACAAGCTTACTGATTGCAAAGCAGTCACGTCCACTCCCACTTCCTAGATCCAACACGCGCATTCCCTTCAACTTTTCTGGTATGATCACACCACAGCCATAATATCTGAAATATATTGTTACACATTTCAGGATAACATTTATTTACTGGTGTTAAAGTGCACAAACGTATGTGCAATGGCTAATCGTGGCCGTGACAGTTTTACGGGTGGTGAAAGCCGAAGTACCCGGAGAGGACCATCGATCATCGACGAGCAACTGTCAGCTCCTCAACATTCTAACTCTGTTCAAGCTCCGTTCAAGCAGGGTTAGAGCGGTTGAAGACATGTGCATCAATGACGCGTAGCACGCCTTATTACATGGCGCCATTATGCCCCATATGGGCAATCGGGATAAAGTGCCTTGCCCAAGGACACAACGCTGGCCGTCCCGGACGGAGTTCGAACTCGGGACCTCTAGCATAGAAGTCCAACAGTCTACCATCGAGCCACTCAGGAGAACAGAAAAAACAGTTCTAGCTTACGTTCTCCATTAATAACATTACTTTGGATGAGAGATCTATTTTGAAATTTTAACCCTTTATCTAATTAATCAGGTTTAATTTTTAAAAATAATATTTACAGGCCTGAATCCATATCCTCTCATTCCATTAGGGTGCCACATGATGAGAACATTTTTGGTTCTTTTTAAAAAAAAACATCGACCGTTGTTGCAGAAATTTAAAAGTATTTGTGAATATGTGCGAACTATGTGGTGAATACAAAGGCTGAAAGACAATTTCAACGATATCGCGACTGGTCGCGATGTTGGCGAAACTGTCTTTCAGCAACTCTACCAGCAATACTGAAGAATCTCAACCTTATAAATCGAAAAGCTAAAATATTGAATCTTAGATGCTCAGTACGTTTGGTTTTCTTGATGTAGTTTCCATTTTCCAATAGTTGTTTTCACACAATTCCGATCCAATGGCGTGAATGTGTTATGACCAATCCTCTATATGACATTCATTAATAAATACCAGCATCGTATCCATTGCTAGGGGTGTTGTGGAACTCGCCCCTTCCCCGTTCTTCTTTAAAATGTCAACCTTATATGCATTCAAGCATGAAATACCAAAGCCCCAAAAGCTGGTTCGTTCATTCCCCGCCTGATATGTATTAGGTTAATTTACTATACTTATACCTAGACTTTCTATATACTTTTAACTGGTTCGTTCATTCCCTGTCTGATATGTATTAGGTTAATTTACTATACTTATACCTAGACTTTCTATATACTTTTAACTGGTTCGTTCATTCCCCGTCTGATATGTATTAGGTTAATTTACAAAACTTATACCAAGACTTTCTATATACTTTTAACTGGTTCGTTCATTCCCCGCCTGATATGTATTAGGTTAATTTACTATACTTATACCTAGACTTTCTATATACTTTTAACTGGTTCGTTCATTCCCCGTCTGATATGTATTAGGTTAATTTACAAAACTTATACCAAGACTTTCTATATACTTTTAACTGGTTCGTTCATTCCCCGCCTGATATGTATTAGGTTAATTTACTATACTTATACCTAGACTTTCTATATACTTTTAACTGGTTCGTTGATTCCCCGCCTGATATGTATTAGATTAATTTACTATACTTATACCTAGACTTTCTGTATAGTTTTAACTGGTTCGTTCATTCCCCGCCTGATATGTATTAGGTTAATTTACTATACTTATACCTAGACTTTCTGTATACTTTTAACTGGTTCGTTCATTCCCCGCCTGATATGTATTAGGTTAATTTACTATACTTATACCTAGACTTTCTATATACTTTTAACTGGTTCGTTCATTCCCTGTCTGATATGTATTAGGTTAATTTACTATACTTATACCTAGACTTTCTATATACTTTTAACTGGTTCGTTCATTCCCCGTCTGATATGTATTAGGTTAATTTACAAAACTTATACCTAGACTTTCTATATACTTTTAACTGGTTCGTTCATTCCCCGCCTGATATGTATTAGGTTAATTTACTGTACTTATACCTAGACTTTCTGTATAGTTTCAACTAGTTCGTTCAATCCCCGCCTGATATGTATTAGGTTAATTTACTATACTTATACCTAGACTTTATGTATAGTTTTAACTGGTTCGTTCATTCCCCGCCTGATATGTATTAGGTTAATTCACTATACTTATACCTAGACTTTCTGTATACTTATAACTGGTTCGTTCATTCCCCGTCTGATATTTATTAGGTTAATTTACTATACTTATACCTAGACTTTCTGTATCCTTTTAACTGGTTCGTTCATTCCCCGTCTGATATGTATTAGGTTAATTTACTATACTTATACCTAGACTTTCTGTATACCTTTAACTGGTTCGTTCATTCCCCGTCTGATATGTATTGGGTTAATTTACTATATTTATACCTAGACTTTCTGTATAGTTTTAACTGGTTCGTTCATTCCCCGCCTGATATGTATTAGGTTAATTTACTATACTTATACCTAGACTTTCTATATACTTTTAACTGGTTCGTTGATTCCCCGCCTGATATGTATTAGGTTAATTTACTATACTTATACCTAGACTTTCTGTATAGTTTTAACTGGTTCGTTCATTCCCCGCCTGATATGTATTAGGTTAATTTACTATACTTATACCTAGACTTTCTGTATTGTTTTAACTGGTTCGTTCATTCCCCGCCTGATATGTATTAGGTTAATTTACTATACTTATACCTAGACTTTCTATATACTTTTAACTGGTTCGTTGATTCCCCGCCTGATATGTATTAGATTAATTTACTATACTTATACCTAGACTTTCTGTATAGTTTTAACTGGTTCGTTCATTCCCCGCCTGATATGTATTAGGTTAATTTACTATACTTATACCTAGACTTTCTGTATAGTTTTAACTGGTTCGTTCATTCCCCGCCTGATATGTATTAGGTTAATTTACTATACTTATACCTAGACTTTCTATATACTTTTAACTGGTTCGTTCATTCCCCGTCTGATATGTATTAGGTTAATTTATACCTAGACTTTCTGTATACTTTTAACTGGTAGAGTGCTGGGAGCCCATATTTGGTCTTTATTCTGACGTGCACGTACAGGGGCGGCGGAGCCGTGGGGTCACCCGGGCACGTGCCGCCCCGAATTTTTTTCACTAATTATAGGTACCCAAACGGCATTTTCCGACACAGCATACACAACCCCTATAGTCACCACACATCACCTATACATATGACCACATTGATTTTCAAGATTTTATTGAATCAAAACGGAAAGCTCCAAAGGGAGCGTAATATTTCAAAGGATGGTTTTAAAGTTATGATTAGCCCTTTGAACCCAAGTCGCCACTTTTCCAGCCCATGAGCATGATACTTTATAAATTATTTAAGTATGACAGCTGGTAAATGAATGTGTGGAGAAGACCAGTCAATATTTTCAATGTGCAGCCCTGAGGCTTGGTCTGCCCACAAATAACCTTTTTCCAGTTGCTGTCATTGAATTGATATGGAATGTACCACCAGGGTTCTAAGGGTTAAGTAAAAACAAAACAACACAAATACGCTGAGATTAGTGTCTTAAATAGAGTGGGTTCAAGGGTGAGGGGTAGCGTATATAAATATATATATATATTGCATGAATATACCGCCCCACCACCATTGACCCCCCCCCCCCCCCTCGAAGAAAAATTATTTTCCATCTTATACGAGTAGTATGTCTCGTATGTTTCAGGAAAGATTTGGTGGACCTTGTTGGAAGACCTCGGCAGTGACCCAGTGGCGCCATGTTGTGTTGTCATGGTAACATGCGTGAGTGGCCATCTTGTGACGTCATCTCCTCTACGGTATGAGGGTCCTAAAAGGATTCTAGGGGAAATCCGTAGTAAATAAAGTCAATTTCGGTTGTTTGGGATGGATTTTGGTGATTTGGAAGGATTGTCGGGGTTGTTTGTGGTAATTCTACGACCCGGGAAATTACTTCTGTACAGAGGAACATACCCTTCGAACATAATCTTATCCTATAAAAAGCCTTTGGGTAACATAGCAACCACGTGCTACCATAGAAACCAAGATGGCGGCCTCCAGTATATAAAATGGACGACGGAAACACTATCACCCTAACAACACGCGCTGCGCATGCACAACAACACCACGTATCACTATGGGGATGACGTCACAAGATATCCGCTCACGCCGGTTATAATGACAACACAACATGGTGCCATTGGGTCACGTGACATGACGTCACATTCGAGGTCCCCCACCGAGGTCCCCCAAATGTTCCCTGAAACATACGAGACATACTACTTATACCCTTGCGGTACCAAGAAAGGTGTGACCCCCACCTTTTTTGGAGCTTCCGACACCTCTGTGCACGTATCATAACTTAAAGACTTTTTATTCAGCGGATGTACTTCATATTGTTTTGAAGTGAAATTATTTAGTCTTCAAGGATTTGCATCGTTACAATTTATGGGAGAGTGCCAATTGCACCCTCCCATTAATGTTAACAACGCAAAGACAAACCATGTCGACAAATAATGATGACCAAAAATAATTTAGCATCTCGATCAGCACTCAAAATGCACTCAGTTTAGCACTCAAAATGTTTTCATAGTGCTCAGTTGGCATGAAAAATTATTTTCTCCTCGGGTGAACCCTGTACCTATGGGAGATACACTCTCATTATCTAGTCACAGCTACACATCAGGGCTTTTGGTTTCATTGTGATTATTAGTGAATCTACAGTTAAAACTAGACTAGAATTCCTGTCATGAAATGCGCATAAATAGCACGTGGATCTGCGCGTTAATTTACGCGTTATGACCATAGTAAGGCTGTCAAATTCTGTACATATGGTCCGTGCACAATCAATGTTTCAGCCAATGGACCTCCGGGTAACACGGAGATCCATTGACAGAAACATTACCTGTATTTGCTATGACTAAACAGGAGAACCCGCCGTGCTTTGGATGCCATTCGATATGGCAAATGCACGCAATTCCTACGCGCAATTAAGCCTAGATAAGCGCACAATTCATGACAGGATTTCTAGTTTTAACTGTAGTTAATGTGTATTCCAGGCCCCTAATAATTAAATAATTAATGTGTGTCGTGATCGAATATTTAACATTGTTTTATGTGAAATGGGGAGCGGGGTATTTACAGGGGGAAGGAGGAAGTAATGGGTGTGAGAGAGAGAGAGAGAGAGAGAGAGAGAGAGAGAGAGAGAGAGAGAGAGAGAGAGAGGGAGAGCATGCGATTTCAATAAAAATAAAAGTTTGTTCAGAAGTATTCCTGACTTATAGGCTATGCTGGCCGGATGTTATTTCTACTGAAAATATAAAGTCATATACGTATAATCGATGCACATGTCACGCTAATAAAGATATACTTGTTCTTCGTCATCTAGAATGATGTGAAATGAAGTGTGGAGGGTGGGGATTGGGATGCGGAGGCGGAGGCAGCAAAATATTCTGTTCCCCGACGACATTTTAATATGCGTACCTCGCTTTGACATCCTGGTGTACTGAATCAATTGCCTCTTGTGCCACTTTGTTTCGCGAGCAACATTTCTCTTCTTTTGCTGATATCTTCAAATCTTCTGTTTTCGTTAAAACTTTTCCGTAGTAGTTTTTGACATCATTTCGAATTTGTTCACCGGAGATCATATCTACAGCCAGTAGAACCTAAAAATAAAACTGCTTGCTTCAAGAAATGTTTTCAGACAATGTAGACACGTGTAGAGCTTTTATATTACACAATGGTGTGTGGAGGGGGGTGTGACGGAGGCACATTCCCCCAAATTTCAGTCATGCCTCAGGTGATGTGGCCTAATTATTGATGTCTTTCACAACTTATATATTGTGACTGCAAACGGACTCATAATCAAGGAAATTGGGTTTATTTGTCTCAAATTTCAAACTTTTTCCCGGGAAGACCCCCCCCCCCCCCCCCCTCACTTCTCCACCCCCGGTCCCATCAGGCCGCTACGTGACTCGAATGATGCTGTGCATCCTTTTTTCTATGCCCCCCCCCCCGTAATAGTTCAGCTGATAGATTGCTGAACTAGCCCCCTAGATATTACACCTGCCCCACCCCCCACCCTAAGTTTGATATCCTGGATACGCGCCTGATCTTACAAGATACTGTAAGGAACATCCCAAGCCAACAAGGTGTGTTACTGTGATGAGACGAACATTACGAACTGATAAAAAAGACTCGGCTGGTTGTCTGTTACCCGAGTTTTACTGGGATTACCGGAACATTTGGTGTCTGTGGGTAGACCGTTTGTCTGTTACCCTAGTTTTACTGGGATTACCGGAACATTTGGTGTCTGTGGGTAGACCGTTTGTCTGTTACCCTAGTTTTACTGGGATTACCGGAACATTTTTTGTCTGTGGGTAGACCGATTGTCTGTTACCCTAGTTTTACTGGGATTACCAGAACATTTGGTGTCTGTGGGTAGACCGATTGTCTGTTACCCTAGTTTTACTGGGATTACCAGAACATTTGGTGTCTGTGGGTAGACCGATTGTCTGCTACCCAAGTTTTACTGGGGTTACCGGAACATTTGGTAGCTGTGGGTAGATCGGTTGTCTGTTACCCAAGTTTTACTGGGGGTTACCGGAACATTGGTGGGTGTGAGTAGACCGATTGTCTGTTACCCAAGTTTTACTGGGGGTTACAGGAACATTTGGTTGCTGTGGGTAGACCGATTGTCTGTTACCCTAGTTTTACTGGGGTTACCGGAACATTGGTGGCTGTGGGTAGACCGATTGTCTGTTACCCTAGTTTTACTGGGATTACCGGGACATTTGGTGGCTGTGGGTAGACCAGTTGTCTGTTACCCTAGTTTTACTGGGGTTACCGGAACATTTGGTGGCTGTGGGTAGACCGATTGTCTGTTACCCTAGTTTTACTGGGATTACCGGGACATTTGATGGCTGTGGGTAGACCGGTTGTCTGTTACCCTCGTTTTACTGGGGTTACCGGAACCTTTGGTGTCTGTGGGTAGACTTCCATTTTTATCAAACTATAAATTTTACAGAGAAAGTGGAGTATTTCTTGAAACTGAAAACGAAATATTCTAATGAACATATCTTGTAATAGATTACAAAGAAACACGTTAAATAACATTTGAAGATGTTAACATTTGGTAGAGAACTCAAAATTTCGTTTAATTCTTCATAAAATAGTTGATAATCATTCGTCGATATGATGGTGATGTCACGCAGTGAGGTTATATTGGATTCAGACAAATCGTCGCCTGAGTGCTAGGATGTCCTATGTCCCCTATGGGACATAGGACATTCTAGCACTGAGGCGACGAAATGTAGAGTTTGGACTTTTCGGAGTTCGGAGTTTCGGATCAACATCATCCTCCCAGTAACACAGTAGGGCCGCCGTGGACTGGTCACTTTCCTCCCAGTAACACAGTAGGGCCGCAGTGGACTGGTCAATTTCCTCCCAGTAACACAGTAGGGCCGCCGTGGACTGGTCACTTTCCTCCCAGTAACACAGTAGGGCCGCAGTGGACTGGTCACTTTCCTCCCAGTAACACAGTAGGGCCGCCGTGGACTGGTCACTTTCCTCCCAGTAACACAGTAGGGCCGCAGTAGACTGGTCACTTTCCTCCCAGTAATACAGTAGGGCCGCCGTGGACTGGTCACTTTCCTCCCAGTAATACAGTAGGGCCGCCGTGGACTGGTCACTTTCCTCCCAGTAACACAGTAGGGCCGCAGTGGACTGGTCACTTTCCTCCCAATAATACAGTAGGGCCGCCGTGGACTGGTCACTTTCCTCCCAGTAATACAGTAGGGCCGCCGTGGACTGGTCACTTTCCTCCCAGTAATACAGCAGGGCCGCCGTGGACTGGTCACTTTCCTCCCAGTAACACAGTAGGGCCGCAGTGGACTGGTCACTTTCCTCCCAGTAATACAGTAGGGCCGCCGTGGACTGGTCGCTTTCCTCCCAGTAATACAGTAGGGCCAGTAATACAGTAGGGACGCCGTGGACTGGTCACTTTCCTCCCAGTAATACAGTAGGACCGCCGTGGACTGGTCACTTTCCTCCCAGTAATACAGTAGGGCCGCCGTGGACTGGTGACTTTCCTCCCAGTAATACAATAGGGCCGTCGTGGACTGGTCACTTTCCTCCCAGTAATACAATAGGGCCGCCGTGGACTGGTCACTTTCCTCCCAGTAATACAGTAGGGCCGCCGTGGACTGGTCACTTTCCTCCCAGTAATACAGTAGGGCCGCCGTGGACTGGTCACTTTCCTCCCAGTAATACAATAGGGCCGCCGTGGACTGGTCACTTTCCTCCCAGTAATACAATATGGCCGCCGTGGACTGGTCACTTTCCTCCCAGTAATACAATAGGGCCGCCGTGGACTGGTCACTTTCCTCCCAGTAATACAATAGGGCCGCTGTGGACTGGTCACTTTCCGCGAGTGGGCAATATTTCCACGGATGCAATAATATTAGATTCCAAACACTAATTACAGGAATAATCGTCAAAAATTTAATTAATGAAGCATAACACGGGGCTTCAGTAATAAAAATTTTGCTGATGTTGATTTTTACTCCCTGGCAAACGCATGCGTGGACATAACTGCCTACGCGTAGATTATGACCAGTCCATGGCAACAGTACTGTACACACCGCCTAAAAGGCTTGTGTCTATAACTGGCAGTGCCCGATGCCATTTTTTTCTATTTGTTTTGGGGTCCAACATCGTGCAGAGGTAAATGTTATGTCAACACTATAACGACAATATTTTAATAATATTTTTTGTCCCTATATCCCGATAAATTCGGTCTTTTGCTTGGTCAGAATGCCTTGGCCAAATAGCCATGGCAAAGGATGCATCCAAATCCAAAGCATATGAGAGTGTGCAACATCCAGGGTACAAGCGCGCGAAACATCGGTGGTATATGGTTTAAACGAAAGCTTTCCAATTTTGCTCGCCTCGAAATAATAATCGAACCAAACAATCCGAAAATAATCACAAATACCATCAGATTTCCGACAATTTAATCATAAAAATAAAATAAGAGCAAATAATCCGTCCTCTGAGTACCAATGTAGGCAGTAGGCACATTGAATACATTGGAGCTCAGGGGACGATATGTCAACGACATACTGTTTCCTTGTTTCCTTAACGACCCAAGGGATGTAAATCTTATCTGTTGTCGTCTGCGATTATAAAAACAAAATAATTATCACGGATTTGGTCTAAGTGATTAAGGAGCTGAGAAATGCTTCCACAAATTTATTTCCACTATGCTTGTATTGTGTTTCAAACGCGACAAAAGAGTTATCTCCGCCAACATGTATGGTATATGGAGATTTAATACCTGGATGTCTCATTTAAACATCTCGCCTGTGGCTCGGTGTTTAAAAACCGACATCCAGGTATTAAATCTTCATATACCATACATAATGGCGGAGATAACTTATAATGTTAAAATTCAAATAAACTTTAAATTTAGTGGTTGTATCAATTACATGGGAACGAATAAATATTAACAACCAATCATAATAAATTAATACTGGCATGAATATATGGTTTATTTATTTTAAAGAACTTCCCTTAACCTTAATGGTGATATGCTATTCAATGTCTGGAGACTTATATTTTCCTAAATGTATTAACTGGAAATAGTTACGGTGTTCACCGGTCATAATCTAATTTACTTATTTATTTATTGGTGTTTAAGGTCATATGCACAATGGCTAATCATGACCGTGACAGTTTTACGGGTGGAGGAAGCCGGAGTACCCGGAGAGAACCACCGAGCAACGACGAGCAGCTGTCAGCTCTCCAACATCGTAACTCTGAACTCTGCGCCGCGACACAGGTAGGGTTAGATTGATTGAATACATGCGCACCATCGACGTGCAGGACGCCTTAGTACTCAGCGTCATCGTGCCCCATCGGAGTTAAGTGCCTGGCCCAAAGACACAACGCGGGAGTGCGAATCAGTCGCTGAAATGGTCACCCATCCAACTACTAACCGCGCTCGACGTTGTATGACCAAGCTAAGTAACCGTCTGCTTTCTGCTGTTTGGGGCATTCTACTCGCTATGGCGTTCGGGGTTGGATCATTGGGTACATGGGTGAAAACCAGATGTTAACTTTGAACGCACACTTTTTAACATTGAGACTTTTGTCGTAACGATACAAGTGTGTATAAAAAAAAAAACAATAAATATAACTTCATGCTTTTCACGTTAATTTTTAAATTCACCAGTGAAAATATCCTAACAAAACCCTAAGTTAATTTCTTTAAAATCACAAATAAAAACATCCTAACAAACCCTACCGTTCTTGCATAATCAACACGCTGATGGGTGTTGATAATGAAAGAACAGGCCGGTTTGCGTCATCCAACGTTTTACCTGAAAACAGTGTTGCCCAAAAAAGCCGGCCTCGATGTTATCTCTCAGTCAGCAAAAGTGAATATGCCAACAGAGAAATAACAGCGAGACACGCACCCATACGGCCAGTTTCTTTTTATAATATGCCAGAACATTTGTGAATATGAAAATCATATCTCGAAACTGTCCCTTAAATAATCCTATACATACATGATAAATAACCTTCCCCAGAACCCCGGAAAGCCGGTGAACGATCAAATCGGTGTTCATAAACAAATAATAAACTACAGAAGGTGTAATTTATACGGCGGCTTGTCCGAGGTAAGTCTGTCAACCAACACTGTAGTGTTATGCGACTGCTTGTCCGAGGTTTGTCCGTCAACCAACACTGTAGTGTTATGCGGCTGCTTGTCCGAGGTTTGTCTGTCAACCAACACTGTAGTGTTATGCGGCTGCTTGTCCGAGGTTTGTCTGTCAACCAACACTGTAGTGTTATACGGCTGCTTGTCCGAGGTATGTCTGTCAACCAACACTGTAGTGGTATGCGGCTGCTTGTCCGAGGTTTGTCCGTCAACCAACACTGTAGTGTTATGAGGCTGCTTGTCCGAGGTTTGTCCGTCAACCAACACTGTAGTGTTATGAGGCTGCTTGTCCGAGGTTTGTCTGTCAACCAACACTGTAGTGTTATACGGCTGCTTGTCCGAGGTATGTCTGTCAACCAACACTGTAGTGTTATGCGGCTGCTTGTCCGAGGTTTGTCTGTCAACCAACACTGTAGTGTTATACGGCTGCTTGTCCGAGGTATGTCTGTCAACCAACACTGTAGTGGTATGCGGCTGCTTGTCCGAGGTTTGTCTGTCAACCAACACTGTAGTGTTATGAGGCTGCTTGTCCGAGGTTTGTCCGTCAACCAACACTGTAGTGCATTGGTCAACAAACATACATTTGAGCACGCTAGTCACAATAAATTATTTCCGCTGATTTTCGAATAGCAATCAATGATATTTTAAACAATTATATAATTTTACTCGATTCTATTAACTTTTGTTCTGTCTAACTTTATCCGAAAGGTTTTAACTTCCGCTCCGTATTTTTCAATCGACGTCCAGGCCAAGCCCGAACGTCCATCGCGAAATACGAATGAACGTTCAGAATTGATGAAAAGCAACTTCAGTCCGGCTCGCAAATATTTTAAATTAAATAATAAAATTAATTATACCGAAAAATATAGTAAAGCTTGCCTGTTGAGTGAAACCCAGATGTTAACTTTGATCACACTCTGTTTAATATTGAGACTTTTGTCGTAATGATACAAATGCAACATCTCGAATCAAATGGTTTCGCGCGCCGAAGGCGCCCAGGGACGATTTGGGGAGCAAACCCCTTTCGACCCTCTTTAGCTGTAGAATTCTGAAGTGTCAGACGCTTGTGTCTTTTCTGCTTCTTTTTCAGAGGTGGAGGTTTGGAAGGAGAGACAGTGGTGGTTGGTGTTGTTGGTGGGCTGCCTAATAGTGATTGGTGAGTTTTGTAGGGTCTGGTCCTGGCCGAGTCTGGAGTGGTTGTGGATGATTGTGATGCTTTTGTTGGTGTAGTTGTAGGTTTCTGGCGTCTATTAGTTTTTTGGTTTCTTCGACTTGTTGGAGGTATAGTTGGTAATTCCTGTCCATCTCTTGCTTGTGAAGGTCCCCTTGAAGTTTGTTTTCCCGTAAGATGTTCTCCAGCCTGTCGTCCGCGTCCTGGCATTTTGGTTTAGAAGGCAGAGGCGAGTGGGGATCAGGAAGAGGCGAGAGAGCAGCTCCCACTTCCACCTCAGTCTCCACAGACTCTTCCACATCCGACAACACCGGCTGGGAAGCCGGCATTTGGATGGGGCTGTCTGTGGGAGTGGGAGGGGAAGTGGTGGCCGCCTCTGGCTCTTTCTTTTCCTCACCGTTCTCTTTCTTCATCTCCAAGAATGCCTCCAAGCGTCGGGCATCCCTCCGCTTGGTGGATGGGCTCTTTCTTCTCGGTTTCCTTCTCTTTTCAGGGCCTCCAGACCCCCTTGGTTGAGGACCAGTGTGAGAGGAGGTCCTCTCAGCAAAGGTGCTACCTCTCCCCGAGGAGGGTGGTGATTCTGTAACTTCATCGATCGTGAATTCCAGTGACAGATGAACGCTCTTGCCTATCTGCTGGATAGTCCAGGTGATAGGGCAAGAGACGCCCTGAGCTGCAATTGTTTTCTTCAGTCTCGCTGGTAGCTCCAGTGGTTCCGCAATTAAGACTTTAATTAGGATGCTCGCACTCTGAGTTCAGAGGTGCGAATCAATGAAACTGTCGGTAATTACAGTGCAACATGATGAATGAAAAGTTTTAGCGCGCCGAAGGCGCGCAGGGACGATGTGGGATTAACAAATCCCTTGCGACCCGGTTAACCTTATTTTATTTCACTTGGATCACACAGGCCTAGCTTTCCTATTGTCTCAAATGGGGTCTGCGGGGGCACGCACGCGGCCAGAACTCCCGGCAGTTCATGTTGGCGTGATAGATTCTCAATAATCAATCCCTCAACGCCATTAAGACTGTTAGAGAGTGGGCTCTATCCGGTTTTAGCTTGGTGATGGTAGAGGTTTGAGTCCCACCACGGTGGCGAGCCAGAATATAATGTTGTGCGATGGCAAATTTAAGGGAAGAAGAGAAAAGAAAACCAAACGGCAACGCCGGTTTGGTAGCGGCCCCGGTATATGACCATAGTGGTTAAAAAAAGGAATGGAGAAAGCTCCAACAGTTTAGTTTGAAAAACCGGGAGTCATCCATCAAGCCTTCTGGGAGATAGCATGCCGTATGTGATTTTGAGTTATCTGGTTATCCTTCGAGAATTCCAAATGACCTCCCCCCCCAAAAAAAAAAAAAAAACACTCTGTCACAGACACACACCCTCAAGCCCTTAAAAGGGCTGTTAAATCTTTATTCAAATGCTTATTTATATAAAATTTACACTCGTCCCCAGCCAGACAAGCTTGTTTCAATCCTTGTCTGGTGTTTGGTGGTTTCTTGTGTATGTTAACAGAAAGGTAGGTTGCACCAATTCCTCCTACGTTTTGTTTACCATTTCCATGCGTCTTCTTGATAAGAGTGTTGCAAGAAAATTTGAGAATGTTATTAGAAAAGTTATAGGTAGAGAGAAAGATAGGTATCCGCTATTGTGTATTGTGACTATGGCGTGATTGTTGCTATGAATGGGGTAAGGGGTGTGTTTCTTCGGAGCCCACTCCCCACACGCAGAGTTGCGAGGCAATCCTCACAGACACAATCCTAAAGATCTCAATGAGTAGCGAGGCAATCCTCACTGACTCCACGCAGTTTAATTCTATTGAGTAATTTTAATTTACTGTGGCTTATCTTGTTTTTCTGTTAAGGGTTCGGTGTTCGTTCAGCTTCACCATTGATTCACCATCTTTGAGTATGTAGAGGGTTTTGTTATATAGGTCTTATTAAACGCATTTCAGTCGCGCTTCAGCAGAGTTGCGAGGCAGTCCTCACAGACGCTATCCTAAAGTTCCCAATGAGTAGCGAGGCAATCCTTACTGACTCCACGCAATTTAGTTATATTGTATAATTTTATTTTTTTTTATTTTTTTATTTTTTTATTTTCTGGAAACTTATTTTGTTTTTTTGTTAAGGGATCGGTGTTCGTTCAGCTCAGCCATTAATTCACTATCTTGGAGTCTGTTGAGGGTTTTGATTTGTAGGTCTTTTAATCGCGTATCAATAGTTTCTATTTTTGCTAGCTCGTGAAGTTCCTTTATCGGTGTCCATTTGGGTTTGCATAGTGCCACACGCAGGGCATAATTTTGAACCCGTTGTAGTTTTTCAATGTTGGTTTTATTCAGGTCACTTGTTATTATTGCCCCATACTCTAGTACTGGGCGTATATATGATTTGTAAAGATTGAGGAGAACTTCTTTATTGGCTCCCCAATTTTTACCTCTAATAATTTTCAGGAAATTGATGCGTTTAGTGGCTTTGACAGTGACTGAGTTTACGTGATTGTTTAGATTGAGACTGCTATCCAGGGTGAATCCCAGAAACTTTGCCTCATTACTAGCTTCAAGTTTGTGGTCGTAAAGCTTAAGCTCAATATTAGGGACAGCTTTTTTCTTTTGCTTTTTATAGAATGTGGTTCTTTGTGTTTTCGTGGCATTTAGCTTGATGCGCCACAGAGCGCACCTGCCTTGCAGGTCGCGGATGGTATCCTGCAGGCGGTTTTGTATTATGTTCCGAGACTTACTGGCCGTCCACATTCCTTTGTCGTCTGAGAATTGAGATAGTTCAACATGGTTCTTCCCTAATTTGTCAATGTCATTCACATATATTATAAATAGAAGCGGGCTGAGGACCGCACCCTGTTGACTGCCCGCTTCGAGTTTTACCTCGTCTGACACTTCGCGGTTGACCCTCACTTTGATTTTTCGATCAGATAAAAATGATGAAATGATCCTCAGAATTTGGGTAGGTAGCCCCATTTTAGCTAGTTTGTATCTCATGCCATTGTGCCAGACAGAGTCAAACGCTTCTTCTACGCCGAGTAATAACGCGGTTCCTATTTCATTTTGACTGAACGCCGTTTTCATATAATCTACCAGTCTATAAACATGCTCGATTCCCTCTCTTCGACTTCTGTATGCCCTTTGCCACTTATTCAAAAAGCTGATTGATTCGAGATGGCTGTGGAGTCTAGTCGTGAGAATCCGTTCGACAATTTTTCCAATGCAGCTGAGTAGGCTGATTGGGCGGTAATTAGCTGGGTTGCTCAAGTCCTTGTCGGGTTTGGGTATCATGACTCCTGTAGCTACTTTCCAACATTTTGGGAAGTATCCACTACAGAGACAGCAGTTTAGGAGGTTAGTGAGTCTACCTAAAAAAGTATTGGGACATTATTTCAGGATTTTATATGAGACCTCGTCCCCTCCTGGGGAAGAAGAAGACTTACATTTTTTAATTGTGTTAGCCACTTCTTCTTGGCTTATCGGTTCGGTGGGTTCATGGCCATCTCCGTCCTCGGGCGTTTGGCTGACGTTGGCATCGTTAAACGTTGTTTTGTTGTCTTGAACAGATTTGTTTACTTTTTCTTTGAACTCATCATCAAACCTATCGCCCTCATGTGGACGATGATATTTCTTAAGGAGCTCAGTGCAACATTACGGCAAAAGTCACCTTTTGTAGTCTGCGCCCAAAACAACATCCCTCCCAGTCAACAAGCAGCGGATAATCAGCGTCGCTAGTAACCGTGAATACTAATTGAATGAGAATAAGATATTAATAAGCCTTGAATAACATAAGGCAGAAATTAACTTTAATGCTAAGCAGCGAACCGGTATTGAGAGCTGTAGCTGGCAGGTTATTGTTAATTATCTATTGTTTGCATTGTATCGTTTTTTGTTAAACACACCCCCAAGCCTTCCAGTCAAAACAAATTCCTTACCAACCCCTTTCTTTTCATTATTATTAAAGACACTCTTTGTTTCCCCTTGCACACGTATAATATAATCATTCACAAACTAGTTTTTAGAATATAAAAGATATTTACAAAAACGAACTCTCAAAAACCAACACTTATCACGCTGCTTGCACAGTGATAGTTGCTTAACTTCGGTGATCTGACGAGAACCGGTTACCGCGACGCCACTGCGCCCCCTCATAATCTAATTGATTATTCTGTAGAGGTATTGAAACAACACATTTTTGCCACATTATTTGGCTACTAGACAGGCAATAAAAAATATAATTGACAATTATTGGTACCTCTGATGTTTTCGGGGGCGGGATGGCGGTGGGTGTGTGGGGAGGGGTGGGGTAATGGGGAATATTAGTTATCCTTGAGTTTTCCAGGAAAACACAAGGATAACGGATTTATTTCCAAGAATTTTGGTGTACTTAATGCTTTAACCTACATTGTTGGCAAAAACCTACAGAAAATTTGTCCTTTGTAAGTTTCTTAATAAAACCAGACAAATATGGATGTCATTGGAAATGGCATAATTAGCCAATTCCAATGACATCCATATCTGTAATATTTTATTGCATATAAATATTAAATTTCCTGTATTTTTATTTTTGTTCTAACATAACCGAACAGCAGGTACGAATTAATAATTAAAAATGGGCACTTGTTTTGCCCTATAGCCTGCTATTGTATATTCTTGTTTTTACACCGTGGGTAAAAAAGCCACTGTGGATTGCAAGTTACATCGCACCTCTCAGCCAATCAAACCGCAGAATTTTGATTCATTTGGACATAATGTTTGTTGCATGTTATCAGTTGCATTAGTTAACAAAGAGCGGCATGATCATCTCGTTTCACCTTTCATTCATTCATTCATGATCATCTCGTTGCGACCAGTGCGTACAACTATATTACTGTGTTACAAGAGAATGCAATGAAATGTCGTCCAAATTATTTATGGTCACTGAAACAAACCATTTATCCCAGAGTCTGGTTTGCTGACACGTTAATGTGTATTACGTTGTGGGAAGATGGCTATAATATTACCCATTCCATACAGAAACATGGCTCCAATATTGCCCCTTTCACACAGAAACACACAACAAAATCGACTTAATCGTGCCTTACACATCACTTTAACTTCAACTTCACTAAGTATTATCCAGGAGCAAGTGATCAAACTGACAGACCGATTACTTGTCCATGGAACATCATCATCAACATGGCTGCGGAATTCACTTGAACAGAAATTCAATATAATTTATTTATTTATCTATTGGGGTTTAACATTTTTAACTGTCATGTTTGTCTTCTGTGGGTAGTATTACGGTTGCGGGAAGCTAGAGTTATCGGAGCGACCCACCGAACTACGGCCACTCAATTAGATGAAGTGTTTCCCCCCAAGGACACAACGCAGTTTAAGCGAGTGAAGATCGAACCTACAACCGTTCGATCGAAAGTCCAATGCTCGAACCAATCAACCACAGCATACCCGAGAAATGAAATCGTTTATTGTTTGGTGCAAAACGGTTACACAAAAATGGCAATGAGATTTATTTTCAAATAGAGACGTATGGGCGGGAGCACGGGAGGGGGAGGGGCTATTGCAACCTCTGAGAGGGAGGGAACGGACGGACGGACAGACGGACGGACGGACGGACGGACGGACGGACGGACGGACGGACGGATAGACGGACGGACGGACGGGGAGCAGATTAGACCAACAAAGTTATGTGTGGAAGTAGGGGTGGGGGTGGGGGGGGGGGGGGGGTCGCGACACAAAGTCATTCGGTTGACAGCCACATGTAAATTGTATTTCTCTTCCGGGATTTCGTCATTGCAATCACATTAAAAATTTGCAGGCGGTGTATGCACAGAATCATTACCCTTAGAATATAAGCAAAGATCCTCTCGTTTGATTTTTCTCTTCTGGGACCTTTAACGTCGAAAAAGGTAAACATTTCTGTCTCCACATTTAACAAATGTCCCTACTGGGCCGAAACAATAATTTGCTCAATATAGAGACAAAATCAATACCATAGTAATTCCTCTAAAATGTCTCTTTTGTATGTAACGAGCTCGTTTCAAAGAGGGGTCATAACTTATGATTTTAAGACAAAAAATGAAAAAAAAATATGCAAATTATTTGGCGATTTTTTAGAATAACGCTGGTCGGTTTTGGCCGTTACGTTGGGTAACGGGTTATGACAAGAGAGTTTCCTGCACAGACATGATGAGCATAACGATCTTGACATTAAAGAGGCATGTGCTATGAAAAAATCTAGAAAATTAAAAATAAAAATTTAAAATAAAAAAACGCGGTAATCGCTGACCAGCAACAATATCAAAAACAAAAATTATTTACATCAAGATATTTACTTATCAAACGTGAGTATCAGACGAAGAACATAATATAGCCGCAGACCGTGAAATTTCCCATACTTTATCGAGAGCCCATTCCACTGAGGGTTCATAAACTCCAACTTGAAATATGAAAACATTAATTATGACTTCACTCTCCTAGCATTGAGAGAACTTGACTGATCTGTAAAGTGGAAATTAACCACCGACATCTCAGCACTGATCATGGTCGCCATGCTGAAATGTTTTTTCCCCATACCTGCCTCCACTGCCCCCAAAACTCGTAATTCCCCTAAACATTATGACGATTGTGCTCACTTACAATTACTATTGACAGAATACCTCTAAAATCCACCCAGAGCTCGCAATGAAGAGTTAAAGCGTATTTGTTTTTTATCAAAGCGTTGGGTATAACTTTCAGATGTACACGTGGCTTATTCATAATGCAACAACGATTCATTGATGTAAGAATTCATTGAACTCTGACATCACAAAATCATTCATAATCAGTAAAGTCAATTAATCTCTATACAGCTGGTTTGCTGGATCGTCAGCGAAAATCATCGCAACTTTTTTGTCCCTTGATATGATGTCAAGTCAATCAACGTTTGATGACGTGAAAGTTGTTACTCTGTGACTGTAGTTACATCGTAACAGTTTTCACTTTGTCAAATATCATGGCATTTGAATAGCAAGAAAACAAGCAACACTGCATCAACTTTACAAAGTGGCACTTATTCATTATCAATAATCATTATATTGTATATATTCCACTTTTATTGCCGAGAAATATATGCTTATCATCAACAAATACCTTTTTTTCACAGCGATCAGAAGTATATTCTTGAACCATTTACCTAACACGGAAGGCAGACGACACATACAAACAAAATTCTTCAATAACTATTTTCTTTATTTCTTGCGTCAAAAACATAGCTTTTGACCCCGCATTGGAAAGAACTAAACGAGCTCGTTCCAATAAGGGGTCATAATCTATGTTTTTGAGACACAAAATAAAAAAAAATAATGAAATTTGGATGGCAGTTTTTGTGAATAGCGCTGGACGTTTTTAACCATTACGTTGGGTAAAGGGTTTAAATGTATCCTACATCAGAATCAGTACGGTTTTAGGGAAAATCATAGTACGGTACATCTAGCTATGCAACTACTGAAAACCATAGCCGAAGAAAACAACAAGAAAAGTAAAAACAGCACATTGGCGTTATTTTTGGACCTGTCAAAGGCGTTCGATACAATTAACCACGACATTTTGATTAATAAATTAGACAAATATGGTATTAGGGGACTTGGCAATGAATGGTTTAGAAGTTATCTTTCAGATAGGTCGCAATACGTTGCATACGGAAACTATATATCTGACATGGTTACAATATTGCACGGAGTTCCTCAAGGTTCGATACTTGATCCTGCCCAATTTCTGACATATGTCAATGATATCTATCACGCCACCTCCCTCAATTTATTGTCTTTTGCTGACGATACCACGGGGCACTCTTCAGGACCAGACCCAAACCAGCTAGCCCTACTCATAAACGATGAGTTAGGTAAAATCTTTGAATGGTGCTGTACGAATCAACTTGTCGTAAACGCCACCAAGTCCAAATATATTCTAATAAACCCATCGGCAAAAAAAAAAAAAACAGCAGAAATTCGTCATAATATTCTAATCAACGGCCAAAACATAAGTAGAGTAGGTTCAAATAATACTGAGAAATCCTTAAAATTCTTAGGTATACATATTGACGATAGTCTATCCTACGAGGAACATATATCTCAACTCTCCTCCAAGATCGCCCGTGCTAATTTCGCACTGAATAAAGTGAAGATAACACTCCCTCGTGAAGCCCTGAAAACACTCTATTATGCCCTGATACACACACACGCCTAGTGTACAGTTAAAACTAGAAGTCCTGTCACGAACAGTGCGCTTATCTAGGCTTAATTGCGCGTTGGAATTGCACGCAATTGCCACATCGAATGGCAACCAAAGCACGGCAGGTTCTCCTGGTTACTCATAGCAAACACATGCAATGTTTCTGCCAATGGACCTCCGTGTTACCCGGAGGTCCACTGGCTGAAACATTGCTTGTGCACAGGCCATATGTTAAGAATTTGATAGCTTTACTTGGGCCATAACGCGCACATTAACGCGCATATCAACGTGCTATTTGTGCGCATTTCATGACAGGACTTCTAGTTTTAACTGTATGGGATAAACGTATGGGGAAATTCTAGAACGATTAAAAAAATACTTCTTCTCCAGAAACGATCAATCCGCATAATAAACAATAAAAAATACAATGCTCACACCGATCCCCTCTTTCGAGAAAACAAGATTCTCAAAGTGAACGACCTCTTTAAACTGCACGCATGTTTGTTCGTATTCGATTGGTATCACGATAACCTGCCGTCATCTTTTCGAAATCATTTTCAGTTGGTTGTCAACAGTACGGGTCGAGCTAGCAGAAGAAGAGATTCGCTTGAATATACTAGAATAAGGACAAGGTCTCTGGAGAGCTTTCCTATACACATTTACCCCAAACTTTGGAATGATATAGATCTTGACTTACGTAATATAAACAACAGAAACATTTTTAAAAAACAACTGACTTCAAAATTACTGTCTCAACATCAACTCCGACAATCCTTACTGTAATGAGCGTGCTTCTAGTAGGTAGATTTCCCAGAATAACTTACGTAATATAAACAACAAAAACATTTAAAAAAAAAAAAAAATCAACAACCAACTTCAAAACTGCTGTCTCAGTATCCCGACTACATTGAATGCTATAATCCTTATTGTAATGGGTGTGCCTCTAGAAGGTAAGATTTTGCATAATAAACTCCAGTGCATGCATTTTGTAGTTACACTAGCCTAGCTTCCCTCAAGAACTTTGCCAATTAACGCGGGTCATTGAGCTCTAAATTTCATTAAGTTTCATTAGGTAGACTGAGTATTTACCCTTCCCTTCTTGAGAGCCCAACACCTGGCACCAGTCAGCTGAAAGCTGCCTTCGGGAGCTCTCAGCGGACTACGCCAGGATTTGGAGTTGTCAACGGAAGTGAAGTTTTTGATCATCTAGCGAGACGCTTCCACAGTTTCTGTAGACAAATGGGTCTGGATATTTCAATTCTCGTCTATTACCACAGTTCTGCTAACCCCACCAGCCACCAGCTTCAAGTGTAAATATTAAACAGCTCGATTCCAACGTCCGCGCTATATTTTCTCGGAGATGACAGGTAGACAGCCAATCTGGCTATGTCATCTCACTGTGGTATACATGCTTAACTGTCTCCTTTTGATATTTATGTATATTGTATATTGTTTGTATACTGCTCAATAAAGATTCATTCATTCATTCAAAGTATTCGTCTATTTCACGGCGTCAGAAAATTTACAACCTTAGAAAAGTTTCTGGGGGTTGAGCATTGTTTATTTATTGCACCTCCTCTCCCCACCAAAGATATAGGTGTTTGGGTCACTTTCTGTTTGTGACCAATGAGAATCGCTCCTGCAATCCCGTTGTATTTGAGATGAGTTGTATACTTCTATTAATAGGGGCATACATCATCAATATCAACAATCAAAATGGACAATAATTTAGCAGTCTGCCGGTTAAAAAAATTAATCTGGCTTCTAGATTTTAAACTTTTTATGTTCCAAGTCTGGCTCTTTTTTTGAATACCCATGTCCCTGGTCAAAGCAGAGATGAAATGTTGCAAAAAATAAATGAATCTGTCGTATACGTATACAGAAATACATACGCACAAACATTGGTACAGCAATATAGTAGTTATATTGTTGTATAATACATACACAGAACGACACACGCGTGTGAATTGCTTAATCGATAAGACACGAGTGCCAGCGCGGAAGGATAAAACGAGAGGCATGCGGCCTCTCGTTTTATCCTTCCGCGATGGCAAAAGAGCCATATCGATTAACCCATCCACACCTATTTGTCGTTCTGAGTTTATTACACGCCTTCACGTCTATAAAAAAACAACAATTATCAGAAGGACACTCAGCAATTCATTTGACAACTTTCAACAAAAAGAATACAGTTTATCGCAAACCAAATTTGCGAGGGACGCGTGTTACTATTTCGTCCCCTGATTTCCGATGTGTTCTACGTGCCAAACGGCACATGGAACACATTGGAACTCAGGGGACGATTCCTACCTATCGCTAGCGACTCAGATTTTGTAATTGCGGTGCACATTTGTCGACAATTTCAGTGAAATTTCGCTTCTATTTAAGAATAGTTCGTCAACGATTTCTATTCCGCACTTATGAGCGGAACATATTTTCATTTTCCGCATGACTTTGTGTTGCTGTAGGTGGGGATTTCATAGAACAGGCGAGTAATAGATTAATGTACAAACTACGCAACCATGAAATGGAACCCCAAACCATAAAATGGTGGCGTCTAGAACTTCATCTTACCAGACATCACCAACACATTTCTCATATCTTGAACAAAAACGAACAAAAGTGCCCAGATCATGAATTTCCAACCTTGTCGTGCTTGTGTTGAAGGGGTATTTTTTTCATTATTATGGGATACCCTTAAGGAAAAGAATATATACTGTCAAATATTTATTTTCACAAGAGATGGTCAAGAGTAAGATGTTATATAGACTTTTGCAATACAAATAAAACCAACAACACCCCAGAGGGATCTGTGTTTTGTACCCTCGGAGTAAAAGTTCCCTATTTCACAATAATCACCAACAAAATAGTACATTTTGATTTGTTGCCTTCTGTTTTATACTTCCCGTGTTTCATACGTTAAGTTTATCCACCGGTTTCTTTGAGAGGCCTTCTCAAAGAAACCCAGACAATGGCCCACCCAACCAATTATGGTAACACGGGAGATTGCGAACCCAGACAATTGCCCATCCAACCGATGAAGGTCACATGTTAAATTGTGGCGAATATATTAACACCAGCATGCATACATTCCTTTTAAAATCTAACTTCTACTGTAAAAATAAATACCTTTTTTTTTTTTTTTTTTAACAAACACACGTTTCCTTATTTTCAAGGCAACTCAAGGAAGAGGGCTCAAAGTGCCTCCTTCCCAGATTTGTCTTAAAATTTAAGGACAGACTAGTCAGATAAAATTCACAAATAATCATTGGCATCAATATGCCTTTTTGTTTACCATTGCTTCCAAGCAAATGAAGGAATTAAAGCAGCAGGCTTCTTTCACTTCATTGGCTTGCAAACAAGACTAAAATACACAGCCTAGCTCCGTGAGCTATGATAGTTTGCCCAAAGCAAATGACGGGAAGGAGAGCTCGAAGCTCCTCCTTCACTTCATTGGCTTAAATGGCAAACTAAATTAACTTCGCTCATCACAGTATAATTCCATTAGCTTTGAATGTAGACTTCCTAGCAAATGAAGGGAATTAGAGCTCCAAGCTCCCCTTGCATCATTTTCTGAGAAACAAGACTAACATTTTATTATCCTATTACCATAAACTCTATTAGCTTATAGCAATTTGCTTCCAAGCAATTGAAGGGAATGAGAGCGCCAAGCTCTCTTCACCTGATTTGCTTGCAAAGTAAGACCAAAATTTCTTTTTGCTCAAACAGTGAGTCAAGCTCTTTGAGCTCTGCTAGTTTGCTCCCAAGCAAATAAAGGGAATAAGAGCTCCAGGCTTTATTCACTTTATTTGCCTGCAAAGCAAGACTAAAATTAAACATGACAGTGAGGCTTCTTAAACCTCTGTCAGTTTGCTTCCAAGCAATTGAAGGAAACAAGTGCTCCAAGCTCCTTTTACTCCATTTGCTTGCGACGCAAGGCTAAATAACTTATATTAAATTATGATAGATTCAGGGCTCAAAATAAGCGGTGTCGCGTCGCTTTTTGCTATGCAAAACTTTCAAAAAAGCTACACAATGTTCAGTTATGTATAGCATTTTGCGATACAAGATAATCAACTGCAGCCTATTAGGCTGCAGTTGATTATCTTGTATCGCAAAATATAAATGAAAATTTGCAAACAAATTTGAAAACTAGTTCACTGATGCGTTACTTCTGATTGTGGAACATTCCAGGCATAACTCAGATTAACTCTCCATCAAGCATCATTAGCAACTTCATATGTAAGATGAATTCTATTGGTTTAAATTCTTCCTGCTTTTACAACATTTTGCATAAAATGTACATTAAAAATAACTTCAAGCCGATCAAATTAAAAATCCCAACTTCCATTTTGAGAACTCTATTGAACAACCAAGACACTATTTGAAAATATCCAACTCCAAGCAACCCTTAGAGGCAGTTCAGTTGAAAACAAACGTAGTAAATGTTTCATGTGCTGCAGATCATTTGGAAATGGCCAGAAATGGATGGAAACCATTCTATCTACTTAGAAGAATTCAATACAAAACAGCATAACATAACTCCGGTATACAAAAATAGCTATGTAATTTTTACAAAATGCTATTCATTTTTTGGAATTTTGTAGCATTTTGCTACGCAAAGAAAAAAAGTTATTTTGAGCACTGGATAGATTCAAACCTTACATTCTCGGCAGTACAACGTACCAAAACACACTTCGTGTAAATTAAGTCAATAGAACAACTTTACCTTTGTTTCTATCATTCACTCAAAAATATCTTCCTGAACCTTGTCATATAATTTTCATTAAATAAACGAATCCCTCTCTATTTTAATAAAACACAAAATATCCTATTTACCTTTATATACAGGTGAAAATAACTATCTACCCAATATTTTATTGGTCTGCACCAAAATGGTGTATGTGCACTTTACTGCAGACATGTTTCAAAAAACATTATCTCTTCATTTCTGGAAGAACGAAATATTTCAGAATCATAAAGTTTTGTACTCATATTTTAATATAAACTGAGGGTTGCGACTTTCTTATGTGTGAAGTGTTGAATTGTTGGAGCAGGCCAAACATTTATAATATATAAATGTTTGGACAGATCCAACAAATAAACATCATGAATATGAAACATCATTTTCCAACAATTTCAATACACATAAATTGGCAATTAACAATAAATAACTAGACTTATCTTCAAGGAAAAGAATATGTACTGTCAAATATTTGTTTTCACAAGAGATGGTCAAGAGTAAGATGTTATACAAACTTGATCGGAAGTAATGGTTTTCGCGCGCCGAAGGCGCGCACGGATGGTTTGGGTAGTAAGCCCCTTTCGACCCTCTTTAACTGTACATGATTTTGATTTGTCTGGACGTAGTAAAGGAGGGAAGAAGTTAGGATAAACAGCGGCGTCTGTGTCTTCTTCGGTTTTTCTTGGGAGGAGGAGGATGAGTTGGAGAGATTGTTGTTGGTGGCATTGTCGGATCGGGAGGAAGAGTAGGGCCTTCTTTGGCGACGTACGGCCTGATCCTTGCTGCTGTTTCTTGGGATCTTTTGTGATTACTGAGAGCAAGTTCTAGCGCAGTCCTGGTAATATAAGTTGGGATCTCTGCTTCAATATGTTGGTGGCACCTGTCCTGGAGTGAAGCTCGGAAAGTGCCATCCTGGATCTCCTCCTCCAGGAATGCCTCCACGGCCTCCGAGAAGTTCTCCTCCTGGTCGGACTACCGGTCCGAAGAAGCCGGAGAAGCAAGAACTGGAGGGGTAGAAGGTGCGTTGTCTGGGACAGCTTCCTGTACCATAGACAGATCTTCCTCCTCCATCTCCTCTTCGGATGAAGAGTCTGATGGTTTAGAGATTGATCTGTCACCTGACGACCCACAGTCCTCCGGGCCCTCCTCCTGGGAAGGGGGTGCCGAGCTGGACAAGGGATGGTCAGGGGTGTCAGGCGTTGACCCTATGACGCCCTCACTTGCCTCCTTCTCTTCCTTTTCCTTCTTCTTCTTCTCCAGGAACTCCGTCATTCGGAGGGCATCTCGTCGTCTGGCGGAGGGTCCCTTCTTTCTCTTCTTCATCTTCTTGGTGGTGTCTGTAATTCTCCGTCGGTCTTTATCCAGCTTGTCCGTGTCACTAGGAGGGTGACCAGTGTGTGTGTGGGGTGGGGGGTGGGTGGGGGGGAATCCCCTCATGAAAGATGCTACACCTCTCCAAGTACAGCGGTTCGGGTTCTTTGTCAAAATCCACTGTCAGGTGAATTTTACCCTTGAGCACCTGGATACTCCAGGTGGTGACAAGGGTAGCCTTCACTCTGACAAGTGTTTCTTGTATCACAAGTGGGAGCTCCATTGTTCAGCTGTTAGCACCTCGGAGTCCATCAAATGTGTCCCTTTTTTATCCCTTTCCTGAAGTAAGTAAGTGTTGCCAAGAAAAAAAATCACTGCTAGGGGAGACCAGAGTGTTTCACAATTCACATTCAGAGACTTTCAGATGAAAAACTACTGATTAGAATTCTAAACAGATTTCTATTGAAAACGGCTTATTCATATTCACTCTACCTTATGACACCGTTGAACTGAACCCAAGCTGCTAAATTTCCTATTGTGCTCTGCCTGTCTCACAACTAGAACACGATATGGTATTAGCATTATCATCTTGTCCCTTCATTCATTCATTGTCCTTTAAAATAATAGGCAACTAATTGCTAACTCTTAATTTTATATTTATAAAGTAAGTTAATAATATATACATATATTTTGGTGGGGGAGAGTTTTACACTTTATTATTTTTATCTTAAAATATAGTCTACAACACTTGTACTGTGTATACTGGAGTTCTGCTAAAATATAGCCTACAACACTTGTACTGTGTATACTGGAGTTCTGCTAAAATGTAGTCTACAACACTTGTACTGTGTATACTGGAGTTCTGCTAAACAAAATATAGTCTACAACACTTGTACTGTGTATACTGGAGTTCTGCTAAAATATAGCCTACAACACTTGTACTGTGTATACTGGAGTAATGCTAAAATATAGTATACAACACTTGTACTGTGTATACTGGAGTTCTGCTAAACAAAATATAGCCCACAACACTTGTACTGTGTATACTGGAGTTCTGCTAAACAAAATATAGTCTACAACACTTGTACTGTGTATACTGGAGTTCTGCTAAAATATAGACTACAACACTTGTACTGTGTATACTGGAGTTCTGCTAAAATATAGTCTACAACACTTGTACTGTGTATACTGGAGTTCTGCTAAACAAAATATAGTCTACAACACTTGTACTATGTATACTGGAGTTCTGCTAAACAAAATATAGCCTACAACACTTGTACTGTGTATACTGGAGTTCTGCTAAAATATAGTCTACAACACTTGTACTGTGTATACTGGAGTTCTGCTAAACAAAATATTGTCTACAACACTTATACTGTGTATACTGGAGTTCTGCTAAACAAAATATAGCCTACAACACTTGTACTGTGTATACTGGAGTTCTGCTAAAATTAGACTACAACACTTGTACTGTGTATACTGGAGTTCTGCTAAAATATAGTCTACAACACTTGTACTGTGTATACTGGAGTTCTGCTAAAATATAGTCTACAACACTTGTACTGTGTATACTGGAGTTCTGCTAAAATATAGACTACAACACTTGTACTGTGTATACTGGAGTTTTGCTAAAATATAGTCTACAACACTTGTACTGTGTATACTGGAGTTCTGCTAAAATATAGTCTACAACACTTGTACTGTGTATACTGGAGTTCTGCTAAAATATAGTCTACAACACTTGTACTGTGTATACTGGAGTTCTGCTAAACAAAATATAGTCTACAACACTTGTACTGTGCATACTGGTGTTCTGCTAAAATATAGTCTACAACACTTGTACTGTGTATACTGTAGTTCTGCTAAAATATAGTCTACAACACGTGTACTGTGTATACTGGAGTTCTGCTAAAATATAGACTACAACACTTGTACTGTGTATACTGGAGTTCTGCTAAAATATAGCCTACAACACTTGTACTGTGTATACTGGAGTTCAGCTGAACAAAATATAGTCTACAACACTTGTAATGTGTATATACTGGCGTTCTGCTAAAAATAGTCTATAACACTTGTACTGTGTATACTGGAGTTCTGCTAAACAAAATATAGTCTACAACACTTGTACTGTGTATACTGGAGTTCTGCTAAACAAAATATAGTCTACAACACTTGTACTGTGTATACTGGAGTTCTGCTAAACAAAATATAGCCTACAACACTTGTACTGTGTATACTGGAGTTCTGCTAAACAAAATATAGTCTACAACACTTGTACTGTGTATACTGGTGTTCTGCTAAAATATAGTCAACAACACTTGTACTGTGTATACTGGAGTTCTGCTAAACAAAATATAGTCTACAACACTTGTACTGTGTATACTGGAGTCTGCTAAAATATAGCCCACAACACTTGTACTGTGTATACTGGAGTTCTGCTAAACAAAATATAGTCTACAACACTTGTACTGTGTATACTGGAGTTCTGCTAAAATATAGCCTACAACACTTGTACTGTGTATACTGGAGTTCTGCTAAACAAAATATAGTCTACAACACTTGTACTGTGTATACTGGAGTTCTGCTAAACAAAATATAGTCTACAACACTTGTACTGTGTATACTGGAGTTCTGCTAAACTAAATATAGTCTACAACACATGTACTGTGTATACTGGAGTTCTGCTAAACTAAATATAGCCTACAACACTTGTACTGTGTATACTGAAGTTCTGCTAAACAATATATGGTCTACAACACTTGTACTGTGTATACTGGAGTTCTGCTAAAATATAGCCTACAACACTTTTACTCTGTATACTGGAGTTCTGCTAAACAAAATATAGTCTACAACACTTGTACTGTGTATACTGGAGTTCTGCTGAACAAAATATAGTCTACAACACTTTTCCTGTGTATACTGGAGTTCTGCAAAACAAAATATAGTCTACAACACTTGTACTGTATATACTGGAGTTCTGCTAAACTAAATATAGTCTACAACACTTGTACTGTGTATACTGGAGTTCTGCTAAACTAAATATAGTCTACAACACTTGTACTGTGTATACTGGAGTTCTGCTAAACAAAATATGGTCTACAACACTTGTACTGTGTATACTGGAGTTCTGCTAAAATATAGTCTACAACACTTGTACTGTGTATACTGGAGTTCTGCTAAACAAAATATAGTCTACAACACTTGTTCTGTGTATACTGGAGTTCTGCTAAAATATAGTCTACAACACTTGTACTGTGTATACTGGAGTTCTGCTAAACAAAATATGGTCTACAACACTTGTACTGTGTATACTGGAGTTCTGCTAAAATATAGCCTACAACACTTGTACTGTGTATACTGGAGTTCTGCTAAACAAAATATAGTCTACAACACTTGTACTGTGTATACTGGAGTTCTGCTAAACAAAATATAGTCTATAACACTTGTACTATGTATACTGGAGTTCTGCTAAACAAAATAATACGCATCTAAAGTTAAACTGCGATTCCACTAGGGGACGTGTAGTCTTAATTCAGCAAGTCACGTTAAGAAGACAATTTGACGGTCCAATAAGCATTTTGGTACTTCCTTGCCTTGTCAATCAAAATAGAAATGATGTCATCATTTCCGATTATGTGGGCTATCATGGGTACAAGTCAGAGGGTTTTTTTGTGGGAAAACTATAGTTCGGTTTCCGCCCGCAAAGATGTACGATTGCGGAGGATTTGTCCGGATTGTGATGGCTCAAGTTCCAGCTAATAAAATACTTCAGCTACATCTTCAAGGCATGCTTTCATCAATGGAGTCAGAATATTAGTCAGTCGAGATAACAGTTAAAAGCTCATGACTTCTTGGGAACTGATATTTGGAAAAATAGAATATACATGGAGTAGTCGTGATGCAGTTTCATATTTATTTAAGGAACCGGTACTATAAATTAAACTTAAATTTTTTGAAATGGGGTTCTCGACCAAACCAATGGTTTGCTCTCGGATCAGTGCGTAAAAAGGGAATTGCAGAAGAAAATGGTCAGCGGTTTCTCGGTCTCCACATTGGAGGGTGGTTGGGGTGTGGGGTGGGTGGGGTGGGGGTGGGGTTTTGGGGGTGGGGTGGGGGGGGGTGTTGAAGAAATAATAATACATTTGTCAACGTTTAAGTTACTACACTCGGGTTTACACAAAGTGGTATATCTGATTCACACGTGACTTGTGGGAGTAAAAATAGCTGGGCAGGGAATATCCCTGTTTAAATACGTTTTGAAATTTTCCAGAGAGCTGTTGTCCCTGACATTGATCCCAAAGTCGTGTTGTAACGGGGTGTGGCCTAACAGAGTGGTACGCTTTCTGCAAGTTTGAGGGGCAAAACACTGCGTTTCCGAGCAACAAAGAGGTATTTGCATTCTGGAACAAGAGGGTGATACAGTTTGAAGTATTGCACTAGCTTATGGTTTTCCCGACTTGTTTCGGGTGTATCTCAACCTTTCTCTGCATATAAACGAAGCTTACTAGCGCTTTTGGAAGCCCCGTTGACAAGTCACGCGGTCTCCAGTTCTGGAAATGAGACGAGTGCGAGTGCAATTGCTCCCGTGTTTTTTATTTTACGGGAGCTAAAAAATGCACTTGTTGAAAAATATTGTGGAGCACCAATATACTCTAAGTGCATATAAATGCGTGGTGTTTTGATAAAACTGCACACTGTTGCCAGTGGCAAGTTACTGTTATAGTTTAGCATGTCCTTATATTTTTAACACTTACGCTGCCGAAAGCGACTATTGTCACCTATTTTATGATGATTATCTGTACATTCTGGTATGTGCAGATCAAACCTACCATCTGATTACTTGTCAGAAAGGGCTCAGAGAGCCCTTTCCAACAATTAATTAGATGATAGAGTTTCAAGTACATGTACATTGTATATCATAAATTTTATTAAACTTCCTCGCATACTTATCCTCCATATGTGGCTAAAGTAAGCGTGTATGTAAAAGGGTTAATGTTTCTGATGTTTGGTGACAGTATTCCCTCAAAATTTATGTACTAATATTTTATGGGTACAATTTACTCCCGTCTCTGATTTTACGGGAGCTTAGAACTACACTCGTCAATTTTGTTCATTTCCATCCCTGGGCTTAAATTTAAAATTTTATATTGGCATGGCGGGGGTTCGAACCCACGCCGAGAGAGCTTCCTTCGGCACCAACCGCCTAGCGAAACTATACTGAACCACGCACACCACTCGGCCCATAATGGAATATGCTGATACAGCGTAGGATAACAACACAGACAATGAAGATTAAGAACTATAAAATTTTAATTATTCATCAGATAGTTGCATCTAAGTACTAAATTCCACGAACTGCACCTCAGAAGAAATCAGCGACACTTGTCTTTTTCAAATTTCTCGGAACTATACTGGGCGGGGCCGAGTGGTGTGCGTGGTTCAGTATAGTTTCGCTAGGCGGTTGGTGCCGAAGGAAGCTCTCTCGGCGTGGGTTCGAACCCCTGCCATGCCAATGTAAACAAAACCAGCGTCCTTTCTTAATTCTATGGCATCCGAGAAATTTGAAAAAGACAAGTGTCGCTGATTTCTTCTGAGGTGCAGTTCGTGGAATTAAGTACTTAGATGCAACTATCTGATGAATAATTAAAATTTTATAGTTCTTAATCTTCATTGTCTGTGTTGTTATCCTACGCTGTATCAGCATATTCCATTATCGTGAGAACGAACACAAAGTAAATGTTCTCAAGTGGTGTGGAGTTAAGTCGGAACTTGAATGGTGCCGTGCCTTTCGTAATATGTCGGCAATATTAATCGACCATGTCCATCGATTGGCAAGACTGAGGCCAAGATATTTGTGGCGGGTAACATTTTGTACGTCGGTTGTAAACATTTTGCATGGCGGGTGGTGTACGTTGGTGGTTTTCCGAGAGATCAACATAGTTTCAGTCTAGTTGGGGTTGAATTTCACAAGCCATCGTTTAGAGACCAAGCCTCGATTTTTCTGATATCCTTATTGATAATGTTAGCAATCAAAGCGGGATTTTCAACAATTAAGTAAAGTGACGTTTCTTTAGTGAGTAAACGGATGTTGCTTGTGATATCGTCAACTATATGCTGGAGCTTAGCGGAAGAAATGGGAAAGACAACGAAAAGGAATGCCAAATGTGTTATCTGGGTGTAGTGGAGACCCTCGAAAACTTTTGATTGGAATGTCCAAAATACGAGTCTAACAGAATAAAATTTACCGGGAGTATGATGGGGAAGTGGAATGGGAGAATGAAGGACATGTGGTTGGTAGGTGACACAAAGGAGAGGGTTAGTATGCTTATCGGAGAGATTGGGAAGAATGGGGTACGGGATATTATCAAGCAGTTCGTCTCAGAGTGTTGGGAGAAAAGGAGAGGCGTGGGGGTGAAGAGAAATTTGGGAACACAGGGCTAATTAACACCCGACAACCGTGACAAATCAGCGGCCGGCCAAAGTGTTATTATTATTATATCTTTGATTCATATCAAAAAGAGCAAAGGGCCGGGGAATGAGCCTTGTGCCCCCCCCCCCCCCCCCCCAACGCTTATAGTAGACCACGAGGATGATGCTGTGTTAAGGACAACACGTTATTGTCTCCCACTTAGACAGGATGCAAGCCAACGGAGGAGCACACCACCAAACTCCTATTCTCTTCAACTTGCAGAGCAGGCCTTTATGCCACACTTTGGCGAATGCTTTGCTTACATCATAGAAAACTATCCTTATCCCCTTCCCTTCGTCTAACGCCGATCAGAAGGAATCGTATATGTCGGACAACTAAAGAACAGTGGAATCTGATGGAAAGAAGAGAGATTGGATAGGAGTAAGCACAGAGTTGTCTTTTAAAAGGGACAGAATTCTCTGAAAAACACATTTTTTTAAAACATTGTGCTGACATTATTTAATAGTGTGAGCGGGCGATAATATTCACCTAGATGCATATCAGCCTTTTTGAATACTGGGGTCAAGTTGGGGTCACGTTGGGATCACGTTGGGGTCACGTTGCCACATTTCCATTCAAATGGGACAACACATTACTCAACGTTAGATTAACAATCTTTCTCAGTGGTTGGCAATGACCAGAAGAGAATCTTTCAAGATACGAGGGGGGGGGGGGGGAGGTGGGGGGGGGGGGGGGGGGTATCTCATCAAGCTACAAGCCTTTTTAAATTTTGCTAATTAAAAAAACGTATCATGTGACCTCCGATGAAACGACATCGACGAGCTCGTTCCAACGAGGTTTCACATCATAGGGTTTGTTGAAAGTTTTGGACAAATATATTTTTTCAACTGCCTAATTTATAAATCCCAGGGAAGGATACGGCCGATAAAGGGCTAATGAAATATAGTGAGTTAGGTTTCAATTTATGGGTTTAGGAAACTTTCCTCTTGATAATCCCCCCTCCCTCCCCGACAGTTGCCATCTAGACATTTCTCAACACTTCCCCTAGACAATTGCTCCCCTCTGGCCATTTTAAATTCTTGATAATTCCACCCCGACAAAATCCACCTCGGCAAAATCCACCCCCGACAAAATTCCTCCCACAAATACAACAAAACTCGACAGAATCTTGGCTTTCCTAGTAATAAGTTGGTGATTAAAAGTATGGACGATACCCAAGCGGATTAATATTGCATATTAAGTCACGTGGGACCATAAATTGATTCTCAGGGGCTCCTGGTAATGAATTAGTGAATAAATGGAAAGAGTATTTCCCACGAGTCTCTACTGTGAGTGTCCACCCCTCAGCTGAATAATATTGCAACAACATCATAATTAAATACTCAAGGGTTCGTGTAAATTTCACAAGTGATTTGTCCCTACTATGAATGCACACGTTCCGGGTGACTAATATTGCAACGACATAATCACGGCATCCTTCAGTAAAGGCATGCCTTATCAATGCAGTTGTGAGATTAGTCACTTTGGTCCATAATTGAATAGACAAGAGTTCCCAACAGTGAGTTCCCACGCAGCAGCTGGTGAATTTTACAATTACATCGAAATTAAATACTCAAAAGTTGGAGAGAATAGTTGTTTTCAAAACAAGTGAGGCTTAGTCAGGCATGTCAACCGGTACCTGTACCGATGCCGGTACCGACGGTTCCCTCATCCTCTAACCAGTACCGGTTCTAAAGCTTTTGTCCCGTCGGTACCGGGACAAAATTAGTTTATCGGGAAATTCCTAATTGAACGAGGGTAAACAGGCTAATAATCGTTTATGGCACACCTGCATGACATACTTTTCACTTATTTGTGAATAAACATATCAAAACCCTCTACAGTTGCATGATCTGTCTGCACCACGACAACGATAAGGTAGACCATTTTGACTTTTCAAATGACATATTAAAGAAAATGAAAGTGCCGTCATCGGGTATTTCAAAGAAATTATTCTGTGGTGACATCAAAGTAATCGTAAAGCACGATTATCGTGCTTTATGATTACTTTGATGTCGCCGCAGAATAATTGGCACGGGGCCATGTTTGTCATGAGATCTTCGGGACTGGAGCGGTTTAAATGCGAATTTCCATCTAATTGCGATATATTGATTTGTCCGGGTACCGGTACCGGTTTCGGCTGGACAGGCTCTGTCTCGTCCCTGTATCTATTATGTTGGTACCGGGGGTACTTTGACATTCCTGGGCTTAGGGCAGGGTTGCATGTGAGCTTTGATGAAAACTGAAATATTAATAGTGCGGGGGCAACTATATGGGGCGGTGAGCAATTGTCCATATTTTCAATAAGCAAGGTTCGGGCAAGGTTAAACTATTTATGTCCAAATGTCAGAGACGAAACATACAACAAGGACCTATTTGGAGATTGGGCAGTAATCTGAAAGATTATAAAGGTAATTTCCACCGAAGGTAAACTTGCAGCTATAACAAACGAGATGGTAGTTATATGGCTGTTTTAACCCTGGTCAAGACGTCTGTTACTTGTATGTGTTGATAAGGCATAAGTAATGCAGTGGCGTATTTCAGTCATGCCCCCCCCCCCTCCCCACCCCGATGATGTGGCCTAATTATTGACGCCTTTCACAACTTATTATTTATGGACACAAACAGATTCAGAGTCAAGAAAACTGCGTTTTTTTTTTGTCTCGAAGTGCATATTTATTTCCGGGGCAGCCTCCTCTTGTACTCGCCGCTATCTCGCCGCTACGTGTTCTGTATGCCCCCTAATAGTTCACCAATCTGAACATAGTGGCTAAGTGGCTACGCCCCTACCCGCTACGTTCAGATCATTGAACTAGTACCCCCCCCCCCCACACACACACACTAGATATTACACCCCCCCCCCCCTAACTTTGATATCCTGGCTTCGCGCCTGAAGTAATTAATGGTTGTCAACCGAGAATCTCACTTCAAGTTTGGGGATCACGGCGGGATGCACGGGATGCAATTAATCGTGCATGGTAACTCTACACTCGACGTGGAATATACTACAAGTTATAGCGAATTGTCTCTTGATATCACCGCGGTGCCAACTGCAATGTTAGGACATTGCAGTTTCGATCATCGTGCCCTCAAGAGTCGAGATTCTGCTATTCCGAGTAGTTTCAACAAATCTTACAACAAGTCAAGGCTACATGTTAGCAGTATTACGACCAATATTAGGGTATATTTGCTGATGTTACTCGGTACTTCATAATGACCAGGGAACCAATACGAAAAAAAATTACAATTGTATTTTCTAGAACTATATTTTCTAGTTATGACTTTAAATGGGTTAAAAGGACCATTGACATTTTCAAAGATCTAACAAGTTGCCATATCTTTTAAAATGCTAATGATTAATTTTAGTCAGTTATATTAATAGGAAGAAAATACAATTCTAGAAAATACAATTGTAAAAGTGTTATAGTATTGGCTCCAGGCAAGAGAGAGACAGATAAACAGGGCCTGATCTTGTGTGCCGTCGAAAGGCCACGTCTGACCTGGACACTAAGCTGAAGAGTAAACGTTATACAAACAAGAGAATACATACTTAACATTTGCACAATCTGATATCAGCTTTCGAGAGATTAAAAGTACTTGTGTTTTATATATACAATCCCTATCTAACTTCAAACATTGGTAATTAATATTCGAAAAACAACAAAATTATCTTTTGTTGCCAGATACATATGCATTTAGTCTACATATGTAAATATTTGTTTTCAATTGTTTCTTTCCTCGGACTTTTAAATATGTACCGACAATGCTCCTTATCTTCTCAAATCTATCATATATTGAAACTCAGTTTTCGAACCCCACTTATTGACCTGCATATTGAGATTAAGTGTACATGCACCCAGGTTTTAGGACAAATGTATCTGGCTGTGCATTTTTGACCGTGGGGGAACGGGGACACTTGTCCGTACACACACATCTAACCTACATTTGTTTGAAATTACCACATGCAGGTTGAGTGTGGAGTGGGTCTCTTTCTATTAGCTGCTCCACATGAGACCGGCAACGCCCTACTTGCTCTGCCTATTCATAAGAATATGCAGACGAAGGCTCTCAGGGTGAAATCCCTTTGAAAAAATACTCTTAGGGCGAAATCCCCTTTCAAATTTCAAGGGCTGACATAATCCCTTTTGGGTGAAATCACCTTAAACAAAACCCCCTTAAGATATAATCCCACTCATTTTCAATTTCAGAGGCTGACATAGTCTCCTTACTCATTTTTTCTGAGGCGGACATAATCCCATCGGACAAACTCCAAAGGGTTAATAAATGAGACAAAGGCGGCCATCATTTATAAAATATATTCTTCATCATAGCTCAGTGTTAAATGTTTTCCCCAGGTTTAGTACAAGTATTGTTACATAAGTATTCTACGTTACAAGAGTTTTTATAATCGTCGTGTTCAATGTTTTCATCAGGTTTAGTACAAGTATCGTAACATAAGTATTCTACGTTACAACAGTTTTTATAATCGTCGTGTTCAATGTTTTCCTTGGGTTTAGTACAACTATTGTTACGTAAGTATTCTACGTTACAACAGTTTTTATAATCGTCGTGTTCAATGTTTTCCTTGGGTTTAATACAAGTATTGTTACATAAGTATTCTACGTTACAACAGTTTTTATAATCGTCGTGTTCAATGTTTTCCTTGGGTTTAGTACAAGTATTGTTACATAAGTATTCTACGTTACAACAGTTTTTATAATCGTCATGTTCAATGTTTTCCGTGGGTTTAATACAAGTATTGTTACATAAGTATTCTACGTTACACAGTTTTTATAATCGTCGTGTTCAATGTTTTCCTTGGGTTTAATACAAGTATTGTTACATAAGTATTCTACGTTACAACAGTTTTTATAATCGTCGTGTTCAATGTTTTCCTTGGGTTTAATACAAGTATTGTTACATAAGTATTCTACGTTACAACAGTTTTTATAATCGTCGTGTTCAATGTTTTCCTTGGGTTTAGTACAAGTATTGTTACATAAGTATTCTACGTTACAACAGTTTTTATAATCGTCGTGTTCAATGTTTTCCTCAGGTTTAGTACAAGTATCGTAACATAAGTATTCTACGTTACAACAGTTTTTATAATCGTCGTGTTCAATGTTTTCCTTGGGTTTAGTACAAGTATTGTTACATAAGTATTCTACGTTACAACAGTTTTTATAATCGTCGTGTTCAATGTTTTCCTTGGGTTTAATACAAGTATTGTTACATAAGTATTCTACGTTACAACAGTTTTTATAATCGTCGTGTTCAATGTTTTCCTTGGGTTTAATACAAGTATTGTTACATAAGTATTCTACGTTACAACAGTTTTTATAATCGTCGTGTTCAATGTTTTCCTTGGGTTTAATACAAGTATTGTTACATAAGTAATCTACGTTACAACAGTTTTCATAATCGTCGTGTTCAATGTTTTCCTTGGGTTTAATACAAGTATTGTTACATAAGTATTCTACGTTACAACAGTTTTTATAATCGTCGTGTTCAATGTTTTCCTTGGGTTTAGTACAAGTATCGTAACATAAGTATTCTACGTTACAACAGTTTTTATAATCTCAGTGTTAAATGTTTTCCTCAGGTTTAGTACAAGTATCGTAACATAAGTATTCTACGTTACAACAGTTTTTATAATCGTCGTGTTAAATGTTTTCCTCAGGTTTAGTACAAGTATCGTAACATAAGTATTCTACGTTACAACAGTTTTTATAATCGTCGTGTTCAATGTTTTCCTCAGGTTTAGTAGAAGTATTGTTACATAAGTATTCTACGTTACAACAGTTTTTATAATCGTCGTGTTCAATGTTTTCCTCAGGTTTAGTACAAGTATTGTTACATAAGTATTCTACGTTACAACAGTTTTTTATAATCTCAGTGTTAAATGTTTTCCTCAGGTTTAGTACAAGTATCGTAACATAAGTATTCTACGTTACAACAGTTTTTATAATCGTCGTGTTAAATGTTTTCCTCAGGTTTAGTACAAGTATTGTTACATAAGTATTCTACGTTACAACAGTTTTTATAATCTCAGTGTTAAATGTTTTCCTCAGGTTTAGTACAAGTATCGTAACATAAGTATTCTACGTTACAACAGTTTTTATAATCGTCGTGTTAAATGTTTTCCTCAGGTTTAGTACAAGTATCGTAACATAAGTATTCTACGTTACAACAGTTTTTATAATCGTCGTGTTCAATGTTTTCCTCAGGTTTAGTAGAAGTATTGTTACATAAGTATTCTACGTTACAACAGTTTTTATAATCGTCGTGTTCAATGTTTTCCTCAGGTTTAGTACAAGTATTGTTACATAAGTATTCTACGTTACAACAGTTTTTTATAATCTCAGTGTTAAATGTTTTCCTCAGGTTTAGTACAAGTATCGTAACATAAGTATTCTACGTTACAACAGTTTTTATAATCGTCGTGTTCAATGTTTTCCTTGGGTTTAGTACAAGTATTGTTACATAAGTATTCTACGTTACAACAGTTTTTATAATCGTCGTGTTCAATGTTTTCCTCAGGTTTAGTACAAGTATCGTAACATAAGTATTCTACGTTACAACAGTTTTTATAATCGTCGTGTTCAATGTTTTCCTTGGGTTTAGTACAAGTATTGTTACATAAGTATTCTACGTTACAACAGTTTTTATAATCGTCGTGTTCAATGTTTTCCTTGGGTTTAGTACAAGTATTGTTACATAAGTATTCTACGTTACAACAGTTTTTATAATCGTCGTGTTCAATGTTTTCCTTGGGTTTAATACAAGTATTGTTACATAAGTATTCTACGTTACAACAGTTTTTATAATCGTCGTGTTCAATGTTTTCCTTGGGTTTAATACAAGTATTGTTACATAAGTATTCTACGTTACAACAGTTTTTATAATCGTCGTGTTCAATGTTTTCCTTGGGTTTAATACAAGTATTGTTACATAAGTATTCTACGTTACAACAGTTTTTATAATCGTCGTGTTCAATGTTTTCCTTGGGTTTAATACAAGTATTGTTACATAAGTATTCTACGTTACAACAGTTTTTATAATCGTCGTGTTCAATGTTTTCCTTGGGTTTAGTACAAGTATCATAACATAAGTATTCTACGTCACAACAGTTTTTATAATCTCAGTGTTAAATGTTTTCCTCAGGTTTAGTACAAGTATCGTAACATAAGTATTCTACGTTACAACAGTTTTTATAATCGTCGTGTTAAATGTTTTCCTCAGGTTTAGTACAAGTGTCGTAACATAAGTATTCTACGTTACAACAGTTTTTATAATCGTCGTGTTAAATGTTTTCCTCAGGTTTAGTAGAAGTATTGTTACATAAGTATTCTACGTTACAACAGTTTTTATAATCGTCGTGTTAAATGTTTTCCTCAGGTTTAGTACAAGTATCGTAACATAAGTATTCTACGTTACAACAGTTTTTATAATCGTCGTGTTCAATGTTTTCCTCAGGTTTAGTAGAAGTATTGTTACATAAGTATTCTACGTTACAACAGTTTTTTATAATCGTCGTGTTAAATGTTTTCCTCAGGTTTAGTACAAGTATTGTTACATAAGTATTCTACGTTACAACAGTTTTTATAATCTCAGTGTTAAATGTTTTCCTCAGGTTTAGTACAAGTATCGTAACATAAGTATTCTACGTTACAACAGTTTTTATAATCGTCGTGTTCAATGTTTTCATCAGGTTTAGTACAAGTATCGTAACATAAGTATTCTACGTTACAACAGTTTTTATAATCGTCGTGTTCAATGTTTTCCTTGGGTTTAATACAAGTATCGTAACATAAGTATTCTACGTTACAACAGTTTTTATAATCGTCGTGTTCAATGTTTTCCTTGGGTTTAGTACAAGTATCGTAACATAAGTATTCTACGTTACAACAGTTTTTATAATCGTCGTGTTCAATGTTTTCCTCAGATTTAGTACAAGTATTGTAACATAAGTATTCTACGTTACAACAGTTTTTATAAACTCAGTGTTCAATGTTTTCCTTGGGTTTAATACAAGTATCGTAACATAAGTATTCTACGTTACAACAGTTTTTATAATCGTCGTGTTCAATGTTTTCCTTGGGTTTAATACAAGTATCGTAACATAAGTATTCTACGTTACAACAGTTTTTATAATCTCAGTGTTCAATGTTTTCCTCAGGTTTAGTACAAGTATCGTAACGTAAGTATTCTACGTTACAACAGTTTTTGTAATCGTCGAGTTCAATGTTTTCCTCAGGTTTAGTACAAGTATCGTAACATAAGTATTCTACGTTACAACAGTTTTTATAATCGTCGTGTTCAATGTTTTCCTTGGGTTTAATACAACTATCGTAACATAAGTATTCTACGTTACAACACTTTTTTTTATAATAGATTTTCGACAAAAGTTGTTATATAGTTATTATAAGTTATTTATATCATGATTACCTATTCTACTTTTTATGAAAAGCCCAGGACATAAATTTTAGCTTTATACACCAGCCGTGATGAACACGACAGCAATGGGATTTCAATGGTTAAAATTTACACCTACAGTGCAACGACATCAAGTTGACCCATGGTGACGTCGACCAGAATGCGAACTTGTCTAAATTTACCGTACGTCGCCTGACGAAGAGTGAAATAAAAGTGGCAATTATTTACTACGTTTTTAAATGAGTTTACCCGATAAACGCCAAAAAGTAACAAACATGCATTGTCTCATGTTAATAAGGCATCCATAACTCGAAAAAGTATGTTATTATGTTATTAAAATGAAAAAAAGCCTTATTTCTCTTTCTATTTCGTTTTGGTGATAAAATTGATAGCGGAAGTACCGCCCACAGATCCCCATGTAAACAAAAACAAATTCGCACGTTTGTTCGTCTACTGCTCAGTAATATCGCGAAAAAATAATAGCGACTCTTAATAATCCTACGATCACGGTATAAATAAAATATACTCACAGGAGCTTGGTGTACCAAATGTTCATCACTCGTGGTGAAGTGGTGTTAACCGCGCGCCGAAGGCTCGCTGTTAACACCACTTCACTACTCGTGGTGAACATGTGGTACACCAAGCTACTATTCGTATATTCTATACATATACTCTCCTTTCTTTTTTTGGAGCTATTTACTTCATCAACAGTTACAGTACGACCCCCGTGGAGTGGTCTCTTCTTTCCACGGGGTGTACAGTATTTCCACGGACGCAGTAATATTGGATTGCAAACACTAACTACAGAAATAGAAATAATTATCAAATACTTAATTAATTAAGCACCAGGTACAACCCAGGTACAACCCAGGTACAACAACCAAGGTACAACCCAGGTACAACCCGGTGCTTCATTAATTAAAATTTTGCTGCTGGTGATTTTTATTACCAGGTAAACGCATACGTGGACATCACTGCCCACGCATGGATTACGATCAGTCCACGGCGACTGTACGGTATATATTAAGATATAAAAACTATTATAAGTTATAACAATAATAAGTTGAGTAAGTAGTATGTAATGTGGTTTTGAGCCATCATTGGCAGAACCTCGTTTCAGGGCCCCGGAAGTGACTCATGTCACGTGACCAAGTGGCGTCATGTTGTGTTGTCATGGTAACCCACGTGAGCGGCCATATTTTGACGTCATCTCCATGGTGATACGTGGTGTTAGTGCGCATGCGCCGCGCGTGTTCTTAAGGTGATACGTGTTTCCGTCGTCCATTTTGTATACTGGAGGTCGCCATCTTGGTTTCTATGGTAGCACGTGGTTGCTATGTTACCTAATTTTTCTACAATGGGACGGGGTATGTTCAGACGGTATGTTCGATTGAATCGGAGTAAATCTAATTACCACAAACGACCCGAAAATTCCTCCAAATCACCAAAATCCACCCCAAATTACCGAAATTGACTTTATTTACTACGGATTCCCCATTTTATAGGTTTAGCACGTAGTGCTATAGTACCAAGGGGGTCCAAGGGGTGCGTTCGATTGAACAGTAGTATTTTTCTGACTTACAATTCTCCCAGAATTCTCAAATAATTACCCAAATAAAGCCGACAAGTTGTACTATTTCGAATTCTTTCAGAATTCTCTGCTTCTATCTATATATGCAGTAGTTTTTCTCTACCTGACCATGTTCCTTTGTTCTAGAGTATACTCCAGTAGCGTAGAAGAGCCTATCAGTTGGAACAGCTTTGCTTATAAAAACTATATTTAGTTATTCTGGTTTGTTCTTGTTAATTCTGGGCCTATCCCAAGTACTCTTTTAGTTTCATTTATCTAGATCATTTGCATAAATTATAACTAACCAATCAGATTGCTTGATTTCCCATAACCTGTATGCAGAGTTATCTCCGTTCTGTACAACAAAAGCCAAACTCATTCCCAAAGCCAATAAACTATCGAGCAGTTACTGATAAGTCATTGCTCGAACGACTCGAAACTCATCGAGCAAATGAGCCTTAGAGCAATTGCTCGATCGAGTGACTCGGCATATTGTCCGTCGAGCAAATGAGCTATCGAGTAATTGCTCGTTCGAGTGACTCCTCGAACGACTCTTCGACTCATTTCAGTATTTGGGGATACCTATGGCCCGGCATTATATTATTTGAGGATACCTTTCGAGGATACTTTTTATAGGATACTTATCTGAGGATACGATTACCTATATAACAAGGCATACCTATCCCAAATATCTCTTATAAGCTAAAGAGCCAAGAGAGTAATTGCTCCATGAGCAATTGCTCGAACGACTCGAAGCTCATCGAGCAAGTGAGCCTTAGAGCAATTGTTCGATCGAATGACTCGGCATGTTGCTCGAACGACTCAAAGCTCATCGAGCAAATGAGCTATCGAGTAATTGCTCGTTCGAGTGACTCCTCGAACGGCTCTTAGCCTCATTTCAGATAAAAGGGGTGCCGAAGGCCATATGTTTTCCAAAAAGGGGTGCCGAAATTGGGGTGCCTTCTGGAGAATTCCTTTTTTCTCAAATGAGCTATCGAGTAATTGCTCGATCGAGTGACTCACCATACTGCTCGAACGACTCGAATCCCATCGAGCAAATGAGCTAACGAGCAATTGCTCGTTCGAATGACTCCTCGAACGACTCTTAGACTCAATTCAGAAAAAAAGGGATTCCATATCCACAGCCTTTTTCGAAAAAGGGATTCTGTAAAATGGGATTCCTATCCGATTCCGTAAAATTTGGATTTCGTGTCGAACATACCCTCCGAACATACCCCGTTCCATTGCAGAAAAATCGGGTAACATGGCAACCACATGATACCATAGAAACCAAGATGGCGGCCTCCAGTATACAAAATGGACGACGGAAACACGTATCACCTTAACAACATGCGCTGCGCATGCGCACTAACACCACGTATCACATGGAGATGATGTCACAACATGGCCGCTCACGCGGGTTACCATGACAACACAACATGGCGCCACTGAGTTACGTGACATGACGTCACTTCCAGGGTCCTGCACCGGGGTCCTGCCAATGATGGCTCAAAACCACATTACATACTACTTGAGTAGAACTGAACGACTCATTTTGGAGTTACTTACTTCACTAACTGCTATGTGATAAAATCAATCTCAAATTAGTCGCGAGTTGATCTGAAATTTTTGAATCGTGTTTACTAAACTCGTTCTGAGGTAAATTATAATGAACTCGGTTTAGAAATTTCTTATTAACCTTTGAACCCTGATAATATATTCCGTCCCGGATCAAAGCCAACAACTGATAGAGTGTACATTCGTTACTTGGGGTAAAACCAACCCAGATTTGCAACGTGCAACCTCACAAATAAACTGATCAACTATCTAACTTTATGCATCCGAGTCGTATTACACTCCTGGACCGGAAAAATCTTTTTTCGTTTACAAGGGCTTAAACCGTGACGTAACATTTCCATCCACCAATTATACACAGAAAAAGGTACAGATAATTCATTTCACTTCATATAACTCATCTCGTTATCTTACACTGTTTTCCAAAAAGTTAGTCTGGAAGTCATTTGCAATTATCGCACAATATCACTCTCAGACTGTCAGAGAATATGTTTCGAAAAAGGTTTTTTTTTCAAATCAAACTAAAGTTGTGCGCTGGATGACGAGAGAGACATGCGTTTCATATTTTGCGGTGTTAGCAAGACATTTTGATAAGACGTGAAACGTCGGATTATTGTAAAAAACTGAAATAGGCATAACAGTCTTACTACACAAGAAATTTTAGTCGAATACTGTTGGCCCACTGCTCATTCTTGCGTATTTTTTATTTCAATCATTTTATGATTGAACTCTTCTGGCGCGGAATAAGCTTAGAAATAGAATTCTTAGCGCCTAATATTTATCAGGAATTTTACAAAAAGTATAGGTTGTTAGACTAAAGCGTTATTATTTTAAAAGATGTTCTAATGATCTCATTGACAGTTTTTCAAATGATTTCCTGTATATATTTAAATGACACCTTTATACTTTCAAGGGACGATATCGTTGTTCATGGATAGGACATAAATGGTGCATGAAGCATAGGAATACGTATGTTTGTTCAACTCTTTGCCCAACGAATCGGTCGCACGCTCCACCCCCGCGTAATATGCAACTTCAGCAGTTGAAAAAATATTATTTTTCAAAGAATTTCAACAAAACCATATCATGAGACTCGACGAGCTCGTTCCAACGATGGTTTTGTTGAAATTTTTTGAAACATTTGAAAACATTTGAAAAATTGATATTTAAAATAATAAATTTTGATATCGTCTGCGTTGGGTAAAGTGTTAAAAGCACTTGGAACTGGACACACACAGTTGGCTAAAATGACTACTGCAGTTCCTTTCCGCGGTCTGGCGTCTGTCGACTTTAGTCACCTGTCGCGCCAAAAGAGTTAATGTCTGGTAGAAGATGAGTCTTCTTTTGCTAGTTACATCACACTATATGATGTTGTTTATAAAGGACCGTGGTTACCGATTCATGCTTTCAACAGAATCCATGATCATAACGTATGAATCGAAACAGTTCAAACCGTTTTGAATGCATAAATAGAGGATATGGAATTTCTCATATAATATTTATGAAACGAGTCTAAGAAGTTTCCGTTTTGGCGAGCCTCTGGCGAGCCCAAACGGAAAATTCGGACGAGTTTCATAAATATTATATGAAAACAAACTCTCATTTTATATTCTACTTATCATATGACACACACACGGACAAATTAGCCACTTAGTACGACTGTTTAACCCATCACCTAACTTGAGTTGCAGACGGAACATGGAAAAAACATCCTCGTATAATCAAAAATTTTCAATTTTTGCTTCCAAAACATAGGTTATGACCCCTCATTGGAACGAGCGCGACGCGCTAGTTCCAATGAGGGGGTCATAACCTATGTTTTGGAAGCAAAATGTGAAAATATAAAAAAATGAATGGTGTTTTTCTTGTAGGCAAAAGATTAATACAATATAAGCCACCCTAAATAGGACAGATAACGTAAATTCTCCCTACTGAAATTATGCAAATGTGACCCAGTTGTATTTTGTTTAGCCAATCAAATTGTCCAGTTTTGAAATTGACCAATGAAAGCTCCCAACTCTAATTATGCAAATTATGAAAATGTGGCCCAGTTGTATTTTGTTCAGCCAATCAAATTGTCCAGTTTTGAAATTGACCAATGAAAGCTCCCAACTCTAATTATGCAAATTATGAAAATGTGGCCAGTTGTATTTTGTTCAGCCAATCAAATTGTCTACTTTTGAAATTGACCAATGAAATTGACGGAAGGCTTTATTTATCACTGATTAATATAAAAATAAAATATCAAATGTTTTTAAGTGAACAAATCGGACGAGTCATATGATAAACAGAACTATCAAAACAGTGAACTATCACAAACATCTTGAAGATCATTTTATTTATTTATTTATTTATTTATTTATTTATTTATTTATTTATTTATTTATTTATTTATTGGAGTTTAACGACACTTTCGACAGCCATGATCATGTCGTGTCGGACAGTTTTACTGTTGGAGGAAGCCGGAGTACCGGAAGAAACCACCAATCAATGGCGAGCAACTGTCAGTCTCCCCAACGTACTAGCTCATCGCAAGCAGGATTAGCTTTAGTTGAAGACAAGTGCACCATCGACATCAGTACGCCTTAGAACACAGCGCAGCCGTGTCCCCACCTGAGCAATCGTGATGAAGTGCCTTGCCCAAGGACACAACGCAGTTACCCTTTTCACCATGGATCTTCGTGAAATGATATACTGGATATTACGTCAAATTCTTCTAATGGAAGAAATCTCTCAGAAAATTTGAATTCAGCCACGATAAGAACATTATAAAAAAAATCATACATCGGATTCTAGAATGTTCTTTTGAAGTGTGGGAGGGAGAGACTAGACAAACTGTACAGCCGGGTACTGAGAATAAATTCGGTTGGAGGGTTCGAGAATTGTAAGTGACACTGGATGGCTTTCGGGTAGGGAATCTTCTCACGCGTCAACAGGTTGGGAAAATATAACGTAAACTTGCAGTATATAATGAAAGTAGGCAACTTTCCAAACTGAACACCCAGCTCACCATATTATAACTGTTTTGGTTATCCTGTCAACACGTCACGTTATAATTTATTTCTCTCTACTGATATGGGATTTGCTTGCATTTTATAAACTTTTCTCGCCAATTATGGCCGTAACCAAGGATGCAGTTAAACTGTAATTGCTGCAGATAGGCTATCAGTAAATATTCATGTGGGGTGTTCACCGTAGTTTTTCTCTTCAGTATTCGAAACCTTTGCTGAACATAATAAAGCGGCTGTGTGCACAAAAGTTGAAATGACTGTAACGATATAAAGACGGAAACTTTAGGTGCAAATACAAACAAACACTCTGAATTAAATTATAGCAATTTAAATAAAATAGCTGCTGTCGCGTTATCGTAGTGCGAATGAAGGACGGGTGTATTGAGTTTTGTTATAGGTGCTCGAAGAGCTACGCACTTACAACATAACACGCACGTGCACACTCCGATAAACCGACGGGGACCTGATAACCGTTACTAAACGTAACAGTTGTCACGTCTGTTAAAGTGACATATAATTTAATTTCACTTCTTCTACAGATTAATTTATGTGTAAGGAAATATTGATGTTTTATGACCAGATGTCATAATACACAAAACATGGGTGGGGAGGATCAGTAATAATATAGTGTTGTAGGATGAAATTATTCCCGAACCTCCCCATGAATATTAACAGATTCACCCACTTTGCTATACATTATATCCGTAGGACGAGTTAATCAGTGTATCCTCCAACAAATCGAAGAAACCAAAAAATAATAGACGCCAGAAACCTACAACAACAAAAGACTCAGCAATCACCCACAACCACTCTAGACTCCGCTAAGACCAGACCCTACAAAACGTAGCAACCAGCATGAGGCAGTCCACCAACAACACCAACTACCACTGTCTCTCCTTCCAAACCTCCACCTCTGAAAAAGAAGCAGAAAAGACACAAGCGCCGCTAACAACCCACAATTTCTCCTCCTCTACCACGGTCTGACACTTCAAAATTCTACAGCTAATGAGGGTCGAAAGGGGCTTGCTCCCAAACCGTCCTGCGCGCCTTCGGCGCGCAAAACCATTTGATTCGGCAAGATAATCAGTGTTTAAGGCGGTTAATACTTATTAAGCTATCTGCGTATCTTAGTTTCCGCCTTTGCAGTAAATAAAATTATCAGTACACCAGACAACCATAAATAATTCCTACAAAGCTCGACAAATTTATGGAATTCTTTACCAAATGAAGTCAATACAAATACTCATTACCCAAGTTCCAAGGGTTCCTCAGTATAGATTGCTCGTTCATAATTTCCTTTTCAGTGGCAAGTTTGACACAACACAAGTTCTCCATTATGGACATCGACATTCATTAATGCAGTTATCCAAGCGACACTCTGTTAAAAGCACTGTCTTTTACACCGAACTGCAGATATAGTGCCAGGGAAACAATTCAATTAAGTCAATTCACTCTGCCGAAAGAACTAAAACTGTTAAAATGTTAACTCGTTTAATTAATACGGAGATCGTCCTGAATTTCAGAGCTCCATGTTACAACGAAGTCAAAAAATAATGTTCCAAAGGATAGCAATATGATCTATCAAAGTGTAGATAGTGAAATTAAACATATTTCTTTCTTTATATTTTTTGTTTTACCAGGTGTGATAGCAGTAAAAATCTCTTATTCACGATATTTGATTGTTCCAGTGCGACTATCAGTGGCTTTAATGTTGGTGACGTCGCTGTTGTCACTCCTTTTGACCACACAACAGCCACCAGGTACACACTTTACGACTGGAGCCCGCCATATAATGCTGAGTTTTCTCTAATATTCCAGTAGTTGGATTTAAACCTTTAACACTTTAATTATCCTGACGTTCAAACGTCACCGGGAATTCAGTTTCTTCAACGTTTTTTTTCAAAATGCGACGTAAAACGTCAGAAAGTACAAATAACAATCAAATTAGTGATTATCTGGTTTTTGTGTTTGGAAGCGAATTCTGGGCTTCATACATTAATGAAATAAACTTTGATACTTTCCCATGTGAACGTGTTCAACTTCCATTCTATAGACATGTGCTTGGCGTAAATCATTAACCCTTTTAGACTTTAATTTTCCTAACGTTCAAACGTCACTGGGAATTCAGTTTCTTCAACGTTTTTTCAAAATGCGACGTCCAACGTCGGTTAGTACAAATAATAAGACATTTTTCACATTAGTGATTATCTGGTTGAGGGCTAGATTATTTTTGGTGGTCTGAATTTGTTATTCAAAACTTGTTTTATTACTAATTATTGGAGAGTGCCGATAGGCACTCTCCAATAATTTGTAATAAAACAAAATTATATAAACAAAATATTATTTGTGTTTGACTGAACATGAAATATAAGCAAGGAAAGTGTTGGCCTTTGCTCTGGTATCCTCATTTTTTGAAAGCCCTGATAGTGGCTTCCAACACTCATCCAGTTAAGAAGTCTTGACAGCAGGATTACGTTAGTATTTTAAGCTGCGATAACGTTAAGCTCAATGGTTATCACTGAGCGCTATTCGGGAGAAAATATGAATTTGAGATTAAAACTTTAAAAGATCGAAAAATAATAACAAAACAAATGACCACAAAGTTTCAAAGTATCAACGTGCTGTTTGATTTCGTACGTAATAACACTTACAAAAGTGTCAAAGGGTTAAATTAAACAAAAGATTCCATACGTAATAACACGTGCAAAAGTAACGAAGGGTTAATATTCCAGTAGTTTCCGTTCTTGCATTCCATACAAAATTGATGTGAATTGCAGAATAAGACAGAACACAACTCGGGAAGAGTACGTGGGCACTGGAATCAAGGAGCCGAGTTATATTTCGTATTCCCCAGCATGAAATACATGTAAACGCCAACAAAGGTCCTTGATGTCTATCCCCTGTACTCTATCGAAGTTGTGGTTTGTATGTATACCACCATTACGATGAATTAAGAGAATAAAATTGTTTTTTTTTTATAGAAAGCTATCACCAATCGGCGGTCTGTTTATATTCTAACTATCACCAATCGGCGGTCTGTTTATATTCTAACTCAATACCGTTTTGTGTCGAAGCATTTCATTCACCTCATAACATCACTCAGATGCACCATGACCCTTCAGATGCGTTCTGATATGACATCTATGCTGGTAGGCAGAATGTAACGTGTGGTGTATCTAGCACATTTCTCAATGGTTGTATTGTTTAGGGTAATGTTATATACACATAATAATCATGGTGGTATTTATTGCTCCTTTTGTTCGTTGTTTTGATTTCTAACTCTTCTCGCTTTCGCCCCATCTTTTCTTTTCTGTCATTTCGTATCACTCTCCCTCACCCTCTATCTCGTTATCTCTCTCTGTTGGGGAGCGCGGTGGCTCAGTAGGTAGAGGTGCAGGCTGCATGCCGAGAGGTCCTCGGTTCGAATCCCACCTGCGGCAACCGCGTTGTGTCCTTGGGCAAGACACTTCATCTCCATTGCCCGCGTGGGGGCACGATGACGCCGTGTACTAAGGCGTACTGCACGTCGATGGTATGCATGTCTTCAACCAATCCAATCCTGCCTGTGCTGCAGTGCGGAGTTACGATGCTGGGGAGCTGGCAGTTGCTCGTCGTTGCTCGGTGGTTCTCTCCGGGTACTCCGGCTTCCTCCACCCGTAAAACTGTCGCGGTCATGATTAGCCATTGTGCATAAATATGTGACCTTAAACATCAATAAAAAAACTCTCTCTCTGTTTCACAGTTCTTTGAGTATTCAAGTTTTTTCACTGAATTAATTACTCTAAATTTTTTCAACATGCTGTTAAATTATATAGGTTTTTAGCCATGTGGATTCACATATACAGTACGTGGAGAGTGGATTGTAACTAAATCACCCGCGGAGTGGAGTTATCACTCGAACCATAACTTTCAAATTTTGTATATATTGACTAAAAAGACAAGCAATATTTCATCCAATGGACCTCCGGGTTTTAACCCGGAGGTCAATTGGCTGAAATTTTGCTTGTGCTTGTTATGCTTTGCAACATAATTGCAATTATTGCTTGGGTGGAATCTCCACTCTGCGGGTGATTTAGTGATAATACACTCTCCACGTACTGTAATATGCAAAAGGAAACACGTTACGTTAGCTAATATGTTGTTGCTGAGTAAAGTCTCACAACTTTCAGTATGTTTGGCCTCATTTTGTTGCTATGATTGAGCTAAGAATTTAGTTTTAAACTAAGCCTATTGACTTTGTGACATTGTGTAGTTCACCACCGCCTGTCCTTCTTGTCAACTGAAATCAATTGTTACTTGACACAAGACTCTTTAAATGGAAAATAATATGTTCTAGATAAAGGCCCCGCTGAGGACACGACGTACCCGAAATGATTGTCAAACCTCTTGAACTGCTTACGACATGTACAGATATCCTGGAGGGGACTGTCTTATTAATTGTCATTCACAACAAAATCGACGAGCTATGCAGGTTGTTTTATGGAAGGGCGGTGATAATTCATCAACAGAGACTGTGAAACATGGAGTGGGAGGGGGGGGGGGGCAGGGTGCACGTTCCCACACGTTTTGAAACATAGATGCAGGAATATTACTCAAAGAGTTTAGAACTTTGAGACCATGCAAAGGTGTCAATACACATACGTAGTAAATGACTGAGTCAATTGAAAACATTTTTGGGGTTGTCGTTGGCTCAGTTGTTATGGTGGCAGAGCATTTATGGCCAGACGCTTGGGTGTCGTAGACCCGGGATCGACTCACGTCGAGGTCACCTTCCAAAAAACTTTTTCATACAGTGGCGCGGTGCTAGGACGATGCCTGGTAGAATCCAAAGATCTTCCATTAATTGAGATTCCCATGTTTAAAAGCTGGGACCATAGACCATTATATACTACTCAAAGTTTGCTAAGCACCAAGTATATCCAACTACCGGTTTTACGTTTTAGTTGAAATATTGTAATGAAAAGTGGATATATTTTTTATTTAATTATATTTTTAATGATTTAAGTACAGAAATTAAGATTTTATTTGTGTTTGAAATTATTTTTTAGCTTTTGAATACGAATCCATGGAAAATGGATATTATTGGTAAAAGAGGAAATTTTTCAATGTGCCAAAAAGTTGACGGTGCGAACTGGTATGGCTTCAATGTCGAGTATGAGACCCATTACTGTTAATTGCAGCTTAACAACGCCTTCTCATGTTCCCAATCAGGTTCCTGGTGGTCCTTTGTGGGATGTTGTTCCATTCTTGGACCAGCATGGCACCAAGCTCCTGGACACTTCTTGGCTGGATTGGACGGGCTGAAATTTCAAGCTGCAACTCATTCCAGACATGTCCGATTGGATTGAGGTCAGCAGATCTTGCTGGCCAGCCCATACGCTCAATCCCCCCCCCCTCTGTCGGTACTCCCCGACAGCATGGGCAACATGAGGACGGGCATTATACGTCCATCAAAATGAATCTATCACCCGCTGCACCTGCATTCAAGCTGACGTGGACATCCAGGATCTCATCAATATACCGTTGTGCAGTCAATGTACCACGTTCAAGGGCACATAGCTTTGTACGTCCATCCCAGCTGATGCCGACCAGACCATGATTGATCCTCTACCATAACGACCATGCTCAGCAATGTTGGCTGCATGGAATCGCTCTCCTGGTCGTCTCTTTACCCTAGAACGCATATCTGTGTGTTCTAGGCAGTACCTTGACTTATCTGTAAAAAGGACAGGTCGCCAATCTGCTCTGGTCCATCGAACGTGGTCCATGGCCCATTCATATCGTGCCTGGCGGTGGTTCTGGGACAGCGGAATGCAAATACATGGTCTTCTCGTTCGGAGACCACCTTCATGCAACCTTGCCCGGATAGTCTGCGTCGAAACATTTACCCCGGATGCATTCTGAAGGTCACTGCGAAGCTGGGTTGCTGTGGCAAAGCGGTTCCTACGGGCCTGAATGATCAAAAACGGTCTTTAGCTGCAGATGTTGCCCCGTCTCTGCCACCACCATGGCGTCTCACTAGAGTGCCATACTGCTGAAATCTTGCCCAGGCTCTGGTGATCACCGTATGGCGCACACAAAGGGCTTCACCAATCTGACGATGGGTAGCCCCTTGCTCCATCATCCTTACAGCCCGCCACATTTCTGCTTCAGACAAATGTCTTCTTATATTTGCATTTGCCATATTCAATCATTAGATCACAAGGATTTGTGTTGAAATGAAGACTGAATACCCTGCACATGTCATGTACATGTAGACAGTACACGAAAACATCATGAAAATCAAGGGGTACATGCTTTCCATGACTGTCACGAAAAGTCTGCCTGTCAAGAGAGCTAATGTAAACACTGGGGACCATCTCAATACATTCCTCAATCATATCCACCAAAAATATTTCTCAAGCAAATTTCATAATGATGTGTCAAATATTTGGTGCTTCGCAAACTTTGAGTTGTATATGTATTATTTCTAAATTTCAATAAATTTCGCCTTCGGCCCATTTCTGCTATCTCAGCTATCTTCCAACCCAAAAGCTAGTCTTGCCGTGCTTGTAATGGTCATGAAGACTAGCGTTCGGAATGGAAAATTGTTGAAGTAGAAGATACAGACCGAATGATCATTACACAGTGGCAAGAAAGCTAAACTGAAGAGAAAAACGGGCTTCATACATTTACAGGTCTACGATTATAATGCGTGCCGTGGAAGAATGCCACCAACCGCTTCAGAAATTATGTTATCTATCGGTGTTCCCCCACCACACCTTCCATCAACCTACACACTTTTTCACACATCTTGTATCACATGAAGACCCGAGGACGAGAAAATGGTACTTCAATACATACAAGTACATTCTTCAATTTTCTTTTACCGGGCGAACCTCAGTCGGTCGCGTGTGGCTAAAACATTTCAACCCTAACTTTCACTTTATTTTGTCACGTGAACATCGAACGTTGCTGTTAAATTTCAATGACAGTCAGTATTTCCTAAGATATAAATGACTTATACATGATTTTCACTGAGCAAAAAAAAAACCACTCACTCCCAATGATGGTTTAGGTTCGACATGATCACTTGAAACGAAAGTTGATAAAAAAAAGTCTTATCGCTTTTCTTTTGGACATATGTTTGCAGAAGACAGTACTGCCGCCGTGGAGTGATCTCTGTCCACGGGGTGAACAGTATTTCCACGGACACAGTAATATTAGATTGCAAACACTAATTTTAGAAATAATCATAAACAATTTAATTAACGAAGCACCGGGTACAACCCGGTGCTTCATTAGTTAAAATTTTGCAAATGATGATTTTTATTACCCGGTAAACGCATGCGTGGACATCACTGCCCATGCGTCGATTACGAGCAGTCCACGACGACAGTACTGTAGAAGAGTTGAATATCCGGTAGATTTGAACGGTCGATTTCTACCAGTTTGTAACCAAAAAACAACGTCCAGTGATTGCAAAATGGCGCCATCTACAATGCTAAAACACTGAAGATGGCACCTTCTCGTACGCAATGGACGAAAACATGTTTATAATTCGAATCTTATCCCCGTACAAAGTTGGGTATTCCCGCTAGAGGATCAATAAATATAGAGATCAGTGATTCCACCTTATCGTTTGCGACATTACGAACACTTACATCTGAGAATAGAACCAATAAATACGATAATTATTACACTTCAACTCATGTCATATTTCACCAGCCCGGGCGCATTTTCTTTTGCAAAGCGTGGCATACATCGTCGCCTGGGTGCTAGAATGTTCTATGTCCCATAGGGGACATAGAACATTCTAGCACTCAGGCGACGACATAACATCTGCATTTTATTAACACTTTACCAAATAATTCGAACGCATCCTCCCGCAATTTACAAAATAAGCCGTTGGAAAACAATAATTTTTTCATATAATTTCAACACAACCATACCATGTGACCCCTCGTTGGAACGAGCTCGTTCCAATGAGTTGTTACTTGATATGGTTTTGTTAAAATATTTTGAATAAAAATAATATTAAAAATAATAAATTTAGATATCGTGCCCACGTGGGGCACAGTCGCGTTGTGTACTAAAGCGTACTGCACGTCGATGCTGCACTTGTCTTCAACCAATGCTAATCCTGCTTGTTCGTAGTAAGTACGTTGTGGAGTCTGACAGTTACTCGCCATTGCTTGGTGGTTCTCTCCGGGGGAAACGACTTCCTCCAGCCGTAAAAGTGTCCGACACGAGTTGTCCCTGGTTTTTGAAAGTGTCGCTAAACCCCAATAAATAAATAAATATCGTGCAAGTTGGATAAATGGTTAAAACGATACGACAGACTCGAGTGAATGTTTTACAGATGGTTGATCTGCTCCGTAAAATCCACTTGTATTCATGCCGATCTCCCTACAACTCTCCTGTCATGTATGCATGCTGATCTCCTTAATACCTCTCCTATCATGTATTCATTCCGATCTCCCTACTACACTCCTGTCATGTATGCATGCCGATCTCCCGAATACCTCTCCTATCATGTATTCATTCCGATCTCCCTACTACACTCCTGTCATGTATGCATGCCGATCTCCCGAATACCTCTCCTATCATGTATTCATTCCGATCTCCCTACTACACTTCTGTCATGTATGAATGCCGATCTCCCGAATACCTCTCCTGTCACATTTGCCGTTTTTCACCTTCTCGTCGACGAATCCACGATCTCCATTTACGTTCCTAAAATCTATGATGAGGTGGGATATTATGCTGCAGTAAACATTAATTGCCATTTTTAGTGAGTTAAAATGTTTAGAAAATAGGAGTTATTCCCTCATTAAGCACTAATGACGCGAGATAACTAATTGACCATAATTCCCGAGAAAATCCGCCTCAGTAAGTTCTTCTGTTGAAACAAATCGAACGGAAAGCATGTTTCTCACTTTGATAAAAAGAAATGCTCAAATATGCTTGTAATTAAATGAAGTAGGTGATTTATAATTACCTTTTCTAATTATCTTGCGAGCTATTTGATATTGACAATTAACTTCTTGATTGCAACACATGCATTAAACGTCCAGCCCTGTCCAAGTATCAGGTAAGTAAGTACTTGCAACACTGAAAAATCTTACCCATGGAAAGAGGAAGTCTAAGATGGTATTTATTTTCGTTTTGTTTGTCAAGGAACTTTCTTGACTTTGCAGCAGTTTATTCACGATATCTGTAATCACTGGAGTATAAATGTGACGATCAATTCGCGAATTGACTGCTAAAGAGATCGCCTTTGTGAACACTGTATTTTATTGGGTTAAAACAGATGGGTCCCGAGATGACGCGTAGATAGCTCTCGGGTGGAGTCCCACAAACATGCAGCCAAGTGACCTCCGGGCTTGTTGTGGGTTTCTTAGTTTAAAGAACATATTTGAGGAGAAATCCACCGGTATCTGTTTTGTCAGTACTGCATATCTAATACCTGTATTTGTGTTGTGTTTACTCCATTACTATTAACAGTATTAGTACAGGAATTTTAATACTGCTATAGTGGTGGTATCCTTGCTTCTTGTTCTTTTCTGCCTCCGAGTGGGGGTGCTGTGTTCAATTTAGAATTGATAATGGATATTTTCCTAACTTTGTTTGTGCAGATACATATAGAATATACCTATACTAGCTTGGTGTACCAATTGTTCACCACGAGTGGTGAAGTGGTGCTAACCGCGAGCCTTCGGCGCGCGGTTAACACCACTTCACCACGAGTGGTGAACATTTGGTACACCAAGCTACTTTGGGTATATTTTATTTATACCATGATCATCAGATTATTAAGAGTCGCTATTATTTTTTCTCGATTTTCCTGAGCAGCAGCCGCACATACGTGCGAATTTGTTTCTGTTTACATGAGCATCGTTGTGCGGTACTTCCGCTGTCCATTTTATCACCGAAACGAAATAGAAAAAGAAATAGGGCCTTTTTCATTTTAATAACATACTATTTCCAGTTATGGATGCTTTATTAACACGAGACATTGCATGTTTTTGGTGTTTTATGGGAACGTAATAAATAATTGCCACTTTCATTTCACTCTTCCCGAGGCGATGTGCAATAATTTTAGACAAGTTCGCATTCAGGTCGACGTCACCAAAAGTCAGCTTGGATGTAGATGCACAGTAGGTGAAATCCCATTGCTGTCGTTTTCACCACAGTTGGTGTATAAAGCTCAAATTTATGTCATAGGCTTTTCATATATAGTAAAATAGGTGAAACGGAGACACCATCCCTAATTGTCGTATCGTTGTTGGTCTTGGAGTAAATGTTCTTATTTTGGTACAGCTGACTGTTTTTATTCTATCAACGATTGTAGAATGGGAATAACATCTTTGTGTATCTTTGAATTTGGTGATAACGTTCTTTCAGGTGATACACAATTGAAAAGTGATACGCGCGCCCCCCTACCAGAATATGCTTCAGAAAAGCATATCACTGTATAAACCAAAGAGGAGGCCATTATAGACAACCATATATTCCCACCACATAGATTTCCAGATTGCTGTAGGAGATACCTGTATTCCGCTCCTTAGGGCTAACACATGTGCACGACGCCGCATTTTGGGCAGTAGATGTTGAGCGTAAACACTGCAATGCTACATTCTTTCTTTGTAACGAGCTAACTACTGAACAAACTTTAATACCACCCCCACATTGTAACGAGCTAACAACTGAACAAACTTTAATACCACCCCCACATTGAAAATTAAAAGAACTACGCTCTTGGTTTGGTCAGTGTCGAATGAAGTTTGGGAAGAGGGGAGGACTAGTGACATCTGTTCACAAGCTTTGTGTTCTATTTTATAAAAGGTTCATCAATGCAGATGAAATATCGTACCGCCTGAATAATGTTGTCAGTGTTGGCTTTGAACTATTTCTATGTTTTTGTTTGTTAATTGTTATAGAGCTAGAAGTCTGTACCATGCTCTAAACGATGATTATCCAAAAGTTTCGTTCACATAATTGGGAAGAGTCATATGCACTGTCTAACATTTAGGAACAAAATTGTAAACATTACTGATTATTGTTCTAGTAACGAAACGAACTGTTATAGCTTAATATAGCACAGCTCTCTACCAATTAATCTTAATTATAATTTATTCATCTTACTGATTTCTATTTGTTACAGATATTTTTCCAAGTTGGAACTGGCTATGCATTTTACTCATTTGGAAACTAAAGTTTTTTGTCATCGCCCTTTTTTACATAGCATTGGTATAATTTCTTGTTTCGGGTTCGCTTTTCTACAAACTGAAATATTCCATCGGAGCAAATCCAAATATAGGCGATGGACAATTTAAGACCAGACTAGACCGGTTACAATCCATAACAGCGTCGAATTCAGAATTAGACTGGTGGCTTGAGATCATCAGTGTTTACATGTACAGATGGTTCGTATACATATTTTAGGAATATTGAATTTATTTCAATGAGGAGTGAGGGTGGTGGTAAATACAAAATTGTTTCTTTTCATGAGTGTAAAAATGTCGGTTCTTATTTAACCCTTATTTAACCCTTTGAAACCCCATATGCCATTTTTCTGACCGCGTCACAAGCTACGTCATAATGTCATTAAGTGGGATGGCTACAAGGTAAATGTGTGGTGTAGACCAATCAATATTTTCAACGTGCAGCCCTGAGGCTAATATTAATTCGTCTAACCCAAATAATAAATATGGACTCTTCCAACTGCTGCCATTGAACTGACATGGAAGATACCACCAGTGTTCAAAGGCTTAACTCTAAGACCTGTACACGTTGGGTGGTCAAAATAAAAAATCTAAGCATTTTTGATTGATTCTGTAGAGAATTGTTTTGAAATATTACTTTTTTCAATTGTCATTTTTTTACCTCTCAACCTGTGACAAGCATGTTCAATTACAAAATGGGTGTGCTTTTGTTGGAAGTGTTTTTATACAATGACTGCAGCATGTATTCAATGTTACTCGGTACAATCATTTCATTTATTATTTTATTGGTGTTTAAGGTCACATAATATTTCTGCATAAAGGCTAATCATGACCACACTCGGTATAATACAGATGAGAAATGTACTAGATATACCATACATGGAGTCTGGTATACATGTAAACATGCATTTGATTTGATTGGTCGTTACATATCTGATTGATGATACGAAGGCAATAAAATTCTTCAACCCTTTACCTAACGAATCGCCCGCATCCGCCCGCGTAATATGCAAATTGAGCAGTTGAAAACATTCAGCCAAACAATGTACCTCGAAAGTCCATCAATGCATACATTTGCACAAATGCCAAAAGGTTTTAGCTTATCGTATGAATCAATATGCCACATACAATATGGACATTTATCAACATAGAGTCGACGTTTAACTCTTTAAACCCCGGTGGTATCTTCCATGTCAGTTCAATTGCAGCAGTTGGAAGAGTCCATATTCATTATTTGGGGATAGACTAATCAATATTGTCAACGTGCAGCCCCATGGCTGCACGTTGAAAATATTAATTGGTCTACCCCTAAATACCCCTAAATATTCGTGAGACAATAAACACAAGCGCAAATATCATGTGTCTTGGTGGTTCTCTCCGGGTACTCCGGATTCCTCCACCCGTAAAACTGTCGAGGTCACGATTAGCCATTGTGCATAAGTATGTGACCTTAAACACCAATAAATAAATAAATAAATAAATAAATAAATAAACAAATAAATAAATTAATAAATTAATAAATAAATAAATAATCTTTTAGTAATAAAAACGAATCAATTTATATTTCGCAAGTGAAGGTACGATTTCTCTGATTGGAATTGTACTTAGCTATATTCCATATAAAGACATACAAAAAGATCAGAAATCACTTTATTTATTAAGGGAACAACAAACATTCAGAACTTTTCACAGTGAAATACAAACAGGTGCAAGATATATTATAATTAATTGTGCGTAACTGATGCTTTCAATGCTGTTATTTGAGATTTGAATGAATGAATTTGAAGGTGATTATGTAAATTGATTCCTTATCGTTATTCTGCCCTATATGTATCAAATCGAGCATTACACAGTGAATTAACAAGCCGCTTAACATGACACTTATCGGTAAGTTCTCTAATTCTTTGGCAAGTAAAGACTTTTCGAAAAAAATGGAAATATTTTGAAAGTTTGGATAGATTTAATTATTTGCCTACGACACGTGCAATCAGAATTCTCGACATTGACGTTGGAACTGGGAAAGGGCAAGCTAACTTAACTTGTTCGTAACTTCTTCCAGAAATAAGAGAGAGAGAGAGAGAGAGAGAGAGAGAGAGAGAGAGAGAGAGAGAGAGAGAGAGAGAGAGAGAGAGAGAGATTAGACGAACATTATATTCACCAATTCGTCATTGTGATTAATTGAGAATTAATAAGATAACAGACTCCGTATTATGCAGTTATGGCCGAAGATTCTCGTTTTATTTGCCTCAACTACGGCTTTTAAAGTAGAGTAAAAAAACATTTTGGGCTCCTTGTTTAACCCTTTCAACACTGGTGCCGTGGAACGTATCATTTCAGTCAATACTGTCAATGGCGAAACGGACGAAACCGTCCTGTTTTGATGGGACTTTCAGTAATAATTTAACTCAACAGCTCTATTGAGCTGTTCGATTAAATGATTACCGAGCCTCACTTCAGATATTTTGCTCTTTATATCATATGCTCAAATATTTAGGTAAACCGTGTTGAAAAGGTTAACATATGAAAATGCGTTAATCCCGAACATAGCTTTGAATATTGCATTCTTTCCATGTCAATGTATATATCATTGTGTGGGTTTCCTTATTGGACCCGAGATCAAAATGTTTCCTTATAATATATAATGCAATGTTAACGTCTATAATCCACCGCAGTGCTCTCTGGCTTACATTATTACCCCGTATCACGGGTCTTCACGGTGTCTTCCCACTAGACAAATTCCCTTTAGACCAATTCCCTTTAGGCCAATTCCCTTTAGACCAACTACATACTGTTATTGATTAAGGGTTGATTAAGGATAATTAAGGAAAGATTTATTTACTGATAAGCACTTTGATAAAAACAATATTTATATGCATAGCATAAAAAATATAGGTTTATAACATTTCAGCACAGCTCAGTGCACATCACATTTTACAATAAATGAAGTCCCCGGAGGGTGAATTTGGTGATGCTACCCTGCACAGCAGGGTAGCATCACTAATTTTACCCCCTATGAACCTCAACCTGAGTCAAGATCCCAAACATAAACATAAAGAGGTACCCAGAGGATAAACTGATCCGCTGTATGGGATAGCATCAGCAAATTCACCCTCTGGGGACCTCATTCTGCAAATGACAGACTGCTTATTTTCTGGCTGAATATCAATAACATTAAATACATTTATAAATATATCAAATTATTGATATAGAATTGTTTTAAAAGTAGAACACATCAGTTGGTCCAAGGGGAATTGGTCTTTTGGGAATTAGCCTCGTGGGAATTGGTCATGGGTGAATTGGTCTAGTGGGAATGAACCGTCTTCACACCTGATTCTGGAATAAATAAAACATTTTCATTGGATACCTAGCTTCTTAGTTTATGAGCCCTCACAGGAAATGGGTCGACAAGCACATACCTATGAGAGGTGTTTCAGCGTTGCTTTAGAGAAATAAAAAATGAAAAAAATAATCAAATTCGAATGAGCTTTTTTGGGGGGATTGAAGCTGGCCGGATATTAATCGTTACTGCTCGTCATTGATTCCAGAAGATTGTTAATTTTGGAAATGTATGTCTGTTGGATTTTATCCCATAAATGGCAGTTTATTCAAACAATAGACGCCCTGGATAAATTTTTGATTTATTCATGTAGTAGGGTGATAAATGTTTCCCGTAGGTTTAACACTGGAAGAATTTATTCCTATAGTGGAGACGGACTTGTTGACCTCTGACCTCTACCGCATTCGTGTTGTCATGGCCTGTCTTACGCTTGTGGGAGGCATAATGAAACGGCGTTTATCAAACGCTGACTGTCGCTTAAATGTTTAGTTTTAGAATATATAACACATTTCAACTCTGCTTAACAATAAAATGAACAACAATTAACAAAAACACAAATTAAATCAATCGAAACCCTGCGCGGAAAAGCATACACGTGCGATTGTGAAATTTTTAATGATTTATGGGATAAACAAAATAAACGTACAGTGCTTTCAAGTTACCAAATTATTCTACTCGTAGGATTAAGAATGAAACCGACTCGCCAGAGGCTCGTCGGTTTCATTCTTGTTAGGTTAAAACTTTTAAAAATCGAAAAATAATAACAAAACAAATTGACTACAAAGTATCAACGTATGTCTCCTAATTTTTTAACTGAAGGACATACTAAAATGTCAAGTGCTAAGTGTTAAGCACTTGTTTTCCGATTCGATTTACTGTAAAAGTTTGCAAATAAAATATGTTTTAACTGAACTAAAATTTCAAAGAAATCCCACATATTTTAATGTTTGACCCTATAACCCCATATTACGTCGCCACAGCGTTCCGCCATAACCTTTGGGAATTCCCTAGAAGGCACCACATTTTTAAATAGGGTTTTTGTGGAGATTGTAATTCGAAGATTCCAGAAGACTAAAGCTGAAAATGAGGTTTAAAATAAAAGGTATAGAAAAAAAACACAATTTTCATCGCTGGCATCGGGTGCGGAACCAGACAACAGCACGTGAAGTTTTACAGCAGTTTCATTTATAAATACGAAGCTTCGTAGGTGACAAGGCAGCGTTTTTAATGAAAACTGTCCAAAATGGCTAAAATGATGAAATAATAGGCTCAGAGGTAGTAATTTCATACACTGGGTGTATGAACTCAGATTTTCACAATTCTTTCACATTTAACTTGTAATCGGTATCCTGAGTAGTAAAATGTCCTAAGATTTGAACTCCGTGAAGTGAAAATAAGTTTGCTTTCAGCTCCATGAAGGGAAAATTTAATTTTGTCGTTCCCCTATCACCCCACCCCCCAACGGGCATTTATTACGCGCCTGTTCTATGAAATCCCCATCTACAGTAACACCAAACCATGAGGAAAATGAAAATCCGTTCCGCACACATGTGCGGAACGGATAATATTAACGAACTATTTTGTATAAAGAAGCGAAATTTCACTGAGATTTTGTACAAATCTGGCCACACCGCCCGCCCACCCGCCCGCCCGCCCGCCCGCCCGCCAAAACGTCCGAAACCCGCCCGCCCGCCTGCCCGCCCGCCCGGAACTCACACGCCCACGCGCCCCACCGCCCGAACGTCCGACCAAACAAACGCCCGCCCGCCATCCCGATGCCCGACCGTCCAACCGCCCAAAGCCCGAACTGACCATTCCCAGACACCCGCACGCCCGACCGATCGACCGCCCACTAGTCCGACCGCCCGCCCGCATGCCCGCCTTATACCCGCCAATACCCGCTCGATACCCGCCCGCTCGACCGCCCCTTCGCCCTCCCGACGGCCCGATCGCCCTCATATTGGACTAATTTAACATTTGGGCTCCAACAGGAAGCCCAAATTTTAACCCAGAGACTTTATTTTTTTCTAGACTTGAATCTGACTACCCTAAGAAAGTTGTATACCATATATCAAAAGATTCTGATTGGGAGTTCGTGAGAAGAAAATTTGTTAAGAATATTCCTCATATTGCAGTAATTAAAAAGTTGGGATCCAATAGGGAACCCAAGTATTATTCAATGGACTTGATTTGAACAAACTTGAATCAGCACCCCCCCCCCCCCCCCATAAGTGACTGGTGAATCTGAAAAAAAGATATTTAAAAATTAATCCCCATATTGCACAATGTTAAAATCCGTACCTCCATAGAGAGCCCAAATATTTACCAAAGGAGTTGATTTGAAGAAACTTGACTTATACCTCTGTAAGGATTTGGTTTACCATATATCGAAAGATTCTGGCTAGTGGTTCTGGAGAAGAAGAGTTTTAAAGGTTATTCCTCATATTGGACTCAGTTGAAATTCGGGCTCCAGTAGAGAGCCCCAATGTTAACTCAGAGACTCAGACTCAGAGACTTGATTTGAACAAACTTAGATCCGACTTCTCCCTAAGGATGCCGCATATCAAATATCAAAAGAATCTGACTGGTGGATATGAGAAAGGATATTTTCAAAGATTATTCCTCATATTGCACTAGGTTAAAATTTGGGTCCCCATAGGGAGCCCAAATTTTAACTGAGGGAATTACTTTGAACAAACTCGAATCGCCCCTCCCCCCCCCCCCCCCGTTACGATATACCCACTAGATTCTGAGATGTGGACCTGAAGAAAAAGATTTCAAAAGATTATTCCCCATATTGCATAAAGTTATAACTCGGGCTCCCATATGGAGTCCAGTTATTAACGGATGGACTTGATTTGGGCAAACTTGATGCTGGCCACTGTAAGGACTCTGTATACTTTATATCCATTAAGGTGGCATGAGGCCCAAATATTAACCCAGGAAATTGGTTTGAATAACAGTAGATCTAACGTCCTCAAAGATGTTGTACACTCTGGCCAATGAATCGGAAGAAGAAGATTTTTAAAGATTATACCCAATATTGCACTAAGTTAAAATTCGGGCCCCCATATGAAGCCCACATATTAACTGAGGGACTTGATTTGAACAAACTTCAATCTGACCCTCGTAACAATGATGTATACTCCATTTTAAAGATCCTGAATGGTGGTTCTGAAGAAGAAGAAAATTTTTCAAGCTTTCTTTCCATATCGCCCAAAGTTAAGATTCTGGCTCCAGTACTGAGCTCAAATATGAACCGATGGGTTTAAGTTTCACAAACTTATATCTGACCCTTCTGTGGATGTTGTGTACCAACACATCGTCGCCTGAGTGCCAGAAGGTCCTATGTCCCCTAGGGAACATAGGACCTTCTGGCACTCAGGCGACGACATATGAAAAGATTCGGATCAGTGGTTCTGGGAAGAATTTTTTTAAATATTTGCAAATATGGTGATTCAGTATTTCTACGAACCCCACCCTGCCCCCGAACATCCTGACACAACCGTTGACAACTTTTTTACTGTTCCATTCCACGGGTCATAAGGGTGCTTCTTATCCAATAACAGTTCTCTGTTCAGTATGGTTGGGGAATGGTTGGGGGAATATGGGCATCTGAAAATATTTCTATTTTAGCTCCCGAGGTTCCAACGGGGGCACGGGAATTTATTTTGTTTGCATGAATCAAGTACTGATGGCTCGCTCAATAGCACCACATACCAAATTTGGTTCAAATCGGTTCAGAAATTCAGAAAATAGAAATTATTGGCGCGCCCCAAAATCTTGCCCCTCCCATTACAAAGGCAAATATTGCTCCACGAACTTTGTTTGAACTAATACACCTCAAAAGAAAGCTCCATACCAAATATCAGGTCGTTATATCCACTGTTTCATGAGAATAAGATTTAAAAAACAAAATTGGAGCATTTTCCCTCACCCCCTCCCTATGGGGCTGGGCAATTTGATTTGAACAAAACAGAATGCAATGTCAGAACCAGCAACTCGAATTTAACTTTCGGAGGAGCAAGTGTAAACACCATGTCCATGGACGATGAACGGTGGGTGATCACAATGGCTCATCCTGACTTTCAGTCAGGTGAGCGAACAATTCGACCTTTAGTTTCATGAAGTCGGTGTGTGAGCAGTCAGGCGGGCGGGCGGGCAGGCGAATGGGAATACAATGTCAGAACAAGCAAGCACTTCAAATTTAACTTTCGGAGGAGCAAGTGCAAACATCATGTTCACGGACGACAGACGACGGATGGTGGGTGATCACAGTAGCTTATCCTGACTTTCAGTCAGGTGAGCGAAATACTCGACCTTAAGTTTCATGAAGTCGGTGTATGGGCAGTGAGACAGGCGGGCGGGCAGGCGAATGGGCGGGTGGGTTTTGGGCGTCATCTTTCTCAATGGCGCGATAACTTGATCAAATATCAATGGATTTGGTCAAAATATGCTGCGTGTGACTTTCTCAACACAATCTTGAACGAATTCGAAAACTGGTACGGTTCAATCATACCGAGCAGAATTATGGCCCTTAATTAGTAAATTTTTGCCCATTTTCAGCTCGATAAGGTGATAACTTGAACAAATACTAACGGATTTGCTTCAAATTTGGTATATGAAACTTTCTTAACAATGTCTTGTTATATTTTACCTACTGTTGCTGAGATATGTTTTAGGCTGAAGTTTCATATTTTCAACATTTATCAGACATTACAGTACGTGGAGAGTGGATTGTAACTAAATCACTCGCGGAGTGGAGTTATCACCCAAGCTATAACTTTCAAATTTTGTACATATGGACAAAACCAAAAGCAATATTTCAGGCAATGGACCTCCGTGTTAAACCCGGAGGTCCATTGGCTGAAACTTTGCTGGTGCTGGTTATGCTTTGCAACAAATTTGCAATCATTCCTCGGGTGGAATCTCCACTCTGCGGGTAATTTAGTGATAATACACTCTCCACGTACTGTATATGATTATGATGTTCATCAATTTTTTTAGACAAAAAATTCAAGATGGCCAAATGGCCGCCATTTTTGTTGTATGTCTTCATATTTATCTGTCACTACCTGTTGCTGATAGATGTTTTGATGCGATGCTTTAAATATCTTCTCCATTCATCAGATATTTGTCCACATTTTCGTGACACTTCCAACCTTGGGGGACTATTGTCTGATCGCTGGCCATCGACTTTGCCCTTGTTTATACAAAACTATGCGTTATTGAAAATTAGTGTTTTCAATGGGAAATGTGCAACAAAAAAATAAAAAAAAAAAAAATTAAAAGTGATAATAATATTTTTAAAGCCCAGAATCCACACACAGTGCTCAATCGCTGTACAATAACTGCATACATACATGTACACACATACACGTACATTCTCTCACAGATACATTGATCACTATTATCATTTATTGGTGCCCAACGCTACATCAGCAACCAAGGCTATATCGTGGCGATAAAGGCGTAAAAACGTCAATAATGGTGATAACTCGAAAACAAAACTAAAATCCTAGACAGATATCTCGTAATTTTTTAGCTCACCAACATACTAAAATCTTTAAAGAAAATCGGCAGCATTTTAATGCTTTTCCCTATGACCCTCTATTGAGTCACATCAGAGCTCAGTCATAACGGTTGGGAATTTCCCAGAGTGGCATCAAAAGTTTATGTTTTTTGTTGGAGTTCATATTTCCAAAATTTGAAAGACGGAGACTTGATACAGAAGTTTATATCGAAACATTAAAAAACAATATTAAATTGGGAATTGTTTTTGGATAAATCGTCGCCCGAGTGCTAGAATGTTCTATGTCCCCTATGGGACATAGAACATTCTAGCACTCGGGCGACGAAATGTCAACAATCAAAAGTTGGGCTCCATTTCATTTCAGTCCAGATTGTCCGTAAAATTTATGCCATATTTCGTGAGTATAGCTTGAAAACTGTGTTAATAAGACGCAGAATAAGACAAGAAAATAAAAAAAGTCTAACGATACAAATAAATCATTTCAACTTTGTTGGATGGCTTAAATGGTTTCATATAGAATTCAATAACCGTTTTCTTTAGAGTAGAAGCACATTTAGTTTGATGTAACCAGACCACGTATAGAATGCATGAGAACATTGTACAACTGTCATATTTGCTTTGTAATCCTTTGTCGTGTTTGCTATGTTTTTTGACAAATATTGCGTCAGTATTCTTTCTTGTGTAGTCGACCATAGGATATCTTTTCGTTCAGAGATAAATAGAGCAAATTCTTCATTTTCATGTAGTTAAATGTTTGCACGATTCCTCTACGAATAATATTTTGTACCACTGTTATTTTTCGCCTCGAGCAGCCCATCCTTTCTATCTAAAATACTCCAATAAACAGGTACATGGCGACAGGGGTGAGGGTGCCCCCTCCCCCCCCCCAATTCTGGCCAAAATTTCCTATAGTTGGTAATTCGGAGGGCAAGTAATTCGGAGAGTAAGTCATGAGTAGTTGGAAATTCCATCTATCTGGATTTTAGGGCTTCTTTGACAATGCTGATGTTTCCTTTACATCCCAAATTCCAACTCGGTTTCAAATCGACAAAAATTCTAACTGTTACTATTTACAACTACAGTGTACGCAATATTGAGCTTCATAAGTATGCTTGATGTCAATCGGTACGAGATTTCTATAGTACGTTTACTTGTCGTCATAAAAAATCCTCGAAATGCACTTCAAGAAAACAACATCATGCAAAATCGTTATCCAGAGTTAATTCCATAATTCACAGTTACAAAATGATGAAACATCGAAAACGGATCATTCCTGCATAAGATCTGATTTAATGTCAGGACAGTGTGAATTGCTCAAAGTTCCAAACATGAGCATTCGTTTAGCACATACTCAATTCCTAGAAGAATATCAAATAATAATAACCTGATAATTCTATCATAAATGTGTTGGCATTTCAGTTACTAGAATCAATTTTATGCCCCCTTTCATGGCTCCATTTTCAAAATCTTTCTAGGTAGTGTATTTCGAACTGGAAGGAGATACCGGGAGGGTGTTTTCCACCATCCCGGTCCTTCCCCTTAGTTCGCAATTCACTACCCTACACCCCCTCCCCAATCGGAAACCTGTAGCCACGTCCCTGCTAATAAATAATATTCTATATTTTGGTATGGGAGTATTGTGTTAGTTTTACTTTTTCGTGCTGAAATCTTATTCTTGTAACAATATTACAATACGTTCAGTTTGTAAACACTGCTAACATATCTATAATATTCTTATTCTAAGAAAAAAGAACGACTTGTTTGGCAATGTTTTATGTTGCTCAAGACTTGAATTAAAACGATAGAACATATTTATATTACTTTGCTACTCACGGGATGATACAATGTTACCTGAAACAATAGTTAACTGCAGAACAGTTAATGTAATCTTTTACCCGTCGTTTTAAACTTACAACCACGAATGATGTGTGTATTCAACGTTACGCAATACAACACAGACATTGAGAAGTGCGCTCATACCATCGCGGAAGGATAGACCAAGGGGGGCCCCTCCCGTTCTATCCTTCCGCGTTGGCACTCGTGCCGTATTGACGAAGGCATTCACACAACCTGACATTTCCGGTTTGTCGAACCAGCAAACAAGATCAAAATTCTTCTTCCGTACACTCAACTAAATTATAATCAAGTTTTTCAACGATGTTGAAATGACTTAAAGGGATTGTTAGCCTTTTTTAATTTAAATTTCATTTACGAAAGATTGTACTATGTGACCTTATAGCATTCAACATATTTCTATTACTTTGCTCCTCTCCTGCTGACAAAATCTCTACCAAAACGTTCTTTTCCCCAACGTTGCTCAATACAATACAGACACTACACTGCAAAAAAATATAGGTTCTCTTTAGAACCAAAACTGGTTCTAATCTTGTCCCTGAGATGGAACCAGTTCTGTTTAAACAGTATTTATTTCAAATCAAATAAATTTACCAAGATTAGTGTTCAATTTTAACAGAATATTACCTGAACTGAAGTAGATTCAGCAGTAAACTTGGAGCTCATTCAACGCAGTCGCCAAACATTTTGAAAAAAGAAGATATGAACAGTTGGCATATCGAACCAGTTTTGGTTCTGTATAGAACCAAAACTGGTTCGATATGTCAACTGTTCATATCACCTTTGCTTAATAATGATTTGAGACAACCTCGTATGAGCTCTAAACTTACGGCTGAAAGCCCTCAATTTATGTTTAATTCTGTTAATATTTAATGTAAATCTTTATAAATTTATTTGATTTGAAATAAATACTGTTTAAACGGAACTGGTTCCATCTCAGGGACAAGATTAGAACCAGTTTTGGTTCTAAAGAGAACCTATATTTTTTTGCAGTGTACGCCTCTCGTTTTGTCCCTCTGCACTGGCGCTCGTGCCGTAAATAACGGACGCATTCACATATCGTGACGTTCTTGGGTTTTCGCTAACCAGAAAACAAGATCAGTATTCTTAGCCTCACACCCAACGAAATTATAATCAAGTTATTTAATAATGTTACAATGCCTTAAAGGGACTGTTAGCATTTTTGTCCTTGTTTTTTTGTCACAGATTTACACAACTTTCACTTAACTCACGCTCATTACATTTAGCACTCCTCTCGAAAGTTATGTCTTCTTGTGGCAGTTGATTTTAAATTTTACACACCTGATTTGAGCGATGCGAGTTTTGAGTACTTTTATTGGTCTTTTATTTACTGCTTCGGTATTGACTTCATCTCTTGAAAATCTTAGAATTCATTTCCATAAAAAAACATATTTAAGTTATCAGTTGTTAAGAACGAACTCTGTGGCCACGTTATGGGGGAGGGCGGGGGGGGGGGGGGGAGTGTCAATGTACAACAGAAAGCTCGACATGGTTCAAGCCTACTGAAGCAATATACGGAACGTTATGACGTCAAAAACGACAGAGGTGAAACCAAACGTCAAAATGAAATTTCACTTACGAAAGTTTGTACCATGTTACCTCAAAGCATTCATATCCTAAATGGAAAAAAAATCGAAAATCCAACTTCGTATACAGGCCTCATTACCATCAGGTTGTCCGCCTGTCCATTTCGAAACACCCTCACCTCAACAAAAGCAAACAATGCCACTATAAACATTAAACAGATATCTCCCGAGATAGTTGAACTGAAGTCTCGTCGCATTTGTATGCATATTGGCGCAACATACTGAACTCATGACGTCAATCTAGAGATAGAGGTGCAAAAGTGTAAAAAAAAAAAAACCTTGGCAAAATTAAATTTCATTTTTAGCGTCCTTAAGAGAAAAGTGAAAAAAAAATTCGAAAATCCGACTATAAATACAGGAGATATGACGTCATAACCGTCAGGTGGTTTCACCTCCCATTTTGTAACATTCCTGTCTCCACAAATATAAAGGATACTACTATACTAATTTTCAGACAACTCTAGGGATGGTCGAAATGATGTCTCGACGCAGTTTTATGCCAATACACGATCTCACGTTTTCTTTTTATATTAACATAACGTCATTCCTCCCGACGATCAGACAAATGCAAAACAAATGCAAAAACGTCACAAGAATGTGGGCAACATCGAGTATTCAAAGATAATGCATTAAATGATTATTTATGTAGATTTTGGTTTGTTTCAAAAACTGCCGGATGTAATTTATTAATTTATTAACCCTTTACCCAACGTAACGGCCAAAACCGGCCAGCGCTATTCTAAAAAATCGCCAATTAATTTTCAAAATATTTTCATTTTTTGTCTCAAAAACATAGGTTATGACCCCTCGTTGGAACGAGCTCGTCGAGCTCGTTCCAACGAGGGGTCATAACCTATGTTTTTGAGACAAAAAATGAAAAAAATTAATTATTCAAGAATTGTTTTTGCAAGTGTCGTCTGCTTTTCATGTTAGGTAAAGGGTTAAAGTGTTATTTGTGTTGTATTCTTTTCGGTTTCTGTTTCATGAAACACACTCAATTCGTTTTGTTTATTCACTAAAATGTTCACTCGTCGAAAAGCGAAATCGCGTATCGACGGAAACAAATGCGACGGAGGTGAAACATGTCAAAATGTAATTTCACTTCTGAGAGTTAGTATCACGTGACGTTTTATCACTCATTAAAAGTGAATATATTTCGAAGATCCGTCTTCAAAAATACCCCCTCCTATTTTGTGACAACTGAAAATGGTGCCGTGGTGGAGAAAAACGTCACCATTCGTTTTATGAAAGGCTAACAAAGGTTTTGCAATATTAACCGACGAAATCAAACCACATTCTTCTTGGCATTAACCCCCACCCCCAGTGGTGGAAGTACTGCGTTACGGCACGTTTTGAATGGATTGTCACCAAATCACCCATCGAGTGAAGGTATCACCCGAGCCACTGCTCTCAAATTGTGTACAGTAACACAAGAAGCACAACCAAAGTTTCAACCAATGGACCTCCGGGTTTAATGAAACTTTGTATATGCTAATAACGCTTTTCAACAAATTAGCATTGATTGCTTGAGAGAAATCATCACTCCATTAGTGTTTGTTGATAATACACTCTCCATGTATGTGAATGACTTCCGAAGACTCTTATCCAGCAATAAACAGATTTATGATTGTAAAAGTTTAAAACAGGAGTAAAGGTTTTTAGTGGCTTTCAGAAATTCTCTGTACATAATGGATGCCAACGGTTGGAACAACGTAATTATTAGTACACTAATTTGCCATTAGTGAATACATGCGCAATACGATACCAGCTCACCATTCCCGAATTCCTCGATGTCATGGGTCGGTTTGAGAGATCCGGTATCTATGTGGTTAGAAATAATGTGTTCTTGACAGTGTAAAAGTATTTACACTGACAGGAGAAGAACGGGCAAAATGTTAGGCAATGACGGTCTGGGTCCAGCTCGGTGGTCTAGAAACTGTACTTGTACCCATTCATGCTCATTCTCAAAATATACGCTAATATCTTACCTCCTACAAGTATCTGGGAATTTCATTGGTTCAAAGACGTCACATGCAGACTGCATATAAAACCACATACTGCCTGTCAACATCAATATACGCTGACAGCTATGGGTAATATCCACTTTGTTCATTGATTATTCAAAATGGCAGCCGATAAACGTTTCAAGTTGAAAGATTGAGTGTTGGAAGCCCATATTTGGTCTGAAGTGCAGGTTAGGCAACTTAAAAGGCTTCATATTCTGTGGATGTGCGTCATGTTACCTTCGAAATGAAACTGTTTAGTATTTATGAATTTGCCATGTTACAATTTATGGGAGAGTGCCAACAGGCACTCTCCCATAAATTGTAACAAGGCAAAGACACGTGGACACATTGTGTGAATTCTCTCATTTAATTTTGATCGCTGTTGTTATTAGTTCTGTGCATCGATGCAGCAGTCGGTAAAATATATTCGTTACACAGTTCGATGGTGGGGCCTGATATGGTATGTATGGTGTCCGTTTATTTGCTCTCGTCCAATATGAAATTAACTGACACCATATATACCATATCAGGTCACCAACAAACTGTGTAACTAATAATAGCTAACCCTGCTGTTGATAGTGCCGTTAAACTCAATAAATAAATAAATAAATAAATAAATAAATAAATAAATAAATAAATAAATGAATAAATAAATAAATAAATAAATAAATAAATAAATGAATAAATAAATAAATAAATAAATAAATAATAAATAAATGAATAAATAAATAAATAAATAAATAAATAAATAAATAAATAAATAAATGAATAAATAAATAAATAAATGAATAAATAAATAAATAAATAAATAAATAAATAAATAAATAAAGGGAAACCAATACTGTAGATAAGAATTTCTCCCAATAAGCGACGCCCTAATTAAACTATCTGCAATCTCACCTTTCCACATAGCTGATAATTGTACTTTACATGTTTTTTATTACATTCACAAATACTCCACTTACTCTACACTTTAGGTGTTTTACACAATGTTCACTGTTAATAACAGAATCAAATGCTTTTGCAGAATCAACAAAACAACAATATTGTCATTTTTAATTCATCAAGTAATCAAGAATTGCTGATTTTCAGACAATAAACGAGTCTGTAATCGATTTCTAAACTCAAAGTGCACGTCTGTTATAATATTCTTAATTGTCAGCAGTCTTTTATTAAGAATGAAAGTACATATTTTTCAATTTTCTATAAGAATTATACCGCTACAATTATTAGTAACATTGGCTGAAGCCTTTCTCTTCTCAAATATAGGAATAATTACACCGTGACACCATGGTTCTGGAAAATGACCAGATTAAAAAAGATTTTCAAATATTAAATCATTGACAGCCTCATCACAATAACGTATATGTACCAATACGACACTATACCTATAGCTCAAAACCTACATTGTGAAACACGAGAGGTTTGTTTACTAAACTTGTGATCGTTAAAAGCTGCCTTGTTCAACATGTGAAAAATGAAGCGGCTTGCTAGGCATTCCGTTGTTCAAGGCAACTTTTAGCGATCACAGGTTTAGTAAATAAATCTATCGTGTACCCTCGATGGCACTGGATAAATAATCAATAAACCAGATAAACTCATTCCATCTCAGTTCAAATCGCAAATCGGTTTTGTAATTTAAACAACACTTCATCTGGAACATCGTCTGCTGCACAAGTGAAAAATCTAGAAAAATGAAGCGGCCTGCCAGTCACACCGTTGATGAAGCAGTTACGAAACGTACGACGTCATTGCAAATATTTCGCGTTGTGACGTCAGACGGTAACATTTGCCACTTGAGCCGTAAACATAGAATATACGAAGCGAGCTCTCGTCCAATCAGAGGAGGAGGATTTTAGTCTTATTAGAACATTGTTTGTTATTGTGATGAATTGACGGTAACATGGTCTGAAGTTTGCGGCTCAGAGTTGATGTTCAACCGAGACTCAGAACCACAAACCACAGCCCACGTTACCAATTCATCACAATGACCTATATGTTCCGATGAGGGTATGAGGCCCTATCCATACCCTAAAGTCCCACATCGTGAAATGAACCAGGCAATTTTTAACGCTAACAAGGTTATTAAATACACCTGTCGTGTACACTGCGACTTCTCTGAACAAAATAATCAGTTAACCAGATAAAGAACGGGGTCACTCCATCTTAGTTCAAATCGTAAACTGGTTTGTACGTGTGAAATATCTACAAAAACTAAGCAATTTGCAAGTCACTCCGTTAATGAAATAAATAAATAAATAAATAAATAAATAAATAAATAAATAAATAAATAAATAAATAAATAATGGACATACAGCTATTTTCAATACGACTCCAGTGGCATATGTTACCGATTAACTGGAGTCGTATTGAAAATAGCTGTTTGTCCATTATTTATTTATTTATTTATTTATTTATTTATTTATTTATTTATTTATTTATTTATTGATTGATTGATTGATTGATTGATTGATTGATTGATTGATTGATTGATTGATTTATTTATTTATTTATTTATTTATTTATTTGGGTTTAACGACACATTTGACAGTCAGAGTCACTTCGTGTGAGACAGTTTTACGTGTTGGGGAAGCCGGAGAAACCTTAGGGAATCACCGAGCAGCAACGAGGAACTATCAGGTACCACTGCACCAAATATGTTTCCATAGTCGACCATTGTAACGTTCAAGCGACACAAACCAAACCTCTTGTGATATTAAATTTCCAATTTGTGATAATGTATATATTAAATTTTGTCTTCTGAAGACATTACACATTGTGTTTGATGAAGATTTTGCAATTTTTCTAAGCCCCAGTGTTCTCAGTTAAGGCACGCTGAGTCATTTGTATGGTACTGACAAAACATAAAACACAGCTTTTTTTCCAACAGTATGACCAGTACTGCTACTGTGGTATGTCATAACACTGTTAAAATGCAAAACAACCTCAACTGTTGATTCTATCGTGCAATGCTTGCGCTGCAAGTACTCCTAAGTGCATTTTCCCAAAATTTAGTTTTAAGCCCCACAGACATCCACTCTGACAAAAAGAGTGAAACTGTGGAAAATATATGCTTCCACAGAGGATGAATCAGATATTTGCTTCAAGAATAGAATGATATCTGATGTTTAATATATTTGTAGGTGTGTTGCGGGGAAGTTGAGACAGGAAGATAGTCAACTGCCAGTTATTGAAAATGTAGAGCCAGGCAAATGAAATACAACAACAACAAAAAAAACCCCGTATTGTCTGTAGTCACACATCTTGGAAGTCCATATAAACGTACTGAATGACATACAATGCAAAACATAATCAGAAAAGCCAGAACAAGGTTGTCAACCAGAAAAAAAGCTCAGTGGACCATGAGTGCTACAGTCCCAAGTCAAATCATGAGAACCTGAAAATATATGATATTGATTTCAGTCTCCAAAAGCATACTGTACAGTCTTTCTAAATGTTTCCCATCAGCTGAGAGGTTCAGTGTGGTGGGTGGGAGAGGGGTTTGGTTCAAGCAGGGAACAATATTTCACATCTGTCATTGCAGTTTTGTGCTGTAACATAACAACCATGACATCACTAGTACCAGATTACCATTTTGGTAGCTATGCATAAATGCCATTTATTCACAAAGTCACTTTATTATGTATCTTTTCCATTGTATGCCACCCCCGCCCACCCCCCCCCCCCCCTCAAAAAAAATGTGTGCCCAAAAATACTCTTTCAATGAAGGAATTGTTTTCTAACATAATACAGAGAAAAACTTCTAAATACTAGTGAATAGAAGCGCAATACAGGTTTTCGGGCTGTGTTTTTTGAATAATGATTTGAGAGGGGCCTGGAAGATTGGAATACCCATGTCCCTACTACTATGAGTGGTAACCATGGTTTAAATAAATGTGCTAATAGGTTAAGATAGGATGTCAGTTGATAATTGCCAGAGGTTATAATGTGCTCCTGGGGAATACACTTGCTCAAGATGTGAATTTGCTTTTATTAACAGCATTAACAGCATTATTTTGGAAATATACAGCCTTTATTGTTGTGTCAAAACTATAACTTTTCAAAACAATAAAGCACTGTTGTAAGATGTGTGGTGCCCCAATGAACATCTAAATGTGAAGAAATCTTAAAAAAATGATAATTAAATCAGGATTGTAAACCACAATTGGCAAAAAAACATATATCCTTTTGGTATCACAGCACTAACTATTTTCCCGCAGGCGACGACAAACACGTCCAAGCAAAACAATTATGATCGCATCACTTTAACTTTGGCATTCAAATATCTTTGTCAAGTATAGCCTTCACACAACTTGTTCTAACCTGAAAACAGGTTGTCATACAACAGATAAGATTGAAAACTGACAGGAAAGGAAGTACTGGTCACATGCACATATTTTTCAGGAAATTCCAAACAAAACCACACTGAAAATCAACTGTATTTTTTAGGTCCAAAAGTCAATAAATCACCCTGTTTATTTATCTGGAATATTCAACGATATTGCTAATAAAGTTAAACTCCTGTTTCCGCAGATCACCCACGGTTCTCCGTGGTTCTCCGTGGGAGATCTACAGAAACAGGAGTACGAGAATTACATGTTTTTCATATTCCCACCAATAAGAGACTCTCTTTGTTGTCATCGCCCTTTTTCTATTATTGTGTGTTGCGAATAGCTTTCTTCAAACGGTGGCCCATTTAAATTGTATATCTGTTTAGTTAATAAACATAAATTAAAGTATACAAATACAACACAAGTATTGATATGTATAAAGAAAAGATATTTAATATTGCATTAACAGATACTAAATAGTTGGCCCTGCACGATGTCTATAGTGTGTTTTGCGAGTATATTTATTTTTATATTTTTATCCTTCATTATGTCATAATAGTTGCAGTACATTAGTGTCATGTTTCCAGCTTCAAACTATTGCTTCACACGACGGGTATTCCGTTGAATAAGATTCTAGTCTATATTAAATTATATACACTGCTTCACTGATGACTTTTTAATTTTCTTGTACGGTTCTCTGAGTTATTACCCATATGATACATTAAACATAGCTAAAAAGTTCCAACGCTGAAGACGCAGGGGATGTGTCGCGACAGTTGATATCATTTTCGTACCAGACTGAAAGTTAATGTTGTGGCGTGGACAGTGAACTTGTTAGATGCCAGCCTTTACATAAGGGCATGCATGTTATTGAATCACAGACCAGTACCTGATTTCATTCAGAGGTAACAGAGAGTATATGTCACGTTTTCATAACCTGCCACTTCATTGCATGTGGACAAACAATTTGACGTGTAAATTTGCAGTCTTTTGACACGACTACCAATTTAGTTTAAACAACATGTATTCAATAAAGTATGCTTTATGTTACAGGACTGAACACCAAAAAGTAACAGTATATATAGTAAACATCAAGAATATAACATACAGTTAAAACTAGAAGTCATGTCATGAACTGTGCACTTATCTAGGCTTAATTGCGCGTAGGAATTGCGCACACTTGCCATATCAAATGGCATCCAAAGCACGACAGATTCTCCTGGTTACTCATAGCAAACACAGGCAATGTTTGTACCAAGGGACCTCCGGGTTACCCGGAGGTCCATTGGCTGACACATTGTTTGTGCACAGGCCATATATAAAGAATTTCATAGCCACTGTGGTCATAACGCGCAGATTAACGCGCAGATCGACTTGCTATTTGTGCGCATTTCATGATAGGACATCTAGTTTCAACTGTATACTAACAAAATACCATATTAGTATGTAATTTGGAGATCTGACAGAAAGCTAGGAGTTTATGTTAGTCATACCACGGGATCATTCATAAATTAACACAAAAAGGTTGTATAATATAGTAGACGTACTCTTTTATCGCCGCCTGGAACCCATGGCCTGTGGTCAATTACCAGCTTGATCACCAGCCACTTGTGAATGAAGGAAAAGGTGAAAAGAAAGTACAAATGAAGAGGAGCAATGGAAAACAGGGGATGCCAGCTTGAAAGCACAATACATTGTCTTAACATTCAAGACACTCGTAAGTGAGCAGCAGAAGCACGGTTAGTTAGAAGTGAGACGGAAGCAACCTTGATGGTGATCCGTTCGAAGAAAACGGAAAGGAGAACAGGATTATAGGAATGGAAAGAAAACGGAAAGGAGAACAGGATTATAGGAATGGAAAGAAAACGGAAAGGAGAACAGGATTATAGCAATGGAAAGAAAACGGGAAGGAGAACAGGATTATAGGAATGAAAAGAAAACGGAAAGGAGAGCAGGCTTATAGGAATGGAAAGAAAACGGAAAGGAGAACGGGATTATAGGAATGGACAGAAAACGGAAAGGAGAGCAGGATTATAGGAATGGAAAGAAAACAGAAAGGATAACAGGATTATAGGAATGGAAAGAAAACGGAAAGGAGAGCAGGAACGGAGAGCAGGATTAATGGGGTACCAATTTGTATTGGTGTTTAGCAAGTCTGAAGCGAGAATTAATTTTCCGCCATGGTGGGGCGACAGTAAATATTTTCCTATAGTGTTTCCATGATTGGTGGCCGCTGGAGACGAACTTTAAACCTACCACAATATACTTTTTTAAAACGCGTGTAAAATACAAAACAGATTCGAAACGTTCCTTTATTATTTTGACCGTTTATTATTTTTATTTTATAAATTCTTTCATTTATAAACTAACAAGTGCTTCCATAAAGAGGATATACACTGCAAAAAATATAGGTTCTCCTTAGAACCAAAACTGGTTCTAATCTTATCCCTGAGATGGAACCAGTCCTGTTTAAACTGTATTTATTTCAAATCAAATAAATTTACCAAGATTAGCATTCAATTTTAACAGAATATTACATGAACTGAAGTAGATTCAGCAGTAAACTTGGAGCTTATTCAACGCAGTCGCTAAACATTTTGAAACAAAGGAGATATGAACAGTTGGCATATCGAACCAGTTTTGGTTCTGTATAGAACCAAAACTGGTTCGATATGCCAGCTGTTCATATCTCCTTTGCTTAATATTGATTTGAGACAACGTCGTATAAGCTCTAAACTTACGACTGAAACCCCCTCAATTTATGTTTAATTCTGTTAATATTTAATGTTAATCTTTATAAATTTATTTGATTTGAAACAAATGCTGTTTAAACAGAACTGGTTCCATCTCAGGGACAAGATTAGAACCAGTTTTGGTTCTAAAGAGAACCTATATTTGTTGCAGTGTAGGAATCATAAGGTATTTTTGCATAATAATACAAAAATGTGATTTCGTCAAAACTCCTCGCCTGAGTTCTAGAATGTTCTTTGTTCCATAGAGGACATAGGACATTCTAGCACTCAGACGATGAAATGCTCATCATTTTGAAGGAGTAAATTGTGGCGGTTCCAGTGGCCAGCAATTTTCATGACAGAAAATAATCATTTCCGACAGACGAGCTCGTTTTGACGAAACAACCGCACTCCCCCGCTGCTCCGGGTCTGGGTGTTAGCATTTACAAAAGTATTCAGCATCTCCAATGTTTTTCAAAGATGCCCAACGCAGAATTTCTTCTTGTGTTTAATTTAAGTTACTTTCACGTGGATGCAGTTCCCTTGTGTGTTGCGGCTGCATTGCACCCGGTCACATGACCTCGGTTCTCATGAGTTCTTTTGTTGCATGTACGTAAGACGAGGCGTAAAGCCAGTTTCAGTTTCGTTAGTTGTTTTCTATGTAAAGAGGGAAAATAGAAGACAAAACGTGGAAAACAGATCTCGAGATGTATAGCTGGTTTAAAACTCAACTAAACCTCACTAATCAGTGAAGGTCTCAGCTCTCGAACAGCAATATAAAGTGCATATCTACGCTGTTTTAGTGTAGAAATCCGGAATTATCTCATGAGTGTGGACCTGAAAGTTTTATGCTTCACGAGCGTTTGAGCTAGTGAAAAGTAATACCTTCAGGTTCACACGAATGAGATAATTTCCGATATTCAGAGGCTCGTCGGTTTTATTCTTAGAATAGAATATTTTTTTTACCTGAAAACAGAATACGTTTATTCTATATATAACATAATTTTAAAAAAGATATTGATTAAACTAAAACATGGAAAACCCACGAAAATTACGTCACGTCACATTACATTCGATAAACGCATCCAAATATAATAATATTTAAAACCGACTGCGTCAAGTGCAGTTCGCACATCCACGTGGACAACCCAATGCTTTCTGGTATTGTTTTTTTTGCCTTGCATTCTGGGTGCGTTACTCTCATGTGGAATCCGTATGCACGTGAAAGAGGCTTTACTTGTAATAAGAGAATCTGAACTTCTCAATACCCATATTATGTGATACTTAACATGCATAAACCTCCAATACATCAGTAACAAGACTGAAATAAAATTTTAGTCTTATTTGTCAAATGACCTTGGTCAAAATACCCTCAGGATAAAATGCTTTGGTTTAAATAAATGCACATCAAGACAAAGTGCCTTTAGGATAAAATGTCCTCAGTGAAAATGTATGGGTGGACAGGATGCCCTCAGAATAAAACCCACTCACTTCTGTTATGATGACAGAATGAATTATAACAACCATAAATTGTTACTGTGTAACTTATGAGCCAGGAGTTCATAGTTTTGTGTTTTAATGATTTGTTACTGTGTTATAAAAGACATCAAATCATATAGAAATTCACGTTTTCAGTTTTATTTTTATTTTATTTTATTTGTTTCAAGTTTTTATTCAGATAAATATGTGCATCTATATAAGCAGCTCAGAAAACAAATTATTAATCACAACCAGTAGTGTCTCATTATAAAAATATTACACGATAACAAAAAGGTATAGTAGGTGTTACCTATATGCCATATAGATGATAACATGATATATCTTTTGGGAGTGTTAAGTGTTGACGTTGGCCTGATTGAAGGCGAATGCGGGACCGGGACAACCTTGTATTAATACATTAGTTTAAACAATATTTTATTTCCGGTAAGCAAGAACATACAAGTACAAAAATATATGCAGGATACAAATAATTGACGGAAAATGGATCCAGCAGCAAGCTTAAGCTTATGTAAGAGGCTCCATTGCATTTAAGTACATTTGGCTGATTCGATATAGCGAGGTTGTTTAAATACCAGAATAGAATATTTGAATTTAAATTCAAAAAGTAAATATCTTGTCTCTAGTGAATACTGGTGGTCGATGGGGTCTAGGATGCATAGTATAAGAGGAGATAAGCTGTATGTCACTCACATGAGAAATTAGCTCTCAGTTATCCTCCGCTGATAATACCAAACCTGGACACCACCCCTCGTGAGTCACCTTGTGAGCTTTCCAGGAGATGGCGCCCGGGCCCGGAACCATTAGCAGAGTGAAATGAGAATGAGGCGTCTCAATTAAATCCACAACCCCATCCTCTGGCACTGTACATTAGGTATTGGTCCAGTGCTATATGGACTCGCCCGAAAATGAGTTTATTATTATTAATGTACTCGTGTTTGAGGTTCCTTTTCGGCGGCCATGGCTAATTGCAACCACAACAATGGCATTAAGTCAAGTTTAAACAGTCATATATACCAATATTACCCATTTTAGTGGACTTCCAACACAGGCATTAATGACCGGGTCCTATTTTTCCAACAAACTGAAATAGTTTACCGACGTAAGCAAGCACTATTTCACTACGAGGAGGTTCCCACTAAGAGAATATATTTTTAGTAGCCATAAATTAGGGAAACGTTTAAGCCTAAGGGGCGTACCTTAGTGCTTGAAAGAAAATAATTTGGGTCCACACAATGGAATGAGATAAACTCACAGAATTTCGAAACGCGGGATAGTCACTGTCAATCTCAAATGAACTAAAGAGTAGTAACATGGTATTTGGTTTGGAATCGAGTTTGGAACATTGGTGATCTTTAATAATTGAACAATGTCGTCGACATTATAACACTGGTGCGGTACTATAGTTGCGGATAAGATAGACTGGTCAAACCAAAGGGGCCAGGTGGAATGTTCAGTAGAACTCCAGTGATCTATATATTGAGCCTCGTCGATTTGGGGGTACATCGCAAAGAGGAAAAAATCTCCCATTGAAGGGAGTACTGATTCTAGATTAATCCAAATAACTAGAATCTACCCGATGCTTCGATAAAGTCATGAGCACAATTCGCAATTGCTTCATTAGTTTGGACAGTACAACAAAATGTCGATGTCCGAACCACAGTTCAGCCTTCCAAGCGTTGCACGTCTTGCATCGGAATACAGCGGACAGTTTTTATTGATACATTACTGTGACCTGTCCCTGGACTTAGTAGATCTTGGACCCTGTCCCATCTGCTTTTTTTTATGGCAGTTGCTTGTTTATCATAATGCATGTATGTGGAGGTACGTTCAAGTGTTCTATAAAGCTTTAGTTGCCCAATTAAACTTCTGAATTCTGGCAGGCATCCTCTAACTTTGCAGAAGTATATGTATTCCTTGTAAAGGAGTGTTAATAATCCCGTTCTCCTTGATTGTCCTTCCTGTATCGGGGTACAGAGGAATATATACTGGGGTGTCAGAGGAAGGGACACAGTACACGATTGATTCAACTTATCGCATAAATTGGTCAGAATTGTTTTTGAGTAAGAACATTCATAAAATAGATGTTACAACGTCTCTGTACTATTACTAAAGAAAGTGCATAACTCCGTTTCCGATAATCTACTTTTATACAGCTTTGAGTTAGTGTGGATTGTTATGTGTAATATTTAGTATTGTAGACTCTGTAAATATGAACCGTCACTAACTGCGAAAGAATCTTCTTTGCATATCAACTCCCAGTCTTCGAATTGTAAGCTGATATCGAAATATTTTCCCCATTTTATCTGCGATTTGGATGGAGTAACAGCTCATCCCCTGAGTTCCAATGTGTTCTATGTGCCTATTGGCACATAGAACACATTGGAACTCAGGGGACGAGCTGTTAAGTTTAAAAATATTGGGTAAAATGTGTTGCATGCTTTATTTGTGAATTTTAGTTTTTCACGATAATTATGTTTGATTATTAGGGTTGGGGTGTTTAGTTATGTCTCTGCATGACTGGGAAATCGCATCGATCATCCTTGGTACATGTAGGTTGTGAAGGGTGTCCTGAGATTGTACCTACTGGAGAAAGCAATGGAAGACAAAGGTCCTTTGTTCCATTAACAGTCACTTATAAAAAAAAATATTGCTTTCACACCATCTTCTATCAAAAAATATCCTCTTATTCTTATTTATTCATAATAATATGAAAATACGTGGAACGTAGCGGTGCACGTCCACTATTGTTTATTTCTGTGAATGTTGCAGAGCACAAGCAAGATTTTGCAGGAAAGAGAAGGGTATATATCGCAAAAATGGCAGCGATTATATGTAATATTGAACAAACTGCCAAACCTTGTTGTGCAGCAACATGCAATAAACACAGAACCACGCATGTTTGTTAATGTGGCAACAAATATGGAAATTGAAAAATTTAGAAAGATTGCAGAAGGATCAAACTCGAGACAAGCTATAACAAAAACTCCTTCATTTTTTAAACTGACCAAATATCATAAGTCACTGGTAAACTGATTGATAACGGTTTACTAACACTTTCAAACATAAAGGTTATATTATGATTGGGATTTTACGTCAATGTCAATAACTAAGGCTATATCACGTTGTTTGTTCCCAAGATGACAGCCAAACAGATCCACTGGATGGCTAATTAAAACCACCAACCCCTGGCGAGGAACTTCCAAGCTCATCCACTCAGACATCGTAATATCCTGATGGAACAAATTTCTTTGAATTTGCTATATCAGTATTTTGAGAAATCGATATGAACAGTCAGGCCATTGCTACAGTGTATTAATTAACAACATGGCGACCAGAGATGGACCTATTGTATCCAAGAAACCATGCGGAGAAGCTGCCTGTGCATAAAAAAACCCATCATATCTTCAGCGTGAGACTGTTATACACCGGGTGTTATGATATCGACAGCTCGCAACTGAAGGCAGATCAATAAGGTGGCCTCACAAATTCAGGGATGCGTCGACAGGGGGGGGGGGGGGGGTGGGTCTCACCCCCCCAGCTAGGAGTATTTTTTTCAATAGTTGGAAATTCCGAGGTCAAAAATCAAATAGTTGGAAATTCAATAAATAAAACATTGTTCGTAAAAAATATTAAAATTCCAACTTAATGATGAGAAATTTTTATCTTTTATTTCCAACTGGAAACTTGAGTTTCAAATTTCCTACTCTAAAATTGACATTGGCCTCAAAATTTCGACTCTGACATCAATCCGATAAATTTTCTGACCCAGACACATTATAAATGATGCTTTTTCCGTTTCATAGTGAAAATTTTCAGAAAGGTTCATAAGCATGTGTGTATATATATATATAATCACTTTAACCCTTTACCCAACGCAGACGATTTCAAAATTTATTATTTTAAATATCAGTTTTTAAATTTTAAAAAAAAATTTCAACAAAACCATATCATGTGACTCCTCTTTGGAACGAGCTCGACGGACTCGTTCCAAAGAGGGGTCACATGATATGGTTTTGTTGAAATTTTTCGAAAAATAATATTTTTTCAGCAGCTGTATTTGCATACTACGCGGGCGGATGCGGGCAATTCGTTGGTTAAAGGGTCAAAAGATATCACCCAGAGCTGCAGTACAACCACGTATTGAAACTACTCACAGTTGGAATTTACACCGATGGCACCCCTCCCCAGCTGAAACCCTCTAGCCACATCCCTGCACAAACTACTGCACTACAAGATGCAGCTTCTTGCAAGGAACACTGAGAAGTAGCAAGAAACTGACAAGCTTGCTCACAACATGGAACCGAGATATGATAAATGATAACATTTTCTTATCGCCAGATATGCCTATAGATTTGAATAATCAAAGTACGTGGCACATATTATAAAAAAAATCAATTTCTATTGTTCTGCAAAACATCACTCACACATGTGCATATTGGACAAAAACTTCGCATACTAAGCTGGGGGTAACCATGTCAGAGAATTTTTATGCGCACGTTCTGTCTCTATTAATGGTAAAAAATGGACATGAAAAAATCTTATTATTAGAGTTCATTATACAGTACGTGGAGAGTGTATTATCACTAAATCACCCACAGAGTGAAGATTCCACCCGAGCAATAATTGCAGATTTGTTGCAAAGCATAACCATCACCAGTAAAGTTTCATCCAATGGACCTCCGGGTTAAACCCGGAGGTCCATTGGCTGAAACATTGCTTGTGTTTTTTATCGATATGTACAAAATTTGAAAGTTATAGCTTGGGTGATAACTCCACTCCGCTGGTGATTTAGTTACAATCCACTCTCCACGTACTGTATCTTCAGGTGAAACCAATGTAGAAACATGCACATGGCAGTGTTGTAATCACAATAGGACCATGAAGTAATTTTTATTAGCAATTGTATGACTCGTTTGCGATTCATTGAAAACAATTGTTCTAGTTTGAAAACAATTAAATATGAAACAGGATTTCAGTTCAATATCTTGAATAACTGGACAACTTGACTGTGGTACATAGAGCCAATCATTTGTTTGTTTGAGGAGGGTTTTACGTCACTTTCAACAACTAGGGCTATATCACGACGTTAGTGCCCATGATGAAGGCAGATTGACTCAAGCGGATCAACGGGATACCAACCGCTGGCGAAAAACTGCCAAGCTCATCCACATAGGCATCTCAATATGCCGAATGAACAAATTCCTCATAATTTGCCACATCAGTAGCCTATATGAATATCCAGTCTATCTCCGCTGTGCATTTACAAACCTCGCTAACAGGGGTGGACCTATTATACCCTGACCAATTATAAATCCCATCCATGCGTTAATCATGAAGATATATTTGAAGGGTCATTAATGACAAAAGTGTTTGTTCATGAGTAAAATATACTGAGTCAATTAAAAATTATCCATTAGATCTGATTAGGTGAGCAAAATTTGTTTATCGTCATATTCCAAAATCTACCAACTATAGAATGCATTAAAGCCTAAGGCTACTCAAAATATTGTAGAATCAGATCGGTTCCCCTAAATACCAGACCCCCAGCCCTTCCCCCAACTGCACAGAAGCCCCCTCCAAATTCCTCTTGCAGTGTTTTAAGAAAAAAATATTTAATTTCTAGTGTGCAATAAGCATTCCCAAGAAGGGTTAAAATGAATTAAAATTCAAAGACGACTTCCTCTAAGCAGTTCTGAAGGGGTTTGTGGGGTGGGGGGGGGGATCTGAAGTCCCTTCCACCAGAACTTCTCAGATTTCTGCTAGAACTGCTAGAACCTCCTCTAGAAAACATTTCCACGCTTGTTTCAATGAAAATATTTCATATCCAGATTGTTTTAGGTATCACAGTACTAAATATTTTCCCATATGCGACAACTACAACACATCACTTTAATTTTGGGATTCAAATATCTTTGTCAAGTATAGCCCTTCACACAACGTTTTTCTGACCCGAAAACAGGGGGTCGTGCAACAAATAAGAGAACAAAATTGACAGGAAGGGAAAGTACCTGCCACGTGCATATATGTTTCAGGAAATTCCCAATAAAACACACCAAAGGCAATTGTATTTTTTAGGTCCAAAAAGTCATCAAATCGCCCTCTTTATTTTTCTGAAACATTCAACGAATAAATGCAAGCTGTCAGTGGAATGCTTCAAACGAAAACTACCCTAATTCAAAAGTAAGACTACAATATGCATCAGCACACAATACTTTTGGGGAAAATATGTCTCAATTAACCATACGACAAGAGAAATAGTGTTCCCATCCCCCCCCCCCCCCCCCCCACAAAAAAAAAAAAATAAATAAATAAAATAAAATAAATAAATAAATAAATAAAAAACAATATGAATGGGGTTGAAGCTATATTATAATTCAAATATCAATAAACAATGCCATTTTATCCTAACAACTGATGTTAAATTTTCTTCTTTTTACTGATGTGGTTAAAAATAGCCCTGAATGTGGCCCGCAGGTATGCACCATTTCATCAGAAACTACAGTATAATATAATTCATAAATTAATTGATGTTAACACAAAACAAACCTCTTGTGACATTATATTTCCCATTTTAAATCAAATTCTGGCTTCTGAAGACATCTCACATTGTGTTTGGTGAATAATTTGCAATTTGTGTGAAAAAACAAAGTTTTCTCAGTTTAGGCACCTCAAGTCATTGCTATGGTACCGACAAAACATAAAACACTGAATAATTTGTTCCTATATTTTGACCAGTACTGCTCCCGTGGCACTATTAAAATGCCTAATACCATCAAATACTGATTCTGTAGTGCTGTACTGGTACTGCAAGTACCTCAAGGGCACTTTCACAAGCTAGGATTTAATCCCTAAGGACACCCATTCTGATAAAAAGAGTGAAATTGTGGAAAATGTGTTTCCAGAGAGGACGAATCAAATACTCAGTTCAGGAATATTGTGGTCTTTAATATTTAATATATTTGTGTATGTGTGGGAGTAAAACGTCTACTGCCAGTTATTGAAAATGTAGAACCAGGCAAACGAAAAGCAAAGAAACTCTTTGCTCGATGGACAGACAGGCAGACATGCAGTCACATATTGTGAAAGTCTACATAAGAATACTGACTGATATCCAATGAAAAAGATAGTGAGAAGAGCCAGGACAAGGTTGCCAAACAGGAAAACACTCAGTGGACCCTGAGTGCTGCACTCCCATAACAAATCATAAGAAACTGAGAGTGTGTGCTATTAACTTCAGTTTCCAAAACATACTGGACAGTTTTTCCAATTGTTTCTTATAAGCTGATGGGTTCAGTATGGGTGGGATGGGCAATTAATTCAAGAGAAGAACATTATTTCACAATTGTTACTGTAGTTTTGCGCCGTAAAATAGGAACCCTGACAACACTAGTACTGGACTACTGTGTTGGTAGCTGTGCACAGTTGCAAACCATTCACATTTGCAACTTTAATATGCTATTTTTTCCACTGAATCCCCTCCCCAAATTTGTGTTCCAACATACTCTTTCAATGAAGAAATTGTTTTCGAACATGTTTTGCCAAACGTTACCGCAAAAACCGGCCAGTGCTTGTCACAAAAATTGCCATTCAATATTCCTTATTTTTTTTATTTCCTTTGTCAAAACATAACTTCTGACCTGTCATTGCAACGAGCTCGTTGAGATCGTTCCAACGACGGGTTATAAGATATGTTTTTGAAGCAAAAAATTAACCCTTTACCCAAAGTGACGGTCAAAAACGGCCAGCGCTATTATCAAAAATCGCCAATTAATTCTCATTATATTTTTATTTTTTGTCTCAAATCAAAAACATAGGTTATGACCCCTCTTTGGAACGAGCTTGTCGAGCTCGTTCCAATGAGGGGTCATAACCTATGTTTTTGAGACAAAAAAAAATGAATAAAATTAGTTATTCAATAATTTTGTTTGCATGTGTCGTCTGCTTTTCATGCTAGGTAAAGGGTTAACATCATAATATGGTACAAAAACATCTAAATACCAGTGTATAGAAATGCAATATATATTTTCTGGCTGTGTGTGTTTGATTTAGTGATTTGGGAGAGATTTGGAAGATTGGAATCGACCTCAATCTCAAGTATAATGAGTGGGAACCATGGTTCAGTTAAATGTGTTAATAGGATACAATAGGCTGTTATTTGGCATTTTCCAGCGGTTATACTGTGCTCCTGGAGGCTACACTAGCTCAAGATGTGGATGTGCTTACATCCTTACTTTCGGTAATATATATAGCCTTTATTGCTGGCGGTGACAAAAAGATAACTTTTCAAAATAATAAAACAGGATTATTGTGTGTGTGGTTCCTCAATGAACTTTTAAATGTGCAATAAATGAAAATAAAAATAATTAAATTAGGTTTGGAAGCCAAATTATGTATTTCCTATAATCAACCCCAACCCTACCAAAGATAGATTTTACCTCTTTCATGTGAGGGGGCGCGGTAGAGGTGTGGGTTGCAAGTCGAGAGGTTCTCGGTTTGCAACCCATCTGCGGCAACCGCGTTGTGTCCTTGGACAAGACACTTCACCTCCATAGCCCGCGTGGGAGCACGGTGGCTTTGTGTACTAAGGCTTCCTACACGTCGATGGTGCACTTGTCTTCAACCAATGCTAACCCTGCTTGTGTGGAGTTAGTATGTTGGGTAGTCTGACATTTGCTCGCCGTTGCACGGTGGTTCTCTCTGGGAACTCCGGCTTCTTCCACTCGTAAAACTCTCCAAAACGATGTGACCCTGGCTGTTGAGGGTGTCGTTAAACCCCAATAAAAGAAATAAATAAAATAACCGCTTTCATGAGATAAAAGAGTCATTTATGCATGAAAATTTAGTCAGCTTTTGGCTTCTGCTGTGTCAAAAACATGGAAAATTTGTTCATTTAAAGAAAAGTGTCCAAACTGCCAAATGTGCTTAAAAACCGGTATTGCCTTCAATAGATTGTTCTACCCTGTTACCTAATGAGTGAGCTGAGAGGAATAAGAATTCACAGCTTTCTTTGACAACTTACCTAATCCAAAAATAAAACTAAAATCTGCATCAGCACGCAATACTTTGGGGAAAATATGTCTCATTTAACCACATGGCAAGAGAACGAGTGGTGTTCCAACCCCCTCAAAACAATATGAATATCAAATTTGTTTATAAAAATTAGGGTTGTAGCTTTATAATTCCACAAAATAAATTACAGGACATGTATCATTTCATCCTAACAACAGTCGTCACATTTCATCTACATACATGTACCGATGTGGTAAAATATAGTCTCGAATGTGTCATCCACAAGTACGTCCTTTTCCATAAAAAAAACTATGAAAAAATTCTCAAATTAATTGATGTTGACACAAAACATTCCTCTTGTGATATTGAATTTCCCATTTATGATAGTTTTCAAATAACATTTTGGCTTCAGAAGATATTTCACATTGTGTTTGATGAATATTTTGCATTGTTTTGTAAAAAGCCTCAATTTTCTCAGTTGAGACACCTAGAGTCAATGGTATGGCACTGACAAAACAGGCCCAAATATTAGGCGATACCCCGTTAAATGTTTCAAATCATTACCCTGTAATTGTACAATTAGATTTTCCTCTCTGTGATAATAAACATTATGCAGGTCAATTTAAAATAAAAAAAAACTAAGTGGAAAATCCTAAACACACACAGTGTAATCCAAGAGACGTATATTTCTGATATTGACGACTTTCTAACAAAGTCACGTTATTATGAAAATGAGATGATAACGAATGTTAATATTGATAGATCATACAATCTAATTACTGATATAATTCGTTCAGTTACAGAAAAGGTTGTTCCACAAAAAGAATATAAACCATTCAGAAAACCGTTTTGGAATGAAGAACTCAAACTTCATCACAAACGAATGAAAGTTCTCCGCCAAATCTGGGTGCAAGAGGGTAGGCCCAGAGGGTTATGTCATGAAAGTTACGTAAGTTACAAAAGAAGCAAAGCGTTATTTCGCAAAAAATATAGATTTCACAGTGAGAATTTCTTGAAGGAAAAACTGAATGAAATAGATCGTGCTTGTGATATGGACCAAATGCTATTTTGGAAACTCGTAAATCGGAAACGAAAACGAGGTCACACTTTAGGGACAAGCGTGATGAAATTTGGGAAGTCAGTTCTTCAAGACCCGCAAGAAATTGCAAACCACTGGGCATCCTATTTCCAGTCAATTTATACCCCCTAGAAAGTGACAAATTCGATGAAAGATTTCGATGTCATGTAACAGAAACTTGTAAAAATCTTCGAGAAGAAAAATGTGTTCAATCGTTTGATCCTGTAATGGCGCCTGTAAGGGAATCGGAGATAAAATTCCTTCTAGACAAGCTTAAGTTTAACAAAGCATGTGGCCATGATATAATTTACAACGAGAATATAATTTTTGGGGGTTCTGGTTTACATAAAGCCATTTCAAAGCTTTTTACTGCTTTCTTACAAAACTCATATGTTCCTCCAGCTGCCAAAAGGGGTATTTTAATCAATTTACATAAAGGTGGAAATAAAAGCTTAACTGATCCCGACAGTTACAGAGGAATTTCTCTTTTACCCGTACTCTACAAATTGTTTGAAAGCCTCATTATGCAAAGAATCAAAACATTTAAACCCAGTGTATGGCATGTTAACCCCCTCCAATCTGGATACCAAAGTAAAACGAACTCCCTTATGACGTCTTATATTGTGAATGAAAGCATTGAACAAACGAAAGAGAAACATGGTAAACTTTTTTCTTGTTTTCTGGATGGAAAGAAGGCATTTGAGACCGTTTGGCACGATGGTATTCTTTACAAACTCAATGAGAGAGGGGTTAACGGTACATTGTTTCATTTATTTGATAATTTATTCACAGATATGACGACCGTGGTCATGTTTAGGGGTCTCTATTCAAAGCCATTCCAAATTAAACAAGGCACAAGGCAAGGTGGAATTCTCTCTCCATCGTTGTACACCTTGTTCATAGACGAACTTCTAAATGAACTTGTAGCCTCGTGTCACGGTTTATACATAAACCACATAAACTGTGCCTGTCCAACTCATGCGGATGACATGACTCTGTTAGCCGCCTCCAAATTCTCACTAGACGTGCTTTTGGATATTTGTACGCAATACAGCTTAAAATGGAGATACCAATACAACCCATCAAAATGTTCTGTTGTTGTCTTCAATGAAACGGTCAAACCCAAAAGCGTGCCTTGTCGTAAATGGCTTTTGTAAGTAATATCTGAAAGTGATTCTGTTGTACACCTTGGTATACAAATATTGAAAAATAGACAACAAAACAGCGAGAGTTGACAGAAGTATCGATAAATTACGAGGGACGTTCTTAACGTTACTTAACAGTGGCATTCATCCCAATAGTCTTACACCTCTAACTGGTTATAAAATGTACATGACCTTAGTTATTCCTAGGGGTCTTTTTGGCTCAGAAATTTGGAACAATATGTCTGCTGAAGAAATTGGTAAACTTGAGAAAACACATCGGTTCTGCATCAAAACTCTCCAAGGTTTACCCATAAATGCTAAAACAGACGCAGTTCTCAGCCTTTTAGGGGCTATGCCATTATTAAATTTAATAGATCAGCAGAAATTGAGGTTTCTGAGAAATATTTGTGATGTGAGTTGCACAAAAACATGTAAGAAACTATTTCTATATAGATCACTCTACCTCAAATTCAATGATGGTAGTAACTCAGTAAGAGGGTTCTCAGCAGATATTTACACAATTTTGAATAAATATGACCTAGAAAATTATTTTATTACTCTCTGCCGTGAAGCAGTCTTTCCTTCGAAGTGTGATTGGAAGCAAATTGTGAAGTTTTCTATTCAATCCTCCGTCCAAAACGACAGGCAGATGAAAAAGTCTGAAAGCTTTGAGATGGAACGATTTTATAGTTTTCATGAAGATACTGGCAAATGTGTTCTCTGGCAGGTGTGTCAAAATTTCCCCAGGCGCACACCCCTTATCAAAATTATTGTAAAGTTGATCACTCCTACTAGTGTGAATAGAATGTATAACTGCAGATTGTGTTCCGAAAACTACGAAGACACGTTGCAGCATGTACTTTCTGGATGCAGGATGTTAAATGAGGCACGCAACAGGTTTTGGAACTCACTTTGTCATAAATTCGGTGTCCATGTGTATTTATATGTTGAGTCTTTAAACCAAATAAACTTAGCCCTGACACTCCTTGGAAAAGTTGACAGAGAGTTAGAATCTCTAATCTCCAAAATTCCTTCCAACGTGTTGCTTTTCATACACTTTTGCCATAGCTCATTATACAAATATGTTTCTCTTGTTTGTCCAGACTTCATCTTCAGAAAACGACACTGACATTCAGTTCTTTAATTAAGAGTCTGTGTTTTCACAGATTCTCAACTTTCAAAAAAAAAATGTTCACATGCGATTGAAATAGTATAATTAGGATGCAGAGTGCCGAAGTGTTCTTTTTTTGTCCCACTTGCGGTATCAACCATTTTGACCTACTCACTCGCAGCCCGAGGGTTGGATATTTCGTCCTGCTTGCGGGAGAGGGACTGTGCTTCGGTGCTCTGTATATCCGGACAACAATTATTATAAACATCTGTGTGAATATATATATATATATGTAAATATGTGCATATAGCCTTTGAGTTAGCTGTCCGACTGCCTGTCTCGTATTAAAGTCGGAAGTTGATGTTTGAGTTTACAGTTTTATCGCACTTTATTTATTTATCGATTTATTGGTTTATTGATTTATTGATTTATTTATTTATTTACGCTTTTATATATTTATTCGGTCACCTTTAATATATTTTGTTCTTGTTCTTGTCAGTTCACTATTCTGTTGTGTTATTTTTATTCGTTTGTTGCCTTAATCTTGTACCCTCCTGTAATCTGGAGGAATAAAAGAATACAAACAAACATAAGGGCATTTTCCCTATCTTAGATTTAATCCCAACATACAGCCATTCTGATAAAAGGAGTGAAATTGTGGAAAATACAGTTAAAACTAGAAGTCCTGTCACGAATAGTGCGCTTATCTAGGCTTAATTGCGCATTGGAATTGCGCGCAGTTTCCACATCGAATGGCATCCAAAGCACGGCAGGTTCTCCTGGTTACTCATAGCAAACACATGCAATGTTTCTGCCAATGGATCTCCGGGTTACCCGGAGGTCCATTGGCTGAAACATTGCTTGTGCACAGGCCATATGTGCAGAATTTGATAGCTTTACATGGGCCATAACGCGTACATTAACGCGCATATCAACGTGCTATTTGTGCGCATTTCATGACAGGACTTCTCGTTTTAACTGTATGTTTCCAAAGATGATGAATCCAATATTTGCTTCAAGAATATAGTGCTCTTTAATGTTCAATAAATTTGTAGGTGTATGGTTGGGGGGGGGGGGGGGGTGGGGGGGTGGGTGGGCAGTCAGCTGCCAGTTTTTAAAATATAGAACCAGGCAAATGAAAAGCAAAAAAACACTTCGTCTGACAGGCGGGCAGGCATATTATTTATTGGTGTTTAAGGTCACATATTTCTTCACAATAGCTAATCATGACCGCAACATGGAGATAAAGTCAAGTTCACTCAATTGTTTATACATATGTAGTCCATTTTAGAGGACTTCCACCCCAAATATTGGTTACTGGGTTCTATTTTTCCTGTAAAACAGAGATTGTTTACCACGGTAAAAAAGCACTGCTTCACTTCTCGGGGTCTCGCAGGGAAAAGATAGACCGACATACAGTCACAGATTTTGAGTCTACATAAGAATACTGACTGGCATACAATGAAAAATAGAGTGGAAAGATCCAGAACAAGGTTGTCAAGTAGAAAAAACTCACTGAACCCTAAGTGCTGCAGTGCCAAAGCAAATTATAGGAAACTGAGTGTGTATGCTATTAAGGGGTCGTCCAACGTAACTTTGGTCAGTTTGTTGACATTTTTTCCAATGCCTCAGAAACAGATAAGAGAAGTAAGGAAAGGCAAATTATATATCAAAATAATGAGTAAAGTGCATAGAAAAGGCACATAAAATTTGTTTCAGGAAAAAAAGTGAATTTTATGATTTTGATGAACATTAATTTGCCAATGGTATACGTAACGAACCGGTAAAACCACAAAATGATCGGTAATTCGAACGCCTTGTCTTCAATGTAATGATAACATACGACAGACTCTGAGAAAGCATTTTTATGACACACACTCTAGTGTGTTTTGATGTCGGAATGCAATACAACCAACACAAATTTTGGATGTTCCGGATGTGGCCATGTTACACTGATGTTTATTCCGGTCATTTGATTACAATAAGGTTCTTGCAGAAATACTCATTTTGGGCGAGCATCAGAATGAAAGTACAGTACGTGGAGAGTGTATTATCACTGAATCACCCTCAGAGTGGAGATTCCACCCAAGCAATAATTGCAAATTTGTTGCAAAGCGTAACCAGTACAAGCAAAGTTTCAGCCAATGGACCTCCGGGTTAAACCCGGAGGTCCATTGGCTGAAACACTGCTTGTGTTTTTTTGTCGATATGCACACAATTTGAAGTTATAGCTTGGGTGACAACTCCACTCCGCAGGTGATTTAGTTATAATCCACTCTCCACGTACTGTACGTGATCACGTCCTTTATTTGCTCGCGACAATGTATGAGCGGATTTGCAAACAGGTTACAGCAAATACTTGAGCTGTTAATGTCATAACTCCAAAATATGTTTCGAAATTCCCTCTCGTGTTTTCAGGCCGTCTGAACTTTTTTGTTGACAAAAAATCTGAATTATTGCGCACTAAAAAGACAACATAAACCACTTGTAAAAAATTAACCGAGTGTATAAAATCGGGACGATACACAAAAAATAAGGCAATATTCATAACAAAGTAAGCAGAATGCTTCAGAAATCACTTTTTCTCGAAGTATATTCCAAGTGACCTGGAACTATATTGAGCCTGTTGATTTCCCCCGATGTTGTGAAGTTATTTACTTCCTAGTAACCATGGAATTTGTCGTGGCGGTGTTTGATGTCTGCAAAGGAACGATTGAAGATGGGTTAAAAATGATGCATTCGGGCTTTTAGATAAGGTGCGATTGGACGATGCCGTGAATTTAGTTTTGTCTTGCAACCAACTCTACTAACACAAGCGTCGATCAATATCTTTTGTCATCGTTTTACACTGACAAATGTGATAAATCTCCTTCACCGGAAACTATCTCTCAATTTGCATATCATTATAAACATGACCGCTGTCAGCGTGACCGTGTGGTCAAAACCCGAACGAATTATCGAATTCACGATCAAAATTAACCGCAATTGACATTTAAACAAATGAAATACACGAATATTCGCAATTTTTTCATTGTCCATGCCGAGTTATTTTTTGACCAGACCACATGCGTTCAGTTTCGTTTGTCGGCATCAAACTGATATTGTTTGTGGTAACTAATAGTAGGAGAAGGCGAAAGAAGCCAAATATTTTCCCATCATCTATAAATTAATTGAAATCGATAATTCCTTTTATTTTACTAAATTATGAATTGATAAGGTGGGTGTGTTGCGATTATTATGCCCCAGACATGGAAGTTGGAAAATCAAAGGTGCATCTAGGGCCGTGCCGTGGTGACCTCTGTCCTCTAAACCATACATCATTACATGTACAAACATTCTCCCTTGTATCTCAACCACTGCTAGGATATTTGATGTTGTGGTTGGGCATCATGGGGAAACGATGCCTGTGTTGCTGCTTTAGCATGTGTTTCTTCCCACATTTTTTCCATAGTCATGGTACTCTTTCACTCTTTCGAATTAAAAAAAATTGTTTATAACTAGTTGATTTGTTACAATTCGTTGGAAAGTGCCTGCTGACACCCTCAAATTTATTGCTACAAAATATTTTGGGTGAATATTTTATTCCTATTACTTATCAAGCAACAAGCTAATGAATATTCTGTATAAAGCCACCAATCTGATGTTTGACACTTTTATCGGAGCTGTTATGGAGTCTTATGGAACTCAGAATGTTGATTATGGCAGTTCTTTTCTATTCACCCATTAATCGATAAATTCGGTGTTATAGTTGGAAGTGAGAAGCATGAAAGGTCCAGAGCTTGTTTGGAACAGGTTTGGCCAGAATCTTCAAAAGGAAAAAAAAGAGTTAAACTTTGAGAAAAAAGGCATATGCCCTGAGGCCCGGAGGTAGAATCATACAAAGAAGAGAGCCCCCCCCCCCACCACCTCCCACCCCCGGGAAATTTGTTGTCAAATGGAGCTCACTTGTCACCTTTTGGGGATTGCTTTGTGTACTGCGTTCTTGAAAAAAATACGTGAGACGCTCTGGATGTGCCCTTCTGATCTCAATATGCCAATAAGCCTCCTTGGGGAAAGTACATGCAATAATGGTTATGTAGGGTTGATTTGATGTCTTTTGAATAACAATGTACTTTTATGTACATTAAATGGTTTATTGCAGTGACATGTTACAGTTACCCTTATTTTTTCTCCAACAGATATCATGAGTGTATTGGTGCCCAAGAGTAAACAAAGCTATTATACTTATTGATGAACAAACAAAAAAAATAACAATTTAATCACCATCAAATTGATGCATTGGATATATTTATTTTGAAGTATTTTATTGTAAAACTTTTGTTCTCTTACTTATGCTATAGTAGACTTTCAGGTGGTGCTATTTACACATGGCAGCAGTTCCATGGCAAATTTCAGTTTCCACACGTTCTATGTTTTATTCCAAGCATTTTGTTATATTATTTACTGGGGTTATTCGTGTCTTTTTTAGACTTGGAAGAAAATTGCATGCAATTTGACCAAAGTTAGGTTGGACGTCCCCTTAACTTCAGTTTAAATAAACATGCTGTAGAGTTTTTCCAAATGTTTCTCATCAGCTGAGGGGTTTAGTATGTGCGGGAGAGGCACTTAAGTTGAGGACAGAACAATATTTCAAAATTGTTACTGTAGTTTTGTGCTGTAACATGGGAACCCTGACAGCACTAGCATGAGACCGTTATATTGGTAGCTGTGCAGAATTGCCATTCGTTCACATTTGCAACTTGAATACATGTATGTTTTTCCCCCATTGTATTGACATTCAAATATCTTTGTCTAGTATAGCATTTCAGACAATTTTTCTGACCTGAAAACAGGGGGTCATATAAGAGAGGGAAGTTGACAGGAAGAGAAGAAGGGTCACGTGCACATATATCTCAGGGAATTCCCAACAAAACAGGCCAATATTTCATTTTATCATATGACCCGTCTATTTTGCTCACTTTAAAATATTTGATATTTTGTTTTCATATTCATCAGTGATAAATAAAGCCTTCCGTCAATTTCATTGGTCAATTTCAAAACTAGACAATTTGATTGGCTGCACAAAATACAACTGGGCCACATTTTCATAATTTGCATAATTAGAGTTGGGAGCTTTCATTGGTCAATTTCAAAACTGGACAATTTGATTGGCTAAACAAAATACAACTGGGTCACATTTGCATAATTTCAGTAAGGAGAATTTACGTTATCTGCCCTATTTAGTGTAGGTTATATTGTATTAATCTTTTACCTACAAGAAAAACGCCATTCATTTTTTTATATTTTCACTTTTTGCTTCCAAAACATAGGTTATGACCCCTCATTGGAACGAGCTCGACGAGCTCGTTCCATTGAGGGGTCATAACTTATGTTTTGGAAGCAAAACATGAATTTTTTTTAGTTATACGAGGATGTTTTTTTCGAAGTGCCGTCTGCAACTCAAGTTAGGTGATGGGTTAAAAAGTCATACTAAGTGGCTAATTTGTGCGTGTGTGTGTCATATGATAAATAGAATATGAAATGAGTGTTTTTCTCGTATAACATTTATAAAAGTCGTCCAAATTTTCCGTTTGGGCTCGCCAAAACGAAAAATTCTTAGACTCGTTTCATAAATATTATATGAGAAAAACACTCATTCCATATCCTCTATATACTTTTAGATTCAAAAAGTCTTCAAATCACCCTCTTTATTTATCTGGACTATTCAACAATAATTCAGTAGAATGCTTCAAACGTTTATTTAAACAATATATTGTGCCAAACTGCTTAGTTTTGGAGACGGATAACTCCAATTCAAATATTTAATACAGAAAACTAAAATTTTATCTATTATCAAATTCGCTCTCATTTCAGATCAACAACACAATTTAAGATTTTGTTTAGGGAGTTGACCTGAAATTTTAGACTGAATTTTGCATTCATTACATCAAAATCGAACCGTCATCCTTATTCAAACTTCAAACTAATCTCACGATAGATGTCATAAAATAGTAGCATTTGAATGAATAATAATATTAACATCTGGAAAGACTGAATTGAAAAAGAGGTGTTTTTAGCTAGTAGTGTATATATATATATATAGTATGACACACTTTATATTATGCATCAACCTAAGGGGCTGCCAATTTGAGTGCGTGTGTATAACATGAATGCAGGACGTGGTGGGTAGATTAGTAAAGTTGCGGTGGGGTAAATTTCTCACTCGACAATCAAATAAAACAGTTTCTGAGAACAAGCACAAGCTGCTCTATCTAAAATTTCAGCTCATGGACCAACGGGCAAACCCCGATAGTTCATGAGTTGACTATTTGTTAATTCGCCCTGTGGTTCTTTAACCCTTAAGCCCCCATATAGCCCCAAACCGCCACTTTTATATTGCATTGAAGCATTACCTTGTGTAATCTTTTTTATTACTCTTGTGTGTAGACTGAATTTTCCCTGGCAGTGGTTCTACATCACTGCTGGCTGCCTGTATAGGCAGCCAGCAGTGATGTAGAACCACTGCCAAGTCATCAATAACTATGTAAGCAGAAAAAGGCCATAAATACTTTAAAATTAATCTGAGGACTTAAGGGTTAAAAAATATAAAACATTCGATGGAAAATCTACTTTATCACCATTTTCACAATTGGTTCACTCACGAATGTGTGTGGGGTGGGGGGGGAGTGGAGGGGGAGGGGAAGTCGAACAGTATATAGTTTTATCAGGTAAAGAGTTAACTATGTAAACTCAATTATTTTTCTCACTCCTCTTCATGGCATCGTTGACGTAATTGTAATGCTGATCACCTGAGTTTCTATTAGTTGGTCCAGTCCATTATTACATAAATATGTTGAACCACTGTGACAATATTGTATCAATCATGTAATTATTTTTATTTAATGAATGATGCTTCTGTTGTTTGAACCTTTTGTGGTCGTTTTGTTCTTTATTGGAGGCCGAATCATCGAAGGCGGAATATTCAGCCCAAGCCAAGTGTTGATTCTCATTAAATATCAGCAAAATAATGATATCATATGTTGAAGTCATCGAGTTATGCTTAAATAGTAAAGCTGAAACGGTTGGTTCATTTCCACAACCGACTAACCGACAGCAAACAAAATCCGGGTAACATCCGGCTATCCGTAGCCATTATTTCATCGAATCTGGGATCAAAACTTTTGGACTTGCAAAGCAGTATTCTCAGACACTATTCCGTAGTGTGTATACAAACGAACGTTGTCGAGTACTCGACAACGTTCGTTTGTATACATACTACGGAACTGTTTATGCGGTAACTCAGTACTCACGGAAATTGACGATTATTAACGAAATCTTGAATGCCAAAGTCGATTATTTCTCAATACACTCAACGAGGCTTCGAGGTATCATCTATCCCAAGGGAGAAGCGGCAGATTTACTACGTTTTAACCGTAGAATGATAATCACTATCGATATTTCGGATAACTGGTTGACGTTTAATTTTCAAATCTGGTAGGTAGGTAACCGGTTTTAAACCGGTTATCCGGTTAACTATTTCAGTGCTAATAAATAGTAAGCAATACTAAGCATATCATTGAGAATCTGTACAGTAGAAATATTTTATAACTATTTACTGGAAAACACCCAACCGTGCTTTGTAGTAAACAAATACAAATTTATTTATTGCGATTTAACGACACTGCTGCCACAGAGCCAAAACATTGACCTTGAACAAAATCCAGTCTTCGCCACCAAAGGCCATTTCATACCAAAATGTTAAATCATTCTCCATGGTAGTTCATGAAAGGAACATTCTAAAGAGAAAGAGAAAACAGTGCAGGAAAACAGCTTGCGTGATGTCTATTTTGCTCCAGAAGTTATCCATGATTTTTTAGAATTCTTTTCTTGTGATTTTGACGTAGCTTGAACATGTTGGACATTGACGGTTAGATAACGTGTAGCGGAATTTGATTATTTCAAAAGTACAGAGAAATAAGACTTTTATGACATTTGAAGTGTTGTTTCCCGATTTTCGGTGCAAAGTGAGTTCATCTTCACCCCAGTAACAGTACTTGTCAGTACTAAAAGTGTAAAATGGTGTGAAATGATTTTCTGGGTGCTGTCCTGTGGTATGGGAAGGTGTGATAAACATTCAATCAAGATCTCTTTATTGCTAGTCTAGACATGTTATTCACACATACTGTCTGTATGCCCGCTTACAAATGGATTAAATCACCGTGGAATTCGTCTGTATACAAACATGAAAGTTAACCCCACGACTAGTGCACCGACCATGGATCAAATCACAGATCTTACCATTGTTACCGATGTTACCGAGTCCACGCATCTCAATAACCCAGACAGCGTGTCTTTGACTCATACAAACAGCGAAATGGATGACGCTTCATCTTCAAGTGGTAGAGCAACTGAACAGATTTGTGACTCAGAAGATGACGTCGACCTAGCGTCAACATTAACTCTTCTTATTAACAGTGTATCAAACCCAAATCAAAATGACTCCATTGCTGACTGTTCCATCTATATTCTATGGCTAATGAAATATTTGAACGGCTGTACAAAAGACGTATTTAAAGACTCATTACTGTCCGCTACTAATAGCTGTGAGAAAACTCTTGACCTAATACGTGCCACAGTATTTGAGCATGTAAAGAACATGCGTTCTTTCCCTTTTGATGTGACGTCATCAATGAAGCGTCGATGTAAATCGAAGAACGAAAGTGTCGCTGACAAATTTGCAAAGGATATATACAATTTGCTATTTTACATGATCGACGAACGAGAAGAATATATCTTGGAAATCATAAGCAATAGCAGTAAAGTGATTCGATCACAAGCTCCATTCACGCCAGCGTTAAAAACACCTAAAGTCCACAACTCGACCTCTATCTACTCGAGCTCGGATATCTCTATTATCTTAAATTCTGTAGTAGAACTCCATAAAGATGTTTCAATCTTAAAAGAAAAACAGCAATGCATTGACAATATACTTTTGAACGATATACCTGAAATGAAAGGTAATATTGCAAGTTTTGATGCGCGATTGTCCGAGCTGGAATGTGATTCTAGAGCATCCGAGAAGATCTTGACTGCCACTAATCTTACAGTTGACCGTCTTTACGACGATAAATACACCGGCGTGACTCAGTTAAAAAAGGATCTAACACAAGTGAAAAACGACTTTGGTGATGTGTTACTGAACATTGAAGACGTTATTAAAAAGGTAAACTCAAATGTCGGTAGTATCACCTCACTGAAAGGTTTGTGCAAACAATTAGGGAAAGAAACCTGTAATGGACCGTGTAGGCCAAATGAAAATGGAAACTGTATTTCTGTGGTAAATTCTATTTTAGAGTCGTTTACTCAGAATGTAACTTCTCGTCTATCAACATTCTTAAATGTTGTTGAACATTCAATAGTCACTGAAAACAAGAGAGAACCACAAGGATATATTAATGAGAACCCTTCTCCTCTTTCTGCAACCGCCACAACTGATGTACCAGATAACACAAACTCTGACCTAAAGTATAACAGGGTCACTGATGTTTCACACTCTAATAGCCAATTTAGCATGGACGATATCAATTGCTCACCAAATGATTTAGTGGAGAAAGGGAGTGTTGTCGACCAGAAATCCTCATATGCTAAATCACAAACCACTACCACAAGAACATCTCGCAATCCCATGTCTCGTGATCATGACAGAGACAAACGCATTTACGCTTATAACAATGTCAATAACGCTTCTCCAAAAGCCAACCGACGTCTCAGTTACCCCAGGCAACGTCAAGCGGATGTGTCATTCCAACCGAGAACTGTTCGAGTTTTCCTTAGTAACTTGGAGGACAATATTAGGGAAGACACTATAACGAACTATTTGAGTGACAATAATGTTAAATTCTCGATTGTGCGAATGCTAACCAGTCGAAAAAAGGACACCATCTCAGCGAGAGTGAACGTATTTTCTGATGACGTAAACACTGTGTTGCAACGTCACTTCTGGCCAAAACATGTTCATTGTCGAAAATGGCTCTCCAGAAATGCATTCGACGCCCGTAATGCCACAACTTGGTAAATCATTGAGTCTGACGGTGTAGCAGAAGGGACAATGAGATACATTGTTTTGTTTGTATTGTTTGTACCTTGGGTTTTTTTAGGTGCGTGTTAACTCTGATTTATGGTTATCCATGTGTATTATTTATATAACGCACACCACAAGGCACCAGGACTAAGGGTTCACGTTTAAGTACCCAATCTTGGATAGATTGGATAGATCCTATTTACGTTGAAAACCAGCTCCCTTCAGTGGCATTCTCCTTTAAAGTGATGCTAATTAATAGTAACCTATTAACCCTCTCCATTTTTACGTGGAATTGTACAGGCATTATATCTAGCTCTCCATACCTTAGTAATTTGTTACATTCCCAGAGGTTGGACGTCGTTGGCATCAGTGAACACTGGCTCCAGATGAAGGATCTTCACTTTCCAGATTCTCTGCATGCATCGTACTGCGTTCACGCCGTTAGCGACTTCTCACAACGCCTTCCAATGCAAAGGGGTAGGTTTAAGGGCGGAGTAGCGTTGCTTTGGATGAAGGAGATTGACAAACATATTTCAGTAATAGACTTAAACGATGATCGGATAATTGGTGTTCAGCTCCAAGTATCGAGGTCAGAATACGTATACATATTCCAGGTTTACCTCCCGTCCACAAATTATACCGTTCAGTTCTATAAAGAATACATAGATAAGTTATCTGATATAATTAACTCATACTCATCTCTTGGTAAAGTGATAATAATGGGTGACTTTAATTCCGACCTGGAAAAAAACACCACGAGATGTAATTATTTCTCCCATCTGTTAAGAACACATGAATTTGTCTCGTTCTGCGAGTCCGATAAATGTGTCGGCAGACTTAGAACTTTCGTGCCAGCAACCGGTGGCGATGGATCAATAATAGATCACATAATTATATGTAAGTCGGATTCATATCATAAATATGAAGTACAAATCATTGATGACTGTCCTCTTAACGTATCTAATCACCGGCCAATTCAGGCAAAATTGACCTGTAGTGTACGCCCTGAATCTCAGAATCCCGTTGACAATCTCGTTCCTCCAAAATATAATTGGAAGTTATTTAAAGATGACAGTAACTTACAATCCAGATATATATCCATACTGGAAGATTCATTACCATGCAGAAAAATTAATAGTATCGAAGACTTAAATCAGTATTATGACGAACTTATAAATGTCTTGGATACTGCGGCCAAGAAATGTGTCCCCCAAAAAAGATTTAGATCTTATTTAAAGCCCTTTTGGAACAGCTCGCTACAGTCTCTCCACAATACCATGCTTCAATTAAGAAACACGTGGATCTTCATGGGCAGACCGACAGAACCCAATAACCCGTACTTTGTTTCTTATAAGAAACGTTTATTTCGCTGTGAATTTCGTAAGTGTTCTTTGAAATACTTACAAGACGTGGACAGTGAAATCGACAAATTCGCTGAATTGGATCAAGAACGCTTCTTCAAGCTATTCAATAAAAAGCGTTCTGACCGCGGGAAATCTGGTGATTCATTCTTCAAGCACGAAGGCAATATCCTGAGAAACCCCGAAGATATACTATCAGCTTGGGCTGGCTATTATGAGGAAATATATACCCCATTAACGGATCCCTAATTTGACGACAATCATTTTAAAATTGTTAATCAGACAGTTGAAGAGAACCTGCAGGATACGTCCCTTAGTAAGATCGACAAAGGTCTCTCATTTCCAGTAACTACAAATGAATTACTTCAAGTAGTTTCTAGGTTTAGTAAAGGTAAAGCCGCTGGATGGGATAATATCAATTATGAGCATATTATATTTGGCGGTGAACCCCTTGCCAAGTGCTTGTCACATATGCTGACTGCAGTGTTATCATTTGAACACATACCCGAGAAGGCAAAAAGGGGTATTATCGTATCTCTCCACAAGGGTAATAATAAACCCAAATATTTGTTTGATAATTATAGGGCCATTACTCTACTTCCTGTTATTTATAAACTTATAGAGATGTTAATACTCCACAAAATGGAATCATACACACCAAAGTTAATTGAAGTTCACCCCTTGCAGCATGGATTTCAAAAAGGAGTAAGCTGCTTGATGGCTTCTTTCTTAGTACACGAGTGCATTTCATACACTTCAGAAAGTAACAATAAATTATTCTCTTGCTTTCTGGATGTTTGGAAAGCATTCGACACAGTATGGATAAATGGCGTTCTGTACACTTTGATGGAGCGTGGTATTACTGGCCGAATATGGCGCATGTTACATCTTCTACTCTCTGGTGTAACTTGTCGCATAAAATTTAAAGATCGTCTTTCAGATGGTTTCGAAGTCAAACAAGGCACGAGACAAGGAGGTATCTTATCACCACTTCTGTACATGCTATTTAGAGATTCTCTCAACACCGAACTAGAAAAATGTGGAGCAGGTCTGATGATGTATTCACTAAACTGTAGTGCTCCAACCCTGGCCGATGACATGACTCTGTTATCTCTCACAGAATCGGGTCTTAAGTGTCTTATCAATATATGTGAAAAATACAGTAATAAATGGCGATATAGATACAATCCGTCCAAAACCGTTGTTGTAACAGATAATGAAATCAAGACAGATTTTCTGAGGCACCAAAGACGGTGGAGTATCGGTGCTTCTCCTATCTCAGAACTAGAATGCGTAACCCACTTAGGAATCCCATTGCACAAGTTCAACTTCAACAAAGGCTTCGTGTCTGCCATCTGCAATAAAATAAGGAGTACATTCTTGATGTTGTCAAATGCTGGTTTGTATTCCTTAGGTATAACCCCAGTAAGTACCTCCAAAATATACTCCTCAGTTGTGTTACCAAAAGGCCTATATGGCTGTGAACTGCTGTGTGGTATTAACCACACCGAATCTTTAACATTAGAAAAATAGAAAAAACCCACAGATGGTGTCTTAAAACACTTCAAGGTGTTCCTGTCAGCACTAAAACAGATTTTGTTCACGGACTTTTAGGTATATATAGCTTAAATTGCACAGTTGATAAACGTAAACTCTCCCTTTTTGGAGCCCTCTGTAATTACAAAGGGAATAAAACAGCAAAACACGCCTTTATGCTAAGGCTTCACCAGTTTCACCTTAAACAGATATCAAATAATTATTCATTTATTGAAGAGATAAACAAAACACTTCAGCATTATGACGTCAGTGAGTACATGTCTGAATTTAGGAAACACAATACATTCCCCCCAAAACCTCTTTGGAAACAAATTATACGATATCGGGTAAACCAAAAATATCGCAGTGAATGGTTTGAGCGTATGAGCCACAGTGTTACGTACAATAGGTTTCTGAGTGTGCATAACAAGTTTGAAATGTCTTGTCTTTGGAAAACATGTAGAAAATCCCCAGAAGATAAAAGAGCCTTCATTTTAGTTGCTAAACTTCTTACTAAGACGCACCAATCTGGTCCCTCAGTCTGTAGAAAAATGCCATTGCTTCTTGTCAGACGAAGTTCAGCACGCCATTCTGGCCTGCAGCTACCTTAACAACATTCGGAATTCTGTCTGGTAATCCATCCTCGACATGTTTGGCGTGGCATGTTACATGTATTTGGACCAACTCGGCGAAGAAGCATGTCTGTCAGTGTTTCTGAGCTATGTTCCTGAACAGGTATTAGATCTTGTTGACAATATTCCCAAATTTGTGCATTTCTTTGTTACATCCACAGCAAAGCTATGGAATACATTTACAGAAGATTTATGTAATAATACAAGTATATTACATATTCCTTATTAGTCTCACTATCATCATCCAATTATCTTGCCTGTTTATCACTTCCACAAAATGCCTCCATCAATCAGTTTACTTATTTAATTATTTCAGCCCCGAATTTTGTATGGTATCTTCAAGGACCTATCAGTGAATTAAAGAGTTTAAACCATAGTGAGATCGAACGATGGAACAATTACTACCTCCAAGTTGTCGCCCAGGGGCGGCAGCTTGGGAATAGTGGTTGTTGCACTCTTCGCACTCAGTTTTCGGATATTATACAACATAACGGAACAAGTCAGCTGTCCGCCATTTCGGCCTGGAGTGCTGAAATGGTTAAAGTCTTCATGAATAACTAATAACCTTAAAAGTCTACCATGGCTTTCTCACTCCAATACGGAAACAAGATGGTCAAGCCTTCATCGAGTGAGGGGGGGGGGGGGCAGCCCTAACTGCACTCTGCATCCACGACGGGCTTGGGGAGTCGGTTACAGCTGTTTCTTTCTACAGATCCGTGGTACTATAGGTGTCCTATTGGGATTTGTGGCACTTAGTTCGGGGAACACTAGTTCACCACTTATAGGAACTCACTTCCTTCCTGATTTGTAGGGAGGTTCAGCTGTGACTAACGCCTTCAGCCCCAGTCAAAATACCCGATTGTGTAGATAAACTTGTATATACATTGATATTATCTTGCTGTCATTTCTCGTTTCTTTGTTTATTTTCTTCTCTATTCGTTTTGTTCATACACTTTCTGTTTCGCATTTGTAATTATACTTGCTCTTCGATATCGGAGGAAAATAAAGGAATATATATAAATCTTGAATCTTAAAGTCGATTATTTCTCAATACACACAACGAGACTTCGAGGTACAATCTATCACAAAGGAGAAGCGGCAGATTTACTACGTTTTAACCGTAGAATGATAATCACTATCGATATTTCGGATAACCGGTTGACGTTTAATTTTCAAATCTGGTAGGTAGTTAACCGGTTTTAAACCGGTTATTTGTTTAACTATTTCAGTACTAATAAATAGTAAGCAATATTAAGCATATCATTGAGAATCTGTACAGTAGAAATATTTTATAACTATTTACTGGAAAACACCCAACCGTGCTTTGTAGTAAACAAATACAAATTTATTTATTGCGATTTAACGACACTTTCGATAGCCAGGGTCACCTCGTGTGGGACAGTTTTATGAGTGGAGAAAGCCAGATTACCCGGAGAGAACCACCGAGCAATGGTCGCAACTGTCAGACCCCCTAAGGTACTAACTCCACATAAGCAGGGCTAGCATTGCTTGAAAACAGGTGCACCATCGACGTGTGGTATGCCTTAGTACACAGCACCTATGCCCCTACGTGGGTAATCGGGATTAAGTGCCTTGCCCATGAACACAAGGCAGTTAACCTTGGCGAGGATCGAACCATCGACCTTTCGGTTTGAAGTTCAATGCCGCAAGCAGAAACAAATGCAAAATATTTTACATTCACATTTATGAATGGTGGGATATTTTGAAAAGAACAATTTGTAATAAATTCAATTTCAGTTTTCTTTCGAATGCAAAATCAAACTAGAAATGAAATATTTCCTCTAAAATCAGTGTGCAAATATTATTTAGAGACCGTTCTTGTTGTTTCTGATATTTAGGAGAAAAATACTAAATACCAAACAGATTTCCTCCACCAGAAGTTGGTCAGACGAAGAGGACTTTGACTAGTTTGAAAATGAATTCTATTCTTTTCTGATTTCAAAGTCTAACTCATCCAGGGATTTCCTACCAAAACACTGCGCAAGTGTACCTTAGGAGGAGGGGGGGGGGGGGGGGGGTCTGTGTGGTTCTGGTAGTTAGGATAACCCGTCGGATCACAAAACTGGCTGGTCACTAATTCTGACAGTCTAAAACTAAGACTGTCTTTTGTCACCTGGTGTCACTGGTAAAAATAGTCAAGAGACTGGAGCCAGTGAACGTGTGAAGGTAAAATCGACAAAATAAATGAATTTCGCTGCTCGAGCGCTGGCCTATTTCTATAAAGCTTTACGACAAAAGCAGTAAAGGCTGCATGCTCGTGTAATTTGTAAACAATGCTTTCCCAGGACGGGTATGTCAACATAATTTGAATTTGAATTCATCGGAACTCCGGCTGTTGTTAAAAAAATCAGGCTAAATTCACCAGAAATGATAAAGACACACTGAAAGTGTTAATAAACCACTTGTTTTTTTGTTTATTCTTTGTCGAAAGCTTGTGAATTGTACGTTCTCAATTAAAACTGAAAATGTTATTATTGGGCTTTGAGTCTGACGAAACCGGCAACGGATGACATTGGCACTGCGAAGTTTCAAACAATACCTAAGGCGCTTCATTATCTAATTAGTAATCATGGTTTCCAGCATTCTATGATGATATATTATACACTTCATCAAATATTTTATATAACTTCGTCAAATTACCGTCATGCTCGGAAGTTTACTTCCTTCTAAGCGGCTTTCATTTTTGACTAATTCTTATTCCGTTACGTTAAGTGCCGTACCAATGTGTAACGCGTCATGGGAACGTAAACAAATTACGTTCCCATGACGCGATACACATTGGTACGGCACTTAACGTAACGGAATAAGAATTAGTCAAAAACGAAAGCCGCATAGAAGGAAGTAAACTTCCGAACATGACGGCAATTTGACGAAATGATATATTATACATATTCTCTTTTGTAAGCCACAGACTATTAAATGTCCGTTATAATCAATCCGAATTATCTATCTGCTGAAGAGTCACACTGCCAGGGGCACCCCCAAACTCTGTTCCATGGCTAATAGAAATATTATAGTCATATATACCTGTAACCAACGTGTGCACACGCCACTAGCGTGAGTGTGTACTATTAATAACCATATTTTGAACCAACTGATGCATCGTGCCTTGAGGTGCCATCTGGAATGTTAAAGCAAGATTTGGCCAGAAAAAGGCCCATGCTAAAGCATTGCAGATGGTGCCTTGTTACATTCGAGGGTCGACATAAGAGAAAAATGCTCTCAGACCATTATTGAGTCATTTAATTTTGATTGGTGGGATTTTATTCTAAGGGCATTATGTCAGGGGGGTCGGAGCCGCCCCGACTACCCCGACCAATGTCGGGGCAAAAAATTTGTCGATCATGATATTTTTGTGATCGACCTTCAGCCGAACGTCATTCATATCAAATAACTAGGGTATGATTTTTAAATTTTGTTCTGGCGGATATCCGAAAATAGTGCGCGCACAGATCTTCTTGTTTCTATAATATTGGGCACACAAAACACTGCGCAAGGAGAAAAGACTCATGGGGATAAAGAGAAACTTGGGAGAACAGAGCTAATTATGCCCGTTTTACCCGAGAATCGCGATAAATCAAAAGCCAGTCAAAGTGATATTATTACCAACTGGAGTCTCCTGTCCAGTGAGAAAGACAAAAACTCAATAGATTGACATGTTCATCCAATCAACTCTAGTGGTCTCACATCGTTAATACTCGTACCTTAAGTGCGTCGCTTACTCCCTGTATGTGAGTCCGAGAGACAACAAAATAAATAATAATAATAATTAATAATAATAATAGATTGCTAGCTTATACAGGTTGTGTGATATACATATATGTACATTTCTAAACATACTTTCCAAAAGTGTATCACACAATTTCATATCAACTTACCTGTAAATCAGACAACACTCTCGGCAACATTCACCTCAAACCAGACAAACCAATTTTGACAACACATATCATAAATCATTCTAATATCGGTCGGACATAACAAAAGAACGAGGTATGATCAAGATGGAATGATGAATGATAACATGAAACACATATATATTTTCCATCCTAACCCTTTACCCAACGAATCGGCCACATCCGCCTGCGTAATATTCAAAAAATATTGTTTTTCAAAACATTTCAACAAAACAATATCATGTAGGCCCTCTTTGGAACGAGCTTGTCGAGCTCGTTCCAATGAGGTCACATGATATGGTTTTGTTGAAATATTTAAAGAAAAATGCTATTTGAAATAATAAATATTGATATCATCTGCGTTGGGTAAAGGGTTAATCGTTGCAATATGATAATAGTATGATATAATACTAATGTTATTATCAATATAGGATAAACCTTATTCGCAAAAATTATTGTGCAACACAGATAGAGGATATCGCATGTTTCTGAACGGATACCGAAAATTATCTCATGAGTGTCCGAGACAAATTTTTCGCGAGCGCTTGTTTAGTTTAAACATATTTTATTTGCAAAAATAGCAAAGTAGATTAGAGGACAATTGCTTAACACCTAGTAGCCCCTCTTCCCCAGCGCTTGTATCAGTATCCATTCAAAAACACTAGATTTTCTTTTTATTATACACTTTTTATAAGAATCTGATCATTCCTATTGACAGTTCCACTCGTTTCAATCTTGAATTGATGCATGAAAGTAAACTATCGTGAATTGATACGCGGAGTGATTTGATCGATACTCTGAACAGCTATCGACTTGTGATCTATTTAAGCTGGTGGGTTTCATGATCAATTCAAGGTGGATACGTGTTGAATTATTGCTGGAAATAATCGGTACCCACTCATAACACTAGACTGTTTTTTCATTATACGTTTTTAGAACAAATTGATCATTTCCAGTGATAATTTGGCTCGTATTCATCTTGAAGTGATACATTGAAAGCCTCCATTTTTATTAATACCGTGAAAGTGAACATTTCTATATTTTCATAGCGGGAGATACGATTTCTATCTTTCCGCAATTTATTTGATAATCTATTGTTTAGCATATAATAAATATGTTTATCCTCATAGTTCACGTATGATAATATATAGAATCAGATTGCGAAAATATTACTATATTTTTGTTACAAACGTTCTTTACCACAGACGGGTGGACCTGGCTAGAGTGTTTTAGTTTAAACAATATCTTTTTCCAAAAACATAAACGAAATTTATGACCATTGGTTTCGAGAGTTAAAAACTAGCATTGCAGATGACGCCATGTTGCACTTATGGGGCGATGTTTTAACTCCAGTTAGAAAATAGCATGAAATGTGGCAACAAAATCACTAACTGTCTTATAAATGGTCACCTCTACAGACAAATGCCACTAAATCTACAACAATGTATGAAATTTTCAATCGTTGGTCGGGTGAAGCTTAAAATTTCTGGCTATTGAAACTTTTGGTCGGGATTGTGGCTGAGCTATCCACCCCCCCCCCCCCCCCTGTCAACATGTCCCTGCTCACACGATACAATTCTTAATTAACACAAAACACCCAAAACGACTTTTAAAGAGAATAGTTGCAATTAAAATAAATCGGTATCAGAAGGTTTTTGCACTTCGCAAAGTTCTGCACTTACTAAACTGATGTTTCTTTATCTGGGCGGGCACTCAAAAAATGGAGAGTAATCGCTTGACTGGACTGGTTGCGTGAAATAATTCATGAGAGGTGAGGGACGTTGTACAAATACGAGTGCGCGAATGCGCACGAGTGTTTTACAATACAGTCCCCCGCCTCGAATGAATTACTTCTCGTAACCAGTCCAGTCAAGCGATTATCTGTTATTTACTTTTCATTATTAACGATAATTTTATTATTTAACCCTTTACCTAAAGTAACGGCCAAAAATCGTCAATTAATTTTCAGCATTTTTTCATTTTTTGTCTCTAAAACATAGGTTATGACCCCTCATTGGAACGAGCTCGTCGCGCCCGTTCCAATAATGGTCATAACCTATGTTTTTGAGACAAAAAATGAAATAGTTATTCAAGATTTTTTTTCCAGGTGTCGTCTGCTTTTCATGTTAGATAAGGGGTTAAAAAAACAAACAACAATGAAGTCCCCATTGCACCCACGGCAAAGCGTCTTCGTTTGCGCGCACAGAAACATGACACAATTGTTCATTGCATAATTCACTTGTGAAGTTATCGTTTATAATCAAACCTGGAAATCTCAGTAAATCACACTTTCAAAGTAATAAACTTTTATCATTCGCAAGTGGTGAGGCCGGAAGTCATAAACTACAATATATCTTGAAATGTCGCAACAGTGTCACCACAACCTGTCTCGCAAAGGTCGATCGAGTCTCTGATCACTGTTGATTGAATTAACGATTTCCAAGTGACAGAAATTGATAAAGAGATCAATTATTATTTAAGTAAAGTTTGGTCATTTCCATTTAAAAATTGAGTATTTATTTTTTTTTTTTGACATAGATCAAGCGCGAAGAAGTTATAATGTATTTTATTACACATCCATTAAAATTTAAATCCTTGTATTTAACAGAATCGCCGCTATGACATAAATGTTTCTGTATTCAACTGGTAATGTACAGGCCGGAACATTTCTCCCCAGCACCGTTTATACTAGTTCCTTTTCCCGTCGAAGCATTAGTTACGTTTCGAAAAGTTTCCAAATTTCGTTTTACATTTATAGATCATCTGTCGCGTTGTGTGAAAATGAAAACGTCCAAAGCAAAAAAAGTTCACAAAAAATGATTTAACTAAAAATGAGCAACCCTATCATCTGCTGATCCCGAAAAATCTAAATTGGTCAAGTTTATCTTCGGACATCCTGACATGCTTTGAACTTCTTTCAGAAAAAATCCTCTCAGCTGTTTTGCAAATCTGTCCAGATTTGTACTTCTATTTTCACTATCCGTATCGTGAATGGACACCAGCCAAAGAGAAACAGCCATACGAATTTCATCAAACACGTCCAATAGAAAAGATAACGAAAGTAATTTAGACTGGTTCTCAAAAGGTTGTTTTTATCTTTTATCGATCAATTTGGTCAAACCAGCTACAAGAAAATAAACGAACTCTTCACCTTTGGGTTTGAACACCGGAATTAAAATTTATTTATTCAGCTGAATTTCAATGCATGGGATGTGAAATAAACACAAGTTGGAATAGCGTAGTCATATTTCGCGAAAGCCGTGGGCTCGAACGAAATATGACCAGGCCATTCCAACGAGTATGTAAAACACCCACCCATTCAAACACACATCGCATTATGTGTTTATTAAACATCTCATGTATTTATTTATTGTCTTTCACTTTTCCTCCAGTTCCATATTTACAAATCCACACAGAACACGTGTTCCATACTGATTTCTCTTGAAGAAGAATTTTCCACCAGACGTCAATGATCCATCAAAATAACTAAACTCCGCCTATTTACGTATTAATAATAATAATAAGGAAATTTTATAATTCGTAAAATCACAAAGCGCTCTGAAACGCAGTACAGTCATATAAACAATGAGCTCATGGCTATCAAGGTGTGAAGGTGTGAAGGTGAACAGGTTACGTACTGTCAAAAGCCTCTGAAAAGATTAATCTCCTGTGCATCCCACTGGGTATCCATAGGGTCCTGCGAATATTCGAGATTCGATTCGATATCGATACCATACGTATGCTTCGAGATCGATCTCGAATCAGTCTCAGGATTCGATTTTTTCGAATCTCTCGTGCTAACTTCAATTTGTTACATTTCCAACAAAAATAGGATAAAACTGTCATTAGAAAATTCATTCATGTAGTTTCAATTCCTATTTATTTGAGTAATTGACAATGTTTAATTGTTAGATAAGGTGTGAATTTGGCCCAGAACATTATCCATAGTTTTGGTTTTCGAAGGCTTAACTTGTTACTATTCACGTTCTTGAGAACGTGAATAGTAACAAGTTAGGCCTTCAAAAACTAAAACTATGGACAATAGGCCTAGCTGTTTCAGCGACGGTGCTACAGAGAATATTTAGTTATTGGTGTTTAAGGTGTTCACTCTGTCGCGTAAGGGTCATCACAGTGTTCCGTAACTTCCGTTTCGTGCAATATGAAATAACTTGTCTTTTAAGATTCGACTCGGGATTCGATTCGATGGCGATATCAGAGACACGATTCGATTCGAGATTCGATTCGAAAGGAAATTTGTGATTCGCAGATCCCTAGGTATCCACCTAGAGGCCTGCTATCAGCTTCATCCTTTTAAAATGGCGGATCAAATAGATTAAAAGAAAGACGTTTTTCGATAGGGAGTAGAAATTGTACTGTTGTGTATAAAATGCCCAGATCTTTCCCATATCTTTCCCAATCTTTTTTCGAGAGATTGTGTGATCGACTTGAACAAAAATGAGTGCATGTCACCGCCAAACAACAGATTCGACTCGTTTTAATGCGCCAGAAGCACGTCGATTATTCAAGTTTTGATCTCAAATGTTTATTTCTATGCGTGGCATAACATCTCAGTATCGTGTATTGTAAAGTACGCCCGATACCGGTCATTTCACACCAAGCACACTACTATGCTGCAATTAGTTCAAAAGTTACTGCTGATTTTATCTTTTCGACCCCCCCCCCACCTCCGGGGGGGGGGGGGGGGGTAGGCCTCATCCACGGGCGATGGGCGTATGACACTTCGCGTACAACGTGATACGGCGGTATGGCTGAACGACACAATTTCTCACTTTAAAATAAAAAAAAAGTTATAAGTATCGACTGAATGAAAATCCTGGTCTAATTCTCAAGTTCAGGTAACAGAATTTTCAAATATTTATTTCCAAATTGCAGGTGTGGTATCACGTCCTCACATGATGCCAATGAAAATAAGATCCAGGGCTATTACAGTTATACCAACTGCGCCCCTTGGTTACACTTGTTTTAAATGCAGCAGGTAATCCACCCAACCCAACCCATTGAATAGAAATTTACAAAACGTGATACGGCGGTATGGCAAAACGACACAATTTCTCACTTTAAAATACAAAAGTTATTAATATCGACAATGATGAATGAAAATCCCGGCCCAATTCCCAAGTAAAGGTAACAGGGTTGTCAAATGGTTATTTCCAGTGGTATCACCTCCTCACACGATGCATCTCAAAATAAGGTGGTATCACCTCCTCACATGATGCATCTCAAAATAAGGTGGTATCACCTCCTCACATGATGCATTTCAAAATAAGGGCTATGGCTGTTATAGTTATACCAACTGCACCCCTTGGTTACACTTGTTTTAAATGCTGCAGATAATTCCCCCTCCCATCCAACTCAATCCACACACACCCGTAGAGTAGAAGTTTACAAAACGTGCTGCCATTTATTCTTCCAAGTTGAAAGAAAATATGCTAAAGAAAGAACTGATAATTCAAATGTTCAGTAATATAATACTTTTTCAACTTATTCAGATATACATGTAAAAAACATGTATTAAAATGTCAACCTGACAGCTTAAGCTACAGTTAAAACTAGAAGTCCTGTCATGAAATGCGCACAAATAGCACGTCGATCTGCGCGTTAATCTACGCGTTATAACCATAGTAAGACTATCAATTTCTGTACATATGGCCTGTGCACAAGCAATGTTTCAGCCAATGGACCTCCGGTAACCCGGAGGTCCATTGGCAGAAACATTGCCCGTGTTTGCTATGAGTAATCAGGAGAACCTGCCGTGCTTTGGATGCCATTCGATATGGCAATTGCGCGCAATTCCTACGCGCAATTAAGCTTAGATAAGCGCACAATTTGGGACAGGATTTCTAGTTTTAACTGTAAATAGCATTTAGGAAGTATCCGCAAAGTTAATAAATGCATTTAACTGAACATGAATGCATCTGGAGAGTGGCTTGTCACTAAAAGAAATGCAGAATGGACTTCAACGCAGACTGTGGTGCCCACAGAATAGTAGAGAAAAAACTTTTCTCGGTAGGGAGTAGAAATTATTTTGCCGTGCTAATTAAAATGCCCCGATCTTGCCCATTTCGGTCTCAATCTTTTTCCGAGAGATTGTGTGATCGATTTGATTAAAAATGAGTACATGTCAGCGCCAAATAACATAATTTAACGCGTTTTAATGTCCGAGTGTCATGTCGATTATTCATGTGTCGATCTCAAATGTTTATTTCTGAGCGCGGCACAGCATCCCAACATAGTGTGCCGTAAACTATGTCCGCCAACCTTCATTTTGACACCAATTACACCTCTGTGCCGCAGAAGTTACAGCTGATTTTATCTTTCCGACCCCCACACCCCGGGATATGCCTTATCCACGGACGGTGTACGCATGGAACTTCTCGTACAACGTGATATGTTAAGGCGAAATAACACAATTTCTCACTTTAAAATAAAAAAGATATAAATGTCAACCCAGATGATTGAAATTCCTGGTCTAATTCCCAAGCACAGGTAACAGGGTTTTCAGATGTTTATTTCCAAATTCCAGGTTTAGTATCAAGTCCTTACATGGTGGATCTGATATAAGACCCATGGCTGTTATGGTAATACCCACTACACACCTTGATCACACTTTTTTAAATGCTGCAGCTACCACCATATTTTCAGATGCATCATGTGAGGAGGTGATACCACCATATTTTCAGATGCATCATGTGAGGAGGTGATACCACCATATTTTCAGATGCATCATGTGAGGAGGTGATACCACTGGAAATAACCATTTGAAAATATCCTAACCTTTACTTGGGAATTGGACCGTGATTTTCAGTCATCATTGTCCACACTAATAACGTTTTTATTTTAAAGTGAGAAATTGTGTCGTTTCGCCATACCGCCTTATCAAGTCGTTGTACGCGAAGTCCAATACGTCCGTCGCCTGTGGTTGAGGCCCCCCCCCCAGGGGTGGGGGAGAGGTGGGGTGGTCGAAAAAATAAAATCAGCTGTAACTTTTAAACTAACTGCAACACAGTAGTGTGGTTTGTGTCAAAATAACAGGTATCTGTTGTACTTTACGATACACTATACTGAGATGCTATGCCACGCTTGGAAATAAACATTTGAGATCAAAACATGAATAATCGACGCGACTCTCGCGCATTAAAGTGCGTCGAATGCTGTTGTTTGCCAATGATATGCACTCATTTTTGTTCAAGTCGATCACAAAATCTTTCGAAAAAGAATTAGGATAAATGAATGCATTTAAATACCAAAATCAAAATTTTGAAAATAATTTTCTGTCGTGCAGGGAGCTAGTGCAATTTTTTAATAACGGTGTTATTTGATCATAGCATTTAGAGCTTGTGGTGATACGTGCAGCAGTATTTTGAATTTTTTGTTGTTTTGAAATATTTGACTGTGGCATCCCAACAAGAAGAAAGTTGGAAAAATCCATTCGAAACGATACATTCTGACTCACATCAATTCGGAAGCTGCGATGACCGCCGATAAATCCAATGTCAATTGGAAAATGCTTTTTTCTTCAAATCCACCAAATTAATGACATTATGCTATGAATGGGAAGTGATTTTATAACACTCAAGGTTGGACATTGAAACTAACATCTCTCAGATAACGGCAGCTAATTTTTTAAAAAATATGAACAAATTACCTATTTGTACTTAATTTTCATTTATATTTTTATTCATATTTTTCTGTTTACGATTAGATCTGTAAAGCATGTTTGCCGATAACACCTGCGTTTTTTTTGTTCCAAGCAGACGCCATAATTGTCGAATTCTATAATTAAAACCAACTTTTTTTACTATGAATTTTCAAATGATAATGCTCATAGAGGCGTGTAAGAAACCCTACTGTTCGTGATATTTTTCAATTTTTCAAGCTTTTCAGAATTAAACAGTTTGATATTTACATGTAATATAGATATTTATCATATGAATCGTCCGTTTTGTTCACTTTAAAACATTTAATATTTTGCATTCATATTAATCAGTGATAAATAAAGCCTTCCGTCGATTTCATTGGTCAATTTCAAAACTAGACAATTTGATTGGCTGAACAAAATACAACTGGGCCATATTTTCATAATTTGCATAATTGGGGTTGAAAGATTTCATTGGTCAGTTTCAAATATGGACAGTTTGATTGGCTTAACAAAATACAACTGGGTCACATCTGCATAATTTGAGTTGAGAAAATTTACACTATTTGTCCTATTTGGGTTGGGTTACATTGAATTAACCCTTTACCTAACATAACGACCAAAACCGGCCAGTGCTATATACGAAAAATGTTCATCATTTTTTGGTTCCAAAACATAAGTTATGACCCCGAACGCGATACTAATATAGGAGCACTTTACATACATAAAAAATGTGTGCTTTCAAAACAAAGAGAAGAAATAAATATACATATATTTGAACTTGAAAGTAAGGGGATGGGGCCTCTTCCCTTCTAGACTGGCTTTGTCCTGACACCCACATCTTTTCAAATCTCTGCTATGTTAATGATCTCTGTAAGACGGTCATACTGCTCCGTCCACACCTCTGGGCCTTACCAAAGCCTGGAGGTGTGAGAGGGGGCTGTGTAGCCATCTCACAACAGAGACTACCTTCTTTGCAACGCCAAATACAATGTATAAAAACCCACTGGGCAGAATTCAGAGAGGATTGGAAACTGCATTAAATGCAGGACAAGACCTTGCTGGCGAAAGTTTTAAATCGTCAATTACAAATCGTGGAAAACAAGCAGCACATAGTCTGTTGGACGATGTTAGTACTACTAGTGGGCGGAAACGTAAAAACAGTACCCCGCCACGCCAGTCTTCAGTAGGAGCCAAACGCGCGAGGAATACAGACGGGAACACAAAGCGCAGGAAGAAACAGAAAGACATGTTTTCATAATGCATACAAATTCGTGTGCCTGCCCAAAACTCGAACTAGATTTATTCAGTGTTCCTGACAATGTTACTACTATCGTTGGTGGCGGACACATTGAGAAATAACCCGCGAACACGGGGTACATGTACAAAGGAGGTTTGGAATTTGCTTTTGAAGTACCGACAGGCCATTTTGCGGACCCGACTAAATCTTATCCGATGAAAAGGATATCGAAGGCACGGAAAAACTGATTCCAACCAACAATTTTCACCAAACTCTGTTTGATCAATGTAACCTGTCGCTAAATGCGGAATAAATGTTGCAAAGAGCAATTACCTGGAACTTCTACTTAGCGTATCACAAGATAAAGTTTTATCTTACACTCATTTGTAGCGACGTCAAAGGGCAAGCACGACAGACCCCCTTCTATTGATACAGGCAGATGGGCTGAATTATTGTTATTTATCTATTTATTGGTCACATACTTATGCATAATGGCTAATCGTGACCGTGACAGTTTTAGGGGTGGATGAAGCTGTAGTACCAGGAGAGAACCACCGAGAATCGACGAGCAACTGTCAGCTCCTCTACATTCTAACTCTGTTCAAGTAGGGTTACAGCGATTGAAGACATGTGCACCCTCGATGTGCAGTAAGCCTTAGTACACGGCGTCATCGTGCCCCCATGTAGGTAACCGGGATAAAGTGCCTTACCCAAGGACACAACGCGGGATAAGTCCAACAGTCTACCTCTGGGCCACCGCGCTCCCAGATGAGCTGAAGTAAACAGAATTATTCGACATGACAACACATCAAGAGAGTTCCAACTTCCCGGAAAGATGCACACTGACATGATGCTGCAATCAAAACTTTTAGTGACTTGCGTACCAATCCGTCTAAACCTTTATTGCAATCAACCAGAATTTTGCTTACTGGCTTTTGCGAGTGTTTCATACAAAATAACTATTGAAAGTGCACAATGGTTCGTTCGTACCGTGGACGTGAATGATATTGAAGCGAATAACATTAACATGAAGCTGATAAGCGGAAGCACTAGAGCCTTGTACCCGATCAAGCACATGGTTATTGACACATTCATTTTTGCTACTAGAAAACTCGGTGGCGCGGTGGCGTTGCGGTAACCGGTTCTCGTCAGATTACCGAAGTTAAGCATCTTTGAGCCCGGTTAATCATTGGATGGGTGACCGTCTGAGCGATCAATTCAGACTCCCGCGTTGTGTCCTTGGGCAAGGCACTTAACCCCGATTGTCCACATGAGGGCACGATGACGTCGTGTACTAAGGCGTACTGCACGATGATGGTGCGCATGTCTTCAACCAATCTAACCCTGCCTGAGCTGCAGTGCGGATTTACGATGTTGGGCAGCTGGCAGCTGCTCGTCGTTAGTCGGCGGTTCTCTAAGGGTACTCCGACTTCTTCCAACCGTGAAACTGTCATGGTCATGATTAGCCATTGTGCATAAGTATATGACCTTAAAACACCAATAAATAAATACTAGAAAACACAGTTTCAGTAATAATAACATGTTTCTGGGTGATGCTCAATTACCTAAATGCGTTATTATCGGCTTCGTCGACAATAAAGCCAACAATATTAATTTGGCAAAGTCCCCGTTTAGTTTCCAGCATTTCAATTGCACCAAGCTAGATCTCACAGCGAATGGTAAAACAGTCACTGGAAAACCATACGAGCAAAATTTCGATGGAAAGCTATGCACTGCTTCATATTATTCATTTTCATGTTTCATGAACAGAGACTCTTGCTCAGAGCATTTCAGGATCAGTTACGCCGATTAGTTGAACGGTTACATTCCCGTCGGATTCGACTTGACTCCTGATCAGGGTGCGGACACACCCATTGTACACACTGAACCTCGCGGTTCTGGGCGTTTAAGCGCTACTTTTGTAGAAGCACTTCCTACCACTACAAACGAGATCATTTTTCCAGATTACGAATCTGTAATCGAAATAAACGCAGAACGAGCAGTCTGCGCGGACTTCGTTTAACATGTTAAATACGAACGATTTAGAAACAGCTATTCTGTCAGATCTGAAATTATGGGCAGGCGTAGTCGGTGTGTTTGCCGGTAACAAACTAATGTCCTTTCTAGAACTTAATACCCGACTCGTGGCTAATACAAAACCCGACCATCATCCGGGCGAACATTGGATAGTGATTTAGAAGACTACTGGTTCTAGAGTGCTTTTTTCGATGCTACTGGTAGACCTCCATTACCACAATTCAAGAACATTGTATACGATCGCTCGAATGAAAAGCGTCCAGCAAAGTGACAATACGTTAGTGGCCGTGCGACAGCAGTGACAGAGTGACATTCCGTCAATTGTTAGAGGGAAAGCGATATAGTAAAGTGGCAATACCTTAGTGGCCGTGCCAGGACAATGGTACAGTGACATTCCTTCACATGTCAGAGCAATGGCGTCCGGTGACGTGACAATACTTTAGTGGCCGTGCGACGGCAATGAAAGAGTGAAGTAAAGAGGCGTCCAAAGAACAAACACCAGCGAGAAGGAGGAAAAACTGGCGACAACAGAGAATGCGGGTCCGCAGGTGACTCACAAACTGTGTGGGTAGGGGGTGATTGACCTTTTGTTTTTCTCATTCATTTGGATTTCATGTAAGTCACAAATTAACATATTTATTTATATATATATGTATTAAAATTGTTTCAGTGTACCCCTGTTAATTTATTCTTTGCGAGGAAAAGTCATTGACCCCTTCAGGATAAAAAACACCCCAACTAAAACGAAAACGGACGGGTTCGTTACGGTGAGACATACGTTCACGTACGGGTTCAGACGACCAGGGACGTCATGCTAGTGAAAAATCGGGGTCTTCCGGAATATTATCTCTATCTTCATTTTGTTTGCAGGGTGTTCCCTCCACGGCGAATTTGGCCGATTTCCTCAGGGGGAGGGGGTAACCTTCGTCGATGGGGCTGTAGTCCCGCTGCCCCCCTTTGCTGTACACTATATGGACAGAGAAGACTCCTATTTATTTATTTATTTATTTATTTATTTATTTATTTATTTATTGAGTTTAACGGCACTGTCAACAGCAGGGTTAGCTAATATTAGTTACACAGTTTGTTGGTGGCCTAATATGGTATAGTTAATTTCATATTGGACGAGAGCAAATTAACTGACACACAACACATATATATATATACCATATTAGGCCACCAACAAACTGTGTAACGAATATATCTTACCGACTGCTGCATCGATGCACAGAACTAATAACAACAGCGATCAAAATTAAATGATAGAATTCTCACAATGTGTTTACGTGTCTTTGCTTTGTTACAATTTACGGGAGAATGCCTACAGGCACACCGAGAGACACGCCTACAGGCACGCCGAGAGACACGCCTACAGGCACGCCGAGAGACACGCCTACAGGCACGCCGAGAGACACGCCTACAGGCACGCCGAGAGACACGCCCACAGGCACTCTCCCATAAATTGTAACAAGGCAAATTCATGCATACCAAGCAGTTTCATTTCGAAGATGAAATGACACACATCCACAGAATATGAAGCCTTTTAAGTTCCCTAACCTGCACTTCAGACCAAATATGGGCTTCCAAAACTCAACCTTTCAACTTGAAACGTTTAACGGCTGCCGCCATTTTGAATAATCAGCATCACGTCTCGGACCGCCTATCAATTTATTTATTTACTGGGTTTAACGACACTTTCGACAGCCGGAGTCATCACGTGTCGGACCGCCTATCAATTTGGAAGTCTGTAGCGTTAAACTTTAGGGTTGAACGTTACAAATAAAACTTGTTCAAAATTGGTTACCGGGCAGTTTCAGGTGGATCTCATTAACTGTTTTGTGAAGGAACGCTGTTTGTCTGCTTCAATGGTATGGTGAAATTATTATTGCCTCATTCCAAGATGGGATCTGATCGCGTAAAAGCAAAAAAGGAACCAAACTAAGAAAACTACACTGCGCATCCCCATCTCCTGCGAAATAAGAACCATTGAGCGTCCACTACATCTGTGTGTAACTCTGGAAAGAAGGTCTCATAGAGTCTATCTATATTGATTTACATTTCATTAGCAACAGAAAATATTCGAAAACATTAAAAAAAATAAAGAAGTGTTTATACAGAATGATGGTTATGTGGAGCGAAACATGAAATTAATGAGGGTACATTAAACAAGGGGCCTATCGGTTTCCTTTCTGGCTTAAATATATACTTATAAAAAAGTTGGGGATATTTCAAAAAAGTGAGATATATGAAGAAATATATTTATATTTTCGTCAAAAATATAGTTTATATATCACACAAATGAAACGAAATCCGTGTGGGGAAATGTAAAAAAGTAAAAAGCCCAAGTGACAATGGCGGGAAAAAAACAATCAATTTTTCCTGCCTGACCGACCTGTTCGTCTAATGCATTCTTACTTATCCCCCCACCCCTTCCTTTCCTGGCCGATTTCAATGTTCAGTGTAGGCTGTCAAACAATCTATATATACTAATATAGGAGCACTTTACAAACATACTAATATAGGAGCACTTTACAAACATACTAATATGGGAGCACTTTACTTACATACTAATATAGGAGCCCTTTACATACATACTAATATAGGAGCACTTTACTTACATACTAATATAGGAGCACTTTACTTACATACTAATAAAGGAGCACTTTACTTACATACTACTATAGGAGCACTTTACATACATATTAATATAGGAGCACTTTACATACATATTAATATAGGAGCACTTTACTTACATACTAATAAAGGAGCACTTTACTTACATACTAATATAGGAGCACTTTACTTACATACTAATATAGGAACACTTTACTTACATACTAATATAGGAACACTTTACATACATATTAATATAGGAGCACTTTACATACATACTAATATAGGAGCACTTTACTTACATACTAATATAGGAGCACTTTACTTACATACTAATATAGGAGCACTTTACTTACATACTACTATAGGAGCACTTTACATACATATTAATATAGGAGCCCTTTACATACATACTAATATAGGAGCACTTTACTTACATACTAATATAGGAGCACTTTACTTACATACTAATAAAGGAGCACTTTACTTACATACTAATATAGGAGCACTTTACTTACATACTAATATAGGAACACTTTACTTACATACTAATATAGGAACACTTTACATACATATTAATATAGGAGCCCTTTACATACATACTAATATAGGAGCACTTTACTTACATACTAATATAGGAGCACTTTACTTACATACTAATAAAGGAGCACTTTACTTACATACTACTATAGGAGCACTTTACATACATATTAATATAGGAGCACTTTACTTACATACTAATAAAGGAGCACATTACTTACATACTAATATAGGAGCACTTTACTTACATACTATTATAGGAACACTTTACTTACATACTAATATAGGAACACTTTACATACATATTAATATAGGAGCACTTTACATACATACTAATATAGGAGCACTTTACTTACATACTAATATAGGAGCACTTTACTTACATACTAATATAGGAGCACTTTACTTACATACTAATATAGGAGCACTTTACTTACATACTAATAAAGGAGCACTTTACTTACATACTAATATAGGAGCACTTTACTTACATACTAATATGGGAGCACTTTACTTACATACTAATATAGGAGCACTTTACTTACATACTAATATAGGAACACTTTACATACATATTAATATAGGAGCACTTTACATACATACTAATATAGGAGCACTTTACTTACATACTAATAAAGGAGCACTTTACTTACATACTAATATAGGAACACTTTACTTACATACTAATAAAGGAGCACTTTACTTACATACTAATATAGGAACACTTTACTTACATACTAATATAGGAACACTTTACTTACATACTAATATAGGAGCACTTTACTTACATACTGATATAGGAGCTACATACTAATATAGGAGCCCTTTACTTACATACTAATATAGGAGCACTTTACTTACATACTGATATAGGAGCTACATACTAATATAGGAGCCCTTTACTTACATACTAATATAGGAGCACTTTACTTACATACTGATATAGGAGCTACATACTAATATAGGAGCACTTTACTTATATACTAATATAGGATCACTTTACTTACATACTAATATAGGAGCATTTTACATGCATACTAATATAGGAGTACTTTACTTACATACTAATTTTGGAGCACTTTACTTACATACTAATATAGGAGCACTTTACATACATACTAATATAGGAGCACTTTACTTACATACTAATATGGGAGCACTTTACTTACATACTAATATAGGAGCACTTTACTTACATACTAATATGGGAGCACTTTACTTACATACTAATATGGGAGCACTTTACTTACATACTAATATAGGAGCACTTTACTTACATACTAATATGGGAGCACTTTACTTACATACTAATATAGGAGCACTTTACTTACATACTAATATGGGAGCACTTTACTTACATACTAATATGGGAGCACTTTACATACATACTAATATAGGAGCACTTTACTTACATACTAATATGGGAGCACTTTACTTACATACTAATATAGGAGCACTTTACTTACATACTAATATGGGAGCACTTTACTTACATACTAATATAGGAGCACTTTACTTACATACTAATATAGGAGCACTTTACATACATACTAATATAGGAGCACTTTACTTACATACTAATATGGGAGCACTTTACTTACATACTAATATAGGAGCACTTTACAAACACACTAATATAGGAGCACTTTACTTACATACTAATATAGGAGCACTTTACATACATACTAATATAGGAGCACTTTACTTACATACTAATATAGGAGCACTTTACTTACATACTAATATAGGAGCACTTTACAAACACACTAATATAGGAGCACTTTACATACATACTAATATAGGAGCACTTTACTTACATACTAATATAGGAGCACTTTACTTACATACTAATATAGGAGCACTTTACAAACACACTAATATAGGAGCACTTTACTTACATACTAATATAGGAGCACTTTACAAACACACTAATATAGGAGCACTTTACATACATACTAATATAGGAGCACTTTACTTACATACTAATATAGGAGCACTTTACAAACACACTAATATAGGAGCACTTTACATACATACTAATATAGGAGCACTTTACTTACATACTAATATAGGAGCACTTTACTTACATACTAATATAGGAGCACTTTACAAACATACTAATATAGGAGCACTTTACTTACATACTAATATATTAGTGCTTTACTTACATACTAATATAGGATCACTTTACATACATACTAATATATTAGTGCTTTACTTACATACTAATATAGGAGCACTTTACATACATACTAATATAGGAGCACTCTACAAACACACTAATATAGGAGCACTTTACTTACATACTAATATAGGAGCACTTTACAAACATACTGATATAGGAGCACTTTACAAACATACTAATATAGGAGCACTTTACTTACATACTAATATAGGAGGACTTTACATACATACTAATATAGGAGAACTTTACATACATACTAACATATTTCTGCACATATTTCTGCACAATGGCTAATCATGACCATGACAGTTTTACGGGTAGAGGAAGCCGGAGTACCCGGAGAGAACCACCGAGCAACGACGAGCAACTGTCAGCTCCCCAACATACTAACTCCACACAAGCAGGGTTAGCATTGGCTGAAGACAGGTGCCCCATCGACGTGCAGTACGCCTTAGTACACAGCGTCACCGTGCCACCACGCGGGCAATGGATGTAAACACTAATAAATACATAAACAAACAGTAAGACTTTTTAACCCTTTACCTGACGTGTGTTTCAGACAACACTTGGAAAAAACATCATCATATAACTAACAATTTTCATGTTTTGATTCCAAAACATAGGTTACGACCCCCTCATTGGAGAGCATGGGGGCCCGATGACGCCGTGTACTAAGGCGTACTGCACGTCGATGGTACACATGTCTTCAACCAATCTAACCCTGTCTGTGCGGGGTTACGATGTTGGGGAGCTGGCAGCTGCTCGTCGTTGCTCGGTGGTTCTCTCCGGGTACTCCGGCTTCCTCCACCCGTAAAACTGTCATGGTCATGATTAGCCATTGTGCATAAATATGTGACCTTAAACATAAATAAATAAATAAATAAATAAATAAATAAATAAATAAATAAATAAATAAATAAATAAATAAATAAATAATTAAATAAATAAATACAGCACAGAATAATAGTTAAACGTACAAACTAAACATTGTAAAAGTTCAGTTTCTGTATTTATAAACAACTCTACGGGAAAGTAACTAAAGTTTGTGTAACGATGATACAGTACGTGAAGAGTGTTGCAAATCATAACAAGCACAAGCAAAGTTCCAGCCAATGGACCTCCGGGTTATACCCGGAGGTCCATTGGCTGAAACATTGCTTATATTTTTTGTCTACATGTACAGACTTTGAAAGTGATACTTTGTGTGATAACTCCACTCCCCGGGTGATTTAGTTACAGTCCACTCTCCAAGTACTGTACAAATCCGCTAAAATTTCAAAATTTCAATTTTTATATGAAATTTCCATACCTTTAACTTTAAATTTACTGCACGCTTTAGGAAAGTAAGAGGATTACTTTCCTGTACATGTAAATCTCTTCCACTGACTAAAATTGTCTGCCATGGAATGTGAGATAACTGATTGTGATTAAACTGAATTTGGGAGAAGATTTAGTCATATCTACTTTTTTCTATATAAATACTGTTTTTTTGTAATACTGTTAAAAATTTCCCAGGCTTCTTCAAGAACAATAAGAGATATTAACTTTCTTAACAGAATATAATTTCTTTTCCATAAATGTAAAAGTACATGACATTCTTCAACGGGGAGATTCCAGAAAGTTCGTGAACAAATCTAATTTGAGAGCTTCCCGGAATTTGGGCATATGTACAGCGGTATAAGTTGGAGGCCATTCGTCAGTGTCTGAGTAATATTCCAGAATATTGTACAGAATGGCAGTGGGATGCATTCTTAGGGGATCTCTGCCAATTGTCAGGGGATTTGGTGGTCATTGGAGGCGTAACGTCGCCTGAGTGCTAGAATGTTATATGTCCCTTATGGGACTATGTATTATCTTCCCTATGGGACTATATATTATCTCCCCTATGGGACTATGTACTATCTCCCCTATGGGACTATATATTATCTCCCCTATGGGACTATGTATTATCTTCCCTATGGGACTATGTATTATCTCCCCTATGGGACTATGTACTATCTCCCCTATGGGACTATATATTATCTCCCCTTATGGGACATAGAACATTCTAGCACTCAGGCAACGATAAGTAAAGTTCGAGAAGAGAAATGAGGAGCACCTGATGAGGTAGCATTTGATGGTGGATGAAAAGTAATTGCCAGCTGATGGAGTAAGAGGACTTTTAATGTCGAGAGTGGAGAGATAGTCGAAAGGAACCGATAGGCCTGAGTGTGGACAGAGGTATGTAGATGGCGTTCAGACTTCTGAAGATTGAGACGCTGGCCTGTACGCAACAGGAAAGGTGTAGAGGGAGGTGGGTAGCCGATAGGAAAGTTAAAGGTGTTATAAATAGGCGCAGTGTGTTAGGATCGGAAGGTAGTTCTGAGGGTCATGAAGAGGTGGTCGGCGATGGTGAGGAAATACTATCGGATGGTAGGTGTAAATAAGTCTTGGAATGATGGGTAGTAGACAGGAGTCACAAGGGGTCTGAGAGAAAGCTGGTGATTGCGGGAGGTAGTATAGTACGAGTGGGCTAGATAGGGTCAGAATATTGTCAATCGAACTAATCTGCGTTTCCGGGAAGGGGGGTAAGATGGGGAATATTAGGATGGAGTGGGTGGCATTGTAAAGGGTTCGGGGTAAGATCCAGTGGTAGTGTTGCATGTGGGGTAAGAACAATATCAAGGAAAGGAGGTCTGTTCGATCATAGATACATACCAATGATCACCAAGTTTCATTGTTGGAATGCGATGTAGTAGTGTCAGGGCTTCTTCCAGTGATGTGTGGGGGAGTGAACGGAAGTTTAGAATTATAGGGGTAAACGAGGAATTCGAGGAATATTGCAAGGCTCTATGGACGACCTTTATTGACAATTAGGGAGCATTCTGGGGTCAGAGGGAGTTGTATGGCAGGGATGTAATCAAAACCACCAGGTTTTGTTATAGCTCTCCTACTTTTGGAATAAATATCACCAGGTTTTGTCATAGCTCTCCTACGTTTGTAATAAAATTCATCAGGTTTTGTCACACCAAAAATACCACCAGCTTTATACTTATACGAACATGCTCGCTATTTTATTTATTTATTTATTTATTTATTTATTTATTTTTTATTTATTTATTTATTTATTTATTTATTTATTTATTTATTTATTTATTTATTTATTTATTTATATTTATTTATTTTGGGTTTGACGACACTTTTTTCAGCTAGAGGCACCTGTAAGGGCACGTATAGAAGATAGCCACTCTGTGTTTTCGTAAATCAGATTCAACTCTCCCCCATTATTTGGCATCTCTTATCCACGAGTATACACCGTCCCGGGCTTTAAGATCTCATAACAAGTTATTGCTAACTGCGAAAAACTATAACCTCGAAACGTTCGGCCGCGGCGCGTTTCAAATTATAGCACCAAAATTTCGAATTCCCTTCCCCTGAATGTCCGTGATAGCGTCAATTTGGACTCTTTCAGAAAGAAACTGAAGTGTTTTTGTATCAAAAATACCTCCACATTGATATTAGTGATACCACAACTGTTGATGAATCCAGAGTACAGCACCCATCAAACTAATGTGTACAGCCAGAATTCCATTTTCTATATTTTTCATTACTTTCTACATACCATATTTATACTAAATTTGTCAAGTTCGAAATTTGTTAGTAGGTTCGCCAGGCGCCTAGAGCCTTTTGGGATTAGGCGCTATATAAATGCTCTTATTATTATTATTATTATTATTATTATTATTATTATTATTATTATTATTATTATCATTATTATTATTATTATTATTATTATTATTATTATTATTATTATTATTATTATTATTATTATTATTATTATTATTATTATTATGTTGGACAGTTCTACGGGTAGAGGAAGCCGAAGTTCTCGGAGAGAATCACCGAGCCTTCGTGAGCAACTGTCAGACTCTCACTCTCCAACATGCTGGGTTACAAACGCTAGATGACAAGTGCATCATCGACGTGCAGAAAACCTTAGTACACTGATCCACACCACTCCCACAACTTGGGTAATCGGTATTAAGTGCCGTGCCCAAGGCCATAACGCAGTTACCCCTAGTGGATACCGAATCGTAGACCATTCGGTTTAACCCTTTACCCAACCCAGACGAAATCAAAATTTATTATTTTGAATATAATGTTTTTAAATTTTTAAAAAAATGTCAACAAAACCATATTATGTGACCCCTCGTTGGAACGAACTCGACGAGCTCGTTCCAACGAGGAGTCACATGATATGGCTTTGTTAAAATTTTCTGAAAAATAATATTTTTTCAACTGCTGAATTTGCACATTCCGCGGGCGGATGCGGCCGATTCGTTGGCTAAAGGGTTAAAGTCTAATGAAGCCATCACTGATCTACAACGCTCCATCTCCGCCCGACTGATGACCGACGATAGAAAACGTGTTGTATTTTGTACGTCACGCGTCCCCCAGACATTCACTCCCTTAAGTATTACTATGCAAATTTTGATAAGAATGTGTTATCTGACAAAAAAGAGTTATTGGAAAAAAATCTCGATGTAACCTTTTCTCAGTCTGTCGAAATGTCTAACTTTTGCAAGTCTTTCATAACGTGAGCCCGACAAAATCCTCCCCCACCATATACCCCAACATACCCTATCCAACAAAATCCCCCCCCCCCCCCCCCCCGCTAATCCCCCTCCGCCGACATAATTCCATCCAACAAAAAAATCTCCCATGAGAAAATTTCTCCACATGTACGACAAAATCTCCCCATGATAATAAATGACTGATCAACACAAATTTTTATTTTTTTTATTTTTCGCAAACTATAAAATATGAAAAAAAACATATGAGCAACTGAGCGAGAAAAAACACCAAAATACACATAGCATAACAATCCATTAACATATGAAAAGATACGTACTTCAGTTAGGCCTGCTCACCACCCCCACCCCCACCCCCACCCCCTCAAACATGGCCTGAAACACTGTATTGTAATTTTTGGTTTGGTACATCCTTTCAAATTACGTACCAAACCAAAACATTAATATACAAGCTTTCAGGCCATGATTGGACTAGCCCCCCCCCCCTCCCCACAGGATCTGACTCCTGTATCAACAGTTAAGAAGGGCGATGTATCGTAAATGGAGCTCTGCACTTGACCAAATATCTTGTCGATTTAACATTTTGTCGGGGGGGGGGGGGATTTTGTCAAGGGGTATTTTGTCTACATTAATAAAAAGTTGGGAGGAATTTTGGCGAGGGGATTTTGTCGGGGGGGGGGGGATTTTGTCGGGGGGATTTTGTCAAGGGAGAATTTGTCCGTACCCCATCATAATGACTCGTTAAAATAGTAATTGCGAAACAGTGCTTTGTTAAAAGTTACTTACCTATTGCGAAGACAGCAGAATGATATAGTTCCCGAAATGACAGCTTTAAAGGAACACACTTTAAATGAAATGTGTATCAGTTTGAAAGAGATTAAATATCTCCTTTACAAGCATATAACCTATTTAGTATAACTCATGTGATATTGACAATGGTTTCATGTTTTCCAAATAAACATTTTAAAAGTTAGTAGCATGTATTCCACGTGCTATGTCTCGTTACACCTGATTAATGAAAGTGAACAAAAATTTCTAAGTTGCTTGCCATTAAAATTCAGCAATTTGTATAATTAAAACACCAGGTAAAATTATACGTTACATGTTTACGTAAGGTGAATTGAGATAAATTAGGCGAGAAAAATATGATCAATAAACTAAACAAACTGTAAAACATCATTATTCCCCCCCCCCCCCCCCCCCCCCCCCCCCTTACTGTGAATTTGAAAGAATTTGAGACCTAAACATCCGTTATGGTATAATGTATTTATCTGCAAACGTTTCATCACAGTTTATTGGAGTGTGTCTACAGGCACTTTGTAATAATTTGTTGAAAAACAAATCTGTGACATTAAGAAGATATTCGAAGGGCACGAGAACAGCAATTCAATTCAAAAAAGAGAAGATGAGAATTGAAACATGGACATTATAACAGAAGGAAAACTTTTGTTTGATAGACAGTTCACGCCTCAGATTTTATGAACTTACTTTAAAAATATTTAACGTGTCATTTCGTAGAAGTCCAGCCAGCTAAAAAGTGAAACAATATTTTTAATGTCAGTGCTTATTGAATTTTCAGTATGACAAGTTTACTGAAACGCGCGTCTGAAGAAACGCCATGTGTGCAAGATGAAACACCCTTTTTCAAACGGACATGGCTGAGATGCTCAACAAACTTAATTCTAGACTTCGTAACTTATTTCCAGAAATAACAGAATGGTTACCAATGAGATTTGTTTCGGCTGTGAAAGGGGTCCCAGCGAAACCGGCCTGTGATCCTTGTGCAATGATAAAGAGAATAGTTAACCTTTTACCCAAACGCAGACGATATCAAAATTGATTATTTTAAATACCATTTTTTCAAATTTTTCAAAATATTTCAACAAAACCATATCATATGACCCCATCGTTGGAACGAGCTCAACGAGCTCGTTCCAACGAGGGGTCACATGATATGGTTTTGTTGAAATTTTTTGAAAAATAATATTTTTTCAACTGCTGAATTTGCATATTACGCGGGCGGATGCGGCCGATTCGTTGGGTAAAGGGTTAAATAAATATCGCAATCTAATTGGACATACTCAGTCTGGAATGTGGCATAGCCAGGAGTAGGCAAACCAGGGCAGACAGAAGTCATAATATCGTTCTCTGACTTCTAATGTGTTCTATGTACGACACTGGAACTCAAGGGACGATATATCAAGTCATAATGGAAAATACAGATAAGGAATGGAAGATATAGATAACGAAATGAAGAAGGAAACGCAGAAACCGTTGATTCTGTGAGAACCCGACCTTGTAAAAATACTCCCGTGGGATCGAACATATCTTTTGGGCGCCATATATCACTACATGCTACTCATACAGAACGATTACCTTCCGATATGACGGTCTAGAGAGATCCGCTTCGGTAATTTTAGTCATTGCTGGGACCGCCTTGTTAATTATAATTACTATGATTAAATCTAACATACCTCTAGAATACAACCGCACTATATTAAAGTCCTTCCAAGATCACAGCAATCACGTGCCACCAAAGCAATCAAGATGGCGATCATCCAGTGAACAACAGTGACGATAGAAACCGGTGTTACCTTAACACGCTCTTCGCACATTACCATTACGTTACGTCAAAAATGATAACGACGTCAAAACATGACCAGTTACGCAGGCTAACATGACAATCCACTTAATGCCCACGATACACCCGGTCAAACATTACTCCCTATGTCCAGAAGCCATGCAGCGTGGTCCTTGTAAAAAGAATCGGAAGGGTATACTGCAACCATCACTTCTTGTATCAGCAAATGTAGCAATTTCTGTCAATGAATGTTTTGGTGTATATGTTATCACCTGGTATAAGATTGGTCTATTTCTTGTATTTCAGTCATACAGTGCAGCCTCCGTGGACTTATCACTTTCCACGGGTGGGCAATATTTCCTCGGACACAATAATATTAGATTCCAAACACTAATTATAGGAATAATCATCAAAAAATTAATTAATGAAGCATAGGATACAACCCGGTGCTTCATTAATTAAAATTTTGCTGCTGATGATTTTTATTACCTGGTACAGTACGTGGAGAGTGTATTAACACTAAATCACTGGCAGAATGGCGATTCCACCCAAGCAATAATTGCAAATTTGTTGCAAAGCATAACAAGTACAAGCAAAGTTTCAGCCACTGGACCTCCGGGTTAAACCCGGAGGTCCATTGGCTGAAACACTGCTTGTGTTTTTGTCAATATGTACAAAATTTGAAAGTTATAGCTTGGGTGACAACTCCACCCCGCGGGTGATTTAGTTACAATCTCCTCTCCACGTACTATAAATGCATGTGGATATCACTGCCAACGCTTGGATTACGGCCGATTGCAAAACGATTTACTTTGTCAGAAAATATATTACCTGTATTGACATTGATACATTTTAATAACCTAAAGTTTTTAAACTGTACACTTATGGTGCATAACCGGAAAAACGTGTGGAATGAGCACGTTCACATTGTATCCCTTCCTCTATAAAAATATAGCGATTCTTGGAATATTTTACCAGTCCAGTTCTAGCTAAAGTTATGGAAACACAATGAATGAAATGAAGAATTAAAATCGAATGATATGTATTCCATTTAACATTTTGTTTGTTAATGATATATACCTCTTAATCGAATGTATTTTAGCAGGATCGTTCGTAATTATTTTAGGACAAACTGTGCCTCTGGTCTTCTTATTAGTAATGAACGAAATTCCTTTTGAATGGCAAACCGCAATCTGTCAGAGAACATTTATAAAGTTTTAATTTTACCCGTCCCTCACAATTATATATTTCCACTTGAACATAAGTGCTAATTAATTTAGTAAATTGTAGTTTGTTTGACAGAATTTTATGTGTCAAATAGGTTCGTTGGGGCGTTTCGACAGACCCAGACGAATGTTCGTCAATGTGTATTTTGTAGTTGACATTTACATTTTTCTCCAATCTCTTGTCGCGTAGTCGCAATCTAAATGAAACAGGTTTGAAATACAGTACAGAGAGATAGATAGATAGGTAGAGAGAGAGAGAGAGAGAGAGAGACAGAGAGAGACAGAGAGATACAGAGAGACAGAGAGAGAGACAGAGAGAGAGAGAGAGACAGAGACAGAGAGAGACAGACGGAGAGAGAGAGAGAGAGAGAGAGAGAGAGAGAGAGAGAGAGAGAGAGAGAAGAGAGAGAGAGAGAGAGAGAGAGAGAGAGAGAGAGAGAGAGAGAGAGACAGACAGACAGACAGACAGACAGACAGACAGACAGACAGACAGAGACAGACAGACAGACAGGCAGGCAGGCAGGCAGGCAGACAGACAGACAGACAGACAGACAGACAGACAGAGACAGAGACAGAGACTGACAGACAGAGAGAAAGTAAAGAACATACATTACATTTGACTAAAATACCGGCTCTGTTTCTTTATTCAAAATTTCGTTATTTTTATTGATAGGAAAACATAAGTGCCCCACGTGTTACAGTCCTACATGCTTTAGAGGATAGAACATGGATGTCAATAGGTCCAGCAGCAACAGTGACTGAATTGGTATTGTAAGGAGGGACAGGGAGGATATGGGAAATGGTATTGAAAATAACACCCTCTGGTGACTCTTATGTGTTATTGTTAATCTTTACTTCTGAAGCGAATATAGTTAGTATCGAAACACCTCAAAAAACACTGCACGAATTGAGCAGACGACACTTGCAAAAAGATTATTGAATAACCATTTTTTGCGTCAAAACATAGCTTATGATATTTCATTGGAACGAGCTCGTTCCAATGAGGGGTCGTAAGATATGCTTTTGAGGCAAAGATGAAAAATAATGAAAATTGAATTGCAATTTTTGCACACAGCGACTGGCGATTTTTCCGTTACGTTGGGTAAAGTGTTAATATGAAATATAATTGTTTATCTTTTGTTAATACTTATTTCAGTCTTCCTTCCATAACAATATAAAGCATGGACCGAATCGACGTACGCCGATATTTCGTCCAGCTGAAACATCATACATCTCAAATTCTTTCGATCGGGCAACAATGAATTTAAACAATTACATCCCGAAATCTTGAAAAAAAACCATTTTGAATTCGCAAATGAACTTTGAAGTCCTTCACAGTGTATTAAAATGACCTGAGCTCAAAAGCTTCCTGGGAGTGAGGGGAAACAACACCATTAGTTTACGGTATTTTGTGGGGAGATTTTATAAAAGAACTTGGAACAGTTTCTTTGAACAAATATTTATGATGTTACAAACATCAATTCAAACAATTAAATGAGGTTTGACAAATTGCTAAATTATCGGTTGTACATAAAACTAATTATTATACTTACAGACTGGGTAAAGTTAACCCTTTACCTACCACGAAAAGCAGAGGACACTTGCAAAAACAATTCTTGAATAACTAATTGTTTTCATTTTTTTGTCTCAAAAACATAGGTTATGACCCCTCGTTGGAACGAGCTCGACGAGCTCGTTCCAACGAGGGGTCATAACCGATGTTTTTGAGACAAAATATGAAAAAATAATGAAAATTAATTGGCAATTTTTGATAAAAGCGCTGGCCGGTTTTGGCCATTACGTTGGGTGAAGAGTTAAATAATTTTAGTGCGAAATAAAATTGAAAACATTGCTTACTTTTTTTGTATCGACGGGCTTTGTTAGGTTTTCACTGTCATCTAAAAGCACGACATTGCGCCACATTGCACCACATTGCGCGACATATTGAATTTGGCTGAAAATATTCTGCGGAATAGTGTAAGGTTACCGTTATCAAAAAATCCCTATGGGTAACAAATATTGCAATACAGTTGGAGTGGGTGGTTGGAGTCCGGATACCAGGAAACGTAAATTCAAACATCACACATTTATGTATATATATATATATATATTTTAAAAAGATACCAGTTTCAAACAATTCTTTATATGTTTGTATAATTCGCTGTAATCCACACTTACATAGAATACAACACGTTTTGTTCATCTTTACACTATATACAAAAGATTTGGTTAAAGTCTCTTGAGACTCGGTTAGTACTTTCGACAATTGCAGTCTCATATCTCTTTTTTCAAACTTCGGCCAATCTGTTTCGGTTTTCGGATCAAAGTTACCCATCCACTCTACATTACGACAGTATCAAATCAACAGGTCCACATATAGGGGACCGGAATGCACTGGGTTAAAGAACTTAGAAGATATACAATACATTGCCCGTTTCGATGGAAGAGACAAAATACCCCATAACAAACTAAATTGTCTAATTTTGTAAAAGCAGGAATAGAAGTTTTCGAAAATTAAATGCATTTCGTTATTGAAAAGGAATTTCTTTCACAAAGCACGTGCACACCCCTATTAGTGTTTCGTACGTTTACCATTCAGTCATAATGGTTAATATGTTAAAAATTACGATGGTTTAACCAGTAGCTGGTTGTTACACGTCTTTACCATCTTGTTACGGCAACGTTTTGTAGTGCAGAGGAAGGGTTTGTACTGAACGGTTAGAAAAATCAGGAAATGAATAATGAATTTCTGCTATAGTTAGAGGAATCGCCGGAAATGTAATTTATTCTTGATTTCTATCGCCATTCAATGACATCATATCAAACAAAAGATCGGACGACATTTCTTCCCTCAGCAGCTACCCATAGATTGCCGTTTCCGGAACAAAATATATGAATAATTTTGTTCGAAACGACATCCGGGCCATAATCAAACCCAGTTCTTTCTAAATGTATCAGTCGGCAATAAAATGTCTCTTGTGTTCTTCCGGAATACAGACATTGCCGCCCATGATACCAAACTTTCCTCATCCATGCGTTCAACAAGTAATATGATTTAGCGCCTTTCGGTCGTCAATACGGGTTTCAGCATTCGTGGACAGATTTTTCATTTGGCTGAATTGATTCTTCCTGAGCCTAAATTTTTTTATAATTTTTATTTCAGATAAAAGATTGTAGGACTGAAGCTGTCGGTATAATTTACCTGTGGTTATCCTATAGTCTTTTATGCCTGCAATTCAAGATGGTCTAGTGTATATGCAATGAAACTGCATCTTTAAGTGGGTGTTGATTTTGTCGAAGGCAATGGTAGTGCATATGTGATGCGATATATTTTGAGGATTCGGATAAGGTCACATGACACACATATTTTCGATTCGAATCTCGAATCGAATCGAGTTTATTATTCGAAAAGAATAAAACCTACAATCGAATACAGGTGTCAGACATTTTTTTTTTTGATTCAGATAATTTATTCACAATATACATATTTATTACTTTCCAAAGTGTGATTTACTCGGATTTTCGGGTTTGATTATAAACCATAACTTCACAAGTGAATTATGCTATCAACAATTGTGTCATGTATCCGTGAGCGGAAACGAAGACACTTTGCCGTGGGTGTAATAGGGACTTCATTGTTTTTTTTGTTTTTTTTAACCCGTTACCTAATATGAAAAGCAGACGACACATTTCTTGAATAGCTATTATTTTCATTTTTTTTGTCTCTAAAACATAGGTTATGACCCTTATTGGAACGAGCTCGTCGAGCTCGTTCCAATGAGGGGTCATAACCTATGTTTTAGAGACAAAAAATGAAAAAATAATGAAAATTAATTGGCGATTTTTGAAAATAGCGCTAGCCGTTACGTTAGGTAAAGGGTTAAATAATATAATTATCGTTAATAATGAAAAGTAATAAACAGAGTAATCGCTTGACTGGACTGGTTACGTGAAATAATTCATTCGAGGCGAGTGACTATATTGTAAAACACTCGTGCGCATTCGCGCACTCGTGTTTGAACAACGTCCCTCACGTCTCATAAATTTTTTCACGTAACCAGTCCAGTCAAGCGATTACTCTCTATATAATGGTTACAAATTCATATATTTCGTAAGTTCAGTAAATAGTATACAATAGGGGGTGGCATAGCCAGATTGCCTGTCTACCTGTCACCCCCTGGAAGGAAGTTTAGTTGCAAACAGACTGTGACCAAATGGTTAGGGGGGGGGGGGGGGGGGGGGAGTTGTGACGCTAAGTTGGAACTGGGGCTCAATTTGTTTTCATTGCTAAGATTTATTTACAGGATGTTTTCCGGCACAAAAGTCAGTAGGAGATCCGTTGTTAGGGATTGGTACATTGGTACAAAACTAGTCGCTTTTGGTGGCCACTCCATTGCTCAGTGCCAGGTCCCATCAAGCTCTCGATGTCGTACGGAGAACGTTAAAGGGATAAATCTATGTGAACTGAGCGTCAATGTAGGACAGCGCATTCAGAGGGCATCATGTTTATGGTGCTCTCTTGACGTCCCGACTGATAAAATATTCCAACTACATCATCAAGGCGTGCCTTCGTCGAAGGCATGCCTTGATGATGTAGCTGGAATATTACCCAGTAAGGATTTTTGTTAAAAAACAGAAGCGGGTGCGAGAATTCTGTACTGTTCGCTGCATCGGACTAGTCGCTAGAAATCATGACCTAATCGTCAATATTGCTTGGGGACGTAAAACTTGCTTTCAGAAGTGTTACTGACAAGCGAAACTGGAATTAGTATGGATGGTGGCTTGAGTACAGATGCTTTTTATGTTTGTACACCAGGTGTTCTTATCTACAATTTCTATCTCTCTCAACTATACGATTTGTGAGACGACTAAGATGGCTGATACCAAACTCCAGTGAAAACATTCGGAGGAAAACGAATCGGACAATCGATTTCGAATTGAATCGAATACCACCTTAAGATCTGGAATCGAATCGAATCTCGAAGCTTTACAGGGCACTACATTCTGAGTCATCTCGCGCAGGCGAACTGAAAATGTGTTTGTTTTACTTTGGAATCGCGTGACGTTCCTTGTTTATCATGCCGCTGTTGTAAATCTTAAATCTCAAATTTCATAATATTTGAAAAGTTTCAGCCTGATATGTTATGGGTTATGGAGTTTCGTTCTCATAGTAGAGATACCTCATAGAAACAATCTTGAAAAAATCTTTATTTTTCCTAAGTTTTGAGATATGCTTTGGAAAAAAATAGAGATTAAGATTTAAGGCTAAGAGTTACAGTAGAGGGATCCGCTAGCGAAAGCGACCGCTTTTGTAATTACAAAACGTCAGAATCTCATTTAATGAAAACGAAAGGCGAAAATAACGCATCTCAGGTGCTATATCCACCACCCCCGCCCCCCCCCCCCCCCCCCCCCCACTCACACTGATGTCTAGAAATCAAAGGTTAAGCTGCTGATTTCCCCAACCATGCAAGTACAGTACAATTATCGTACATTGGACGCAATCACCACGTGGACAGGGATGTCTACGTAAGCGTGTACCAGGTAATAAAAAAAATCATCATCGGCAAAATATTAATTGATGAAGCACCAGATTGTTAAATTTCTGATGATTGTTTCTATAATTAGTGTTTGCAGTCTAATATTATTGCCTCCGTGGAAATACAGTCCACTCCGTGGAAAGTGACCACTCCACGGTGGTCGTCTTGTAGGAAGTTAACTATACAAGACTAAATTGTTTTAATTCCTAGTTACATTGTGGGGGAAAAATTGTTACTTAAAAGTTTGGTATTTTGACAGCAGTGTACAGACTGTGGTAATTCTTTTGCTCTAGACTAGTTCTGATTTTGATTTGCTTTATTTTATTAAATGTCAATCCACGGGTCATTATAGGCTGAGAGCAGACAGAGAAAGACACTGGATTGAGGTTACTGCACTGGAGATGTAAACGACCCCTCTATTGCATTGTAGGATCGATGTCTCAAACGTTTACTGACAATATTTTGCAACAGAATCCTCCCCATCGGAAAAAAGTCAAAGAGTGGGAAATCATACGCCGGCTACGAGTGAAATTGATCTGTAAAAAAAACATTCGTCGGATTGCTCTTCCTAACAAACCATCTGAGTTTTAATGATTTTGTGGTAGAGATAACAATTTGTGTAAAATGTGTATCAAGGGAGGTTACCTCAGCTTTTACTTCATGACAAAAGCTGATTATAAAGTTGATTCCCATCTTTTGGAAACTCCAGAACCAACAAAGATTTCTATTTTTGTAAAAATATTTGTCTATAAGGCCCCACAAAGTAGATCTTCTTATTCTGAGGCTATTTTTTTTTGTAAAATTGCATGTTGGCGACCGGTTTTTTTATTTTATTGTTTATTTTTTTAATTGTTTCTTTGCCATCAAAAGTTCATGTTCTTGGTTTGTTTTATGTTTTAGGCCTCATATTCTACAGAACAGCATTGCAAAGCCTTGTTGCACCCAAGGGACAAATATCTCGGTTTCATTAACATGGGTAAAATGTCAGACATAAAGCATTTAATTTTTATTTTCTTAAGTTTGCATGGGTTATAAAATGCGAACATTCGGCGGCCTAAAGAACCATGTAGGGGACATGAGACACAGATTTTTTAACTGTTTTAGGTCTGATCCATTTGTTAAAATTTCCCGGATGCTATATGTGATTTGGGAAAGAATATATTGTTCAGTATTGATAACCTTGTGACTTGTGTATTATTGATGCAATATCGTGGCTTCGGACTTTATATTATAAATTATCCTCCAGCATGTATGGTAAATGGAGATTTAATACCTGGATGTCGGTTTTTAAACACCGAGCCGCAGGTGAGGTGTTTAAATGAGACATCCAGGTATTAAATCTCCATATACCATACATGGCAGCGGAGATAACGTTTTTGTCCCGTTTGAAAAACAATACAAACATAGTGGAAATAAAATTGTGGACACATTTCTCAGCTCCACATTCACTTGGACTAAATTCGTAATAATTATTTTGTTTTTATAATCGCAGAAGACAACTGATAGAGTTACATCCCTTGAGTCGTTAAGGAAACGTGTGAACAGTATTTTATTGACATATCGTTCCAGAGTGCCTGTTGGCGCATAGAACACATTGGAACTCAGGGGACGAATTATTTGCTCTTATTTTATTTATTATGATTGCATTGTCGGAAATCTGATGATATTTGTGACTATTTTCGGGTTTTTTGGTTCGATTTTATTTCGAGGCGAGCAAAAGCGGAAAGCTTTCGTTTAAACCATATATCCCCAATGTTTCGCGTGCGCTTATACCCTGGATGTTGCGCGCTCTCATATGCCTTGGATGTTGGGTGCATCCTTTGCTATGACTATTTGTCCAAGGCATTCCGACCAATCAAAGGACAGAATTGATCGGGATATAGGGACAAACATGTTTGTTTGTAATTTTCATTTGACATTTTAACTTTCGATTGCAACGACAATGAAAGTTCATCTCAAAATCGGCTCGATATCTTTAACCAACTTTTGCACAAAATACTAAAGTCGAAGACTCGTCCGAGAAGTCACTCTTTCGCTCGATTGCTCGATGCCTCAAATGCATTGAGAAGCTTTGAATCGTCATAGCATAGCCGGTTCCTGTCACTGCTCGGTGTCTTCGGCGCCTACCTTTTCCGAGATGAGTCTACGAGTTCCAGAGAACAGTCGCCATGAACTGGTCGTAATCCACGTGTGGGCAGTGATGTTAACGCATGCGTTTACCAGGTAATAAAAGTCACCATCAGCAAAATTTTAATCAGTGAAGCACCTGCTGTACCCTGGTACTTCATTAATTAAATTTGTGATGATTATTCCTATAATTAGTGGTTACAGTTTAATATTATTGTGTCCGTGGCCAGATTGCCCATCCCGTAGAAAGTGACCACTCCACTGTACGAGGAGGCCTTTTGCCCGATAAGATTCGAGTTGTCAGAACATTAGCTACCCGATAGCTTGATAAGTTTCGAGTCGTCCGTGTCGCTTTACTAGTTGCTATTTGTCTCTTCCCAGTTCCTAGTAGTAGCAATGGCAAACTCAAAAAATAGAGAGTAATCGCATGACTGGACTGGTTACGTGAAATAATTCATGAGAGGTGGGGGACTTTGTACAAAGTGCGCGAATACAATATAGACCCTCGCCTCGAATGAATTATTCCACGTAACCAGTCCAGTCAAGCGATTACTCTGTTTATTACTTTTCATTATTAAGATAATCATATTATATAACCCTTTACCTGACGTAACGGCCAAAACCGACCAGCGCTGTTCTCAAAAATCGCCAATTAATTTTCATTATTTTTCCATTTTTTGTCTCTAAAACATAGGTTATGACCCCTTATTGGAACGGGCTCGCCGAGCTCGTTCCAATGAGGGATCATAACCTATGTTTTTGAGACAAAAAATGAAAATAATAGTTATTCAAGAACGTATTTTGCAAGTGTCGTCTGCTGTTCATGTTAGGTAAAGGGTTAAAAAAAAACCCAAAACCAATGAAGTCCCCATTACACCCACGTCAAAGCGTCTTCGTTTGCGCGCACGGATACATGACACAATTGTTGATTGCATAATTCACTTGTGAAGTTACGGTTTATAATCAAACCCGGAAGTCCCAGTAAATCACACTTGGGAAAGTAATAATGAACAATAACTCACCGATTAAGCTGATTACATCATCAGTTATATTTTACCACTAACATCATAAAATTCTCTCAAGTGTTTTTACATTTAAACAACAATTTAATGTAAAGTGGTATTTTAGGTCAGATGATAGACTCGGCCCAAAATATTATGCTAGATAATAATTTCGAGCTTCACCCTCCATCATTATCTTATCGAATAACCTTTGTCGCGCGTATTTTCATTTATTGAATGAAAACTGACCAATGAACTTTATTACAAAACTAAGTCGATCATTTAGTTCCACTTAATGTAGGCACGCAGTAGAAAAAAGAGATTAAGAGGTAAGTCGGAGTCTAACTTGTCACGTTATTTACCCTGTGAACCTGACAATACACTTAAGCCTAAGTTCTCCTATGAGAGCGTGTGGATGACCTCAACCATTGCAAATCGAGATTAGCTATTTTGTTGGAAAGTTTGACACTTGACGCTGATCATTGATTCTAAGACCTCCTTCACCGATAACCCATTCGTTCGGCGACTTACATCACCGTAAATTGTTGTTTCTGTGTCTTCCTTCAACCGTAAAATCATCATGATGTGATAACAGCTGCTAAAAGTTCCACTAAATAAATAAATACGCGTTCACTCGATGCAAGGGAACTGAACAATGCTTGTAATATTATGTCCACTGTTTGTGAGAGTCGATTAATTTACGAAAAACACCCACTTTTTCTCGGGGAGGAAACACACATTCTATACAAAGGCATTTTGAATACACACAATAGACATTTGGACAGAACATTAACGCCTCCATACCGAAACAAAAAGCGATCTTTCTCTCTTCGTATATTTTTTTCCATTGTCTGGGAGTTTAGATTAAATTGATTCAGATGGAAACACATTAGGTGTTCCTCAAACAAAACACTTTTCATTACGTCGCTAATTGCCTGCAGTTATATTTAATGATTACTTAATACGAACAGAAATTTCTCGACAGCATTCACTGATCGTTATCCCCTAGTATGTTTATTTATTTATTTATTTATTTATTGGTGTTTGAAGTCATATACTTAGGCACAATGTCTAATCATGACCGTGACAGTTTTACGGACGGAGGAAGCCGGAGTACCCGGAGAGAACCACCGAGCAACAACGAGCAGCTGCCAGCTCCCCAGCATCGTTACTACCCACTGCAGCACAGGCAAGGTTAGGTTGGTTGAAGACATGCGCACTATCGACGTGCAGTATGCCTTGGTACACGGCGTCATCGTGCCCCCATGTGGACAATCAGGGTGAAGTGCCTTGCCCAAGGACACAACGCGGGAGTTCGAATCGATCGCTCTGACGGTCACCCATCCAAGGACTAACCGGGCTCGTTAACCCTCAGTACGAACTTGAAAACTAACTGAATATATTTCTGTGAAACATCAACAAACGAAAAAAGTCCGAATCATTTGTCTATAATTATTATTTCAAAGAATTAGTTTTGTTTAACGAATATAATAAAAAATAGAGAATATTTTATTATTCTCAAGTTGCCTGACTCCAGTCAAGTTAATAAGAGTTTTTTTTCCAAATATCGCCCTATTGTACGTCATCTTTTTATTCTGTAATATCACGCAGAGACATATTGGCAAAACATTGAAAGTTGGTCATGTGGTTCATCTTTGCATTCTAGTGAATTTTCTGATAAAACTAGTACTGACTAGGGCGTCCGCCAGCGATTGCATTTGTTCGAGATCTTCCTGGACCATTGGAGATTCCGAATATTTGTTGCATAAAACCCAGCAAGTTTTTGGAGCTTCCATTTTGGCGTTGAAACCATCATCAGTTTTTGTCTCCTCTGCACAGATGATTTGTTGTCAAGACGTACGCCGAACATAAAATTGTCTTCAGTGCCGTGGAACTGATTTTATTACTCGCCTGTTCTATGAAATCCAAATCTACAGCAACACTAAACCATGCGAAAAATGAAAATCTGTTCCTATTTTTAAACAGAAGCGAATTTCACTGGAATTCTCTAAAAATCGTGCAACGCAATTACAATTTGAATCGCTGGCAATAGCTAAAAATCGTTCCCTGACTTCCAGCACATAGAATACATTGGAACTCAGGGGACGAAATAGTAACACAGGTTCCCTCGCAAATTTGTTTGGCGATAAAATGTGTTGTTTTTGTTGATAGTTGTCAAATGAATTGCTGACTGTTCTTTAAGTAACTGTTGTTATAGATGTGAAGGCGTGTAATAAACACAGAACGACACCCGTGTGTGAATGGGTTAATCGATATGGCACTGATGCCATCGCGGAAGGATAAAACTCGAGGTCTGCGGCCTATCATTTTATCCTTCCGCGCTGGCACTCGTGCCATATCGATTAACCCATTCACACGTGTGTGTCGTTCTGTGTATCGGTGTAATAGTTTTCTTAGAATTGCCTCCCACAACAAACTTTTCATGTTGTTTAAAGTACTGTGAAATAATACTGAAGTTGTTGGTCTTCCATTTTATTTTATGAATACTTTCTTTTCCATGTCCGAATTTAATCCCCAGGATTTACTGAGTAATTATTGCCTGTGGCGTACCTCGGGTATGGCAGGTGTGGCAGGTGATGCAGGTACCCTGGACGCTACTTTAAAGGGGGCAACGTGGAGCAGTTTCTGTTAAAGTCAGACATGCCATCCTCAAATAGTGAAAAGAAGAATTTTCTTCAGATGTATCATCTGTCTTTGATTATCATGGGTGAGAGGCACCAGGGTGGAAAGATTGTTAAATCACTTATGTAAATTATTAGGTAAAAATATAGTGCTGGGAGCAACATAACCACATACCTCAAAGTACTAGTGTTGAGCCTTTGTGCCAGCTAGCAGTAAGGCCATTCTCCTGTGCAAACTAGAGAGGCTGCGTTACCTTTCCACCTTCTCTGTTTTTACTACGCCAGTCATGCGTTTTAAGTCTCAACGTAATGTCCGTGTATATAAATATCAACAACTAACGCGCGATCTCGCCGAAGCGAGATCGCACGTTAGTTGTAGCTGTTTATTTTGGAGGAAGTTCTTTTAAGATGGAAATAACATGCCGTTCTACTCACATGTGTATGGTATAGGTGCTATTTTCCTTAGATACGCCGCTGATTATGGCATGATCTTTTGCGGCCGAGAACATCTGCCTTTCAGTATCACAGAATGGGCATTTGAAGACTACTGTTTCCTCCATATCCAGATTATTGTCAGCTGTCAATATAGACAGAAAGAAGGCTAGATAAATATATACTTATGGAGCATTATTTGGAACATCGATTAGAACACAAAAGTGAAATGAACAAGAATTTCAAACATTTTGAGACCAATAGTCTGCATTCACAGAGACTAGTTTTTATTAACTCTCTCTTGACTGGAGCAGCGTAAGGCAGGGTTCGCTTGAAGCCCAAAGAAAACTGTTCAGACACTAAACTCATCAGACAACAGTTTTAACATATTTACTTTCTGAATTGAACAAAATGCTGTATTTTTATTTATCTGTCGTCTACTGTTACTGTGTCTGATTTTATCATCGAAACTCCCCTGAAACAACAATGGGACATTATGATATTTATTTATTTGAAACTTAATGGATGATTCCATTAATCACGAATGGGTTAAATATTCGGCTGATTTCCATATACTTAGAGTATCATCATTATCGCCTATTTCTATGGTACTTGAATTGTTCTAATACTAAATAATCTATGTCTTATTATTCGCCGTCAACGTTCGTTCTATCCGCTTTTCGTCGCCTGAGTGCTAGAATGTTCTATGTCCCCCTATGTCGCCTGAGGGCTAGAATGTTCTATGTCCCCCATAGGGGGACATAGAACATTCTAGCACTCAGGCGTTGTATTTTCTTCCATTACTACATCGTTGTATTATCTACCATTACTACATCGCAAAACGTATTCCGGTGACGTCTCTTGATTAGCAAACGTATAAGTTGTTTTAAAAGATTTTGTTATAGATGGAACCTGATGATGACGCAGGCAGGATTAAATTATTACCGAGCCTCGCTTCAGAATTTTTCTCTTTTTATCAACTGCTTGTCCACTACCACTTTTTTTCTGCGAACTGCATTGTTCGTAAAAGCAAGGTGACAACACTTCATACTAAAAATAAAAATGCCTCGTCTTGCGTTTCAAAACTTCCGGTTTACCACCTGTGGGCTTAAAAACACATTTTTCCCAATGGTGCTTATTTTTAATATTATATCATTTTCAGATGAGGAAACTTTTTTTGAATTTCATAATAATGTTATGCCACAATCAGAATAATTATTTTGATCAGAAAACGATTTAATGCTCTTTCGGTTAATTACAAATATCATAGCTGAACTAAAATTGGGTTATATGTAAGTTTCAGTTATTTTATTCCACAGTTATAAGTTATTAATTAATTAATTAAACTCTTGTGAAATCAAAACACTTGTTTCTATTAAACATGACCGTAAAATGCGAACTAGATCATCTGAAGGTCAGAAAAGAATTTTGTTCGATCTCCACAGTCATGTAGAAACAATTAATGGTCTCATTTCACCCTAACAAACGTTTATTGGCAGAACGATCTAGAGTAGTACCTCAGCTGGTATAGATATTAATTAATAGATAATATAAATATTTATAAGTATTTAATTACATCAATTACCAAAGTATCCGTCAATATGAAGAATGATACAGCAATCATCTCTGGTAAACATTTAATCATATTATAAGGTACACATATTAACCTCTTTGGCTTTGAAGTAAATCTCATCAGTAATAGTACACCCACGTATTGTCGACACGTGTTGACTTTCTTCAGCAAAATATTTCTTGAGCTCATCATATCGAGAAAACAGACAGTATTGTTACTATGTTTTTGCAACACCTTAATCCTTTACCCAATATAAGTTGAACCCATTAGTACTAATGCTCCTTTCCTTAGTAATCCATTATTTTATCCTTGCTTTCCGACTCGGACAAATTCATTGAGCTTCTTCCAATAAACAAACAAAGTAGAAAGGTAATTTTGATTGGCAAGTTTTTATGTATTTTGTCCTTAAAATTAGGCAGTTCCGACGGTTTCGGAGTTATTGAGTTACCAACAGTTCGATAAATCTATCAAGGAAAGTAGTTTTATCACAGCTTATTATCTAATGATAGTATTCAACCAACAGGTTTTATTACAGTAAAGTGGTCTTAGTTGTCGTATTCCATCGCGTGAACGAGGTCCGATCCCCAAATCAAAGAAGACACCAAAGACAGCATGATGATAACTACCACGTGATACAGGATCATAAACAGACACAATGGTTTGTCATATGTCGACAAACACAAAGGCGATAGTTCGTTGAACTTTATCTACAGCTAAACTAGACTAGGGGGCTGAATTAATGAGGAACATTGATCTTACCACACTGTCAAATCAATGACGACCAAACATTGATCTTGCCACACTGTCAAATCAATGACGACCAAACATTGATCTTACCACATTGTCAAATCAATGACGACCAAACATTGATCTTACCACACAGTCAAGTCAATGACGATCAAACATTGATCTTACCACACTGTCAAATCAATGACGATCAAACATTGATCTTACCACACTGTCAAATCAATGACGACCAAACATTGATCTTACCACACTGTCAAACCAATGACTACCATACATTGATCTTACCACACTGTCAAATCAATGACGACCAAACATTGATCTTACAACTGTCAAATCAATTTCAACCAAACATTGATCTCACCACACTGTCAAATCAATGACGACCAAACATTGATCTTATCACACTGTCAAATCAATGACGACCAAACATTGATCTTACCACAATGTCAAATCAATGACGACCAAACATTGATCTTACCACACTGTCAAATCAGTGACGACCAAACATTGATCTCACCACACTGTCAAGCCAATGACGACCAAACATTGATCTCACCACACTGTCAAATCAGTTAGGACCAATCATTTATCTTACCACACTGACAAATCAATGACGACCAAACATTGATCTTACCACACTGTCAAATCAATGACGACCAAACATTGATCTCACCACACTGTCAAATCAATGACTACCATATATTGATCTTACCACACTGTCAAATCAATGACGACCAAACATTGATCTTACCACACTGTCAAATCAATGACGACCAAACATTGATCTCACCACACTGTCAAATCAATGACTACCATACATTGATCTTACCACACTGTCAAATCAGTGACGACCAAACATTGATCTTACCACACTGTCAAATCAATGACGACCAAACATTGATCTTACCACACTGTGAAATCAATGACGACCAAACATTGATCTTACCACACTGTCAAATCAATGACGACTAAACATTGATCTCACTACACTGTCAAATCAATGACTACCATACATTGATCTTATCACAATGTCAAACCAATGACTATCATATATTGATCTTACCACACTGTCAAACCAATGACGACCATACATTGATCTTACCACAATGTCAAGCCAATGACGACCATACATTGATCTTACCACAATGTCAAATCAATGAGGACCAACCATTGATCTTACAACTGTCAAATCAATTTCGACCAAACATTGATCTCACCACACTGTCAAATCAATGACGACCAAACATTAATCTTATCACACTGTCAAATCAATGACGACCAAACATTGATCTTACCACAATGTCAAATCAATGACGACCAAACATTGATCTTACCACACTGTCAAATCAGTGACGACCAAACATTGATCTCACCACACAGTCAAGTCAATGACGACCAAACATTGATCTCACCACACTGTGAAATCAGTTAGGACCAATCATTTATCTTACCACACTGACAAATCAATGACGACCAAACATTGATCTTACCACACTGTCAAACCAATGACGACCAAACATTGATCTTACCACACTGTCAAATCAATGACGACCAAACATTGATATCTCACCACACTGTCAAATCAATGACGACCAAACATTGATCTTACCACACTGTCAAACCAATGGCGACCAAACATTAATCTTACCACACTGTCAAACCAATGACGACCATACATTGATCTTACCACACTGTCAAATCAATGGCGACCAAACATTGATATGTCACCACACTGTCAAATCAATGACGACCAAAGATTGATCTTACCACACTGTCAAATCAATGACGACCAAGCATTGATCTTACCACATTGTCAAACCAATGACGACCATACATTGATCTTACCACACTGTCAAACCAATGGCAACCAAACATTGATCTCACCACACCGTCAAATCAATGACGACCATACATTGGTCTTACCACAATGTCAAATCAATGACGGCCAAACATTGATCTCATCACAATGTCAAATAAATGACGACCAAACATTGATCTTACCACATTGTGAAATCAGGGACGACCAAACATTGATCTTACCACACTGTCAAATCAATGACGACCACACATTGATCTTACCACACTGTCAAATCAATGACGACCAAACATTGATCTTACCACACTGTCAAATCAATGACGACCAAACATTGATCTTACCACACTGTCAAATCAATGACGACCAAACATTGATCTTACCACAATGTCAAATCAATGACGACCAAACATTGATCTTACCACAATGTCAAACCAATGACGACCAAACATTGATCTTACCACACTGTCAAATCATTGACAACCAAACATTGATCTTACCACAATGTCAAATCAATGACGACCAAACATTGATCTTACCACACTGGCAAATCATTGACGACCAAACATTGATCTTACCACACTGTCAAATCAATGACGACCAAACATTGATATTATCACACTGTCAAATCAATGACGACCAAACATTGATCTTACCACACTGTCAAATTAATGACGACCAAACATTGATCTTACCACACTGTCAAATCAATGACGACCAAACATTGATCTTATCACACTGTCAAATCAATGACGACCAAACATTGATTTACTGCACTGTCAAATCAATGAAGACCATACATTGATCTTACCATACTGTCAAATTAATGACGACCATACATTGATCTTATCACACAGTCGAATCAATGACGACTAAGCATTGATCTTCCCACACTGTCAAATCAATGACGACCAAACATTGATCTTACCACGCTGTCAATTCAATGACGACCAAACATTGATCTTACCACACTGTCAAATCAATGACGACCAAACATTGATCTTACCACACTGTCAAATCAATGACGACCAAACATTGATCTTACCACACTGTCAAATCAGTGACGACCAAATATTGATCTCACCACACTCTCAAATTAATGACGTCCAAACATTGATCTTACCACACTGTCAAACCAATGACGACCATACATTGATCTTACCACGCTGTCAAACCAATGACGACCATACATTGATCTTACCACACTGGGAAATCAATGACGACCATACATTGATCTTACCACACTGTCAAATCAATGACGACCATACATTGATCTTACCACACTGGCAAATCAATGACGACCAAACATTGTGTGCACGCTGACTTGTTCGTTTTGGTCTCAGATGAATGCGCACACGTCGGAAACACCCTTTCTCTTTACTTGTGTCTTTCTACTTTATTTTAGATAGGTGGCGCATTCATTTTGAACGCATTCTTTACACATATTATATTAATTTAAATCATATTTCCGTTGCATGCACACACCAGGCTCTCTCAGAAGCAAACATGTGCATACCAGGACGTCTCAGAAGCAAACAGATGTAAGGTTAGGTGAGATGTCGTGCAATTAAAGTGGCCACTTCACGGCGGCCGAAATGTAGGAAGTTACCGACGCAAGACTAAACTGGTTAAATTCCTAGTTGCATTATGGGGAAAATGCTTTATTAACATTGTACCCAACGTAATTACCAAAATTCTCAAAAATCGCCAATTAATTTTCGTTATATTTTCAGTTTTTGTCTCAAAAACATAGGTTATGACCCATCATTGGAACGAGCTCGTGACGAACTCGTTCCAATGATGGGTCATAGCCTATGTTTTGGAGGCACAAATTGAAAGAAATTAGTTATTCATGAATGTTTTTGCAGGTGTCTTCTGCTTTTCATGTTAGGTAAAGGGTTAATGAAATATCAATCCACGGGTTATATAGGTCGAGAACAGATGACGAACGGATGGCGAAAGACACCGCCGTTGTGGTTAAGGTACTGGTGGTGTAAACGTTCCCTTACAATTTGAGTTTTAAATATTGTGTAGAAAAGATAACAATTTCTGTAAATTGTGTATCAAGGGAGGTTACTTCATTTCTTACTTCATGACCAAAACTAATTACAGAATTGATTCCCTTCATTTGGAAACACCAAAACCAACCGAGATTTCTATTTGAGTCAAACATTTTTTTCTCTAATCCATTTGTTAATATATTCCGGATAGTAAATGTGATTTGGGAAAGAATATACAGTAGGGCCGCCGTGGAATGGTCACTTTCCACGGGTGGGCAATATTTCAACGGATGCGATAATATTAGATGCCAAGCACTAATTACAGGAATAATCATCAAAAATTTAATTACTGAAGCACCTGGTACAACCTTTATTAATACAAATTTTGGTGATGATGATTTTTATTACCTATTAAGCGCATGCGTGGACATCACTGCCCACGCGTGGATTACGACCAGTCCACGGCGGTTGTACTGTTTTATTTAGTATCGTTAGCCGTGTGTCTTTTGTTATTGATGCAATATCGTGGCTTCGGCCTTCATATACATGCATGTCTGTACCTTTCATTAGACTTTTTCAGCTTTCGATTACAGCGACTGAGAAAGTTCACTTCGAGATCGGCTCGATAGCTTCAACCTACAGTTAAAACTAGAAGTCCTTTCACGAACTGTGCGCTTATCTGGGCTTAATTTCGCGTAGTAATTGCGCGTAATTGCCATATCGAATGGCATCCAAAGAACGGAAGGTTCTCCCGGTTACTCACAGCGAACACAGGCAATATTTCTGTCAATGAACCTCCGGGTTACACGGAGGTCCATTGGCTGAAACATTGCTTGTGCACAGGCCATATGTACAGAATTTGATTGCCTTACTATGGTCATAGCGCGTTGATTAACGCGCAGATCGGCGTGCTATTTGTGCGCTTTTCATGACAGGACTTCGAGTTTTAACTGTACTTCTGCAAAAAATAATAAAGTCAAAGACGCGTACGAGAAGTCATTCTTTCGAGCGATTGCTAGATACCTCAGTTGTTTAGATACGCTTCAGGTCGTGATTGCATGGCCGGTTCCTGGCACTGCTCGATGTTTTCGGCACCTCCTTTTCCGACATGAAGCAAATAATTGTACAAGGAGCTCATTTGCTCGATAAGAGTCGAGTCGTCAGAACAATGCCTATTCCAGTAACTACCCGATAGCTTGATTAGTTTCTTGATAGGTCACTGTTCTAATTGCTATTTGTCTCTTCCCAGTTCATTGTAGTAGTAGTGTCAACCACAAAAATGAACAATAACTCACCAATTAAGCTGATTACATCTTCAGTTATATTTCACCACTAACGTGATAGAATTATGTCAAGTGTTTTTGCACTTAAACAGCAATTTAACATAAAGTGGGATTTAGGTCAGATGATACATTTACACTCCGCGGCCCAAAAGATTCGGCAAGATAATAGTTTCGAGCATCACCCTCTTTCAGTATCTGATCGAATGCCCTTGGTCCCTTGTATTATCATTTACTGAATACAAAATGATCAATAAACTTCACTACAAACTAAGTGGGTCGTTTTTCCACGTAATGTAAGCACGCAATAGAAAAAGTGATTGAGAGGTAAGTCCGAGTCGAACTTGTCATGTTATTTACCCTGTGAACTTGACAATACACGTAAGCCTAAGTTCTCCCACGAGAGAGTCCTAGATGGCTTCAATCATTGCAAATCGAGATCAGCTTTTTGGTCGTTCTGCGATTTACATGTACCTCACCCTTATATCATGGCTTATGTGTCTCCTTCACCTGTAAATAAATAAATAAATAAATAAATAAATAAATAAATAAATAAATAAATAAATAAAATAAATAAAAATAATAAAGAGTCGATTAATTTAAGAAAAACACCCACTTCTTCCCGAGGAGGAAACACACATTCGACGCAAAGGCATGTTGAATACACACAATAGACCTTTGGACAGAATATTAACGCCTCCATACGGAAACCAAAAAATCATCTTTCTCTCTTCGTATATTTTTGTCTATTGTCTGAGAGTTTAGATTAAATAAATTCAGATGGAAACAAATTAAATGTTCCTCAAACAAAACACTTTTCGATATGTCGCTAATTGCCTGCAGTGATATTTAATGATTACTTGTTACAAACAGAAATTTTAGACAGTGTTCACTGTTCGTTAACCCTCAGTACGAACGTGAAAACTAACTGAATATATTTCTGTAAAACAATAACACACGAAAGAGGCCCGAAACATTTGTTTATAATTATAAGTCAAAGAATTAGTTTCGTTTAGCGAATATAACAGTAAATAGAAGATATGTGGTGTTTTTGAGTCAATACTGAACATTATCTCATGAGTGACCGAGAGAAATGTTTGTTGCGCGAGCGAATATAACCCTTTGTCTTGGTCACGAGTGAGATAATTTTCGATATCCACTCAAAAACACTAAATTGTCCTTTTATTATACGCTTTAAAAATCTGATCATTCCTATCAATAATTCCACTCGTTTCAAACTTTGAATTGATGCATGAAAGTAAACAGCTGATGCGCATTGATACGCAGAAGTGATTTGATGGATACTCGGAACAGGTAGCGTCTTGCGATCTGATTCAGCTGGCGGATTTCATGCATCAATTCAAGGCGAATACGTGTTAAATTATTGCTGGAAATGAAGGGTATCCACTCAAAAGCACTAGATTGTCTTTTCTTTATACGTTTTCAGAACAAATTTATTATTTTCAGTGATAATTTGACTGGTATTCACCTTGATGGGGTGCTTTAAATGTCGCCATTTTGATTGATACCGTGAAAGTGAAAATTTCTATATCTTCACAGTCGGGATACGATTTCTATCTTTCCGTTATTTTTTTCGTTAATTTATCATTTAGCGTATAATAAAACACGAAATTATTTCTTGTACATGACAGCTCGCTTGTCATTTACTGACATAACGAGCACTTTCATACAAAACACATTTGAAACGTAAGGTTATTTTTGTAGTTTCGCCAAAATGGTAAACTTTTTTTTTAAATTAGCTGCTTTCAGAGAAAATCCGACAACATTTTTTCGACAGTTATGGTCATCGGGGTGGGGGATGTATGACACTCAACTATAGGCCCAAAACACTAGTTTCGGGTCTACGTTTGAGTTTTGAGTGTTTATTGGTAATCTACTCTACCAACATTACATGCAGCTTATATAATAATAACACTTTGGCCGGCCGCTGATTTGTCGCGGTTCTCGGATGTGAAGGCCATGGTTACCCATGTACTCCCAACTGCCTCCCTATTCCTACGCTTCTTCTCTCCTCCCAACACTCGGAGTCGAACTGCTTGATGACATCACTTGCCTCATTCTTTCCAATCTATCCGAGTAGCATATTAACCCTCTCCTTTGAGTCTCCCACTAACCACATGTCCTTCATTCTTCCAACCCACTTCCCCATTACACTCCCAGTTAATCTCATTCTTTTAGACAGGTATTTTGGGCATTCTAGAAGAAAGTGTTCCAGGGTATCCATCACGCCCAAATTACACATCTGGCACTCTTTTTCACTGTTTTTCCCAATTTCCACCCTCAGCTACAGGGCCCCGACCTCAACTTGAACAACAGTGACCCTCCAAAAGTGCCATCAAGGTGCTATTTAAAACTAGGCTTCTCTTTGTCACGCAGGCCACCCAAAGACCTCTTTGATTTGCCCACCTCTCGCCAATTAAGGTTACCATCTTCAATGACCCATTCTCTGACGATTGTTTTACCCAGGATTGCCCCAACGTCTAGGTCCGAGATCTCCAATGAGTAGTTCTCTATTAGTTCACTCACTTGGACCATCCATCCTGTCTTTGATATTTGAGTTGAAAATTCTCAGGAACATTACTTTACACCATCGGCTGTCGGGGAGATTTACCAAATAATTAAGATAACCGAGCTTCAACAGGTCTATCCTGTCCTCGATCCTCATCCACCCAAGCTCACCCCTGATTGCTTCTAGTGCTGCGGCATTACTCGACCCTATTATCCATCGGCCTGCATCGTTCTGCAGGACTTCCAAGCTCTTTACAGACGTCTGGTTTAGGGGTACCATTTCCGTACCATATGTTATACTTGGCAGACCCACCATTCCCCATATGGTTTTCTCCACGAAAACCTTATTGAAACTGTTTCTCCCTATAGGTTTCATTTGGGTAAGGATTCGCTTCCCCTTCAGAATCAATTTATTTGTGTGATTCCGTAGATGCCTTTCGCACCTCCTCCGTTTTAATTTCGCTGCACACGAAGTTCGATAGATTTTCCTCGACCTGGTTCGGACACTCCGCTAGGTTCCCTATGCCCCATCGCTTATCGTTTACCTTTTCCCAGTGCTTGACTAGTTCTAATGCGATTTGATGTTGATCATCTGTAACTCTGCCATTTACTTTAATAATCTGTGGGTTACTTCCATTGTTATCTTTATTCACCCATTTCCAAAATACGTTCGATCGAACACGACCAGTCTGTCATTCTTACCGTCCTAATAAGACTGCTATTTCGCACTATCCGATTATCGTCTTTAATCTTATTTACTTTATTTCGTGCTTGTTGATATTCTTCCTTTGCTACCGTGGCCTCGTTGCTTTCCGCCTCCTTAAGTATTCTACTTCTCCTGTATGCAGCACATTTAGTTTTTCTACACTTTGTGGCCCTTTTCAGTTCTTCGATCACTCTGTACCCAAGTTCCCGTGTTGGCACCCTAATCTTTCCTACACTTTTTTCCTTCCCTGCCTCCACTAGGCTCGCAACTATGGTATTGACCATCTTCTGGACACTGCCCCCCTTGGGTATCGTTGCCAGCTTTGGTTTCAATTTTTCTTCGAACTTCGCCCAGTTAGCATCCTTATTGTATACAGTACGATCAAAAATCCATGCGTGAGCAATATTTCCACGCATGCGTTAACAATGAATCGCCGACATAAAACAATGGATTGAATCGACATCAAATTTTCAATGAATTAACCCTTTCACTGCCATAGGTCCGTTCTGAGTACGCACCCTAATATTGATATCCAGTGCTGTAAGTCCGTACGGAAATACCACATACAGAGAATGGATACAACAGCACACTATTATTTTCAATCATCAAAAAACCTGGCATCACAGGCTGTTATATATTTTTTTGTTTTGTCGTTCTGTGGCACAGAACGACAAAACACAAAAATTATATAACGTCCGTTGGGGCACAGGTTGGACTACTTGTTCAGCTATTAGTGAGGGTTTTCTTTCTGGTGTTCTAAAAATTCAAATATAAATCAAAAAAAAAATAAAGTTACCTTTCTTGATACCATTCAAAGGTTAAAGGTTAGTGTGACTCAAAAATGTAAGTCAAATGGGAAATAAATACAAGTGATAAGACACTTGGACAAGATATCCTTTTTCTGTGGATAGCTGGAGGGTCCTGGATGAGATTATTACATTGTGTTCAAATATGTACTAACAACTATAAAATTACAAATAAGTCTATGTCCCCGATGTTTTCAGTTCTTTTCCCTTTAACCCCATTTCAGTCAAAAAACTTTACTGTACAGGATATTATCAATTCGCGAAGTAGCGAAGGGGTTAACGATCCGGTGCTTCTTTTATTGAATATTTGCTGAAAACTACTGATTATTGATAGAGAAAAGCACCAGTGGGCATCACTGCCCACGCGTGGATTACGATAATTCCACGGCGGCTGTACCGTAAAAAACTAAAGTGTTAAAAACTGCACTTGAAGTGCTTTATTTAACACTTTCTAAGTGCTGAACTAGCACTTTGTTCAAGTGTAGATATCCCAGAACTTGACAGGTGTTGACAATAATACCACTTGACAAGTGTAATGTCGCGACACTTAAAAGGAAACAACGCAGATGACGCGGATCAGGCTCGAACTCTCGAGCCTGATCCACGTCATCTGCGTTGTGTCCTTTTAATTATGCACCCACCAAGCGCAAATCAAATTATGGACGATTCTGGAAGAACCACCAATGCCAGACACATGGGAAGTGCCATCCATTCAAGTTTCAGATGTCTGACGATTGTAATGTTTAAGTGCTTAGAGCATTGCTCTTTGAGTGTTAAAATCAAACCCTAAGAGTTCGAATGGGTTTAACACATTGAAAGTGTCAGTTTAAACACTTTAGTTTTTAGTGTGTGTGCCGTTGTTATGATACAGCATTGGACTGCTGAGTTTCAGTATTTAATAAGCAAACTGGCAACATCATGGCTTCGTTCTGGAAATTTTAATCCCTACAAGTTGTGACTTAAAGCTAACATCTATTTAAGTTAGCATGAGATAGGACAGTACATTGTGACAGCATCATTCCCACAGTTGATTCTTCCAGAAAGTCAAGGGACACTTGGAAGTCCTTCACTTCCTAGATCAATCCCGGAACATATGGCCTTAGAGACTATGACACTCCCTGTTCGGCCTCCACTCTGTGTTTATCCGGTGGAAGAGACATGTTCGCTACTACGGGCATACCTACCAGTGTGGCACTCTGGTTGAATTCAAAGTTTTGTGAAGTGATTCTGCAATGGCGTTGGGATTTAAGTTCTTTCTTCAAATACGAGACAACGGTAACCCAAAAGACGTAACAAAAAACGCATTAGTGTATGGGCACAATTCTGATCGATATTACAAGGAATTACGTTTTAATAAGTTACATTTGATTGTTCACTTAACTGGAAGAGTACTAAAATATATTTAATGGAAAAAATTTCTTCACATGTCTTTGCATTGTTACATTTTATGAGAGATTGCCTGCAGGCACCACTCTCCCATAAAATGTAACAAGGAAAAATCTCACAGACTAAATAACTTCACTTTAAAGATAATATGAATCACATCCATTGAATATGAACCCTATAACCCTTTACCAGCGTAACGGCCAAGACCGGCCAGCGCTATTTCCAAAAATTAATATTCAATTTTCATTATTTTTTTCATTTTTTTCTCAAAAGCTATGGTTTTAACGCGAAAAGTGAAAAAAAATAGTTATTCAAGATTTTTATTTGGAAGTGTCATCTGCTTTTCGTGTTAAGATACGGTTCCTGTGCTTCAGAATAAAGCCCAAATATGGGCTTCCAGCACCCTACCAGTTAAAATCGATTTGTAATTACGTATTTATCTTGGTACAGAGTTTTTGGTAACTCTTTACCCAACACAAATAGAAGAGGGTGCTTAGAAGTCCTTCAACAAATATTTTGTTTTCTTTTTTCTCCAGAGCATTGTATTTGATATCACATCGGAACGAGCTCGATGTTTAAAAAAGTAATAAAATTTGAGTAGCCATTTTTTGTGAACTGCGTTGGCCGATTATGCTGTTACGTAAGGTAAAAGTTAAAACTCATGCTAATTTACGAGTGAGAGTGGAGAAACAGCTGTCCCAAACGCTTGATGTCAAACAGATAAACGAATAATCTCGGACAGACGTTGGATTGCGAGCAAACAGACGAACTGAGTAGGAAAAAAACCCCAAAACAGTCAGTACTTCTACAGCTCGTCGGCTGAGTGCTAGCATGTTCTATGTCTCATAGGGGATATAGAACATTCTAGCACTCAGGCGACGATGCTGCTCACCCATCGGTTGCAGTTAAAAAGAGAATCTTACCCACCGTTGTCTTGTATAGACTATTAGGCACTTCTCTTATGTCATATACACGACAGAGAAAACGGAACGGATAGGGAGGTATTGCTATTGTTCTCAGAAGTCTTAAGCGAATGCTCGACAGAAACATACCAATACAATCAAATCACTTCCTCTTCCTTTGACGAATTTTTGGAAGTGATGCAAAATCACCTCGATAGCTTAACATGTGATAAACGGCCATTTCTAAAAATAGGAAGTTCTGGATCGCGATGCGATGAATTTCTATTTTTAGAATAATGTTTTGTCACCTTACTTTTTCGAATAAGGAATTTCGAGGAAAAACTTGTTCCCAAAGAGATGTTGTAACCAGTTGAACGTACGTATATTTGTACCAACTCATTTTCTAATAAAAAAGTGGAAAGTACTTGATGTATATGATTAATTGACGAAAAGCGTCCGTTAAATCCTCGAAAGAGTTTCAATTTTGCCCTCCGAGTTTCACATCAAATGTCACGCTTAACCATTTTCGTTCGAAATTACTCCATACCCTCTACACATAATTATTAGTTATTACTGACCCGACCTATAGTTTCAAAGTTACAGTACGTCCGCCGTGGATTGGTCACTTTCTACGAGGTGGACAATATTTCCACGGACGTAATAATATTAGACTACAAACACTAATTATATGAATAATCATCAAAAATTTAATTAAAAAAGCACCTGGTAAAACCCGGTGTTTTATGAATTAAAATTTCCTGATGATGAATTTTATTACATGGTAAACGGAACCGTGGACACCACTGTCCACGCGTGGATTTCAACCAGTCCACGGTAACATCACTGTCCACGCGTGGATTTCAACCAGTCCACGGCGATATCACTGTCCACGCGTGGATTTCAACCAGTCCACGGCGATATCAATGTCCACGCGTGGATTTCAACCAGTCCACGGTAACATCACTGTCCACGCGTGGATTTCAACCAGTCCACGGCGACATCACTGTCCATGCGTGGATTTCAACCAGTCCACGGCGACATCACTGTCCACACGTGGATTTCAACCAGTTCACGACGACAGCACTGTCCACGTGCAGATTTCAACCAGTCCGCGGCGACATCACTGTCCACGCGTTGATTTCAACAAGTCCACGACGACATCACTATCAACGCGTGGATTTCAACCAGTCCACGGCGACATCACTGTCCACGCGTGGATTTCAACCAGTCCACGGCGACATCACTGTCCACGTGTGGATTTTGACCAGTCCACGACGACATCACTATCAACGCGTGGATTTCAACCAGTCCACGGCGACATCACTGTCCACACGTGGATTTCAACCAGTCCACGGCGACATCACTGTCCACGTGTGGATTTCAACCAGTCCACGACGACATCACTATCCACGCGTGGATTTCAACCAGTCCACGGCCACATCACTGTCCACGCGTGGATTTCAACCAGTCAACGGCGACATCAGTGTCCACGCGTGGATTTCAACCAGTCCACGGCGACATCACTATCAACGCGTGGATTTCAACCAGTCCACGGTGACATCACTGTCCACGCGTGGATTCCAACCAGTCCAAGGCGACATCACTGTCCACGCGTGTATTTCAACTAGTCCACGGCGACATCACTGTCCACGCGTGGATTTAAACCAGCCCACGGCGGCTGTATTGTAAGTTCTATATGGTTTCAATATCGGTAGAAAACTGGCTCTAAAACATCAAACCCTCAAAACGTTAGTGTCCGCATGGTTAGTAGATGCACCCCGATCCAATAGTTGCTTCGCTGAACATTATTTATCTGCACAGTTCAGGTGGTCTCCCGATGTCAACAGAAACCGAATTCAATAAAATGGTATTTTGATACATTCTGTCGATTACGGATATAGTTCTACAGTTCTATGAAGAAAACTTAAAAAATATCTTGACAGTTACCGAAAATGTCATAAACTTAATAAAAACAATTATGTACACGTTACAAAGTAATTAAACACAGAACACTCAGGACGCTGATTATACACGCTGGCAGCATATTATATATAAGTTTTCAGCTCCTAACGTATAATATTCGAAGTTTTTTTCTCGTCGGGGACGTCGGAACGTGGGAGGGGGGGGGGGGGTTGACCGCTTGCCCTTTGCCAAAGCAAGAGTGCCCTCATTCAGGGAGATTCACAAAGCCATTTCATATCTTTGCTATCAATAACAGTATGATGGAACGAGAGTACTGTTATTCTGTAGTTTTGAGTATACAGGTGCTAATTTCGCCCCCGCCTTTTCCATTCCGACATGTTTGTTTTTTCTTTGCAATTCTTAACGGAAATTTCTGTATTAGATATACTGATTCGTGAACCATATTTTCATTATAATATTTGGCAATGGTGAGATTCCGAGATGATCAAGGATCATACATGTACAGACGACATCCTGAAACAGTAGATACGCAATGTTGTCTAATGGAATCGCATTATCTCCAGACATTTTCACGAATTTGGCAAACTTCTCACGTTGTCTAATTCCATTCAAGTTAATTAGAGCTTTTTCCAAACTTCTCACGATTGCTATGTCATCTTCCGTTTCTATAATATCACGAAGAGACATATTGGTGAAACATAGTGAAAGCTGGTCATTTGGCTCATCTTTGCATTCTATTGAAGTTTCTGTGTAAGGGCGTCCACCAGTGATTGTATTTGTTCGAGACCTTCGGGACCACTGGAGAGTCAGAATTTTGTCGCATAAAACCAACTATGCTTTTGAATGAGCTTCTTTTCAGGGGTGAAAACATCAGCTTTCGTCTGTTCTGCGCAGGAGACTTATCAAGACATTCGCCGAGCATTAAGTTGTCTTGAATGATTCAATGTAATAGTTCTCCTAGAATTGTCTCACACAATAAATGTCTCAAGTTTTGTTTAGATTCCAATGGAATAAAGTCGAAATTGTTCATCTTCCACTTTTTATGGAATTTATCAGTTCCATGTCCGAATTTAATCCATAGTATTTATCGGGGGATGGTCAATTATTACATTCACAGCGGACGAGAACACCTGCCTGTCAGTTAAGGTCTTGCGAATCACATATTTTAGATTCTCTTAATTGAAATCGAATCCAACCACGAATCGTAAACACTCATCTTGAAGTCCCGACTGATAGAATATTCCAACTACATTATCAAGGCATGCCTTCGCCGAAGGCATGCCTTGATGATGTAGTTGGAATATTACCTAGTAAGGATTTTTCAAACAATCGGCGGCTGTACTGTTGTTATGATACAGCACTGGATTGCAGAGTATCAGCATTTAATAAGCAAACTGGCAACCTCATGACTTCGTTCTGGAAATTTTAACCCTTACAGGTTGTGTCTCAAAGCTAACATCTATTTAAGTTAGCATGAACAATCCTAGTAAGGATTGTTCAAAAACAGAAACGGATGCGAGAATTCTGTACTGTGGACTGTGAGCCCATTGTTGATATTGCTTGGGAACTTTACATTTGCTTTCTGCTTCGAATCTTAAGTTGGTATCCGATTCTATTCGAAATCGGCTGTCCGATTCGGTTTTTTCGACTAATGTAACCGGAATTAGCATCGATGATGGCAAGGATACAGATACGTTTTATGTTAATATAGCGGAAGTTACACAGTCGTTAAGTTCAACATTATATATGCACAATTTCTCTCTCAGATTTACGTTTTCTGAGACGACGAAGATGACTGATTCCAAGCGAAATTACAGTGAAAAGATTCGAAAAAAACCGAATCGGACAGTCGATTGCGAATAGAATCGGATACCAACTTACGATTCGAGATAGAATCGAATATCGAAGTTTCGCAGGACCCTACTTTCAGTATTACACTATGGACATTTGAGGTCCACTGTTTCTTCCATATCAAAATTATTGTCATCTGTGAACAGAGAGAAACAGAGCGAGATAAATATATTCTTATGAAAAATTATTTGGAACATCGATTTGAACACAAAACTGAAATGAACGAGAATTTTAGACATTTTGAGACATATAGTTTGCATTCAAAGAGACAAGTATTTATTAACTCTTTTATGACAGCGTAATGCAAAACAATTATGTTCACGTTATATGACAATAAGCTCATCAAACAACAGTTTTATCCATATTTAATTTTTGAATTGAACAACATGCTGTATTTCTATTTATATTTTAAATACATTTTATGATCAAAACGACCCTGAAACAACAATGGGCCATTATGATATTTATATATTTGAAACTTAATGGGTGATTCCATTAGTCACGAATGGGTTAAATATTAGGTTGATTTCCCTAAACTTAGAATATCATTATCTTGTATTACTATGGTATATGCAATGTTCTAATATTAAAGAATGAATGTCATATTATTCTCCGTCATGGTTTGTGCTGTCAGCTTTTATCTTCCACTATTACATCGTAAAGCGTATTCTGGCGACATCTCTTGATTAACAATCGTATGAGTTGTTTAAATAGATTTTGTTATGTATGTAATCTGATAATGAGGCAGTCTGGGTTTGAAAGTTAGTCAGATTTAGGAAACTTAGAACCATATTTCCAGCAAAGCGATAGAAATCGACCTTAGTGATGAGTCGCAATCTTGCCATACATAGTTGCAGGTATGAAAACGTGTTATCTTATAATCTCCCTTATATATTTATTTGACCGCGATATAACACACAACACAATATATTAAAATGGTACTTTCGGTATGTTCGAACGTGTTAATTTTGTTGACCCCACCCGTTTAAACACTGAGAATCACATCAAATGGAAACACTTAGTTTATGACACAGTTATGACGTTACTGCAAAATTAAATAATTGATCTAGTTCATTCAGTGTCATAATAATCTCATTAATTTAATAATTGCTATTTTCGTATGAAGTCTTTACTCCTCTGTTCTATTACTTCGTGAATGCTGATCGATCCTATGCTACACAATGTGAACCGCCCCAGAGACGAAAAGTGCAAAAATAGCTCGAGCGAATACTAAACATCCCGAGAAAGGCCTAAACAAATAAACACAAATTCGTCTCCTGTAAGATATGTTAAGAATTCATTATCGAGGCCTGGGAAACTCCGATTTACCGGAAATAGATTCATTCATTCATTAATCTGATCAAGCCTCCAGTTTTTATCCTTCCGCGATGGCACAAGTGTCAGATAGATTAACCCGTTCACACGCGTGTGTCGTTCTGTGTTTATTACACGCCTTCACGTCTATAAAAAAAACAATTATTAGAAGGACACTCAGCAATTCATTTGACAACTGTCAACAAAAACAACACATTTTATCGCCAACACAATTTGAGAGGGGGGCCCGTATTGCTATTTCGTCCCCTGAGTTCCAATATGCTCTGTGTGCCTACTGCACATAGAACACATTGGAACTCAGGGGACGATATTTTCAGCTATCACTAGCGATTCACATTGAAATTGCATTGCACGATTTGTAGAAAATTCCAGTGAAATTTTACTTCTATTTTAAAAGTAGTCTGTCAACGATTTCCGTTCCGCACATATGTGCGTAACAGGTTTTCATTTATCCGCACGGTTACTGTTGCTGTAGATGGGGATAACATAGAACAGGCGTGTAATAAAATAAATGTAGTGTGCGTGTTGCCGACTTTAGTCGCATTGGTATTTCCCGGGATACTATGTTAGGTATATGAAGTTTTTTTATAATGACTCCGAAATGTTTCAGCATCTGAGATACATAAATCTTACCGAGTTGACAGCACTCATTCAGACAAGGCATTCGCCCAAAATAACTTCGATTGACAGCTAGGACCATTTTGACACACAACTATGCGGACACTAACAATGTAACTGGTGGATTAGGTTCTGGGCAACTATGCGACACTCCTGCTTTGGAGGGTGCCTTTGTTTGAAGGTGCTTCCCTGGAATATTTGAACCACTCGGTATTGAACCGGGGTATGATGTGTCGGTCTAACAACGAATTACATTTGAGGACACGGTGCCGAGTGAAAGTTACAGTAGAGAGTGGTCAGAATGAGACTAGAAGCGACATACCGAAGGCGAAAGTGAAATCGACTCGATGAAAGAATGATGACATTTCGTCGCCCGAATGCTAGAATGTTCTATGTCCCCTATGGGACATAGAACATTCTAGCACTCAGGCGGGGGTTTGCTGCGAAATTTGAAGCTGACATTGAAATTGGTTGGAGGACAGAAAGGCGTTGTTCGTCAATTATTAATCATACACATCTATTATTTGTCGCTTTCTGTGATTAGGAAATGAGTTAGTACTAATATACTTACGTTCAAATAGTTAAACTATCTCTTTGTAAAAAAGTTTTCTTCGAAATTCCTTGATCGAAGGAGCAAGATGACAGAATGTCATTGTAAAAATTAAAATGCCTCTCCTGGCGATCCAGAGCATCTGGTTTCCAGAAGAGTCCGTTTATCACCTGTGAGCTTTAAAACACATTTTGCCAATGGTGCTTATTTTTAATATTATATCATTTTCAAATCAGAAAACTTTCTTTGAATTTCATAATAATGTTATGCCACAATCAGAATAATTATTTTGATCAGAAAACGATTTTATGCTCTTTCGGTTAATTAAAAATATCATAGCTGAACTAAAATTGTTTTTTCTGTAAGTTTTAGTTTTTATATTCTGCAGTTATAAGCTATTAATTAATTAATTAAACTCTTGCGTAAGTCCTTCAAAACACTTGTTTCTATATTAAACTTGACAGTATGGAACAGAACTGGATTCCCGGAAGGTCAGAAAAGAATTTTGTTCGATCACCACATGGAGAAACAATTAATGGTCTCATTTCACCCTAACAAACGTTTATTGGTAGAACGATCTAGAGTAGTACCTCAGCTGGTATAGATATTAATTAATAGGTAATATAAATATTTATAAGTATTTGATTACATCAATTACCAAAGTATCCGTCAATATGAAGAATGATACGGCAATCATCTCTGGTAAACATTTAATCATATTATAAGGTACACATATTAACCTCTTTGGCTTTGAAGTAAATCTCATCAGTAATAGTACACCCACGTATTGTCGACGCGTGTTGACTTTCTTCAGCAAAATATTTCTAGAGCTCATCATATCGAGAAAACAGACAGTATTGTTACTAAGTTTTTGCAACACCTTAATCCTTTACCCAATATACGTTGAACCCATTAGTACTAATGCTCCTTTCCTTAGTAATCCATCATTTTATCCTTGCTTTCCGACTCGGACAAATTCATTGAGATTGTTCCAATAAACAAACAAAGACGATAACGTAGAAAAATAAAAATGTAATTTTGATTGGCAAGTTTTTGTGTATTTTGTCTTTAAAATTAGACATTTTTGACGGTTTCGGTGTTATTGAGTTACCAACAGTTCGATAAATCTATCAAGGAAAGTAGTTTTATCACATGACTATTGTTAAGTTCAATGAAAAAGTCCATCTGATATTCTTCTATATGAGAACACGTGTAATATGACCTGCAAGGATTTTCATTGGCTGAATTTCAAGCCTCATTACCTAATTAATATTCATATTGTACCACTCCATTGTTTACAAACAAAACACGTCGCGTGTACTTATCTATCGAGTGAACGAAATTGTGAAAATAGATGGAAAAGGAGAAGGGGAAATGGTTAAGAGCATTGATTCCACAAAAGGCTTGTTATACACTGTGAAAATAATAGGTATCGACTTTGAAGTGATCCTCTCGGCAAAACGTTTGAGCCCATTACACGATGAATGCTACCAGACTCTAGATTGCCAAGAAACTGTTGGCGTTGCTAAGCAAACGGACGCTACTCAGCACCGTCGTTTTGTTAATGCCAGTGGTGCAGATATAGATGGATTTGTTGAAAAAGAAACAAATAAAAACACTTTAAGCAAGACCTTTTATGATATGAAGTTAGTAAGAAATTTTCTTCAAAGCAATGATATAAATGAGCATCGTGAAATTCACAACATACCGCCCAGTGAACTGTGTGTTATTTTATGCAAATTTATCCTGTCAGTCAGAAAATTTGACGGCTCTGAATATGAACCAAGCTCGTTGCGTGGATTTATTTCCAGTATTGACAGAAATTTAAAACGTTTTAATTATGGTCACACAATAGTTAGCAGTGTAGAATTTGTGAAAGTGAGAGACATATTGAAGGCAAAACAACGACAACTGAAACAAAGTGGCTTGGGCAATCGGGAAATGAAGGCGGAGCCAATAAGTGACAATGAAATTGACATTTTGTGGCAAAGCGGTCAACTGGGTTCTTCGATACCCGAATCTATAATAAACTCCTTGTGGTTTTTAAACACTATTCACTTTGGTTTACGGGGCTCAGATGGGCACCGTAAAATGTGTGTGTGTGGGGGGGGGGGGGGATGTTAGTTTTCACAAGGACCCAAATGGCCAGGAATATTTACAGTTTATAGAAAGACAAACAAAAACTCGCCCTGGTGACAATGTGAGAGATGTTCGAAGTGTGCCACCCAGAATGTGGTGTAACTTTGATTTACCAGAAAGGTGTCCTGTGAATATTTATAAAAAGTACTCTCTTTTAAAGCCCTCTGGTTACAGTGACGAAAATGACCCTTTTTATATAGCAACACATACTAAACAAGATATTACGAATGTTGGTGATCAGTGGTTTAAAAGACAGCCGACTGGAATAAATAAACTTACCTCCATCATGAAGCGCATGGCAAAAGCAGCTGGTCTGTCACCGGAAAAGAAACTTACAAATCACAGTGCTCGCAAACATCTTGTTCAGAAACTTAGTGAATATAACACCCCTGCTCACTAGATTATGCAAATCACAGGACACAAGAATATTCAGTCAATTAACAATTACAGCCATATCAATGAACAACAACACAAACAAATATCTCGTATGTTATCTAACTCCAATCTTCAAACTGAAAATAGGCCTCAATATCCTAAATCCATGGACACAGATGTAGTTTATCAAAACCAGTCAATTTCTAACACAAATTCCACTGATCGAAACACACAATTTGCGGGTAGACTACAGAATATGTTCACAGGCAATATTTATGGTGGGCACTTTGAAATACACATTCATAACCCAGAAACATCATCAGCCCAACCCGCTCAGAAACGTAGGCGCATTATTGTGTCCGACAGCGACTCGGATTAAAGTTTATAAAATATAGAAATTGCAAATCCCTTCTTTGGATTTGCTTCTCTTATTGTTGACAATTGAATTACTAATGAGGGTTTTGTTGCAATCTGTTTATTAAATGTCAACAAGACCGTTTGGTTTGAGAACTATTTTGTAAAGCGGAAGTATTGAACGCATTCAGTCAACATGGAGAAAGTAGGTTAATTTTCTTTTTCCATATACGGGAACACCGACTCGTTACAAATAAATCGGTTCAAGTTCGTTTGTGTTTGTCATGTGATAAAAATAATCTGAAATTCGTTTCTCTTTGACATAAGATTTATGAAACTCGTTTCGACAATTTTATTTTAGCTCATCAGAGGCTCACTAAAATAAAATTGTCTACACTCGTTTCATAAATCTTATATCAAAGAGAAACTCATTACATATCCTCTGTTATTATTTGTTACAGTAAAGTGATCTGAGTTGTCGTATTCCAACCCAGGTTCTCGATCTGAACAAACATGAATCTGTTCAAATCGAGTCCCTTGGTTGTAATACGACAATACGAATTTTTAAAACAAATTAATATTTTACACATTTATATTAATTTGACTCGTGTTCCCGTTAAATGCGCATACCTTGACTTCTGAGGAACAAACAGAGGGCCACTAATCCACCTCTCACCTAGATTTAGGGTCAGGTGAGAGGTGCTACAATTTATTTCTCATTTGGTATTGCAAATTACACCCAATTATGTGACTAGTAAATTGAAGTTTTTCGAAAATCCAACATCACCACTTATCTAACAATAGTATCGTCCCATAACCCCTTGAACTCCTGTGTCCTGGAATAGTATCGCCATTATATACACTTACAGTGAGATGGGTCAGTCCAATATCAATATACAGGAAGGATAAAATAATAACTGCAGTCTGTGGAATGGTATCGCCTTGTGTACACTTACAGTGAGATGGGTCAGTCCAATATCAATATACAGGAAGGATAAAATAATAACTGAAGTCTGTGGAATGGTATCGCCTTGTGTACACTTACAATGAGATGGGTCAGTCCAATATCAATATACAGGAAGGATAAAATAATAACTGCAGTCTGTGGAATGGTATCGCTTTTGTGTACACTTACAGTGAGATGGGTCAGTCCAATATCAATATACAGGAAGGATAAAATAATAACTGCAGTCTGTGGAATGGTATCGCCTTGTGTACACTTACAGTGAGATGGGTCAGTCCAATATCAATATACAGGAAGGATAAAATAATAACTGAAGTCTGTGGAATGGTATCGCTTTTGTGTACACTTACAGTGAGATGGGTCAGCCCAGTATCAATATACAGGAAGGATAAAATAATAACTGCAGTCTGTGGAATGGTATCGCCTTGTGTACACTTACAGTGAGATGGGTCAGCCCAGTATCAATATACAGGAAGGATAAAATAATAACTGAAGTCTGTGGAATGGTATCGCCTTTATGTACACTTACAGTGAGATGGGTCAGTCCAATATCAATATACAGAAAGGATAAAATAATAACTGCAGTGTGTGGAATGGTATCGCTTTTGTGTACACTTACAGCGAGATGGGTCAGTCCACGAACAATAAACAGGGAGGGTAAAATAATAACTGCAGTCTTTGGAAAGGTATCGCCTTTATGTACACTTACAGTGAGATGGGTCATTCCAATATCAATATACAGGGAGGATAAAATAATAACTGCAGTGTGTGGAATGGTATCGCTTTTGTGTACACTTACAGCGAGATGGGTCAGTCCACGAACAATAAACAGGGAGGGTAAAATAATAACTGCAGTCTCTGGAAAGGTATCGCCTTTATGTACACTTACAGTGAGATGGGTCATTCCAATATCAATATACAGGGAGGATAAAATAATAACTGCAGTGTGTGGAATGGTATCGCCTTTGTGTACACTTACAGTGAGATGGGTCTGGCCAATATCAGTAAACCTGGAGGATAAAATAATAACTGCAGTCTGCTGCCGCCTGGCTGTCTGGTCATTTGGCTGCAGACTGCTGTTATTATTTTATTATCAATACCCCGTGTATAGACCTCTTATAATAAGACAAAAATGGGACGAAATTATGCCTTGGATCGAAAAGTCGGTCTTACGAGTGTAAAGGGTTAAGTGGAACAAGGAGTTAAATCAGATCGGATGCTAACGTGCTTATGCGAGATCATTATAAGATGTAGAGACCGAATGTTACTCGCCGCTACTAAGTGGTTCTCTCGGAACACTCCGGATTCTTTAAATCGTTAAACTGCCGGACCCGATATGAACCTGGCTGTTGAAAACAACGTTTAACCCCCCCAACAAATATACATAACCACACGTACGTTTGAATGGGTTAAGAATCATCGCACTCGATTGCTTTGGCCCAGGATATCACGAGAGCCGAAGGTTGAAATAAACTATTAGCATTTTCAGAGATGTAACAACAACTCTACCCGAAATTTGAACTGAAAGCACCCTTCAACTGGATAATTGCCGAGTTCCCTTGCCAAGAAGACATCACTGTTACTTGGCGGGGGTACCAACCCTGAGTTGCTTTTTAAGTTTTACGGCATTCAATTGGTCGAAACCAATTGACACCGATCAGTGTCACGGTCACGATGATCGAATTTCAGATATTGACAAAACTGATGGAAATGACACTAAAAACGTTTTGAAATAGCTAATAAGTTTAGCAAACGCCATCATTATGACTAGTTGTGGAAAGTCAGAATGTTATTTTTATTTTGTAAATTTTTGACTTAATTGAATCTGATTGTTTAACCCTTTAGCCAACGGCCAATACCGATCAGCGCTATTCACAAAAATCGCCATTTAATTTTCATATTTTTTTCATTTTTGTCCCTAAAACATAGTTTACGACTCCTCTTTGGAACGAGCTCATTGAGCTCGTTCCAATGAGGGGTCATAACCTATGTGTTTGACGCAAAACAAATAGTTATTTGAAAATTTTGTTTGCAACTGTCGTCTGCCTTTCATGTTAGCTAAAGGGTTAAATATCTCGGATAAACAAATCTAAATGAGGAACTTGGAATTTCCAAGCGATCTCGACTCCGTTGCATTCGACCAATGACTGACGTGATTTGTTTAGACGGGTTCATCGAACGTGCTTTGTATCACCACATGTGCGATACAATTTTATTTTTATCGTACAAGCAAAACAGTAGAAATGCCGTGTTTTACATTAATAGGTGTGTGATAAATAAATATATACACAAAAACATGTAAATAAATTCAAGTTGCACAGCAAGATGAGAGGGGCTCAATGCCATCCTCATTATACAGATACATATCAGTATCATAACTGTAGCATTTCATTTCATAAACTCTGTATTACGCCATCGGGTCACCAGTCTAATTTTGTAATAAATTTAACGTTGGGATATATTTTTAGCCATTTTTCGTTTCCTCGCAGACCACCGTAGACGTAATATGATGTCCCTCCACTCACAGAGAAATACAGATGTTGTTTCGTGCTCCAGTTATGGATATTCCTGTCGTTATGTATTTAATTCACCTTGAAACCGTTAAGACATTATCACAATTAGTGGAACTGAACACCGTAATGATAAAACTAACTCAGCTGGGCAACATTTTTTGTGTACATTAAAACATGAATATTTATGGTGTTTTTAGACTCAGACGTCTGGAATATATTAGTTGATCTGAAACGCACATTTACCCAGATGAAATGTCCCAGACGAGTGATTCTAAACACAGGTGGTAGATTATTGAAAGGTTAATGTATTTTCAAGATATGACATTAAATGGGTTGAAATGGACCAGTAGTATTTTCAGAGATGTGTCAATTTGCCAGTTGGCAAATTGCCATATCTTTTAAAATGCTAATGATTCATTTTAGTCAGTTATATTACTAGGCAGAAGATACAATTCTAGAAAATACAATTGCAAAAGTTTTGAAATATTGGCTCCAGGCGTTACAACATTCGGCTTGTGACCCAATAGTTTGAACCTGTGTCTTTGAAAGTGGTACACTGCCATCAATATCCAGAACATGTAGTTTCAATCTATAGCCAGGGGCGTCACTAAGTATTGTTTAGGACGAAGGAGGACACTCCCCAATAACATTCGAGTCTGGATATTTTTCATTAGGATTGTAATGATCGATATAGAGTCGCCCTTACCAGTAATCCTGTACTTTGTTTCAAGACTCAATGTTGATAATTCCATAACAATTAGCCATACAAATAGAGATCTGTTGTTCCCAATTAGTGATATTGAGGGCCAAGCATGACCAATTTTGAAAACGGGCACGGCACATGTTAACCCTTTGAATTCAAAAGACCGCTTTTCTCTTCCAGAAGCATCATGCTTTCATTCTGTATGATGGCTGCTAAGTTAAAGTGTAGGGTAGACCAAGCAATATTTTCAAGGTGCACCCTTAAATTATAAATATAGACTCTTCCAATAGCTTCCATTGACCTGACATGGAAGATACCACCATGGCTCAAAGGGTTAAGTGGATAAGATGACTGCATCATACTTTTATTTATTCACAAATAAATTTTTAAAATGTAGTGAGGTTTTTTATTATAATCCCAACTGACTAATGTTCCAACTATCTTTCCAAGGCATGTCTCCTATGAAAGCACGCCTAGATGATTTACTTGTAGTTGGAATATTTTATCAGTTGGGGCTTTAGACGTAACAATCGGGGCAACTCAGGTTTACACCCGTCACCCAATAGGTCATCTTTGTGACGTCTTTGTCTGTAGTTTTGGGGTCCCTATTAATGCATTTCAGTTTCACCATTGCAGTCAGGAAGTAGTGTCTGTCACTACCCTTTAATGCCTCCACAACTTTGTAAGCATCACAATGACTGGATCCAAGTCAAACAATTATTGCAACTAACAAATGCTCCTGTTTTCCCTGGTCAAAAATTCTGGTCTTCTTTAACGAACAGTATTTAGAGAAAGGTAATGGACCCTTCGTTAGTTGAATTCTATCCCAGAAAAGTTCACATCCGGACGTCTATTTTTCATTTTGGATCATACTGTTCAGTTTTATGTTCGGATTTTATTTCTGTATATTTGTGTACACTTAAACCTTTACCTAACACGAAACTTGCAAACAAATTTTTTTTTTTCATTTTGTTTGCGACAAAGGCATAGCTTATGACCCCTCATTTGAACGATGAACGAGCTCAGCGAGGTTTGTCCAATGAAGTTTCGTTAGCTATGTTCATGAGGCAAACAAAATTGAAGAATAATGAAAATTGAATGGTGATTTTTGTGAATAACGCTGGCCGCTTTTAGTCGTTACATCGGTTAAGGGTTATTGGTGTTATGAATTTGATTGACTTCTTGTTTCCGTACACTCTCTCAGTGAATGTCCGATTAGTCGACGGTCGATCGTCCTCGACAAAATCCATTAGTATTCCCCATAGCGGAATAATCAGTAAATGTTTACTCCCCTTAACTGAAAGCAACTTTACAGTGAGAAAAGTGACATATTGGTTTCATGTTTAACAATTTTCCCCATCGACCCGAAACATTAGTTAAATATGGAGCAAAACATTATAAGTTATTCTGTTTGTTGACAGGGGACATGGTCTCACGTTTCCTGTATGAAATTTATATTTAACCGAGGCGTCAGCCGAGGTTGAATATATGTTTCATGCAGGGAACGTGAGACCATGTCCCCTGTCAACAAACAGAATAACGTATATGTCCTGTTCTTACACAAGTAAAATTGAATTGGAAAAAAAATCTTTTATTTAGAAAGCAGACGTTGTTTCGGTAAGGTGTTAACTTTTATTAGACCGGAGTGATTTCCTTTTATTCAATGTGTACGTAAGCTATCAAGGGGGCGAGATGCTCTCGATTCGTTTCAGTTTATGTTACAGTAGATTAATGAAAAGAGACCTTATAATCTAATCGGTTTCATAAATAATTACCTATGTTTACATAACTAATCTTTTTGTACGTAATAACGGTACTTTTGTGTGTATTTTACTTAAGTTAAATGTATTTGTCTCAGTTGATTTCAAGTGAAAAAAGACTCTGCGATGAACCGTTGCTCATGGCAACGAGACGCTTTCCTTGACAGTGGACATAAGAATCGCTGACAGTAGACATATGCGCGTGCCCGGCGACATAAAATAAAATCAACGAGGCATTGATCCGTCACTGCATTTTTCTCGATTTTAAAGGCTGTAATAGCGACAAACTAATCGAGGGAATCTTCAGTCACATAATATTATTAAGAGTGGAGGGATGGTGCATCGCTTCTTGTTCATTCCCAACATGATTGCAATGTCGGGTTGGTAAAGAAAATGTCCCAAACTCCCCCCCCCCCCCTCTCTCTCTCTCTCTCTATCACTCATTTATGGAGAAAGTGTGCCCCCACACCTGTCTCCTTAGGTCCAGGACAGACAAATGTGTTACGTGAAAGACGTAACCAGACATTTCAACAAGCAGACTTTCCCAAATCCAACGTAGACGGCATGCTCGTTTTATTTGGGGTATGTTTGTTTTCTTAATATTGTTAAGGGCTCACATGCGCATGATTACATGTAGTTGATTATAGCTGATTATCTCGGCCGATTACTCGTTCAGAAAAATCAATAGTTGTGACACCCCTAATGACAACAAATCTGGGACCGTGTAACTTCCGACATTTTTGCCACCGATGGTTCGCTGCAAACGCCAGGCACACAGTATCGCTGGGCACTCTCGTTACTTTGTTCATAAAATACCTCTTAAATTTTAATTTTTAGCTACACCATTATATTCTCAACCAAAATGTTTGTTTGGCTGATCTGCTTTTGGTCTTGAATGGTTTTCTGTCTCTGTACATTTTGAAGAGATGTCTGTGGCAGGTTTCGTATTCGGAACACGCCTAAATGGCTAAATGTCTGAATTGAGATACGCAACATCATACCGCGGATAGCTTTGTTCTGATGTTAACTGGAAGAGTGCTGGAAGCCCATATTTGGGCTTTATTCTGAAGTGCAGGTGCCACAACTTTATGGCCTCATATTCTGTGAATGTGCTTCACATTATTTTTGAAGTAAAATTATTTAATCTGCGGAGATTTGCCTTGTTACAATAGGCACTCTCCCATAAATTGTAACAAGGCCAAGAGACGTGGACAAATTTGGATGACCAAAAACAATTTAGCACTCTACCAGTTAAGGATGGATAGTGGGATTATTCGTAGCCCTTTTATCATTGAGTTCCTGAATGACACTGGCGCACTGGCGCCAACTCTACTGGTTAAGACGATCCTTTGAGTCCATTATCCATTTGTGGGGAGATTTAATAATAATTTTAGGAAACAATCGTTAAATTACATTGGTATTTTATGCTTTTTCCCCATTTAGAATCATGTGACGAACTGAAAAGATTGATTTACATTTGTACTTTTGTTTTCATTTCAAATTTTAAGAGAAGGTTTAGAGGGCGCGGTGGCGTTGCGGTAACCGGTTCTGGTCAGATCACCGAAGTTAAGCACCGTCGAGCCCGATTAATCCTCGGATGGATGACCGTCTGAGTGATCGATTCGGACTCCCGCGTTGTGTCCTTGGGCAAGGCACTTACCTCCGATTGTCCACGTGGGGACACGATGACGCCGTGTACTAAGAAGGCGTACTGCACGTCGATGGTGCGCATGTCTTCAACCAATCTAACCCTGCCTGTGCTGCAGTGCGGAGTTACGATGTTGGGGAGTTGACAGCTGCTCGTCGTTGATCGGTGGCTCTCTCCGGGTACTCCGGCTTCCTCCATCCGTAAAACTGTCACGGTCATGATTAATTATTGTGCATAAGTATGTGACCTTAAACACCAATAAATAAATAAATATAAATAAATAAGAGAAGGTTAATCCTTAATTTGATTTACACTAGATGCATAGCTGGCTCCTAGATTTGAATATTTTAGAATCGAGTTAGGCTACAGCGAAAATTCGATTCGAAAGTCAATATTTTATTCGATTCGATTCGAAATCGGAAATTCGAATGTTTTCGAATATACTTCGGTTATAACTGTGAATGTTTACAGTTTGTAATTTATCATATTATTTTATATTGAGTATTGTTCTGAGTGGAAACGTAACTGACATGTAGTGGTAACAGTGTTTGTAGTGATGTAGCTACAACTGTTCAACAGTTATAGCTACATCACTACAAACACTGTTACTGCTACAGCTGTTCATTTCAATTTATTGTGCATTATGAACAGGAACCATTTATAAAAATTTCACGTTTCGAACTTTCAAAATTTATTCCAACTCCTGGTGTATTATGATCAGTGATCATTTATAAAAAAGTTTTGAAGTATGAAAAGTTATTCAGCTGTTCAACTTCAATAAATGATTTGTTCCACAACATGATCACATTATTTTATACTGAGTATTGTTCTGTTCAATCACAGTTACTGGATACATCGTCAAAAGCAACGATTTTCTAAAAGAATGCCCCTGATTATTATATAAACAGAAGTAGAGCAGGCTTTAATTTACAACTCCATTCGGTGTTGAATTATCGTTTCGTTTCAGTCATTTTAAAACAAATTGCTTCGCGACGAATGAAGTCGATCCGATTTGAAAACGAGGTTTTTTTTAAGAAAACATGTGATGAAAGTGAGATATCAGCCCCATCTGCCAAGTTCATTTACAATTGTTTATTGCTGCAGTTTCGAAGCAACGAAGTCAACAATTTGAATAGTTTCGATTGATAGCTAGTGTATTGGTTTGTATCTCAAGTTATAGTGTGGAAAGTGGTGAGGCGAAAAATGCACTCTACATAACTGTGCATCTTTTAATAATCGGGGTTATTATTTTAGAAAAAATACGAGATTTTCTCGCCACTGACTTTTGCAGTTATTTATTTATATTCTAACGCTAACACCGTCCTCAGCTCGTACCAATTCACTTCTCAAATCAATCAAGGCTCAATCACTTACCTCCGGCGAGAAACAAAACCCAACACAATGAACCTCCTTCTCGGGATCGACCGTCTCCGAATTCATGACCTACAAACACCAGTCGCATGTAACTAAACACACGCTGTGTTTTTTAGTGTGTGTGTGTGGGGGGGGGGGGGGGGAGTCTTGGGGGGGGGGGGGGGGGTGGCAACTTTAAGTATATAGATTAATGTTATGTTAACATATTGAGCAAGAACATGCATCCTCTTCTAAAATGCCTTTGTAGAGATCATAAACCTAATCTTCTAGATTAATTTGTTAACACTATTTATTTATTTATTTATTAAGGTTTAACGACACTTTAACAGCCAAGGTCATATCGTGTCGGTGACAGTTTTACGGGTGGAGGAAGCCGGAGTACCCGGAGAGAACCATCGAGCAAGGGCGAGCAGCTGCCAGCTCCTCAACATCGTAACTCCGCACTGCAGCGTAGGGTTAGGTTGGTTGAAGACATGCGCACCATCGACATGCAGCACGCCTTACTGGACGGCGTAATCGTGCCCCCATGTGGACAATCAGGGTTACGTGCCTTGCCCAAAGGACACAACGCGGGAGTCCGAATCGATCGCTTAGACGGTCACCCATCCAAAGACTAACAGGGCTCGACGTTGCTTAACTTCGGTGATTGACGAGAACCGATTACCGCAACGCTACCGAGCACCCTGAACAACACTAGTATGGTGACCACACCATAGGTAGTCATATAAACCTTACGACGTCTGTGTCCCTTTACTATCATTTCCAAAGAAAATTTGGCTCGCAAACTGCGAAAAATAGTTTTTAAATTGATAGCGAAATAAACGAAAGGGGATTCTATCGCAGAAAAATACATGAATTCTACCGCGGATGACGAGAATCCTATCAAGGACGAGGGCGAATACAATTCTATCGAGAACGAAGTCGAAGATGTATAGTGCTGGAACGGGTTAGTCCCTTTCAACCATTTTGACTGTGAATACCGAAGAGTGTCTGACCGAGATAGATGAGGCAAAGTGTAACGGATATCTCCGTAATTGATTGTAGAACTTTTTCATCTTTCCCATTGGTGATGGTTTTGCTGATGGGTATGATGGTTTTGAAGCTTGTGTGAATAAATGGCATAAATCCTCCGAATCTTTCATCTTGAATTCTCGTAATTTATTCACGTTCCATAACGGATTCCTCATACTTGCTCCCTTTTCAGCCATTCTAGTTCCGATTCCGGTGGTATGATTAGAATAATCAAACAAACCATATCGTCCCCTCCTCCTCAAGCACCGAGACCAAGTTTTTCTCCACAGCCTCTATCTTCTGAAAGGCGCTCTGGATTTAAGGATACCCACTGGTTTGCCTGTCTCTTCGGGATCAACAGCCTGTGAGGCAGAAACCGGGCTGTGAGTTGGCGCATCTCGGGACGAGGTATGGGGCGGAGGTAGGCATTCAAACCTCCTAATCCCTCTCCTTATTTGTTATCCCCACGAACTCCGTCATTCGGCGGCCATCTCGTCGTCTGACAGTGGAACCCTTCTGCTTGTTCTTCTTTATGGCATCCATCAACGATCCAGTGTCCATCAAGGAGGGGTGGGGGGGGGGGGGGGGGGGGCTAGTGTGGGATGGTTGTTCTCCAACTAAAGGTACTATTTCTCCTCTAAGGAGAGGAGGTGGTGGTGGGTGTGACTTTACAAAGTACATTAGTTAATTAAATGCTCTCATTCTTGACGCAGATAGCGTCAAGGATGAGAGCATTTAACTAACTAATGGACTTTGTGAAGTAAGAGGACATGAGTCGTCCAAAGCTTGTGGGCTCTTCTGGTGTTCTCTGGTATTTCCATGATTACAGCAGAGCATGTTTATTGAGATCTTAACGTATTGGAGTTCAATGTGTGAAGGTAACCCACTGATATGTATAGAACTGGATTATTGAAATGCTCATTGGTCACATTTAGAAAAGTTTGTCACCTACCGCCATGTTTGAAATTGCTACTATAAATAAACAATACTCAACAAGGATTTCAGTTTACCGACTCTTCGTCATCACCAATTTCTTATTGAAGAATATGCTCTTATGTCTGTGAAAATAAATAATTATGTTGATGAAATGAAATATTTATAACACATTTTAATGATTATAAAAAATAACAAGAAAAAACAAGACGGGATAAGACAGTTGATATCGTGTAACAATTTTTCGTGACAGGCTTTTGTTTGATGTTTGATGATCTGAACGCTGTTACGCTGTGACTGCAGTTACAGCGTAACAGCGTTCAAGTCATCAAACGTCACCGATGGGAAGAGTCACCGCGGCCACTGATTTGACGCCATCGTGCTAGGTAAACACCATAGCGTTTGATGAAGTGGAAGCTGTTATCGTCTGATCAGCCACATCATCAATTGGGAGGAGCTGTCACCATGATTCACTTGACGCCATCTTTGAGGGGCGGTTGTAGATTGCATTGCGACGTTTTTCGCTGACTTTTCGGCAATCGAGTTATATAGAGATTCGTGGTTCACAATCGGGCGTATTCTTATTTTTCTTTGTTTTTGGAGTCCAAAATGTGAATGTAACCTAGATAATATTCGGATGTTCTGTCGAGGAAATGTAATGTATTCGTTTATAAACGGAAAATGGTTGGGTCTTCATTAACTCCAACCATCCGTTCCTTGTGTACTGTCACCCATTGGATTTAATCCTGATTTTGTTTTACCGATCTGACATCATTTTTCGATTACTAAGCCTCATTAAACTCTAATTTCGTAAACGTAATGTGGTCGCATATAATAACTTTAATATTCTACAAATTGGAATTTGTGTGTGATTTATATTAATTCGTTGCATATTGAGAAGCAACGATACGTCAGTTGTTGAACGATGGGCTGAGTTTGCTCTAAAAGTGTTAAAATCTTTTCTTTAGAAACCAATATTTGCCAGAAGCAAAGCTAAATATATATATATATATAAATATATTCACACACTGAGCAGGCAAAATCAAAACAAAGGCAACAACTGGTGAAAATTATATTTAATCTCTATTAAAAAATCGTAACATCTGGATCTACAGTGCATTTTATGAATCACAGTATGCAGAAAGTTACTCAGATCAACATGAGTTTCTTTTGTGTACTTAACCCCTTACACAATGTTAGTGTATCATAATTTTCTCCGATCACTATGTTATTCTCTTGTTTAACTATGAAATTAACCAATTATACCTTATTTGACAGAGCTCATTGATTTCTGTCAAACAAGTTATATTTGGTTAAATATCGAACTGCATTATGGGAAATATCTGCTGCTGAAAACTTTGTCATTCTGACATCAGAGTGCAGAGGGTTAAATAATAAAAAAATGGAGTACCGATATTAACAAGACAGTCCTATGGTTCATGTAAACTGGATTATTGACGAATTTGAAGTGTACATACATTATATAAACCCTCTAGATCGACGTCATCTTGTCAGTTCACTACAAGTAATCCATTGGACAACAAAACTGAAAAAAACATCACAACAGCAATGTATCGACATCATGTAGCTTGTGTGAAGGCAGTGGAGAAGGGAGTAGTAGACCAGTTCAATTCTGTAAGTTATCCGACCCTGTTATGGATTGTTTGTTACCAACTTTCGCTAGAGTTTGCACGTAGACTAACACTAATGAAATGCAGTGTTCCTTTATTTACAAACGTATTATTAGTTACCCCGTGTCTGATCACGTGGTACGGGTTTTTACCTACCCGAAGCCAGCCGTATCCCATGAGGCCGAAGGCCGGATGGGATACGGCTGGCTTCGGGTAGGTAAAAACCCGTACCACGTGATCAGACACGGGGTAACGAATTTATCTATTGACTTTCCGTTTTAGAAGTACAATCTATTTCATGTGTGAACACACACACAGCATGCGATCTTTTATCTTCCATTGTTGAGCCATACAGGTTTCTGTGGAATTTTTGTGCAAAAGAGTTTTTGTGAAAATATGCCGATATGACTGGTATAAAAAATTATTGAATTTCTTTTTTGTCTCAAAAACATAGCTTATGAACCCCACATTGGAGGGTACTCGACAAGCTCATCCCAATAAGGGGTCATGAGCTATATTTTGGAGTTAAAAAATTAAAATATAATACATGTACACTGTAAAACTGGAATGACGATTTTTTGCGAATAGTGCAGGCCGCGATCAGACATGGGATAACAAATTTACATGTATCTATTGACTTTGAAGTATTTCATTTATGTGAACACGCAAGAAGGGGGAACTTTATCTTCAATTTCCTTGGCTGAAAACTGTGCAAACCGCTTCAACGACATTTTTGTTTGTTGTGCCGTCTGACGTCCACCTTCCAGTTATCGGTAAATCGATTTCGATGAACGCGTCTTCTACGGGGTATGGACAATTTGTAGATTTCGGAACGAGGCTTCCACTGGGTATGGGAAATTTGTCAGTGGCTGGGCGGACGTATCGTGGGTTTCAATGAATATGGTCTCATACCACGTATCTATCAACCAATCAAATCAAAAAATTCACTTTAGTCAACAGATAAACAAATATACTTTTGTACCAAAGTGTTAGATATTCCAATCAATAAATATTGCAGTCGTCTTGAAAACATCAAGACATTAGCGCAATAGGCGGAACAACGTGTCGCATTCATAACATGGCGATTGTGTGAAGTCTTCATCCTATAGGTAAAATCACCAAAAGTTTGGACAAATCAAAGCCTTGGTAGAGAATTTTCCTTGAGTTCTTTCAAAGAAAATAAATGTTTATGGTATTTTTAGATTTAACGGTATAAAAAATATCAGTTGATCGGAAAAAAGTTCGCTTTTCCGATCAACTGAAATTTAGGGATCTGCGAATCACAAATTTCTCTTCGAATCGAATCTCGAATCGAATCGTGTCTCCGATATCGGCATCGAATCGAATCCCGAATCGAATCTTAAAAGACAAGTTAATTCATATTGCATCAAACGGAAGTTACGGAACACTGTGATGACCCTTACGCGACGGAGTGAACACCTTAAACACCAATAACTAAATATTCTCTGTAGCACCGTCGCTGAAACAGCTAGGCCTATTGTCCATAATTTTAGTTTTTGAAGGCCTAACTTGTTACTATTCACGTTCTTAAGAACGTGAATAGTAACTAGTTAAGCCTTCAAAAACCAAAACTATGGATAATGTTCTGGGCCAAATTCACTCCTTACCTAACAATTAAACATTGTCAATTACTCAAATAAATAGGAATTGAGCCAACAGGAATGAATTTTCTAATGACAGTTTTATCCTATTTTTGTTGGAAATGTAACAAATTGAAGTTAGTACGAGAGATTCGAAAAAATCGAATCCTGAGACTGATTCGGGATCGATTTCGAAGCATACGTATGGTATCGATATCGAATCGAATCTCGAATATTCGCAGGACCCTACTGAAATTCTCCAGACGAGTGAATCTAAACACAGGCGATGAACTGTCTAAGGGCTAAATTGGTTCTAGGCCCTAACAGGGTCCAATTCCATGATAATTAGACTTGAGGCTTGAGAGCTTGAGTCTGGTCCAAGAAAAGCAGCATAAGTCGTCAATAAAAAGACAAGAGTCAATTACAGACGACTTTAAAGGGTCCCATCTAGGCCCTGCCTGTTGTCTATATAATTCCGTCCATTTTACGCAGAGATTTAAGGCGACGGTGACTTCTACAGTCCAAGTTTGGGTTATAACACCTTTAGGAATCGCGGATGTCCTTCCAGTTCTCAATTTCCTCCTTTCATATTCTCCCTCTCTCCACTTTGGGAATCGGACCACATTCTCAAACCCCCGATCTAGAAGGCGTCAAAGGGTCACGTTCAAAAAGAGAATTCACCACAGGAACCGAAGTTTCTCTTGTATTTTATGGTGGTAGAACATGTTCATGAGAATTTTCTGAAACAGATTCAAGAGGCCAAATTTATTGCTGACATTAGGTTTATCATATTGAAACATCTCGTTCTAATAAGGGGTCACATATACGGTTCTGTTGAATTGTTTTGAAAAAAAATTAAAAAACAAAATTAAAATAATAAATGTTGATACTGTGTGCGCTGAAAAAGGGTTAACACAACAGTAAAACATCCACGCAAAGCAAGCGTCTCTCTTTTACTGCTAAGGAATTTTACAATTCTTGATTTTTCATTTGCTAATATTTTCTTTTAATTGACCTCTATCTTCGACGCATAGCTCTCCAGTAATAAAAAGCTACCTCTTATCCAGAAATAGATTATGTAACTAATATTCTCTGAAAAATAGAACGTCAAGGACTTTAAATGCTTACTGCCAATACACAGTCAACGGGAACTGTTCACTGACGTGTGACGTAATCACTTATGGTCACACAGTCCATAAACAGTCACGCTCTTATATGTCATTTTTCTTAACCCTTTGCCCAACGCAGACGATATCAAAATTTATTATTTTAAATATCATATTTTTTAATTTTTAAAAAAATTTCAACAAAACCATATCATGTGACCCCTCGTTGGAACGAGCTCATGGAGCTCGTTCCAACGAGGGGTCACATGATATGGTTTTGTTGAAATTTTTTTAAAAATAGTATTTTTTCAACTGATGAATTTGCATATTACGCGGGCGGATGCGGGTGATTCGTTAGGTAAAGGGTTAAAGGAAGTAATATTAATTATTGTTTTTGAGAGAAATAGTGGAGGACGTATAGAAAGGACGGCTGGCATGCAGACAGAAAAAACCAAGGAAAACAAACAGATATACGGACATACAAAGTGACAGATATTATTTCACTGGCTTCATGAAGACCTCGGAAATATATCACTGCAAGTCAGAATGAAAACTAAGAAAGCAATATCGAGACGTGCTTTTGTCCACTCCAACCTTTACGATTTAAAACTTAATCATAAGACGATTGTAGATGTTATATTGATGTGTCTCTTTATAAGATTTTCATTTTATTTTAGAAGGATGCACAGTATTTATTTATTTATCCTACAATTTACAATAAGTATGTAGTGAGTCCATAGTTATCCGAATACAGAATGTCAAGCCTGGCATTCTTAAAAATGCAGGGGGGGGGGGGGGGGGGGTTAAAACTTGCTCCCCTTGCATGGCCTAGGGGAGCAATTTGTTCCCCTTAAGCTTGCAAAAGCTAAAAGTGGCAAAATGAAGCTTTACTATTAATGAATTCTGCCTTGTGGGCTTTGTACATTTTATTTAGTGTTGCTAACACGGTAGTCTCTTTGAGACGACTACACTGCCCCTCCCCCACCTCCGGCCCTCGGTAAGGCCCGGGGCGTGATAGGGGCCGTATGGCTGTCTTACAGAGACCACTAACATAGCAGCGATCTGAAAAGGTGTGGGCTTTAGGAATAGGCTGTTATGGTAATCATCAATTTCTAAGGCCAGGAGGGCTAGTTTTCGCCCTCCTTAATTTTTTTAAGGCGAGCAGTAGGCGAACGAATAAATCGCTCACTTGAAAATGCCAGGCCTGAAATGTACCCATTCAAACGTATGTGCGGTTCTGTATTTATCGCACGTACCGTAACAACCAATCAACACGAAAATTGAACTAAAAGCACTTTTTAACTGGATAAACTAAACTCTGTACCTTCGTTGCCAACAAGACATCACTGTTATTTGGCGGGGTATCAACACTAATTTACTTTTTAATTTTTACGGCATTCAATTGGTCGAAGCCAACTGACATCGACCAGTGTCACTGTCACGATGATAGAACTTCAAATATTGACTAAACTGAGGGGAATAATACAACAAAAAATGTTTAAATAGCTAATTAATGAGTTTTTAGCACACTCTATCATTATATGGCCAATTGTGGAAAGTATTTGTGAAGGAGCAAGCAGTAGAATGTTATTTTTATTTTGTACATTTTTGACTCGTATCTGTTTGTTTAAATATCCCGGGTAAAGAAATCTAAATGAGGAACTTGGAATTGCCAAGCCATCTCGACTCCGGTGCATTCAACCAATGATTGACATGATTTATTTAGACGGGTTCCTCCTCTGTTTACGCTGGAAACGAAATCGAACGTGTATAGGGATCTGCGAATCACAAATCTCTTTTCGAATCGAATCTCCAATCGAATCGTGTCCCTGATATCGACATCGAATCGAATCCCGAATCGAATCTTAAAAGACAAGTTATTTCATATTGCATCAAACGGAAGTTACGGAACACTGTGATGACCCTTACGCGACGGATTGAACACCTTAAACACCAATAACTAAATATTCTCTGTAGCACCGTCGCTGAAACAGCTAGGCCTATTGTCCATAGTTTTAGTTTTTGAAGGCCTAACTTGTTACTATTCACGTTCTTAAGAACGTAAATAGTAACAAGTTAAGCCTTCAAAAACCAAAACTATGGATAATGTTCTGGGCCAAATTCACACCTTACCTAACAATTAAACATTGTCAATTACTCAAATAAATAGGAATTGAGCCTACATGAATGAATTTTCTAATGACAGTTTTATCCTATTTTTGTTGGAAATGTAACAAATTGAAGTTAGTAGTTAGAAGTTAGTACGAGAGATTCGAAAACATCGAATCCTGAGACTGATTCGGGATCGATCTCGAAGCATACGTATGGTATCGATATCGAATCGAATCTCGAATATTCGCAGGACCCTACTCAATGAAGAAAAGGATATAAACGTTTGCAGAAATATTACGCGATATTGTTCTTCAAATCACAATCCAAACGGGTAACTCCACGTCTACCTAACTGCCAAAGCCGGTCACAATGTTATTATGTTTTTAAATACTCGCCTTAGAAAACATAGCATATGACACCTCCTAGGAACGAGCCATTTAGGTTCGTTCCATGGAGGGGTCATAAGCTAAGACTCAGCAAAATAAAATAATTTTAATTTTTTGCCTATTCAAGAACTCGTTTTTAAGTACCGCGCCTTCAGTTGTGTTAGATAAATGGGTTATAAGACGTATTCTCCAAATCGATAAAATGCATTACGATCAGCACAGTAAACTTCACTGTGAGCTGTTTACCCCCAAAGCTAGTGATTTATTTATTTATTTAAGTTCACTTTCAGCATCTTTGGCTACATCATGACCGCAACAGGGGAATGACGTCAACTTTAGCCAATCGTGTATACCTATGCTGTCCACTTTAGAGGGCTTCAAACTCGAAGAAATGGTTTCGGGACCTATTTTGTTGGTAAATTAGAACTTGTGTTCCGCGGTAAATAAGCACTGATCCACCTCCAGAGATTCTCAAGAAAATCGGAATCAGCAATGCAAATGCAAGTAATAAACATAGAATACGAATGGCTGGCTATCTGCAATATATTTTTGAAAAACATTCCTGAAAATTTCTCATATTGTCGAGATTCTGGTCACAGAGTGAGTAAAATAAAGATCAGATGTGATGAACACGAATTTCATATTATATTCTGAATATAACACTGGTTTACGAAGTTCAGAAATCAGGTAGAGGTTTTCACCTACTTCCGTCATAATTTTTGAATTTCTTCATCAGATCGGCATGTTAAAAAGTTTCTTGAAAAAAAGTTCAAGCTAAAACGTGGTGAGGGTTAGAAATCTAAACATAAGGGTAAATCAATTCCATCTTCTGATTCTGCATCTAAATGTGATTCATATTCTGACTTAGAAGATGTAGATGGTGCCGTTTCGAAGGTTAGTAAAAGCAAAATAAAATATCCAAATCAAAACATGCCACTCATTTCAAATCGCATTTTCCTCAGACTCGAAATCTGGGTCTGCCTCGGATTCCAAATCCAACCATATAAACTGTAAATCTGGGTTGAAAGTGAAATCTTCACATCAAGTGCTTTTTCACGAACCCTTCCCTCATTTGAGTTCAATGACCTAACTTTCCAACAGTTCATTGCGGGAGAGTTGGAGACTTAAACAAAGAAAGCTGGCAGACTGAATTTGCTAAAAAAGATAGCATACTTTTATTCACTACATGACTGAAAGGCCCTACAAAACGTTTATTCAGATTGGCTCAGACGAATTGAATTGGGAATTAACACCTGGGCACATGATACCAGCATAATTGAAACACCCATTCTAGCAAAATTTATTCGAATGAAATTCACTACCGCTCAATCCAAACAGTCTTTCAGGCTGCAGAAGTCAAATGAGGAAGCACATTCCAGTACTGCCTGGTTCTGTTCAGCTTATCAGCGAAATAAATCTTTGTACGAGAATTCCCACAATGCCAACATAAAAGATCAGTCACGCTTAGTTGAACATACTCGTGCCACATGCTGGCAAAAAACAAAGAAAAGCTACAACACCCAGAATGTTCTTGGGCAATGTAGTTTTCAAAATTGACTGGGGCATAGTAGACAGAGTTGTGAATTGGATCCATTAGCCGACATATTTTATCCACAGTACTTAAGTCACAAAATACATCTAAAAAGTAAACAAAAATGTTGAAAGCTTTATTCCATCTGATGATATTAAGACTGAAAAACTATTTTTCAGCCGCGGCTCCAATTATTTGTCTACAGATAACGACATATCGTTGGAGTTTGATGCTGACAAATAGCACGTCGATCTGCGCGTTAATCTACGCGTTATGACCATAGTAAGGCTATCAAATTCTGTACATATGGCCTGTGCACAAGTAATGTTTCAGCCAATGGACCTCCGGGTAACCCGGAGGTCCATTGGCAGAAACATTGCCTGTGTTTGCTATGAATAACCTGGAGAACCTGCCGTGCATTGGATGTCATTCGATATGGCAATTGCGCGCAATTCCTACGCGCAATTAAGCCTAGATACGCGCACAATTCGTGACAGGACTTCCAGTTTTAACTGTACAGATAATGACATATGGTTGGAGTATGATGCTGATAAGTGTGAATCGAATTTAAACCCTTCAGCTGGTGAATTCTTCCCACGGTGTATTCATTTTCAACAAACTGGTGATTGTAACTTTGACAAAACATTACTGTTTAATTTGTCCAATGAAGACATAGTTCCATTCGGCAACAACGAGTTGAGCAACTTGTCTTAAAATGAAGGCAAACTGTTCACCTCTGATGTTGACAAATGTATTGAAAAGGTAATATATGATAATTCACAGAAGGACGTTGTCACATATGACATTATATTTAAATCAGGCCAGTATAATTATCCAAATTGTAGAATTCCAGTAGATTCAAAATTGAATATTTCATTCATAAAAAAAATGTAATTAATTATTCAGATTGACATATCGAAGAAGTACTGGAATTTGGTTTCCCTAATTGTCCCCTGTGTTCCAATGTGTAGGCAAATAGAGCAAAATGGAACCCGAGGGACGTATCAATTTATACTGGTTCAAATATGCAACTGAAAAAGACAAACAAAAGTCACAAAGGAGCAACAGATTATGCCCCGATACCAACCGCAATACCTTGCAGTGATTGGTCAATGCCTCCTTGATTTTATTTTATGTCACCGGGCATGCGCATATATCTACTGGCAGCGATTCTTATGTCCAGTGTCAAGGAAAGTGTCTCGTTGCCATGATCCACGGTTCATTGCAATGTCCTTTTTTCACTTGAAATCAACTGAGACAAATACATTTAACTGAAGTAAAATACACACAAAGGTACCGTTATTACGTACAAAAAGATTAGTTATGTAAACATGGGTAGTTATTTCTGAAACCGATTAGATTATAAGGTCTCTTTTCATTAATTAACTGTAACCAAAACTGAAATCGCTTCATTCGAATCATTTTAAAATTTGTTGTTGCACAGCGAATATTAGAAAGCAGACGTTGTTTCGGCAAGGTGTTAACTTTTATCATTTTTTTTCCAATTCAATTTTACTTGTGTAAGAACGGGACATATACGTTATTCTGTTTGTTGACAGGGGACATAGTCTCACGTTCCCTGCATGAAATATATATTCAACCTCGGCTGACGCCTCGGTTGAATATAAATTTCATGCAGGGAACGTGAGACCATGTCCCCTGTCAACAAACAGAATAACTTATAATGTCTCAGCTGTTGACAGTTATATTGAAAAAGAAAAGTCATATAATTCCATATTAGTCCATTTCCTTCCAATCCCCTTTGTTGTGATACTGCCACCAGTCTTCTAAATTTAGTGCCAAAAAAAAGATAACTCAGATAGAAGGATTATTGTTGATTTGAGCTTTCCTGTTGGGAATTCGGTCTCTCCAATACCCTTCTTTGGATAACTTGGTTGATCGATAAAATTAAAAGGAAAAGGTTATTTAAAAAAAAAGATCTGAAGAGGGCTTATCGACAGGTTCCAGTACACCCTGGAGACATACATCTCTTGGAATATCAATGGAAAAATGTTTAACCATGGGGTTGAGATCGGCAGCTCAGATTTGCCAACAAGTGACAGACATTAATTATAGTAATTATTAGTTGAAAGACATAAAATATATATAGTTAATTATCTAAATGACCGAAAATTCTGAAAAAGCTCTTGTTGCAATTAAAAAGTTAGATGATTTGTTAGAGTTAATGGGTTTATATGCCTAAAACTCACGAGAACCTTCTACACATGTTTAGGACTTATGTTTGACACAGAGAAGTTAATGTTGGAAATAGCAAGGGAAAGGATGGCTTTATGTTATGTTATGAATGAAATGTTTAATCCCTCAAATTTTATAATAGGCTATTTGTTAAGTCAGAAAAAACATTAACCGAGTTATTTATACCAAATGATGGGTTACACCTCAAAGTGAAGGGAAATTTCTCAAATTTCCCTTCACATTGAGTTGTAACCCATCATTTGGTATAAATAACTCGGGTGAGGGTTTTTCTGACTTAACAAATTTCTCAAATGTCCCTTCTTATTGAGATGTAACCCATCATTTGGTATAAATAACTCGGGTAATGGTTTTTCTGACTTAACAAATGGCCTATATGATTTGAGTGAGGCATTATTTCATTAAAGCCTTGTGGACATTTTGAGTCGTGCTATAGTTTTCTTTTCAGGCTTTGTGGACATTTTGAGTCGTGCTATAGTTTTCTTTTCAGGCTTTGTGGACATTTTGAGTCGTGCTATAGTTTTCTTTTCAGCCTTTGTGGACATTTTGAGTCGTGCTATAGTTTTCTTTTTAGGCTTTGTGGACATTTTGAGTCGTGCTTTAGTTTTCTTTTCAGGCTTTGTGGACATTTTGAGTCGTGCTATATTTTCTTTTCAGGCTTTGTGGACATTTTGAGTCGTGCTATAGTTTTCTTTTCAGACTTTGTGGACATTTTGAGTCGCGCTATAGTTTTCTTTTCAGGCTTTGTGGACATTTTGAGTCGTGCTATAGTTTTCTTTTCAGGCTTTGTGGACATTTTGAGTCGTGCTATAGTTTTCTTTTCAGACTTTGTGGACATTTTGAGTCGTGCTATAGTTTTCTTTTCAGACTTTGTGGACATTTTGAGTCGTGCTATAGTTTTCTTTTCAGGCTTTGTGGACATTTTGATTCGTGCTATAGTTTTCTTTTCAGACTTTGTGGACATTTTGAGTCGCACTATAGTTTTCTTTTCAGACTTTGTGGACATTTTAAGTCGTGCTGTAGTTTTCTTTTCAGACTTTGTGGACATTTTAAGTCGTGCTATAGTTTTCTTTTCAGGCTTTGTGATATCAACGTTACACTGAGAGGGAGAATCATTTTCCAGAAGAATTGAGGCTTGAGTTTGGTGACTTAATCTCTGGGGTTTGCCAGAAAGTCAAGTAAGACCACAAATGTCTACTTCACATATCAATCTCACTGTCAGTGATTTGTGTTTAATTCATGTGTTGTGTGACGACTTATTACGTGGCTTGTTCCTTTTGGTGGCCGTTGGTTTGGCGGCCTTAATACAAACAAAAAACTGAACGTTTTGCACGTTACTGTAGTAGTCAATATTTACATCAAGTTCAGTCTTGGCTTCATAGCAGAAGCCAAGATTTGATTTGATGTAAGTATGGATTAAGGAATAATTAAGTTGTCCCAGCAGGTTACATATATGTGAAATCTGACGTCAGTATTAGCATAGCACACAAAAATTATTGTTATTTACTACCAGTTTTAATGTGGTAGGTTCACAGAATTGCGTGGTTGTAGGGTATAATAGAATGTGTGTATTTATAAGTTTCTTTGTGTATTGTATGGCATGGATATATGCTTTTAAATAAAATAAAAAAATATTCTATGTTGACCGGTGAAGTGATTCAAAGTTGGCAACGAAACATGTTTAAACTATATCTTGTGATTCTCACTTTTCAATTACAACTATGTCTCTATATAATTTGTTGCGTCATTGTATTGGGACTTTGTTATTGCGCCTAGGGATGGGTTTGCAAAGTGTTGAGCATTTTTCCTTCAATCCAATTTATTCTATATGAAACATAAATATGTTTAAAATAAATTAATGTGCACGGGGCTTCACACAACGACTGGGATTTTCTGCATTTTTGTATATACTAACAGATACATTAATTTAAAAAAACAACTTTTATCATGTTCTACCGTATGAGATACCGGGAAAATTAATGTCTAACAAATATTTTTTCCATTAGATGTGACGAGAGATATGTATTACATAATGAGTTCAGATCGATATTTGAACGTTTTAGACCTTTTTAATTACAATTAAATCAAGCTGAATTGCAATTAAGACATCACAACGCACATAAAAAGAGTACCTACTGTATTTAAGTAGGTACCATATTATCTGATTGGTGACGTGTACGGGAGTACCTACAGTATTTAAGTAGGTACCATATTATCTGATTGGTGACGTGCACGGGAGTACCTACTGTATTTAAGTAGGTACCATATTATCTGATTGGTGACGTGCACGGGAATACCTACTGTACTTATGTAGGTACCATATTATCTGATTGGTGACGTGCACGGGAGTACCTACTGTATTTAAGTAGGTACCATATTATCTGATTGGTGACGTGCACGGGAGTACCTACTGTATTTAAGTAGGTACCATATTATCTGATTGGTGACGTGCACGGGAGTACCTGCTGTATTTAAGTAGGTACCATATTATCTGATTGGTGACGTGCACGGGAGTACCTACAGTATTTAAGTAGGTACCATAGTATCTGATTGGTGACGTGCACGGGAGTACTTACTGTATTTAAGTAGGTACCATATTATCTGATTGGTGACGTGCACGGGAGTACCTACTGTATTTAAGTAGGTACCATATTATCTGATTGGTGACGTGCACGGGAGTACCTACTGTATTTAAGTAGGTACCATATTATCTGATTGGTGACGTGTACGGGAGTACCTACTGTATTTAAGTAGGTACCATATTATCTGATTGGTGACGGCGAGGAAAAGATATATTCCATACTGTCACTCATGAGATAATTCTGGTACTAACGACTGAAATACAGTAGGGATCCACTTTATCTCATTAACGACTGTAAGTAAAATTTATATTGCTATCGCTTATCCCCAAAATAATAGGTACCCTCTATATCCCTTTCTCCATTTATCCTCTTCGAAATAAAGTTCACAATTACTCTGGTAACATCTTGAGTTTCTATTTTATGTCAGTACGAGAGGGGATCTTTTTGAACCATTATGGTGATTGCGTGTTGTATGTACATTGTAATTTTATCACAGTCGGTGAACACGCTTGATTTGAAATATGTCAGAATGTGTAGTGAAAAAGAGCAGATACATAAAATCCGCTGAAGCCTTTCACCGGCATCTGTTTAGGGTGGGATTACTTATGTTCAGTGAGTATGGAAAGAGTAATTATACAACGATTGCTGTGTGTATTGAACGATACAAAACAGATATTTAGAAATGGCGCATCCTTGGGTTCTGTCCTTCGCGATGAAATGAGTGCCGCATTGACGAACGTATTCGTAAATCGTGGTGTTATTTGTTTAATACTTAGTTCTTTGTTTTGTTCATACAACGTGGTGTTCTTTGTTTATTACTTAGCTCTTTGTTTTGTTCATACATCGTGGTGTTCTTTGTTTATTACTTAGTTCTTTGTTTTGTTCATACATCTTGGTGTTCTTTGTTTATTACTAACTCTTTGTTTTGTTCATACATCGTGGTGTTCTTTGTTTATTACTTACTTCTTTGTTTTGTTCATACATCGTGGTGTTCTTTGTTTATTACTTAGCTCTTTGTTTTGTTTATACATCGTGGTGTTCTTTGTTTATTACTTAGCTCTTTGTTTTGTTCATACATCGTGGTGTTCTTTGTTTATTACTTAGTTCTTTGTTTTGTTCATACATCGTGTTGTTCTTTGTTTATTACTTAGCTCTTTGTTTTGTTCATACAACGTGGTGTTCTTTGTTTATTACTTAGTTCTTTGTTTTGTTCATACATCGTGGTGTTCTTTGTTTATTACTTAGTTCTTTGTTTTGTTCATACAACGTGGTGTTCTTTGTTTATTACTTAGCTCTTTGTTTTGTTCATACAACGTGGTGTTCTTTGTTTATTACTTAGCTCTTTGTTTTGTTCATACATCGTGGTGTTCTTTGTTTATTACTTAGTTCTTTGTTTTGTTCATACATCGTGGTGTTCTTTGTTTAATACTTAGTTCTTTGTTTTGTTCTTACAACGTGGTGTTCTTTGTTTATTACTTAGCTCTTTGTTTTGTTCATACATCGTGGTATTCTTTGTTTATTACTTAGTTCTTTGTTTTGTTCATACATCTTGGTGTTCTTTGTTTATTACTAACTCTTTGTTTTCTTCATACATCGTGGTGTTCTTTGTTTGTTACTTAGTTCTTTGTTTTGTTCATACATCGTGGTGTTCTTTGTTTATTACTTAGCTCTTTGTTTTGTTTATACATCGTGGTGTTCTTTGTTTATTACTTAGCTCTTTGTTTTGTTCATACATCGTGGTGTTCTTTGTTTATTACTTAGTTCTTTGTTTTGTTCATACATCGTGGCGTTCTTTGTTTATTACTTAGTTCTTTGTTTTGTTCATACATCGTGGCGTTCTTTGTTTATTACTTAGTTCTTTGTTTTGTTCATACATCGTGGTGTTCTTTGTTTATTACTTAGTTCTTTGTTTTGTTCATATATCGTGGTGTTCTTTGTTTATTACTTAGCTCTTTGTTTTGTTTATACATCGTGGTGTTCTTTGTTTATTACTTAGCTCTTTGTTTTGTTTATACATCGTGGTGTTCTTTGTTTATTACTTAGCTCTTTGTTTTGTTCATACATCGTGGTGTTCTTTGTTTATTACTTAGTTCTTTGTTTTGTTCATACATCGTGGTGTTCTTTGTTTATTACTTAGTTCTTTGTTTTGTTCACACATCGTGGTGTTCTTTGTTTATTACTTAGCTCTTTGTTTTGTTGACACATGGTGGTGTTCTTTGTTTATTACTTAGTTCTTTGTTTTGTTCACACATCGTGGTGTTCTTTGTTTATTACTTAGCTCTTTGTTCTGTTGACACATGGTGGTGTTCTTTGTTTATTACTTAGTTCTTTGTTTTGTTCACACATCGTGGTGTTCTTTGTTTATTACTTAGCTCTTTGTTTTGTTGACACATGGTGGTGTTCTTTGTTTATTACTAAGCTCTTTGTTTTGTTCACACATCGTGGTGTTCTTTGTTTATTACTTAGCTCTTTGTTTTGTTGACACATGGTGGTGTTCTTTGTTTATTACTTAGCTCTTTGTTTTGTTCACACATCGTGGTGTTCTTTGTTTATTACTTAGCTCTTTGTTTTGTTGACACATCGTGGTGTTCTTTGTTTATTACTTAGCTCTTTGTTTTGTTCACACATCGTGGTGTTCTTTGTTTATTACTTAGCTCTTTGTTTTGTTCACACATCGTGGTGTTCTTTGTTTATTACTTAGTTCTTTGTTTTGTTCATACATCGTGGTGTTCTTTGTTTATTACTTAGTTCTTTGTTTTGTTCACACATCGTGGTGTTCTTTGTTTATTACTTAGCTCTTTGTTTTGTTCACACATCGTGGTGTTCTTTGTTTATTACTTAGTTCTTTGTTTTGTTCATACATCGTGGTGTTCTTTGTTTATTACTTAGTTCTTTGTTTTGTTCATACATCGTGGTGTTCTTTGTTTATTACTTAGTTCTTTGTTTTGTTCATACATCGTGGTGTTCTTTGTTTATTACTTAGTTCTTTGTTTTGTTTATACATCGTGGTGTTCTTTGTTTATTACTTAGTTCTTTGTTTTGTTTATACATCGTGGTGTTCTTTGTTTATTACTTAACTCTTTGTTTTGTTCATACATCGTGGTGTTCTTTGTTTATTACTAACTCTTTGTTTTGTTCATACATCGTGGCGTTCTTTGTTTATTACTTAGTTCTTTGTTTTGTTCATACATCGTGGTGTTCTTTGTTTATTACTTAGTTCTTTGTTTTGTTCATACATCGTGGTGTTCTTTGTTTATTACTTAGTTCTTTGTTTTGTTCATACATCGTGGTGTTCTTTGTTTATTACTTAGTTCTTTGTTTTGTTCGCACATCGTGGTGTTCTTTGTTTATTACTTAGCTCTTTGTTTTGTTCATACATCGTGGTGTTCTTTGTTTATTACTTAGTTCTTTGTTTTGTTCATACATCGTGGTGTTCTTTGTTTATTACTTAGCTCTTTGTTTTGTTCATACATCGTGGTGTTCTTTGTTTATTACTTAGCTCTTTGTTTTGTTCATACATCATGGTGTTCTTTGTTTATTACTTAGCTCTTTGTTTTGTTCATACATCGTGGTGTTCTTTGTTTATTACTTAGCTCTTTGTTTTGTTCATACATCGTGATGTTCTTTGTTTATTACTTAGTTCTTTGTTTTGTTCATACATCGTGGTGTTCTTTGTTTATTACTTAGTTCTTTGTTTTGTTCATACATCGTGGTGTTCTTTGTTTATTACTTAGTTCTTTGTTTTGTTCATACATCGTGGTGTTCTTTGTTTATTACTTAGTTCTTTGTTTTGTTCATACATCGTGGTGTTCTTTGTTTATTACTAACTCTTTGTTTTGTTCATACATCGTGGTGTTCTTTGTTTATTACTTACCTCTTTGTTTTGTTCATACATCGTGGTGTTCTTTGTTTATTACTTAGCTCTTTGTTTTGTTCATACATCGTGGTGTTCTTTGTTTATTACTTAGCTCTTTGTTTTGTTCACACATCGTGGTGTTCTTTGTTTATTACTTAGCTCTTTGTTTTGTTCACACATCGTGGTGTTCTTTGTTTATTACTTAGCTCTTTGTTTTGTTGACACATGGTGGTGTTCTTTGTTTATTACTTAGCTCTTTGTTTTGTTGACACATGGTGGTGTTCTTTGTTTATTACTAAGCTCTTTGTTTTGTTCACACATCGTGGTGTTCTTTGTTTATTACTTAGCTCTTTGTTTTGTTGACACATGGTGGTGTTCTTTGTTTATTACTTAGCTCTTTGTTTTGTTCACACATCGTGGTGTTCTTTGTTTATTACTTAGCTCTTTGTTTTGTTGACACATCGTGGTGTTCTTTGTTTATTACTTAGCTCTTTGTTTTGTTCACACATCGTGGTGTTCTTTGTTTATTACTTAGCTCTTTGTTTTGTTCACACATCGTGGTGTTCTTTGTTTATTACTTAGTTCTTTGTTTTGTTCATACATCGTGGTGTTCTTTGTTTATTACTTAGTTCTTTGTTTTGTTCACACATCGTGGTGTTCTTTGTTTATTACTTAGCTCTTTGTTTTGTACACACATCGTGGTGTTCTTTGTTTATTACTTAGTTCTTTGTTTTGTTCATACATCGTGGTGTTCTTTGTTTATTACTTAGTTCTTTGTTTTGTTCATACATCGTGGTGTTCTTTGTTTATTTCTTAGTTCTTTGTTTTGTTCATACATCGTGGTGTTCTTTGTTTATTACTTAGTTCTTTGTTTTGTTTATACATCGTGGTGTTCTTTGTTTATTACTTAGTTCTTTGTTTTGTTTATACATCGTGGTGTTCTTTGTTTATTACTTAACTCTTTGTTTTGTTCATACATCGTGGTGTTCTTTGTTTATTACTAACTCTTTGTTTTGTTCATACATCGTGGCGTTCTTTGTTTATTACTTAGTTCTTTGTTTTGTTCATACATCGTGGTGTTCTTTGTTTATTACTTAGTTCTTTGTTTTGTTCATACATCGTGGTGTTCTTTGTTTATTACTTAGTTCTTTGTTTTGTTCATACATCGTGGTGTTCTTTGTTTATTACTTAGTTCTTTGTTTTGTTCGCACATCGTGGTGTTCTTTGTTTATTACTTAGCTCTTTGCTTTGTTCATACATCGTGGTGTTCTTTGTTTATTACTTAGTTCTTTGTTTTGTTCATACATCGTGGTGTTCTTTGTTTATTACTTAGCTCTTTGTTTTGTTCATACATCGTGGTGTTCTTTGTTTATTACTTAGCTCTTTGTTTTGTTCATACATCATGGTGTTCTTTGTTTATTACTTAGCTCTTTGTTTTGTTCATACATCGTGGTGTTCTTTGTTTATTACTTAGCTCTTTGTTTTGTTCATACATCGTGATGTTCTTTGTTTATTACTTAGTTCTTTGTTTTGTTCATACATCGTGGTGTTCTTTGTTTATTACTTAGTTCTTTGTTTTGTTCATACATCGTGGTGTTCTTTGTTTATTACTTAGTTCTTTGTTTTGTTCATACATCGTGGTGTTCTTTGTTTATTACTTAGTTCTTTGTTTTGTTCATACATCGTGGTGTTCTTTGTTTATTACTAACTCTTTGTTTTGTTCATACATCGTGGTGTTCTTTGTTTATTACTTACCTCTTTGTTTTGTTCATACATCGTGGTGTTCTTTGTTTATTACTTAGCTCTTTGTTTTGTTCATACATCGTGGTGTTCTTTGTTTATTACTTAGCTCTTTGTTTTGTTCATACATCGTGGTGTTATTTGTTTATTACTTAGTTCTTTGTTTTGTTCATACATCGTGGTGTTCTTTGTTTATTACTTAGCTCTTTGTTTTGTTCATACATCGTGGTGTTATTTGTTTATTACTTCGCTCTTTGTTTTGTTCACACATCGTGGTGTTATTTGTTTATTACTAACACTTTGTTTTGTTCATACATCGTGGTGTTCTTTGTTTATTACTTAGCTCTTTGTTTTGTTCATACATCGTGGTGTTATTTGTTTATTACTTAGCTCTTTGTTTTGTTCACACATCGTGGTGTTCTTTGTTTATTACTAACACTTTGTTTTGTTCATACATCGTGGTGTTCTTTGTTTATTACTTAGCTCTTTGTTTTGTTCATACATCGTGGTGTTATTTGTTTATTACTTAGTTCTTTATTTTGTTCATACATCGTGGTGTTATTTGTTTATTACTTAGCTCTTTGTTTTGTTCATACATCGTGGTGTTCTTTGGTTATTACTAACACTTTGTTTTGTTCATACATCGTGGTGTTCTTTGTTTATTACTAACACTTTGTTTTGTTCATACATCGTGGTGTTATTTGTTTATTACTTAGTTCTTTGTTTTGTTCATACATCGTGGTGTTCTTTGTTTATTACTTAGCTCTTTGTTTTGTTCACACATCGTGGTGTTATTTGTTTATTATTTAGTTCTTTGTTTTGTTCACACATCGTGGTGTTCTTTGTTTATTACTAACACTTTGTTTTGTTCATACATCGTGGTGTTATTTGTTTATTACTTAGTTCTTTGTTTTGTTCACACATCGTGGTGTTCTTTGTTTATTACTAACACTTTGTTTTGTTCATACATCGTGGTGTTCTTTGTTTATTACTTACTTCTTTGTTTTGTTCATACATCGTGGTGTTCTTTGTTTATTACTTAGTTCTTTGTTTTGTTCATACATCGTGGTGTTCTTTGTTTATTACTTAGCTCTTTGTTTTGTTCATACATCGTGGTGTTCTTTGTTTATTACTTAGCTCTTTGTTTTGTTCATACATCGTGGTGTTCTTTGTTTATTACTTACTTCTTTGTTTTGTTCATACAACGTGGTGTTCTTTGTTTATTACTTAGCTCTTTGTTTTGTTCATACATCGTGGTGCTCTTTGTTTATTACTTAGCTCTTTGTTTTGTTCATACATCGTGGTGTTCTTTGTTTATTACTTAGTTCTTTGTTTTGTTCATACATCGTGGTGTTCTTTGTTTATTACTTATCTGTTCTTTGTTTATGACTTAGCTCTTTGTTTTGTTCATACATCGTGGTGTTCTTTGTTTATTACTTAGTTCTTTGTTTTGTTCATACATCGTGGTGTTCTTTGTTTATTACTTACTTCTTTGTTTTGTTCATACAACGTGGTGTTCTTTGTTTATTACTAACACTTTGTTTTGTTCATACATCGTGGTGTTCTTTGTTTATTACTAACTCTTTGTTTTGTTCATACATCGTGGTGTTCTTTGTTTATTACTTAGTTCTTTGTTTTGTTCATACATCGTGGCGTTCTTTGTTTATTACTTAGTTCTTTGTTTTGTTCATACATCGTGGTGTTCTTTGTTTATTACTAACTCTTTGTTTTGTTCATACATCGTGGTGTTCTTTGTTTATTACTTAGTTCTTTGTTTTGTTCATACATCGTGGTGTTCTTTGTTTATTACTAACTCTTTGTTTTGTTCATACATCGTGGTGTTCTTTGTTTATTACTTAGTTCTTTGTTTTGTTCATACATCGTGGTGTTCTTTGTTTATTACTAACTCTTTGTTTTGTTCATACATCGTGGTGTTCTTTGTTTATTACTTAGTTCTTTGTTTTGTTCATACATCGTGGTGTTCTTTGTTTATTACTAACTCTTTGTTTTGTTCATACATCGTGGTGTTCTTTGTTTATTACTTAGTTCTTTGTTTTGTTCATACATCGTGGTGTTCTTTGTTTATTACTAACTCTTTGTTTTGTTCATACATCGTGGTGTTCTTTGTTTATTACTTAGTTCTTTGTTTTGTTCATACATCGTGGTGTTCTTTGTTTATTACTAACTCTTTGTTTTGTTCATACATCGTGGTGTTCTTTGTTTATTACTTAGTTCTTTGTTTTGTTCATACATCGTGGTGTTCTTTGTTTATTACTTAGTTCTTTGTTTTGTTCATACATCGTGGTGTTCTTTGTTTATTACTAACTCTTTGTTTTGTTCATACATCGTGGTGTTCTTTGTTTATTACTTAGTTCTTTGTTTTGTTCATACATCGTGGTGTTCTTTGTTTATTACTTAGTTCTTTGTTTTGTTCATACATCGTGGTGTTCTTTGTTTATTACTAACTCTTTGTTTTGTTCATACATCGTGGCGTTCTTTGTTTATTACTTAGTTCTTTGTTTTGTTCATACATCGTGGTGTTCTTTGTTTATTACTAACTCTTTGTTTTGTTCATACATCGTGGCGTTCTTTGTTTATTACTTAGTTCTTTGTTTTGTTCATACATCGTGGTGTTCTTTGTTTATTACTTAGCTCTTTGTTTTGTTCATACAACGTGGTGTTCTTTGTTTATTACTTAGCTCTTTGTTTTGTTCACACATCGTGGTGTTCTTTGTTTATTACTAACTCTTTGTTTTGTTCATACATCGTGGTGTTCTTTGTTTATTACTTAGTTCTTTGTTTTGTTCATACATCGGGGTGTTCTTTGTTTATTACTTAGTTCTTTGTTTTGTTCATACATCGTGGTGTTCTTTGTTTATTACTTAGCTCTTTGTTTTGTTCATACATCGTGGTGTTCTTTGTTTATTACTTAGCTCTTTGTTTTGTTCATACATCGTGGTGTTCTTTGTTTATTACTTAGTTCTTTGTTTTGTTCATACATCGTGGTGTTCTTTGTTTATTACTAACTCTTTGTTTTGTTCATACATCGTGGTGTTCTTTGTTTATTACTTAGTTCTTTGTTTTGTTCATACATCGTGGTGTTCTTTGTTTATTACTAACTCTTTGTTTTGTTCATACATCGTGGTGTTCTTTGTTTATTACTTAGTTCTTAGTTTTGTTCATACATCGTGGTGTTCTTTGTTTATTACTTAGCTCTTTGTTTTGTTCATCCATCGTGGTGTTCTTTGGTTATTACTAACACTTTGTTTTGTTCATACATCGTGGTGTTCTTTGTTTATTACTAACACTTTGTTTTGTTCATACATCGTGGTGTTATTTGTTTATTACTTAGTTCTTTGTTTTGTTCATACATCGTGGTGTTCTTTGTTTATTACTTAGCTCTTTGTTTTGTTCACACATCGTGGTGTTATTTGTTTATTACTTAGTTCTTTGTTTTGTTCACACATCGTGGTGTTCTTTGTTTATTACTAACACTTTGTTTTGTTCATACATCGTGGTGTTATTTGTTTATTACTTAGTTCTTTGTTTTGTTCACACATCGTGGTGTTCTTTGTTTATTACTAACACTTTGTTTTGTTCATACATCGTGGTGTTCTTTGTTTATTACTTACTTCTTTGTTTTGTTCATACATCGTGGTGTTCTTTGTTTATTACTTAGTTCTTTGTTTTGTTCATACATCGTGGTGTTCTTTGTTTATTACTTAGCTCTTTGTTTTGTTCATACATCGTGGTGTTCTTTGTTTATTACTTAGCTCTTTGTTTTGTTCATACATCGTGGTGTTCTTTGTTTATTACCTACTTCTTTGTTTTGTTCATACAACGTGGTGTTCTTTGTTTATTACTTAGCTCTTTGTTTTGTTCATACATCGTGGTGTTCTTTGTTTATTACTTAGCTCTTTGTTTTGTTCATACATCGTGGTGTTCTTTGTTTATTACTTAGTTCTTTGTTTTGTTCATACATCGTGGTGTTCTTTGTTTATTACTTATCTGTTCTTTGTTTATGACTTAGCTCTTTGTTTTGTTCATACATCGTGGTGTTCTTTGTTTATTACTTAGCTCTTTGTTTTGTTCATACATCGTGGTGTTCTTTGTTTATTACTTACTTCTTTGTTTTGTTCATACAACGTGGTGTTCTTTGTTTATTACTAACACTTTGTTTTGTTCATACATCGTGGTGTTCTTTGTTTATTACTAACTCTTTGTTTTGTTCATACATCGTGGTGTTCTTTGTTTATTACTTAGTTCTTTGTTTTGTTCATACATCGTGGCGTTCTTTGTTTATTACTTAGTTCTTTGTTTTGTTCATACATCGTGGTGTTCTTTGTTTATTACTAACTCTTTGTTTTGTTCATACATCGTGGTGTTCTTTGTTTATTACTTAGTTCTTTGTTTTGTTCATACATCGTGGTGTTCTTTGTTTATTACTAACTCTTTGTTTTGTTCATACATCGTGGTGTTCTTTGTTTATTACTTAGTTCTTTGTTTTGTTCATACATCGTGGTGTTCTTTGTTTATTACTAACTCTTTGTTTTGTTCATACATCGTGGTGTTCTTTGTTTATTACTTAGTTCTTTGTTTTGTTCATACATCGTGGTGTTCTTTGTTTATTACTAACTCTTTGTTTTGTTCATACATCGTGGTGTTCTTTGTTTATTACTTAGTTCTTTGTTTTGTTCATACATCGTGGTGTTCTTTGTTTATTACTTAGTTCTTTGTTTTGTTCATACATCGTGGTGTTCTTTGTTTATTACTAACTCTTTGTTTTGTTCATACATCGTGGTGTTCTTTGTTTATTACTTAGTTCTTTGTTTTGTTCATACATCGTGGTGTTCTTTGTTTATTACTTAGTTCTTTGTTTTGTTCATACATCGTGGTGTTCTTTGTTTATTACTAACTCTTTGTTTTGTTCATACATCGTGGCGTTCTTTGTTTATTACTTAGTTCTTTGTTTTGTTCATACATCGTGGTGTTCTTTGTTTATTACTAACTCTTTGTTTTGTTCATACATCGTGGCGTTCTTTGTTTATTACTTAGTTCTTTGTTTTGTTCATACATCGTGGTGTTCTTTGTTTATTACTTAGCTCTTTGTTTTGTTCATACAACGTGGTGTTCTTTGTTTATTACTTAGCTCTTTGTTTTGTTCACACATCGTGGTGTTCTTTGTTTATTACTAACTCTTTGTTTTGTTCATACATCGTGGTGTTCTTTGTTTATTACTTAGTTCTTTGTTTTGTTCATACATCGTGGTGTTCTTTGTTTATTACTTAGTTCTTTGTTTTGTTCATACATCGTGGTGTTCTTTGTTTATTACTTAGCTCTTTGTTTTGTTCATACATCGTGGTGTTCTTTGTTTATTACTTAGCTCTTTGTTTTGTTCATACATCGTGGTGTTCTTTGTTTATTACTTAGTTCTTTGTTTTGTTCATACATCGTGGTGTTCTTTGTTTATTACTAACTCTTTGTTTTGTTCATACATCGTGGTGTTCTTTGTTTATTACTTAGTTCTTTGTTTTGTTCATACATCGTGGTGTTCTTTGTTTATTACTAACTCTTTGTTTTGTTCATACATCGTGGTGTTCTTTGTTTATTACTTAGTTCTTAGTTTTGTTCATACATCGTGGTGTTCTTTGTTTATTACTTAGTTCTTTGTTTTGTTCATACATCGTGGTGTTCTTTGTTTATTACTAACTCTTTGTTTTGTTCATACATCGTGGCGTTCTTTGTTTATTACTTAGCTCTTTGTTTTGTTCATACATCGTGGTGTTCTTTGTTTATTACTAACTCTTTGTTTTGTTCTTACATCGTGGTGTTCTTTGTTTATTACTTAGCTCTTTGTGTTGTTCATACATCGTGGTGTTCTTTGTTTATTACTTAGTTCTTTGTTTTGTTCATATATCGTGGCGTTCTTTGTTTATTACTTAGCTCTTTGTTTTGTTCACACATCGTGGTGTTCTTTGTTTATTACTAACTCTTTGTTTTGTTCATACATCGTGGTGTTCTTTGTTTATTACTTAGCTCTTTGTTTTGTTCATACATCGTGGTGTTCTTTGTTTATTACTTAGCTCTTTGTTTTGTTCATACATCGTGGTGTTCTTTGTTTATTACTTAGCTCTTTGTTTTGTTCATACATCGTGGTGTTCTTTGTTTATTACTTAGTTCTTTGTTTTGTTTATACATCATGGTGTTCTTTGTTTATTACTTAGCTCTTTGTTTTGTTCATACATCGTGGTGTTCTTTGTTTATTACTTAGTTCTTAGTTTTGTTCATACATCGTGGTGTTCTTTGTTTATTACTAACTCTTTGTTTTGTTCATACATCGTGGTGTTCTTTGTTTATTACTTAGCTCTTTGTTTTGTTCATACATCGTGGTGTTCTTTGTTTATTACTTAGTTCTTTGTTTTGTTCATACATCTTGGTGTTCTTTGTTTATTACTAACTCTTTGTTTTGTTCATACATCGTGGTGTTCTTTGTTTATTACTTAACTCTTTGTTTTGTTCATACATCGTGGTGTTCTTTGTTTATTACTTAACTCTTTGTTTTGTTCATACATCTTGGTGTTCTTTGTTTATTACTAACTCTTTGTTTTGTTCATACATCGTGGTGTTCTTTGTTTATTACTTAACTCTTTGTTTTGTTCATACATCGTGGTGTTCTTTGTTTATTACTTAGCTCTTTGTTTTGTTCATACATCGTGGTGTTCTTTGTTTATTACTAACTCTTTGTTTTGTTCATACATCGTGGTGTTCTTTGTTTATTACTTAGTTCTTTGTTTTGTTCACACATCGTGGCGTTCTTTGTTTATTACTAGCTCTTTGTTTTGTTCATACATCGTGGTGTTCTTTGTTTATTACTTAGTTCTTAGTTTTGTTCATACATCGTGGTGTTCTTTGTTTATTACTTAGTTCTTTGTTTTGTTCATACATCGTGGTGTTCTTTGTTTATTACTAGCTCTTTGTTTTGTTCATACATCGTGGTGTTCTTTGTTTATTACTTAGCTCTTTGTTTTGTTCATACATCGTGGTGTTCTTTGTTTATTACTTAGCTCTTTGTTTTGTTCATACATCGTGGTGTTCTTTGTTTATTACTTAGTTCTTTGTTTTGTTCATACATCGTGGTGTTCTTTGTTTATTACTTAACTCTTTGTTTTGTTCTTACATCGTGGTGTTCTTTGTTTATTACTAACTCTTTGTTTTGTTCATACATCGTGGTGTTCTTTGTTTATTACTTAGTTCTTTGTTTTGTTCATACATCGTGGTGTTCTTTGTTTATTACTAACTCTTTGTTTTGTTCATACATCGTGGTGTTCTTTGTTTATTACTTAGCTCTTTGTTTTGTTCATACATCGTGGTGTTCTTTGTTTATTACTTAGTTCTTTGTTTTCTTCATACATCGTGGTGTTCTTTGTTTATTACTTAGCTCTTTGTTTTGTTCATACATCGTGGTGTTCTTTGTTTATTACTTAGTTCTTTGTTTTGTTCATACATCGTGGTGTTCTTTGTTTATTACTTAGTTCTTTGTTTTGTTCATACATCGTGGTGTTCTTTGTTTATTACTTAGTTCTTTGTTTTGTTCATACATCTTGGTGTTCTTTGTTTATTACTAACTCTTTGTTTTGTTCATACATCGTGGCGTTCTTTGTTTATTACTTAGTTCTTTGTTTTGTTCATACATCGTGGTGTTCTTTGTTTATTACTTAGTTCTTTGTTTTGTTCATACATCGTGGTGTTCGTTGTTTATTACTAACTCTTTGTTTTGTTCATACATCGTGGGGTTCTTTGTTCATTACTAACACTTTGTTTTGTTCATACATCGTGGTGTTCTTTGTTTATTACTTAGCTCTTTGTTTTGTTCATACATCGTGGCGTTCTTTGTTTATTACTTAGCTCTTTGTTTTGTTCACACATCGTGGTGTTCTTTGTTTAATACTAACTCTTTGTTTTGTTCATACATCGTGGTGTTCTTTGTTTATTACTTAGCTCTTTGTTTTGTTCATACATCGTGGTGTTCTTTGTTTATTACTTAGTTCTTTGTTTTGTTCATACATCGTGGTGTTCTTTGTTTATTACTAACTCTTTGTTTTGTTCATACATCGTGGTGTTCTTTGTTTATTACTTAGCTCTTTGTTTTGTTCATACGTCGTGGTGTTCTTTGTTTATTACTTAGTTCTTTGTTTTGTTCATACATCGTGGTGTTCTTTGTTTATTACTTAGCTCTTTGTTTTGTTCATACATCGTGGTGTTCTTTGTTTATTACTTAGCTCTTTGTTTTGTTCATACATCGTGGTGTTCTTTGTTTATTACTTAGTTCTTTGTTTTGTTCATACATCGTGGTGTTCTTTGTTTATTACTAACTCTTTGTTTTGTTCATACATCGTGGTGTTCTTTGTTTATTACTTAGCTCTTTGTTTTGTTCATACATCGTGGTGTTCTTTGTTTATTACTTAGCTCTTTGTTTTGTTCATACATCGTGGTGTTCTTTGTTTATTACTAACTCTTTGTTTTGTTCATACATCGTGGCGTTCTTTGTTTATTACTTAGTTCTTTGTTTTGTTCATACATCGTGGTGTTCTTTGTTTATTACTAACTCTTTGTTTTGTTCATACATCGTGGTGTTCTTTGTTTATTACTTAGTTCTTTGTTTTGTTCATACATCGTGGTGTTCTTTGTTTATTACTAACTCTTTGTTTTGTTCATACATCGTGGTGTTCTTTGTTTATTACTTAGCTCTTTGTTTTGTTCATACATCGTGGTGTTCTTTGTTTATTACTTAGTTCTTTGTTTTCTTCATACATCGTGGTGTTCTTTGTTTATTACTTAGCTCTTTGTTTTGTTCATACATCGTGGTGTTCTTTGTTTATTACTTAGTTCTTTGTTTTGTTCATACATCGTGGTGTTCTTTGTTTATTACTTAGTTCTTTGTTTTGTTCATACATCGTGGTGTTCTTTGTTTATTACTTAGTTCTTTGTTTTGTTCATACATCTTGGTGTTCTTTGTTTATTACTAACTCTTTGTTTTGTTCATACATCGTGGCGTTCTTTGTTTATTACTTAGTTCTTTGTTTTGTTCATACATCGTGGTGTTCTTTGTTTATTACTTAGTTCTTTGTTTTGTTCATACATCGTGGTGTTCTTTGTTTATTACTAACTCTTTGTTTTGTTCATACATCGTGGTGTTCTTTGTTTATTACTAACACTTTGTTTTGTTCATACATCGTGGTGTTCTTTGTTTATTACTTAGCTCTTTGTTTTGTTCATACATCGTGGCGTTCTTTGTTTATTACTTAGCTCTTTGTTTTGTTCACACATCGTGGTGTTCTTTGTTTATTACTAACTCTTTGTTTTGTTCATACATCGTGGTGTTCTTTGTTTATTACTTAGCTCTTTGTTTTGTTCATACATCGTGGTGTTCTTTGTTTATTACTTAGTTCTTTGTTTTGTTCATACATCGTGGTGTTCTTTGTTTATTACTAACTCTTTGTTTTGTTCATACATCGTGGTGTTCTTTGTTTATTACTTAGCTCTTTGTTTTGTTCATACATCGTGGTGTTCTTTGTTTATTACTTAGTTCTTTGTTTTGTTCATACATCGTGGTGTTCTTTGTTTATTACTTAGCTCTTTGTTTTGTTCATACATCGTGGTGTTCTTTGTTTATTACTTAGCTCTTTGTTTTGTTCATACATCGTGGTGTTCTTTGTTTATTACTTAGTTCTTTGTTTTGTTCATACATCGTGGTGTTCTTTGTTTATTACTAACTCTTTGTTTTGTTCATACATCGTGGTGTTCTTTGTTTATTACTTAGCTCTTTGTTTTGTTCATACATCGTGGTGTTCTTTGTTTATTACTTAGCTCTTTGTTTTGTTCATACATCGTGGTGTTCTTTGTTTATTACTAACTCTTTGTTTTGTTCATACATCGTGGCGTTCTTTGTTTATTACTTAGTTCTTTGTTTTGTTCATACATCGTGGTGTTCTTTGTTTATTAATAACTCTTTGTTTTGTTCATACATCGTGGTGTTCTTTGTTTATTACTTAGTTCTTTGTTTTGTTCATACATCGTGGTGTTCTTTGTTTATTACTAACTCTTTGTTTTGTTCATACATCGTGGTGTTCTTTGTTTATTACTTAGTTCTTTGTTTTGTTCACAGATCGTGGTGTTCTTTGTTTATTACTAACTCTTTGTTTTGTACATACATCGTGGCGTTCTTTGTTTATTACTAACTCTTTGTTTTGTTCATACATCGTGGTGTTCTTTGTTTATTACTTAGTTCTTTGTTTTGTTCATACATCGTGGTGTTCTTTGTTTATTACTAACTCTTTGTTTTGTTCATACATCGTGGCGTTCTTTGTTTATTACTTAGTTCTTTGTTTTGTTCATACATCGTGGTGTTCTTTGTTTATTACTAACTCTTTGTTTTGTTCATACATCGTGGTGTTCTTTGTTTATTACTTAGTTCTTTGTTTTGTTCATACATCGTGGTGTTCTTTGTTTATTACTAACTCTTTGTTTTGTTCATACATCGTGGTGTTCTTTGTCTATTACTTAGCTCTTTGTTTTGTTCATACATCGTGGTGTTCTTTGTTTATTACTAACTCTTTGTTTTGTACATACATCGTGGCGTTTTTGTTTATTACTTAGTTCTTTGTTTTGTTCATACATCGTGGTGTTCTTTGTTTATTACTTAGTTCTTTGTTTTGTTTATACATCGTGGTGTTCTTTGTTTATTACTTAGTTCTTTGTTTTGTTCATACATCGTGGTGTTCTTTGTTTATTACTTAGTTCTTTGTTTTGTTTATACATCGTGGTGTTCTTTGTTTATTACTTAGTTCTTTGTTTTGTTCATACATCGTGGTGTTCTTTGTTTATTACTAACTCTTTGTTTTGTTCATACATCGTGGTGTTCTTTGTTTATTACTTAGTTCTTTGTTTTGTTCACACATCGTGGTGTTCTTTGTTTATTACTTAGTTCTTTGTTTTGTTCATACATCGTGGCGTTCTTTGTTTATTACTTAGTTCTTTGTTTTGTTCATACATCGTGGTGTTCTTTGTTTTTTACTTAGTTCTTTGTTTTGTTCATACATCGTGGTGTTCTTTGTTTATTACTTAGTTCTTTGTTTTGTTCATACATCGTGGTGTTCTTTGTTTATTACTAACTCTTTGTTTTGTTCATACATCGTGGTGTTCTTTGTTTATTACTTAGTTCTTTGTTTTGTTCACACATCGTGGTGTTCTTTGTTTATTACTTAGTTCTTTGTTTTGTTCATACATCGTGGTGTTCTTTGTTTATTACTAACTCTTTGTTTTGTTCATACATCGTGGTGTTCTTTGTTTATTACTTAGTTCTTTGTTTTGTTCATACATCGTGGTGTTCTTTGTTTATTACTAACTCTTTGTTTTGTTCATACATCGTGGTGTTCTTTGTTTATTACTTAGTTCTTTGTTTTGTTCATACATCGTGGTGTTCTTTGTTTATTACTAACTCTTTGTTTTGTTCATACATCGTGGTGTTCTTTGTTTATTACTTAGTTCTTTGTTTTGTTCACACATCGTGGTGTTGTTTGTTTATTACTTAGTTCTTTGTTTTGTTCATACATCGAGGCGTTCTTTGTTTATTACTTAGTTCTTTGTTTTGTTCATACATCGTGGTGTTCTTTGTTTATTACTAACTCTTTGTTTTGTTCATACATCGTGGTGTTCTTTGTTTATTACTTAGTTCTTTGTTTTGTTCATACAACGTGGTGTTCTTTGTTTATTACTTAGTTCTTTGTTTTGTTCATACAACGTGGTGTTCTTTGTTTATTACTAACTCTTTGTTTTGTTCATACATCATGGTGTTCTTTGTTTATTACTTAGTTCTTTGTTTTGTTCATACATCGAGGCGTTCTTTGTTTATTACTTGGCTCTTTGTTTTGTTCATACATCGTGGTGTTCTTTGTTTATTACTAACTCTTTGTTTTGTTCACACATCGTGGTGTTCTTTGTTTATTACTTAGTTCTTTGTTTTGTACATACATCGTGGTGTTCTTTGTTTATTACTTAGTTCTTTGTTTTGTTCATACATCGTGGTGTTCTTTGTTTATTACTTAGTTCTTTGTTTTGTTCATACATCGTGGTGTTCTTTGTTTATTACTTAGTTCTTTGTTTTGTTCATACATCGTGGTGTTCTTTGTTTATTACTTAGTTCTTTGTTTTGTTCATACATCGTGGTGTTCTTTGTTTATTACTTAGTTCTTTGTTTTGTTCATACATCGTGGTGTTCTTTGTTTATTACTTAGTTCTTTGTTTTGTTCATACATCGTGGTGTTCTTTGTTTATTACTTAGTTCTTTGTTTAGTTCATACATCGTGGTGTTCTTTGTTTATTACTTAGTTCTTTGTTTTGTTCATACATCGTGGTGTTCTTTGTTTATTACTTAGTTCTTTGTTTTGTTCATACATCGTGGTGTTCTTTGTTTATTACTAACTCTTTGTTTTGTTCATACATCGTGGTGTTCTTTGTTTATTACTTAGCTCTTTGTTTTGTTCATACATCGTGGTGTTCTTTGTTTATTACTTAGTTCTTTGTTTTGTTCATACATCGTGGTGTTCTTTGTTTATTACTAACTCTTTGTTTTGTTCATACATCGTGGTGTTCTTTGTTTATTACTTAGTTCTTTGTTTTGTTCATACATCGTGGTGTTCTTTGTTTATTACTTAGTTCTTTGTTTTGTTCATACATCGTGGTGTTCTTTGTTTATTACTTAGTTCTTTGTTTTGTTCACAGATCGTGGTGTTCTTTGTTTATTACTTAGTTCTTTGTTTTGTTCATACATCGTGGTGTTCTTTGTTTATTACTTAGTTCTTTGTTTTGTTCACACATCGTGGTGTTCTTTGTTTATTACTTAGTTCTTTGTTTTGTTCACAGATCGTGGTGTTCTTTGTTTATTACTTAGTTCTTTGTTTTGTTCATACATCGTGGTGTTCTTTGTTTATTACTAACTCTTTGTTTTGTTCATACATCGTGGTGTTCTTTGTTTATTACTTAGTTCTTTGTTTTGTTCATACATCGTGGTGTTCTTTGTTTATTACTTAGCTCTTTGTTTTGTTCATACATCGTGGTGTTCTTTGTTTATTACTTAGTTCTTTGTTTTGTTCATACATCGTGGTGTTCTTTGTTTATTACTAACTCTTTGTTTTGTTCATACATCGTGGTGTTCTTTGTTTATTACTTAGTTCTTTGTTTTGTTCACACATCGTGGTGTTCTTTGTTTATTACTTAGTTCTTTGTTTTGTTCATACATCGTGGCATTCTTTGTTTATTACTTAGTTCTTTGTTTTGTTCATACATCGAGGCGTTCTTTGTTTATTACTTAGTTCTTTGTTTTGTTCATACATCGTGGTATTCTTTGTTTATTACTAACTCTTTGTTTTGTTCATACATCGTGGTGTTCTTTGTTTATTACTTAGTTCTTTGTTTTGTTCATACATCGTGGTGTTCTTTGTTTATTACTAACTCTTTGTTTTGTTCATACATCGTGGTGTTCTTTGTTTATTACTTAGTTCTTTGTTTTGTTCATACATCGTGGTGTTCTTTGTTTATTACTAACTCTTTGTTTTGTTCATACATCGTGGTGTTCTTTGTTTATTACTTAGTTCTTTGTTTTGTTCACACATCGTGGTGTTCTTTGTTTATTACTTAGTTCTTTGTTTTGTTCATACATCGTGGTGTTCTTTGTTTATTACTTAGTTTTTTGTTTTGTTTATACATCGTGGTGTTCTTTGTTTATTACTTAGTTCTTTGTTTTGTTCATACATCGTGGTGTTCTTTGTTTATTACTTAGCTCTTTGTTTTGTTCATACATCGTGGTGTTCTTTGTTTATTACTTAGTTCTTTGTTTTGTTCATACATCGTGGTGTTCTTTGTTTATTACTTAGTTCTTTGTTTTGTTTATACAACGTGGTGTTCTTTGTTTATTACTAACTCTTTGTTTTGTTCATACATCGTGGTGTTCTTTGTTTATTACTTAGCTCTTTGTTTTGTTCATACATCGTGGTGTTCTTTGTTTATTACTTAGTTCTTTGTTTTGTTCATACATCGTGGTGTTCTTTGTTTATTACTAACTCTTTGTTTTGTTCATACATCGTGGTGTTCTTTGTTTATTACTTAGCTCTTTGTTTTGTTCATACATCGTGGTGTTCTTTGTTTATTACTTAGCTCTTTGTTTTGTTCATACATCGTGGTGTTCTTTGTTTATTACTAACTCTTTGTTTTGTTCATACATCGTGGCGTTCTTTGTTTATTACTTAGTTCTTTGTTTTGTTCATACATCGTGGTGTTCTTTGTTTATTACTAACTCTTTGTTTTGTTCATACATCGTGGTGTTCTTTGTTTATTACTTAGTTCTTTGTTTTGTTCATACATCGTGGTGTTCTTTGTTTATTACTAACTCTTTGTTTTGTTCATACATCGTGGTGTTCTTTGTTTATTACTTAGCTCTTTGTTTTGTTCATACATCGTGGTGTTCTTTGTTTATTACTTAGTTCTTTGTTTTCTTCATACATCGTGGTGTTCTTTGTTTATTACTTAGCTCTTTGTTTTGTTCATACATCGTGGTGTTCTTTGTTTATTACTTAGTTCTTTGTTTTGTTCATACATCGTGGTGTTCTTTGTTTATTACTTAGTTCTTTGTTTTGTTCATACATCGTGGTGTTCTTTGTTTATTACTTAGTTCTTTGTTTTGTTCATACATCTTGGTGTTCTTTGTTTATTACTAACTCTTTGTTTTGTTCATACATCGTGGCGTTCTTTGTTTATTACTTAGTTCTTTGTTTTGTTCATACATCGTGGTGTTCTTTGTTTATTACTTAGTTCTTTGTTTTGTTCATACATCGTGGTGTTCTTTGTTTATTACTAACTCTTTGTTTTGTTCATACATCGTGGTGTTCTTTGTTTATTACTAACACTTTGTTTTGTTCATACATCGTGGTGTTCTTTGTTTATTACTTAGCTCTTTGTTTTGTTCATACATCGTGGCGTTCTTTGTTTATTACTTAGCTCTTTGTTTTGTTCACACATCGTGGTGTTCTTTGTTTATTACTAACTCTTTGTTTTGTTCATACATCGTGGTGTTCTTTGTTTATTACTTAGCTCTTTGTTTTGTTCATACATCGTGGTGTTCTTTGTTTATTACTTAGTTCTTTGTTTTGTTCATACATCGTGGTGTTCTTTGTTTATTACTAACTCTTTGTTTTGTTCATACATCGTGGTGTTCTTTGTTTATTACTTAGCTCTTTGTTTTGTTCATACATCGTGGTGTTCTTTGTTTATTACTTAGTTCTTTGTTTTGTTCATACATCGTGGTGTTCTTTGTTTATTACTTAGCTCTTTGTTTTGTTCATACATCGTGGTGTTCTTTGTTTATTACTTAGCTCTTTGTTTTGTTCATACATCGTGGTGTTCTTTGTTTATTACTTAGTTCTTTGTTTTGTTCATACATCGTGGTGTTCTTTGTTTATTACTAACTCTTTGTTTTGTTCATACATCGTGGTGTTCTTTGTTTATTACTTAGCTCTTTGTTTTGTTCATACATCGTGGTGTTCTTTGTTTATTACTTAGCTCTTTGTTTTGTTCATACATCGTGGTGTTCTTTGTTTATTACTAACTCTTTGTTTTGTTCATACATCGTGGCGTTCTTTGTTTATTACTTAGTTCTTTGTTTTGTTCATACATCGTGGTGTTCTTTGTTTATTAATAACTCTTTGTTTTGTTCATACATCGTGGTGTTCTTTGTTTATTACTTAGTTCTTTGTTTTGTTCATACATCGTGGTGTTCTTTGTTTATTACTAACTCTTTGTTTTGTTCATACATCGTGGTGTTCTTTGTTTATTACTTAGTTCTTTGTTTTGTTCACAGATCGTGGTGTTCTTTGTTTATTACTAACTCTTTGTTTTGTACATACATCGTGGCGTTCTTTGTTTATTACTAACTCTTTGTTTTGTTCATACATCGTGGTGTTCTTTGTTTATTACTTAGTTCTTTGTTTTGTTCATACATCGTGGTGTTCTTTGTTTATTACTAACTCTTTGTTTTGTTCATACATCGTGGCGTTCTTTGTTTATTACTTAGTTCTTTGTTTTGTTCATACATCGTGGTGTTCTTTGTTTATTACTAACTCTTTGTTTTGTTCATACATCGTGGTGTTCTTTGTTTATTACTTAGTTCTTTGTTTTGTTCATACATCGTGGTGTTCTTTGTTTATTACTAACTCTTTGTTTTGTTCATACATCGTGGTGTTCTTTGTCTATTACTTAGCTCTTTGTTTTGTTCATACATCGTGGTGTTCTTTGTTTATTACTAACTCTTTGTTTTGTACATACATCGTGGCGTTTTTGTTTATTACTTAGTTCTTTGTTTTGTTCATACATCGTGGTGTTCTTTGTTTATTACTTAGTTCTTTGTTTTGTTTATACATCGTGGTGTTCTTTGTTTATTACTTAGTTCTTTGTTTTGTTCATACATCGTGGTGTTCTTTGTTTATTACTTAGTTCTTTGTTTTGTTTATACATCGTGGTGTTCTTTGTTTATTACTTAGTTCTTTGTTTTGTTCATACATCGTGGTGTTCTTTGTTTATTACTAACTCTTTGTTTTGTTCATACATCGTGGTGTTCTTTGTTTATTACTTAGTTCTTTGTTTTGTTCACACATCGTGGTGTTCTTTGTTTATTACTTAGTTCTTTGTTTTGTTCATACATCGTGGCGTTCTTTGTTTATTACTTAGTTCTTTGTTTTGTTCATACATCGTGGTGTTCTTTGTTTTTTACTTAGTTCTTTGTTTTGTTCATACATCGTGGTGTTCTTTGTTTATTACTTAGTTCTTTGTTTTGTTCATACATCGTGGTGTTCTTTGTTTATTACTTAGTTCTTTGTTTTGTTCATACATTGTGGTGTTCTTTGTTTATTACTTAGCTCTTTGTTTTGTTCATACATCGTGGTGTTCTTTGTTTATTACTTAGTTCTTTGTTTTGTTCATACATCGTGGTGTTCTTTGTTTATTACTAACTCTTTGTTTTGTTCATACATCGTGGTGTTCTTTGTTTATTACTTAGTTCTTTGTTTTGTTCACACATCGTGGTGTTCTTTGTTTATTACTTAGTTCTTTGTTTTGTTCATACATCGTGGTGTTCTTTGTTTATTACTAACTCTTTGTTTTGTTCATACATCGTGGTGTTCTTTGTTTATTACTTAGTTCTTTGTTTTGTTCATACATCGTGGTGTTCTTTGTTTATTACTAACTCTTTGTTTTGTTCATACATCGTGGTGTTCTTTGTTTATTACTTAGTTCTTTGTTTTGTTCATACATCGTGGTGTTCTTTGTTTATTACTAACTCTTTGTTTTGTTCATACATCGTGGTGTTCTTTGTTTATTACTTAGTTCTTTGTTTTGTTCACACATCGTGGTGTTGTTTGTTTATTACTTAGTTCTTTGTTTTGTTCATACATCGAGGCGTTCTTTGTTTATTACTTAGTTCTTTGTTTTGTTCATACATCGTGGTGTTCTTTGTTTATTACTAACTCTTTGTTTTGTTCATACATCGTGGTGTTCTTTGTTTATTACTTAGTTCTTTGTTTTGTTCATACAACGTGGTGTTCTTTGTTTATTACTTAGTTCTTTGTTTTGTTCATACAACGTGGTGTTCTTTGTTTATTACTAACTCTTTGTTTTGTTCATACATCATGGTGTTCTTTGTTTATTACTTAGTTCTTTGTTTTGTTCATACATCGAGGCGTTCTTTGTTTATTACTTGGCTCTTTGTTTTGTTCATACATCGTGGTGTTCTTTGTTTATTACTAACTCTTTGTTTTGTTCACACATCGTGGTGTTCTTTGTTTATTACTTAGTTCTTTGTTTTGTACATACATCGTGGTGTTCTTTGTTTATTACTTAGTTCTTTGTTTTGTTCATACATCGTGGTGTTCTTTGTTTATTACTTAGTTCTTTGTTTTGTTCATACATCGTGGTGTTCTTTGTTTATTACTTAGTTCTTTGTTTTGTTCATACATCGTGGTGTTCTTTGTTTATTACTTAGTTCTTTGTTTTGTTCATACATCGTGGTGTTCTTTGTTTATTACTTAGTTCTTTGTTTTGTTCATACATCGTGGTGTTCTTTGTTTATTACTTAGTTCTTTGTTTTGTTCATACATCGTGGTGTTCTTTGTTTATTACTTAGTTCTTTGTTTAGTTCATACATCGTGGTGTTCTTTGTTTATTACTTAGTTCTTTGTTTTGTTCATACATCGTGGTGTTCTTTGTTTATTACTTAGTTCTTTGTTTTGTTCATACATCGTGGTGTTCTTTGTTTATTACTAACTCTTTGTTTTGTTCATACATCGTGGTGTTCTTTGTTTATTACTTAGCTCTTTGTTTTGTTCATACATCGTGGTGTTCTTTGTTTATTACTTAGTTCTTTGTTTTGTTCATACATCGTGGTGTTCTTTGTTTATTACTAACTCTTTGTTTTGTTCATACATCGTGGTGTTCTTTGTTTATTACTTAGTTCTTTGTTTTGTTCATACATCGTGGTGTTCTTTGTTTATTACTTAGTTCTTTGTTTTGTTCATACATCGTGGTGTTCTTTGTTTATTACTTAGTTCTTTGTTTTGTTCACAGATCGTGGTGTTCTTTGTTTATTACTTAGTTCTTTGTTTTGTTCATACATCGTGGTGTTCTTTGTTTATTACTTAGTTCTTTGTTTTGTTCACACATCGTGGTGTTCTTTGTTTATTACTTAGTTCTTTGTTTTGTTCACAGATCGTGGTGTTCTTTGTTTATTACTTAGTTCTTTGTTTTGTTCATACATCGTGGTGTTCTTTGTTTATTACTAACTCTTTGTTTTGTTCATACATCGTGGTGTTCTTTGTTTATTACTTAGTTCTTTGTTTTGTTCATACATCGTGGTGTTCTTTGTTTATTACTTAGCTCTTTGTTTTGTTCATACATCGTGGTGTTCTTTGTTTATTACTTAGTTCTTTGTTTTGTTCATACATCGTGGTGTTCTTTGTTTATTACTAACTCTTTGTTTTGTTCATACATCGTGGTGTTCTTTGTTTATTACTTAGTTCTTTGTTTTGTTCACACATCGTGGTGTTCTTTGTTTATTACTTAGTTCTTTGTTTTGTTCATACATCGTGGCATTCTTTGTTTATTACTTAGTTCTTTGTTTTGTTCATACATCGAGGCGTTCTTTGTTTATTACTTAGTTCTTTGTTTTGTTCATACATCGTGGTATTCTTTGTTTATTACTAACTCTTTGTTTTGTTCATACATCGTGGTGTTCTTTGTTTATTACTTAGTTCTTTGTTTTGTTCATACATCGTGGTGTTCTTTGTTTATTACTAACTCTTTGTTTTGTTCATACATCGTGGTGTTCTTTGTTTATTACTTAGTTCTTTGTTTTGTTCATACATCGTGGTGTTCTTTGTTTATTACTAACTCTTTGTTTTGTTCATACATCGTGGTGTTCTTTGTTTATTACTTAGTTCTTTGTTTTGTTCACACATCGTGGTGTTCTTTGTTTATTACTTAGTTCTTTGTTTTGTTCATACATCGTGGTGTTCTTTGTTTATTACTTAGTTTTTTGTTTTGTTTATACATCGTGGTGTTCTTTGTTTATTACTTAGTTCTTTGTTTTGTTCATACATCGTGGTGTTCTTTGTTTATTACTTAGCTCTTTGTTTTGTTCATACATCGTGGTGTTCTTTGTTTATTACTTAGTTCTTTGTTTTGTTCATACATCGTGGTGTTCTTTGTTTATTACTTAGTTCTTTGTTTTGTTTATACAACGTGGTGTTCTTTGTTTATTACTAACTCTTTGTTTTGTTCATACATCGTGGTGTTCTTTGTTTATTACTTAGCTCTTTGTTTTGTTCATACATCGTGGTGTTCTTTGTTTATTACTTAGTTCTTTGTTTTGTTCATACATCGTGGTGTTCTTTGTTTATTACTAACTCTTTGTTTTGTTCATACATCGTGGTGTTCTTTGTTTATTACTAACTCTTTGTTTTGTTCATACATCGTGGTGTTCTTTGTTTATTACTTAGTTCTTTGTTTTGTTCGTACATCGTGGTGTTCTTTGTTTATTACTTAGCTCTTTGTTTTGTTCATACATCGTGGTGTTCTTTGTTTATTACTTAGCTCTTTGTTTTGTTCATACATCGTGGTGTTCTTTGTTTATTACTTAGTTCTTTGTTTTGTTCATACATCGTGGTGTTCTTTGTTTATTACTAACTCTTTGTTTTGTTCATACATCGTGGTGTTCTTTGTTTATTACTTAGTTCTTTGTTTTGTTTATACATCGTGGAGTTCTTTGTTTATTACTTAGTTCTTTGTTTTGTTTATACATCGTGGTGTTCTTTGTTTATTACTTAGTTCTTTGTTTTGTTTATACATCATGGTGTTCTTTGTTTATTACTTAGCTCTTTGTTTTGTTCATACATCGTGGTGTTCTTTGTTTATTACTTAGTTCTTAGTTTTGTTCATACATCGTGGTGTTCTTTGTTTATTACTTAGCTCTTTGTTTTGTTCATACATCGTGGTGTTCTTTGTTTATTACTTAGTTCTTTGTTTTGTTCATACATCGTGGTGTTCTTTGTTTATTACTAACTCTTTGTTTTGTTCATACATCGTGGTGTTCTTTGTTTATTACTTAGTTCTTTGTTTTGTTCATACATCGTGGTGTTCTTTGTTTATTACTTAGTTCTTTGTTTTGTTCATACATCGTGGTGTTCTTTGTTTATTACTTAGTTCTTTGTTTTGTTCACAGATCGTGGTGTTCTTTGTTTATTACTTAGTTCTTTGTTTTGTTCATACATCGTGGTGTTCTTTGTTTATTACTTAGTTCTTTGTTTTGTTCACACATCGTGGTGTTCTTTGTTTATTACTTAGTTCTTTGTTTTGTTCACAGATCGTGGTGTTCTTTGTTTATTACTTAGTTCTTTGTTTTGTTCATACATCGTGGTGTTCTTTGTTTATTACTAACTCTTTGTTTTGTTCATACATCGTGGTGTTCTTTGTTTATTACTTAGTTGTTTGTTTTGTTCATACATCGTGGTGTTCTTTGTTTATTACTTAGCTCTTTGTTTTGTTCATACATCGTGGTGTTCTTTGTTTATTACTTAGTTCTTTGTTTTGTTCATACATCGTGGTGTTCTTTGTTTATTACTAACTCTTTGTTTTGTTCATACATCATGGTGTTCTTTGTTTATTACTTAGTTCTTTGTTTTGTTCACACATCGTGGTGTTCTTTGTTTATTACTTAGTTCTTTGTTTTGTTCATACATCGTGGCGTTCTTTGTTTATTACTTAGTTCTTTGTTTTGTTCATACATCGAGGCGTTCTTTGTTTATTACTTAGTTCTTTGTTTTGTTCATACATCGTGGTATTCTTTGTTTATTACTAACTCTTTGTTTTGTTCATACATCGTGGTGTTCTTTGTTTATTACTTAGTTCTTTGTTTTGTTCATACATCGTGGTGTTCTTTGTTTATTACTAACTCTTTGTTTTGTTCATACATCGTGGTGTTCTTTGTTTATTACTTAGTTCTTTGTTTTGTTCATACATCGTGGTGTTCTTTGTTTATTACTTAGTTCTTTGTTTTGTTCATACATCGTGGTGTTCTTTGTTTATTACTTAGTTCTTTGTTTTGTTCATACATCGTGGCGTTCTTTGTTTATTACTTAGTTCTTTGTTTTGTTCATACATCGTGGTGTTCTTTGTTTATTACTAACTCTTTGTTTTGTTCATACATCGTGGTGTTCTTTGTTTATTACTTAGTTCTTTGTTTTGTTCATACATCGTGGTGTTCTTTGTTTATTACTAACTCTTTGTTTTGTTCATACATCGTGGTGTTCTTTGTTTATTACTTAGTTCTTTGTTTTGTTCATACATCGTGGTGTTCTTCGTTTATTACTTAGTTCTTTGTCTTGTTCATACATCGTGGTGTTCTTTGTTTATTACTTAGCTCTTTGTTTTGTTCATACATCGTGGTGTTCTTTGTTTATTACTTAGTTCTTTGTTTTGTTCATACATCGTGGTGTTCTTTGTTTATTACTAACTCTTTGTTTTGTTCATACATCGTGGTGTTCTTTGTTTATTACTTAGTTCTTTGTTTTGTTCACACATCGTGGTGTTCTTTGTTTATTGCTTAGTTCTTTGTTTTGTTCATACATCGTGGTGTTCTTTGTTTATTACTTAGTTTTTTGTTTTGTTTATACATCGTGGTGTTCTTTGTTTATTACTTAGTTCTTTGTTTTGTTCATACATCGTGGTGTTCTTTGTTTATTACTTAGCTCTTTGTTTTGTTCATACATCGTGGTGTTCTTTGTTTATTACTTAGTTCTTTGTTTTGTTCATACATCGTGGTGTTCTTTGTTTATTACTTAGTTCTTTGTTTTGTTTATACAACGTGGTGTTCTTTGTTTATTACTAACTCTTTGTTTTGTTCATACATCGTGGTGTTCTTTGTTTATTACTTAGCTCTTTGTTTTGTTCATACATCGTGGTGTTCTTTGTTTATTACTTAGTTCTTTGTTTTGTTCATACATCGTGGTGTTCTTTGTTTATTACTAACTCTTTGTTTTGTTCATACATCGTGGTGTTCTTTGTTTATTACTAACTCTTTGTTTTGTTCATACATCGTGGTGTTCTTTGTTTATTACTTAGTTCTTTGTTTTGTTCATACATCGTGGTGTTCTTTGTTTATTACTTAGCTCTTTGTTTTGTTCATACATCGTGGTGTTCTTTGTTTATTACTTAGCTCTTTGTTTTGTTCATACATCGTGGTGTTCTTTGTTTATTACTTAGTTCTTTGTTTTGTTCATACATCGTGGTGTTCTTTGTTTATTACTAACTCTTTGTTTTGTTCATACATCGTGGTGTTCTTTGTTTATTACTTAGTTCTTTGTTTTGTTTATACATCGTGGAGTTCTTTGTTTATTACTTAGTTCTTTGTTTTGTTTATACATCGTGGTGTTCTTTGTTTATTACTTAGTTCTTTGTTTTGTTTATACATCATGGTGTTCTTTGTTTATTACTTAGCTCTTTGTTTTGTTCATACATCGTGGTGTTCTTTGTTTATTACTTAGTTCTTAGTTTTGTTCATACATCGTGGTGTTCTTTGTTTATTACTAACTCTTTGTTTTGTTCATACATCGTGGTGTTCTTTGTTTATTACTTAGCTCTTTGTTTTGTTCATACATCGTGGAGTTCTTTGTTTATTACTTAGTTCTTTGTTTTGTTCATACATCTTGGTGTTCTTTGTTTATTACTAACTCTTTGTTTTGTTCATACATCGTGGTGTTCTTTGTTTATTACTTAACTCTTTGTTTTGTTCATACATCGTGGTGTTCTTTGTTTATTACTTAACTCTTTGTTTTGTTCATACATCTTGGTGTTCTTTGTTTATTACTAACTCTTTGTTTTGTTCATACATCGTGGTGTTCTTTGTTTATTGCTTAACTCTTTGTTTTGTTCATACATCGTGGTGTTCTTTGTTTATTACTTAGCTCTTTGTTTTGTTCATACATCGTGGTGTTCTTTGTTTATTACTAACTCTTTGTTTTGTTCATACATCGTGGTGTTCTTTGTTTATTACTTAGTTCTTTGTTTTGTTCACACATCCTGGCGTTCTTTGTTTATTACTAGCTCTTTGTTTTGTTCATACATCGTGGTGTTCTTTGTTTATTACTTAGTTCTTAGTTTTGTTCATACATCGTGGTGTTCTTTGTTTATTACTTAGTTCTTTGTTTTGTTCATACATCGTGGTGTTCTTTGTTTATTACTTAGCTCTTTGTTTTGTTCATACATCGTGGTGTTCTTTGTTTATTACTTAGCTCTTTGTTTTGTTCATACATCGTGGTGTTCTTTGTTTATTACTTAGTTCTTTGTTTTGTTCATACATCGTGGTGTTCTTTGTTTATTACTAACTCTTTGTTTTGTTCATACATCGTGGTGTTCTTTGTTTATTACTTAGCTCTTTGTTTTGTTCATACATCGTGGCGTTCTTTGTTTATTACTTAGCTCTTTGTTTTGTTCATACATCGTGGTGTTCTTTGTTTATTACTAACTCTTTGTTTTGTTCATACATCGTGGCGTTCTTTGTTTATTACTTAGTTCTTTGTTTTGTTCATACATCGTGGTGTTCTTTGTTTATTACTAACTCTTTGTTTTGTTCATACATCGTGGTGTTCTTTGTTTATTACTTAGTTCTTTGTTTTGTTCATACATCGTGGTGTTCTTTGTTTATTACTAACTCTTTGTTTTGTTCATACATCGTGGTGTTCTTTGTTTATTACTTAGCTCTTTGTTTTGTTCACATATCGTGGTGTTCTTTGTTTATTACTTAGTTCTTTGTTTTCTTCATACATCGTGGTGTTCTTTGTTTATTACTTAGCTCTTTGTTTTGTTCATACATCGTGGTGTTCTTTGTTTATTACTTAGTTCTTTGTTTTGTTCATACATCGTGGTGTTCTTTGTTTATTACTTAGTTCTTTGTTTTGTTCATACATCGTGGTGTTCTTTGTTTATTACTTAGTTCTTTGTTTTGTTCATACATCTTGGTGTTCTTTGTTTATTACTAACTCTTTGTTTTGTTCATACATCGTGGCGTTCTTTGTTTATTACTTAGTTCTTTGTTTTGTTCATACATCGTGGTGTTCTTTGTTTATTACTTAGTTCTTTGTTTTGTTCATACATCGTGGTGTTCTTTGTTTATTACTAACTCTTTGTTTTGTTCATACATCGTGGTGTTCTTTGTTTATTACTAACACTTTGTTTTGTTCATACATCGTGGTGTTCTTTGTTTATTACTTAGCTCTTTGTTTTGTTCATACATCGTGGCGTTCTTTGTTTATTACTTAGCTCTTTGTTTTGTTCACACATCGTGGTGTTCTTTGTTTATTACTAACTCTTTGTTTTGTTCATACATCGTGGTGTTCTTTGTTTATTACTTAGCTCTTTGTTTTGTTCATACATCGTGGTGTTCTTTGTTTATTACTTAGTTCTTTGTTTTGTTCATACATCGTGGTGTTCTTTGTTTATTACTAACTCTTTGTTTTGTTCATACATCGTGGTGTTCTTTGTTTATTACTTTGCTCTTTGTTTTGTTCATACATCGTGGTGTTCTTTGTTTATTACTTAGTTCTTTGTTTTGTTCATACATCGTGGTGTTCTTTGTTTATTACTTAGCTCTTTGTTTTGTTCATACATCGTGGTGTTCTTTGTTTATTACTTAGCTCTTTGTTTTGTTCATACATCGTGGTGTTCTTTGTTTATTACTTAGTTCTTTGTTTTGTTCATACATCGTGGTGTTCTTTGTTTATTACTAACTCTTTGTTTTGTTCATACATCGTGGTGTTCTTTGTTTATTACTTAGCTCTTTGTTTTGTTCATACATCGTGGTGTTCTTTGTTTATTACTTAGCTCTTTGTTTTGTTCATACATCGTGGTGTTCTTTGTTTATTACTAACTCTTTGTTTTGTTCATACATCGTGGCGTTCTTTGTTTATTACTTAGTTCTTTGTTTTGTTCATACATCGTGGTGTTCTTTGTTTATTACTAACTCTTTGTTTTGTTCATACATCGTGGTGTTCTTTGTTTATTACTTAGTTCTTTGTTTTGTTCATACATCGTGGTGTTCTTTGTTTATTACTAACTCTTTGTTTTGTTCATACATCGTGGTGTTCTTTGTTTATTACTTAGTTCTTTGTTTTGTTCACAGATCGTGGTGTTCTTTGTTTATTACTAACTCTTTGTTTTGTACATACATCGTGGCGTTCTTTGTTTATTACTAACTCTTTGTTTTGTTCATACATCGTGGTGTTCTTTGTTTATTACTTAGTTCTTTGTTTTGTTCATACATCGTGGTGTTCTTTGTTTATTACTAACTCTTTGTTTTGTTCATACATCGTGGCGTTCTTTGTTTATTACTTAGTTCTTTGTTTTGTTCATACATCGTGGTGTTCTTTGTTTATTACTAACTCTTTGTTTTGTTCATACATCGTGGTGTTCTTTGTTTATTACTTAGCTCTTTGTTTTGTTCATACATCGTGGTGTTCTTTGTTTATTACTAACTCTTTGTTTTGTACATACATCGTGGCGTTCTTTGTTTATTACTTAGTTCTTTGTTTTGTTCATACATCGTGGTGTTCTTTGTTTATTACTAACTCTTTGTTTTGTTCATACATCGTGGTGTTCTTTGTTTATTACTTAGCTCTTTGTGTTGTTCATACATCGTGGTGTTCTTTGTTTATTACTTAGTTCTTTGTTTTGTTCATACATCGTGGTGTTCTTTGTTTATTACTTAGCTCTTTGTTTTGTTCATACATCGTGGCGTTCTTTGTTTATTACTTAGTTCTTTGTTTTGTTCATACATCGTGGTGTTCTTTGTTTATTACTTAGTTCTTTGTTTTGTTTATACATCGTGGTGTTCTTTGTTTATTACTTAGTTCTTTGTTTTGTTCATACATCTTGGTGTTCTTTGTTTATTACTTAGTTCTTTGTTTTGTTTATACATCGTGGTGTTCTTTGTTTATTACTTAGTTCTTTGTTTTGTTCATACATCGTGGTGTTCTTTGTTTATTACTAACTCTTTGTTTTGTTCATACATCGTGGTGTTCTTTGTTTATCACTTAGTTCTTTGTTTTGTTCATACATCGTGGCGTTCTTTGTTTATTACTTAGTTCTTTGTTTTGTTCATACATCGTGGTGTTCTTTGTTTATTACTAACTCTTTGTTTTGTTTATATTTCGTGGTGTTCTTTGTTTATTACTTAGTTCTTTGTTTTGTTCATACATCGTGGTGTTCTTTGTTTATTACTAACTCTTTGTTTTGTTCATACATCGTGGTGTTCTTTGTTCATTACTTAGTTCTTTGTTTTGTTCATACATCGTGGTGTTCTTTGTTTATTACTTAGTTCTTTGTTTTGTTCATACAACGTTGTGTTCTTTGTTTATTACTTAGCTCTTTGTTTTGTTCACACATCGTGGTGTTCTTTGTTTATTACTAACTCTTTTTTTTGTTCATACATCGTGGTGTTCTTTGTTTATTACTTAGTTCTTTGTTTTGTTCATACATCGTGGTGTTCTTTGTTTATTACTTAGTTCTTTGTTTTGTTTATACATCGTGGTGTTCTTTGTTTATTACTTAGTTCTTTGTTTTGTTCATACATCGTGGTGTTCTTTGTTTATTACTTAGTTCTTTGTTTTGTTCATACATCGTGGTGTTCTTTGTTTATTACTTAGCTCTTTGTTTTGTTCATACATCGTGGTGTTCTTTGTTTATTACTTAGTTCTTTGTTTTGTTCATACATCGTGGAGTTCTTTGTTTATTACTAACTCTTTGTTTTGTTCATACATCGTGGTGTTCTTTGTTTATTACTTAGTTCTTTGTTTTGTTAAACATCGTGGTGTTCTTTGTTTATTACTAACTCTTTGTTTTGTTCATACATCGTGGTGTTCTTCGTTTATTACTTAGTTCTTTGTTTTGTTCATACATCGTGCTGTTCTTTGTTTATTACTTAGTTCTTTGTTTTGTTCATACATCGTGGTGTTCTTTGTTTATTACTTAGTTCTTTGTTTTGTTCATACATCGTGGTGTTCTTTGTTTATTTCTAACTCTTTGTTTTGTTCATACATCGTGGTGTTCTTTGTTTATTACTTAGTTCTTTGTTTTGTTCATACATCGTGGTGTTCTTTGTTTATTACTAACTCTTTGTTTTGTTCATACATCGTGGTGTTCTTTGTTTATTACTTAGTTCTTTGTTTTGTTCATACATCGTGGTGTTCTTTGTTTATTACTAACTCTTTGTTTTGTTCATACATCGTGGTGTTCTTTGTTTATTACTTAGTTCTTTGTTTTGTTCATACATCGTGGTGTTCTTTGTTTATTACTTAGCTGTTTGTTTTGTTCATACATCGTGGTGTTCTTTTTTTATTACTTAGTTCTTTGTTTTGTTCATACATCGTGGTGTTCTTTGTTTATTACTAACTCTTTGTTTTGTTCATACATCGTGGTGTTCTTTGTTCATTACTTAGTTCTTTGTTTTGTTCATACATCGTGGTGTTCTTTGTTTATTAATAACTCTTTGTTTTGTTCATACATCGTGGTGTTCTTTGTTTATTACTTAGTTCTTTGTTTTGTTCACACATCGTGGTGTTCTTTGTTTATTACTTAGTTCTTTGTTTTGTTCATACATCGTGGCGTTCTTTGTTTATTACTTAGTTCTTTGTTTTGTTCATACATCGTGGTGTTCTTTGTTTATTACTAACTCTTTGTTTTGTTCATACATCGTGGTGTTCTTTGTTTATTACTTAGTTCTTTGTTTTGTTCATACATCGTGGCGTTCTTTGTTTATTACTTAGTTCTTTGTTTTGTTCATACATCGTGGCGTTCTTTGTTTATTACTTAGTTCTTTGTTTTGTTCATACATCGTGGTGTTCTTTGTTTATTACTAACTCTTTGTTTTGTTCATACATCGTGGTGTTCTTTGTTTATTACTTAGTTCTTTGTTTTGTTCATACATCGTGGCGTTCTTTGTTTATTACTTAGTTCTTTGTTTTGTTCATACATCGTGGTGTTCTTTGTTTATTACTAACTCTTTGTTTTGTTCATACATCGTGGTGTTCTTTGTTTATTACTTAGTTCTTTGTTTTGTTCATACATCGTGGTGTTCTTTGTTTATTACTAACTCTTTGTTTTGTTCATACATCGTGGTGTTCTTTGTTCATTACTTAGTTCTTTGTTTTGTTCATACATCGTGGTGTTCTTTGTTTATTACTTCGTTCTTTGTTTTGTTCATACAACGTTGTGTTCTTTGTTTATTACTTAGCTCTTTGTTTTGTTCACACATCGTGGTGTTCTTTGTTTATTACTAACTCTTTGTTTTGTTCATACATCGTGGTGTTCTTTGTTTATTACTTAGTTCTTTGTTTTGTTCATACATCGTGGTGTTCTTTGTTTATTACTTAGTTCTTTGTTTTGTTTATACATCGTGGTGTTCTTTGTTTATTACTTAGTTCTTTGTTTTGTTCATACATCGTGGTGTTCTTTGTTTATTACTTAGTTCTTTGTTTTGTTCATACATCGTGGTGTTCTTTGTTTATTACTTAGCTCTTTGTTTTGTTCATACATCGTGGTGTTCTTTGTTTATTACTTAGTTCTTTGTTTTGTTCATACATCGTGGTGTTCTTTGTTTATTACTAACTCTTTGTTTTGTTCATACATCGTGGTGTTCTTTGTTTATTACTTAGTTCTTTGTTTTGTTAAACATCGTGGTGTTCTTTGTTTATTACTAACTCTTTGTTTTGTTCATACATCGTGGTGTTCTTTGTTTATTACTTAGTTCTTTGTTTTGTTCATACATCGTGCTGTTCTTTGTTTATTACTTAGTTCTTTGTTTTGTTCATACATCGTGGTGTTCTTTGTTTATTACTTAGTTCTTTGTTTTGTTCATACATCGTGGTGTTCTTTGTTTATTACTTAGTTCTTTGTTTTGTTCATACATCGTGGTGTTCTTTGTTTATTACTTAGTTCTTTGTTTTGTTCATACATCGTGGTGTTCTTTGTTTATTACTAACTCTTTGTTTTGTTCATACATCGTGGTGTTCTTTGTTTATTACTTAGTTCTTTGTTTTGTTCATACATCGTGGTGTTCTTTGTTTATTACTAACTCTTTGTTTTGTACATACATCGTGGTGTTCTTTGTTTATTACTTAGTTCTTTGTTTTGTTCATACATCGTGGTGTTCTTTGTTTATTACTTAGCTGTTTGTTTTGTTCATACATCGTGGTGTTCTTTTTTTATTACTTAGTTCTTTGTTTTGTTCATACATCGTGGTGTTCTTTGTTTATTACTAACTCTTTGTTTTGTTCATACATCGTGGTGTTCTTTGTTCATTACTTAGTTCTTTGTTTTGTTCATACATCGTGGTGTTCTTTGTTTATTAATAACTCTTTGTTTTGTTCATACATCGTGGTGTTCTTTGTTTATTACTTAGTTCTTTGTTTTGTTCACACATCGTGGTGTTCTTTGTTTATTACTTAGTTCTTTGTTTTGTTCATACATCGTGGCGTTCTTTGTTTATTACTTAGTTCTTTGTTTTGTTCATACATCGTGGTGTTCTTTGTTTATTACTAACTCTTTGTTTTGTTCATACATCGTGGTGTTCTTTGTTTATTACTTAGTTCTTTGTTTTGTTCATACATCGTGGCGTTCTTTGTTTATTACTTAGTTCTTTGTTTTGTTCATACATCGTGGTGTTCTTTGTTTATTACTAACTCTTTGTTTTGTTCATACATCGTGGTGTTCTTTGTTTGTTACTTAGTTCTTTGTTTTGTTCATACATCGTGGTGTTCTTTGTTTATTACTTAGTTCTTTGTTTTGTTCATACATCGTGGCGTTCTTTGTTTATTACTTAGTTCTTTGTTTTGTTCATACATCGTGGTGTTCTTTGTTTATTACTTAGCTCTTTGTTTTGTTCATACATCGTGGTGTTCTTTGTTTATTACTTAGTTCTTTGTTTTGTTCATACATCGTGGTGTTCTTTGTTTATTACTAAATCTTTGTTTTGTTCATACATCGTGGTGTTATTTGTTTATTACTTAGTTCTTTGTTTTGTTTATACATCGTGGTGTTCTTTGTTTATTACTTAGTTCTTTGTTTTGTTCATACATCGTGGTGTTCTTTGTTTATTACTTAGCTCTTTGTTTTGTTCATACATCGTGGTGTTCTTTGTTTATTACTTAGTTCTTTGTTTTGTTCATACATCGTGGTGTTCTTTGTTTATTACTAACTCTTTGTTTTGTTCATACATCGTGGTGTTCTTTGTTTATTACTTAGTTCTTTGTTTTGTTCATACATCGTGGTGTTCTTTGTTTATTACTTAGCTCTTTGTTTTGTTCATACATCATGGTATTCTTTGTTTATTACTTAGCTCTTTGTTTTGTTCATACATCGTGGTGTTCTTTGTTTATTACTTAGCTCTTTGTTTTGTTCATACATCGTGGTGTTCTTTGTTTATTACTTAGTTCTTTGTTTTGTTCATACATCGTGGTATTCTTTGTTTATTACTAACTCTTTGTTTTGTTCATACATCGTGGTGTTCTTTGTTTATTACTTAGTTCTTTGTTTTGTTCACACATCGTGGTGTTCTTTGTTTATTACTTAGTTCTTTGTTTTGTTCATACATCGTGGCGTTCTTTGTTTATTACTTAGTTCTTTGTTTTGTTCATACATCGTGGTGTTCTTTGTTTATTACTAACTCTTTGTTTTGTTCATACATCGTGGTGTTCTTTGTTTATTACTTAGCTGTTTGTTTTGTTCATACATCGTGGTGTTCTTTGTTTATTACTTAGCTCTTTGTTTTGTTCATACATCGTGGTGTTCTTTGTTTATTACTTAGTTCTTTGTTTTGTTCATACATCGTGGTGTTCTTTGTTTATTACTTAGTTCTTTGTTTTGTTTATACATCGTGGTGTTCTTTGTTTATTACTTAGTTCTTTGTTTTGTTCATACATCGTGGTGTTCTTTGTTTATTACTAACTCTTTGTTTTGTTCATACATCGTGGTGTTCTTTGTTTATTACTTAGCTCTTTGTTTTGTTCATACATCGTGGTGTTCTTTGTTTATTACTTAGTTCTTTGTTTTGTTCATACATCGTGGTGTTCTTTGTTTATTACTAACTCTTTGTTTTGTTCATACATCGTGGTGTTCTTTGTTTATTACTTAGCTCTTTGTTTTGTTCATACATCGTGGTGTTCTTTGTTTATTACTTAGTTCTTTGTTTTGTTCATACATCGTGGTGTTCTTTGTTTATTACTTAGTTCTTTGTTTTGTTCATACATCGTGGTGTTCTTTGTTTATTACTAACTCTTTGTTTTGTTCATACATCGTGGTGTTCTTTGTTTATTACTTAGTTCTTTGTTTTGTTCACACATCGTGGTGTTCTTTGTTTATTACTTAGTTCTTTGTTTTGTTCATACATCGTGGCGTTCTTTGTTTATTACTTAGTTCTTTGTTTTGTTCATACATCGTGGTGTTCTTTGTTTATTACTAACTCTTTGTTTTGTTCATACATCGTGGTGTTCTTTGTTTATTACTTAGCTCTTTGTTTTGTTCATACATCGTGGTGTTCTTTGTTTATTACTTAGTTCTTTGTTTTGTTCATACATCGTGGTGTTCTTTGTTTATTACTAACTCTTTGGTTTGTTCATACATCGTGGTGTTCTTTGTTTATTACTTAGCTCTTTGTTTTGTTCATACATCGTGGTGTTCTTTGTTTATTACTTAGCTCTTTGTTTTGTTCATACATCGTTGTGTTCTTTGTTTATTACTTAGCTCTTTGTTTTGTTCATTCATCGTGGCGTTCTTTGTTTATTACTTAGTTCTTTGTTTTGTTCATACATCGTGGTGTTCTTTGTTTATTACTAACTCTTTGTTTTGTTCATACATCGTGGTGTTCTTTGTTTATTACTTAGCTCTTTGTTTTGTTCATACATTGTGGTGTTCTTTGTTTATTACTTAGTTCTTTGTTTTGTTTATACATCGTGGTGTTCTTTGTTTATTACTTAGTTCTTTGTTTTGTTTATACATCGTGGTGTTCTTTGTTTATTACTTAGTTCTTTGTTTTGTTCATACATCGTGGTGTTCTTTGTTTATTACTTAGTTCTTTGTTTTGTTCATACATCGTGGTGTTCTTTGTTTATTACTTAGTTCTTTGTTTTGTTCATACATCGTGGTGTTCTTTGTTTATTACTAACTCTTTGTTTTGTTCATACATCGTGGTGTTCTTTGTTTATTACTTAGCTCTTTGTTTTGTTCATACATCGTGGTGTTCTTTGTTTATTACTTAGTTCTTTGTTTTGTTTATACATCGTGGTGTTCTTTGTTTATTACTTAGTTCTTTGTTTTGTTTATACATCGTGGTGTTCTTTGTTTATTACTAACTCTTTGTTTTGTTCATACATCGTGGTGTTCTTTGTTTATTACTTAGTTCTTTGTTTTGTTCATACATCGTGGTGTTCTTTGTTTATTACTAACTCTTTGTTTTGTTCATACATCGTGGTGTTCTTTGTTTATTACTTAGTTCTTTGTTTTGTTCATACATCGTGGCGTTCTTTGTTTATTACTTAGTTCTTTGTTTTGTTCACAGATCGTGGTGTTCTTTGTTTATTACTTAGTTCTTTGTTTTGTTCATACATCGTGGTGTTCTTTGTTTATTACTTAGTTCTTTGTTTTGTTCATACATCGTGGTGTTCTTTGTTTATTACTTAGTTCTTTGTTTTGTTTATACATCGTGGTGTTCTTTGTTTATTACTTAGTTCTTTGTTTTGTTCATACATCGTGGTGTTCTTTGTTTATTACTAACTCTTTGTTTTGTTCATACATCGTGGTGTTCTTTGTTTATTACTTAGCTCTTTGTGTTGTTCATACATCGTGGTGTTCTTTGTTTATTACTTAGTTCTTTGTTTTGTTCATACATCGTGGTGTTCTTTGTTTATTACTTAGCTCTTTGTTTTGTTCATACATCGTGGCGTTCTTTGTTTATTACTTAGTTCTTTGTTTTGTTCATACATCGTGGTGTTCTTTGTTTATTACTAACTCTTTGTTTTGTTCATACATCGTGGTGTTCTTTGTTTATTTCTAACTCTTTGTTTTGTTCATACATCGTGGTGTTCTTTGTTTATTACTTAGTTCTTTGTTTTGTTCATACATCGTGGTGTTCTTTGTTTATTACTAACTCTTTGTTTTGTTCATACATCGTGGCGTTCTTTGTTTATTACTTAGCTCTTTGTGTTGTTCATACATCGTGGTGTTCTTTGTTTATTACTTAGTTCTTTGTTTTGTTCATACATCGTGGTGTTCTTTGTTTATTACTTAGCTCTTTGTTTTGTTCATACATCGTGGCGTTCTTTGTTTATTACTTAGTTCTTTGTTTTGTTCATACATCGTGGTGTTCTTTGTTTATTACTAACTCTTTGTTTTGTTCATACATCGTGGTGTTCTTTGTTTATTTCTAACTCTTTGTTTTGTTCATACATCGTGGTGTTCTTTGTTTATTACTTAGTTCTTTGTTTTGTTCATACATCGTGGTGTTCTTTGTTTATTACTAACTCTTTGTTTTGTTCATACATCGTGGTGTTCTTTGTTTATTACTTAGTTCTTTGTTTTGTTCATACATCGTGGCGTTCTTTGTTTATTACTTAGTTCTTTGTTTTGTTCATACATCGTGGTGTTCTTTGTTTATTACTAACTCTTTGTTTTGTTCATACATCGTGGTGTTCTTTGTTTATTACTTAGTTCTTTGTTTTGTTCATACATCGAGGCGTTCTTTGTTTATTACTTAGTTCTTTGTTTTGTTCATACATCGTGGTGTTCTTTGTTTATTACTAACTCTTTGTTTTGTTCATACATCGTGGTGTTCTTTGTTTATTACTTAGTTCTTTGTTTTGTTCATACATCGTGGTGTTCTTTGTTTATTACTAACTCTTTGTTTTGTTCATACATCGTGGTGTTCTTTGTTTATTACTTAGTTCTTTGTTTTGTTCATACATCGTGGTGTTCTTTGTTTATTACTAACTCTTTGTTTTGTTCATACATCGTGGTGTTCTTTGTTTATTACTTAGTTCTTTGCTTTGTTCATACATCGAGGCGTTCTTTGTTTATTACTTAGTTCTTTGTTTTGTTCATACATCGTGGTGTTCTTTGTTTATTACTAACTCTTTGTTTTGTTCATACATCGTGGTGTTCTTTGTTTATTACTTAGTTCTTTGTTTTGTTCATACATCGTGGTGTTCTTTGTTTATTACTTAGCTCTTTGTTTTGTTCATACATCGTGGTGTTCTTTGTTTATTACTTAGTTCTTTGTTTTGTTCATACATCGTGGCGTTCTTTGTTTATTACTTAGTTCTTTGTTTTGTTCATACATCGTGGTGTTCTTTGTTTATTACTTAGTTCTTTGTTTTGTTCATACATCGTGGTGTTCTTTGTTTATTACTAACTCTTTGTTTTGTTCATACATCGTGGCGTTCTTTGTTTATTACTTAGCTGTTTGTTTTGTTCATACATCGTGGTGTTCTTTGTTTATTACTTAGCTCTTTGTTTTGTTCATACATCGTGGTGTTCTTTGTTTATTACTTAGCTCTTTGTTTTGTTCATACATCGTGGCGTTCTTTGTTTATTACTTAGTTCTTTGTTTTGTTCATACATCGTGGTGTTCTTTGTTTATTACTTAGCTCTTTGTTTTGTTCATACATCGTGGTGTTCTTTGTTTATTACTTAGTTCTTTGTTTTGTTCATACATCGTGGTGTTCTTTGTTTATTACTAACTCTTTGTTTTGTTCATACATCGTGGTGTTCTTTGTTTATTACTTAGCTCTTTGTTTTGTTCATACATCGTGGTGTTCTTTGTTTATTACTTAGCTCTTTGTTTTGTTCATACATCGTGGCGTTCTTTGTTTATTACTTAGTTCTTTGTTTTGTTCATACATCGTGGTGTTCTTTGTTTATTACTAACTCTTTGTTTTGTTCATACATCGTGGTGTTCTTTGTTTATTACTTAGCTCTTTGTTTTGTTCATACATCGTGGTGTTCTTTGTTTATTACTTAGCTCGTTGTTTTGTTCATACATCGTGGTGTTCTTTGTTTATTACTTAGTTCTTTGTTTTGTTCATACATCGTGGTGTTCTTTGTTTATTACTTAGTTCTTTGTTTTGTTCATACATCGTGGTGTTCTTTGTTTATTACTTAGTTCTTTGTTTTGTTCATACATCGTGGCATTCTTTGTTTATTACTTAGTTCTTTGTTTTGTTCATACATCGTGGTGTTCTTTGTTTATTACTAACTCTTTGTTTTGTTCATACATCGTGGTGTTCTTTGTTTATTACTTAGTTCTTTGTTTTGTTCATACATCGTGGTGTTCTTTGTTTATTACTAACTCTTTGTTTTGTTCATACATCGTGGCGTTCTTTGTTTATTACTTAGTTCTTTGTTTTGTTCCTACATCGTGGTGTTCTTTGTTTATTACTAACTCTTTGTTTTGTTCATACATCGTGGTGTTCTTTGTTTATTACTAACTCTTTGTTTTGTTCATACATCGTGGTGTTCTTTGTTTATTACTTAGTTCTTTGTTTTGTTCATACATCGTGGTGTTCTTTGTTTATTACTTAGTTCTTTGTTTTGTTCATACATCGTGGCGTTCTTTGTTTATTACTTAACTCTTTGTTTTGTTCATACATCGTGGTGTTCTTTGTTTATTACTGACTCTTTGTTTTGTTCATACATCGTGGTGTTCTTTGTTTATTACTTAGCTCTTTGTTTTGTTCATACATCGTGGTGTTCTTTGTTTATTACTTAGCTCTTTGTTTTGTTCATACATCGTGGTGTTCTTTGTTTATTACTTAGCTCTTTGTTTTGTTCATACATCGCGGTGTTCTTTGTTTATTACTTAGTTCTTCGTTTTGTTCATACATCGTGGTGTTCTTTGTTTATTACTTAGTTCTTTGTTTTGTTCATACATCGTGGTATTCTTTGTTTATTACTTAGCTCTTTGTTTTGTTCATACATCGTGGTGTTCTTTGTTTATTACTTAGTTCTTTGTTTTGTTCATACATCGTGGTGTTCTTTGTTTATTACTAACTCTTTGTTTTGTTCATACATCGTGGTGTTCTTTGTTTATTACTTAGCTCTTTGTTTTGTTCATACATCGTGGTGTTCTTTGTTTATTACTTAGCTCTTCGTTTTGTTCATACATCGTGGTGTTCTTTATTTATTACTTAGTTCTTTGTTTTGTTCATACATCGTGGTGTTCTTTGTTTATTACTTAGTTCTTTGTTTTGTTCATACATCGTGGTGTTCTTTGTTTATTACTTAGTTCTTTGTTTTGTTCATACATCGTGGCGTTCTTTGTTTATTACTTAGTTCTTTGTTTTGTTCATACATAGTGGTGTTCTTTGTTTATTACTAACTCTTTGTTTTGTTCATACATCGTGGTGTTCTTTGTTTATTACTTAGTTCTTTGTTTTGTTCATACATCGTGGTGTTCTTTGTTTATTACTTAGTTCTTTGTTTTGTTCATACATCGTGGTGTTCTTTGTTTATTACTTAGTTCTTTGTTTTGTTCATACATCGTGGTGTTCTTTGTTTATTACTTAGTTCTTTGTTTTGTTCATACATCGTGGCGTTCTTTGTTTATTACTTAGTTCTTTGTTTTGTTCATACATCGTGGTGTTCTTTGTTTATTACTAACTCTTTGTTTTGTTCATACATCGTGGTGTTCTTTGTTTATTACTTAGTTCTTTGTTTTGTTCATACATCGTGGTGTTCTTTGTTTATTACTAACTCTTTGTTTTGTTCATACATCGTGGCGTTCTTTGTTTATTACTTAGTTCTTTGTTTTGTTCATACATCGTGGTGTTCTTTGTTTATTACTAACTCTTTGTTTTGTTCATACATCGTGGTGTTCTTTGTTTATTACTAACTCTTTGTTTTGTTCATACATCGTGGTGTTCTTTGTTTATTACTTAGTTCTTTGTTTTGTTCATACATCGTGGTGTTCTTTGTTTATTACTTAGTTCTTTGTTTTGTTCATACATCGTGGCGTTCTTTGTTTATTACTTAACTCTTTGTTTTGTTCATACATCGTGGTGTTCTTTGTTTATTACTAACTCTTTGTTTTGTTCATACATCGTGGTGTTCTTTGTTTATTACTTAGCTCTTTGTTTTGTTCATACATCGTGGTGTTCTTTGTTTATTACTTAGCTCTTTGTTTTGTTCATACATCGTGGTGTTCTTTGTTTATTACTTAGCTCTTTGTTTTGTTCATACATCGTGGTGTTCTTTGTTTATTACTTAGTTCTTTGTTTTGTTCATACATCGTGGTGTTCTTTGTTTATTACTTAGTTCTTTGTTTTGTTCATACATCGTGGTGTTCTTTGTTTATTACTTAGCTCTTTGTTTTGTTCATACATCGTGGTGTTCTTTGTTTATTACTTAGTTCTTTGTTTTGTTCATACATCGTGGTGTTCTTTGTTTATTACTAACTCTTTGTTTTGTTCATACATCGTGGTGTTCTTTGTTTATTACTTAGCTCTTTGTTTTGTTCATACATCGTGGTGTTCTTTGTTTATTACTTAGCTCTTTGTTTTGTTCATACATCGTGGTGTTCTTTATTTATTACTTAGTTCTTTGTTTTGTTCATACATCGTGGTGTTCTTTGTTTATTACTTAGTTCTTTGTTTTGTTCATACATCGTGGTGTTCTTTGTTTATTACTTAGTTCTTTGTTTTGTTTATACATCGTGGTGTTCTTTGTTTATTACTTAGTTCTTTGTTTTGTTTATACATCGTGGTGTTCTTTGTTTATTACTAACTCTTTGTTTTGTTCATACATCGTGGTGTTCTTTGTTTATTACTTAGTTCTTTGTTTTGTTCATACATCGTGGTGTTCTTTGTTTATTACTAACTCTTTGTTTTGTTCATACATCGTGGTGTTCTTTGTTTATTACTTAGTTCTTTGTTTTGTTCATACATCGTGGCGTTCTTTGTTTATTACTTAGTTCTTTGTTTTGTTCACAGATCGTGGTGTTCTTTGTTTATTACTTAGTTCTTTGTTTTGTTCATACATCGTGGTGTTCTTTGTTTATTACTTAGTTCTTTGTTTTGTTCATACATCGTGGTGTTCTTTGTTTATTACTTAGTTCTTTGTTTTGTTTATACATCGTGGTGTTCTTTGTTTATTACTTAGTTCTTTGTTTTGTTCATTCATCGTGGTGTTCTTTGTTTATTACTAACTCTTTGTTTTGTTCATACATCGTGGTGTTCTTTGTTTATTACTTAGCTCTTTGTGTTGTTCATACATCGTGGTGTTCTTTGTTTATTACTTAGTTCTTTGTTTTGTTCATACATCGTGGTGTTCTTTGTTTATTACTTAGCTCTTTGTTTTGTTCATACATCGTGGCGTTCTTTGTTTATTACTTAGTTCTTTGTTTTGTTCATACATCGTGGTGTTCTTTGTTTATTACTAACTCTTTGTTTTGTTCATACATCGTGGTGTTCTTTGTTTATTTCTAACTCTTTGTTTTGTTCATACATCGTGGTGTTCTTTGTTTATTACTTAGTTCTTTGTTTTGTTCATACATCGTGGTGTTCTTTGTTTATTACTAACTCTTTGTTTTGTTCATACATCGTGGCGTTCTTTGTTTATTACTTAGCTCTTTGTGTTGTTCATACATCGTGGTGTTCTTTGTTTATTACTTAGTTCTTTGTTTTGTTCATACATCGTGGTGTTCTTTGTTTATTACTTAGCTCTTTGTTTTGTTCATACATCGTGGCGTTCTTTGTTTATTACTTAGTTCTTTGTTTTGTTCATACATCGTGGTGTTCTTTGTTTATTACTAACTCTTTGTTTTGTTCATACATCGTGGTGTTCTTTGTTTATTTCTAACTCTTTGTTTTGTTCATACATCGTGGTGTTCTTTGTTTATTACTTAGTTCTTTGTTTTGTTCATACATCGTGGTGTTCTCTGTTTATTACTAACTCTTTGTTTTGTTCATACATCGTGGTGTTCTTTGTTTATTACTTAGTTCTTTGTTTTGTTCATACATCGTGGCGTTCTTTGTTTATTACTTAGTTCTTTGTTTTGTTCATACATCGTGGTGTTCTTTGTTTATTACTAACTCTTTGTTTTGTTCATACATCGTGGTGTTCTTTGTTTATTACTTAGTTCTTTGTTTTGTTCATACATCGAGGCGTTCTTTGTTTATTACTTAGTTCTTTGTTTTGTTCATACATCGTGGTGTTCTTTGTTTATTACTAACTCTTTGTTTTGTTCATACATCGTGGTGTTCTTTGTTTATTACTTAGTTCTTTGTTTTGTTCATACATCGTGGTGTTCTTTGTTTATTACTAACTCTTTGTTTTGTTCATACATCGTGGTGTTCTTTGTTTATTACTTAGTTCTTTGTTTTGTTCATACATCGTGGTGTTCTTTGTTTATTACTAACTCTTTGTTTTGTTCATACATCGTGGTGTTCTTTGTTTATTACTTAGTTCTTTGCTTTGTTCATACATCGAGGCGTTCTTTGTTTATTACTTAGTTCTTTGTTTTGTTCATACATCGTGGTGTTCTTTGTTTATTACTAACTCTTTGTTTTGTTCATACATCGTGGTGTTCTTTGTTTATTACTTAGTTCTTTGTTTTGTTCATACATCGTGGTGTTCTTTGTTTATTACTTAGCTCTTTGTTTTGTTCATACATCGTGGTGTTCTTTGTTTATTACTTAGTTCTTTGTTTTGTTCATACATCGTGGCGTTCTTTGTTTATTACTTAGTTCTTTGTTTTGTTCATACATCGTGGTGTTCTTTGTTTATTACTTAGTTCTTTGTTTTGTTCATACATCGTGGTGTTCTTTGTTTATTACTAACTCTTTGTTTTGTTCATACATCGTGGCGTTCTTTGTTTATTACTTAGCTGTTTGTTTTGTTCATACATCGTGGTGTTCTTTGTTTATTACTTAGTACTTTGTTTTGTTCATACATCGTGGTGTTCTTTGTTTATTACTTAGCTCTTTGTTTTGTTCATACATCGTGGCGTTCTTTGTTTATTACTTAGTTCTTTGTTTTGTTCATACATCGTGGTGTTCTTTGTTTATTACTTAGCTCTTTGTTTTGTTCATACATCGTGGTGTTCTTTGTTTATTACTTAGTTCTTTGTTTTGTTCATACATCGTGGTGTTCTTTGTTTATTACTAACTCTTTGTTTTGTTCATACATCGTGGTGTTCTTTGTTTATTACTTAGCTCTTTGTTTTGTTCATACATCGTGGTGTTCTTTGTTTATTACTTAGCTCTTTGTTTTGTTCATACATCGTGGCGTTCTTTGTTTATTACTTAGTTCTTTGTTTTGTTCATACATCGTGGTGTTCTTTGTTTATTACTAACTCTTTGTTTTGTTCATACATCGTGGTGTTCTTTGTTTATTACTTAGCTCTTTGTTTTGTTCATACATCGTGGTGTTCTTTGTTTATTACTTAGCTCTTTGTTTTGTTCATACATCGTGGTGTTCTTTGTTTATTACTTAGTTCTTTGTTTTGTTCATACATCGTGGTGTTGTTTGTTTATTACTTAGTTCTTTGTTTTGTTCATACATCGTGGTGTTCTTTGTTTATTACTTAGTTCTTTGTTTTGTTCATACATCGTGGCATTCTTTGTTTATTACTTAGTTCTTTGTTTTGTTCGTACATCGTGGTGTTCTTTGTTTATTACTAACTCTTTGTTTTGTTCATACATCGTGGTGTTCTTTGTTTATTACTTAGTTCTTTGTTTTGTTCATACATCGTGGTGTTCTTTGTTTATTACTAACTCTTTGTTTTGTTCATACATCGTGGCGTTCTTTGTTTATTACTTAGTTCTTTGTTTTGTTCATACATCGTGGTGTTCTTTGTTTATTACTAACTCTTTGTTTTGTTCATACATCGTGGTGTTCTTTGTTTATTACTAACTCTTTGTTTTGTTCATACATCGTGGTGTTCTTTGTTTATTACTTAGTTCTTTGTTTTGATCATACATCGTGGTGTTCTTTGTTTATTACTTAGTTCTTTGTTTTGTTCATACATCGTGGCGTTCTTTGTTTATAACTTAACTCTTTGTTTTGTTCATACGTCGTGGTGTTCTTTGTTTATTACTAACTCTTTGTTTTGTTCATACATCGTGGTGTTCTTTGTTTATTACTTAGCTCTTTGTTTTGTTCATACATGGTGGTGTTCTTTGTTTATTACTTAGCTCTTTGTTTTGTTCATACATCGTGGTGTTCTTTGTTTATTACTTAGCTCTTTGTTTTGTTCATACATCGTGGTGTTCTTTGTTTATTACTTAGTTCTTTGTTTTGTTCATACATCGTGGTGTTCTTTGTTTATTACTTAGTTCTTTGTTTTGTTCATACATCGTGGTGTTCTTTGTTTATTACTTAGCTCTTTGTTTTGTTCATACATCATGGTGTTCTTTGTTTATTACTTAGTTCTTTGTTTTGTTCATACATCGTGGTGTTCTTTGTTTATTACTAACTCTTTGTTTTGTTCATACATCGTGGTGTTCTTTGTTTATTACTTAGCTCTTTGTTTTGTTCATACATCGTGGTGTTCTTTGTTTATTACTTAGCTCTTTGTTTTGTTCATACATCGTGGTGTTCTTTATTTATTACTTAGTTCTTTGTTTTGTTCATACATCGTGGTGTTCTTTGTTTATTACTTAGTTCTTTGTTTTGTTCATACATCGTGGTGTTCTTTGTTTATTACTTAGTTCTTTGTTTTGTTCATACATCGTGGCGTTCTTTGTTTATTACTTAGTTCTTTGTTTTGTTCATACATAGTGGTGTTCTTTGTTTATTACTAACTCTTTGTTTTGTTCATACATCGTGGTGTTCTTTGTTTATTACTTAGTTCTTTGTTTTGTTCATACATCGTGATGTTCTTTGTTTATTACTTAGTTCTTTGTTTTGTTCATACATCGTGGTGTTCTTTGTTTATTACTTAGTTCTTTGTTTTGTTCATACATCGTGGTGTTCTTTGTTTATTACTTAGTTCTTTGTTTTGTTCATACATCGTGGCGTTCTTTGTTTATTACTTAGTTCTTTGTTTTGTTCATACATCGTGGTGTTCTTTGTTTATTACTAACTCTTTGTTTTGTTCATACATCGTGGTGTTCTTTGTTTATTACTTAGTTCTTTGTTTTGTTCATACATCGTGGTGTTCTTTGTTTATTACTAACTCTTTGTTTTGTTCATACATCGTGGCGTTCTTTGTTTATTACTTAGTTCTTTGTTTTGTTCATACATCGTGGTGTTCTTTGTTTATTACTAACTCTTTGTTTTGTTCATACATCGTGGTGTTCTTTGTTTATTACTAACTCTTTGTTTTGTTCATACATCGTGGTGTTCTTTGTTTATTACTTAGTTCTTTGTTTTGTTCATACATCGTGGTGTTCTTTGTTTATTACTTAGTTCTTTGTTTTGTTCATACATCGTGGCGTTCTTTGTTTATTACTTAACTCTTTGTTTTGTTCATACATCGTGGTGTTCTTTGTTTATTACTAACTCTTTGTTTTGTTCATACATCGTGGTGTTCTTTGTTTATTACTTAGCTCTTTGTTTTGTTCATACATCGTGGTGTTCTTTGTTTATTACTTAGCTCTTTGTTTTGTTCATACATCGTGGTGTTCTTTGTTTATTACTTAGCTCTTTGTTTTGTTCATACATCGTGGTGTTCTTTGTTTATTACTTAGTTCTTTGTTTTGTTCATACATCGTGGCGTTCTTTGTTTATTACTTAGTTCTTTGTTTTGTTCACAGATCGTGGTGTTCTTTGTTTATTACTTAGTTCTTTGTTTTGTTCATACATCGTGGTGTTCTTTGTTTATTACTTAGTTCTTTGTTTTGTTCATACATCGTGGTGTTCTTTGTTTATTACTTAGTTCTTTGTTTTGTTTATACATCGTGGTGTTCTTTGTTTATTACTTAGTTCTTTGTTTTGTTCATACATCGTGGTGTTCTTTGTTTATTACTAACTCTTTGTTTTGTTCATACATCGTGGTGTTCTTTGTTTATTACTTAGCTCTTTGTGTTGTTCATACATCGTGGTGTTCTTTGTTTATTACTTAGTTCTTTGTTTTGTTCATACATCGTGGTGTTCTTTGTTTATTACTTAGCTCTTTGTTTTGTTCATACATCGTGGCGTTCTTTGTTTATTACTTAGTTCTTTGTTTTGTTCATACATCGTGGTGTTCTTTGTTTATTACTAACTCTTTGTTTTGTTCATACATCGTGGTGTTCTTTGTTTATTTCTAACTCTTTGTTTTGTTCATACATCGTGGTGTTCTTTGTTTATTACTTAGTTCTTTGTTTTGTTCATACATCGTGGTGTTCTTTGTTTATTACTAACTCTTTGTTTTGTTCATACATCGTGGCGTTCTTTGTTTATTACTTAGCTCTTTGTGTTGTTCATACATCGTGGTGTTCTTTGTTTATTACTTAGTTCTTTGTTTTGTTCATACATCGTGGTGTTCTTTGTTTATTACTTAGCTCTTTGTTTTGTTCATACATCGTGGCGTTCTTTGTTTATTACTTAGTTCTTTGTTTTGTTCATACATCGTGGTGTTCTTTGTTTATTACTAACTCTTTGTTTTGTTCATACATCGTGGTGTTCTTTGTTTATTTCTAACTCTTTGTTTTGTTCATACATCGTGGTGTTCTTTGTTTATTACTTAGTTCTTTGTTTTGTTCATACATCGTGGTGTTCTTTGTTTATTACTAACTCTTTGTTTTGTTCATACATCGTGGTGTTCTTTGTTTATTACTTAGTTCTTTGTTTTGTTCATACATCGTGGCGTTCTTTGTTTATTACTTAGTTCTTTGTTTTGTTCATACATCGTGGTGTTCTTTGTTTATTACTAACTCTTTGTTTTGTTCATACATCGTGGTGTTCTTTGTTTATTACTTAGTTCTTTGTTTTGTTCATACATCGAGGCGTTCTTTGTTTATTACTTAGTTCTTTGTTTTGTTCATACATCGTGGTGTTCTTTGTTTATTACTAACTCTTTGTTTTGTTCATACATCGTGGTGTTCTTTGTTTATTACTTAGTTCTTTGTTTTGTTCATACATCGTGGTGTTCTTTGTTTATTACTAACTCTTTGTTTTGTTCATACATCGTGGTGTTCTTTGTTTATTACTTAGTTCTTTGTTTTGTTCATACATCGTGGTGTTCTTTGTTTATTACTAACTCTTTGTTTTGTTCATACATCGTGGTGTTCTTTGTTTATTACTTAGTTCTTTGCTTTGTTCATACATCGAGGCGTTCTTTGTTTATTACTTAGTTCTTTGTTTTGTTCATACATCGTGGTGTTCTTTGTTTATTACTAACTCTTTGTTTTGTTCATACATCGTGGTGTTCTTTGTTTATTACTTAGTTCTTTGTTTTGTTCATACATCGTGGTGTTCTTTGTTTATTACTTAGCTCTTTGTTTTGTTCATACATCGTGGTGTTCTTTGTTTATTACTTAGTTCTTTGTTTTGTTCATACATCGTGGCGTTCTTTGTTTATTACTTAGTTCTTTGTTTTGTTCATACATCGTGGTGTTCTTTGTTTATTACTTAGTTCTTTGTTTTGTTCATACATCGTGGTGTTCTTTGTTTATTACTAACTCTTTGTTTTGTTCATACATCGTGGCGTTCTTTGTTTATTACTTAGCTGTTTGTTTTGTTCATACATCGTGGTGTTCTTTGTTTATTACTTAGCTCTTTGTTTTGTTCATACATCGTGGTGTTCTTTGTTTATTACTTAGCTCTTTGTTTTGTTCATACATCGTGGCGTTCTTTGTTTATTACTTAGTTCTTTGTTTTGTTCATACATCGTGGTGTTCTTTGTTTATTACTTAGCTCTTTGTTTTGTTCATACATCGTGGTGTTCTTTGTTTATTACTTAGTTCTTTGTTTTGTTCATACATCGTGGTGTTCTTTGTTTATTACTAACTCTTTGTTTTGTTCATACATCGTGGTGTTCTTTGTTTATTACTTAGCTCTTTGTTTTGTTCATACATCGTGGTGTTCTTTGTTTATTACTTAGCTCTTTGTTTTGTTCATACATCGTGGCGTTCTTTGTTTATTACTTAGTTCTTTGTTTTGTTCATACATCGTGGTGTTCTTTGTTTATTACTAACTCTTTGTTTTGTTCATACATCGTGGTGTTCTTTGTTTATTACTTAGCTCTTTGTTTTGTTCATACATCGTGGTGTTCTTTGTTTATTACTTAGCTCGTTGTTTTGTTCATACATCGTGGTGTTCTTTGTTTATTACTTAGTTCTTTGTTTTGTTCATACATCGTGGTGTTCTTTGTTTATTACTTAGTTCTTTGTTTTGTTCATACATCGTGGTGTTCTTTGTTTATTACTTAGTTCTTTGTTTTGTTCATACATCGTGGCATTCTTTGTTTATTACTTAGTTCTTTGTTTTGTTCATACATCGTGGTGTTCTTTGTTTATTACTAACTCTTTGTTTTGTTCATACATCGTGGTGTTCTTTGTTTATTACTTAGTTCTTTGTTTTGTTCATACATCGTGGTGTTCTTTGTTTATTACTAACTCTTTGTTTTGTTCATACATCGTGGCGTTCTTTGTTTATTACTTAGTTCTTTGTTTTGTTCCTACATCGTGGTGTTCTTTGTTTATTACTAACTCTTTGTTTTGTTCATACATCGTGGTGTTCTTTGTTTATTACTAACTCTTTGTTTTGTTCATACATCGTGGTGTTCTTTGTTTATTACTTAGTTCTTTGTTTTGTTCATACATCGTGGTGTTCTTTGTTTATTACTTAGTTCTTTGTTTTGTTCATACATCGTGGCGTTCTTTGTTTATTACTTAACTCTTTGTTTTGTTCATACATCGTGGTGTTCTTTGTTTATTACTGACTCTTTGTTTTGTTCATACATCGTGGTGTTCTTTGTTTATTACTTAGCTCTTTGTTTTGTTCATACATCGTGGTGTTCTTTGTTTATTACTTAGCTCTTTGTTTTGTTCATACATCGTGGTGTTCTTTGTTTATTACTTAGCTCTTTGTTTTGTTCATACATCGCGGTGTTCTTTGTTTATTACTTAGTTCTTCGTTTTGTTCATACATCGTGGTGTTCTTTGTTTATTACTTAGTTCTTTGTTTTGTTCATACATCGTGGTATTCTTTGTTTATTACTTAGCTCTTTGTTTTGTTCATACATCGTGGTGTTCTTTGTTTATTACTTAGTTCTTTGTTTTGTTCATACATCGTGGTGTTCTTTGTTTATTACTAACTCTTTGTTTTGTTCATACATCGTGGTGTTCTTTGTTTATTACTTAGCTCTTTGTTTTGTTCATACATCGTGGTGTTCTTTGTTTATTACTTAGCTCTTCGTTTTGTTCATACATCGTGGTGTTCTTTATTTATTACTTAGTTCTTTGTTTTGTTCATACATCGTGGTGTTCTTTGTTTATTACTTAGTTCTTTGTTTTGTTCATACATCGTGGTGTTCTTTGTTTATTACTTAGTTCTTTGTTTTGTTCATACATCGTGGCGTTCTTTGTTTATTACTTAGTTCTTTGTTTTGTTCATACATAGTGGTGTTCTTTGTTTATTACTAACTCTTTGTTTTGTTCATACATCGTGGTGTTCTTTGTTTATTACTTAGTTCTTTGTTTTGTTCATACATCGTGGTGTTCTTTGTTTATTACTTAGTTCTTTGTTTTGTTCATACATCGTGGTGTTCTTTGTTTATTACTTAGTTCTTTGTTTTGTTCATACATCGTGGTGTTCTTTGTTTATTACTTAGTTCTTTGTTTTGTTCATACATCGTGGCGTTCTTTGTTTATTACTTAGTTCTTTGTTTTGTTCATACATCGTGGTGTTCTTTGTTTATTACTAACTCTTTGTTTTGTTCATACATCGTGGTGTTCTTTGTTTATTACTTAGTTCTTTGTTTTGTTCATACATCGTGGTGTTCTTTGTTTATTACTAACTCTTTGTTTTGTTCATACATCGTGGCGTTCTTTGTTTATTACTTAGTTCTTTGTTTTGTTCATACATCGTGGTGTTCTTTGTTTATTACTAACTCTTTGTTTTGTTCATACATCGTGGTGTTCTTTGTTTATTACTAACTCTTTGTTTTGTTCATACATCGTGGTGTTCTTTGTTTATTACTTAGTTCTTTGTTTTGTTCATACATCGTGGTGTTCTTTGTTTATTACTTAGTTCTTTGTTTTGTTCATACATCGTGGCGTTCTTTGTTTATTACTTAACTCTTTGTTTTGTTCATACATCGTGGTGTTCTTTGTTTATTACTAACTCTTTGTTTTGTTCATACATCGTGGTGTTCTTTGTTTATTACTTAGCTCTTTGTTTTGTTCATACATCGTGGTGTTCTTTGTTTATTACTTAGCTCTTTGTTTTGTTCATACATCGTGGTGTTCTTTGTTTATTACTTAGCTCTTTGTTTTGTTCATACATCGTGGTGTTCTTTGTTTATTACTTAGTTCTTTGTTTTGTTCATACATCGTGGTGTTCTTTGTTTATTACTTAGTTCTTTGTTTTGTTCATACATCGTGGTGTTCTTTGTTTATTACTTAGCTCTTTGTTTTGTTCATACATCGTGGTGTTCTTTGTTTATTACTTAGTTCTTTGTTTTGTTCATACATCGTGGTGTTCTTTGTTTATTACTAACTCTTTGTTTTGTTCATACATCGTGGTGTTCTTTGTTTATTACTTAGCTCTTTGTTTTGTTCATACATCGTGGTGTTCTTTGTTTATTACTTAGCTCTTTGTTTTGTTCATACATCGTGGTGTTCTTTATTTATTACTTAGTTCTTTGTTTTGTTCATACATCGTGGTGTTCTTTGTTTATTACTTAGTTCTTTGTTTTGTTCATACATCGTGGTGTTCTTTGTTTATTACTTAGTTCTTTGTTTTGTTTATACATCGTGGTGTTCTTTGTTTATTACTTAGTTCTTTGTTTTGTTTATACATCGTGGTGTTCTTTGTTTATTACTAACTCTTTGTTTTGTTCATACATCGTGGTGTTCTTTGTTTATTACTTAGTTCTTTGTTTTGTTCATACATCGTGGTGTTCTTTGTTTATTACTAACTCTTTGTTTTGTTCATACATCGTGGTGTTCTTTGTTTATTACTTAGTTCTTTGTTTTGTTCATACATCGTGGCGTTCTTTGTTTATTACTTAGTTCTTTGTTTTGTTCACAGATCGTGGTGTTCTTTGTTTATTACTTAGTTCTTTGTTTTGTTCATACATCGTGGTGTTCTTTGTTTATTACTTAGTTCTTTGTTTTGTTCATACATCGTGGTGTTCTTTGTTTATTACTTAGTTCTTTGTTTTGTTTATACATCGTGGTGTTCTTTGTTTATTACTTAGTTCTTTGTTTTGTTCATTCATCGTGGTGTTCTTTGTTTATTACTAACTCTTTGTTTTGTTCATACATCGTGGTGTTCTTTGTTTATTACTTAGCTCTTTGTGTTGTTCATACATCGTGGTGTTCTTTGTTTATTACTTAGTTCTTTGTTTTGTTCATACATCGTGGTGTTCTTTGTTTATTACTTAGCTCTTTGTTTTGTTCATACATCGTGGCGTTCTTTGTTTATTACTTAGTTCTTTGTTTTGTTCATACATCGTGGTGTTCTTTGTTTATTACTAACTCTTTGTTTTGTTCATACATCGTGGTGTTCTTTGTTTATTTCTAACTCTTTGTTTTGTTCATACATCGTGGTGTTCTTTGTTTATTACTTAGTTCTTTGTTTTGTTCATACATCGTGGTGTTCTTTGTTTATTACTAACTCTTTGTTTTGTTCATACATCGTGGCGTTCTTTGTTTATTACTTAGCTCTTTGTGTTGTTCATACATCGTGGTGTTCTTTGTTTATTACTTAGTTCTTTGTTTTGTTCATACATCGTGGTGTTCTTTGTTTATTACTTAGCTCTTTGTTTTGTTCATACATCGTGGCGTTCTTTGTTTATTACTTAGTTCTTTGTTTTGTTCATACATCGTGGTGTTCTTTGTTTATTACTAACTCTTTGTTTTGTTCATACATCGTGGTGTTCTTTGTTTATTTCTAACTCTTTGTTTTGTTCATACATCGTGGTGTTCTTTGTTTATTACTTAGTTCTTTGTTTTGTTCATACATCGTGGTGTTCTCTGTTTATTACTAACTCTTTGTTTTGTTCATACATCGTGGTGTTCTTTGTTTATTACTTAGTTCTTTGTTTTGTTCATACATCGTGGCGTTCTTTGTTTATTACTTAGTTCTTTGTTTTGTTCATACATCGTGGTGTTCTTTGTTTATTACTAACTCTTTGTTTTGTTCATACATCGTGGTGTTCTTTGTTTATTACTTAGTTCTTTGTTTTGTTCATACATCGAGGCGTTCTTTGTTTATTACTTAGTTCTTTGTTTTGTTCATACATCGTGGTGTTCTTTGTTTATTACTAACTCTTTGTTTTGTTCATACATCGTGGTGTTCTTTGTTTATTACTTAGTTCTTTGTTTTGTTCATACATCGTGGTGTTCTTTGTTTATTACTAACTCTTTGTTTTGTTCATACATCGTGGTGTTCTTTGTTTATTACTTAGTTCTTTGTTTTGTTCATACATCGTGGTGTTCTTTGTTTATTACTAACTCTTTGTTTTGTTCATACATCGTGGTGTTCTTTGTTTATTACTTAGTTCTTTGCTTTGTTCATACATCGAGGCGTTCTTTGTTTATTACTTAGTTCTTTGTTTTGTTCATACATCGTGGTGTTCTTTGTTTATTACTAACTCTTTGTTTTGTTCATACATCGTGGTGTTCTTTGTTTATTACTTAGTTCTTTGTTTTGTTCATACATCGTGGTGTTCTTTGTTTATTACTTAGCTCTTTGTTTTGTTCATACATCGTGGTGTTCTTTGTTTATTACTTAGTTCTTTGTTTTGTTCATACATCGTGGCGTTCTTTGTTTATTACTTAGTTCTTTGTTTTGTTCATACATCGTGGTGTTCTTTGTTTATTACTTAGTTCTTTGTTTTGTTCATACATCGTGGTGTTCTTTGTTTATTACTAACTCTTTGTTTTGTTCATACATCGTGGCGTTCTTTGTTTATTACTTAGCTGTTTGTTTTGTTCATACATCGTGGTGTTCTTTGTTTATTACTTAGTACTTTGTTTTGTTCATACATCGTGGTGTTCTTTGTTTATTACTTAGCTCTTTGTTTTGTTCATACATCGTGGCGTTCTTTGTTTATTACTTAGTTCTTTGTTTTGTTCATACATCGTGGTGTTCTTTGTTTATTACTTAGCTCTTTGTTTTGTTCATACATCGTGGTGTTCTTTGTTTATTACTTAGTTCTTTGTTTTGTTCATACATCGTGGTGTTCTTTGTTTATTACTAACTCTTTGTTTTGTTCATACATCGTGGTGTTCTTTGTTTATTACTTAGCTCTTTGTTTTGTTCATACATCGTGGTGTTCTTTGTTTATTACTTAGCTCTTTGTTTTGTTCATACATCGTGGCGTTCTTTGTTTATTACTTAGTTCTTTGTTTTGTTCATACATCGTGGTGTTCTTTGTTTATTACTAACTCTTTGTTTTGTTCATACATCGTGGTGTTCTTTGTTTATTACTTAGCTCTTTGTTTTGTTCATACATCGTGGTGTTCTTTGTTTATTACTTAGCTCTTTGTTTTGTTCATACATCGTGGTGTTCTTTGTTTATTACTTAGTTCTTTGTTTTGTTCATACATCGTGGTGTTGTTTGTTTATTACTTAGTTCTTTGTTTTGTTCATACATCGTGGTGTTCTTTGTTTATTACTTAGTTCTTTGTTTTGTTCATACATCGTGGCATTCTTTGTTTATTACTTAGTTCTTTGTTTTGTTCGTACATCGTGGTGTTCTTTGTTTATTACTAACTCTTTGTTTTGTTCATACATCGTGGTGTTCTTTGTTTATTACTTAGTTCTTTGTTTTGTTCATACATCGTGGTGTTCTTTGTTTATTACTAACTCTTTGTTTTGTTCATACATCGTGGCGTTCTTTGTTTATTACTTAGTTCTTTGTTTTGTTCATACATCGTGGTGTTCTTTGTTTATTACTAACTCTTTGTTTTGTTCATACATCGTGGTGTTCTTTGTTTATTACTAACTCTTTGTTTTGTTCATACATCGTGGTGTTCTTTGTTTATTACTTAGTTCTTTGTTTTGATCATACATCGTGGTGTTCTTTGTTTATTACTTAGTTCTTTGTTTTGTTCATACATCGTGGCGTTCTTTGTTTATTACTTAACTCTTTGTTTTGTTCATACGTCGTGGTGTTCTTTGTTTATTACTAACTCTTTGTTTTGTTCATACATCGTGGTGTTCTTTGTTTATTACTTAGCTCTTTGTTTTGTTCATACATGGTGGTGTTCTTTGTTTATTACTTAGCTCTTTGTTTTGTTCATACATCGTGGTGTTCTTTGTTTATTACTTAGCTCTTTGTTTTGTTCATACATCGTGGTGTTCTTTGTTTATTACTTAGTTCTTTGTTTTGTTCATACATCGTGGTGTTCTTTGTTTATTACTTAGTTCTTTGTTTTGTTCATACATCGTGGTGTTCTTTGTTTATTACTTAGCTCTTTGTTTTGTTCATACATCATGGTGTTCTTTGTTTATTACTTAGTTCTTTGTTTTGTTCATACATCGTGGTGTTCTTTGTTTATTACTAACTCTTTGTTTTGTTCATACATCGTGGTGTTCTTTGTTTATTACTTAGCTCTTTGTTTTGTTCATACATCGTGGTGTTCTTTGTTTATTACTTAGCTCTTTGTTTTGTTCATACATCGTGGTGTTCTTTATTTATTACTTAGTTCTTTGTTTTGTTCATACATCGTGGTGTTCTTTGTTTATTACTTAGTTCTTTGTTTTGTTCATACATCGTGGTGTTCTTTGTTTATTACTTAGTTCTTTGTTTTGTTCATACATCGTGGCGTTCTTTGTTTATTACTTAGTTCTTTGTTTTGTTCATACATAGTGGTGTTCTTTGTTTATTACTAACTCTTTGTTTTGTTCATACATCGTGGTGTTCTTTGTTTATTACTTAGTTCTTTGTTTTGTTCATACATCGTGATGTTCTTTGTTTATTACTTAGTTCTTTGTTTTGTTCATACATCGTGGTGTTCTTTGTTTATTACTTAGTTCTTTGTTTTGTTCATACATCGTGGTGTTCTTTGTTTATTACTTAGTTCTTTGTTTTGTTCATACATCGTGGCGTTCTTTGTTTATTACTTAGTTCTTTGTTTTGTTCATACATCGTGGTGTTCTTTGTTTATTACTAACTCTTTGTTTTGTTCATACATCGTGGTGTTCTTTGTTTATTACTTAGTTCTTTGTTTTGTTCATACATCGTGGTGTTCTTTGTTTATTACTAACTCTTTGTTTTGTTCATACATCGTGGCGTTCTTTGTTTATTACTTAGTTCTTTGTTTTGTTCATACATCGTGGTGTTCTTTGTTTATTACTAACTCTTTGTTTTGTTCATACATCGTGGTGTTCTTTGTTTATTACTAACTCTTTGTTTTGTTCATACATCGTGGTGTTCTTTGTTTATTACTTAGTTCTTTGTTTTGTTCATACATCGTGGTGTTCTTTGTTTATTACTTAGTTCTTTGTTTTGTTCATACATCGTGGCGTTCTTTGTTTATTACTTAACTCTTTGTTTTGTTCATACATCGTGGTGTTCTTTGTTTATTACTAACTCTTTGTTTTGTTCATACATCGTGGTGTTCTTTGTTTATTACTTAGCTCTTTGTTTTGTTCATACATCGTGGTGTTCTTTGTTTATTACTTAGCTCTTTGTTTTGTTCATACATCGTGGTGTTCTTTGTTTATTACTTAGCTCTTTGTTTTGTTCATACATCGTGGTGTTCTTTGTTTATTACTTAGTTCTTTGTTTTGTTCATACATCGTGGTGTTCTTTGTTTATTACTTAGTTCTTTGTTTTGTTCATACATCGTGGTGTTCTTTGTTTATTACTTAGCTCTTTGTTTTGTTCATACATCGTGGTGTTCTTTGTTTATTACTTAGTTCTTTGTTTTGTTCATACATCGTGGTGTTCTTTGTTTATTACTAACTCTTTGTTTTGTTCATACATCATGGTGTTCTTTGTTTATTACTTAGCTCTTTGTTTTGTTCATACATCGTGGTGTTCTTTGTTTATTACTTAGCTCTTTGTTTTGTTCATACATCGTGGTGTTCTTTATTTATTACTTAGTTCTTTGTTTTGTTCATACATCGTGGTGTTCTTTGTTTATTACTTAGTTCTTTGTTTTGTTCATACATCGTGGTGTTCTTTGTTTATTACTTAGTTCTTTGTTTTGTTTATACATCGTGGTGTTCTTTGTTTATTACTTAGTTCTTTGTTTTGTTTATACATCGTGGTGTTCTTTGTTTATTACTAACTCTTTGTTTTGTTCATACATCGTGGTGTTCTTTGTTTATTACTTAGTTCTTTGTTTTGTTCATACCTCGTGGTGTTCTTTGTTTATTACTAACTCTTTGTTTTGTTCATACATCGTGGCGTTCTATGTTTATTACTTAGCTCTTTGTGTTGTTCATACATCGTGGTGTTCTTTGTTTATTACTTAGTTCTTTGTTTTGTTCATACATCGTGGTGTTCTTTGTTTATTACTTAGCTCTTTGTTTTGTTCATACATCGTGGCGTTCTTTGTTTATTACTTAGTTCTTTGTTTTGTTCATACATCGTGGTGTTCTTTGTTTATTACTAACTCTTTGTTTTGTTCATACATCGTGGTGTTCTTTGTTTATTTCTAACTCTTTGTTTTGTTCATACATCGTGGTGTTCTTTGTTTATTACTTAGTTCTTTGTTTTGTTCATACATCGTGGTGTTCTTTGTTTATTACTAACTCTTTGTTTTGTTCATACATCGTGGTGTTCTTTGTTTATTACTTAGTTCTTTGTTTTGTTCATACATCGTGGCGTTCTTTGTTTATTACTTAGTTCTTTGTTTTGTTCATACATCGTGGTGTTCTTTGTTTATTACTAACTCTTTGTTTTGTTCATACATCGTGGTGTTCTTTGTTTATTACTTAGTTCTTTGTTTTGTTCATACATCGAGGCGTTCTTTGTTTATTACTTAGTTCTTTGTTTTGTTCATACATCGTGGTGTTCTTTGTTTATTACTAACTCTTTGTTTTGTTCATACATCGTGGTGTTCTTTGTTTATTACTTAGTTCTTTGTTTTGTTCATACATCGTGGTGTTCTTTGTTTATTACTAACTCTTTGTTTTGTTCATACATCGTGGTGTTCTTTGTTTATTACTTAGTTCTTTGTTTTGTTCATACATCGTGGTGTTCTTTGTTTATTACTAACTCTTTGTTTTGTTCATACATCGTGGTGTTCTTTGTTTATTACTTAGTTCTTTGCTTTGTTCATACATCGAGGCGTTCTTTGTTTATTACTTAGTTCTTTGTTTTGTTCATACATCGTGGTGTTCTTTGTTTATTACTTAGTTCTTTGTTTTGTTCATACATCGTGGTGTTCTTTGTTTATTACTAACTCTTTGTTTTGTTCATACATCGTGGCGTTCTTTGTTTATTACTTAGCTGTTTGTTTTGTTCATACATCGTGGTGTTCTTTGTTTATTACTTAGCTCTTTGTTTTGTTCATACATCGTGGTGTTCTTTGTTTATTACTTAGCTCTTTGTTTTGTTCATACATCGTGGCGTTCTTTGTTTATTACTTAGTTCTTTGTTTTGTTCATACATCGTGGTGTTCTTTGTTTATTACTTAGCTCTTTGTTTTGTTCATACATCGTGGTGTTCTTTGTTTATTACTTAGTTCTTTGTTTTGTTCATACATCGTGGTGTTCTTTGTTTATTACTAACTCTTTGTTTTGTTCATACATCGTGGTGTTCTTTGTTTATTACTTAGCTCTTTGTTTTGTTCATACATCGTGGTGTTCTTTGTTTATTACTTAGCTCTTTGTTTTGTTCATACATCGTGGCGTTCTTTGTTTATTACTTAGTTCTTTGTTTTGTTCATACATCGTGGTGTTCTTTGTTTATTACTAACTCTTTGTTTTGTTCATACATCGTGGTGTTCTTTGTTTATTACTTAGCTCTTTGTTTTGTTCATACATCGTGGTGTTCTTTGTTTATTACTCAGCTCTTTGTTTTGTTCATACATCGTGGTGTTCTTTGTTTATTACTTAGTTCTTTGTTTTGTTCATACATCGTGGTGTTCTTTGTTTATTACTTAGTTCTTTGTTTTGTTCATACATCGTGGTGTTCTTTGTTTATTACTTAGTTCTTTGTTTTGTTCATACATCGTGGCATTCTTTGTTTATTACTTAGTTCTTTGTTTTGTTCATACATCGTGGTGTTGTTTGTTTATTACTAACTCTTTGTTTTGTTCATACATCGTGGTGTTCTTTGTTTATTACTTAGTTCTTTGTTTTGTTCATACATCGTGGTGTTCTTTGTTTATTACTAACTCTTTGTTTTGTTCATACATCGTGGCGTTCTTTGTTTATTACTTAGTTCTTTGTTTTGTTCATACATCGTGGTGTTCTTTGTTTATTACTAACTCTTTGTTTTGTTCATACATCGTGGTGTTCTTTGTTTATTACTAACTCTTTGTTTTGTTCATACATCGTGGTGTTCTTTGTTTATTACTTAGTTCTTTGTTTTGTTCATACATCGTGGTGTTCTTTGTTTATTACTTAGTTCTTTGTTTTGTTCATACATCGTGGCGTTCTTTGTTTATTACTTAACTCTTTGTTTTGTTCATACATCGTGGTGTTCTTTGTTTATTACTAACTCTTTGTTTTGTTCATACATCGTGGTGTTCTTTGTTTATTACTTAGCTCTTTGTTTTGTTCATACATCGTGGTGTTCTTTGTTTATTACTTAGCTCTTTGTTTTGTTCATACATCGTGGTGTTCTTTGTTTATTACTTAGCTCTTTGTTTTGTTCATACATCGTGGTGTTCTTTGTTTATTACTTAGTTCTTCGTTTTGTTCATACATCGTGGTGTTCTTTGTTTATTACTTAGTTCTTTGTTTTGTTCATACATCGTGGTATTCTTTGTTTATTACTTAGCTCTTTGTTTTGTTCATACATCGTGGTGTTCTTTGTTTATTACTTAGTTCTTTGTTTTGTTCATACATCGTGGTGTTCTTTGTTTATTACTAACTCTTTGTTTTGTTCATACATCGTGGTGTTCTTTGTTTATTACTTAGCTCTTTGTTTTGTTCATACATCGTGGTGTTCTTTGTTTATTACTTAGCTCTTTGTTTTGTTCATACATCGTGGTGTTCTTTATTTATTACTTAGTTCTTTGTTTTGTTCATACATCGTGGTGTTCTTTGTTTATTACTTAGTTCTTTGTTTTGTTCATACATCGTGGTGTTCTTTGTTTATTACTTAGTTCTTTGTTTTGTTCATACATCGTGGCGTTCTTTGTTTATTACTTAGTTCTTTGTTTTGTTCATACATAGTGGTGTTCTTTGTTTATTACTAACTCTTTGTTTTGTTCATACATCGTGGAGTTCTTTGTTTATTACTTAGTTCTTTGTTTTGTTCATACATCGTGGTGTTCTTTGTTTATTACTTAGTTCTTTGTTTTGTTCATACATCGTGGTGTTCTTTGTTTATTACTTAGTTCTTTGTTTTGTTCATACATCGTGGTGTTCTTTGTTTATTACTTAGTTCTTTGTTTTGTTCATACATCGTGGCGTTCTTTGTTTATTACTTAGTTCTTTGTTTTGTTCATACATCGTGGTGTTCTTTGTTTATTACTAACTCTTCGTTTTGTTCATACATCGTGGTGTTCTTTGTTTATTACTTAGTTCTTTGTTTTGTTCATACATCGTGGTGTTCTTTGTTTATTACTAACTCTTTGTTTTGTTCATACATCGTGGCGTTCTTTGTTTATTACTTAGTTCTTTGTTTTGTTCATACATCGTGGTGTTCTTTGTTTATTACTAACTCTTTGTTTTGTTCATACATCGTGGTGTTCTTTGTTTATTACTAACTCTTTGTTTTGTTCATACATCGTGGTGTTCTTTGTTTATTACTTAGTTCTTTGTTTTGTTCATACATCGTGGTGTTCTTTGTTTATTACTTAGTTCTTTGTTTTGTTCATACATCGTGGCGTTCTTTGTTTATTACTTAACTCTTTGTTTTGTTCATACATCGTGGTGTTCTTTGTTTATTACTAACTCTTTGTTTTGTTCATACATCGTGGTGTTCTTTGTTTATTACTTAGCTCTTTGTTTTGTTCATACATCGTGGTGTTCTTTGTTTATTACTTAGCTCTTTGTTTTGTTCATACATCGTGGTGTTCTTTGTTTATTACTTAGCTCTTTGTTTTGTTCATACATCGTGGTGTTCTTTGTTTATTACTTAGTTCTTTGTTTTGTTCATACATCGTGGTGTTCTTTGTTTATTACTTAGTTCTTTGTTTTGTTCATACATCGTGGTGTTCTTTGTTTATTACTTAGCTCTTTGTTTTGTTCATACATCGTGGTGTTCTTTGTTTATTACTTAGTTCTTTGTTTTGTTCATACATCGTGGTGTTCTTTGTTTATTAATAACTCTTTGTTTTGTTCATACATCGTGGTGTTCTTTGTTTATTACTTAGCTCTTTGTTTTGTTCATACATCGTGGTGTTCTTTGTTTATTACTTAGCTCTTTGTTTTGTTCATACATCGTGATGTTCTTTATTTATTACTTAGTTCTTTGTTTTGTTCATACATCGTGGTGTTCTTTGTTTATTACTTAGTTCTTTGTTTTGTTCATACATCGTGGTGTTCTTTGTTTATTACTTAGTTCTTTGTTTTGTTTATACATCGTGGTGTTCTTTGTTTATTACTTAGTTCTTTGTTTTGTTTATACATCGTGGTGTTCTTTGTTTATTACTAACTCTTTGTTTTGTTCATACATCGTGGTGTTCTTTGTTTATTACTTAGTTCTTTGTTTTGTTCATACATCGTGGTGTTCTTTGTTTATTACTAACTCTTTGTTTTGTTCATACATCGTGGTGTTCTTTGTTTATTACTTAATTCTTTGTTTTGTTCATACATCGTGGCGTTCTTTGTTTATTACTTAGTTCTTTGTTTTGTTCACAGATCGTGGTGTTCTTTGTTTATTACTTAGTTCTTTGTTTTGTTCATACATCGTGGTGTTCTTTGTTTATTACTTAGTTCTTTGTTTTGTTCATACATCGTGGTGTTCTTTGTTTATTACTTAGTTCTTTGTTTTGTTTATACATCGTGGTGTTCTTTGTTTATTACTTAGTTCTTTGTTTTGTTCATACATCGTGGTGTTCTTTGTTTATTACTAACTCTTTGTTTTGTTCATACATCGTGGTGTTCTTTGTTTATTACTTAGCTCTTTGTGTTGTTCATACATCGTGGTGTTCTTTGTTTATTACTTAGTTCTTTGTTTTGTTCATACATCGTGGTGTTCTTTGTTTATTACTTAGCTCTTTGTTTTGTTCATACATCGTGGCGTTCTTTGTTTATTACTTAGTTCTTTGTTTTGTTCATACATCGTGGTGTTCTTTGTTTATTACTAACTCTTTGTTTTGTTCATACATCGTGGTGTTCTTTGTTTATTTCTAACTCTTTGTTTTGTTCATACATCGTGGTGTTCTTTGTTTATTACTTAGTTCTTTGTTTTGTTCATACATCGTGGTGTTCTTTGTTTATTACTAACTCTTTGTTTTGTTCATACATCGTGGCGTTCTTTGTTTATTACTTAGCTCTTTGTGTTGTTCATACATCGTGGTGTTCTTTGTTTATTACTTAGTTCTTTGTTTTGTTCATACATCGTGGTGTTCTTTGTTTATTACTTAGCTCTTTGTTTTGTTCATACATCGTGGCGTTCTTTGTTTATTACTTAGTTCTTTGTTTTGTTCATACATCGTGGTGTTCTTTGTTTATTACTAACTCTTTGTTTTGTTCATACATCGTGGTGTTCTTTGTTTATTTCTAACTCTTTGTTTTGTTCATACATCGTGGTGTTCTTTGTTTATTACTTAGTTCTTTGTTTTGTTCATACATCGTGGTGTTCTTTGTTTATTACTAACTCTTTGTTTTGTTCATACATCGTGGTGTTCTTTGTTTATTACTTAGTTCTTTGTTTTGTTCATACATCGTGGCGTTCTTTGTTTATTACTTAGTTCTTTGTTTTGTTCATACATCGTGGTGTTCTTTGTTTATTACTAACTCTTTGTTTTGTTCATACATCGTGGTGTTCTTTGTTTATTACTTAGTTCTTTGTTTTGTTCATACATCGAGGCGTTCTTTGTTTATTACTTAGTTCTTTGTTTTGTTCATACATCGTGGTGTTCTTTGTTTATTACTAACTCTTTGTTTTGTTCATACATCGTGGTGTTCTTTGTTTATTACTTAGTTCTTTGTTTTGTTCATACATCGTGGTGTTCTTTGTTTATTACTAACTCTTTGTTTTGTTCATACATCGTGGTGTTCTTTGTTTATTACTTAGTTCTTTGTTTTGTTCATACATCGTGGTGTTCTTTGTTTATTACTAACTCTTTGTTTTGTTCATACATCGTGGTGTTCTTTGTTTATTACTTAGTTCTTTGCTTTGTTCATACATCGAGGCGTTCTTTGTTTATTACTTAGTTCTTTGTTTTGTTCATACATCGTGGTGTTCTTTGTTTATTACTAACTCTTTGTTTTGTTCATACATCGTGGTGTTCTTTGTTTATTACTTAGTTTTTTGTTTTGTTCATACATCGTGGTGTTCTTTGTTTATTACTAACTCTTTGTTTTGTTCATACATCGTGGCGTTCTTTGTTTATTACTTAGCTGTTTGTTTTGTTCATACATCGTGGTGTTCTTTGTTTATTACTTAGTACTTTGTTTTGTTCATACATCGTGGTGTTCTTTGTTTATTACTTAGCTCTTTGTTTTGTTCATACATCGTGGCGTTCTTTGTTTATTACTTAGTTCTTTGTTTTGTTCATACATCGTGGTGTTCTTTGTTTATTACTTAGCTCTTTGTTTTGTTCATACATCGTGGTGTTCTTTGTTTATTACTTAGTTCTTTGTTTTGTTCATACATCGTGGTGTTCTTTGTTTATTACTAACTCTTTGTTTTGTTCATACATCGTGGTGTTCTTTGTTTATTACTTAGCTCTTTGTTTTGTTCATACATCGTGGTGTTCTTTGTTTATTACTTAGCTCTTTGTTTTGTTCATACATCGTGGCGTTCTTTGTTTATTACTTAGTTCTTTGTTTTGTTCATACATCGTGGTGTTCTTTGTTTATTACTAACTCTTTGTTTTGTTCATACATCGTGGTGTTCTTTGTTTATTACTTAGCTCTTTGTTTTGTTCATACATCGTGGTGTTCTTTGTTTATTACTTAGCTCTTTGTTTTGTTCATACATCGTGGTGTTCTTTGTTTATTACTTAGTTCTTTGTTTTGTTCATACATCGTAGTGTTCTTTGTTTATTACTTAGTTCTTTGTTTTGTTCATACATCGTGGTGTTCTTTGTTTATTACTTAGTTCTTTGTTTTGTTCATACATCGTGGCATTCTTTGTTTATTACTTAGTTCTTTGTTTTGTTCGTACATCGTGGTGTTCTTTGTTTATTACTAACTCTTTGTTTTGTTCATACATCGTGGTGTTCTTTGTTTATTACTTAGTTCTTTGTTTTGTTCATACATCGTGGTGTTCTTTGTTTATTACTAACTCTTTGTTTTGTTCATACATCGTGGCGTTCTTTGTTTATTACTTAGTTCTTTGTTTTGTTCGTACATCGTGGTGTTCTTTGTTTATTACTAACTCTTTGTTTTGTTCATACATCGTGGTGTTCTTTGTTTATTACTTAGTTCTTTGTTTTGTTCATACATCGTGGTGTTCTTTGTTTATTACTAACTCTTTGTTTTGTTCATACATCGTGGCGTTCTTTGTTTATTACTTAGTTCTTTGTTTTGTTCATACATCGTGGTGTTCTTTGTTTATTACTAACTCTTTGTTTTGTTCATACATCGTGGTGTTCTTTGTTTATTACTAACTCTTTGTTTTGTTCATACATCGTGGTGTTCTTTGTTTATTACTTAGTTCTTTGTTTTGATCATACATCGTGGTGTTCTTTGTTTATTACTTAGTTCTTTGTTTTGTTCATACATCGTGGCGTTCTTTGTTTATTACTTAACTCTTTGTTTTGTTCATACATCGTGGTGTTCTTTGTTTATTACTAACTCTTTGTTTTGTTCATACATCGTGGTGTTCTTTGTTTATTACTTAGCTCTTTGTTTTGTTCATACATGGTGGTGTTCTTTGTTTATTACTTAGCTCTTTGTTTTGTTCATACATCGTGGTGTTCTTTGTTTATTACTTAGCTCTTTGTTTTGTTCATACATCGTGGTGTTCTTTGTTTATTACTTAGTTCTTTGTTTTGTTCATACATCGTGGTGTTCTTTGTTTATTACTTAGTTCTTTGTTTTGTTCATACATCGTGGTGTTCTTTGTTTATTACTTAGCTCTTTGTTTTGTTCATACATCGTGGTGTTCTTTGTTTATTACTTAGTTCTTTGTTTTGTTCATACATCGTGGTGTTCTTTGTTTATTACTAACTCTTTGTTTTGTTCATACATCGTGGTGTTCTTTGTTTATTACTTAGCTCTTTGTTTTGTTCATACATCGTGGTGTTCTTTGTTTATTACTTAGCTCTTTGTTTTGTTCATACATCGTGGTGTTCTTTATTTATTACTTAGTTCTTTGTTTTGTTCATACATCGTGGTGTTCTTTGTTTATTACTTAGTTCTTTGTTTTGTTCATACATCGTGGTGTTCTTTGTTTATTACTTAGTTCTTTGTTTTGTTCATACATCGTGGCGTTCTTTGTTTATTACTTAGTTTTTTGTTTTGTTCATACATAGTGGTGTTCTTTGTTTATTACTAACTCTTTGTTTTGTTCATACATCGTGGTGTTCTTTGTTTATTACTTAGTTCTTTGTTTTGTTCATACATCGTGATGTTCTTTGTTTATTACTTAGTTCTTTGTTTTGTTCATACATCGTGGTGTTCTTTGTTTATTACTTAGTTCTTTGTTTTGTTCATACATCGTGGTGTTCTTTGTTTATTACTTAGTTCTTTGTTTTGTTCATACATCGTGGCGTTCTTTGTTTATTACTTAGTTCTTTGTTTTGTTCATACATCGTGGTGTTCTTTGTTTATTACTAACTCTTTGTTTTGTTCATACATCGTGGTGTTCTTTGTTTATTACTTAGTTCTTTGTTTTGTTCATACATCGTGGTGTTCTTTGTTTATTACTAACTCTTTGTTTTGTTCATACATCGTGGCGTTCTTTGTTTATTACTTAGTTCTTTGTTTTGTTCATACATCGTGGTGTTCTTTGTTTATTACTAACTCTTTGTTTTGTTCATACATCGTGGTGTTCTTTGTTTATTACTAACTCTTTGTTTTGTTCATACATCGTGGTGTTCTTTGTTTATTACTTAGTTCTTTGTTTTGTTCATACATCGTGGTGTTCTTTGTTTATTACTTAGTTCTTTGTTTTGTTCATACATCGTGGCGTTCTTTGTTTATTACTTAACTCTTTGTTTTGTTCATACATCGTGGTGTTCTTTGTTTATTACTAACTCTTTGTTTTGTTCATACATCGTGGTGTTCTTTGTTTATTACTTAGCTCTTTGTTTTGTTCATACATCGTGGTGTTCTTTGTTTATTACTTAGCTCTTTGTTTTGTTCATACATCGTGGTGTTCTTTGTTTATTACTTAGCTCTTTGTTTTGTTCATACATCGTGGTGTTCTTTGTTTATTACTTAGTTCTTTGTTTTGTTCATACATCGTGGTGTTCTTTGTTTATTACTTAGTTCTTTGTTTTGTTCATACATCGTGGTGTTCTTTGTTTATTACTTAGCTCTTTGTTTTGTTCATACATCGTGGTGTTCTTTGTTTATTACTTAGTTCTTTGTTTTGTTCATACATCGTGGTGTTCTTTGTTTATTACTAACTCTTTGTTTTGTTCATACATCGTGGTGTTCTTTGTTTATTACTTAGCTCTTTGTTTTGTTCATACATCGTGGTGTTCTTTGTTTATTACTTAGCTCTTTGTTTTGTTCATACATCGTGGTGTTCTTTATTTATTACTTAGTTCTTTGTTTTGTTCATACATCATGGTATTCTTTGTTTATTACTTAGTTCTTTGTTTTGTTCATACATCGTGGTGTTCTTTGTTTATTACTTAGTTCTTTGTTTTGTTTATACATCGTGGTGTTCTTTGTTTATTACTTAGTTCTTTGTTTTGTTTATACATCGTGGTGTTCTTTGTTTATTACCAACTCTTTGTTTTGTTCATACATCGTGGTGTTCTTTGTTTATTTCTTAGTTTTTTGTTTTGTTCATACATCGTGGTGTTCTTTGTTTATTACTAACTCTTTGTTTTGTTCATACCTCGTGGTGTTCTTTGTTTATTACTTAGTTCTTTGTTTTGTTCATACATCGTGGCGTTCTTTGTTTATTACTTAGTTCTTTGTTTTGTTCACAGATCGTGGTGTTCTTTGTTTATTACTTAGTTCTTTGTTTTGTTCATACATCGTGGTGTTCTTTGTTTATTACTTAGTTCTTTGTTTTGTTCATACATCGTGGTGTTCTTTGTTTATTACTTAGTTCTTTGTTTTGTTTATACATCGTGGTGTTCTTTGTTTATTACTTAGTTCTTTGTTTTGTTCATACATCGTGGTGTTCTTTGTTTATTACTAACTCTTTGTTTTGTTCATACATCGTGGTGTTCTTTGTTTATTACTTAGCTCTTTGTGTTGTTCATACATCGTGGTGTTCTTTGTTTATTACTTAGTTCTTTGTTTTGTTCATACATCGTGGTGTTCTTTGTTTATTACTTAGCTCTTTGTTTTGTTCATACATCGTGGCGTTCTTTGTTTATTACTTAGTTCTTTGTTTTGTTCATACATCGTGGTGTTCTTTGTTTATTACTAACTCTTTGTTTTGTTCATACATCGTGGTGTTCTTTGTTTATTTCTAACTCTTTGTTTTGTTCATACATCGTGGTGTTCTTTGTTTATTACTTAGTTCTTTGTTTTGTTCATACATCGTGGTGTTCTTTGTTTATTACTAACTCTTTGTTTTGTTCATACATCGTGGCGTTCTTTGTTTATTACTTAGCTCTTTGTGTTGTTCATACATCGTGGTGTTCTTTGTTTATTACTTAGTTCTTTGTTTTGTTCATACATCGTGGTGTTCTTTGTTTATTACTTAGCTCTTTGTTTTGTTCATACATCGTGGCGTTCTTTGTTTATTACTTAGTTCTTTGTTTTGTTCATACATCGTGGTGTTCTTTGTTTATTACTAACTCTTTGTTTTGTTCATACATCGTGGTGTTCTTTGTTTATTTCTAACTCTTTGTTTTGTTCATACATCGTGGTGTTCTTTGTTTATTACTTAGTTCTTTGTTTTGTTCATACATCGTGGTGTTCTTTGTTTATTACTAACTCTTTGTTTTGTTCATACATCGTGGTGTTCTTTGTTTATTACTTAGTTCTTTGTTTTGTTCATACATCGTGGCGTTCTTTGTTTATTACTTAGTTCTTTGTTTTGTTCATACATCGTGGTGTTCTTTGTTTATTACTAACTCTTTGTTTTGTTCATACATCGTGGTGTTCTTTGTTTATTACTTAGTTCTTTGTTTTGTTCATACATCGAGGCGTTCTTTGTTTATTACTTAGTTCTTTGTTTTGTTCATACATCGTGGTGTTCTTTGTTTATTACTAACTCTTTGTTTTGTTCATACATCGTGGTGTTCTTTGTTTATTACTTAGTTCTTTGTTTTGTTCATACATCGTGGTGTTCTTTGTTTATTACTAACTCTTTGTTTTGTTCATACATCGTGGTGTTCTTTGTTTATTACTTAGTTCTTTGTTTTGTTCATACATCGTGGTGTTCTTTGTTTATTACTAACTCTTTGTTTTGTTCATACATCGTGGTGTTCTTTGTTTATTACTTAGTTCTTTGCTTTGTTCATACATCGAGGCGTTCTTTGTTTATTACTTAGTTCTTTGTTTTGTTCATACATCGTGGTGTTCTTTGTTTATTACTAACTCTTTGTTTTGTTCATACATCGTGGTGTTCTTTGTTTATTACTTAGTTCTTTGTTTTGTTCATACATCGTGGTGTTCTTTGTTTATTACTTAGCTCTTTGTTTTGTTCATACATCGTGGTGTTCTTTGTTTATTACTTAGTTCTTTGTTTTGTTCATACATCGTGGCGTTCTTTGTTTATTACTTAGTTCTTTGTTTTGTTCATACATCGTGGTGTTCTTTGTTTATTACTTAGTTCTTTGTTTTGTTCATACATCGTGGTGTTCTTTGTTTATTACTAACTCTTTGTTTTGTTCATACATCGTGGCGTTCTTTGTTTATTACTTAGCTGTTTGTTTTGTTCATACATCGTGGTGTTCTTTGTTTATTACTTAGCTCTTTGTTTTGTTCATACATCGTGGTGTTCTTTGTTTATTACTTAGCTCTTTGTTTTGTTCATACATCGTGGCGTTCTTTGTTTATTACTTAGTTCTTTGTTTTGTTCATACATCGTGGTGTTCTTTGTTTATTACTTAGCTCTTTGTTTTGTTCATACATCGTGGTGTTCTTTGTTTATTACTTAGTTCTTTGTTTTGTTCATACATCGTGGTGTTCTTTGTTTATTACTAACTCTTTGTTTTGTTCATACATCGTGGTGTTCTTTGTTTATTACTTGGCTCTTTGTTTTGTTCATACATCGTGGTGTTCTTTGTTTATTACTTAGCTCTTTGTTTTGTTCATACATCGTGGCGTTCTTTGTTTATTACTTAGTTCTTTGTTTTGTTCATACATCGTGGTGTTCTTTGTTTATTACTAACTCTTTGTTTTGTTCATACATCGTGGTGTTCTTTGTTTATTACTTAGCTCTTTGTTTTGTTCATACATCGTGGTGTTCTTTGTTTATTACTTAGCTCTTTGTTTTGTTCATACATCGTGGTGTTCTTTGTTTATTACTTAGTTCTTTGTTTTGTTCATACATCGTGGTGTTCTTTGTTTATTACTTAGTTCTTTGTTTTGTTCATACATCGTGGTGTTCTTTGTTTATTACTTAGTTCTTTGTTTTGTTCATACATCGTGGCATTCTTTGTTTATTACTTAGTTCTTTGTTTTGTTCGTACATCGTGGTGTTCTTTGTTTATTACTAACTCTTTGTTTTGTTCATACATCGTGGTGTTCTTTGTTTATTACTTAGTTCTTTGTTTTGTTCATACATCGTGGTGTTCTTTGTTTATTACTAACTCTTTGTTTTGTTCATACATCGTGGCGTTCTTTGTTTATTACTTAGTTCTTTGTTTTGTTCATACATCGTGGTGTTCTTTGTTTATTACTAACTCTTTGTTTTGTTCATACATCGTGGTGTTCTTTGTTTATTACTAACTCTTTGTTTTGTTCATACATCGTGGTGTTCTTTGTTTATTACTTAGTTCTTTGTTTTGATCATACATCGTGGTGTTCTTTGTTTATTACTTAGTTCTTTGTTTTGTTCATACATCGTGGCGTTCTTTGTTTATTACTTAACTCTTTGTTTTGTTCATACATCGTGGTGTTCTTTGTTTATTACTAACTCTTTGTTTTGTTCATACATCGTGGTGTTCTTTGTTTATTACTTAGCTCTTTGTTTTGTTCATACATCGTGGTGTTCTTTGTTTATTACTTAGCTCTTTGTTTTGTTCATACATCGTGGTGTTCTTTGTTTATTACTTAGCTCTTTGTTTTGTTCATACATCGTGGTGTTCTTTGTTTATTACTTAGTTCTTTGTTTTGTTCATACATCGTGGTGTTCTTTGTTTATTACTTAGTTCTTTGTTTTGTTCATACATCGTGGTGTTCTTTGTTTATTACTTAGCTCTTTGTTTTGTTCATACATCGTGGTGTTCTTTGTTTATTACTTAGTTCTTTGTTTTGTTCATACATCGTGGTGTTCTTTGTTTATTACTAACTCTTTGTTTTGTTCATACATCGTGGTGTTCTTTGTTTATTACTTAGCTCTTTGTTTTGTTCATACATCGTGGTGTTCTTTGTTTATTACTTAGCTCTTTGTTTTGTTCATACATCGTGGTGTTCTTTATTTATTACTTAGTTCTTTGTTTTGTTCATACATCGTGGTGTTCTTTGTTTATTACTTAGTTCTTTGTTTTGTTCATACATCGTGGTGTTCTTTGTTTATTACTTAGTTCTTTGTTTTGTTCATACATCGTGGCGTTCTTTGTTTATTACTTAGTTCTTTGTTTTGTTCATACATAGTGGTGTTCTTTGTTTATTACTAACTCTTTGTTTTGTTCATACATCGTGGTGTTCTTTGTTTATTACTTAGTTCTTTGTTTTGTTCATACATCGTGGTGTTCTTTGTTTATTACTTAGTTCTTTGTTTTGTTCATACATCGTGGTGTTCTTTGTTTATTACTTAGTTCTTTGTTTTGTTCATACATCGTGGTGTTCTTTGTTTATTACTTAGTTCTTTGTTTTGTTCATACATCGTGGCGTTCTTTGTTTATTACTTAGTTCTTTGTTTTGTTCATACATCGTGGTGTTCTTTGTTTATTACTAACTCTTTGTTTTGTTCATACATCGTGGTGTTCTTTGTTTATTACTTAGTTCTTTGTTTTGTTCATACATCGTGGTGTTCTTTGTTTATTACTAACTCTTTGTTTTGTTCATACATCGTGGCGTTCTTTGTTTATTACTTAGTTCTTTGTTTTGTTCATACATCGTGGTGTTCTTTGTTTATTACTAACTCTTTGTTTTGTTCATACATCGTGGTGTTCTTTGTTTATTACTAACTCTTTGTTTTGTTCATACATCGTGGTGTTCTTTGTTTATTACTTAGTTCTTTGTTTTGTTCATACATCGTGGTGTTCTTTGTTTATTACTTAGTTCTTTGTTTTGTTCATACATCGTGGCGTTCTTTGTTTATTACTTAACTCTTTGTTTTGTTCATACATCGTGGTGTTCTTTGTTTATTACTAACTCTTTGTTTTGTTCATACATCGTGGTGTTCTTTGTTTATTACTTAGCTCTTTGTTTTGTTCATACATCGTGGTTTTCTTTGTTTATTACTTAGCTCTTTGTTTTGTTCATACATCGTGGTGTTCTTTGTTTATTACTTAGCTCTTTGTTTTGTTCATACATCGTGGTGTTCTTTGTTTATTACTTAGTTCTTTGTTTTGTTCATACATCGTGGTGTTCTTTGTTTATTACTTAGTTCTTTGTTTTGTTCATACATCGTGGTGTTCTTTGTTTATTACTTAGCTCATTGTTTTGTTCATACATCGTGGTGTTCTTTGTTTATTACTTAGTTCTTTGTTTTGTTCATACATCGTGGTGTTCTTTGTTTATTACTAACTCTTTGTTTTGTTCATACATCGTGGTGTTCTTTGTTTATTACTTAGCTCTTTGTTTTGTTCATACATCGTGGTGTTCTTTGTTTATTACTTAGCTCTTTGTTTTGTTCATACATCGTGGTGTTCTTTATTTATTACTTAGTTCTTTGTTTTGTTCATACATCGTGGTGTTCTTTGTTTATTACTTAGTTCTTTGTTTTGTTCATACATCGTGGTGTTCTTTGTTTATTACTTAGTTCTTTGTTTTGTTCATACATCGTGGCGTTCTTTGTTTATTACTTAGTTCTTTGTTTTGTTCATACATCGTGGTGTTCTTTGTTTATTACTAACTCTTTGTTTTGTTCATACATCGTGGTGTTCTTTGTTTATTACTTAGTTCTTTGTTTTGTTCATACATCGTGGTGTTCTTTGTTTATTACTTAGTTCTTTGTTTTGTTCATACATCGTGGTGTTCTTTGTTTATTACTTAGTTCTTTGTTTTGTTCATACATCGTGGTGTTCTTTGTTTATTACTTAGTTCTTTGTTTTGTTCATACATCGTGGTGTTCTTTGTTTATTACTAACTCTTTGTTTTGTTCATACATCGTGGTGTTCTTTGTTTATTACTTAGTTCTTTGTTTTGTTCATACATCGTGGTGTTCTTTGTTTATTACTTAGCTCTTTGTTTTGTTCATACATCGTGGTGTTCTTTGTTTATTACTTAGTTCTTTGTTTTGTTCATACATCGTGGTGTTCTTTGTTTATTACTTAGCTCTTTGTTTTGTTCATACATCGTGGTGTTCTTTGTTTATTACTTAGTTCTTTGTTTTGTTCATACATCGTGGTGTTCTTTGTTTATTACTTAGCTCTTTGTTTTGTTCATACATCGTGGTGTTCTTTGTTTATTACTTAGTTCTTTGTTTTGTTCATACATCGTGGTGTTCTTTGTTTATTACTAACTCTTTGTTTTGTTCATACATCGTGGTGTTCTTTGTTTATTACTTAGCTCTTTGTTTTGTTCATACATCGTGGTGTTCTTTGTTGATTACTAACTCTTTGTTTTGTTCATACATCGTGGTGTTATTTGTTTATTACTTAGCTCTTTGTTTTGTTCACACATCGTGGTGTTCTTTGTTTATTACTTAGTTCTTTGTTTTGTTCATACATCGTGGTATTCTTTGTTTATTACTAACTCTTTGTTTTGTTCATACATCGTGGTGTTCTTTGTTTATTACTTAGTTCTTTGTTTTGTTCACACATCGTGGTGTTCTTTGTTTATTACTTAGTTCTTTGTTTTGTTCATACATCGTGGCGTTCTTTGTTTATTACTTAGTTCTTTGTTTTGTTCATACATCGTGGTGTTCTTTGTTTATTACTAACTCTTTGTTTTGTTCATACATCGTGGTGTTCTTTGTTTATTACTTAGCTGTTTGTTTTGTTCATACATCGTGGTGTTCTTTGTTTATTACTTAGCTCTTTGTTTTGTTCATACATCGTGGTGTTCTTTGTTTATTACTTAGTTCTTTGTTTTGTTCATACATCGTGGTGTTCTTTGTTTATTACTTAGTTCTTTGTTTTGTTTATACATCGTGGTGTTCTTTGTTTATTACTTAGTTCTTTGTTTTGTTCATACATCGTGGTGTTCTTTGTTTATTACTAACTCTTTGTTTTGTTCATACATCGTGGTGTTCTTTGTTTATTACTTAGCTCTTTGTTTTGTTCATACATCGTGGTGTTCTTTGTTTATTACTTAGTTCTTTGTTTTGTTCATACATCGTGGTGTTCTTTGTTTATTACTAACTCTTTGTTTTGTTCATACATCGTGGTGTTCTTTGTTTATTACTAACTCTTTGTTTTGTTCATACATCGTGGTGTTCTTTGTTTATTACTTAGCTCTTTGTTTTGTTCATACATCGTGGTGTTCTTTGTTTATTACTTAGTTCTTTGGTTTGTTCATACATCGTGGTGTTCTTTGTTTATTACTTAGTTCTTTGTTTTGTTCATACATCGTGGTGTTCTTTGTTTATTACTAACTCTTTGTTTTGTTCATACATCGTGGTGTTCTTTGTTTATTACTTAGTTCTTTGTTTTGTTCACACATCGTGGTGTTCTTTGTTTATTACTTAGTTCTTTGTTTTGTTCATACATCGTGGCGTTCTTTGTTTATTACTTAGTTCTTTGTTTTGTTCATACATCGTGGTGTTCTTTGTTTATTACTCACTCTTTGTTTTGTTCATACATCGTGGTGTTCTTTGTTTATTACTTAGCTCTTTGTTTTGTTCATACATCGTGGTGTTCTTTGTTTATTACTTAGTTCTTTGTTTTGTTCATACATCGTGGTGTTCTTTGTTTATTACTAACTCTTTGTTTTGTTCATACATCGTGGTGTTCTTTGTTTATTACTTAGCTCTTTGTTTTGTTCATACATCGTGGTGTTCTTTGTTTATTACTTAGCTCTTTGTTTTGTTCATACATCGTGGTGTTCTTTGTTTATTACTTAGCTCTTTGTTTTGTTCATACATCGTGGCGTTCTTTGTTTATTACTTAGTTCTTTGTTTTGTTCATACATCGTGGTGTTCTTTGTTTATTACTAACTCTTTGTTTTGTTCATACATCGTGGTGTTCTTTGTTTATTACTTAGCTCTTTGTTTTGTTCATACATCGTGGTGTTCTTTGTTTATTACTTAGTTCTTTGTTTTGTTTATACATCGTGGTGTTCTTTGTTTATTACTTAGTTCTTTGTTTTGTTTATACATCGTGGTGTTCTTTGTTTATTACTTAGTTCTTTGTTTTGTTCATACATCGTGGTGTTCTTTGTTTATTACTTAGTTCTTTGTTTTGTTCATACATCGTGGTGTTCTTTGTTTATTACTTAGTTCTTTGTTTTGTTCATACATCGTGGTGTTCTTTGTTTATTACTAACTCTTTGTTTTGTTCATACATCGTGGTGTTCTTTGTTTATTACTTAGCTCTTTGTTTTGTTCATACATCGTGGTGTTCTTTGTTTATTACTTAGTTCTTTGTTTTGTTTATACATCGTGGTGTTCTTTGTTTATTACTTAGTTCTTTGTTTTGTTTATACATCGTGGTGTTCTTTGTTTATTACTAACTCTTTGTTTTGTTCATACATCGTGGCGTTCTTTGTTTATTACTTAGTTCTTTGTTTTGTTCACAGATCGTGGTGTTCTTTGTTTATTACTTAGTTCTTTGTTTTGTTCATACATCGTGGTGTTCTTTGTTTATTACTTAGTTCTTTGTTTTGTTCATACATCGTGGTGTTCTTTGTTTATTACTTAGTTCTTTGTTTTGTTTATACATCGTGGTGTTCTTTGTTTATTACTTAGTTCTTTGTTTTGTTCATACATCGTGGTGTTCTTTGTTTATTACTAACTCTTTGTTTTGTTCATACATCGTGGTGTTCTTTGTTTATTACTTAGCTCTTTGTGTTGTTCATACATCGTGGTGTTCTTTGTTTATTACTTAGTTCTCTGTTTTGTTCATACATCGTGGTGTTCTTTGTTTATTACTTAGCTCTTTGTTTTGTTCATACATCGTGGCGTTCTTTGTTTATTACTTAGTTCTTTGTTTTGTTCATACATCGTGGTGTTCTTTGTTTATTACTAACTCTTTGTTTTGTTCATACATCGTGGTGTTCTTTGTTTATTACTTAGTTCTTTGTTTTGTTCATACATCGTGGTGTTCTTTGTTTATTACTAACTCTTTGTTTTGTTCATACATCGTGGCGTTCTTTGTTTATTACTTAGCTCTTTGTGTTGTTCATACATCGTGGTGTTCTTTGTTTATTACTTAGTTCTTTGTTTTGTTCATACATCGTGGTGTTCTTTGTTTATTACTTAGCTCTTTGTTTTGTTCATACATCGTGGCGTTCTTTGTTTATTACTTAGTTCTTTGTTTTGTTCATACATCGTGGTGTTCTTTGTTTATTACTAACTCTTTGTTTTGTTCATACATCGTGGTGTTCTTTGTTTATTTCTAACTCTTTGTTTTGTTCATACATCGTGGTGTTCTTTGTTTATTACTTAGTTCTTTGTTTTGTTCATACATCGTGGTGTTCTTTGTTTATTACTAACTCTTTGTTTTGTTCATACATCGTGGTGTTCTTTGTTTATTACTTAGTTCTTTGTTTTGTTCATACATCGTGGCGTTCTTTGTTTATTACTTAGTTCTTTGTTTTGTTCATACATCGTGGTGTTCTTTGTTTATTACTAACTCTTTGTTTTGTTCATACATCGTGCTGTTCTTTGTTTATTACTTAGTTCTTTGTTTTGTTCATACATCGTGGTGTTCTTTGTTTATTACTTAGCTCTTTGTTTTGTTCACACATCGTGGTGTTCTTTGTTTATTACTTAGTTCTTTGTTTTGTTCATACATCGTGGTGTTCTTTGTTTATTACTAACTCTTTGTTTTGTTCATACATCGTGGTGCTATTTGTTTATTACTTAGTTCTTTGTTTTGTTCATACATCGTGGTGTTCTTTGTTTATTACTTAGTTCTTTGTTTTGTTCATACATCGTGGTGTTCTTTGTTTTTTAATTAGTGCTTTGTTTTGTTCATACATCGAGGCGTTCTTTGTTTATTACTTAGTTCTTTGTTTTGTTCATACATCGTGGTGTTCTTTGTTTATTACTAACTCTTTGTTTTGTTCATACATCGTGGTGTTCTTTGTTTATTACTTAGTTCTTTGTTTTGTTCATACATCGTGGTGTTCTTTGTTTATTACTTAGCTCTTTGTTTTGTTCATACATCGTGGTGTTCTTTGTTTATTACTTAGTTCTTTGTTTTGTTCATACATCGTGGCGTTCTTTGTTTATTACTTAGTTCTTTGTTTTGTTCATACATCGTGGTGTTCTTTGTTTATTACTTAGTTCTTTGTTTTGTTCATACATCGTGGTGTTCTTTGTTTATTACTAACTCTTTGTTTTGTTCATACATCGTGGCGTTCTTTGTTTATTACTTAGCTGTTTGTTTTGTTCATACATCGTGGTGTTCTTTGTTTATTACTTAGCTCTTTGTTTTGTTCATACATCGTGGTGTTCTTTGTTTATTACTTAGCTCTTTCTTTTGTTCATACATCGTGGCGTTCTTTGTTTATTACTTAGTTCTTTGTTTTGTTCATACATAGTGGTGTTCTTTGTTTATTACTTAGCTCTTTGTTTTGTTCATACATCGTGGTGTTCTTTGTTTATTACTAACTCTTTGTTTTGTTCATACATCGTGGTGTTCTTTGTTTATTACTTAGCTCTTTGTTTTGTTCATACATCGTGGTGTTCTTTGTTTATTACTTAGCTCTTTGTTTTGTTCATACATCGTGGCGTTCTTTGTTTATTACTTAGTTCTTTGTTTTGTTCATACATCGTGGTGTTCTTTGTTTATTACTAACTCTTTGTTTTGTTCATACATCGTGGTGTTCTTTGTTTATTACTTAGCTCTTTGTTTTGTTCATACATCGTGGTGTTCTTTGTTTATTACTTAGCTCTTTGTTTTGTTCATACATCGTGGTGTTCTTTGTTTATTACTTAGCTCATTGTTTTGTTCATACATCGTGGTGTTCTTTGTTTATTACTTAGTTCTTTGTTTTGTTTATACATCGTGGTGTTCTTTGTTTATTACTTAGTTCTTTGTTTTGTTCATACATCGTGGTGTTCTTTGTTTATTACTAACTCTTTGTTTTGTTCATACATCGTGGTGTTCTTTGTTTATTACTTAGCTCTTTGTTTTGTTCATACATCGTGGTGTTCTTTGTTTATTACTTAGTTCTTTGTTTTGTTCATACATCGTGGTGTTCTTTGTTTATTACTAACTCTTTGTTTTGTTCATACATCGTGGTGTTCTTTGTTTATTACTTAGCTCTTTGTTTTGTTCATACATCGTGGTGTTCTTTGTTTATTACTTAGTTCTTTGTTTTGTTCATACATCATGGTGTTCTTTGTTTATTACTTAGTTCTTTGTTTTGTTCATACATCGTGGTGTTCTTTGTTTATTACTAACTCTTTGTTTTGTTCATACATCGTGGTGTTCTTTGTTTATTACTTAGTTCTTTGTTTTGTTCACACATCGTGGTGTTCTTTGTTTATTACTTAGTTCTTTGTTTTGTTCATACATCGTGGTGTTCTTTGTTTATTACTTAGTTCTTTGTTTTGTTCATACATCGTGGTGTTCTTTGTTTATTACTAACTCTTTGTTTTGTTCATACATCGTGGTGTTCTTTGTTTATTACTTAGCTCATTGTTTTGTTCATACATCGTGGTGTTCTTTGTTTATTACTTAGTTCTTTGTTTTGTTCATACATCGTGGTGTTCTTTGTTTATTACTAACTCTTTGTTTTGTTCATACATCGTGGTGTTCTTTGTTTATTACTTAGCTCTTTGTTTTGTTCATACATCGTGGTGTTCTTTGTTTATTACTTAGCTCTTTGTTTTGTTCATACATCGTGGTGTTCTTTGTTTATTACTTAGCTCTTTGTTTTGTTCATACATCGTGGCGTTCTTTGTTTATTACTTAGTTCTTTGTTTTGTTCATACATCGTGGTGTTCTTTGTTTATTACTAACTCTTTGTTTTGTTCATACATCGTGGTGTTCTTTGTTTATTACTTAGCTCTTTGTTTTGTTCATACATCGTGGTGTTCTTTGTTTATTACTTAGTTCTTTGTTTTGTTTATACATCGTGGTGTTCTTTGTTTATTACTTAGTTCTTTGTTTTGTTTATACATCGTGGTGTTCTTTGTTTATTACTTAGTTCTTTGTTTTGTTCATACATCGTGGTGTTCTTTGTTTATTACTTAGTTCTTTGTTTTGTTCATACATCGTGGTGTTCTTTGTTTATTACTTAGTTCTTTGTTTTGTTCATACATCGTGGTGTTCTTTGTTTATTACTAACTCTTTGTTTTGTTCATACATCGTGGTGTTCTTTGTTTATTACTTAGCTCTTTGTTTTGTTCATACATCGTGGTGTTCTTTGTTTATTACTTAGTTCTTTGTTTTGTTTATACATCGTGGTGTTCTTTGTTTATTACTTAGTTCTTTGTTTTGTTTATACATCGTGGTGTTCTTTGTTTATTACTAACTCTTTGTTTTGTTCATACATCGTGGCGTTCTTTGTTTATTACTTAGTTCTTTGTTTTGTTCACAGATCGTGGTGTTCTTTGTTTATTACTTAGTTCTTTGTTTTGTTCATACATCGTGGTGTTCTTTGTTTATTACTTAGTTCTTTGTTTTGTTCATACATCGTGGTGTTCTTTGTTTATTACTTAGTTCTTTGTTTTGTTTATACATCGTGGTGTTCTTTGTTTATTACTTAGTTCTTTGTTTTGTTCATACATCGTGGTGTTCTTTGTTTATTACTAACTCTTTGTTTTGTTCATACATCGTGGTGTTCTTTGTTTATTACTTAGCTCTTTGTGTTGTTCATACATCGTGGTGTTCTTTGTTTATTACTTAGTTCTTTGTTTTGTTCATACATCCTGGTGTTCTTTGTTTATTACTTAGCTCTTTGTTTTGTTCATACATCGTGGCGTTCTTTGTTTATTACTTAGTTCTTTGTTTTGTTCATACATCGTGGTGTTCTTTGTTTATTACTAACTCTTTGTTTTGTTCATACATCGTGGTCTTCTTTGTTTATTACTTAGTTCTTTGTTTTGTTCATACATCGTGGTGTTCTTTGTTTGTTACTAACTCTTTGTTTTGTTCATACATCGTGGCGTTCTTTGTTTATTACTTAGCTCTTTGTGTTGTTCATACATCGTGGTGTTCTTTGTTTATTACTTAGTTCTTTGTTTTGTTCATACATCGTGGTGTTCTTTGTTTATTACTTAGCTCTTTGTTTTGTTCATACATCGTGGCGTTCTTTGTTTATTACTTAGTTCTTTGTTTTGTTCATACATCGTGGTGTTCTTTGTTTATTACTAACTCTTTGTTTTGTTCATACATCGTGGTGTTCTTTGTTTATTTCTAACTCTTTGTTTTGTTCATACATCGTGGTGTTCTTTGTTTATTACTTAGTTCTTTGTTTTGTTCATACATCGTGGTGTTCTTTGTTTATTACTAACTCTTTGTTTTGTTCATACATCGTGGTGTTCTTTGTTTATTACTTAGTTCTTTGTTTTGTTCATACATCGTGGCGTTCTTTGTTTATTACTTAGTTCTTTGTTTTGTTCATACATCGTGGTGTTCTTTGTTTATTACTAACTCTTTGTTTTGTTCATACATCGTGCTGTTCTTTGTTTATTACTTAGTTCTTTATTTTGTTCATACATCGTGGTGTTCTTTGTTTATTACTTAGCTCTTTGTTTTGTTCACACATCGTGGTGTTCTTTGTTTATTACTTAGTTCTTTGTTTTGTTCATACATCGTGGTGTTCTTTGTTTATTACTAACTCTTTGTTTTGTTCATACATCGTGGTGTTATTTGTTTATTACTTAGTTCTTTGTTTTGTTCATACATCGTGGTGTTCTTTGTTTATTACTTAGTTCTTTGTTTTGTTCATACATCGTGGTGTTCTTTGTTTATTACTTAGTTCTTTGTTTTGTTCATACATCGAGGCGTTCTTTGTTTATTACTTAGTTCTTTGTTTTGTTCATACATCGTGGTGTTCTTTGTTTATTACTAACTCTTTGTTTTGTTCATACATCGTGGTGTTCTTTGTTTATTACTTAGTTCTTTGTTTTGTTCATACATCGTGGTGTTCTTTGTTTATTACTTAGCTCTTTGTTTTGTTCATACATCGTGGTGTTCTTTGTTTATTACTTAGTTCTTTGTTTTGTTCATACATCGTGGCGTTCTTTGTTTATTACTTAGTTCTTTGTTTTGTTCATACATCGTGGTGTTCTTTGTTTATTACTTAGTTCTTTGTTTTGTTCATACATCGTGGTGTTCTTTGTTTATTACTAACTCTTTGTTTTGTTCATACATCGTGGCGTTCTTTGTTTATTACTTAGCTGTTTGTTTTGTTCATACATCGTGGTGTTCTTTGTTTATTACTTAGCTCTTTGTTTTGTTCATACATCGTGGTGTTGTTTGTTTATTACTTAGCTCTTTCTTTTGTTCATACATCGTGGCGTTCTTTGTTTATTACTTAGTTCTTTGTTTTGTTCATACATCGTGGTGTTCTTTGTTTATTACTTAGCTCTTTGTTTTGTTCATACATCGTGGTGTTCTTTGTTTATTACTAACTCTTTGTTTTGTTCATACATCGTGGTGTTCTTTGTTTATTACTTAGCTCTTTGTTTTGTTCATACATCGTGGTGTTCTTTGTTTATTACTTAGCTCTTTGTTTTGTTCATACATCGTGGCGTTCTTTGTTTATTACTTAGTTCTTTGTTTTGTTCATACATCGTGGTGTTCTTTGTTTATTACTAACTCTTTGTTTTGTTCATACATCGTGGTGTTCTTTGTTTATTACTTAGCTCTTTGTTTTGTTCATACATCGTGGTGTTCTTTGTTTATTACTTAGCTCTTTGTTTTGTTCATACATCGTGGTGTTCTTTGTTTATTACTTAGCTCTTTGTTTTGTTCATACATCGTGGTGTTCTTTGTTTATTACTTAGTTCTTTGTTTTGTTCATACATCGTGGTGTTCTTTGTTTATTACTTAGTTCTTTGTTTTGTTCATACATCGTGGTGTTCTTTGTTAATTACTTAGCTCTTTGTTTTGTTCATACATCGTGGTGTTCTTTGTTTATTACTTAGTTCTTTGTTTTGTTCATACATCGTGGTGTTCTTTGTTTATTACTAACTCTTTGTTTTGTTCATACATCGTGGTGTTCTTTGTTTATTACTTAGCTCTTTGTTTTGTTCATACATCGTGGTGTTCTTTGTTTATTACTTAGCTCTTTGTTTTGTTCATACATCGTGGTGTTCTTTGTTTATTACTTAGTTCTTTGTTTTGTTCATACATCGTGGTGTTCTTTGTTTATTACTTAGTTCTTTGTTTTGTTCATACATCGTGGTGTTCTTTGTTTATTACTTAGCTCTTTGTTTTGTTCATACATCGTGGTGTTCTTTGTTTATTACTTAGTTATTTGTTTTGTTCATACATCGTGGTGTTCTTTGTTTATTACTAACTCTTTGTTTTGTTCATACATCGTGGTGTTCTTTGTTTATTACTTAGTTCTTTGTTTTGTTCATACATCGTGGTGTTCTTTGTTTATTACTAACTCTTTGTTTTGTTCATACATCGTGGTGTTCTTTGTTTATTACTTAGTTCTTTGTTTTGTTCATACATCGTGGTGTTCTTTGTTTATTACTTAGTTCTTTGTTTTGTTCATACATCGTGGTGTTCTTTGTTTATTACTTAGCTCTTTGTTTTGTTCATGCATCGTGGTGTTCTTTGTTTATTACTTAGTTCTTTGTTTTGTTCATACATCGTGGTGTTCTTTGTTTATTACTTAGTTCTTTGTTTTGTTCATACATCGTGGTGTTCTTTGTTTATTACTTAGCTCTTTGTTTTGTTCATACATCGTGGTGTTCTTTGTTTATTACTTAGTTCTTTGTTTTGTTCATACATCGTGGTGTTCTTTGTTTATTACTTAGCTCTTTGTTTTGTTCATACATCGTGGTGTTCTTTGTTTATTACTTAGTTCTTTGTTTTGTTCATACATCGTGGTGTTCTTTGTTTATTACTTAGTTCTTTGTTTTGTTTATACATCGTGGTGTTCTTTGTTTATTACTTAGTTCTTTGTTTTGTTCATACATCGTGGTATTCTTTGTTTATTACTAACTCTTTGTTTTGTTCATACATCGTGGTGTTCTTTGTTTATTACTTAGTTCTTTGTTTTGTTCATACATCGTGGTGTTCTTTGTTTATTACTTAGTTCTTTGTTTTGTTCATACATCGTGGTGTTCTTTGTTTATTACTAACTCTTTGTTTTGTTCATACATCGTGGTGTTCTTTGTTTATTACTTAGTTCTTTGTTTTGTTCATACATCGTGGCGTTCTTTGTTTATTACTTAGTTCTTTGTTTTGTTCATACATCGTGGTGTTCTTTGTTTATTACTAACTCTTTGTTTTGTTCATACATCGTGGTGTTCTTTGTTTATTACTTAGTTCTTTGTTTTGTTCATACATCGTGGTGTTCTTTGTTTATTACTAACTCTTTGTTTTGTTCATACATCGTGGTGTTCTTTGTTTATTACTTAGTTCTTTGTTTTGTTCATACATCGTGGTGTTCTTTGTTTATTACTTAGCTCTTTGTTTTGTTCACACATCGTGGTGTTCTTTGTTTATTACTTAGTTCTTTGTTTTGTTCATACATCGTGGTGTTCTTTGTTTATTACTTAGTTCTTTGTTTTGTTCATACATCGTGGTGTTCTTTGTTTATTACTTAGCTCTTTGTTTTGTTCATACATCGTGGTGTTCTTTGTTTATTACTTAGTTCTTTGTTTTGTTCATACATCGTGGTGTTCTTTGTTTATTACTAACTCTTTGTTTTGTTCATACATCGTGGTGTTCTTTGTTTATTACTTAGTTCTTTGTTTTGTTCATACATCGTGGTGTTCTTTGTTTATTACTTAGTTCTTTGTTTTGTTCATACATCGTGGTGTTCTTTGTTTATTACTTAGTTCTTTGTTTTGTTCATACATCGTGGTGTTCTTTGTTTATTACTTAGTTCTTTGTTTTGTTCATACATCGTGGTGTTCTTTGTTTATTACTAACTCTTTGTTTTGTTCATACATCGTGGTGTTCTTTGTTTATTACTTAGTTCTTAGTTTTGTTCATACATCGTGGTGTTCTTTGTTTATTACTTAGTTCTTTGTTTTGTTCATACATCGTGGTGTTCTTTGTTTATTACTAACTCTTTGTTTTGTTCATACATCGTGGTATTCTTTGTTTATTACTTAGTTCTTTGTTTTGTTCATACATCGTGGTGTTCTTTGTTTATTACTAACTCTTTGTTTTGTTCATACATCGTGGTGTTCTTTGTTTATTACTTAGTTCTTTGTTTTGTTCATACATCGTGGTGTTCTTTGTTTATTACTAACTCTTTGTTTTGTTCATACATCGTGGTGTTCTTTGTTTATTACTTAGTTCTTTGTTTTGTTCATACATCGTGGTGTTCTTTGTTTATTACTTAGCTCTTTGTTTTGTTCATACATCGTGGTGTTCTTTGTTTATTACTTAGCTCTTTGTTTTGTTCATACATCGTGGTGTTCTTTGTTTATTACTAACTCTTTGTTTTGTTCATACATCGTGGTGTTATTTGTTTATTACTTAGCTCTTTGTTTTGTTCACACATCGTGGTGTTCTTTGTTTATTACTAACACTTTGTTTTGTTCATACAACGTGGTGTTCTTTGTTTATTACTTAGTTCTTTGTTTTGTTCATACATCGTGGTGTTCTTTGTTTATTACTTAGCTCTTTGTTTTGTTCATACATCGTGGTGTTCTTTGTTTATTACTTAGCTCTTTGTTTTGTTCACACATCGTGGTGTTCTTTGTTTATTACTTAGCTCTTTGTTTTGTTCATACATGGTGGTGTTCTTTGTTTATTACTTAGTTCTTTGTTTTGTTCACACATCGTGGTGTTCTTTGTTTATTACTTAGCTCTTTGTTTTGTTGACACATGGTGGTGTTCTTTGTTTATTACTTAGTTCTTTGTTTTGTTCATACATCGTGGTGTTCTTTGTTTATTACTTAGCTCTTTGTTTTGTTCATACATGGTGGTGTTCTTTGTTTATTACTTAGTTCTTTGTTTTGTTCATACATCGTGGTGTTATTTGTTTATTACTTAGCTCTTTGTTTTGTTCATACATCGTGGTGTTCTTTGTTTATTACTTAGTTCTTTGTTTTGTTCACACATCGTGGTGTTCTTTGTTTATTACTTAGCTCTTTGTTTTGTTGACACATGGTGGTGTTCTTTGTTTATTACTTAGTTCTTTGTTTTGTTCATACATCGTGGTGTTCTTTGTTTATTACTTAGCTCTTTGTTTTGTTCATACATGGTGGTGTTCTTTGTTTATTACTTAGTTCTTTGTTTTGTTCATACATCGTGGTGTTCTTTGTTTATTACTAACTCTTTGTTTTGTTCATACATCGTGGTGTTCTTTGTTTATTACTTAGTTCTTTGTTTTGTTCATACATCGTGGTGTTCTTTGTTTATTACTAACTCTTTGTTTTGTTCATACATCGTGGTGTTCTTTGTTTATTACTTAGCTCTTTGTTTTGTTCATACATGGTGGTGTTCTTTGTTTATTACTTAGTTCTTTGTTTTGTTCATACATCGTGGTGTTATTTGTTTATTACTTAGTCTTTGTTTTGTTCATACATCGTGGTGTTTTTTGTTTATTACTTAGTTCTTTGTTTTGTTCATACATCGTGGTGTTCTTTGTTTATTACTTTGCTCTTTGTTTTGTTCATACATCATGGTGTTCTTTGTTTATTACTTAGCTCTTTGTTTTGTTCATACATCGTGGCGTTCTTTGTTTATTACTTAGTTCTTTGTTTTGTTCATACATGGTGGTGTTCTTTGTTTATTACTTAGTTCTTTGTTTTGTTCACACATCGTGGTGTTCTTTGTTTATTACTTAGCTCTTTGTTTTGTTCATACATCGTGGTGTTATTTGTTTATTACTTAGTTCTTTGTTTTGTTCTTTGTTTATTAGTGGATTATACTCTGTGACGTATAATCCATTAATTTAAAAATTCAAACATCATGCACAGAACATTCGAAACTTTAAAACTCTGTTATTTTGCAAATTGACATTTGATTTACCAGCGTTCACCGTAGCTTCTGACTTGATCTGGTTCAGAATGCGAGGTTTCGATTGGACGAATAAGAAAATTGGCGGAGCTTTGTGCTTTTGATAAAACCATGACGTCAGGTGGAAAAATAGTCCGTTAACCGAAATTCACATGGAACACGTGCTCTCTCTCCCTCTCTCTCCCTCCCCCCTCTCTCTCTCTCCCTCTCTCTCTCTCTCTTTCCCTATGGGAGCAGAGAAAAGGTTACAGGGATGTAAAAACAAAGAGAAATATTTACGTCACGCAAAAAATCTGCCACAATACTGATGCAGATTTTAGTTCTTAAGTTAATTCTCAACAATGAATTTTTTGTGCAACAGAAATTAAAATTTTGAAACAATAATTCTTAACCCTTTACCCAACGAAACGACCGCATCCGCCCGCGTAATATGCAAATTCAGAAGTTGAAAAAATATTATTTTTCAGAAAATTTCAACAAAACCATATCGTGTGACCCCTCGTTGGAACGAGCTCGTTCCAACGAGGAGTCACATGATATGGTTTTGTTGAAAGTTTTTGAAAAAATGATATTTAAAATAATAAATTTTGATATCGTCTGCTTTGGGTAAAGGGTTTAAAACCTATGATTTTCTTATACACAAATACTAAGTATATTGAGGGCCCAGAAACCACATTTTTCAATTTGAGGACTTTCAATGCTTTCAATGATCACCGGGGCACGGAAGCACTTCAGGGCAGAGTTGGGGCCAGATCCCGGGAAAATAGCATTCACTCGCACTTGCAGTCCCGCCATGACATGCCAAAGCATGCATGTCTCGAAGACCAAAGGCCCAAGATAGGAGAGTTTTAGAGGTTTCCCCTCTAATCGGAAGGGGGCACCTCTTCTCAAACTCTCTCACTGAATGTTGGAAGCTCCCAGAACGGATTTGGGGTGTATTTTAGCTTTACTTCGAGAATAAATCATTGAAAAAAAATAGGTGACGAACCTGGGGAGGGCACTGTCTGCCCCCTCTCGCTCCCGTGATCCGAAGGGAGTGCGGGCAGCTGCCCCTTCTGCCCCCGTGCCTCCGGCGTCCCTGATTGTCATATAGAACACTACTGATGTCTGCAGATGACGCTATTAGCACTGTGCAACTGATAACCAAGCAATTCCGGCGTCAACACCAATGCGCGGGAATGGAAATAATTACATTTTTTAAAACTTCCCAACCTATTTTTCTCTCAACTGTTAGGTCATATACATCACGACTAGTGGCAAAAACATCAACAAACTGGTTTCTCTCTCTCTCTCGCTCTCTATATTTTTCTCTCTATAGCTCTCTCTGTTCCTCTCTCTCCGACGTTTACCATTTTTTTTTCAGAATGCTATTCTCGTGTAACATTTAAAACTGATTTGTGCTCAGTCTATTACCACTTGGTTATCTATATACCTAGCACGACTTATATACACCACCAGCAACAAATAAAACATTTGTTTGTATATATATGTCTTCCAAACCATGGTCAATGTTTCTAAGCTGTACCGGACTCGACAAGTGAACCGATCCATTGGTGTTGGGGTTGGGGAAACTTGATTGCTCCGACTACAATGATTCAGGTCTCGATTAATAAAAAATTCCAACGTCCTTATCAAGCCACTGACTGCAATATTTGCAATATTAATCAAACGTGATTCTAGTTAAAATGAACACAAGAAAGAGTTCTTGGAAATTTATTTGTGTTCACATACTTGTAGTAGACGTAAAGATAACCAAAAATTCTTATTTAAAAAGTATTCCAAATTGGTTATGGTGGGGCCCACAACAGCGCAAATCAGATACTATTGACAGACCTCCCTTTATATGTCTGACTGTGTTTGTAACAATAGACTAGATATTAATTCTAGTCTTGTTAGAAAGTATATGACTACTATGATGTGCGAATCGATATTTGAGCATTCAATTCATATGAAATGCTACTTACATTTACAACTCTACTCCTTAGTTACGATCCTTTCAGTGAAGGTTATAACCCATAGTTTGTAGAACAAATTAAAATAGACAAACTTCAAAAAAATTTTTTTTATAGCTTTGATTAGGTTTTTTCAGTCAACCGGAATTACAGGATCATCACTCCATTCTGTGTCTCTGTGTTTTCAGAAATAATTGCAATTGTCTTTCCAAAATGATTTTTGTGAGAAACAAAGAGCTTTTTTGTCCAGTATGCTTTCGTTTAGAGTAACTGGAATCTTTCGTTGCAGAGCTGTTGTTCCTTTTGTCGTATCACAGACAATGTTTTTGCCAGGTCATACACAGAACGACACACACGTGGGAATGGGTTAATCGATATGGCACGAATGCCAGCGCGGAAGGATTTACAAGTGCCATATCGATTAATCCATTCACACGCGTGTGTCGTTCTGTGTTTATACAGTTAAAACTACAAGTGCTGTCACGAATTGTGCGCTTATCTAGGCTTAATTGCGCGTAGGAATAGCGCGCAATTGCCATATCGAATAACATCCAAAGCACGGCAGGTTCTCCTGGTTACTTATAGCAAACACGGGCAATGTTTCTGCCAATGGACCTCCGGGTTACCCGGAGGTCCATTGGCTGAAACATCCCCTGTGCACAGGCCATATGTACAGAATTTGATAGTCTTACTACGGTCATAACGCGTGGATTAACGCGCATATCGACGTGCTATTTGTGCGCATTTCAGGACAGGACTTTTAGTTTTAACTGTACACGCCTTCATGTCTATAAAAACAATTATTAGAAGGACACTCGGCTCTTCAGTCATTCATTTGATCATTCACACATCTGACTTCAGAGCGTGAACAACACCTAGATAGCCATGGAACTATCAGATAGACTAGTGAAAGCCATTTCAGCTCTGGGCGTCTCATGCCCTGTCTCCTGGACTATCCAGGAAATAGGCTTGAGCGTCCACCTGAAAGTGGAGTTTGAAATGGAGAAGCCAACAACAACACCAACCTCTTCGGGGATAGGTGGTACCCTTGGGGAGAGGATCCCCTCTCCCACTCTTCCTCACCCGAAGGGGCACGGAGGCCCTGAAAAGAGACAGAACAAGAAAAAGAAGAAGAGCCCATCGACCAAGCGCAGGGACGCCCGGCGCTTGGAGGCCTTCCGGAATAGAAAGAAAGAGTTGAGTGAGGGGGTGGAGGCTCTGGAGGCAGCCGCCAGTTCCCCTCCTAGTCCCACTGGTAAACCCAATCAACTGCCGGCTCCTGAGCCGGTACAGTTGGATGAGGAACGTCCAGTGGAGACTGAGGAGGAATTGGAAGTTGCTTTTTCACCGCCTCCCACCCCTCACTCCCCTTCCTCCACTACCGGAAAGCCCGGGAGCGGTAAAGCCACCAACCACTATGGAGACTATTATGAGAGAGATAGAGTAGGCCAAAGCAGCACAGGAAAGAGCAAGAGAGTATCTAAAAGAACACGGCTCTACACCACCACCACCAGCCTCATCACCATCACCATGCCAACCTCCAAAGAAGAAGAGCCGAAAAAAGGCCAGAATGGGATAGACCTTCTTTCCTCCTTCCTTTTCCTCCTTCAACACGCCTAGACATGTGTAAACCCATCACCTACAGCCACTGAGGGTCGAAAGGGGCTTGTCCCCCAAATCGTCCCTGCGCGCCTTCGGCGCGCCAAACCATTTCTTTCACTCGGCAATTCATTTGACAACTCCTCCCCCATGTTCCAATCTGTTCGATGTGCCAGTAAACACATAGAACACATTGGTACTCATGAGACGAACTATTAACAAAAAGAACACATTTTATTGACAACCAAATTTGCGAGGGAAACCGAGTTATTGTTTTAGCTATCGCTAGCGATTCAAATTTTAATTGCGTTGAACGATTTGTAGACAATTCCAGTGAAATTGTGCTTAAATTTAAAAATAGTCTGTCAACGATTTCCGTTCCGCAGATTTGTGCGGAAAGGATTTTCTTTTTCCGCATGGTTTAGAGTTGTGGTAGATGGGGGTTTCATAGGACAGGCGTGTAAAAAAAGTATTTATCATTCCGAACATAGTGTTGTGCTGAAAACCCAGTACACTGCATATCATCTTATGAAGTCTGTAAGTAAAACATTGTTGCCAAGGTTTCCGATTAGAGTTTAGTCCTAACAAGATAATGAATCTTCTGCTCCGTTTCCAATAAGCAGATGACGACAGTGCAAATAGTGGCACCACACCTACATGTTGTCTTAGACGAGCTAGTTTGACAGATGTTTTTGTTTGCCTACATTATTAGACATTACATAATACCATAATACCCAAACTGGCCTTTGCATTGTGTTATTAACGTTTATTATATGATCGACAGTAGACTTTCGGTTGGTAAGAAACCCCTATTTTGTGATCTGACCCTTTTCCGGTTATTAAGCACATTCGTCATATCTAATATTGCACGGCCATGAATTAAAGAAATATCACTGGAGTACTTTAATGTATTTAAGTGTCTTTTGTGGGTTTTTGAATAGAATCTTAAACTCGTCCCTACTTATATCAAAATTTACAAACTTCGCCCGGAAATTTACAAACATCGCCCGGTAATTTACAAACATCGCCCGGTAATTTACTTGTGAACCCCGATAAAGATAAAACTGGGAAAGAGTTGGAGATCCCCTATTTCTAGAACTATTATTACCTCTCTATAAATACAACAGAAGATTAACAATAATATTTGGTTGTGTAATACACTATTGGGAAGCGTTCTCCGATGCCTTTCTAATTGTTTATTACATCACAGCGTACCATTGGCTTAATGAACATAAAGAATGGAAAATACGCTGGGGTTTCCTCTATTTTTTTATCAACTCTAAAATTAATACTCACAAACGTAACAACATTATCTACAAACCTTTGAATATCAAACCTTTGAATCGCAGCGGCTGTATTACAGGCCAGGAACATGATACGTCATAATTTCATTAAATAGGACGGATGCTAAGTGTGCGTCTGTGGTAGACCAATCAATATTTTCAACGTGCAGCCTTAAGGCTGCACGTTGAAAATATTAATTGGTCTGCCCCTAAATAATGAACATGGACTCTTCCAATTGCTGTCATTGAACCCAAGGCTTCACGTTGAAAATATTAATTGGTCTACCCTTAAATAATGAACATGGACTCTTCCAGTTGTTGTCATTGAACCCAAGGCTGCACGTTGAAAATATTAATTGGTCTACCCCTAAATAATGAACATGGACTCTTCCAGTTGTTGTCATTGAACTAATATGGAAGGGTTTAAAGAATTAAGAGTTAACCTATTATATGTTATGCTGTTTGATAGGCCAGTCCTATATGTGACTATCCTGTGAGTTGCTGGGTTGGATTTTAAAGTGAGTTTTTGAGTTCAGAATAAAGTTCTATGTTTGAGTATATCATTTTGCTTCATCCGTCACCTCAGATCTTTCTTTAATGCTTCGGAGACGAGAATTAAATATTTTGCCAAGGATGGCAGTGAATAGATTTCCACGGACTCTTGTATTTTACACTGAAATGCCGATTATTTTCAAAAAAAGAAACCTATATTCGGGTTTTACTCGAAAATAATACTAGCAGACTTATGTACATCGCATTCATTTTGCTCGGTCACCCATAAAGTAATTGGAATGTAATTTATCTACATTTTGGCATCCCTCTCCTCTCTGACCCTGTCTCTATCTCTCTTACGCATATGCATATATAATATAATGTGTTATAATCCTCCCCACTTCTCCTTCACACAAACTGACACGCACATTGGCACACACACCCACACACACAAGGGCTGAAACGGTTGGCTCATTTTCACAACCGACTAACCGAGAGCTATAACCGGATAATATCCGTGGCCATTATTTCACCGAATCAGGAATCAAAACTATAGGAGTTGGAAAGTAGTATTCTTAGAAACTATTCCGTAGTGTATATACAAACGAACGTTGTCGGGTACTCGACAACGTTCATTTGAATACACACTACGGAATAGTTTCTGCGGTTACTCAGTACTCACGGACATTGCCGGTCATTAACGAAGTCTTGAACGCCAAAGTCAATTATATTTCAATATATACAGTGCTTCTTGGAGGTGTAATCTATCCCAAAGGAGAAGTGGCAGATTTACTACGTTTTAACCGTGTGAATGACGATCACTATCGATATTTCGGATAACCGGTTGACGTTTTTTTTTAAATCGGTTAGGAAGGTAACCGGTTTCAAACCGGTTATCCGGTTAACCATTTCAGTAATCACACACACACACACTTATTCGCAGGCACGTATATGCCCATTGCAAAATATTGTCAACGTTAATTATATACATACATACTTTCCTGTTCATTAGTTTGCTTCATATGGAACATTTGATTGCTATACAGTGATTCATTATTTAAGCTTAATGCTTCAATATTGTTACGATGTTGTAGTTTCGGTCCCAATACGAAGAATTGCCTTGTATTTAGTGTTTGGAATACCATTTGTAGATATGCGTGAAAAATGCAAATCACATTGAAATGTTTTTGGGGGTTTTTTCAACATGAAGCAATTTTTCTGCAGCTGTTTGTTAATTCTTTATTTATTCTAAAATCAGCTAGGTGTAACTTCGAATTTTGTCGAAAGCAAAATGAATTGAGTTAAAAATCAACCCAAATCAACTTGGTTGAGAGAATATGAACCAAACTTCATTCATATTTACTCCACCCAGTTGATGTGGGTTAGTTTTGAACCAAACTGATTTTATACTGAGGTGCACTATCGACCTGGAGCATTTATGTCACACCTCATTACTACCGAGGTACACTTTTTTCTCGCTCTTCAAAATTATAGGCAGTAGTATACCTCTAAGAATTTCTGTTTCATCAAATCGCAGACCTACATGAGCGTCGAACGTAGATATGCCTGAGTGTTGCGCAAAAATTATTAAATATAGCATCTATTGATATTCTTGAAATACGAGAACAGCTAATAAAATAGACCAGGTGACTTGAATTGTAAGGAAAGTTTTGTTCCCATTCATTCATTTTAACATCCTAGCTACGTTTGGCAGGGTTGGGAATGCACGTGTGCCTATGGTGTGGTATAAATGTTTCGTATGCTTATCATATAAGTTATATTTGTTACTGTAGATCGTGCTGTAACAGCTATTGACACATACGTTTGTCGGTAAACATATTGGATTACATGAGTGAAATAAATTCGTATGACGAAATAAAATACACATTTCAAAATCACTTTTATTACACGCCTGTTCTATGTAATCCCCATCTACAGGACAGACCTATTGAAACTCGGTTATCTTAATTATTTGGTAAATCTCCCCGAAAGCCGATGGTGTAAAGTAATGTTCCTGAGAACTTTCAACTCAAATATCAAGACGGGGTGGATGGTCCAAGTGAGGGAGCTAGTAGAAAACTACTCATTGGAGATCTCAGACCTTGACGTTGGGGCAAACCAGGGTAAAAAGATCGTCAGAGAAAGGGTCATGGAGGATTGTAACCGTAATTGGCGAGAGGGGGTCAAATCAAAGAGATCTTTGGGTGGCCTGCGTGATAAAGAGAAGCCTGGTTTTGAAGAGTACTTTGATGGGACCTTTGGGGGGGTCACTGTTGTTCAAGCTGAGGTTGCGGTCCCTGGAGCTGAGGGGAAAAATTGGGAAAAACAGTGAAAAGGAGTGCCAGATGTGTAACTTGCGCGTGGTGGAGACCCTGGAACACTTTCTTCTAGAATGCCCAAAATACCAGTCTAAAAGAACAAGATTCACGGGGAATATAATGGGGAAGTGGGATGGGAGAATGAAGGACATGTGGTTAGGGGGCGACTCAAAGGAGAGGGTTAATATACTAATCGGAGAGATTGGGAAGAATGGGGCAAGGGATGTCATCAAGCAGTTCGTCTCCGAGTGTTGGGAGGAGAGAAGAAGCGCGGGAATAGGGAGGCAGTTGGTAGAACATGGGTAATCAAGGCCTTCTCATACGAGAACCGCGACAAATCAGCGGCCGGCCGAAGTATTATTATTATTATATTATTACCCTGCGGAAAATGAAAATCGTTGACGGACTATTTTTAAACATAAGCAAAATTTCACTGGAATTTTCTACAAATCGTGCACTGCAATTACAATTTTAATCGCTAGCGATAGCTAAAAATCGTCCCCCGAATTCCAATGTGTTCTATGTGCCAGTAAGCACATAGAACACATTGGAACTCAGGGGACGCAATAGTAACACGGGTTCCCCTCGCAAATGTGGTTGGTGATAAAATGTGTTCTTTTTGTTTGATAGTTGTCAATTGAATTGCTGAGTGTCCTTCTAATAATTGTTTTTACAGACGCGAAGGCGTGTAATAAACGGAGAACGACACACACGTGTGATGAGTTAATCGATATGGCACTTGAGGCATCGCGGAAGGATAAAACTAGAGGTTTTATCCTTTCACGCTGGCACTCGTGACATATCGATTAACCCATTCACAGGAGTGTGTCGTTCTGTATATGTCTTCAACATCCGCGGTGATAAATACGGCACGTTAATACCTGCAGGTGCGCTATATTTTTCGCCCCTTGTAGTGACGACATGAACACTGGAATTATCTAATAATCATTCATTGGGTGTACTTTATTTATTTATTGTTAATGGTGTTTTAGGTTACATATTTCTGCACAATGGCTAATCGTGACCGCAACATAGAGCTAAAGTCAAGATTAGTCAATCGTTTATATCCATGTTACCCATTTTAGAGGACTTTTACCTCCAAGCACTGGTGACTGGGTCCTATTTTACAGTAACTGAAAGCTTGTTTACTACTGTAAAAAATCACTGCTTCACTCGCGGTGTTCCCATGGCGGCCATTGAGTTAAAAAGTCGTCATCTGCAATGCTTTAGCATTGCAGATGGCGCCTTGTGTCACTTTGTGAACGTAATGTAATATTGTGATATGATTTTACGAGAGATGATAGAAAAGCACGTGCATTGACTTTGGATTTTAAACCATCCCGGGCTCAGTGACACTGGTTATGGAAATTCCATATTTACGCATTTCGCCATGCCCAATACTTATTTTGGGATAGATGTGTTTGAAAAATTTAAGGAAAAGAACGTTAGTTTCTCGATGATTTCGATTGTCAATTGTAGTTTCCATCAAAGCTTCTTTCGGATACCTCTGGTCCTGCTAGGAGTTTTTGTCATCTATAATTCCTAATTTTTGTCCCAGCCACCTAAATTTTGCGCGAACTTCTTCTTGCATCAGATTAAAACACATTGCCACCATGGAAAGTCCAAACACTAAATAAAATGTACAGATTATCAATTTTTCTTGATTCGACCAGCCATCTTGGCTGGCACCCGGGACAAAATCACCGAATCCAATAGTACTAAGAGTAATAAAACAGAAATATGCTCCAACTAAATAGTCCCAATCTTCTTCCCACACAGAGAACAAAATCGCTCCGCCAAATATGTAAAGTGTTATCACAAGAAGGCTTACAAATATGGGAACACGTGTTCGCGTGTCCTTCTGTTTAGGCGGAGGGTTGTCAACCAACAACTTGACTTCCACTAAACCTATCTCGTTTAGATTTGTACACTTTTCATCTTGCGTTGACATGTCTGATTTTTTCAAACTTTCTGACCGTTTAACCGAACTCTTCTTTTTCTTTCGTGATTTCTTCTGTTGGGTCGGAGGACAGCACAGCCATTCTAAACCTCGACACAAGTGTTTATACAGAAAACGAAAGCAGTTTCCAAACAGTTGTCCTAAATTAGCTAAGCACAACAGTGTGAGTGGTATTCCAACAATGGCATACAACATTGTTACCAGTCGACCATCTGGTGTCTTTGGGGCGATATGCCCGTAACCTGCAATGAAAGATAATTTCTTAGAAAATATATTCAGACAGTTTATGGCAAAGTGAGCTGTGCAGCTATCGTACGCACTTGTTGAGTATGTATTGAACAAACGCTTAAAATGAAAGTAAATTCTATGATTTTGGTATAACCCGCTGACGGAAATCATTGGTGTTACTCCTCAATGTTAGAGTCCTGCGAATATTCGAGATTCGATTCGATATCGATACCATACGTATGCTTCGAGATGGACCCCGAATCAGTCTCAGGATTCGATTTTTTCGAATCTCTCGTACTAACTTCAATTTGTTACATTTCCAACGAAAATAGGATAAAACTGCCATTAGAAAATTCATTCATGTTGGCTCAATTCCAATTTATTTGAGTAATTGGCAATGTTTAATTGTTAGGTAAGGTGTGAATTTGGCCCAGAACATTATCCATAGTTTTGGTTTTTGAAGGCTTAACGTGTTACTATTCACGTTCTTAAGAACGTGAATAGTAATAACAAGTTAGGCCTTCAAAAACTAAAACTATGGAAAATAGGCCTAGCTGTTTCAACGACGGTGCTACAGAGAATATTTAGTTATTGGTGTTTAAGGTGTTCACTCCGTCGCGTAAGGGTCATCACAGTGTTCCGTAACTTTCATTTGATGCAATATGAAATAACTTGTCTTTTAATATTCGATTCGGGATTCGATTCGTTGTCGATATCAGAGACTCGATTCGATTCGAAAAGAAATTTGTGATTCGCAGATCCCTACTCAATGTACGTTGAAAAACATACTAGCTATTTATTACACACCTGTTCTATAAAATTCTCATCTACAGGAACACTAAACCATGCGAAAAATAAAAATCTGTTCCACACACATATGTGCGGAACGAAATCGTTGACGGACTATTTTTTATAAAGACGCGAAATTTCACTGGAATTTTCGGCAAATCGTGCACCGCAATTACAATTTGAATCGCTAACGATTGCCAAAAATCGTCCCAGAGTTCTAATGTGTTCTATGTGCCAGTGGGCACATGGAACACATTAGAACTCAGCGGACGAAATAGTAACACGGGTTCCCCTGGTAAATTTGGGTGGCGATGAAAATGTGTTCTTTTTGTTGATAGTTGTCAAATGAATTGCTGAGAGTCTTTATAATAATTACTATTAGAGACCTGAAGGCGTGTAATAAACACAGAAGACACGCGCGTGTGAATTGGTCAATCGATATGGCACTTGTACCATCGCGGAAGGATAAAACTCGAGGCATGCGGCCTCTCGTTCTATCCTTCCGCGCAGGCACTCGTGCCATATTGATAAACCCATTCACACACGCGTGTCGTTCTGTGTATATCAGGCGCACAAACGGGAATTATTTTGTTGGGAATAATTTTTGCGAAAGAATAAACAAAATTAAAATGCGTATAAAATGGAGATCTCTGGTACAATCTGGGGAAATATGTGAAATTTAGAATGAAAAATGTAAGTACTTTTGCACTAATATATGTGAAAAAGTACACACAAAATAGACCGGTAAAGTTGATTGGCATATTTTATTTTCCAGATATATATAATATAAAGGATATCTACGCTGTTTTAGTGAATATCAGGAATTATCTCATGAGTGAGGACCTGAAAGTTTTACTTTTTTTATTTTAAATAAAACTTTCAGGTCCACGCGGATGAAACAATTCCCCATAATCACTAAAACAGCGTAGATTTTCTTTTTGTTATATGCTACGTGACATTTTACTGCGCAATATTCAGCCCAATTCGACAGCAAACAGTTTTAAGACAACAAAAAGCTGCCTATAGTTCCTTCAAGGCGACGTTCCAGGCGACGCCATGCGCCGAAGCATAACGTCATTTAGGGAGCTACTGAACAAATTCATCGTCTGGACCTGAAAATATTATTTTTCACTCGCGCAAGTGCTCGTGAAAAATAAAACTTTCCGGTCCACACTCATGAGATAATTCACGATACTGACTAAAATAGAGTTGATTTTATGTTTTATTGTATGCTACGAGACATTTTATTGCACAATGTTCATCTCAATTCGACCCCAAATGGGTACGTTTCAAAACAATAGCAAAGATCAGCTAATCATTCCTTCACGGCGACACGATGCGGCGTAGCTTGACGTCATTTAGGGAGCTACTGAGGGATATTCATCGATATCCATCGAGTCGATAGATATCGAGAAATATCTTTTAGATAATTCGCGATTATTCACAGACTAGCATATAATAAACCTATTTATTATATACTAGCCTGTGAAATATCGCAAATTATGTAAACGATATTTCTCGGTATCCATTGACTTCACCCAGGGAGTTGTTTTTTGGGTGAGGTTGCGCACTCAATTCCAAATTCTTTGTTGTAAATTAACATTTAATCTAAAAATTAACATTAAAGAAAAGTATGAGAATTTTTCCATTTGTAGTATTTGTAGTATTGTAATTAATCAATTTCATCATTGCGTTGAGCAATTAGTTGGTTAAATTATCGTAAGAGAGTTGGACTATTTTTTATGTTTGAGTGATTTGGCTATTACAGACTTGAAAGAACAATCAGCTGATCTTTGTTATTGTTTTGAAACGTACGTGTTTGCAGTCAAATTGAGTTGAATATTGCGCAGTAAAATGTCACGTAGTATATAATAGAAAGAAAATCTACGCTATTTTAGTGAATATCGGGAATTATCTCATTCGTGTGGATCTGTAAATATTAAAATAAAACTTTCAGGTCCGCACTCATGAGATAATTCCCGATATTCACTAAAATAACGTAGATATCCTCTATTTATCATATAACTCGTCCGTTTTGTTCACTTTAAAACATTTGATATTTTGCTTTCATATTAATCAGTGATAAATAAAGCCTTCCGTCAATTTCATTGGTCAATTTCAAAACTAGACAATTTGACTGGCTGAACAAAATAAAACTGGGCCACATTTTCATAATTTGCATAATTAGAGTTGGTCAATTTCAAAACTGGACAATTTGATTGGCTAAACAAAATACAACTGGGAGACATTTGCATAATTTCAGTTGGGAGAATTTACGTTATCTGTCCTATTAAGGGTGGGTTATATTGTATTAATTTTTTACCTACAAGAAAAACGCCATTCATTTTTTTGATATTTTCACTTTTTGCTTCCAAAACATAGGTTATGACCCCTCATTGGAATGAGCTCGACGAGCTCGTTCCAATGAGGGATCATAACCTATGTTTTGGAAGCAAAAAATGAAAATGTTTATTTATACAAGGATGTTTTTTCCAAGTGCCGTCTGCAACTTAAGTTAGGTGATGGGTTAAAAAGTCATACTAAGTTGCTAATTTGTGCGTGTGTGTGTCATATGATAAATAGAATATGAAATGAGAGTTTTTCTCATATAATATTTATGAAACTCGTCCGAATTTTCCGTTTGGGCTCTCCAGAGGCTCGCCAAACGGAAAATTCTTAGACTCGTTTCATAAATATTATATGAGAAAAACACTCATTCCATATCCTCTATATATCTGATTCTGGTAATATCTGATTCCGGCAGAAATTAAACAACGATAGGTCTGTAACACCAGGATAATTCAACAGGTTTCACGAAGTTGTGCCGTCGTTTCAAAGAATTTTCACGCAAACTAGAACATTTATATTTCAAAACAAACTTACTCCAATGCAATACTGTCTGTAGCTAAGCCACAGAGTGTAGGGCGTACCGGGTTAAGTGAGGTCGTGCCATTGCATCAAAATATTTAAATTACAAACAGGAGATATTCCCTCAATTGGAAATCCAATTTTGTTGGGCGCTGCGTTTGCACCCATTGCACCTCCACAGGCTGCACGCATGTGTACGTACATGTACGTTTTTTCCAACTTTTTGCTATTTTAACCTCATTCACACGGTGCGCATAAATTTGTGCTCGGAAAACAAATTGGGAGTGGACGAGCAGACGACATAAAGAATAATAAATTGGTAGTGAGGATCAGAAACAATTTAATCATACAGCTCGAAATGCAGAATGAGTTCGCTCATTTACTGTAGAGACTATTGTATAGGACATCGATAGTACACACGAGCCGCGAAATAAGCAGACTGTCGTCTGCAAAATGAGGGGCGGGCCCAGGCGGTGAACTTAGTGATGCCATCCTGCGCGGCAGGGTAGCATCATTAAATTTATCCTATGGGAATCTCAATCTGAATCAAGGTCTCAGGCCAAACCAGAAAGAGGAACTCAGAGGATAAATTGCGGGATTCAAGTCCACTCTATGGGATAGCATCAGCAAATTCTCCCTCTGGGGACTTCATTCTATAAATGACAGATTACTTTTAACCAGGCTTCACCGCACAGAACTCCAGTGTTTAAGGGGTTAATACAATTTGACACTAAAAGTGTCGCCTCATTCTTTAAATATCTCATGTTTATTACTGTGACGCCAGTGTTGAATGGGTTAATACAAATTGACACTAAAAGTGTCGCCTCATTCTTTAAATGTCTCATGTTTATTACTGTGACGCCAGTGTTGAAAGGGTTAATACAATTTGATATTAAAAGTGTCGCCTCAGTCCTTAATTGCCTTTTATATACAGTTAAAACTAGAAGTCCTGTCAGGAAATGCGCACAAATAGTACGTTGATATGCGCATTAATGTACGCGTTATGGCCCAAGTAAATCTATCGAATTCTGCACATATGGCCTGTGCACAAGCAATGTTTCGACCCGAAGGTCCATTGGCAGAAACATTGCATGTGTTTGCTATGAGTAACCAGGAGAACCTGCCGTGCTTTGGATGCCATTCGATGTGGGAATTGTGCGCAATTTCAACGCGCAATTAAGCCCAGATAAGCGCACTCTTCGTGACAGGACTTCTAGTTGTAACTGTATTTCTGTGATCACTCATTAAGATCGCGCGATATAATTGAAATCTCAACTCAACGCACTTATTGGGCCATAATGTTTTGAATATGTTATTGCGAAATCGAGAATTAACAAAACTACACATGTATGGCAGTAGCATTCTAGAATCAATATTCTCTAATATTTTTCCACAGGCGAGATTCTAGTATTATGGGTAGAGAAGCGGATTTCAAATTTCGTCGGCAGCGCGATCCGGTCGAATGATGTATCCACTTCTGCAATCATTGTACTGTGGTCGACAAAGTTCCCAGGAGCTGGAAACAACGACATCTGTCCGGCATCTTCACAACAGTAGACGCGCACATACTTATCCCATATGAAAACATGAGATTTTTCAATAGCGCTTCAATGCAATAGTGCATGATTACTTCGTCATGATTAGTTAAATGCAATATGCTTAAGACTAAAATCAATACGTTGGGAGGGAGGAGAAGGCGCCCCCCCCCCTGACTTTTCGTGCACCCTTGGTTGCGATCTGTTACGACACAAAGATGATTCCAACCAGTCAATCTTGTTCTTCAACGGCAACATTAACAGACTCGTATTTAGGCAGTCACCACCGTTGAATCGCGCCATCGAATTCTCTCAAAAGATCGATCAATACCTGCATATGCTATACCATAATGTATAACAGTGCAATGTAATTGGACGAGAGTTACCTGACTTGGAAATCGGGAGTGACGCAACCTTTGAAACTAATCAGCATTATTTATTTATTTATTTATTAGTGTTTAAGGTCACATATTTCTGCACAATGGCTAACCACGACCGTGGCAGTTCTACGGGTGGAGGAAGCCGGAGTACCCGGATAGAACCACCGAGCAACGGCAAGCAACTGTCAGCTGCCCAACATACCAACTCCACACAAGCAGGGTTAGCATTGGTTGAAGACAGGTGCACCATCGACGTGCAGTACGCCTTAGTACACAACGTCACCATGCCCGCACGTGGGCAATGGGGGTGAAGTGTCCTGCCCAAGGACACAACGCGGTTGCCGCAGGTTGGATTCGAACCGAGGACCTCTCGGCTTGCAGCCTGCACCTCTACCAACTGAGCCACCGCGCCCCACTAATCAGCATTAACAAGTTATATTGTTTATTCAATTATATTTTTTCTTCATTATGAATGCTCTGGTATAACAGTATCAGATACTTTCCTGGAGGCGAATGTTCGTCTCCAGGAAAGTATCTGATACTGTTATGCTACAGCATTCGTAATTCCACAGAACTGATTAGGTTGCTCAAGCTTCGAACTTCAAAAGACCAGTCGAAATTTCAACATGAGATTCAAGTCACTGAAGTTGAGGGTGGGAATCGGGAAAGGCGAGGAAAGAGTGTGCAAAATGTTTGACTTGGGTGTAGAGGAGACGCTGGAACATTTCATTTTTAGAATGCCTCAAATATTTGCCTAGTTGAGCAAGACTCCTTCTGGAATTAATGGAAAAAATGGGATGGAAACATGAAGGATTGGATGAGGAAGTACATGTGGAAAAGAATCAATTTTATGGTTGGGGAGAATTCCGCCGATGGTGGAATTATAAAACAGTTTTTGACTGAATGCTAGGAGATTAGGAGGGAGAGTGAGGGGAATACCTCGGTGGGAGCACTGGTTAATGTAGGCCTCCTCTTTACAGGACCGCGACAAATCGGGGAAGACCGAAGATTTATTACTATTATTATTCTGCTAAATACAATTTTAACTTCACATTCATTACCACAATTAGAAACGACGAAAATTAAATATGTGAATTCACCATACTCGAAATTGTCAGGGTGAATGGCTCTTGACCACTATGCAACAATCGATAAACAACCTGTTTGACAACTTTGAAATGGCAGTGTAGTGGTATATTCTGTCTTCAGATCATATTTTTGTCTGAAAGATTGTTTCAAACATGAGAACGAGACGATAAGAAATGGTTCATTACAATGTGTTCAAGATGACAGTTTGTTGAAAACAACCAGGCTGTAAGCTATTGATTGTCAATAGCTTAACAATGTGTGATATGTTTTCGATGAAGGTATGGCACACGACGCATGTCATCATTGAAAGCAATCCTTCCCCTGACGAATTTGGGAACAAAATAAGATCGACCGTCGATTTACACAAACATAAAACTACTTTTTGATCCTGCACTTTTACAACCGACAGATAATCTAGAGAAATATATTATCTAAACACACACACGTAAAGGCCAGTGCATATCTCATGCGAGGTGTTATCTAAACACACACACGTAAAGGCCAGCGAATCTCTCATGCGAGGTGTTATCTAAACACACACACGTAAAGGCCCGTACATCTCTCATGCGATGTATTATCTAAACACACACACGTAAAGGTCAGTTTATCTCTCATGCGATGTGTTATCTAAACACACACACGTAAAGGCCAGCGTATCTCTCATGCGATGTGTTATCTAAACACACACACGTAAAGGTCAGTGTATCTCTCATGCGATGTGTTATCTAAACACACACACGTAAAGGTCAGTGTATCTCTCATGGGATGTGTTATCTAAACACACACACGTAAAGGCCAATGCATATCTCATGCGATGTGTTATCTAAACACACACACGTAAAGGCCAGTGCATCTGCCATGCGATGTGTTATCTACACACACACACGTAAAGGCCCGTACATCTCCCGTGCCATGTGTTATCTAAACACACACACGTAAAGGCCAGCGTATCTCTCATGCGATGTGTTATCTAAACACACACACGTAAAGGCCAGTGTATCTCTCATGCGATGTGTTATCTAAACACACACACTAAAGGCCAGTGCATATCTCATGCGATGTGTTATCTAAACACACACACGTACAGGCCAGCGTATCTCTCATGCGATGTGTTATCTAAACACACACACGTAAAGGCCAGTGTATCTCTCATGCGATGTGTTATCTAAACACACGCACGTAAAGGCCAGTGCATCTGCCATGCGATGTGTTATCTACACACACACACACGTAAAGGCCCGTACATCTCTCGTGCCATGTGTTATCTAAACACACACACGTAAAGGCCAGTGTATCTCTCATGCGATGTTTTGTCTAAATACACACACGTAAAGGCCAGTGTATCTCTCATGCGATGTGTTATCTACACACACACACGTAAAGGCCAGTGTATCTCTCATGCGATGTTTTGTCTAAACACACACACGTAAAGGCCAGTGTATCTCTCATGCGATGTGCTATCTAAACACACACACGTAAAGGCCAGTGCATCTCTCATGCGATGTGATTGGAACAATAGTCATATATTCGTTTTTTATTTCTTAGCTCGCAATTCGGATACAGAGCGTTGTCTGTAGTCATTGTGTTGCTATGAAACATTATCAAATACTGACAGGCAGACAGAAACCAGCGGGAATGTTGGAACATGAAATCATTTTACCTTCCACACACTAATGTCGAAATACTGAAATTTCAAGTAGAAATTTTTTCCCATATGCAACTAGAAATCTTCTCCATTCAATCTTGTTTAACAGAACTAAAGTATATCCACGTGTATTGTTTACACATTATTAACACGATCATGGTTATAAGGTATCAAATATTCATCACTTTTATAGACTTGTGTCGAGGTTTACCGAGTGAACTCGATTGATAAATTCCGTAAAAAATCGGAACTCATTTAGGATCCTCCGTGTTTGTAAATATAATGGATTCTGTATTCCATATTAGATATTTATGCCAGTGTGAATAATTAGTATCCGTGAACAATCAGCAAAGCTGACCTACAAATGGTATCACTGAACTAAATATTTGAATTAGAAATACCCGCCTTGAAATGTTGTACTCAGAAGTGATGCAATCTCTAAAAAATAAACAGCTTTGGGAAAATAAATTGTTTCAATAAACGTTTGAGGCATTCTATTGACACCTTGAATTAGGGATCTGCGAATCACAAATTTCTTTTCGAATCGAATCTCGAATCGAATCGTGTCTCTGATATCGACATTGAATCGAATCCCGAATCGAATCTTAAAAGACAAGTTTTTTTATATTGCATCAAACGGAAGTTACGGAACACTGTGATGACCCTTACGCGACGGAGTGAACACCTTAAACACCAATAACTAAATATTCTCTGTAGCACCGTCGCTGAAACAGCTAGGCCTATTGTCCATAGTTTTAGTTTTTGAAGGCCTAACTTGTTACTATTCACGTTCTTAAGAACGTGAATAGTAACAAGTTGAGCCTTCAAAAACCAAAACTATGGATAATGTTCTGGGCCAAATTCACACCTTACCTAACAATTAAACATTGTCAATTACTCAAATAAATAGGAATTGAGCCTACATGAATGAATTTTCTAATGACAGTTTTATCCTATTTTTGTTGTAAATGTAACAAATTGAAGTTAGTACGAGAGATTCGAAAAAATCGAATCCTGAGACTGAGTCGGGATCGATCTCGAAGCATACGTATGGTATCGGTATCGAATCGAATCTCGAATATTCACTATCTTGAATTATTGATGAATATTCCACATAAACAAGAGGGTGATTTGATGACTTTTGTTGGACCTCAAAAATACAATTTACATTTGTTGTGTTTTTGTAGGGAATTTCCTGAATAATATGTGTACGTGACCGGTACTTCCCTTGCTGTCACTTTTTCTCTCTTATTTGTTGCATGACCCCCTCTTTTGGGGTCAGAAAAAGTTGTCTGAAGGGCTGTACTTGACAAAGATATTTGAATGCCAAAATTAAAGTGATGCGATTGCCTGAACGTTATAATGGTTGCCTGCGTGAAAATATTTAGTTCCGTGATACCAAATATCATACACTGAACAAACTACAGCCAAGATGAAGGGTAATGTGAGTCTAACTTTATTGAAATGCTCGCATTAATATCATACACTGCACAAACTACAAGCGAATGAGAAGGGTAATATTTTTCTAACTTTATTGAAAAGCTCGCATTGTTTAGTTAACTGTCGACCAGAAAGTTCACGTTTGGGTTATTTACCCTTTGAACACGAGCGGTCAGGAACATGAAACGCCATAATTTCCAACCTAACTTTGGTCAAATTTCATGTAATTTTCTTTCAAGTCTAAAAAGTTCCAAAATGAATAACCCCACTAAATTATATACCAAAATGTTTGGAATGAAACATAGAACATGTGGAAACTGAAATGTGCCATGGAACTGCTGCCATGTGTAAATAGCACCACCTGAAAGTCTGCTGTGGCATAAGTAAGAGAACAAAATTTTTACAATAAAATACCTCAAAATAAAATAACAGCTGTATTCTATAAACATTGAAGTACATACTCGAAGAAATCTTTTCCTAATTCATGAAAGTAATAAAGATTGGGACCAAATGTTATAAGTGGAGTGCTCACTGATTGAAGGCAGACATTTTCTTTTGTTTATGTTTTGATTTGGGGAGTTCAACAAAGGTCAACTTGAAGGAGTCCAGCAGAAGAAGTATGGAAGGACAAAAGAGTGTCTCCCAATATAAAGATGTATGTGTTACTATAATGGTTTGGAAAAAAAATATGATATTCTCCTATGTAGAATGCACTGCAAAGTCATACATTGTTGTTGAATAAATATATTTACAAACCCCTTGCACTGTAACCCCTTTTATCCCATGCATCAATTTGATAGTGATTAAATTGTTAAATTTGTCTGGTTTATCAATACGTATAATAGCTTTGTTTAACTCCTGGACACCAATGCACTCATGATATCTGTTGGAGAAGAAATAAGGGTGACTGTAATCTGTCACTGCAATAAACCATCTAATGTACTTAAAAGTACATTGTTATTCAAAACACATCAAATCAACCTTACATAACCATTATTGCATGTACTTTCCCCAAGGAGGCTTATTGACATTTTGAGATCAGAAGGGCACATCCAGAGGGTCTCACATATTTTTTTTCAAGAACGCAGTACACAAAGCAATCCCCAAAAGGTGACCAGTGAGCTCCATTTGACACAAACAATTTCCTGGGGGGGGGGGGGGGGGGGGAGGGGGGCTCTCTTCCTTGTAAGACTCTACCTCCGGCACTCAAGGCATATGCCTTTTTTTCTCAAAGTTTTACTCTTTTTTTCTTTTTGAAGATCCTGGCCACACATGTTCCAAACACTATCAGACAGGTAACCCTCCAAATAAGTGTATCTGCAAAAATCATGTTACATTGCAAAACATTCTTTTTAGACTTTTAGTTCTGGGCCTTTCATGCTTCTTACTTCCAACTATAACACTTAAGTTATCGATTAATGGGTGAATAGAAAAGTCCTGCCATAATCAACATTTCGAGTTCCATAAGCCTTCAAAACAGCTCCGATAAAAGTGTCAAACATCAGATTGGTGGCTTTATACAGAATATTCATTAGGTTGTTGCTTGATAAGTAATAGGAACAAAATCTTCACAAGAAAATTCTGTAGGAATACAATTGAGGGTATTAGCAGGCACTTTGCAACAAATTGTAACAAATCAACTAGTTATAAACAAAATTTTCTAACTCAAAAGAGTGAAAAAGTACCACAACTCTGAAAAAATGTGGGAAGAAACACATGCTACAGCAGCTACACAGGCATTGTTTCCCCATGATGCTCGATCACAACACAAAATATCCTTCAAATTGGAGTAGCAATGTTTGAGATACAAGGGAGAATGTTGGTACATGTAATGATGAATGGGTAATACTAAGATTAAGAGGACAGGGGTCTCCACTGCACGGCCCTAGATGCACCTTTGATTTTCCAACTTCCAGGTCTGGGGCATAATAATCGCAACACACCCACCTTATCAGTTCATAATTTCAGTAAAATAAAAGAAATTATCAATTTGAATTAATTAATAGATGATGGAAAATATTTGGCTTCCTTCGCCTTCTCGTACTATTTAATTACCACAAACAATATCATTTTGATGCCGACAAACGAAACTGAACACATGTGGTTTGGTTAAAAAATAACTCGGCATGAATAATGAAGAAACTGCGAATATTTCGTGTATTTCATTTGTTTAAAAAACAGTTGCAGCTAATATTGACCGTGCATTCGATAATTCGTTTCGGTTTTGACCACACGGCCACGCTGACACTCTATGACAGCGGTTATGTTTATTGTGATATGCAAATTGGGGGATGGTTTCCGGTGAAGGAGATTTGTCACATTTTTCAGTGTAAAACGATCATAAAAGACACTGATCGACGCTTGTATTACTATGGTTGGTTGCAAGAAAAAACTAAATTCTCAGAATCGTCCAAGCGCACCTTATTTAAAAGCACGAATGCATCATTTTCAACCCATCTTCAATCGGTCCTTTGCAGACATCAAACATACCCGCCTTCAAATTCCATGTTTACTAGGAAGTAAATAACGTCACAACATCTGGGGGGAAATCAACACGCTCAATATAGTTCCAGGTCACTTGGAATATACTTCGTGAAAAAGTGATTTCTGAAGCATTCTGCTTATTTTGTTATGAATATTGCCTTATTTTATGTGTATCGTCCCGATTTTATACACTCGGTTATTTTTTTACAAGTGGTTCATGTTGTCTTTCTAGTGCGCAATAATTCAGATTTTTTGTCAACAAAAAAGTTCAGACGGCCTGTAAACACAAGAGGGAATTTCGAACCACATTTTGCAGTTATGACATTAACAGCTCAAGTATTTACTGTCACCTGTTTGCAAATCCGCTCATACATTGTCTCGAACAAATAAAGGGCGTGATCACGTCTTTGCATTCTTACGATTGCCCAAATTGAGTATTTCTGCAAGAACCACATCGTAATCACATGACCGGAAAAACATCATTGAAACATGGCCACATCCGGAACATCAAAAATTTGTGTTGGTGTTATTACATTCAAACGTCAAAACCCACCAGAGTGTGTGTCAGAAAATGATTTATCCGAGTCTGTAGAGTGTTATCATTATATTGAGGACACGGCTTTCGAATTACCGATTATTTTTGTGGTTTTACCGGTTCGTTACTTATGCCATTTGCAAATTAATCTTCTTCAAAATCCTAAAATTCACATTTTTTCCTGAAAAAAATTATATGTACCTTTTATACGCACTTTACTCATATATTTTGATATATAATTTGCCTTTCCTTACTTCTCTTATCTGTTTCTGAGGCATTGGGAAAAATGTCAAAAAATTGACCAAAGTTAGGTTGGACGACCCCTTAAATAGGATTGATACTAAGTGGATGTGTGTGGTAGACCAATCAAAATTTTCAACGTGCAGCCACCAGGCTGCACGTTGAAAATATTAATTAGTTAGTCTACACCTAAATTAATGAACATGGACTTTTCCAGTTGCTATCATTGAACTAATATGGAAGATACCACCAGGGTTCAAAGGGTCAATAAGAATATTAATCCATGTTACTTGCAACCGTTATTTGTTTTCGGTCGGAAGTTGGAGATATGGGTGAGACGAATAAGGTCAGTCGGTGCCGCGAGGAAATTTAATGTCAGGCCAATGATATTGTTGAAACAACTGTGTCCCATTCCCTTATTTCGCAGTTTTCAAAAAAACATTTCTTTGCATCTGTCTGTGTAAACCTGAAAATATGTAAGGTTACCTCAGCGTATGTTAAACTCAGGTAGACCGATAGGACAGTGGATTCCAAAAGAGAAAAAAAATAAGAAAAAAGACACACACGGATTGCAGAACGAGTTTCAAAGCTTATCAAAATTATAAGCATACAACATTTCGCCTAATCAACCTACGACCTTAGCCCAGCGGTCAACTGCATAATTTGTTTTCTAAGCGCTTATAATACTTCTTCAGAGACTGTGAAATTGGATTGGGTGAAATTTCCACTCCATAGGTGTTTGTTTAATGATCAGATCTTCACACACAGTAAGTGCATCACTGTGTATCTCCAGCCGCAGAACACACCTTCAGTGCATTACTGTTTATCTCCAGCCGCAGCACACACAGTCAGTGCATCACTTTGTATCTCCAACCGCAGCACACACAGTCAGTGCATCACTGTGTATCTCCAGCCGCAGCACATACAGTCAGTGCAACACTGTGTATCTCCAGCCGCAGCACACACCGTCAGTGCAGCACTGTGTATCTCCAGCCGCAGCACACACCGTCAGTGCATCACTGTGTATCTCCAGCCGCAGCATACACAGTCAGTGCATCACTGTGTATCTCCAGCCGCAGCACACACAGTCAGTGCATCAATGTGTATCTCCAGCCGCAGCACACACGGTCAGTGCATCACTGTGTATCTCCAGCCGCAGCACACACAGTCAGTGCATCAATGTGTATCTCCAGCCGCAGCACACACGGTCAGTGCATCACTGTGTATCTCCAGCCGCAGCACACACAGTCAGTGCATCACTGTGTATCTCCAGCCGCAGCACACACAGTCAGTGCATCACTGTGTATCTCCAGCCGCAGCACACACAGTCAGTGCATCATTGTGTATCTCCAGCCGCAGCACACACAGTCAGGGCACCACTGTGTATTTCCAACCGCAGCACACACAGCCAGTGCATCACTGTGTATCTCCAGCCGCAGAACACACAGTCGGTGCATCACTGTGTATCTACAGCCGCAGCGCACACAGTCAGTGCATTACTGTGTATCTCCAGCCGCAGCACACACAGTCAGTGCATCACTGTGTATCTCCAGCCGCAGCACACGCAGTTAGTGTATCACTGTGTATCTCCAACCGCCGCAAACACCGTCAGTGCATCACTGTGTATCTCCAGCCGCAGCACACACAGTCAGTGCATCACTGTGTATCTCCAGCCGCAGCACACACAGTCAGTGCATCATTGTGTATCTCCAGCCGCAGCACACACAGTCAGGGCACCACTGTGTATTTCCAACCGCAGCACACACAGCCAGTGCATCACTGTGTATCTCCAGCCGCAGAACACACAGTCGGTGCATCACTGCGTATCTACAGCCGCAGCGCACACAGCCAGTGCATTACTGTGTATCTCCAACCGCAGCACACACAGTCAGTGCATCATTGTGTATCTCCAGCCGCAGCACACGCAGTTAGTGTATCACTGTGTATCTCCAACCGCCGCACACACCGTCAGTGCATCACTGTGTATCTCCAGCCGCAGCACACACAGTCAGTGCATCACTGTGTATCTCCAGCCGCAGCACACACAGACAGTGCATCACTGTGTATCTCCAGCCGCAGCACACACAGTCAGTGCACCACTGTGTATCTCCAACCGCCGCACACACCGTCAGTGCATCACTGTGTATCTCCAGCCGCAGCACACACAGTCAGTGCATCACTGTGTATCTCCAGCCGCAGCACACACAGTCAGCGCATCACTGTGTATCTCCAGCCGCAGCACACACAGTCAGTGCATCACTGTGTATCTCCAGCCGCAGCATCCACAGTCAATGCATCACTGTGTATCTCCAGCCGCAGCACACACATTCAGTGCATCACTGTGAATCTCCAGCCGCAGCACACACAGTAAGTGCATTACTGTGTATCTCCAGCCGCAGCACACACAATCAGTGCATTACTGTTTATCTCCAGCCGCAGCACACACAGTCAGTGCATTACTGTGTATCTCCAACCGCAGCACACACAGTCAGTGCATTACTGTGTATCTCCAGCCGCAGCACACACAGTCAGTGCACCACGGTGTATCTCCAGCCACCGCACACACCGTTAGTGCATCACAGTGTATCTCTAGCCGCAGCACACACAGTCAGTGCATCACTCTGTATCTCCAGCCGCAGGACACACAGTCAGTGCATCACTGTGTATCTCCAGCCGCAGCACACTCAGTCAGTGCATTACTGTGTATCTCCAGCCGCAGCACACACAGTCAGTGCATTACTGTGTATCTCCAGCCGCAGCACTCACAGTCAGTGCATTACTGCGTATCTCCAATCGCAGCACACACAGTCAGTGCATCACTGTGTATCTGCAGCCGCAGCACACGCAGTCAGTGCATCCCTGTGTGTCTCCGGTCTCAGCACACACATTCAGTGCATCACTCTGTATCTCCAGCCGCAGCACCCATAGTCAGTGCATCACTGTGTATCTCCAGCCGCAGCACACACAGTCAGTGCATTACCGTGTATTTCCAGCCGCATCACACACAATCAGTGCATCATTGTGTAACTCCAGCCGCAGCACACACAATCAGTGCATCACTGTGTATCTCCAGCCGCAGCACAGACTGACTAGAACAAGACATTCAAATCATTAAACAGTTACCATTAAGGTACAACAAAAACTACGCAACCCTTTCAACTCGGCATGCATCAAATATTGCGTGAGGAAAATTTGACAGTAAACGAGCAGACGGCATAATGAACACGTAAAGAAACTTGACAGTAAACGGGCAGACGATACAACGAATACGTGAAGAAATTTGTCCGTGAACGAGCAAGCGACATAATGAGCGCGTGCAGATATTTGACAGTGGGCGCGCAAGCGACACAATGAAGACGTGAAGAAATTTGACAGTGGACGAGCAGACGATACAATGAACACGTGAAGAAATTTGACAGTGGATACGCAAGCGACACAATGAACACGTGAGGACATTTGACAGTGGACGAGGAGGCGACTCGATGGACACGTGCAGAAATTTGGCATTGGACGAGCAAACGACAAAATTAACACGTGAAGAAATTTGACAGTGGACGAGCAAGCGACACAATGAACAAGTCAAGAAATTTGACAGTGGGCGAGCAGACGATACAATGAACACGTGAAGAAATTTGACAGTGGACGAACAAGCGACACAACGAACACGTGAAGACATTTGACAGTTGACGAGCAAGCGACACAATGAACAGCTGAAGAAATTTGACAATGGACGAGCATACGATACAACGAACACGTGAAGAAATTTGACAATGGACGAGCATACGATACAACGAATACGTGAAGAAATTTGACAATGGACGAGCATACGATACAACGAACACGTGAAGAAATTTAACAATGGACGAACAAGCGACACAACGAATACGTGAAGAAATTTGACAGTGGACGAGCAAGCGACACAATGAACAAGTTAAGAAATTTGACAGTGGACGAGCAGACGATACAACGACCACGGGAAGAAATTTGACAGTGGACGAGGAAGCGACACAATGAACAAGTGAAGACATTTGACAGTGGACGAGCAAGAGACACAATGAATACGTGAAGAAATGGAAGAGTGGACAAGCAGGTGACACAATGAACACGTGAAGAAATGGAACAATGGACGAGCTGACCACACAATGAACACGTGAAGAAATGGTACAGTGGACGAGCAGGTGACACAATGAACACGTGAAGAAATGGAATAGTGGACGAGCTGACTACACAATAAACACGTGAAGAAATGGAACTGTGGACGAGCAGATGACATAATGAACACGTGAAGAAATGGAACAGTGGACAAGCAGGTGACACAATGAGCAATAACTAAGAAATGAGGATCTGTAATATCTTAATTCTTTACAGAACCTTTTTCCCTACAAATACAGACTGGATTCGATACAAATACAGAATGGATTCGTTACAAATACAGAATGGATTCGATACAGATACATAATGGATTCGATAGAAATACAGAATGGATTCGATACAGATACATAATGGATTCGATAGAAATACAGAATGGATTCGATACAGATACATAATGGATTCGATAGAAATACAGAATGGATTCGATACAGATACATAATGGATTCGATACAGATACATAATGGATTCGATAGAAATACAGAATGGATTCGATACAGATACATAATGGATTCGATAGAAATACAGAATGGATTCGATACAGAATGGATTCGATAGAAATACAGAATGGATTCGCCCATTTCTCAATGTTGCCTAAGACACAATCATCTAGGGGACCAGTTTTGAACGTGTAAAAATCGATTTGTGAGAGACTTTACTGAGGACACTGTCTGGCCGGGTGAGAAAATTAGAAAAACAATGATCTCTCATTCATCTTATAGACTATTGTAACCAATACATAATCTCGCTACCTGGCAAAATATCATACCACAGAACAACTACCGGGCTTGTCAAAATACCCGAAACAAGCAAAAGTGATAAACGGTCAGGAGCGTTATTTCGGTTTATAAACAAGAACTATGACAGTCAAATCCCCATTTAACCTTTAATATTGTGTCTCAACTGGGAAATGAGACATTGAATAATGTGCTTTGTGATTGTTACTCATTTTGTATCATGCGGATCGTTGAACAAGATGAATTACTTTGTCTTTAAGATTTCTGGAATTTTCGCAGTGAATAATTGATCAAACAGTAAAGGAGTGAGCTTCTTTCTGTGCTCGAGTAGTTTTATCGACATAAAATTGAATTATTCAGATTAGCCAACGCCACTGCACATGCCGACTCTGTTGGTGACATTTGATACAAGTTGAGTTATCGGTACTCAATGCACGCATATAATTGTAATTAACACTTTCAACAATCATTGATTGGAAGGTCTCTTCCTTATCATTGTTGTGTGCATGGTAAGAGGCTCGCCTGTATTGCTCGTGATCAATTTTCGGAGAACTTGTGTCATTTATGCTATTTTGATTAACGAATGGTACCGAGGGAAATGAGGTGCGACAATCGATTTCTATTCTTTAATAACAACTCCCACCAGGAAGCTCGTTCCGTAATGGCCACCCAAACCTACTTTTAACAATCTACATTCGTATCAATAACGCGGTGGATGTGTTGTATTGAACTTTAAACCGAAATGTTCATGTTCGTTTCGGACCAGTGTTGTGTCCTTGGGCAGGTCATTTAATCCCGATCGTCCTCATGGGGGCAAGGTAGCGGTGTGTACTTAGGCGTAATACACGTCGATGGTTCACTTGCCACCAAACAATGCTAACCCTGCCTGTGCGGAGTTAGTATGTTGGGGAGCCTGAAAGATGTTGGCCGTGGTTCTTTCCTAATACACAGGCCTTCCACCCGTAAAGTATCCGACACCAACGTGTCGTTAAACCACAATAAATAGATATCCTATGACAGTATCTATGGTTAGCTCGATAAATCTCAAACAATTTGGCAGAACTGCAAGGTGTACCTGTCAATTCAGGAATTTCCGAAGCCCAAAACTTATAAGGTAGAAAGAACACACTTTCGTCTTGGGAGAAATACATTTTTTATTAGCAAAACCTGTAAAAGAAGAAAATAATGCAATATTTCCCGCGAAATACACGACTAAAATAATGCACAAATGCTTACGCAGTCTTCGTGGTTGTGAAAACAAGAGTAATGCGTTGTCGTAATGAACATTTTGTGGAAAAAACTAGGTTTTCCCCCATTTTCATTATTCAAAACAAAAACAGAAATCTGGAATCGAGCCATGTTCCTCGCTAAATGGGCGACTAACCGGTTGAATAAATTCCAAAATGTCACTGAAGGACCAAAGATTCTAAATTTTGGCATGAAATATCTAGATATAAAATGTTCATCAATTTTAAGTTTTGGGATTTACACTCATAAAAAAGGATAACTCCGAAGAACACGGGAACAATGCCATCCTTCTTCAGAGATGCAAAATTAATATAACTGCTACTTGACGAAATGTTAATACACACGTATATGTTATGAAAGTTATAGCGGCAATGCATGGGAAACTACGAACTCTTTTATTTTGGTTAAAAAACTCATTTTCTGTACACATTAATAAGATCCGATTCAATTGGAATCTGGAATATTTTTTGTGATATAGGAGCACAAATATATATATGAACATTTCTGTGAATACAAGCACAGTAGAAAGACAAGTATATTTAAATCTGAAATGTTGCAAAAATGATGTTTTGGACAGGGAGTTCTACTTAAAACGAGAAACATTCTGAACTAATATAATATCTACATGGAAATAACAACGAACATTTTTAAATAACTTGACAAAATATTCGTACCGACTAGGAGTTTGGAAAATAAATCGGTGCCACCGATTTATTTTCCAAACTCCTAATCGGTACGAATATTTTGTCAAGTTATTTAAAAATGTTCGTTGTTATTTCCATGTAGATATTATATTAGTCCAAATGTTTCTCGGACAGCTGGGCGTCTCAGGAGTAAGAAGGTAGGGCCAAATCACTTATTTCTATACAACTGGATTGTTGGAACGCTCATTGGTTGCATGTAGAAACATTTCTCAATAGTCGCCATTTTGATGGGGGGAGGGGGTGGGGTGGGAGGGGGGTAATTGCTATAAAAGAAAAATCATTCGCACAAAAATCCTCGAAAGTTTTCAAATTGCCGGCGTCTCTCAATCACCGACGATCGCGTGTTAAAGAATACAGTTAAAACTAGAAGTCCTGTCATGAAATGCGCACAAATAGCACGTTGATATGCGCGTTAATGTACGCGTTATGGCCCAAGTAAAGCTATCAAATTCTGTTCATATGGCCTGTGCACAAGCAATGTTTCAGACAATGGACCTCCGGGTAACCCGGAGGTCCATTGTCGGAAACATTGCATGTGTTTGCTATGAGTAACCAGGAGAACCTGCCGAGGTTTGGATACCATTCGATATGGCAATTGCGCGCAATTTCAACGCGCTATTAAGCCTACATAAGCGCACTATTCGTGACAGGACTTCTAGTTTTAACTGTATGCTTTAATGTCACGGAAAAATGAATATGTTGATGATATATGATATGCACATTAATCTGGACAACATAAATTGAATATTTACGATATATTTTAGTTATAATTGACAAAGAGGTTCCACGATTGTTAACTTGATGCCATGTAACTCGGTTTCCTGGAAACACCTTGAAGTTTGATGAAGTGAAAGTTGTTACGCTGTGACTTCAGTCACAGAGTAACAGGTTTCACGTCATCAAACGTCATCAATTGGGAGGAGTTATCGCGTTGATTAAATTGACGCCATCTTAGAGCGGGAGAGAAATTCAGAGGGAAAGTTTTTCACTGACGTTCCACCAATCCAGTTGTATGGCGATCAGTGGACTAAATGGGAGATTGTCAAATAACATATTTGGCCTGCCCGCCTCTGACTCAGACGTCTGCTCAAGTAACCCGGAAAGCGAAACTTCAAAATAGTTTAGAAGCTGTGCATACAGATTTGTAAACCAAAATAAATCATTTATTCAACGGATTTATCTAATTTAGAACCTACAGTGCAAGGTTATAAGGGACAAATACTAGAAGATATTTCAGGTAAGAATTACTTCAGTAACGAACAATATGTTAGAAAGTTGTTCAGTGTAAACAACACAAACGAAACTCTAGTTAAGGTGCAATGGGAGTCGGAATTATTTTAGATCTGTTTTTTGTGATCTTCAGATCTTCACATAAATAATTGAAATGGAAGATGTAAAACGCAACCCTGAAAGCTGCACCGAATTTCGACTTTTAAGGCGAAAACAGACCGAACGCCTGCGTGGGATATTTTCATGCGAATTCGCACCGACGGCAGAATTAATTGCCGTAAATAATTTAAACAGTGTCAGGTAGAGTGAGTGACCACACCGAGTGCGATTTTTTTCGTGGGGTGAACCGAAAATGGATCTTTTTCTACTTTTTGACGTCTGCGGATCATATCATCATGACGGAACAAATGGAGATGTAAATAACGTAGTTGTAAAGATTTGAATATCTACTAAGAATAAAATCAAAGTCTTCGGTATCCACCCGAAAATACTGTTGGAATCGCTCAGGATCCTCCATCAGTTCTTGGACAAGCCGATGATATACAGTTAAAACTAAAAGTCCTGTCATCAATTGCGCGCAAACACCTCGCCATTTAGCGCGTTTATCTGCGCGTTAGATCATATGGAAAGGCTATCACATTCTCTACACAACCTATGGACAAGCAATGGTTCAGCCAATGGACCTCCGGGTTTAACCCGGAGGTCCATTGGCTGAAACATTGCTTGTGTTTGCTGTGAGTAATGGCAAGACTTTGTGGAAATGTGCGTATTTTCAATAGGAACATTGCGCGCAATTCTGTGCGAAATTGTGTCAAGATATGCGCGCAATTCATGACAGGACTTCTAGTTTTAACTTTACTCCTAGGCTTTTCCTCTTTTTCACAAATTGGGTGTTCCCAATAGTGACGATCATGTCGGTTTCTCGCGAGCATCATGAGCCATGTAGTAAAAAATCTTTTCTTTTTTTTCTGTCACAGGAAGTGGTCCTTGCCAATTCTTTTAACAGGAAGTTAAAAGACAGAGAAGTGCCAGTTTACTCCCTTAAACCAGAATCGAATGATTTGGGCTTTGTCATCAAAAGGAGAGTAAATGAAATTGAATTAAATCAGTTTTACGTGGTTTATTTATGACCAAAAAACTAACTCAACAAAAAAACCTGAAAATGATTAAACCCACAAACACAAATTAAAAGAATGAATGAGATGCATAATAATTTTTAAATTCCACCGCCTCCATTGGTCTTTTGGCTGAGGTCCCAATCCATTGCCTGGAAAGGGTTAATTTGATGTACCACCAATTCCGCTAACTTGGATAAACCGGGCAGATACCCAGTGAGAAGGAACGCGTCAAAGATACATTCCAATTCCCTGGTCGGTTCAAGGTCGGTTCAATTTTGGTCCAAATTAACCTGTACCAAACTAGTGAATTACGAAAGTAACTCCCGGTTCTACTTCCTTTTACGGGGTGGAACTCAACCTACCTATTGAATATGTTTATTCAGCGCAGCTAATTAAAGCTATAATGCCGAAACTGAGAAGAAGGGGAGGGTGCGAAATAATAGAAATCTGTCCTTTTATAGACAAATTACGGCTAAAAATTTGAATATCAGTTACTGATTGACTGTCCTCATATCGTCGCCAGAGTGCTATAATGTTCTATCTCACCTATGGGGTTATTTATTATCTCTATCTCCCCAATGGGACATAGAACATTCTGGCACTCAGCCGACGATATGTCGAGGCCAATGTTTTGAGAACAGTAATTATATGATAAATAAATCATCCACTCAGCGAAATAAATGAGGCCAGGTCATATTTTGCCCTTATGATATTTTTTTGTACAGGACAATCAAGCGTTAAAGCTGAAAAATGAAACAAAGAAACACACAACTGACGGACTACTATACTATTAAAAAAAAGTGGGGGATATTTGATAAAAATTAGATATATGAAGAAATTTATTTATATTTTCATCTTGGAAAATGAATCGACGGCCGTGAAGTCGTGCAAATGGAACCGCATGAGCTGCTAACATGTTGTTACGATACTACTGCCTACCCTATAACACGCCCTTGGATGCAAAGTTCACTATTTCAAATCGTCTCCTGAGTGCTAGACTGTTCTATGTCCCCTATGGGACTGTGTATTATCTCCCCTATGGGAAACAGAACATTCTAGCACTCAGTCGACGATATAATTTTCCAAATCAGAGAGCCAAAGAACATGTTATGATGTGAACTAATGAGATACATTGGCTCAGGAATACACGGAAGTTACCGGAAACCAAGAAATACCACAAGACTTTCTTATTATAAGACGGATAAACAGAATAGGTTTAGCTTATTACGGTATTTATATTTTATACTTTTCCAAAACCGTTAAACGTTATTGAAGCTGTGGCACGTCTATCTTTGTTCATGTCGAAAAACTTTCTGACGGACGGCAGTATTGCTCACGTGGCCGGATTTGGCGTTGCTTCAAAATGCGCACGAACTAGGAGTACTCACACCTCCGAAAATAATCATCCGGTGGGAAATTCGCACGCACGCGTTGGGTCTGTTTTCGCCTTCAATACTAAATAGCATAGCATATGGCACGGACGCTGTTAATATGTATTGATTTCAAAGTACTTCGACTGTAAAAGTCGTTAATATTACAGCTTCACTGGATAACTATGAGATAATATTACAGCTTCACTGGGTAACTATGAGATAAGTTTCATGTTCTGTATCCCGCAATTCATGCAGCACTTATTGCATCATTTGTTCTTCACTGACTGTGATCAAAGTCATTTAATTCCCGATATTCTACAACACCGTGCAGAGCTTGTGGGCGTTCAATTCAAACTCAGGAATACGGAGCTTTGTAGGTTCTTGCATACCGAGAGACAATATTTCATTTCTCGGTATAAGAAATCACCATTATTTAATACTGTTAAGGGCAGTAATCATTTTTCCCCATTCATTGCTTTAACCCATAAACAGGCACGGCGTATTTCCAACTTTTGAGAGATTGTTTTCTGTTTTGATTCCAAAGAGACTAATGGCCCCTCATTGAGCGATGATGTGCTTTTTAATCAGAGAATCTATTTATTTTTTTAACCCTTTACCCAACGAATCGCCCGCATCCGCCCGCGTAATATGCAAATTCAGCAGTTGAAAAAATATTATTTTTCAAAAATTTTCAACAAAACCATATCATGTGACCCCTCGTTGGAACGAGCTCGTCGAGCTCGTTCCAACGAGGGGTCACATGATATGGTTTTGTTGAAATTTTTTGAAAAATTTAAAAAAATGATATTTAAAATAATAAATTTTGATATCGTCTTCGTTGGGTAAAGGGTTAATTATTTGAATTACGGTTATATATTTCTTTTCAATGGCTAATCGTCAGCGCCACATGGATATAAAATCATGTTTAGCCAACCATTTATACCCATGCTGCCCATTTTATAGGTCTTCCACCACGCACGTCGGTTACGGAGTCCTATTTTACCAGTAAAACAAGGCTTGTTTACTACAGTAAACGAGCTATGCCTCACTTTCCGGGGTTCTCATTGGGATTTTAATCCGAAAAAGAATAAAAACGATAAATCCAATTTTCAATTTCCATGAGTAGTATCAGGAAACTGAAAATAGATGTGAATGCGAACTTTCTACCTTACCGAGGGGTTTGTGTAGACTCTGATGTCTCTTGCCAATTGGTTTGTAGAAAAGTCATATTAAAACAAAACACACACTTTTGGTGAGGGATTATGACGACGGCAAAATTAACCAGACGTGCTGAAACACTTCATTCCGTAACAATTTCGTCGTCCGAAACACATTTCCCTATATGACATTTCTCATTTCCGATTCTCACAGAAACCGCAAGTTAGCAAAGTGGACGGATCTATTTTATATTCAAAGGGATGGTCCGTAATAATTAACGCTGTAATTAATTATTCCTAATCGTCCTTTGTAATTTGTTGCGTATGGGATGATGATATTTATTTTACAAAAATTTAATAACATTAGAATTGAAATGAGTAGTCTGTCGCTTTATCGGAGTTTGACTGTGGGAAGGTCGTGTTAAGTTATATGAGGATCCGGGGAATTCCACTTAATTGTTTGCTTCCCTTATTTTACATTAACACATTGACTAAGCAGTGGTGGCTAGTGAAGCCTTGGATACCTATAGAGGCAGCCAAGACATCACTAGAAAACACTCTATACAGTCAGACAAGACATCACTAGAACCCACTCTATTCAGTCAGAGAAGACATCACTAGAAACAACTCTATACAGGCAGCCAAGACATCACTAGAAACCACTCTATACAGACAGCCACGACATCACTAGAAACCACTCTATACAGTCAGACAAAACATCATTAGAAACCACTCTATACAGTCAGACAAGACATCACTAGAAACCACTCTATACAGTCAGACAAGACATCACTAGAAACCACTCTATACAGTCAGACAAGACATCACTAGAACCAACTCTATACAGTCCGAAAGACATCACTAGAAACCACTCTATACAGTCAGACAAGACATCACTAGAAACCACTCTATACAGTCAGACAAGACATCACTAGAAACCACTCTATACAGTCAGACAAGACATCAATAGGCACCACTCTATACAGTCCGAAAGACATCACTAGAAACCACTCTATACAGGCAGTCAAGACATCACTAGAAACCACTCTGTACGGGCAGCCAAGGCATCACTAAAAACCACTCTATACATGCAGCCAATACATCACTAGAAACAACTCTATAAGGCAGCCAAGACATCACTAGAAACCACTCTATACAGTCAGAGAAGACATCAATAGACACCCCTCTATACAGACAGCCAATACATCATGAGAAACCACTCTATGCAGTCCGACAAGACATCACTAGAAACAACTCTATACAGACAGACAAGACATCACTAGAAACCACTCTACACAGCCAGACAAGACAACTTTTCCTGATTTCATGATAGGGTCTCAGCGTGGGAAAATCCATACTTCCTATTGAAATTTAATGTAAGTTGGTTGGATTGTTGGGCGATACAATCTCAGAATCAAATCACAGTTGAGAGACTCTAATCAAAATTATTTGACAGTACAGAAAAATTTGACAGTAACAGTTAGGGCATTCTGATTCTGTCCGAGCGTCTCATTCAACCAAAATGCATTTCCTTGGAAACAATACATCATAATTTTACTCACACTAGTAGAGAAGACAAGCAGTTGGTGGTGATACATTTTCGATGGACAGAACATTGGAATAGTTCCTCATTTTTCACCCAAAATGAAATGACAGACCATCCCTGTTACCAGCAATATATAGAGGATATAGAATGGAGGTTTTGGCCATACGATATTTATGAAACGAGTCTAAGAATGTTCTGTTTTACCGAGCCTGCGGCGAGGTAAACCGGTTAATTCGTAGACAAGTTTCATAAATATTGCGTAAAAAAAACACGAATTTCATATTTTGTTTATCATATGACACCACAGTTACCAAACAGTTACCAAACATATATCTTTTAGACAGAAAAGAAAGGTTAACAAATGGAATTTCACCTCACACGTCATGCATTCGACTGTGACGCGTCTCAGTTGCACACACGTCATACGTTATAAATCAATATAACGTAAGTACAAGATCAGTGAGTTGATGTTTTGAAATCGCATTAATTTGACCAATCAGAAAGCGATCTTTTGAAATTGACCAATCAAATTAATTAAGTGTGTTATGAAGGTGTTATGAAGCACTAATTAATATTTATTGAAAATATGAAATGGTAAACGAAAAAGTCATATGATAAAATTAACCCTTTACCTAACATGAAAAACTGACGACATTTGCAAAAAAAATCTTGAATAACTATTTTTTTTTGTCTCAAAAACATAGGTTATGACCCCTCATTGGAACGAGCTCAACGTTCAACGAGAGGTCATAACCTATGTTTTTGAGACACAAAATGAAAAAATAATGAAAATTAATTGGCGATTTTTGAGAATAGCGCTGGCCGATTTTTGCCGTTACGTTGGGTAAAGGGTTAAGTAATAGTTAGGTGATCATAAATTCTTCTGAAAGATTTAAAGTCACGTATATTGTCATGTATACAATAAAAATACGGTGCTTCGGGGAGTTTTGGGATCTGAATCTGTCAGCAAAATAACACATTTAGCCACGTGTAATAAATTGTCATTCATGTTACCGAGATTGCCACTGCATGTTACCACTTTTTTCAAAACATGGATAAGAACTGGATTCAGAGCTATAGTCCAAATGTCATTTTATTAACAAGCAAATAACGCCGCAACACACCGCGTCAGCATGTTCCCACTTGGTCAAAGACACATCACGCAGGTCGAAATCAAGTGTTTTTATCAATGAACCAGCTCGACCTCATGAGCCCATTAACTCGAAATATTGCTAATCTGAATAACTAAAACAGGTACTTTTGAAAAGGAATTGTAATGACTCAATGTCCGAATATCTTATAGAGATATATATATATATAACAGCTCATGTTGACTGACACAATAGTATATACTTAGTTCAGGATAATTAGTTAGTAGGCAAGCACTTGGATAAATAAGGTTAATGAGTATTGGCCTGCATGGCAGATTAGGTCTGCAGAACTCTTTGAGTCCGCGGGCAGATATCGTGAGAAAAATGTCAGCTGAAGTTAAGAGCACACGTGTTGAAACCACGAATATTGCAAAAATGTCTGTATTGCTGAAGGTCTTGCTATAATGTTCCAGCTTTATATTTATTTATTGATGTTTAAGGTCACATACTTCTGCACAATGGCTAATCGTGGCCGTGACCGTTTTTATAGGTGATTTAAGCCGGAGAACCCAGAGAGAACCACCGAGCATAGACGAGCAACTTTCAGCTCCTCAACATTCTAACTCTGTTCAAGCTCCGTTCAAGCAGGGTTACAGCGGTTGAAAACATGTGTACCATCGACGTGCGGTACGCCTTGGAACATGGTGTCATCGTGCCCCCATGTAGGCTACCAGGATAAAGTGCATTGCCCAAGGACACAACGCTGGTCGTCCCGGACGGAGACCGAACTCGGGATCTCTAGCATAGAAGACCAACAGTCCACCGCTGAGCCACCGCGCTCCCTTCGAGCTTTATAAACATATGAATATTTCACCACGGAATCGCTTGTATCAACTAATTAGACACCCCTAAGCCAGTTGTGCCCCTACCAGCCAGTGTGTTCGCGACACACAAGTTGGTTGTATCCTCATGCTGATTTTGAATGTCAGTCCAGAGCTGATTACTAACGTTTGGTGGGCGTATTAAGCCTCAAGACACGATCAGCTCATGTTTTGTGGACACTAGCGGACTAACCCTTGATGTATTACTGGCGTTGCTGACCAAATTAATCGAACAGCACGACTTGTAACAAATTTAATCATGTTCTTTAAACAATTTTTATTCTTTTTGTTGGAAGAAAAAGTCATACATGATCCCTTGAGTGAAACAAGGTGCCATCTGCGAAGCCACATATCGTCCCTTTAGCGGAAGGAGACGGCATATGCAATGCGTATTGTACAAACTAGAGGTAACGCGATTCACGCTATCGTTTCCAATGACATTATTGGGAATTTTCCGACTAAATTTGTGTAAAATAGTTTGGCTGGATTCGGCCAATCTCGTTCCACGGCGGCGTACTGTAAATATTTTGAGATGGTCCAGTGTATGTACGCAATGTACTTTCATTTATATTAGAACCAAAAGGGATGAGGCTCTGACACATTGACCTTCAAGGTACGCGAAACAATCACGTTAAGTGTACCGCCATCAAGATGGGTTTTGACATTTTCTGTCCTTAATATTCTAGTGACGAGAGATCGCTCCGCAGCTCTCTACCACTGGGGCAGGACTATATTCAAACGAGAATTGGCCATGTATCACCAAGGTGGTCGAAGAAAAAGTCACACATGAGCCCTTGAGTGAAACAAGGCGCCATCTGCAATGCTTTGGCATTGCAGATGGCGCCTTGTTCCACTCAGGGGCGATGTATTGTGCAAACTAGGCGTAACGCGACCTCCGATATCGCTTCAAATGACATTATTACAATTTGTATTATCTAGCCAGACAGGATAGATAATACTGCAGGGTGAGTTGTGAGAAAGTCGACATTAAAGAAAATCCTGAAATCCAAAACTCCTTGGGATTCGATTTTGTTTCGAATAATCGAAATGGTTTCGAATCGAATCAGTGAAAGATTCGAAACGTTCGCCAGGCCAATGGTTTCGAATCGAATCAGTGAAAGATTCAAGACTGAATCGCAATACCCTTCACGGCAGATGAAGTGTTATTTGTAAGAGTAAGTCATTATAAAATACATAATATATATATTAGTATACTGTCTGGGAACATTTTATCAGTTTTCTGTCTGGGAACATCAGTCACAATAATGACATGTGTTTATGACCGCGTGGAGGCACATGCCGTGACACGACGTGCATTGATTTTTCGCGTAAATATTTTTAATTAAAAAAATAAACATTTATCAGTTGTTGTACATGAGTAATGATTCAAAGAATTATTGTCATATCGCAAAAAGAAACATTTACAAATCATTAGGAAGCAGATGCTGGGGAAAGATATGAAATTGGAAAGATAGCTTATAAAGTAGTTGTTTCTACTTTGTTGCAGGTTTGTTAAGATCATGTATTGTGTTGATATCATAGTAAAGTCTTCCGCTTCATCGTTCTGTGACATTATAACTAAACATCCATCTTGATGTAATGAACGTGTGCGAACTCAGTTTGAAAAAACTATATAATTGATTGAATTCTCAACGAAACAAGTGAATGTATAATGTTATGTTAAGGCCCCACAAAGTAGATCTTCTGTTTCTCAGGCCATTTTTTGTAAAACTGCATGTTGGCGGGCGGTTTTTTAATTTTATTTTTTATCTTTCCAATTATGTCTTTGCCTTCAAAAGTTTATGTTCTTTGTGTTGTGTTTAGGCCTCGAAATCTGCAGAATAGCACGGGTGGTGGTGTATTTCGTATTTCGTCCCTTGAGTGCAAGAAGGCTTTGCAATGATAAAGCATTGCAAAGCCTTGATGCACTCCAGGGACAAATTTAAAAACCTTATTAACTAGGGTAGAATATCAGACATAAACAATTTAATTTTTATTTTTTAAGTTGAATTGGTTATAAATAGAGAGCATAGAAAGAGACAAAATATCCATGCGAGAGGGCCTGAGAAACAGAGTTTTAACTTTTTTAGGCCTAAATTTGTGGTAAGCTGTCCATGGAGTGTGAAATGTCCGACATTCCCAAAAATCGTAACTACAAGCGCAATAGAAGACCGGACTCGATGCACTAGCTAGAATTTTCTCTATATCAGCCTAACGTGTGGTCAACTTTCTATCCTCACGAATACTTGCATTAGTGGTAGAACGAATAGGGATTTGCTTCTATTGAAAAGTCTCATTTAAAACAAAACATCCACGATACAGACTGTTGAAAACTTTCCAGAAATAGGTGTCCCAGGAGAGTATAGGAAGGCATAAACCAAATAATGGAGCGCCCATATTTCCACCGACTCTAATATACAACTGCCACCTGTCGGATGCGTGGAACCTGGCATATGGGGATGGCGTTCAATGTCTGATTGACCACCTCCACCCACCCCCACCTCCGCCCATCACCGTGCGCGTTTTCAATGTGATGTATCTATTATTAAAGCCGCATTTTCAGGGTATGTCCGAGGTTTATTGTGGTCATTCTTCTGTTGCCATTACATCGTGTCGCAACTCATACTATTAGTACGTAAACTGTTTTATAATGCTCATACATTGTTCGATAGCAACAGTAGAGAAACATCACTCATATACTTCCCACACGCAGAAACAAATTAAAATGGATATTGGTTTGAAAACACAAAGCGAATTTCTAGAAATCATAAAACGAAGCAAGCTCAATGCCAGTTCGCGGCCAGCGCCGTCTTGGCGGTGAACTCTCACGTGTATTGTGATTGTAATTTTGAAATGGAAATGTTAAATATGAGGTTGAAAAGAGAAGGTAAATACCAAAACGCAAATGTGGCATTGCTGGAATCGGTGGTAAACATTTTAAGTCCAAAAGAAAATTATCAATTTTTATTACTTTCCAAAGTGTGATTTACTGGGATTTCCGGGTTTGATTATAAACGATAACTTCACAAGTGAATTATGCAATCAACAATTGTGTCATGTATCCGTGCGCGCAAACGAAGACGCTTTGCCGTGGGTATAATGTGGACTTCATTGTTTGTTTTTTACCTAACATGAAACGCCAACGACAGTTGCAAAAAAAAAAATCTTGAATAACTATGTTTTTCATTTTGTGTCTCAAAACATAGGTTATGACCCCTCATTGGAACGAGCTCGACCAGCTCGTTTCAATGAGGGGTCATAACCTATGTTTTTGAGACAAAACATTTTTTTAGAATAGTGCTATTCGGTTTTGGCTGTTACGTTAAGTAAAGGGTTAAATAAAATAATTATCGTTAATAATGAAAAGTAATAAACAAAGTAATCGCTTGACTGGACTGGTTACGTGGAATAATTCAATCGAGGCGAGGGACGACATTAAAAAACACTCGTGTGCATTCACGCACTCGTGCTTGTACAACGTCCCTCACCTCTCATGAATTATTTCACGTAACAATTCCAGTCAAGCGATTACTCTCTTTCAAATGGGTACTTTTGGGTGAAATTTCATAGATTTATAGTTGGTATATGCGGTCGAATGGAAAAAGGGGAAAATGGCGATAAATGAAAAAAAAAAACAACTCTCTCCTAATTGTGTGAGATCTACAGTATACTAAAACTTAAAAAAAAATCCGACGCAATGTAAAGTTTTATCTTATGACCCCTATGACGTCACTTCCGATTTCATTAAAATGGTTGAGAATTTTGGAGGACCGCAATGCATTGTTAGAAATGTCTTTTTTATGAGATAATGCCCCAAAATTACGAAGGGCTGAGGCCGAAAATGAAGTTAATCCTTTACCCAACGTAACGGCCAAAACCGGCCAGCGCTATTCTCTAAAATCGCCAATTAATTTTCATTATTTTTTCATGTTTTCAAAAAATGAAACAACTTAGTTATTCAAGATTTTTGTTGCAAGTGTCGTCTGCGTTTCATGTTAGGAAAAGGGTTAAAAATGAAAACTATAGAAAAAACGTAAAACTGGCTTCGCTGGCATCGGGGATAGAAATTTGAAATAAAAATATAAAACTGCACGATTCCAAAGAAACGCAAAGCAATGTGAATTTTCTTAGCTCTGTACATTTTTAAATAGGGAGATACTTTAATCACGAGAGTGGCATTTGTAATAAAATATACTATTCAAAAAAGTAGGGGATATCCAAACTGGTGTTGATATTTTCGGAAAATGGTATTAGATACGCTTGACTGGACGCATCAATCTGTTAACAAGTTCAGTGTGGACCATGAATGTCACTTCGTGTAGGTTTTTCGCACTAGCGCCGCGTTAATGTCTGTGGGGTACGTTTTTAAATGTTCATTTGTATTGGACGCACTTTTTCGGAGGCCTCATCGTTCTTTGCTTGTTATAAACTCCTTCATCAATAGTTTCTGGTCGAAACGTAAATTTGAGGTATGCGAAGACTGACACGTGATGAACGTTTACGTGCCGTTGGCATGTTGGAAGCTGGCAACAGACAGACTGCAGTGGCTCAAATTCTCAACGTTATTCAATCGGTGATTAGCAGGTTGTGGTCACGTCAGATAGGTAATGTTGATGACAGACGTCGGTCAGGTCGTCCAAGGGTGACAACTGCTAACCAGGATCGTTTCATCTGAACCACAGCATTACGTAACCGCCATCAAAATACCTCAGACATTGGACAGCAGCTGTACCGAGTGACAGATGTGCGAGTCATTGGCCAGTAGGGCTGTCGCGACTATCATTTTTTGTAATCGACTAATCATGACCAGTAATCGACGGTTAGTCGATTAATAGTCGCTTCCCATGATTTTTTAGCAAATCATTCTTCTGTTCGTACAACTCTGAAAATGACAATGGCACCAGTGTGTTCAGACGAAGTGAGATTGTGGGAACAACAAATCGGTCCCGACTGAAGCTACATGTAGTCCAATCTTGGACCCACAGTCCGTAATATAATTTTTGGGGTTGGTACGTCCTGTAGGACGTACCAACCCCAAAAATAATATTACTGACTGCGGGTCCAAGTTTGAACTAGACTGAAGCCGATGAATTAAAATGAATTTACCAAAGAACGTTCCTGCATATGTTTCCTTTCTGAAATAAGTTTCTCGAAATTTTGAACATTGAGATCTATGCATTCTCTCGTCAGTTGTTAAAATTTGATCTTAGTCTGAAGTTCCGAACTTTGAGAAGTGATCTGACGTTCTGACTTTCGTCATAATTTTGTCACTTCCGCGCTTTGGGTTTTCCAATGGGTGCATTCGTGTGTACAAGACTGGAGAAATTCAGAAGAATCTATTCTTCTCGAGTTACTGTGAGTGTTCTTTCTTACACAGTCAGTGACAGTCGTACAGTCTTCCGGATATGAATGTTAACTATGGTTAGATATTTAAAGTTATTCACCTTCATTGATCATTCACCTCACAAAACAATGCAATTTAGCCCCGACGTGTAGTAGACGTGTACCGCCTTGAAAATGAACGACGATCGACTAAAAATAAAAAACGTCGACTACTTCAATAGTCGACGGTTAGTCGACTAATCGAATAATCGCGACAGCCCTATTGGCCAGACTATCCGAAATTGCCTACACAGCTGGAATTTGTACGCTTGACGACCTCAAATAATTCCACGTTTGACTGAACGTCACAACGCAGCAAGGCGTAATTGGTGTGGAGCACGACATCGCTGGGACAATCGACGGTGGTGCAATGCCATTTTTTTCCAATGAATCGAGGTTCACTCGCGAGTTTCACGACAGGCGAAACAGAGTGTGGCGGAGGCGGAACGAACAATACCATGACGTGGCCGCTAGGCAGCACGATCGTTTTGATGGTGGATCAGTTATGGTGTGGGGAGGCATAACCATGAAGAACAGCATTACATGTCATCCATGGGCGTGTCACGAGGCAGTACTACCGTGACAACATGTTAGCAGCTCATGTGATGCCGTTTGCGTGACGTCACGGCCGTCGATTCATTTTCCAAGATGATAATGCAAGAGCCCACATAGTCCGTGTCGCTACAGAATTCCGTCAGGAGCAGAACATCATTACACTGCCTTGGCCAGCGCTAAGTCCAGACCTTCCACCAATCGAGCACGTCTGGGATATGCTTGGCAGACGCCTACGACAATGCCAACAGCCCCCTTCCACTGTCCAGGAACTCGCCGCGGCACTGCAGGAGGAATGGAAAAACATCAGTCAAGCTGATATTGGACGTTTGGTGAGGAGTATGTCACGTCGGATCCGCGCTTGTCTCGCGAACCGAGGAAGATTTACAAGGTATTGAGATCTGAATGTGACAAATTCTCTGACTGAATGTCCATGTCTTCTACAACTCAGTGCGTGGAATGAGTGCTTATCAGACACCCAACTATCGCTGAAATCATTCACCAGATGTTACAGTGCAATGCCTCAACTGTCTTTTTGATGAACATATAAATATATTTCTTCATATATCTCACTTTAATTAAATATCCCCTACTTTTGTGAATAGTGTGTGTTAAGAATGGGATAATCTTTGAAGTGACGTAAAAACACGTCGAATAGTGCAAAACCGAAAAACAGAAGAGGCTATCTCTTATTGTTTTAAGTTCTTAAGCTTTTGCCCAATAACCCCACCTCCCCATATAACGCCACCCCACAGTTCAACCAAAACGATTGGGAATTCCTAAGGACGATAACACATTTTGTAGATACGGTTTTTATTGGCGATTATATTTCCAAACCTTCAGAAAGATAAGCTTGATAGGAGCTAAAAATTAAACTTTCGCTCCTTCGAATTGAGGGTGAAGATGTCAAAAATTAAAAACGTGTGGATCAACTTCAGATAGCCGTAAATTGAAGTGCGAAGTTTCAAATCTGTATCTTTAGGAGCTACGCTTGTCAACAAATTAGGGGTTTTAATTAGGAGCTACGCTTGTCACCAAATTAGGAGTTTTAATTAGGAGATACGTTTGTCACCAAATTAGGAGTTTTAATTAGGAGCTACGCTTGGCGCCAAATTAGGAGTTTTAATTAGGAGCTACGCTTGTCATCAAATTAAGAGTTTTAATTAGGAGCTACGCTTGTCACCAAATTAGGAGTTTTAATTAGGAGCTACGCTTGGCACCAAATTAGGAGTTTTAATTAGGAGCTACGCTTGTCACCAAATTGGGAAGTTTTAATTAGGATCTTCGCTTGGCACCAAATCAGAGGTTTTAATTAGGAGCTACGCTTGTCACCAAATTAGTAGTTTTAATTAGGAGCTACGCTTGGCACCAAATTAGGAGTTTAAATTAGGAGCTGCGCGTGCCACCAAATTAGGAGTTTTAATTAGGAGCTACGCTTGGCAACAAATTAGGAGTTTTAATTAGGAGCTGCGCTTGTCATCAAATTAGGAATTTTAATGATGAATGTCAAAAACTACCTATAATTTGACGTGACATAAAAACACGTTAAAATGGCGAAAAATAAAAAAAAACCTGAAAAAAGCCGTCCCATAATGTTGGAGCTCGAAAACATACAAACAAATTTTAAAAAAAATCAGACACATTTCAATTTTCGACCTTATGACACCTCCTTCCAGATATCACCCCTCTGGTTCGGCCATGACGTTTGGGAATTTCCAAACATAGCAACACATTTTTTAACAATGTTTTTTATTGAAAATTGTATTTGTAAAATTTCAAAAAGATGAGTTTGAAAATGAGCTGGAAATTAAAATAAAAAAAACAAAACCCTTAAAATCGGGATCCTTCCAGTCGGTGGTCTAAATTATAAAAAAAACTAAATCATCGTTTTCAACGATAAATATCCAAAACAAGGAATAAGTTGAAGTGTCTTAAAAACGTCAAAATGATGTTTTTCGAAAAGCAAAAGCATAACTCACCTATGCCAAATAAAATATATATTTGGTTCTCAGGAAATTAATTTTTCTAATCAATGGGGGTGGGAGGCTTTTATTTGGATTTTTTTTTTTTTTTTTTTTTCTGATCACTGGTAGTGTGGTAAATAATTATTTTGGGTCCAACGAATCTTTTCAATTTTTTTTTTTGCATTGTTAAAATTTATGGGAGGGTGCCTATATAAGCACCCTCCCATAAATTGTAACAAGACAAATTCATTTTGACTAAAAAAATTAATTTCACAATTGGTATGAAACGCACGCACAGATTTGTGTTCAGTTGTCTTTATGCAATTTTTATTTGTCCCAATAATATTTCAGTTGTTTTCTACAGAGCGGGCAAAACGTGCTATTTACAGAACAATAATTATAAAAAGAGCACTGTATTGTAATTATGCTTTGTTGAAAACATGTGAAAATAAATATGCACTGAACAAAAAAGGTAAAATTAAAATGTATTATGATAAAATACTTTGGAAGACACAAAGATGTCGAATGAAGGGAATCAACATCCTAAAGTTCATGAAAATCAGACAAACTTTAATTTAACTTAAAGGAACACATGACCCCCTACGAGTTCTACCATAAAGTTGAAGTTTTATTTCCCAGGATACCCACGCATATTTAGATATGGTTTTTATTGGAGATGATACATTTGAATTTTGAAATAAGGAGGCTTGATACAGGCGTTGAAATTAAAATATTTTAGAAAAACGTAAATTCCGTATCGCTCTCATCGATATTGTAATTACGGAAAGTGGATGATTGTCCGGGCGAGTATTTTATGGTTATGGCATGTGTGCCAACTTTCGTGAGTGTGGGTCAACGGGAAATATCCGAAATTTTGATCTTACGTAAAAGAATGAAAGAAAAAAAACCGACGATCGCTATTAATCATTTCGGCTTCGTTGAATGGGTTAATTAACCCTTTGAAAAATATTGGTATCGCCCATTTTAGTTCAATGTAAGCAAATGGAAGAGTCCATATTTATTATTTTGTGGTAGAACAATACATATTTTCAGCGTGCAGCCGTAGGACTGCACGTTGAAAATATTGATTTGTCTACCCGACACTTCAACTTAGCAGCATCCTACTTAATGTAGGGATAATATATCATGTGCTCGGATCGGAAAGCGGCCGCTTGCGTTCATAGGGTTAAATCCTATACAGCAGAGTATTGGACATTACCCAGTATATTGATCGTGAGAGCAAACCCACCGCGTATTGGAACACAAAAGAAGGAGGATGTTGTAAACCAATCATATCAAACTTTATATGCATGGTTCCAATAACATCTGACACCCACGGTCGTACTGACTTAATATTCCAACTAGAACAGGGAAACGTGTGAATAAATTAAATCACTACGTCTGATTAGTCAAAACTTGAGCTTGTTAATTTTAGAGGTTAGGGACACATTCTTTTTTATTCTCTCTGGCAGTTAAATTTCAACTAGTATGTCATACTTTTCACTATATCTAGATATGTGTTTTGAAAGGTTCACTTGAGTAATAGTACAATGCTATACCGTATTGTTGTGGTACGTACTTAGTGGAAGCCTTGAAGAAATCTAGAATTATAAACGAGAGATTGAACTTGACAATAATATTATTTTTTCGCGTTTCGTAGTATAGCAAGAAAAAATTATATTGTTGGTACGGAAATGTTTTTCGGAGTGCATTTGTATGTGTAGAGGGTTAACGTATTAACAGACGCAGGCTGAATGAGAGCGTGGGATAATTGATTAACAGTGGTCAGTACTGACGTCATATGAGTGATAGTCTGGCTTGGGCGCCATTCTAGCCAATTCTTTCGAGGCGTTTGGTTCACATTCACACCTGCGGCTGATGTGCTAAGGGGCGGAGGTCGGTGTCTCGTAAATGCAGATCAACTTTACATTTCTCCGACTATAGGTCTCGAGAGCTTTTTTCCTCATTAATTTTGTATCTCTGTTTTTTACCTGGGCGGTAGGGTTTGTCCTAATGTATTTAATCCAGCCCGTGAACAAATTGTGTGTGCTTTGTACATGAACGAAAGTGTAAAATGTTTGTCGAAATGTTATTTAATAAACATGTCAAGTCAAGCCAACCGACTCTAGCGTGCACTTGGCTGGTTGTAGAATTTTTTGAAAATTCTTTCGATAATTTGATTTCATGCAATACACATGTTCTCATTGAGTGTGATGGATCTGTTAGGACTTTTAAAGAACAAACTGTTTGCTGATATTGGCACATGTTCGGAAATATAACATCAAATAATGCATTACGATAACCGTATGTTTCTTACGGCGAACAATGTTTCGAGAGTGTTTAAAATTAACTGAAAGGCAGCAGACATGTTTCTCGAAGGTTTTTAGTATACCAGAGCATCGCATTCTCTGATACAAACAGTCGTCGTGGAATGGTCGTAATCCACGCGTGGGCAGTCATGTCCACGCATGCGTTTACCCAGTAATAAAACTTGTCATTTGCAAAATTTTAATTAATGAAGCACCAGGTCCAACTCTGTACTTCGTTAACCCTTTGAACTCTAGCGGCTGCTTTTCCCTCCAGCCACATGATACGCCATAACGATATTAAATAGGATGGGTGTTCAGTAAATGTGCGGGGTAGACCAATCAATATTTTCAACGTGCAGCCCTGAGGCTGCACGTTGAAAATATTGATTGGTCTACCCCAAATAATGAATTTGGACTCTTCTAATTTATGTCATTGAACTGACATGGAAGATACCACTATAGTTCAAAGGGTTAATGAAATTTTTGACATTTATTCCTGTAATTAGTTTTTGGAATATAATATTATCTCGTCCGTGGAAATATTGTCCACCGGAGGAGAAGTGACCAGTTCATGGTGGCTGTACTGTAGCTTGTAAGAGAATATACTTGATGCATGCAACAAATGACGATGTGTTCATTTTTTATGGCAATGGAAATTGAATTTTACAGCATATTTTAGTTATCAATGATAAAGACAAGTGCCGAGATTGGAAACTTGGTGTAGTGTTATCATGAAAGGAGAAGGTCATGGCGTTTGGTGAAATGACCGTTGCTTGACACGGCGTCATCTTAGGGGACAGTTTGAGTGACGATGTTTTCACTGACGTTCCAACAATCTAGTTGTATTGAGATCAGTGACGGACGAGCAAACGGACGCCATGATAGATGGATCCTTTAGTGCTTTATTTGTTATAAACACAACTACTAACCACTTAAGAATAAAAAAAATACCAATCAAGAAACATACACGAATTCTACACAATGGAATATTTTAGCTGCATCTTCTACTGCTTAAAGCGTCAGTCACAAATGACCTGCGGCGTGTTAGCGGCGACCGCAATCCCCAAAATTGCCATAACCGTGCGGTGTCCGCATGGTAAAATACGGCAGCCGTGAGGTGATCTCAAGGTTTTGTGCTCATCGCAGGGGCTTGGGATTTTTTTAACTGGACATTAAACTTTTTTTCAGGAATCACAAGGCCGGAGGACGCAACCCCACCGCAGGTATCGCAAGATCACTGTACCTTATATACCTATCGCCACAATCAGCTAGGGCTCCGTGAGTCGTCCGCAAGGTCTCAATTCCGCGCCCTTGCGGTGGCCGCAACAACCGTGCGGGCGCCGTGCGAACGATTGCCTTGCAGTCGCCGTGAGGGCGCCTCGCAATTTGTTAAATGGTGCCTTGCGGTCTCCTCACGGATTTTTTTTTATGGCTTTCACGATTACCATGCGGAGCTCCGAACATTTGTGAACACTGCTGCCGCAGCCCACTAAGCCCTACGAATTGTATACATCTTCTCTACAAAGAGACCGCACAACCGCGCGGCTGCAGCATAATATGTGACTGAGCTTTAAGATGGCGAATGCAGAGTAGGATAGACACAGAAGCTCGACGGCTTAACGCACGCACGCACGCACGCACGCACGCACGCACGCACAAAGGAAGGACATACATTTTCGGTACTAACTGATTTCAAACATGTAAAGTGCATTAGGTACTCAAACATTTTGATTCTGCTGTATTATTAAGATTAGGTTGAAGGATGCAGGATAATTTGCATTAATTTGATAATTGAACCTCTTGGAGATCACGGAACATACTTAATGTATTTTAAATGAACTGCACAGCATGACAAACCTTTAACAGTTTATCGAATATTATGTAATGTGGCGTGTAGTAGTAATAACACTGGTCGTCACTAATGCATATTAAGTCGATATGTACATCCGCTCTTGTAGGTTCTAATCATCATACCGGATGATTTTTACCAATAAGTGCCTACATTAAACAATAATTGATTTAATATATAATGATATTACACTTGTAGCATACGGTCATATCTATCAACGTGTTTCGTTCTTCATCCTAATGTGTTTGACACTCAGTGTACATAGATAGAATTCTACGAATAACGTTCTTTCATCAGACTAAATATTAACACATATAGAATATACCCATAGTAGCTCGGTGTACCAAATGTTCGCCTCGAGTGATGAAGTGGTGTTAACAGCGAGCCTTCGGCGCGCGGTTAACACCACTTCGCCAATCGTGGTGAACAGTTGGTACACCAAGCTGCTTTGGGTATATTTTATTTATACCATGATCGCCAGATTAATAAAAGTTTAAATGTTAAATGAATAAAATATTCACACGTGCGAATCGGTTTCTGTTTACATGAGCACTGGTGGGCGGTACTTCCGCTGGAAATTTTATCGCCGAAACGAAACAGAAAACAAAATGCGCAAATTACGGTTTTTTTCATTTTAATAACATAATAACAAACTATTTCGAATTATGGATGCTTTTATTGACATGAGACAACATATGTTTGTTAATTTTGGTATCGTATGAGGTAAACTTATTTAAAAACGTAATAAATAATTGCCGGTTTCATTTCACTCTTCACGAGGCGATGAGTGATAAATTTAAACAAGTTTGCATTCAAGGCGAGGTCACCAAAGGTCAACTTGGATGTAGTTCCACTGTAGGTGTAAATTTTAACTACTGAAATCCTACGGTTGGCGTGTTCACCACGGTTGGTGTGTAAAGCTAAAATTTATGTCATAGGCTTTCTATATATAGTAGAATAGGTATAAAACGTATTACACTTTTGCGCAACTAGACGTTGTATGTTCTACCAAAAAAAAAAAAACAAACAAAAAAACATAAAAAAGCACCAGAGGGGATTGAGAAGTTTCTCTTCCGGAGATAGATTCTATTCAAATGGACGACAACTCTTCTCATCGTAACATGTCTGAACTATTGATCCGACATTCTAGTAACGTAGTCATGTGGGGAGGAATCAGCTCGAACTTAGTTGTGTTCTTATAAGCGTCGCGTCTTGATTTCTGTTAAATGTGAGCTTTGATGACCGAAACAAGACTGACAAGGTGATAACATTGTGTAACGTTATGCAAGCTAAACAAGTAAACAATATACAATATTAACCGATTCTATGAATATCGGGGAATATTGTTAACGTTTCTGCGTTACTCTGTGGGAATCAGAGACGAATTTTCGGCATCTTATGAGGTAAACCCATTTTAAAACGTAATAAATAATTGCCACTTCCATTTCACTCTTCGCGAGGCGACGTGCGATAAATTTAGACAAGTTTGCATTCAGGTCGACGTCACCAAAGGTCAACGGGGATGTAGTTCTACTTTAGGTGTAAATTTTTACTATTGAAATCCCATTGCTGGCGCGTTCATCACGGCTGGTGTGTAAAGCTAAAATTTATGTCATAGGCTTTTCATATATAGTAGAATGGGCAATCATGGTTTAGATATGTGTGTTTTTTCTAGAAATACATACTCTGAAGTTTAGAGTTTAGAGTCGAGGAAGACAATAAGTCACATAAAATTGATATTAGATGATTATGTGATAATTCTTGACGGATACAGGAATGGGGCGCTATTTTTCAATCATGGGTCATTGTGCGAAGTACCATCCGGCGGACATGCCGACGAGTTGAGACAAACAGAAAAAGGAGGGGGGAGGATCCCCCTTTGGACCGAAGTGTTCGGGAAGCTCCCAGGAACCAGTTTGGAAAAGGAAAAGCCAGCGTGGCCCACGGTGGCAGCTGTGCACAACACGACCTGTTTTCTGTTTTTCACAACCCAAATATTCCTGTAATTTTATATAGAATCATTAAAATTTTGAAAACGGAAGTCAATTTATAAGGCCTCACAGGAGATCTACATGGGAGCTCCAGTTGTATGCGTAGGGAATGGTAGTATCCGCGATAACACATGGACATGTACTGCCTACGGTACCTCGGTAGTGGAAGTCAAAGTGTTATTGCTGATAATATCGTGCGCCCTGTTCTCGGTAGTGTTGAATAAATGAGTTATTAAAATAGACGGGGGAGGGGGGGAGGGGAGGGGGAATGATAAAAAATACAATAGTAAATGATCGAAAGGTGTTATTTAATCATGCAAACTGTATACATAGAGTGGAGTGGTCTCTTTCCACGGAGTGAACAGTATTTTCACGCAATAATATTAGATTGCAAACTCTAATTTTAGAAATAATCATCAAAAATTTAATTAATGAAGCACCGGGTACAACCCGGTGCTTCTTTAATTAAAATTTTGCTGCTGATGATTTTATTACCTTGTAAACTCACTAGTGGACATCACTGCCCACGCGTGGATTACGGCCAGTGCACGGCGATTGTTCTGTATGTAAGGCAACTTATCTTTCTAAATCTAGAACACACGTGGCGGTAAAACAGAAAATACAAATAAGTAAATTATTTATTTATTTATTGGTGTTTTAAGGTCACATACTTATGCACAATGGCTAATCGTGACCGTGACAGTTTTACGGGTGGAGGAAGCCAGAGTACCCAGAGAGAACCACCGAGCAACGACGAGCAGCTGTCAGCTCTCCAACATCGTAACTCTGAACTCTGCACCGCAGCACAGGCAGGGTTAGATTGGTTGAAGACATGCGCACCATCGACGTGCAGTACGCCTCAGTACACAGCGTCATCGTGCCCCCATGTAGGCAATCGGGGTGAAGTGACTTGCCCAAGGACACAACGCGGTTGCCGCATGTGGGATTCGAACCGAGGACCTCTCGGCTTGCAGCCTGCACCTCTACCAACTGAGCCACCGCGCCCCCTAATAAGTAAATATTACGACTTTTGTATAGACATGTGTGTACAGAAACAACTCATCGAACTAGACCCTGAAACACATGCCGATACGGAGTAGTCCCTGAATAATAAACATTGCACAACATATTTAACACAATTATGCTTACTCTGTTCATTCTTTTACTCCCATTAATGCTCTCCCAGAAAAGGAGCGAAACCATAAGTTTAACTTTATCGAAATCATCACGTATCTATTAAAATAATGATAGTTTTGGTTTAATCCTATTATTTATTCGTTAGATACAATTTTCTCTCCCAGAATTCCCCATTATCAAAGTCGGCTGATATGGTTCAAACTCGGCTAATATGACACCGATCTCCGAACCAAGCTAGAGTTATGCCCCTTGATGCGTTACTAGGTGCAACCATTTTGTTTACGTCCAAATGATCACAGTTATTTGTCGAATGCATTCAGGAAAACTAGCGTTACTAGGCATTGTTGGGTGGTTTGAAGAAAAGTGTTGTATGGTGAGAAATTAATGATGGAAATAAACAATTATTCCGACGGGCGACGAACCGCCCCGCGGGATCCCACAAGCTTCCGGTCGACATGTGCATTTCGCCAATGAGTTCTACCTTCGAATTTATCGCATACTAAAATTCAGAGTTGCAAGTGGAGATTCGTGAAGTGGGAGATGTAGTTTATCTATTCGAACGTCTCGGTTTCCCAGCGTCATTCCCACTAGCTTCCGGTCGGCATGTGCATTTCGCCAATGAATTCCACCTTCGAATTCATCGCATACTAAAATTCTGAGTTGCAAGTGGAGATTCGACGAAGTGGGAGGAGATGTAGTTTAACTATTTGATCGCCTCGGTTTCCCCAGTGTGGAAACAGAGGTGTTCGAAAAGCTGAACTACAGTTAAAACTAGAAGTCCTGTCATGAAATGCGCACAAATAGCACGTCGATCTGCGCAATAATCTATGCTTTATGACCATAGTAAGGCTATCAAATTCTGTACATATGGCCTGTACACAAGCAATGTTTCAGCCAAAGGACCTCCGGGTTTAAAATCAATCCAAATCAACTGTGTTGAGTGAATATGAACCTACATGGGTTCATATTCACTCAACCCCATTGATTTGGGTTGAGTTTGAACACAACTGGCTAGAGGTTTCCGATTGGAGGGTGTAGGGTAGTGAATTTTCAATTAGGGGAGGGACTGGGAGGGAACCCCCCCTCTCCCGGTCTCTCCCCTAGATGGAATTTTAAGGTTTTGAAAATGAAGCTATGAAAGACGCATAAAAGTGGTTTTAGTAACTGAAATTCCAACATATTTATGATAGAATTATCAGGTTATTATTATTTGGTGTTATTCTTGGAATTGACTATGTGCAAAACAAATTCTAAAGTTGAGAAATTTGTGCAACTCAGACTGTCCTAACATAAAATCAGATCTTATGCGGAATGATCAATTTTCGATGTTTCATCATTTTGTACCTGTGGATGATGGAATTAACTCAGGATAGCGATTTTACATGATCTGATTTTCTTGAAGTGCATTTCGAGGAGTTTTTTTATTACGATAAGTAAACGTACTAGAACAATCTAATATCGACAGAAATCCTGGAAACGTATGCAGCTCGATATTGCGTACACTGTAGCTGTAAACAGTAACAGTTGGAATTTTTGGGAAGTAAAGGAGAAATCAGTATCACCAAAGAAGCTATAAAATCGCGATAGATGGAATTTCCATCTACTCATGACGTGCCCTCCGAATATCCAACCATAGGAAATTTTGGTCAGGATTGGGAGTGAGGGGGGGGGGGGGGGAGTGACACCCCGCTTGTCGCCACGTCCCTGAGTCCCTGATTGTTTGACAATTATAACTTTTTGAAAACATAACTTCTTTGAAATGATATCAAAGTTTCGCGTGAACCATCTAGAGTAAAATCAAATCACGCCAATTAATAAAAAGCAAGCTCCTTACATCAAAGACCAAAATTAGAAGATCGATTAATACGTAAATATTTATTCCTTTAGTTTAATATGAAACAACATGTAGTTTTGGGGGATTGGTAATCGATTATTCCTACACCGTTAAATGTTAATAAATTTAGTGTCTTACTTGTTTCTTTGCTTATCGGGGTTTAACATCACTTTCGCCAACCACACCCATACTGTGGCGGACTGTTTTACAGACGGAGAGAGCAGGACAACCCGGAGCGAATCACTGAGACACGACGAGCAAGTGTCAATCTCACCGAGACACGGCGCGCAAATGTCAAACTCACCGAGACACGGCGAGCAAGTGTCAAACTCACCGAGACACGGCGAACAAGTGTCAAACACACCGAGACACGGCGAGCAAGTGTCAATCTCACCGAGACACGGCGAGCAAGTGTCAATCTCACCGAGACACGACGAAGAAGTGTCAAATTCTTCAACTTATTAACCCTTTACCTAACATGAGAAGCAGACGGCACTTGCAAAAACAATTCTGGAATAACTAATTTTTTTCATTTTTTGTCTAAAAAACATAGGTTATGACCCCTCATTGGAACGAGCTCGACGAGCTCGTTTCAATGAGGGCTCATAACCTATGTTTTAAAGACAAAAAATGAAAAATAATGAAAATTAATTAGCGATTTTTAAGAATAACGCTGGCCGTTTTTTTTCCGTTACGTTGAGTAAAGGATTAACCAGGTATACGTAGAGTTAGGAGCGGTTGTGGGTATATGCAGATTAAAGTGTAGTACGCCTTAGTACACAGACCCCACCGTACCATTAAGGCGGGGGGGGGGGGGGGATAGCAAGAGGATGTCATGCCCTATGAAACCCACGGGTTTCTGGGCTTGGAGATCCCCATTACGTCGTTCGTTAGCCGAAACATGTGACTTCATTTCATAGTTTATTTTCATTCTTCCCTGTCCTCAGAACTATAGAACGTATTATTAAGAAATATAATCGCCCAGTTTGATTATTGCAGTGCCAGGAGAATGAATTATTTTAACGTGTTGTCAAGTAACTCACACCCGCAGCACATACCATAAAACTCACCACTGCTCTATATCTATCTCAGCACATACCATACAACCCACCACTGCTCTATATCTATCTCAGCACATACCATACAACCCACCACTGCTCTATATCTATCTCAGCACATACCATACAACCCACCACTGCTCTATGTCTATCTCAGCACATACCATACAACCCACCACTGCTCTATATCTATCTCAGCACATACCATACAACCCACCACTGCTCTATATGTATCTCAGCACATACCATACAACCACCACTGCTCTATATCTATCTCAGCACATACCATACAACCCACCACTGCTCTATGTCTATCTCAGCACATACCATACAACCCACCACTGCTCTATATCTATCTCAGCACATACCATACAACCCACCACTGCTCTATATCTATCTCAGCACATACCATACAACCCACCACTGCTCTATATCTATCTCAGCACATACCATACAACCCACCACTGCTCTATATCTATCTCAGCACATACCATACAACCCACCACTGCTCTATGTCTATCTCAGCACATACCATACAACCCACCACTGCTCTATATCTATCTCAGCACATACCATACAACCCACCACTGCTCTATATGTATCTCAGCACATACCATACAACCACCACTGCTCTATATCTATCTCAGCAAATACCATACAACCCACCACTGCTCTATATCTATCTCAGCACATACCATACAACCCACCACTGCTCTATATCTATCTCAGCACATACCATACAACCCACCACTGCTCTATATCTATCTCAGCACATATCATGTAACGCACCACTGATCTATATCTATCTCAGCACATACCATACAACCCACCACTGCTCTATATCTATCTCAGCAAATACCATACAACCCACCACTGCTCTATATCTATCTCAGCACATACCATACAACCACCACTGCTCTATATCTATCTCAGCAAATACCATACAACCACCACTGCTCTATATCTATCTCAGCACATATCATGTAACGCACCACTGATCTATATCTATCTCAGCACATACCATACAACCCACCACTGCTCTATATCTATCTCAGCACATACCATACAACCCACCACTGCTCTATATCTATCTCAGCAAATACCATACAACCCACCACTGCTCTATATCTATCTCAGCACATACCATACAACCCACCACTGCTCTATATGTATCTCAGCACATACCATACAACCACCACTGCTCTATATCTATCTCAGCACATACCATACAACCACCACTGCTCTATATCTATCTCAGCAAATACCATATAACCCACCACTGCTCTATATCTATCTCAGCACATACCATACAACCACCACTGCTCTATATCTATCTCAGCACATACCATACAACCACCACTGCTCTATGTCTATCTCAGCACATACCATACAACCCACCACTGCTCTATATCTATCTCAGCACATACCATACAACCCACCACTGCTCTATATCTATCTCAGCACATACCATACAACCCACCACTGCTCTATATGTATCTCAGCACATACCATACAACCACCACTGCTCTATATCTATCTCAGCAAATACCATACAACCCACCACTGCTCTATATCTATCTCAGCACATACCATACAACCACCACTGCTCTATATCTATCTCAGCACATACCATACAACCCACCACTGCTCTATATCTATATCAGCACATACCATACAACCCACCACTGATCTATATCTATCTCAGCACATACCATACAACCCACCACTGCTCTATATCTATCTCAGCACATACCATACAACCCACCACTGCTCTATATCTATCTCAGCACATGCCATACAACCCACCACTGCTCTATATCTATCTCAGCACATACCATACAACCCACCACTGCTCTATATCTATCTCAGCACATATCATGTAACGCACCACTGATCTATATCTATCTCAGCACATACCATACAACCCACCACTGCTCTATATCTATCTCAGCACATATCATGTAACGCACCACTGATCTATATCTATCTCAGCACATACCATACAACCCACCACTGCTCTATATCTATCTCAGAACATGCCATACAACCCACCACTGCTCTATATCTATCTCAGCACATACCATACAACCCACCACTGCTCTATATCTATCTCAGCACATATCATGTAACGCACCACTGATCTATATCTATCTCAGCACATACCATACAACCCACCACTGCTCTATATCTATCTCAGCAAATACCATACAACCCACCACTGCTCTATATCTATCTCAGCACATACCATACAACCCACCACTGCTCTATATCTATCTCAGAACATACCATACAACCCACCACTGCTCTATATCTATCTCAGCACATACCATACAACCCACCACTGCTCTATATCTATCTCAGCACATATCATGTAACGCACCACTGATCTATATCTATCTCAGAACATACCATACAACCCACCACTGCTCTATATCTATCTCAGCACATACCATACAACCCACCACTGATCTATATCTATCTCAGCACATACCATACAACCCACCACTGCTCTATATCTATCTCAGCAAATACCATACAACCACCACTGCTCTATATCTATCTCAGCACATATCATGTAACGCACCACTGATCTATATCTATCTCAGCACATACCATACAACCCACCACTGCTCTATATCTATCTCAGCACATACCATACAACCCACCACTGCTCTATATCTATCTCAGCACATACCATACAACCCACCACTGCTCTATATCTATCTCAGCACATACCATACAACCCACCACTGATCTATATCTATCTCAGCACATACCATACAACCCACCACTGCTCTATATCTATCTCAGCACATACCATACAACCCACCACTGCTCTATGTCTATCTCAGCACATACCATACAACCCACCACTGCTCTATATCTATCTCAGCACATACCATACAACCCACCACTGCTCTATATGTATCTCAGCACATACCATACAACCACCACTGCTCTATATCTATCTCAGCAAATACCATACAACCCACCACTGCTCTATATCTATCTCAGCACATACCATACAACCCACCACTGCTCTATATCTATCTCAGCAAATACCATACAACCCACCACTGCTCTATATCTATCTCAGCACATACCATACAACCCACCACTGCTCTATATCTATCTCAGCACATACCATACAACCCACCACTGCTCTATATCTATCTCAGCACATGCCATACAACTCACCACTGCTCTATATCTATCTCAGCACATACCATACAACCCACCACTGCTCTATATCTATCTCAGAACATACCATACAACCCACCACTGCTCTATATCTATCTCAGCAAATACCATACAACCCACCACTGCTCTATATCTATCTCAGCACATACCATACAACCCACCACTGCTCTATATCTATCTCAGCACATACCATACAACCCACCACTGCTCTATATCTATCTCAGCACATGCCATACAACTCACCACTGCTCTATATCTATCTCAGCACATACCATACAACCCACCACTGCTCTATATCTATCTCAGCAAATACCATACAACCCACCACTGCTCTATATCTATCTCAGCACATACCATACAACCCACCACTGCTCTATATCTATCTCAGCAAATACCATACAACCCACCACTGCTCTATATCTATCTCAGCACATACCATACAACCCACCACTGCTCTATATCTATCTCAGCACATACCATACAACCCACCACTGCTCTATATCTATCTCAGCACATGCCATACAACTCACCACTGCTCTATATGTATCTCAGCACATACCATACAACCACCACTGCTCTATATCTATCTCAGCACATACCATACAACCCACCACTGCTCTATATCTATCTCAGCACATGCCATACAACTCACCACTGCTCTATATCTATCTCAGCACATACCATACAACCCACCACTGCTCTATATCTATCTCAGCACATACCATACAACCCACCACTGCTCTATATCTATCTCAGCACATGCCATACAACTCACCACTGCTCTATATCTATCTCAGCACATACCATACAACCCACCACTGCTCTATATCTATCTCAGCACATACCATACAACCCACCACTGCTCTATATCTATCTCAGCACATGCCATACAACTCACCACTGCTCTATATCTATCTCAGCACATACCATACAACCCACCACTGCTCTATATCTATCTCAGCACATGCCATACAACTCACCACTGCTCTATATCTATCTCAGCACATACCATACAACCCACCACTGCTCTATATCTATCTCAGAACATACCATACAACCCACCACTGCTCTATATCTATCTCAGCCCACACCATACAACCCAACACTGCTCTATATCTATCTCATCACATACCATACAAATCACCACGGCTCTATCTCAATAATTTGTCTATCATCCTTCACTCAACTCGAAAATCCTTAATAACAAAATCTTTTCAATTGTACCTCAAACACATGCCTTATGATCCCTGATTGGAACGAGCTTCAGGAGCTCGTTCTGATGCGGTGTCATAAACTATTTTTGAGACAAAAATGGAAAAACTTGAAGAACGACTTTGTGAATAGCGCGAGTTGGGTTTGGACGTTTCATTGGGGGAAGGGTAAATTAGTTCATCACTACCTTCAGTCTATCTTGTTTCGAAAACATCTTTCGTGCTGGTGCAATTGTGCTTCTTTTGAACTGTGTTTCATTATGTGGGAGAGAAACATTCGATCCCACACAGCGGGATCTCCAAATCTGTATTATAACTTGTCATTATATATTCCATATTGAGCTCCCACCTTGTCGAGTAAGTGATTTAAAATGTTGAGATTAATTGGGTTTTACATGTTAATATCCACTACTCCCGTCACGTCTTCAAATCGTATTAAGATTTAATAAACGAGCGCATGAGACTGGTATGTAATGTAAAACTAATTATGTTAAAGAGATTACATTCTCTAAAATCTATTCACTCATTTAATTACATATTATTGTTATCATGCTGAGTGATATTCTTAAGTATAATATTTACAACCGCTGCTTAGAGATAACTATACAAAATATTTAACAATTCGCCAAATAAAAAAACCCAAACACGCCTAGAATTTAACAAACATTTCAAATGTTATTTATTTTGGGTTGTGCGGTGTTACTCGTTCAGATCATGAAATAAATGTTATATTTTAAAATTGGTAAACATGGTGAAAGATTCTGTGTGCGCAATTGCCCATACGTTCGTCAGGATGGAATACAGTTGTTTTTCATAATTGTTTTGTTACGAAGATAATTATAGTTTGTTAATTAAAACTAAAAGCTGGCATAGGATCAATCATCAAAAATTTAATTAAGGAAGCACTGGGTACCACCCGGTGCTTCATTAATTAAAATTTTGCTGATGATGATTTTTATTACCTGGTAAAGCATGCATGGACATTACGACCAATCCACCGCGACTGTGGATACCGTCCCAATTAGAAGCAAGACCTAAATTTAAAATGGAAACTAAATTTCTTGTACGAAGAGAAAGCCGCGTCGTTCTCCAAGAAATATTTGAACTACATGTAATTGAACAATAAATCATCCTTGAAATATTCTAAATCGTACAACTGTTCATCGATAACTTAATAATTTAATTACAGACGGAGGACAATTCGTTTATTCATTCATATGATAAATATATCCAGTCGTGTTTGGTCCATTGACTGAAACCTTGCGCTTCTCATGCTTTTGCACAGAAGACGAATAATTGCCCGAGTGAAAATTAGGCTCTATGTTACGGTTGGTTTATTTTGATTCACTTTTCACGTACTTGAATCGCATGAGGCAGAGTACTGCTATCACAAAATCGGACAGATAATTTAGTTAATTAACGCCCCTTTTTAAACAAATTTACCGCATGTTTTTCATTAGTTTCACCTATAAACTGAAGATATCGAAACAGTCTTATCTCTAACGAAGAATATTTATTTAAACTCTATTTACTAAAACAATAAAAATGATGGAGAGCCTACAATGTGATAAAAAGTTTAAAGGCGCGTAAACTTTTGTCACGCGAATTTAGATCTCCTGCGACATTTTTCTGTCAAAACGCCAATTCGACAAGATATGCTCGCCGGGCATTATCCGCAAACATACGAAACTGACCCCAAAACAAGGGGTCAGGCAACAAATAAGAGAGAAAAATTGACAGCAAGGGAAGTACCGGTCACGTGCACATATTCTTCAGGAAATTTCCTACAAACACACACCAAATGTTAATTGTATTAATTAGGTCCAAAAGTCATCTCATCACCCTCTTTTTTATCTGAAATGTTCATCAATAATGCAAGATGTCAACATAATGCTTCAAACGTTTATTGAAACAATTTATTTTCCCATGGCTGTTTAATTTGAGAGATTGCATCACTTCCGACAACATTTCAAGGCGGGTATTTATAATTCAAATATTTATTTCAGTCATACCGAAATTCATCTGTTGTGCGAATCACGTTTCAGAACACACATTCTCTTACATGTCTGTGCGATTAGCATTGCGAAAATTAAAGTATTTTCAAACAACAATCAAATGGAATGTTTGTCCAGAGAGTAAAACAGAAATACAGTTTTTATTTGCTGTTTTTTAAATGTATGGCGTCGAAATTCTGGGCCTGTCACGTGCGTCTCCGTTGAGGTAATCATTGGATCAAACCTCAAATATTGATGGAAAGTAAATATCACTAGGCGAAAGCGTGTTATAGTAAATTCCATCAAACCAAATTTCGAGTTTGATTTTTTTTTAACTTTTTTCTGAACCTGGTTTCAATAGGGGCGTAGCCAGGATGGAAGATGCGGGTAGACACATACCTTCTGTTGCTCCACTTTATACTCACCTTGTGCTAGTTTCAGAGTGTGTATCCACATCGGTGAAGCTCGGGGGTCTTTTTGTATTCCTCGGCTCAATAAACAAAAGTTTCCGTGCCTATTAGAGCACCCTGATTATTATTTTGTTTGAAAAGGAAGGTTCCAGAACAAGGGGGATAACTCTAGCAAAATGACCCCAGAAATATCAAGGTGAGAGTATGTGAACCAGTTTTAACGATTTCAGGCAAGAATTTATGTAAGGTTGACACTTTTCAGATAAAGTGTGGGGTGGGGCGAGTCCACAACCCCCATGGTTACGCCACTGTCTGGTCATTAATTGTGTTAAATGATAAGGCAAGGAAAACGAATGATGAGACTAAGGTGAAGTAAGTTCTAACACTACTTTCTTGCTGGACAGCTATAATATGTGTTATAGCACATTCAACGAGAATTATATGAAAAGTCACCTATAATGTTAACATAAAGATTGCCTATACGACAGTCAGAGAAATCGTATTAACTCCTTGCATCACCCATAACAAGATTTCTCTTGCCACTGAAATAAGTGGAATGTGGTCACATTTATTCAACTTTTGTCTCTGTAAATGGAATGGATTTTTCCACCAATGGTTCCTTGTGTTATATTTAGATGACTTTTTCATCAAATCTTGTCATGGCTGCTTCATAGCAGCCATGACAAGGTTTGATGAAAAATATCTTGAAAATACTCAGCGGGTTGAGAGTTAACCTGTTCAAGACTGTGTTGACGATTTCAACAGCAAATGTGTGGATCGATTTTCCATTTCTGATGAGTTTCTGAGAAAATTCAAACCTGCATCCCCAAACAGCCAAAGACTCAAAATAATTCAAAACCTCTTGATCGTTGTCCGAAAGATAGTCTGCAATATTGAATGCCACCTTTTACTTCAGCACCTCCCAGTAAGAATGACATTTTGTATTTTTATTCAAGATTGGAGAAATATATGTCAAGGACTGCAGTAGTTTTTGGCATTAAACAACCAACGCAGTAGACTGCCTTAAACCTTCATATACTTTTGCAAATCTGTTCCGACTACTAAATATTTGGACTTGAATAATTAATTTGTTGAAAACTGGTTCATTGTTTTAACTGGAGGTGTCCCATCTGATTTCTATTGCTCAGACGTCATCCATTGAAATTTTACGATACCACTCAATAATTTATGCTAAACAGCAGGTATGTGAATCGACTCCCATGTAACATTAAAACATACTGTCATCGTCCGATATTATCAGAATGTACGAGTATGCCGTATCACTTGACGTCCGCTCCCAAGACACTTCTGGTTGTTCAGATTTTTTTGTCAATTGTATTCAATAAAAGTGTCATAATACAAATACCGTTGTATCCACTGACGCAAGGTCCAATGAACGCAACACAAAAAATCTGTACTTTGTAACTCCTAATATTATTTTGAAAAAAAAACACATCTTGCATCAAATCCTGTCGAGGCTGCTGTGATGCAGCCATGACTGGATTTGATAAAATAAACTCACAAACATTCAAGTCAAGAAATCAGTTAGCAAAAGGCTGATTGAGTTTATAGAGCAAATGTCCATTAAAAGGCCTAAGTTATACCTATTCGTCTGATTTAAAAAATTCGGGCTTATACAAAAATATCCCTCGGCAGCCGACAAGGAGTTAAAATAAGTGGCACGCAACTTTTCATACGATTCGACGAATTCTGACTTCACAAGCCCTTATGCGATCAATGTAAAAAAGAATGTTGAAAATAGGTTTCATTTACATTTATCAAGGGAGGTAATTTGAGTTAAATATTCTTTGTGAGCTCACATCAGAAACTTGTGGAGCATCCACGTCATTGCAAACACAGCTATAGATTGACTGCTGGATGGTTGTCGGTGGATTATTTCGTCTTCGGCAAAGAAGTGAGCCAATATTTAGTCAAAGAGTTTTGAGGAGAACCTTCAAATACAGTACGGGTGGCGTGAAATATTACTAAGAAATATCGGGAAACATTTTCGATCGAAAATTGTTTTCTTGTATGTTGTCCTGTAACATTTGTTTACCAGGAAATAACACACGACCAACCGCATGTGTGTTAAGTCGACCCAAATGATTTATTTGTTCATTGGGTTTCATGGCATTCTTATAGGCTAGGATTATACCATATTAAGGTGGAGGAGTGTCGATGAACTACAAACAGACATAAATAAGCTTGAACCAAGACGCCCCGTCTGCCTATCACGTTCCATTAAGTAGAGATTTACGTGGTCACGTTATTTTAATTTTGCTTTGGTTGTACCAATTTTGTTTAGAGTGAGAAAATGTGTATCTATCAATCTTGATAAGATGAATGTCTGAGCCATTTCAACAATGCTGAAGCCAAAGTCAACTGACGTATACTCTTATCCTTAACATATATATTTTTAACCGATATCCACCCCTGGTATGGGTCCCATTGTGGTACAATGGCAACGAACCGCTAAATGGCTACAAGTAAACTAAATATTAGTTTAAAATAGCGTACAAGACATATATGCACACTTTACAGGCTCTTAATCACAATATGGTTTGTCACGAAACGATGATATATATGACGTGATATTGGAACTTAATAATGACTGCGTTGGGGAAGCTTTACCCATCTCCGTAATCCCATATATGTTCCCCATTAAACACAAATCAAAAAATTATTAAAAAAAGTATTAAAGTGTTTAACGGATAGTAGTCTGAAATCTATTCCGCCATGCAATACAGAAGATGCTCTGGAACTGGCAGCCCGAATAATAATGAGCAGAAAGAGAGAGGAAGGGGGGGGGGGGGAGAGAGAGAGAGAGAGAGAGAGAGAGAGAGAGAGAGGGGGGGGGGGAGGAAGTAGATCAGATAGGAAGAGGAAAAGATAACGATAGAGGGAAAAGTGAGAGAAGGGGAGTCTTAAAATCAGAGAGCGAGAGGGGAAGGTATAGAGAGGGTGGAGACAAGATAGAAAGAGGGAGAGAAAGAGACAGAGGGCAAGTGAGGGAGGGACAGAGTCTTAAAATAAGAATGAGAGAGAGAGAGAGAGAGAGAGAGAGAGAGAGAGAGACAGGGAAACAGAGAGACAGACAGAGAAAGACAGAGCCAGAAACAGACAGAAATGCAGACAGAGACAGTGACGGAGAGAGAGTCTAAAAATTGCAGCTCTTTCTTGACAAGAGTCTTTTGACTGTCGAAAGAGTCTAAAAGTGGCGGTTGTTTCTAGTCAAGAGTCGTTTGCCTGTCGAAAGAGTCTAAGAGTGGCAGTTGTTTCTAGTCAAGAGTCGTCTGCCTGGACATGCAGACGACACTTGTCTAGAGCAGATGTCAAGCTATAAGTCGTGAAAAGTATGGTATGTTCAATAGATTCACTCTTTTCCCAAGGCTTGTTCAAATTACCTCCCCCGACACCTAGTTTGTTAATGGTATCGCCATAGGCCCTGCTCTCTAAAGAAGAAAGACAAGTCTATTGTGGGGTTTGAGAGGGGTTCAGAATAAATTCAAACCTACAACCCGTGGGTTGTGGTGTTGAAGTTTTACTCTTCCACTTTACCTGTGCATTGTGTATTAAAATTATGATATTTATTCAAGCAATTTACACCTACAGAGAGGCAGATTGCGAAAAAACAAAATGATAACATTATATTATAAAACATTCAAACAAAATGTGTTAAAAGTGTGTAATAAACTCAAAAATACTTATACAAGGAACCGTCATGTAGAAAGTTCGTCTTTCCTTTGTTGGAAGAAGCTCCGGATCATGTTACAGGTGGGATTAGATAGCTGGGGAATATTGTTTCTCATTATAAGGTTAAATATCCCTTTTGTATTCATATACTGGAAGGTTTCGTTCTCCTTATTCATTGCTCTAAAGAGTTCTTTTCGCCTGTGGTCATAATTGATACATTCCATAATAAAGTGAAACTCATCTTCAATCGCCCCGAGCCACAAACCTTGCCAAGTCAGCCCTCAACCGGGATAGGGGGCTGAGAGTGTCTCCCTTTCACGATTGAGAGACTGTGGTTGCTGAATTCGTATGTATCAAATATGGCTCAATGTTATAGTCGTCCTTAACCCCCTGCACACTGATGTCAAAATATTTAAATTTCAGGCAGAAAAAAATTCCCCATAATGCATCTAGAAATTTAACCAATTTAATCTCATTGAGCTCTGTCAAATGAGATTGAATTGGTTAAATCAATGAGCTCTGTCAAACAAGATTAAATTGGTTAAATTTCTAGATGCATTATGGGTAAAAACAGCTTTCTAAAATTTTGGTATTTTGACATCAGAGTGAAGGGGGTTAAATAGTCTATACGTCCTCAGTTTATTTGTCTTTCCATTTCTGTTGTCATCATGAATGCCAGAAATGAAATTAGTTTCATGACGAGTCTTTAGCTCTTCTAGCATATACTTATTTTGGTGATTCCGGCCAGCATTAAGTATTTGAGTTTTCGGTTTTATAATATTTATCATTTTCATTTTGATAGGTTTTAGGAGATCATATTTGTTTGCATCTGTATATGCCTCGCCAAGTAATGTTTTAAGAGGCAACGACTCTAATTTATGCAGATATTTGACTTGGCGAACCGTGGCGTCAATGGTAACTGGATAGCGTTCTAATTCTGCACGTACCGCATGATTAGATGAACTTTTACTCACTCCAAGTATCAATTTGCAAAATTTGATGTGTACATTTTCACAAGAAGAGGTTTGTTCAGTTTTATTAGTCAGTTCCAAAGCCTATATTTCACTGCCGTAAAGTAAAATGGGCTTAATCAGTTTGTCGAATAATTTAGAATACACGGACACTGAGGGGTGACATGTTGACTGAAATGAATTAATAAGGGCATATAGCGCTTTTAGGGCTTTGATGCTCTATTGACTAGCTCGAGTTTGGACGAGTCAAAATGGAAATCTGGAGATAGCTTGTGTATTATGAATTGTGATAATAACCATTATTGTCTGTTAATCCCGTCGGGTTCTCCTGGTCAATGTGTGTTGATCCAAAATGCCCCCAGCCCCCCCCCCCCCCCCTCTTCACCTACGCCGAAATTTGTTGTGTATTTTGTTGGACTCCAACAATTTGAAATTGTTTATATTATGATTTTCTATCAGAAGAATTCCAGTTTTACTTTGCTCAGATGGTTTTGCGTTGTTTCGTAGGGTTTTTGTATCAGTCCTGCCCACACACACTTTTTCGTCACATTTGTAGCAGGAAATTCCATCCACCACATTCCTAGATGTGCTTGTGATTTTTGCAATTAATACTCCCAGTGAGGAAGACCACAATATAAAACTGTACTCATGGAATACACAGAAACTATTAAACAATTATTTATGACCTTAAATATAATAACTCACAAAATAAGTCAATAGTAAGACATTGTAATAAAGCTATTTTATCAACTTGGACGAGGGCGCGGTGGCTTAATAGGTAGAGGTGCAGGCTGCAAGCCGAGAGGTCCTCGGTTCGAATCCCACCTGCGGCAACCGCGTTGTGTCCTTGGGCAAGACACTACACCCCCATTGCCCACCTGGGGGACGGTGACGTTGTGTACCAAGGCGTACTGCACGTCGATGGTGCACTGTCTTCAACCAATGCTAACCCTGTTTGTGTGGAGTTAGCATGTTGGGGGGGGGGGGGGGGGGGCTGACAGTTGCTCGCCGTTGCTCGATGGTTCTCTCCGGGTACTCCGGCTTCCTCCACCCGTGAAACTGTCGACGTGTTGATTAGCCATTGTGCAGAAATATGTGACCTTAAACACCAATAAATAAATAAATAAATAAATCAACTTGGACGCCCTCGGCTTACAGAATTCACGGATCAAGTTACACGAGTCAGACTGATGATTTTGCATAATATAGTTCCTTTGTCTGTACGCCTCTGGGAAGTTTGCGTTTAGTTCAACTTCTCAATCAATGTAAACAATTCCTTCCTCGAAGATTAATAGGCGGTGCAAACCATTATGAAGTGCACATAAATAAATTTCATAGACATTGTTTGTCAAGAAGCACCTGCCAAGCTTTCAGTTATTAGCTGTATGTGGTGTTCCATAGATTCACTCTTTTCTCCCAGGATTGTACAAGTCGTCTCCGGAGTTCCAATGTGTTTTATGTGCCAGTAGGCTGCCAGTAGACACGCCAGTAGGCACATAAAACACATTGGAATTCAGGAGACGAAGTGTCTGTTTGTTAGTTGCTTGAAGTTTACCGACACTTTCAACAGCCAGGTTCATGCCGTATTGAAACACCGAAAAGCATATAATAGAATGAATACCAACTCCCATTCAGTACGTACAAGAATCAACTCATGCAAGAAGATTTAAGATTTCATGAGCATCTGGAAGCGACTTATATAAACATAGATTTTATTGCAGCCACTCAATTCTCTGTTTTTGAAACACATTTCTGTTAAATAGACAATAAACCACTAATAGGACAAACAATATTGACTCTCATATTGTGAAAAACACCGTGTGCAAAGTACAAGACATCAGATGTAACGCGAAATTGTTTAAATCTGGCATTAAAAATACTTGAACAGGTTGAGGGCTAGATTATTTTTGGTGGTATTAATTTGTTATTCAACATTAGTTCTATTACAAACTATTGGAGAGTGACCACACGCACTATCCACTAATTTGTAATAGAACAAATTCACATGGACAAAGTTTTAGTTTGAATGAATATAAAACAAAAGCAAGGAACACGTTTCTTTTGCTCCGTTACCCTCAATTTTTGAAAGCCCTGATAGTGGTTTCTAGCACTGATTCAGTCAAAGAAGAGGAATGGTCAGAAAACACGACATTACGAAGCGATAAACGACGTTGCCCAAGGGGATCGAATGTGAACACAACAACATGACACAATTTCTGAATAGAAGTGGAAATAACTTTTACAATCGCTGTTGTCCGAATGAATAAACGCCACCAACAGACGGCGGGAATACCTGGAGAGAGCCGCCGATCAGCGTCGTGATTCTGTCAAACTCCCCAAGTGACTAACGTGACAGAAGCAGAGTTATGAGGGGCTGAAGGCGGGCACACCCTGCTACTTACAGTGCCTTTTAGTACACAGCGCGGTATACAAACGTTGTACAGTTAAAACTAGAAGTCCTGTCATGAAATGCGCACAAATAGCACGTTGATATGCGCGTTAATGTACGTGTTATGGCCCACGTAAAGCTATCAAATTCTGTACATATGGCCTGTGCACAAGCAATGTTTCAGCCAATGGACCTCCGGGTAACCCGGAGGTGCATTGGCAGAAACATTGCATGTGTTTGCTATGAGTAACCAGTAGAACCTGCCGTACTTTGGATGCCATTCGATGTGGAAATTGTACGCAATTCCAACGCGCAATTAAGCCTAGATAAGTACACTATTCGTGACAGGACTTCTAGTTTTAACTGTAAGGTACAGTATAGTATAGTCGCCGTGGACTGGTCATATTCCGCGCGTGGGCTGTGATGTCCACGCAAGCATTTACCAGTAATACAAATCATCATCAGAACAAGTTTGATTAATGAAGCACCGGGTTATACCGGGGCGGGTTGTACCGGAGCGGGTTATATATACCCGGTGCTTCATTAATTCATTTTTTGATGATTATTCCTATAAGTAGTTTATGGAATATAATATTATTGCGTCCGTGGAAATATTGCCCACCCGTGGAAAGTGACCAGTCCACGGCGGCCCTACTATATTACTTGATTTGTTGGGATGTTCTCATGTGCACATGTGATACGCGCCTTCTGTGTGTCAACGTGTCATCTGTAGATGACATCTTAGTGAATAAAGCGTCGAATGGTAAAATAAAATACTGTACTTGGTTTTAGTACGAAAGGAAACACCAGTCAAAGCAAAGTAATAAGGGTATTGGACTAGATGCGATTTGTTAACTTTGGTTTACAAACTAAAGAATCGTTACATGATTAAATCATCTGACACGTCCATATAATATACTAGTCAGTAATCTGTCAGTGAATTAGGTAAAGGCCTAAGACGATTTATTTATTTATTTATTTATTTATTTATTTATTTATTTATTTATTTATTTATTTATTTATTCATTTATAGGTGTTTAAGGTCACATATATTTGCACAATGGCTAATCATGACCTCGACAGTTTTCAGGGAGGAGGAAGCCGGAGTAGCCGGAGAGAAGCACCGAACAACTGTCAGTTCCCAACATAATAACTCCGCACACGCAGGGCTAGCATTGGTTGACGACAAGCGCACCATTGACGTGCAGTACGTTTTAGTATACAAAGTCACCGTGTTCCCACGTAGGCAATAGAGGTAAAGTGTCTAGCCCAAGGACACAACGCGGTTACCACAGGTGGGATTCAAACCGAGAGGGGCGCGGTGGCTCAGTTGGTAGAGGAGCAGGCTGCAAGCCGAGAGGTCCTCGGTTCGAATCCCACCTGCGGCAACCGCGTTGTGTCCTTGGGCAAGACACTTCACCCCGATTGCCTACCTGGGGGCACGATGACGCTGTGTACTGAGGCGTACTGCACGTCGATAGTGCGCATGTCTTCAACCAATCTAACCCTGCCTGTGCTGCGGTGCAGAGTTCAGAGTTACGATGTTGGAGAGCTGACAGCTGCTCGTCGTTGCTCGGTGGTTCTCTCCGGGTACTCCGGCTTCCTCCACCCGTAAAACTGTCACGGTCACGATTAGCCATTGTGCATAAGTATGTGACCTTAAACACCAATAAATAAATAAATAAATTCAAACCGAGAACCTCTCGGCTTGAAACCTGCACCTCTGCCTACTGAGCCACCGCGTCACCTTTCCAAGATGATATAACTCACATACTGATGAATATGAAGATTCGACCTTAATAATAATTGCTGGGTATTTGGTTTAATTTGAAGACCATTCCACAAGAATATTGCATAGTTTTTCAAAGTAATTACCCACAAATCGTTAAAAAACGTATGTAAACTAATAATAACGTTAACTTTCCGTCTGTCGTCAACCTCCACTTTAATCGAGGATGAGGATTTGACTTCAATTAGAAAAATATGTTTTTCAAGTAACCCATATATCCGTGCTCATTTCTAAACACCGAAACCTTGGTAATTTGGAACTACATACATATTGGAACTAATCGGAAAACGAATTTTAAAGTTCTAATGTGACATAATTTATGCCATATCCTGAAAATACGTTAGTTGAATTGACATTTCCATGTGTTCCGAAAGCCTTGTTACTTGTTCAATGTATTGAGACAACAGACAAGACTCTCCATAAGTTGTAATAATGAAGAGTTGGGCTTAAAGTCGAAGAAATAGAGAGTAATCGCGTGACTGGACTGGTTAGGTGAACTAATTCATGAGAGGTGAGGGACGTAGTACAAACACGAGTGTTTTACAATATAGTCCCTCGCCTTGAATGAGTTATTTCACATAATTCAGTCCAGTGAAGCGATTACTCTGTTTATTATTTTCATTATTAACGATAATTATATTATTTAACCCTTTACCTAACGTAACGACCCAGGCTATTCTCAAAAATCGCCAATTAATTTTCATTATTTTTTCATTTTTTGTCTCTAAAACATAGGTTATAAGAATGAAAATAATAGCTATTCAAGAATTTGTTTTTGCACGTGTCGTCTGCTTGTTCATATTAGAAAAAAACCCAAAAACAATGAAGTCCTCATTACACGGACGGCAAAGCGTCTTCGTTTGCGCGCACGGAGTCATTACACAATTGTTGATTGCATAATTCACAAGTGAAGTAATCGTTTATAATCAAACCCGGAAATCCCAGTAAATCACACTTTGGAAAGTAATAAAACCTCATAACTGTTGTTCTTGAAAAGTAATGGGCCTGGGTCAGTTGGTCGTTGCGTGCTTTCGAATATATCATGTTTATGAAATATACAATATTTCGAAATTCTTCCTAACATTCACTCTTTATCCATGAATAGAAGGAATACATTTATAACACAATTGTCTTACTAATACTCTCGAACAAAGTACCTTCCTCTACATTTCACCTTTAGTGTTCTCTTCCATTCGATCCACAGAATTCCATACAGCTCGAATGCTGGAACGTCAGCGAAAAACGTCGCAACTCAGTAAGACCCCCACCCCCAAGATGACGTCGAGTCAATCAACGCCGTAAAGTCAACTCCCCCGCACTTCTTTGATAACTTTTAAGGACGTGAAAGCTATTACACTTTGACTGCAGTGAAGCGTAACAGATTCCACTTCACTAAAAACGTCGTGAAATTTACCTTGCATCAAAACCAGCAGCATGATAATAACACCAAAAACTCGGTACTTATTCTTTGTCAGTAGTAACTAAATTATGCTGTAAGTGTTACATTTGTACTGCCCGAAAATGTTCACATGTTCAACATATGTATTTTTCACAGACGTCGAAGTATACTATTTAAAAAATCGTTATGCGCGATGTTGGAAAATTCAAAACCTTCGAAAAAAGTGTTTTGTTGCGCTTTGTTGTTTATTTATAGTAACCCCCTCCCCCACCCACACACCCACCCCAAGATGGCACCCGCTCGTTGCTCCCAACATGACATATTAAAATCCACATTTTGAATATTATCTTGTCGTGAAGAACATCAAACGCGGTGTAGAAAGTTTCCCGGATAACTTCTTTCCGTAACGCCTCAAAGTACCAACGGTTAGTATGAATAACAGACATTATGCAGCAAAAAGCTACGGTCATCTACATTAACCCTTTGAACACCAGCGGCCATTTTTCCAGTCAGGAACATAATACGTCATAACGTCATTATATAGGATGGCTGTTCAATAAATATTGTGGAGTAGACCAATCAGTATTTTCAACATGCAGCCCCAGGCTGCACGTTGAAGATAGTGATTGATCTACCCCAAATAATGAATATGGACTCTTCTAGTTGCTGCTATTGAACTGGTGTGAGAGATACCACTAGAGTTCAAAGGGTTAAGTTTAGTGTTCACTGTTTCTCATAACTAGCGTTGACTGTTTCTAGAAAAACTAAGTAGTTGTAGTTTTTGTTTCTTTTCATTCTGATTCACTAAAGATGGTTGAAATCCTTAGCCGTTTATACTTCTGTATGTATGTTCAGTACTGCGATCATAAAGCAGTCTATTTCTAGATTTGATCACTATACAATTACACTGGTGCCCAGGGGTTCGGGATTTCTTAAAATAAAACACTCCGAAATAAAGACCGGGGAAAAAAAACAAACAAACTAACATCGTAGATTCAATATGGTCGCATTTCAGATCGAAATATAGATCGAATCGCAACGCGATCCGGTCGAAATTTTCTGTCCGATTTTGTGCTCATAATATTGTACAGCTGCGAAATAATAACACTTTGCCCCCCTCCCTCCCCAGGATCAATGAAACAGTGTAACATTTTTCAAACATTTTCTACGACATGGTGTTTCCGTAATAATAATAATAATAACACTTTTGCCGGCCGCTGGTTTGTCGCGGTTCTCGGGTGAGAAGGTCTTGGTTACCACTGTGCTCTCAACTGCCTCCCTATTCCCACGCTTCTTCTCTCTTCCTAACGTTCGGAGACGAACTGCTTGATGACATCCCTTGTCCCGTTCTTCCCAATCTCTCCGATTAGCATATTATCCCTCTCATTTGAGTCTCCCACTAACCACATGTCCTTCATTCTCCCATCCCACTTCCCCATGATACTCCCAGTGAATCTTATTCTTTTAGCCTGGTATTTTGGCCATTCTAGAAGAAAGTGTTTCAGGGTCTCCACACCGCCTAAATTACACATCTGGCACTCCTTTACACTGTTTACTCCTCAGGTCCAGGGAACGCAACCTCAGCTTGAACAACAGTGACCACCCCAAATGTTAAGCCACCCAAAGGCCTCTTTGATTTGACCCCCTCTCGCCAATTAAGGTTACCATACTCCATGTCTCTTTCTCTGACAATATTTTTACCCTGGGTTGCTTCTACGTCTAGGTCCGATATCTCCAGTGAGTAGTTCTCTATTAGCTCTCTCACCATCCACCCTGTCTTGGTATTTGAGTTGAAAATATTCTGGAAAATTACTTTACACCCTCCTCTGTAGGGGAGATTTACCAAATAATTAAGATAACCGAGTTTCAAGAAGTCTATCCTGTCCTTGATCCGCATCCACCCAAACTCACCCCTGATTGCTTCTAGTGCTGCGGCATTACCCGACACCGTTATCCACCAGCCTGCATCGTTCTGAAGGGTTTGCAAGCTCTTTACAGCCGTTTGGTTTAGGGGTACCACTTCCGTACCATATGTTATACTTGGCAAACCCACAATTTCCCTAATAGTTTTTCCCACGAAAACCTTATTGAAACTATTTCTCCCTATAAGTTTCATTTGGTTAAGGATTCGCCTCCCCTTCAGAATCAATTGTTTTGTGTGATTTCGGTAGATGCCTCTTCCTGTGATGTTTATAATTACCCTCAGATACTCGTAATCACCTGTCTCTCCTACACTAAGAAGTTTGCTGCTACCTTCCGGAATACAAAACCCCCTCACTCTCCACCTTCGAGTAGGGTCCACTTTACGGCCCACGGTTATAACTTTGCTTTTGCTTTCATTTAGTTCGAGTGTACATTTGTTCCCACATTTCCCAACAATGCACAGCATTTTCGCTAGCCCCACTTCGTTTTTTGTCACTAGCACCATATCGTCTGCAAAACATAGCCCTGGGATCTTCAAGTCCCCAACTGCTATCCCCTCGTCGCTACGCAGAGTTCATCTCCTAAACCTTTGATGTACAACGCAAAAGGAATTGGAGAAAGGATACACCCCTGTTTTAGACCTATCTCCATAGGTACACGTTTCGTTGTTAGGTTACCTAGGCTAAGTGTTCTCCGTACATCTTTATATAACGCTTTCAGAAATCCAACAAACTCGCCTCCCAAGTCCAGATCCTCAGGCTTTCGCCACATACCCTCCATCCATACTCTATCGTATGCCCTTTTAACATCCAAAAGTACCATAAACATATTTTTCTTTTTTACCTTCGCAGATTCTATTATTTGGGCTAGCGTGAAAAAGATGGTTATTTTCCAAATGTTGAATTTCGTCCACCCCTCCCGCGTTTCCATTCCTTAATTTTGAGATCACATTTCGCACCTCATCGGTTTTAACTTTTCCCAGTGCTTGACTAGTTCTGATGCGATTTGATCTTGATCGTCTGTATCTCTGCCGTCTACTTTAATCTACTTTAATACTCTGTGAGTTACTTGCTTTTTTACGCTTATTCACCCATTTCCAAAAATGAACTCGACCCCCCATGCCCCCGACCCCGACCCCCCCCCCCTTTCATTCTTATCGTCCTAATAAGACTGCTATTTCTCACTCTCCGATTATCGTCTTTAATCTTATTCACTTTATTTCGTGCTCGTTGATATTCTTCCTTTGTTACCATGGCCTCGTTACTTTCCGCCCCCTTGAGGTTTCTACTTCTCCTGTATGCAGCACATTTAGCTTTTCTTCCCTTTATGGTCTTTTTCAGTTCTTCGTTCACTCTGTACCCAAGTTCCCTTGTTGACACCTTAATTTTTCCTACACTTGCCTTTCCTGCCTCCACTAGGCTCCCAACTATGAGGTCGGCCATTTTCTGAACACTGGCCCTCTTATGTACCGTGCAAGCTTTGGTTTCAATTTTTCTTCGAACTTCGCCCAGTTAGCATCCTTTTTAAGTTCCCAAATATCCTTAAAGCTTTCTTTGCTTCTTACTAGGTTTTTGGCCCTGATCGTCACTGTAATCAAATTGTGATCACTATCCAACTCCCTTTTACCCTCATCATCCACTTCTACTCCTGTCACCTCCCTCCATAAATTAATATCTGTGAGAATATAGTCGATTATTGATTTTCTGTCGTTCCTCTCCCAGGTTCATTTCCACTTACACCTCGCGTCCCTGTTCAGAATCTTCAGACCGAGCTCATTTGTAAAGTTCAACAGCTTTCTTCCATTCCTGTTGACTTTCTTGTCCCCGGTCCCTATGCCTTCTTCGTTATCACCTATGTGCCCATTGAAGTCACCCATCAGAGTTATACCGAACCCCTTTTTTTCTAGCTCTTGGATATATCGAGTCATTCCAACGAGGTTTGCTTCTCTCCACCCCCAGTACACAACCCCAAGGGCAATACTTTTGTTTCTTAGATTGATCTTTACCCATCCACTTTCTTTCGATACCTCAAACGAGGTGCTGACATCTACCAGGTTTGTGATCAACGACGTTTAAGTCCTCTTTAATGTACATGCCCCCCCCCCCCCCCCCCCCTGCTGGCCTTCCGTTCGCCTTACACCCATCCACCCGCGCCCCCCGTACTTGGTCTACCCGTTCCTTGTGTCTTAACCACGTCTCGATTAAGCCCATGACATCAAAGTCCTCTGCCTCGAACAATGTATCAATTTCACTTACTTTCCGGTGGAGACCCTGGATGTTGCTATAACCCACTTTCAGGGTACCGAGATTCATTGGCTTCCACCTGCTGATCCCATTGTTTTCTGACGGTAGCCTTGGTAAACTCATTCAGTACCCATCGCTCTTATTCACCCACCTGTGTCCTTTCTTGCTATACTCGCCTCTGGCCTCCCATCCTGTTCCACTCCAAAAAAGGCTCCGCTACCCGTATAATTTTATTCTCCAATACCAGTGTCCCCGTCCTGCTAAGATGCAGCCCGTTACGCTTGTACATGCTCGTGTTACCCCAAAACGTGTCCCAATGGTCGATAAAGGGTATTTTAATGTCAACACAGTAGTCCTCCCACTCCCCATTAAGCGCCAAAATCCTTGAGATCCGTTCGTCCCCCCCCCCTCAGAGAACAGGAAGGACCCGAATACAACTATTCTTGCTTTCTTACTGAGCTGTTTGCTGATTAAACCTCTGTACGACTCCATCAAACTCACTGACCTTCTCTCCCTCATATTGTTGGTCCCCACATGGACCACCACTATCGGATCGGATCCTGACACTACCACAATACCATCTACCCGTTCCCTCAAATCATCCACCTTGCCCCCAGAAAAACACAAGACTCTTCGATTAGAACTATCAGTATCACAAACGACATTGTCAATCCCACGTACAATGCTACTCCTCGCAACAATTAATTTTCTTCTTCTTCCCCCGTTCCTATATCATCTGCAACTCGCCTCGTTTTGCGTGTCTCTTTCTCTTCATCGTCCTCCTTACCCCATCTGTCCTATCAACATCAGCATCAACCTATCCCCTCTCAATGTCCCCCTCACTCTCATCCCCGGGTGTATCGGAATCTGAAGCACTGAACCTGTTCTCTAAATACCGTTCAGCAAACTTGGCAGCCATACGCCGACTCTGGCCTCCTGGCTCTACGCAGCCCTGTCCTGACTTCACCTTCCGAATTTTCCTACTGGATCCCCCGCCTCAGTTACGCCCCCCACATCAAGCGTTCTTCACCCCCCCCCCCCCACGTTTCCTGCTTCCCAGTTTCCTCCTTGAGTCCACAACAACATTCCGTCCACCTTCCACCTCACCATCATAGGTAACCTTCAACGGTGTGACTCCAGATCCACCTGCCCTCCCCAATCTCCCCTTCAGTTCCTCAATTTCCCGCTCGAGTTCAACACATTTCTCTAACAACTGTAAAATATCCCTGCAGTTCGCACACACCCCGCTACTGTCCATTGACCGACCACCACCATACCTCATATCACACTCTCTGCACGCCTCTGTATCCTCGATCTTCCCCACCTGCACCTGCATCCCTCGACACACCTTCCCCTGACCCCCTTTAGTAACCATACTTACCCGTCCAGCACTTACCATTCATGTTCACAAATATAATATACCGGGCCTAATGACCGAAATCGGCAAAACACGCGAAAAAAGACAACTGACGTAAATAAATTCAAACACGGAAAACCTATTACCTAAACTTCCTTTTTTACCCTATAATCCTCCCACAGCACACATACAAACTAAATATATAAATACACTTTCCTGATATAAAACTAATAAAAAGAGAAATACTTATAAACAACTCTGTATAAAAATCTTGATTTCTTTTCGGGCGTAGTATTCAAGCCTGGTGATTACACTACAGTCGAAGTGGATTGGTCGTAATTCACGCGTGGGCAGTGATGTCCACGCATGCGTTTACAAGCTAATACAAATCATCATCAGCAAAATTTTAATTAAGGAAGTACCGGGTTGTACCCTGTGCTTCATTAATTACATTTGTGATGATTATTCCTGTAATTAGTGTTTGGTATCTTATAATATTGCGTCCGGGGAATTATTACCCTCCTGTGAAAAGTGACCAGTCCACGGTGGACGTACTATACACAGGGTGGTAGATAATTAATTAGATAAAGATAATTAATAAGATGATGATGCCGTCGATATCGGTTCGAAATTCTCGGTCCCCATTTTTGCCCACAATAGTGTTGAATTTCACCAGTTGAAAATGAAAATAAAAGAGTATCAGATGCTAGTATCATTTGACGTGTTGTAATCCAGCTTTGATGAATTAAAAAAAAAACAAAGCAATGTATGAATGATGTATCCACGAACATCCTCAAATATAAATCAAATGAAGAGTAAAAGGATTTTATTTTTCTCATTGTGCTCCAATGTGTATGAAGAAGCTTAAAAAAATTATGCACGCAATAATTGTTTTAGATTCGTTCACAAGTCGGGTATACCGGTGTTAATGTGCCACAACCCAAATGAAATTACATCGCGGAGAGATACAGCTGTGCTACTCCAATATTGTATGCATGCCAATTCGTGTTAACAAAATACGTCCATTGATTTCAAGTTCACAAAGCCTCTACTTTCTAAAACTCTTAACGGGACAGTTCAAATAATTAACATGCCGTACAAAAAAAAAAAAAAAAACTGGTGGTATTAATAAGGTTACTTATAAACATGAGTGGGAGACGTTTTACTTTGATAAGCATACTCGGGACTTGTTTATAGCTACGGTACTTGTGTTTTGAAGATGAGCAGTTATTGATTGCTTCAGGTCCTCAACATTTATGTAGACGTTATCGTGTAACTGATATAGCCTTGTTGTAGTTTTATCTAAGATCTCTTTGTTGATATTGAACTGAAATTCAACCAAGAAGTGTTTGTGATAGAAAGGTAGATAGTGCACAAAATATTTCATTGAAAAAGCCCCAATGATCGGAACGAACTATAGAACGGTGACGGTTGCAACAATATCTCCCAACTGCACTTGCAATATCTGGAGTTCAAGGACCAATACTGTAAAACTATTATAGCTGTACTTTTCTGAATTATATGTTCTATTTATTTATCTCACAATCGGGGCGTTTTTACACAGTTACGCAACTAAAGTTTAATATATCTGGGGCCTTGTTCCAAATCCGTATCAAGGGCCTCTGATACAAGCGCGTGATTCTGCTGTTGCCAAAACAACGGCATTAATATCATTTTTCGATCGCTTCGCGTTTTTCCCTTCAGAGAAAACAATATTAGGTGAGGCGAAGCCGAACCTAATATTGTTTTCTCTGAGTCGTATATAACACTGTATCTGCCAGCTAAACGCCCTGCAACGTATTTATTATGCACGGCGTGCTAAAATGTCACTAGGGAAGTTGACTCAACGAATAGTTCAATTATGCGCACTTTTCGGCAAATTGGGCTGGTTTGTAGCCTATTATTGGGATTTTCCTGAACGCTTGAGTCGAGGCTTCTCTCTAGAAGTAAAAGGATTTGCTTTCGCTATGAAATGTGGAAAACTCCACCTCAATAAACGATGAACGGCATATTGTAAACTATAATAAACCTTTATACCAATAGGGATATTTAATTCACCAGTAATTATTGCAAAAGTAACAACCAAATTCACGTTGACGAAACACACAGTTGCTCCACTTCGCAAGACAGTATTCAGTAAAATGAATCCCTGTGACGTAATTTTCTCTGAAGTGTAACGTCATCACTGACCTCAATATGGAGATCAATGGACGCTATTCTATTTTCAATTTGCGTCTTTCCATCGATAAGGCAAATGAAAAAGTTCCTCCTAAAATACTTTCATAACACATTTTGTGGTCAATATTGTGAGATAAATTTATCATCACTACAGTGTGTGTCTCCGGGAATTCTGATCAAGTCTCGTTGTAGGCTCAGAATCGCATTTCGACTCGCCCTAACGGGCTCGTCGAAATACTGTTCTGTTCCTACAACTCGACTTGACCTGAATTCCCGGAGACACACACTGTGGTGATAATCTGTATTAACTAGAGAATTGTAATTTGTTGAACAAATTACGGGCTTTCCCAACTTTATGAAAAGGCAAACTGTATTGTACACAAAACTATCGATCAGTTTTGAAAACAGAAAATTTAGTGGAAATCAAAGATTTTGTGATGCTACTAGTTTTTATGCAGCCAAAACAGATATTTGAGATACAGCAGGACACCAAAACATTTAACACAAAATTTGCTCTTCAATAATTACAGAATATTTTCATAGAAAGTAAAACAAGCGATGTCCTTTGTGGTTTGGAAAAAATTAGTACATATGAATTATGGGCGTACGGGCCAGGGTTTCATGAAGGACTGTGCCCCAACCCACCCCTGTGTCAGTAAGGAGCCGATTTTTTGGCCAATATGCCAGAAAAGTTCGGACAATTTAGTTGCCAGAAATGACCACACAACATTTTGGTTTTCCACACAAAATGTTGTTTTCCTATCTCATCACTTAGAAGTTGCAAGTAAACTGACCATTATACTGTACAAGTTGATTCAGTGGAACCGTATCCACGTTAATATTATTCATTTATAATCACACAAGTACACATAAAGAGCTCTATTACTGCATATTACGGGAGCACGGTGGCTCAGAAGGTAGATATGATTGTTCCAATCCAAGAAGTCCTCGGTTCGAATCCCGGCTGTGGCAACCACATTGTGTCCTTGAGCAAGACACTTTATCCCAATTTAATTTCCCACGGGTGGGGGGGGGGGGGGGCATGATGGCGATGTGTACTATGCTAACCCTGCTTTTGTAGAGTTAGTATGGTGGGGAGTCTGAGTCGCTTGCCATTGCTCGGTGGTTCTCTCCAGGTACTCAATGGGAGGGAAACCCTTTCTCCCTCCCTCCCATACCCACATTTGGCATTTCCTCCTGAGATTCAACTTTTTCGGGCTAAAAGGGTTCATCCCCCCTCCCTGAAAAATAGCCCTGTATGCATATGCAATGAATACCTGGACTTGAATAAATACCTGTATTGTGGTCATGATATAGCTGTAGATGTTGAAAGTGACCTTAAATATCAATAATTAATTTAATCTGTATCATTTTGTCTGTTTGTGAATGTGTGGGATTTGTCAACAAACGAAGGTAAGCTTCCTACTCCATGATTTCACAATTTTTCCAACATATCTGTTTCAGATACAATGAAATGCATGTAATATGAGTTACTGTCACACACAAATTAGTTGTTTATTTGATATGGTTTAAACCATCTGGAGAGCTAGTGTACACAGTGATGGGTACAGTTCAAGTCAAAATGAGTTGATTAAAGGGATGTTGAACAGCTTGTTAATATTTCTTGCATTACATTACTACTTTGCTATTTATTGACAGAAGGATTTCACAGAGGGTTTCCCTGAAGTTATTTATTTATTGGTGTTTACGGTCACATACTTATCCACAATGACTAATCGAGACCGTGACAGTTTTACGGGTGGGGGAAGTCGGAGGACCTAGAGCGAACCACCGAACATCACGAGCAACTGTCAGCTCAACATTCTAATTATGTTCAAGCTCCGCTGAAGCAGGGTACCAGCGGTTGAAAACATGTGCACCATTGACATGCAGTACGCCTTAGAACATGGCATCATCGTGCCCCATCTTGGCAACCGGGATAAAGTGCCTTGCCCAATGTCATTACGTGGGTCGTCCCAGATAGGGATCAAACTCGGGACCTCTATCATAGAAGTCAAACAGTCTACCACTGAGAAAATGTGCTTTCTTTCCTGGCGGTATTCATATTTTTACGGCCAAACTGGTGTTGGATAACACGGAACACCAAAACATATAACACAAAATTTGTTCCCCATTGATTTTTGAAAGCAGTTATGGAAAGCTCAAAGAGCTCTTTCCTTTTTGTTTTTGCACAAGTGAGTATTCACTCAAAGTCATTTTTTGCAGAGAGTGCTATTTTTAAGTGGCCAAAGTACATGTTTCATTAAGTCCCAGAACATAACTAAAGCCGGATTTATTGATTAAACATCTCTGCATATAGCAAAACAAAGTGTCTCAAATTAACCCATTCCAAAATGATAGTTAGTAACCAAAGTTGGATAATTTGGATATTTCCAAATGGTACACTTATTCTCACTCTCATTGTGCTTGAGGGTAAAATCTGAGATTGAAAAGGTATACCAATCTTACTCAGGGAAGGTGAGTACAGAAAAGTACGAAATTAATCCGAAAATGAATTTTGTCTGACGGTACTAATATTTGTACGAGCAAAACTGGTACTGGATTTATTTATTTATTTATTAGGTTTTAACGACACATTAACAGCCAAGGTCATATTATGTCGGTGACAGCTGTATGGGTAGAGGAAGCCGGAGTACCCAGAGAGAACCACCGAGCAATGACCAGCAGCTATTTATTTGTTTATTTATTGGTGTTTAAGGTCACATACTTATGCACAATGGCTAATCGTGACCGTGACAGTTTTATAGGTGAAGGAAGCCGGAGTACCCGGAGAGAACCACCGAGCAACGACGAGCAGCTGTCAGCTCTTCAACATCGTAACTCTGAACTCTGCACCGCAGCACAGGCAGGGTTAGATTGGTTGAAGACATGCGCACCATCGACGTGCAGTACGCCTCAGTACACAGCATCATCGTGCCCCCATGTAGGCAATCGGGGTGAAGTGTCTTGCCCAAGGACACAACGCGGTTGGCGCAGGTGGGATTCGAACCGAGGACCTCTCGGCTTGCAGCCTGCACCTCTACCAACTGAGCCACCGCGCCCCGACCAGCAGCTGCTAGCTCCCCAACATAGGCAGGGTTAGATTGGTTGAAGACATGCGCACCATCGACGTGCAGTATGTCTTAATACACGGCGTCATGGTGTCCCCATGCGGACAGTCGGGGTGAAGTGATCGGGACATAATTGGAATATATCCGACAGATACAATGTCGGATATATTCCAATTATGTCCCGATCATGCAAGGCAGCAACTTGAAATTCTCTGAATGTTTCCTACTGTCCCTGCCCGACAGTTTAGTATCTCTGACAAGTGCCGAGACTGCGTGGAAATACCGTGAATCAGGTGGAAACCGAGGGCACGATTCGTCCCTACTTTATTCTCAACTCAACGACTTTTCCATTCATTATTTACCTGTCATCGGCTGAGTTAGGTATTATATTTGTCTATTTGATGAACTTTTCAACCTTAACTATTTGCGGCTTCATGTAGCACCACTGAAAGGCCACTGCACGGTTACCAATATATTCAGGGATTGATTTTACGAAAATAACAATTATTCCGACTATACCCACATGGGAACTCCTAAATATGCCAAGGGTTAAACTTTTGATAATCACGTATAAAACAGAAGTTGTCATGCTATGCTTGCTGCATGCAGGCAGGCATAGAAAACATTCAGCGCTCAATGAATTAGGAATGGAGTAAATTGTCACTAAAACCTACGAAATTCTGAAAAAAATGAGTTTTTTTCGACGGCATCTATCATTATGCATCTGAGACAGGAATTACGTTAAACTTTACAGCAACCTTATAACAGAAAATATTCTTGGAATTGAACTGTGAATTCGAATTTCGAAAGCATTTTCGGATATTCTATTCCAAACTACCACTGCACGCTTATCAATATTCAGTGATTTTATGAAAATTAAAATTATTCCGACCATACCCATATGGGCAGTCTCGAATCTGCCAACAGTTAAACTTTTAATAATGACATATAAAACAAAAGTTGTCATACTATGACTGCTGCATACAGCCCTAGAAAACGTTCAACGCTCAATCAATTAGGAATGGAGTAAATCGTCACTTAAACTTACCAAATTCTGAAAACGAGAGTTTTTTTGGACTGCACCTATCTTTATGCAAACAGAACGAGCATAGCGTTAAACTTTACAACCAAACTTACAACAGCAAATATGCTCGGTAGGCAATTGTAAATACGAACGTGTAAATCATTTTTCGATATTCCTTTCGAAAATGGAAGAAAAGTGAGCTCCAAATTAGCCAATTTTATGAAAAATTTTAGGGCACTCAAATTCAAGGCCCGAAAACTGGGTGAAGGTTAAAACTTTGAATAAAATATATAACAGCAAAATCGTTCTTGGATGAAGGCCCAATCCTCTCATGGAAAAGGTTTTGATACAATATGGCTCCAGTGCTGAGAAAGTGCATGCAAACGTTGGCGAAAATAACAATTATTCTGACAGTACCCTTATGGGAAGTCTCAAATCTGCCAAGGGTTAAACTTTTAATAATAACATATAGAACAAAATTTGTCATACTTTGACTGCTGCAAGCAGCTATAGAAAAGATTCAGAGCTCAAGCAATTAAAAATGGAGTAAATCGCCACCTAAATTTACCAAATTCTGAAAAAATTGGAATTTTTTGGACGGTACCTACTTTTATGCAACCAGAATGGGGTAGGGTTAAACTTTACAAACAAACTAACAACAGCAAATATGCCCGATAGTCAATTGCGAATACGTACATGAAAAGTGTTTGAAATTAACCCCTTCCAAAATGATAGAAAAGGCAATCAAAAATGTCTAACTTTGGCATTTTCAAACGGTACTCTTGTTCTCGGCCTCATTGTGCTAGAGGGTTAAATCTGAGATTAAGAAGTAAACAGTAACTTTCTTCCACAATCATTGTTGCATCTACCCATACCAAAATAATTATTATAACTACCTTGTAATTAGAAAAAATTGCTCTTGAAGTTGGCGAAAATAACAAATATTCCGACAGTACCATTATGGGAAGTCTCAAATCTGCCAAGGGTTAAACTTTTAATAATAACATATAGAACAAAATTTGTCATACTTTGACTGCTGCAAGCATCTATAGAAAACATTCAGAGCTCAAGCAATTAAAAATGGAGTAAATCGTCACCTAAACTTACCAAATTCTGAAAAAATTGGAGTTTTTTTGGACGCTACCTACTTTTATGCAACCAGAATGGGATAGGGTTAAACTTTACGACCAAACTTACAACAGCAAATATGCTCGATAATCAATTGTGAATACGTACACGAAAAGTGTTTGAAATTAACCCCTTTCCAAAATGATGGAAAAAGCAACCAAAGTTGGCTAATTTTGGCATTTTCAAACGGTACTCTTATTCTCACCCTCATTGTGCTTGGGGGTTAAATCTGAGATTAAAAAGTAAACAGTAACTTTCTTCCGCAATCATTGTTGCATCTATCCAAACCAAAATAATTGTTACAACGACCTTGTTATTAGAGAAATTTGCCCTTGAAGTTCGTCAATTTTGAAGAAAAATTCTATAGTCATGTCATTTTTGGCCAGTGGGGGTTAAATATTATGCTCTAAATGTGTGGAAAATTTGAGCTAAATAAATGTAAACAATTTTGAGACATTCGAAAAATGGTGAAATTTTGAAGGTTTTGGCAGAATATTTTGAAAACACGCGTTTTCGCAGATATAACGATACCGCATTTCACTAGTTTTTATGGCATTACATAAGTGTGCCAAATTTGGTCAAAATCGTACAACTTGTTTTCGAGCAGTTCAGCAGACAAAATTCAGGGAGGAAAGAAAAAAAAAAAAAAAAAAAAAAAAAAAAAATAGAGAAGAAAAATTTTGAAAAAGAAGAATCACAATAGTCTTTCCCAAACTGGGTTTCGGAAAGCCTAATAAATTGCCGCATCTTTTGAATGCTAGTGATCCATGTCAGACATTCACATTCACTTGCAGAAAATACAATTCGTTGAAATAAAATTGTAAAGGGAACACTGCGCATTCAGTTGAACGCCAGGTGTGTCAGTATTTTTTTCAAAATAGAAAAAATGAGTACGTTGTATTAATATGTTGTTGCCGGGAAGGTTTCAGCTCTGTTGAAATGAACAATAATCATATTCATGTGAGAGCGACAAAGTGTGTGCAATAAGGCAGCGGTATTGTCTCATATGTCACGATTCGTTTATATTTCCAGTTCTGATCACACACGCCGAGGTTGAGTGTCAATAAAAGTGACGTATGACTTTTAATGTAATGCACGTGATATTAATATTTAAAAACTGGAGCACTGTGCATACTTCACATTCCTTGTCGTTATTACATTTTATGGGACACAAGTGTACGGTTATAGTAAAATGCTTCAACAAATTTATTTCTGCTAAACTAATAATGTGATGTAAGCAAAATTGTGTTTATGTAAACAAAACATCAGGCACAATATCAATATTAATTGATGTTTATATTTTATATATTCTGGCGCTAAAGTTGGTTGGATCGAAACAGGATACAGCATTCCGTATTCGGAGATTATTTCAGACAATGACACACAGTTTGCTGACGCCCTGTTGGAAAGAGCTTAGGAGATCGCGTTCAGCAAAATCGCGCATCAGAACATTTTATTACAAAAAAATCTAAAAAAAACAAACAAAACAAACCAGAAAAAATAAAATAAAATAAAAGTAAACAAAAAACCTGAAACAAATATAGATATATCACATGAAACGTCGTTAATTTCGACGTAACAACCCATGTCTTATTTCCTGATTATCAACTAATGTCTAATCGGCGCGTGGTCCCATAGTAGCAGCATTGTATTCTTGTGCGTAGTTCACATGACGTCAATTACGACAACAGGTGCAAGTAAAGCGCATTCATGACGTCATAGTGTGAAGCGTCTGAGCCAACGAACTGATTGCAGGTTGTTTTGGGAGAATTTAGCGACAATGAGTTAAATAAAAAGTGTAAAAAACATTCGAAAATTCATGTGTTATACAGAATCTTTAACTCGTATGTTTGGATATAAGGTTTTTTGAAACTCGTTTGATGAATTCGATTCACAACTCGCCTAAAGGCTCTTTGTGAATCAAATTCATCAAACTCGTTTCAAAAAATTTTATATCCAAACATCTCTCGTTTGAGATCCTCCATATATTGCCATTGTATTACATACTATTATTATGTTTAAACTATTGACTCAGAAAGTTATTTTCCACACTATATCACATAATGATATTAATGACATCTTTACCTCCATACAAATTCGAGCTAGGGATCGGGGTGGTGCCGCAACACACATCCGCATTCACTCATTAAAATTTAGTGTCGACAAACGTTTCGGGCAGTTGTGTGAGAAGCTAACACGGTACAAAGCATGACGATCTTGACGTTTCTGAAGACAAGTTCGCCAAAACATTTCTACGGGTACCGCAATATTACACCAGAGAGTATCAAAATCCAAATGTTTCCCAGTGAAAATCGTCTTGGGGATGGAGACTCCTGTTCTGTCCACTTCTAAACTGAAAGTTGATGATGAACATCGATTTGGAATATATCTCTGACTTATCACGTGTTCTCTCTTTAATATACGCATACGTACTATGGTGAGTTGGCTACAAAATAAGAGCTTTTGTGTACCATAACATCGACTTGTTTTGGAGAGTTACGAACTTTGATTAAGGTAGGGTGTTGTAACAAGTTAGGCAAGCAACATTCAATGAATAATGAACCAGGGTGTACAAAGTTCCAGTTTAAAATACTACATATAAACAACTTTTGGGTAGATTTGTTGTGTCGAGTGAGGCCATAGACCAAATCCAGGTCAATTATTTAATGACCTGCCCCTTCTCAGTTTATGACGACATTTACCAAGCTCTCTGGCCACCAGTCTACTTCTATAAGAATTACACGCTGTTATGGGCTGTCTGTTTATCCATTGCTTGTGAAGGTTGCTCGCAAATAACCGTGAACGCAATGTGATGTACCTTCACTAACAAAGATGTACAGATATTATTTCGTGATCCAGTTATAGATATCCCAATCAACGCGGATTTGATTCACCATGAAAACAACAAGCTGTAAACACAATTAGAGGAACTACATGTACGCGGCGTAATCATAAACCCAGGGATGTGATGAGTCTTCTTTCCTCGCGGTAAAGACACCAAAAGTTCGATCCAGTCGACTCAGCTTTTCTAGAATAAAAGGTGCATAAATTTGAAATGAAAATTTAAAATAGTAGAATTTCAAATAACCAGAAAGCAGTGTGTGAAGTTTTATAATTGTCTCATTTATAAATATGGAGTTAACCCTTTACCCAACGCAATATATCAAAATTGATTATTTTAAATATCATTTTTTAAAATTTTTCAAAACATTTCAACAAAACCATATCATGTGGCTCCTCGTTGGAACGAGCTCGTCGAGCTCGTTCCAACGAGGGGTCACATGATATGGTTTAGTTGACATTTTTAGAAAAAAAACAATATATTTTCAACTGCTGAATTTGCATATTACGCGGGCGGATGAGGCCGATTCGTTGGGTAAAGGGTTAAAGAAATCACAAGGTAGTGTTTTTAATGAAACAAAAATAGGCTAAACTTTGAAGTGACGTCAAAACATCAAAATGGCGACAAATGGACCTCTCGCCCCAAAAAAGAGATCTCTTATTTTTTAGCTCTGCAATGTGCTACAGAAAAGGAACATTTATGGTATTTTTCAGATTCGATCGTCTGAAATTATCTGGTGGTCGGAGACGCGAACCGTAGGTTCGCTCTTCCGACCAACTGAAATATTCCAGACGAATGAATATAAACATGGACGGTGGGGTATTTAATGGCAAGGCTGATTCTAGGCCAGAACAGCATCGAAATCCTGATGGAACTAGAGTATTGACTTCAGAGATTGTGTGTGTATGTATGTATTCTGCTAGACAGTCAACAGTCCATACACATTCAAAGTCCTTCCAATCAGCAGGTAGTTGTGGTGGATATCGATACCAGGTAACGATTTCCGGAGCGGAAATTAAACTGCTATTAATTAACAAACAGACCGTGGCATTCGTACCATCGACTACTTTTTATCGTCAATAATTATATTGTGATAGAAAGTTAACGAGGTATTAAGATTGATTTTAACCTTTTCAGACCTTGCTTTACAAATGGTATATCCAGTGCTTGTTTAATTCTGTTGATTAATTTTAATGAGAATATTTTTTATTTTATTTTCATACGGTTTTCTTATCCCAAAACAAATCGTGTTCCCACTCCCACTCGCTGGAAAATGCATTCCACTCCCATCATCATACTCCACACTTAGCGATGGCGGACTATTTTTTTAGTGGTTGCAGATAGGTTGAGTTGAATTATTTATGAAGAGTTGTTTTGAAAAAACAAATAAGGAGACAATAAAATAAATAAAAAAGTTCATTGTTCACTGGATTCTAGTACGATTTTATCCTCTCGTGTGCCTCGTGAAATAATCCTCCACACGCCCCACTAAAAACCATACTCGAATGCGAGCACTGTACTATTGTTTATATCTTCAACACCCAATTCATAGTAAACCTAGTGATAGTAAAGACACACAATTGATAGTAAACCTAGTGATAGTAAAGATACCCATTTCTGAGAAGAACACACGACACCCAGTTGATAGTAAACCTAGTGATAGTAAAGACACCCATTTCTGAGAAGAACACACGACACCCAATTGATAGTAAACCTAGTGATAGTAAAAACACCCATTTCTGAGAAGAAAACAGGACACCCAATTGATAGTAAACCTAGTGATAGTAAAGACACCCAATTGATAGTAAACCCAGTGATCGTAAAGACACCCAATTGATAGTAAACCCAGTGATCGTAAAGACACCCAATTGATAGTAAACCTAGTGATAGTAAAGATACCCATTTCTGAGAAGAACACACGACACCCAGTTGATAGTAAACCTAGTGATAGTAAAGACACCCATTTCTGTGAAGAACACACGACACCCAATTGATAGTAAACCTAGTGATAGTAAAGATACCCAATTGATAGTAAACCTAGTGACAGTAAAGACACACAATTGACAGTAAACCCAGTGATAGTAAAGATACCCGTTTCTGAGAAGAACACACGACACTCAGTCGATAGTAAACCTAGTGATAGTAAAGATACCCATTTCTGAGAAGAACACACGACACCCAATTGATAGTAAACCTTGTGATAGTAAAGATACCCATTTCTGAGAAGAACACACAACCTGACCAAACATACAGCAAAAATCATCTTAATTGTGTGTTCACCTAGATCTGCAAAACCGCCAACACCAAGAGTTTCTCGGGACCAAATTGCTTCCCCGTTGTAGTGACGTTTTAGTGTATTGGGAATATATTAGGGTGGGGTTGGGTTACAAAGTAATGTTTGGATCGAGCGAAGTATCGTTTGTTTTATATATTTCTATAGACATTGCTCTTAGCATACATGTGTTAACCCTTTGAACTCTAGTGGTATCTTCCATGCCAGGTCAATGAAAGCACCTGGAAGAGTCTATATTCATTATTTGGGGTAGGCCTCGGGGCTGCACGTTGGAAATATTGATTGGTCTACCCCACACATTTACTGAACAGCCATCCTATTTCATGACGTTATGAAGTATCATGTTCCTGGCCGGAACAGCGACTAATGCCTCGTGAAATAATCCTCCGCGGGCCACACTCGAGAACAAAAATCGTACTCGATTCGGAGCAGTGAACTCTTGTCTGTATATTTAATTTGAGGGCAAATCAGATAACGATTTCGATGGCGTTGTCGCACAATTACTACTCCTCTACTGATTACGTAATTCTGATCGGATCCATGTTGTGTGTTCTATTTCTTTTGAATTCAACAACACGTTTATAAGTTACGGACATACATGCTACTTAATTATTTATGCATTGATGCTTAACGCCACATCAGCATTCATGGCCATATCGTGGCAAGGTAGTTGGTATATATTATATACTGGCGGAAAAAAGAAACGCAGGTTCAGTTTTGGTAATATAATTTTTTTTATCGGTGGATCAAATGTAGTAAATTTTGGCAAATAGCTACATCAGTGTACTGTGGGTTACAATTCATTCAACCACAACCACGTACGACGCTGCATACTTTCAACAGCTTTTTCGACCGTGCATCTGGGGCAATCCCAAGTGCTATGGGCTTGAAAATCCTACCAAATTGAAGTGTTGAACAGTTCACATCGATTTCACAACATACAAAATGCCACGAATGTCCGAAGTTGATAGGGGTAGGGGTAGAGTTATTGCTCTAATAATGCAGGGCCAATCGAAACGTCTCGTCGCCCAGCAATTTGGGATCCGTGAGTCAACGATAGCTCGTTTTGTTGGGCGTCTCAGAGCCACAGGAAGATAAACTGGCCGTCCCAGGAGCGGACGTTCGCGCGTTACGTCGCTGCGTCAAGATAGAGGCATACGTCTCTCATACCTCCGTAACCGATTTCCGACGGCGACGGAGACGGCGAGTCAGGTTATAGGCACTCGTGGTCGCCTAGTTTGCCCACGAAAGTTGGGAATAGGTTGAGGGAGTTCAATTTAAGGTCATGACGTCCCTATGTTGGTCCGCAACTTACACCCAGGATATGTCACCGTCGATTGCAATGGCTGCGAGCACATACACCAGATCGGTTTCACTTAACCCACTGGAGACGTGTGTTATTCACTAACGAGTCTCGGTTAACGCTTTACAGGTCAAATGGTCAACAACGTTGCTATCGACGTCGAGGTGAGCGATATTCTGATTCATGCGTTAAGGAAAACGACAGATTCGGGGAGGATATGTAATGGCTGGGGCTGGGTGGACTTTTCATGGCGTGAAAACACTTCTCGTGGTCATCTGTGGCAAACTGATATTGGGATCAGATCGTGCTGCCTCGCGTCCTTCCACTTATCCATGTGTGTGACCTCACGTTGCAACAGAATAAAGCTAGGCTGCACGTTGATACGGCTTGGCGTGACATCCTCAACCAAAACAATGTCTCATTTTTCGATTGTCCACCCTACAGTCGAGATTTGTCCCCGATCGAGCATTTGTGGAACGAGCTGGACAGGAGGGTCAAGAAGCGCGTCAGCGTCCCAAATAACGCGCTCTGCTCACGCAGGTCCTTCTTCAGAAGTAGAATAACACCCAACAAAGGACCTGGTGTCAATGGTAAGGAGAGTTAGAGAAGCGACTGAAGCCCGGGGTAGGCATGCCCGCTATTGATTTTGATCAGAAAATCGCGTAGGGAACCCACATTTGAAAGTTCTCCATGCAAACGCCGTTTGTATTAAGACAACAAAACTCGTCAAAATTTAACAATGAAATAATCATTTATAACTCATTTGAAATATTTACCAAAGAAACAGACGCCACAGATTAAGAGTTATGACCATAATGTGTTGTTAATCGGCGCTAACCACAACATGGTCAACACTTCCGCTGACTGTCGAAGTTATGTCATAATTCGATAATTTTAGAGAGTAATTTGTCAGTGCCATGAAAAGAAAGCCAAAACACATGTTCTCTGCCATCGCGATCTTTAGCAGTAAATCAAAATGCAGAGATGACGGAACGGTTCGCTTTCCGATAGGACTGCCATGATTAATCGATTAATCGATTGTTGATCGGTCAGGGCGAAATCGATTAATATTTTTCGTTGTCGAATAATCGGTAAATTGAATCCCGCTTTAGACGTTTAATAATTAAAAGAAAATTTGATGCAAAAAATATTGTTTCTAAAGGTAAAGAGTTAAGAACATCAATGTTAAACCCCAAAGAAGCCGTTGAAGCATTTGTCTTTCAGGTACATTCATCAAAGCTTTGATGCTCTGAACTTTTGAACCGTCAGTGTAATAATCAAGACCGGTCGGCAGTTGCGAACTTCACAACTGCCGACCGGTCTTGGTTATTACACTGACGGTTCAAAAGTTCAGAACATCAAAGCTTTGAATGTACCTAAAAGAGGATCGTCTTCGTTGTTTTCCGGAGGTAGGTCAACTGACTTGAACTTTATTTTTTATCGACTTCAGAGAGAGGGAGAGGGGGGGGGGGGCCATCTAGGTACAATTAATCGATTATTATCGATTATTTGCGACGATTAATCGATTCCTAAATTAAAAAATCGTGACAGCCCTACTTTCCGAGCAACTGATATATACCAGATAACTGAATCTGAAAAATTCCATAACGATGCATTTTCTGTAAATCAAAGCTAGAAATGTTGCACAATCGGGAATTGCTTTGAACGACATTTTGATGACATTACAATGAGAAATGCAGACTCACCACACCCACAGTATTATGGTTAGGCCAGATAATTCACAGATTATGTAAATTTATTGATATTTTCGGACATTATAACGGGTGGAAGGAGCCGGAGTACCCACCGGCGAGAACCACCGAGCAGCGGCGAGCAACTGCCCGACTCCCCATCGTACTACCCCCACACTAGCAGGGGTTGCAGTGGCTGAAGACAAGTGCACCATCGACGACTTAGTACACGGCCCAACTGTCCCCCCAGGTGGGCAATCGGGATTAAGTGCCTTGCCCAAGAACACAGCGCAATTATCTCTGGCGGGGATTGAGCCGTAGACCTTTCGGTTTGAAGTCCAATGCGGTTACCATTGAGCCAACGAGCTCCCTCTCTGGTTCCATGTCCCTGGTGGGAAGTACATAATTTTTGGAATAACCGCAAAATGATCCGACCAGATGATATGCACTTGTAAAAAGTGCACATATGCAATCAGTTTCACTTGTGTTGTAATTACATGGATACATCAAGATTTTTATTGAGTAAACCGAATAGTGTTTGACAATTATTAGTTCATTGTTATCAAAATATTTACTTTTCCCGGTTAACGAGTAAAGGAACTACAACTGTCAATCGAACATGTCCTATGTTTTCATTTTACAGAAGGATCAAAGATGTGGTTTTCATTTAGAACTACGGACTTGAATAAAAATCCTTCGAATCTTTCACTTCGTACATCCACACACCAGAAGACTGATGCGTGCAAGTGTTTCGATTCGATGAACATTAGCACGTTAGCAACTCCAAACAGCAGCACCGAATGATATCACGAAGCAGCTAATGATAAACCTTTTGTTACCATTACCAAAATCACCTAATTAATAGGTTTGTATTCCCGGGCCAATTTATTTATTTATTTATTTATTTATTTATTTATTGGTGTTTAAGGTCACATTTCATCTCCATTGCCCGCGTTGGGGCACGATGACGCCGTATACTAAAGCGTACTGCACGTCGATGGTATGCATGTCTTCAACCAATCTAACCCTGCCTGTGCTGCAGTGCGCAGTTACAATGTCAGGGAGCTGGCAGCTGCTCGTCGTTGCTCGGTGGTTCTCTTCGGGTACTCCGGCTTCCTCCATCCGTAAAATTGTCACGGTCATAATTAGCCATTGTGCATAAATATGTGACCTTAAACATCAATAAATAAATAAATAAATTAAGGTCACATACTTATGCACAACGGCTAATCGAGACCGTGACAGTTTTACGGGTGGAGGAAGCCAGAGTATATGGAGAGAACCACCGAGCATCGACGAGCAGCTGTCAGCTCCTCAACATTCTAACTCTGTTCAAGCTCCGCTCAAACAGGGTTACAGCGGTTGAAGACATGTGCACCATCGATGTGCAGTACGCCTTAGTACACGGCATCATCGTGCCCCCATGTAGGCATCCGGGATAAAGTGCATTGCCCAATGACACAGCGCAGGTCGTCCCGGACGGGCTTCGAACTCGGGACCTCTAGCATAGAAGTCCAACAGTCTACCACTGAGCCACCGCGCTCCCAAACTCTGGCCAATACTACTATATTACTTTTGCAATCGTATTTTCTAGAATTGTAGTTTGTAGTTATGACTTTAAATGGGTTGAAGTGAACCATTAACATTTTCGAAGATGTGGCAATTTGCCAGTTGGCAAATTGCCATATCTTTTAAAATGCTAATTATCCATTTTAGTCAGTTAATTAATAGGTTAAAAATACAATTCTGGAAAATACAATTGTAAAAGTTTAATGTATTAGCTCCTGGTCACGTGATTAGTTAGGTCTCACCAAAGCTTATTTTTACAAGTGGGCAGTCCGCATTCCACCACTCGTAAGAATGTCCGAACGACATGCCACGGGTTATTAGATGTTTAGTTAATTCCCAATACGGTGTACAAATAAAGATCTTCTATGCTGCGTGCTTCTTATATTTCAACATCCATATTTATGTTATGTATCGACAGTTATAACGAGTCTATGTTGTTGAAAGAAATAACCGAGTAGGAGTAACTGCCGGGCATTCAAAATTACAAACTGAATTTGAAAGATTCCAGACAGGTCCCATTATATATAACTAATACTGAATTTCGGATTTAAATATTTTTGATATTCAGTTTTGTTTTATATTGTCAATAAATTTCACGTTTAACAGAGAGAACCACCTAGCGGTGGAGAGCAACTGTCAGACTTTCTAATTTACTAAATATGTTCAAGCAGACTAAGCAAAGGCTGACTATTAGTGCTCCATCGACTATCAATACGCCTTAGTACACAGCGTCAAAACGACACCACGGAGCAGTCGGTATTACGTATCTTACCCATGGACTCAATGCAGATGCATCGGGTTAGTGCCGTCAACCTCTCGGTTTTACGTCCAATGTCACAACTAATAAGACACCGCTCTCCTGACTGATAAAATACAAGTAGATTGAAAAGCCTAAATGAAATTGAAGAAGGATTGTATTTAACCTGTTTTTATCAGAGGGATAGATAGATAGATATTCTTTATTTCAGTATACATAAAAAAAGCGATTACAAATATATTTTTTTAAAATTGTTGGTATGCATACTGAGGGAGGTGACATAGCCAGATTGGCTGTCTACCTGTCACCCCCCTTAAAATTACAAACAGACATTGATCAAAATTGTTACAGATGTTTTACATGTAGCAGATCATGTACGATATATAAAGGGGGAATGGAACTCGAGTAATTTCATGGCATTGGGCCATACTAATGTCCCAAATAAATACTGTCTCACACCTTTTCCGGCTGGAGACAGGTGATTTCAATTTGAAGGATGGTAACCAGCTTGTCGTGTCCACTCCACTATTTCAGCTAGCACCGTGTTCCGGTGACAACTACTTGCAGTACAAGCATTGACAGCACACTTGGTTGGTATGTTTTAGCACTGAGTCCACGTCGGTTAGCACATTCGGGGAGTACATTTTGAAGAGTGCTCGACAAATGCGCTGACCGATGAGTCTCGCATCATAGAAAAAGGTTGTGGGGGTTTACCGACACATATCTGGGTTGTGCGCTCGTGAGATTAATCAACTGTTCTGAAAGATGTCTAAAAGATTATTAATAATTGTCTGTTGTTTGCTGTTTACGGATTCTTTCTTGAGTGTTGAGGAAATTCTTTGAAATAAGTTTGGAACGGGCACGAATAACAAGCTTGGATAGGGAAGAAAGTCTCTTCAATATTTCGACGCAACAAGAGTTAATCGAACTTCATCTTCTGAATAGGTAATTTGCTTCTCCGTGTTTTCAGCAACAGTTTGACACACATGCCTTATAAAACTGTATATTAAAGACATTGAATATCTTATTATTCTATAATTACTGACAATTCTATAAAGTATACGCGGGGGATTTATTACACGCTGATATCTTCATGAACACGAATGTTTGACAAGATTTAAATCAATAAACGGCGTGTTGGCCAAACAGTGACAATTCTCGATCGTTTATTATTGAAGATTTTCTGTAGAATTGATTTGAGTGGAATTAGCAATACAAAGGAATAACATGAGAAAACTATTTAGAAACGACGCAAATATAATAGTTTACATATTTGACTAGTTTGTGTTTAAAAATTGAAAATAGCAACCGTGTTTCATAAATTAATTATGTTAGCAGTGGAGTAGTTCTTGAAAGAGACTATCTGAAGCATATAGTCCCATATACCGTGTTTTTATTTCAACGCCCTATTATTAACCTTTTGAAACCGAGAGGCCGTGTTTCGGCCGAGGAGCACGGTGCGTCATAATTTCCTACTCGACATGTATTGTGCTCGAACAGTCCATGATGAAACAATACCAGAAATTACTGACAAAAAATGTAACTTGTGATCTTCTGAACACAATAGCAGTGTCTGAGTAGTAGCGAGTGTATGCATCATGTGCCCGGATGACAGCCTGAAACCCCTCCTCATAATGCTACCAGTGAGCCTTCTAATACCGTCCAGGGGCAACTGCTGCCATTCCTCATGCAATTCAGCTTCCAAATCGGCCTGATTCTGTATAGACAGGCCGATTGCTTGCATACGACGTCTACAGAAGGCCCAAATGTGTTATAAGGGATTCAAATCGGGGCTCATTGCATGCCATGGTAGCGTTTTAATAGCGTTGTTTTGAATCAATACTCTCACAGCATGGGAACGACGTGGCCTTGCATTGTCGTCCATGAACACAGAACGAGTAACCAACGGGTGGTTGTCAAAATGAGACACAACAACCGGATTGAGAATGTCCAAGATGTACTGATGACCACTGACATTCCCACGTACAGTCACCATATCAAGTTTACAATCATGAGAGAGGAAGCCCCAGATCCTCCACCATACGGAACAGTAGGTCTGATGTTCCTGGGCATGTAAGCAGTATCCCCATGCTTCCACTGATGACCAGTTCGGATAGTTCTGTTGCACAAACGCCTGTTAGGGAGCCAAATGGGTTGGTCGTCCTTAACATTCTTTGGTTTGTTGATGTTTTCGGACAAGTCTGCTGATGACAGAATGACTATAGCCAAGTTGCCTTCCAATAGCTTTGAATGACATGCCTGTTGCATGCATGCCAACGATTTGCCATCTTAGTGCCTCTGACAGTCTCCTCCTTGCCATGTCAACATTTATTGATAAAAGAAGCGATAACTTTCCTTGTTTTATACCCAGATATTGCATGTGGATGATAAGTGTTTTTGTGACATTCGTGGGAAGCATGCTTCACGTGGACGAGGGGATGTGTTTGGGGAACGCTATCAACCAGAAACATCATGTTTCACTGGATTAAATGTACTGCATGATATGGTAATCATTAAAACATAATAAGTAACAGCAACTTCACTGTCATGAAACATTTCGGGAGGTGCTTAATTAACTTTCAGGTGTATAATTTAAATTGGAACTTTGTCCCCTGTGGTTCATTGAATGTTGCTTGCCTAACCTGAAACAACACCCAACCTGAACAAAAGTTCGTTACTCTCCCAAAACGAACTCGAAGTTATGGTACACGGAAGCTGTTATTCTGTTAGTTTGCCAAATAAAGTGTATCAAAACGGTAACAGAGAGAGGCATTGGGGGGGGGGGGGGGGGAGGGAGGGGTGGTTGTGTTTTTCGCTGCCTGGTCCAAATAAACGATCAAGTTTTGAGAAATGGGTTGGAGATTATTTCAAGAGTTAACCCTTTACCCAACGAATCTGCCGCATCTGCCCTGTAAAATGCAAATTCAGCAGTTGAAAAAATATTATTTTTAAAAAAATGTCAACAAGACCATATCATGTGAACCCTCGTTGGAACGAGCTCGTCGAGCTCGTTCCAACGAGGGGTCACATGATATGGTTTTGTTGAAATTTGTTGAAAAATTTGGAAAAATGATATTTAAAATAATAAATTTTGATATCGTCTGCGTTGGTAAAGGGTTAACGGACAAGAGGTCACGAAAGAAATCTGACAAATTTCGAAATTTCTGATGAAATTCTCGGCCAGCGAAAAGTGCGGTCACCTGTCATATCAATACCATTGATTCAATTAATGGCCAAACTGAGTGCTGTCGGTACGTACACTTGTTGTTGCACTTAGATAATAACAGATTAAGGGGCTAATTACTGTTAATTTGTTGGGCTTAGTGGATCGCGAGTCTTCACAAGAGGCAGTGTTTAATCAGAGAACGTAACTTGTTGTTGCGCTTGGTTAATAACAGATTAAGGGGCTAATTAGTGTTAATTTGTTGGTCTTAGTGGGTCGCAAGTCTTCACAAGGGGCAGTATTTAATCAGAGAACGTAACCTGTTGTTGCGCTTGGTTAATAACAGATCAAGGGGCTAATTACTGTTAATTTGTTGGGCTTAGTGGATCGCGAGTCTTCACAAGAGGCAGTATTTAATCAGAGAACGTAACCTGTTATTGCACTTGGATAAGAACAGATTAAGGGACTAATTACTGTTAATTTGTTGGGCTTAGTGGGTCGCGAGTCTTCACAAGAGGCAGTATTTAATCAGAGAACGTAAACTGTTGTTGCACATGGATAAGAACAGATTATGGGGCTATTTACTGTTAATTTGTTGGGCTTAGTGGATCGCAAGTCGTCAGAAGAGGCAGTAATTAATCAGAAAACGTAACCTGTTGTTGAACTTGGATAAGAACAGACTAAGGGGCTAATTACTGTTAATTTGTTGGGCTTAGTGGGTCGCGAGTCTTCATAAGAGGCAGTATTTAATCAGAGAACGTAACCTGTTGTTGCGCTTGGTTAATAACAGATTAAGGGGCTAATTACTGTTAATCCGTAGGGCTTACTGGGTCGCAAGTCTTCACAAGAGGCAGTATTTAATCAGAGAACGTAAACTGTTGTTGAACTTGGATAAGAACAGACTAAGTGGCTAATTACTGTTAATTTGTTGGGCTTAGTGGGTCGCGAGTCTTCACAAGAGGCAGTATTTAATCAGAGAACGTAACCTGTTGTTGCTCTTGGATAATAACAGATTAAGGGGCTAATTACTGTTAATCCGCTGTTGTGGGTCGCGAGTCTTCACAAGAGGCAGTATTTAATATGAGAACAAAACCTGTTGTTGCACTTGGATAAGGACAGATTAAGGGGCTATTCACTGTTAATTTGTTGGGCTTAGTGGATCGCAAGTCTTCAGAAGAGGCAGTATTTAATCAGAAAAGGTAACCTGTTGTTGAACTTGGATAAGAACAGATTAAGGGGCTAATTACTGGGTCGCAAGTCTTCACAAGAGGCAGTATTTAATCAGAGAACGTAACCTGTTGTTCCACTTGGATAATAACAGACTAAGGGGCTATTTACTGTTAATTTGTTGGGCTTAGTGGATCGCAAGTCTTCAGAAGAGGCAGTATTTAATCAGAAAACGTAACCTGTTGGTGAGCTTGGATAAGAACAGATTAAGGGGCTAATTACTGTTAATTTGTTGGGCTTAGTGGGTCGCAAGTCTTCACAAGAGGCAGTATTTAATCAGAGAACGTAACCTGTTGTTGCACTTGGATAAGAAGAGATTAAGGGGCTAATTACTGTTAATCCGTTGGGCTTAGTGAGTCGCGAGTCATCACAAGAGGCAGTATTTAATTAGAGAAATACTTCATACCGTCGCGAGTGACTCGCGACGGTATGATTTATTTATCCGATTAAATGCTGTATTTTGTAACATTGATAACAGACACTGTTTTATTGGACTAAAGTAATGTATCATTACCACTTACTGACAGTTAACGTTGAAACCTTGTCCAAAAACTATTTCTAACACCTTATTCAGAAAATCATTGCGGTAGAGTATACTTCGTAAAATCGGCTATTGTCTCCCCCTTATTGCCAGCTGACGATGTCCTCAACTGGAATTAATAAAAAATGTATTTGTGCCGTCATTAATCGAGCTCTTCACTGCTGCTATGATGACTTTCCTTCACGCGTGAAAACTACTGTTTGATGCCAAAAGTTTAGCTAACGAAAATTGTTGTTGCCAAGTCAAAACTTTTATCATAATTCTTCAATTTGCCCCCCCCCCCCCCCCCGCTTCCCCTCCCCCACCCCTCAGCGAGAACGCTGATAACTACATCTGTAACTTAGTATCTGGGTTTCCACCGTAAGGCTAAAATTCTTCTGAGGACACTCACGATGACTGCCCTTCAGATTGTTTGGGCGCAACAGAACTGTCACCGAACAGGGCAATTTGAAAAAAAACCCTTAAAGCACAGTACTGCGTCTGTTTTGTCTTCGTGAAAGGCAGTAATTATCGAAAATTGAAACATTTAGAAATCTGAATATGGTAGTGTTCATATAAACCCTCCATCAAAGTTGCCATGCGCAAATCAATACGTCAATCAACAGTTTGTGAATGCATTAACGAGCAATCAGGTGAACTTTTAGAACGTTATGGATTCATTCCATTAATGCCTTTACGAGATACCAGCTAAGAGGACTACTAGGAAAGAATATCAGGTAGACATCATCAAATAAATCGCTTGAAATCCCTAGACGGAATTACAGCATAAGTGTGGAAAGGAAAATTACGGCAGCGTTCTGACGCCAGTTGATGTATTTTTTTTGCCTGTGCTAAGTTGTTATAACAAGTTAACTAACTTGTTATAACAACTTAGTAACTTGTTATAACAACTTAGCTAACTTGTTATAACAACATAGCTTAACTTGTTATAACAACTTAGCTTAACTTGTTATAACAACTTAGCTAACTTGTTATAACAACTTAGCTATCTTGTTATAACAACTTAGTAACTTGTTATAACAACTTAGCTAACTTGTTATAACAACTTAGCTAAGTTGTTATAACAACATAGCTAACTTGTTATAACAACTTAGCTTAACTTGTTATAACAACTTAGCTAACTTGTTATAACAACTTAGCTAACTTGTTATAACAACTTAGCTAACTTGTTATAACAACTTAGCTATCTTGTTATAACAACTTAGCTATCTTTTTAATCATTGCCCACTAGGTCAGTTTGTCCCTTCCTTGGGGCTGAGAGTAATTGGTCAAAATGCGTTTAACCCTTTACCTAAAGTAACGGCCAAAAACGTCCAGCACCGTACACAAAAATCGCTATTCCGTTTTTCTTATATTTACATTTTATGCTTCCAAAACATAGGTTATGATCCCCTCATTCGAATGAGCGTGTTGCGCTCATTCCAATGAGGGGTAACACCCTGTGTTTTGGATGCAAAAAATGAAAATTTTTAGTTACACGAGAATTTTTTTGACGAGTATCGTCTGCTACTAGCGTTAGATAATGGGTTAATGGGGGGGGGGGGGGGGGGCTCAGTTGGTAGAGGTGCAGGCTGCAAGCCGAGAGGTCCTCGGTTCGAATCCCACCTGCGGCAACCGCGTTGTGTCCTTGGGCAAGACACTTCACCCCCATTGCTCGCGTGGGGGCACGGTGACGTGTACTAAGGCGTAGTGCACGTCGATGGTGCTCCTGTCTTCAACCAATGCTAACCCTGCTTGTGTGGAGTTGGTATGTTGGGGAGTTGACAGTTGCTCGCCGTTGCTCGGTGGTTCTCTTCGAATACTCTGGCTTCCTCCACCCGTAAAACTGTCACGGTCATGATTAGCCATTGTGCAGAAATATGTGACCTTAAGCACCAATAAATAAATTACCGGATATTTTGGTGTTGATGGGTGGCCTCGACCGCCCCAATCGGACCACATTTAGGGGCCCTACTAAGGCCCCAAAAAGGGCCAGTTACGAAATATCACCAAAGCAGGTTAAAATCACGGGATATTTTGGTGTTGATGGGTGGCCCCCGAGGAATAAAGAAGACTGACACCTCAACCACCCCAATCGGACCACATTTAGGGGCCCTACTAAGGCCCCAAAAAGGGTCTGTTACAAAATATCACCAAAGCAGGTTAAAATCACGTGATATTGTGATGTTGATAGGTGGCCCCCGAGAAATAAAGAAGATTGACACTTCAACCGCCCCAATCGGACCACATTTAGGGGCCCTACTAAGGCCCCAAAAAGGGCCAGTTACAAAATATCACCAAAGCAAGTTAAAATCACGAGATATTTTGGTGTTGATGGGTGGCCCCCGAGGAATAAAGAAAACTGACACCTCAACCGCCCCAATCGGACCACATTTAGGGGCCCTTCTAAGGCCCCAAAAAGGGCCAGTTACAAAATATCACCAAAGCAGGTTAAAATCACGGGATATTTTGGTGTGATGACGTGAATTTTATCATACTTGCTAAACAGAGATGTGACTAATCAGTGTATGTGACATATGGATATGTTTGTTCACTATGAAGGGATTTAACAGAATTTGTTTGGAAAGAAACCATTTGTAATTTAAAGGAGTAAAGCTGTGTAAAGCTATTTTTTAAATTTATTTTCAGTTAGCGTTTCGCCATACACACGCCGAGGTGATTATAAATATTGAAAGCAACACTCAAAGTAATGTTGAAATATAGTAGATAGACGTCAAAATATTATCAAATTACCCACAGTATTTCCGGAAAAGAGTTCTATCCATGCCATTGGATACTAGAACCAGTTCTAGATTCATGTATGCTCTACGCCATGATTCTCACCCAAAGCTGTAGGAGCCATTAAAAATGGGACCTTGTGAGCTCACGCCATCAATCCCTATTTCTGAGCTCCCAGTGGAGGCTTGGGGGGGGGGGGGGGGGGCTAACGGCCCCTAAATAAAAAATCCAAACTGTCACTTATTGCTTTTATTTTAACCCTCACCTTCCCTCAGGCACATGAATCGATACCCGAGGAGCTTCAGAATTTGAAAAAAAATATCCGGGGAAGGGTCTCTAGACTAACAACAGTAGGACCGAAGACGCCAATCCCATGTTCGAAATCTGTCAGCGGCATATCGATCGTGCCCTCTTCCACATCCCCAATTTCGAAAATAGGAAAATGGATTATATATCTTGACCTCAGAATGGGGAAATTACCGGATATATTACCGAGAAAAGAGTTTTGTCCTTTCTTCAAACGCATGCCGAAATACATCCAAATAATAAAAAGTGACGGTTGCGTTTGTTTTGCTCAATAGCAATCCGACTTATTTTATTTCTTTTCTATTATCTAACACACACATAATTTCAGGGACTCAGTCCGAAATGAGCTGTCTCTGAGCTGATAAATAGAGGTGGGCCATTTCTGAACAGGACATTCACTATTTGGAATTCCAATAACCCAACAGGATTGAGTAGGCAGGTGAGGGACTTAATAGCGAGCCGTTCAATGGAAGGGTTCAGTGGGCAAGTGCGGGTGTTACGATGTAAAGACATCGCGCGCCAGGACGGGCCGGGGTTATCAATTCCGGGAAAAGAGAGCGTAAAAAAATCACAAGAATTGTAACCAGGCTTGTCAACCGGTACCAGTAACGACACCGGTACCACAGAAACGGGACCGTTTTTGCGGTACCGGTTCTGAAGCCAAGTACCGGCGGTACTCGGTACTCGAGTCAGTCACACCTCGGACTGTATATAAAATTTCAGAGCAACACTCAAACATGGTCCCTCCTGGACCCCATGTTTTGTAGCACATCGAGAGACCACGTTCAGTGTTCTCTAAGTACTGGATAGCTGTCTTTTTCAAGTCTCCAATGCGCGTGTGTCTAATTATAAAATCTGTTACTTAGAACGTCGAAGGCATCTACCTAAGATCGTCACTGAAGGTGCCGAGTCGACGCAGAGAGCAGGTTTAAAGTTCGAAGTTTCGTCCACCCATAAGTTTATACTCGAAGTGACGCGATGTCCCACGAATATTCGAATCTTAAGAACTCGGTTCACATAACCGATTTATTTGTTAGGAATATATTCCATAGCATACATTGTTTCATTGTCATTTAATGACCTTTTTATGTGTTGTTGAAGGTACCGACACCGGTACCGGTACTGCGGTCTGGCCCAGTACCGTCTGGGTTCCGATAAACCAAGTACCGGCGGAACTTTGACAAGCCTGATTGTAACCGAAATTGTGGTAAATGATTCTGGTTTTTGTGTGGCATACAGGATAAAGAGAAACCAAAATTTGAGGAGTACCTGGATGGCACCTTTTTGAGGGGAAGGGGAAGGGGTCGAAGTTTTAAATCCTAAACAATTCATTAGTTATTCATTCCAATCGTCCATTATACACATTATTGTGTGTCATATACAATATGTGAAGTGGGCGACTGGAATTAACAACTAGTAGAGCTTTCTTCCCACGGCTGTGAGTCAGGAGACCCTTTCCCGGATTTTTTGTTTTAAATTCAGAAGCTCTGGGATCCATTCTGGTGCCTCCGGAGCGGAGATAAGGGTTAAAAACTCTAAATAACAGTTTGAATTTTTTTTTTTTGGGGGGGGGAGGGGGGGGGGCAGGCCCGGTCCACCACAGGGAGCCCACACATAGAGATTGATGAAGTGGGCGCGCAGGGCCCCAGTCTTAATGGTTCTGAGGCTTTGGGTGGGTATCAAGGGGTAGAGCATGCAGAAATCTGGTACTAGTACTGGTATCCACTAATATAAATAGTACTCTTTTCCAATAATATTGCCGATGATTTTCCCATTCTCGCGCCTTAATACTATATAATGATTAATAAATCGTATGTTGGTTTTAATATTTATTATCACCTCGGCATGTGTTTGATGAAACGGTAACTGAAAATAAATTATGAACCCCCTTTTTTAAAAAGGGCTTTTACACAACTTTATTTTTATTTCTTCAAATTATAAATGTTTTCTTTCCTCAAAACGTTCTGCTAAATCCCTTCATTGTTAACAAACAGATCCATATTTCACGCACACGAATTAGCTACACCTCTATTTGACAAGTACGTATGGCAAAATTCACCCGCCGTGCACCTCGGCTAAATCGTTTTTGTGACATAAATAGTGTGTTGATTGCCACACCGTAGTATGTTTCCAGGGATTCCTAATCTGTTTTTACAGATTACTAATCTGTTTTTACAGATTAACTAATCTGTATTTATAGATTAGTAATCTGTTTAAACAGATTAAATAATCTGTTTAAACAGATTAAATAATCTGTATTTACAGATTACTAATCTATTTAAACAGAATACTAATCTGTATTTACAGATTACTAATCTGTTTAAACAGATTACTAATCTGTAAAAAACAGATGAACTAATCTGTATTTACAGATTAGTAATATGTTTAAACAGATTAACTAATCTGTGTTTACAGATTAGTAATCTGTTTAAACAGATTAACTAATCTGTATTTACAGATTACTTAGTTAATCTGTAAAACAGATTGGTAATCTGTTTAAACAGATTACTAATCTGTAAATACAGATTAGTTAATCTGTAAAAAAAGATTAGTAATCTGTTTAAACAGATTAGTAATTTGTAAAAACAGATTAGTTAATCTGTAAAAATGGATTAGTACTCTGTTTAAACAGATTAGTAATCTATAAAAACAGATTAGTAATCTTTAAAAACAGATTAGGAATCCATGGAAATATACTACGGTGTGGCGGCTCTACGCTGTCGTAAATTTCGCTTGAAGACAGCCTTCAATAAAATAAACATTGCTTCACCTTCATTTATACACATTTCAGTGCGTAAGTTTTATTAAATTGCCACTTTTCACACGTTCGGGGCTACTTTTAGTACTTTACGTAGTTTTATACACTCACCGGAAACATTACCGATACCGGACTTTTTACCGGCAAAAAATATATCCGAGTTGGGATAAAATTTATTCTTCAGTTGCACCTGGATGTGATTCGTACGCCAAACTGAAAACAAAAGCGTGTGCTCTTATTACCTACATGTTTTTACTGAATCACCCGGTCGCAGCTATTTGTTTCGGCCACTTGAGCGAATTAGATGATGGGTTGCACATCGATAGAGGGGCAATGGCATTTACACGTGAATGTTGCATGAACACTGGTCGCTATGCCTAATATTTTGAACTATTCCATTCAGCTTTGGAAGCACAAATACACACGGTTATCCAAGAGCTGTAATTGCTCTTAGATAATTGATCATACATGCACTGTATTTTAATGTATTCTTCTGCTTCAAATTGTTTTACTTTGGATTCTCTGCTTCCATTTGCACATAATTTTTATAGAACTCATTTATCCAATATTTGTTCTTTGTTTATGTGCTTATAAACTTAATATGCAAACTCTTTGATTGTTGGTTTATCATTCATTGTTTTCATGTTTTACTGGGCTTTTATGACACTTTAATGGACCAAGCCATGTCATATCGGGTAGTATTACGGTGGATTATGCGCCACAGAAGCTGGAGAGAACCACCGAGCAGCGGCGAACCAATACCAAGCACTCCAGCCTACTAACCCGACAGAAACAGGGTTAGCTACGGTTGAATGCAGGTGCAAAAACAGACCTGTACACTTTAGCACACAAAACCACCATGTCTGTACATGGGCATTTGGAATAAATTGTCTTACCCAAGAAATCTCGAGTATAATGAATCTATAAAATTAAAAATAAAAATAATTGACAATGGTCCAGAGAGCATATGTATGGAGCCGATGAGGTGACATATGTTTTTAAAATCCATACGCACGAATTAATAATCTGTGCACACGAAATATTAATCAGAGCGAACAAATGAATAATTCAAGTACGCAAACTAATAATTCATGCGCGCAGATTAATAATCCGTGCATGAAGTAATGATCAAGGCAAACGAATTAATAATCCGTGCGTTTGAATTAATAATCCGTACGTTTGAATTAATAATCCGTGTGCGTAAATTAATAATCCACGCACACGAAATGATAATCCATGCCAACAAAATAATAATCAATGCGAACGAATTAATAAAATCATTCACGTGAATTGTAATCTGTGCACACGAAATAATATTCCGTGCACACAAATTAATAAGCTGTGCAAGTGGATTATTGATCAGTAGTATGTCACGTACCTTTCGAGCAAGATCTGGTGGACCGCGCGGTGTACCCCGGAAGTGACGTTTTGGTTACCCGCGTGAGCGGCTATGTTGTGATTTCATTCTCATGGTGACGCGTGGTGTCACTGCACATGTGCAGCGCGTGTTGTTATGGTAATACGCGTTTCCGTCGTCCATTTTGTATATAGGGAACCGCCATCTTGTTTCTATGGTAGCACGTGGTCGCTAGATGACCCAGAGGCATCTAATAAGATGAGGGTATGTTTGGAGGGTACGTTCGATTCAATGGGAGTACAACGAATTACTCAAATGAACCCGAGAACGACTGCTGTTCACGCGAAATAACCGAAACGGACCCGAATTCTCTTAGAATATTGACCCTAATAGTACCACGTAGTGGTATAAGATCTATAAGAGATGTGCTCCTTATCTAGCTCGAATTCCATCAGTATCCTCGTTTACAACTACATATTTTATAACATATCTGTTCTACTTGACGTCTATCTACTCTAGTATACTAATTATCCCTGAGTGCCTTTTCTACCCATGATATGATATGGCATTGTCCGTGCATTCCTGGCTCTCCCTTACCTTAGTAGATTATTTGGCTTGTTCTACCCGTGCTATGACTATTATCTGCACTAGTCTGCACCATTATCTGGCTTACCAGTAGACCTTGACATAGCTGCAGCTGATACTTTCCCGACGGGCCATCTGCACCCCGTTTTCTTCGTGTGAGGCCATGAGGACTATGAGGACGCCAAAGGCTAGTCCTATTCCATAATGGGGTACCAGTAATGGTTTGCCCATGGGGTGGGGTCCCCAAATACCGAGATGAGGCCATAGGACCATGATGGCTATGAGGTCTTCATAGCCCTCATGGCCTCCTACGATGAAAAAGGGTACCCAAATACCGCGATGAGGATAAGAGTAATGGCATTTCCTTATTGCACTCATAACCCTCATGGCCTCATACGATGAAAGGGAATTCTGATTCTGAAAGCCATCCAGATACAAGAAAGGGATTCCAAAATTGGAATTCTGTGGACCGTGGCGACCAAATACCGAGACGAGGATGAGAGCAATGGCATTTCCTTGTGGCCCTCATAGCCCTTATGGCCTCATTCGGTGAAAAGGGGATTTTGAAGGCCATCCAGATACTAGAAAGGGATTCAAAAATTGGGATTCTGTGGACTGTGGGGACAAATGTGGATATGAGGATGAGAGTAATGTCATTTCCTTATGGCCCTCATAGTCCTCATACGGTGAAACGGGGATTCTGAAGGCCATCCAGATACTAGAAAGGGATTCCAAAATTGGGATTCTGTGGACCGTGGTGACAAAAGACCGAGATGAGGATGAGAGTAATGACATTTCCTTATGGCCCTCATAGCCCCCAAGACCTCATAAGAAGAAAACGGGGCACCGATGGCCCGTCGGGAAAGTGTCACCTGTAGCTATGTCTGGGTCTACTGGTAAGCCCAACAAATAGTGTAGATAATAGTCATATCACGGGTAGAACAAGCCAAATAATCTACTAAGGTAAGAGAGAGCCATGAATACATGGACAATGCCATCATATCATGGGTAGAACAAGCATAAGAATCGACAGGGACAGTCAGGGATAATCAGTAGACTAGAGTAGATAGAAGTCAGGTAGAACAGATAAGGTATAAAATATGTACTACTGAACGAGGATTCTTATGGAATTCGAGCTAGATAAGGAACACACCTTTTATGGATCTTATAACACTACGTGGTGCTATTAGGGTCAATATTCTAAAATAATTCTGGTCCATTTTGGTGATTTCCGGTGAAAATAAGTCGTTCACGGGATCATCTGAGTAACTCGTTGTACTTCCATCGCATCGAACATACCCTCCAAACATACCCCCGTCTTATTAGATACCTTTGGGTTACCTAGCAGCCGCGTGCTACTATACAAACCAAGATGGCGGCGCCCTGTATACAAAATGGACGACTGAAACGCGTATTACCATAACAACACGGGCTGCGCATGCGCAGTGATACAACGTTTCACCATGGGGATGACATCACAACATGGCCGGCCAAGCGCGTTACCATGACAACACAAACTGGCGGCACCCAGTCACGTGACTATGACGTCATTTCCGGGGTCCACCGCGGGGTTCACCAGATCTTGCTCGAAAGAAACGAGCACCACTCCTTTGATCCATGCACATGAATAATAATCCGTGCGCATGAAATGAAAGATATAAAAACTATGGTATAGGTTATTAAGTCAAAATGGCATCCATCCTGTGACCTTGGTATACTGGCATCCCACCATCTTAACGCTGAAATAGCAATTCTTAGGTCTACTTGTTCTTGTTTGAACCTAAGTTATCTAGGACCCTTCCGCTCTGGGTCGCTACCGCCTCCTCATATCTTCAAAAAAGGAAGGTCAGGAGGGGTAACCTAACGATCCGAGGTCCGTCCTTGTTAGGCATGCTTCCCGTTTTTTAACATGCGATAGGCGAGTTAGGACGAAGTGAAGTCTGCGTAAGGCCTCACATCGCTGCACTCTGGGCCTGTGGCAGTAAGTAGGTGTATGTAAGCGTGGCGGGAGAGGGGGGGGGGATCTCTTGTTGAGACGTGGGGGGCGCAAACATAATGTCAGCGAAGATATACAATTCAGATGTCTAAAAGGGCCTATAAAGCAGCCATCGAAAAGTACTTCACAATGCCGGGGGAATTTGGGATAGCACGTCACCTAAGGTTGACTGGGATGGCAACATATGCCTGTGCTTGTCCGCTACATGTCTAATCTTTGCGGTATTATATATATTTTTGGTAGGCCCTGGGAAGGTTGGGATCAGTGGCGGGGGCATGCGAAAATGCACACAGCTCGCCCCCAAATATATTTACATTGCACCCCCCCCCCCCCCCTCCCCTTCATAATAAATACAAACTGCCACATATGATTTCGATCCCCCCCCCCCCCCCCCACCTTCCATTTGGAGACTTCAAAACTATTGATATAGCTTCGAAATTTGAGACTATTTCAGAGAGACTCAGGCTCTTACCGTCAAGTTACCGATGACCTCGCCATCCTCCATTAGGCTCCAGAATCGCTCTCAAAGCTTCACAGTTAAAACTGAAAAAATTACCAAGGAAGGATAACCGGCCCCCACCAATGGCCTTACCACCTCTAAGGAGGCTTCAGAGTCGCTTATAGAGCTCCAAAAATTTATAATTCGGGGAGAGGTCCCGAATCCGGTGGCGGCGCCGCAGGAGGTCATGAAGGGGCATTTGCCCCCGACGACAGTCTCTCTCTCTCTCTCTCTCTCTACATACAAAATCAGCTGATCAACATAAATCCACTGGAATTTTGCAAGTTCGGATGCAGATACTTATGAGACATGTACGTTTATAAACCTTGTCTCTAAAATGTGGGTCATCCAAAAATGTGGCGATCTACCCTAAAAGCCACCAGAAAACTTGATTCAAATGCACAGTGATTTTGTTTTGTCTGGGGGGCGACTCCCCGCCCTCCACTCCCGGGGACGGCATGTCGGCTTCTCCTCTCAGGATTCCCCTCCATACGGAGCATGTCCCCTATTTGCAGTCTCCACCACCCATCCCCCCCCCCCCCCCCGCATATACCACCGCCAGGTCACACAAATGGGAGAGGTTGATTCACCTGACTACACCCTTCCCTTCCTGTCTGCGGTCTTTGAAATATACACGCGTCATATCGCTCCCCCCCCCCCCCCCATTGGAATTCTCCCCCTATAAAGGATTCTGGTTCCGCCACTGAACAGGATTCCCATGCATGTAAGTATATATAGCAGGTCCGTCTTTTGGGACATCGGGGGTGGGGGTCCTGATACCTTATGTTTTAATCCGTGCGCACAAAATAATAATCCGAGCACACGAGTTAATAATCCGCGAAGGCGAATTGATAATCGGTACATACAAAATAATAATCCGGACACAGGGATTATTATTTCGTGTGCACGGATTATTATTTCGTGTGCGCGTGTTATCATTTCGCCGCACGTTATATTTATTCTGAGTAGTATGAAATGTGCCAAATGAGCCCCATCTGGGGGGGGGGGGGGGGAGGGGGGTAACATACCGCAGAAGTGACAGCATACCGCGGGGTATTGTGGGTGTCACGTGGGTTGTCATAGAAGCGGAGGGGAGCGGGCATGTTGTGACCTCATCCCGATAGTGATACGTGGTTTTAGTGAGCATGCACATTGGAGACTACCATCTTGGTTTCTATGTTAGCTTGTTGTTGCCATTTGCCCCAATGGCCTCTAAACAGACGGGGTCTGTTCTAAGGGTGTGTTCGATTCAACGGGAGTCTTGCGAATTACCAAAATAAGCTCGACAGTTACCCCCAAATCACCGACATCGACTTCATGTTACCGAAACAGAGTCGCGCGAAGTGTTATATGACCCATAAGGGGTATTTTCGATTGATGAGGTATGTATTCCGGTAGAACAAAAGAGCCCCATACTTGGAGTAAAATCGATGTTTTGTTACTATAATTAACGTTTGTGGCATGTTCTGACTACTCTCTGACCCAGGTATTCAACTGCAGGAGTTAGTACGCATGGCATAGCAGACGTGCATCAGTCAGGTCCTTGGGCCAGTTATGGCTACATGAAGAATAAGCAAGTAGAAGGGAATGGGTGGTGGTAGAGTGCACAGTAAGTAGACAACAGAAAGGGAAAGTGGGAGGGAATGGGTAGTGTTAGCATGAATGGCGTAGCAATCAGACATCAGGTAGGCCCTCGGGCATGTCAGGGCTTAGGAAGAATAGGGAAGTTGGGGGAAAGGGTAGTGCTGGCATGCAAGACGTAGCAAGCAGATACCAACAGGCACGTTGGTATGCCAGATTTTAGAAAGAATAGGAAAGTGGGAGGAAAATGGATGGTATTGCTATGCTTGGAGAAGGCAGCAAACATCAGGCAGGTCCTTGGGCATGCTAAGACTTAGAGATAGGAAGGAAAGGAAGTAAGGATAAGGTGAGTAAATTGTGAAGTGGAAGTTGGGCCCCGGTTTGGGATATTTACGGACCATGTTACATGGAGATACACTTGTGGAATCTCTTTCTGTTACTTGGCTGGCCTTCAGGATGCCCTTTTCATTATATGAAAAGCCGACTGCAATGAGGGACAGCTTGCCATTCCACATATCCTCAGGGTCATAAGGGCCACGAGAAAATTCTTAGTGAGCCATAATTCGTCATTCCTCATATTCTCATATTTTGGGATGACGTTCCATGGAATCTTCTCTATTCTTCTCGTGTCGCACACCAACATCAAAATATCTGGCGATGTTTGTCACCTTAGGTAATATTTTGTAACTGGCCCCTTTGGGGGCCAAAGGAGGGCCCTAAATGTGGTCCGATTGGGACGATTGAGGTGTCAATCTTCTTTATTCCTCGGGGGCCACCCATCAACACCAAAATATTCCGTGATTTTAACTTGCTTTGGTGATATTTTGTAACTGGCCCTTTTTGGGGCCTTAGTAGAGCCCCTAAATGTTGTCCGATTGGGGCGGTTGAGGTGTCAATCTTCTCTATTCCTCGGAGGCCACCCACCAACACCAAAATACCCCGTGATTTTAACCTGCTTTGGTGATATTTTGTAACTGGCACTTTTGAGGCCTTAGTAGGTCCCCTAAATATGGTCCGATTGGGGTGGTTGAGGTGTCAATCTTCTTTATTCCTCGGGGGCCACCCATCAACAACAAAATATCCCGTTATTTTAACTTGCTTTGGTGATATTTTGTAACTGGCCCTTTTGGGGCCTTAGTAGGGCCCTAAATGTGGTCCGATTGGGGCGGTTGAGGTGTCAATCTTCTTTATTCCTCGGGGGCCACCCATCAACATAAAAATATTCCGTGCTTTTAACCTGCTTTGGTGATATTTTGTAACTGGCCCTTTTGGGGGCCTTGGTAGGGCCCCTAAATATGGTCCGATTGGAGCGGTTGAGGTGTCAATCTTCTTTATTCCTCGGGGGCCACCCTTCAACACCAAAATATCCCGTGATTTTAACCTGCTTTGGTGATATTTTGTAACTGGCCTTTTGGGGGGCCTTAGTAGGGCCCCTAAATGTGGTCCGATTGGGGCGGTTGAGGTGTCAATCTTCTTTATTCCTCGGGGGCCACCCATCAACACCAAAATATCCCGTGATTTTAACTTGCTTTGGTGATATTTTGTAACTGGCCCTTTTGGGGGCCTTAGTAGGGCCCTAAATGTGGTCCGCTTGGGGCGGTTGAGGTTTCAATCTTCTTTATTCCTCGGGGGCCACCCATCAACACCAAAATATCCCGTGATTTTAACCTGCTTTGGTGATATTTTGTAACTGGCACTTTTTGGGGCCTTAGTAGGGCCCCTATATGTGGTCCGATTGGGGCGGTTGAGGTGTCAATCTTCTTTATTCCTCGGGGCCACCCATCAACACCAAAATATCCGGTAATTTTTTCGAATTTTGAATGTCGAATAAGGAAACGGGAATAAGTAACTAAATTCACAGTACTATTTAAGTACTGTGAATTTATATTGGTAATGTTTTAATAAGGTGTACCCATCTTTAAATAAAAGTTTGATTAGTTTTTTCTAAAAAGGCCTTGTTGGCAAAATAATTAAAGGTCAAGTCGCACAGTTTGCTACACGTGAGTAGGCCGTCGTTGCCCCCTCTAACAGGGGCGGATCCAGGATTTCTGAAAAGGGGCGTGTCTTAGTCTGAAACTGAGCCATGAAACAACAGGGTGCGTGATAATCTCGAGATCGATTCTCCCATCTCTAAAGGCAGAGGGGGGGGGGGGGGGGGGGGCTCTCCTGGGAAAAGATAAATAAATACTGGACTCTGAAGTGACTTTTAATCCAGTACCCAGGACAGCAGCCAAAAATGTCCAGAAATATATATTTTATAAAAGTTTTTTAGTAGGACAATGTAAATGTGGATATCGTTGGAACCGGCTGAATAAGCCGGTTCCAAGTATGCCCATATTTTCATTGTTTCAGTAAGATATAGTAAGGGCTATTTCTCAAAACGTTAAAAAAAACTGCTTGTGTAAAGGTGTGTGTTGTTTTCGACCCATTAGGAGTGCGCTCCGACATGTCTCGGGGAAAAATAGAGGGGGCGCGCACCGGATGCGCTCCGTCTAAACCCGCTACTGTCTAAGACAAAATATTTTTTCACGATTCTTCCATTTTTACGTTATACAAGAGGTGATACAGTATGCCTTCAAAATGAGCTGCGTTTTCAGGATCAAGTGGGTAGGTCCTGCTTAGAGAAGACCAGCAACAGAAAACAAAAAAGAAATGTTTGGTATTTCACACTCACTGCATAATTTTGACGACGCAAAACGGTTGGCTTTCCCGTGACTGAGTGATCACGTAGCCTGGCCCACCCTTGGAATGTAGGCTGACCACTATGTGCATGAGAAATTAGGCTTTGTTTGTTTTTCACATTCACTACGCATATTGTTTGGTCAGCCATCACAGGACTATTTTCAAGCGTTAAGTTCCCCAATGAAGTAGCCTTTTTGTGCCGAAATATATGATCTTAAACACCAATAAATAAATAAATAAATAAATAAATAAATAAATAAATAAATAAATAAATAAATAAATGAGAAGGCGTACCCAAGCACAATGAACTTGCAATCAAAACGTTGTGAGTTTGATGCCTGGTCGGGGCAAATTGCGTTGTGTCACCCAGAACCCCCGATATCCATATTTAAAGGGCGTTATTGAAAAAGCTCGAAGATATTTCAGAATTTGTGAGCCTTATTTAAGTTAGTTTTTTTTAAAAAGTTTTTGTCATTTTGTTGGATAGAGTGCTTCTAATGTAGCTCCGTCCGTGGGACACATTAACCCATAACCTAACGCTAGTAGCAGACGATATTCGTGAAAAAAATTCTCGTGTAACTAAAAATTTTCATTTTTTCCATCCAAAACACAGGGTATGATCCCTCATTGCAATGAGCGCAACGGGCTCGTTCGAATGAGGGGTCATAACCATTGTTTTGGAAGCATAAAATGTAAATATAAAAAAGACTGAATAGCGATTTTTGTGTACAGTGTTGGCCGTTTATGGCTGTTACGTTAGGTAAAGGGTTAAACGCATTTTGACCAATTACTATCAGCCCCAAGGAAGGGACAAACTGACCTAGGGGGCAATGATTAAAAAGATAGCTAAGTTGTTATAACAAGATAGCTAAGTTGTTATAACAAGATAGCTAAGTTGTTATAACAAGTTAGCTAAGTTGTTATAACAAGTTACTAAGTTGTTATAACAAGTTAGCTAAGTTGTTATAACAAGTTAGCTAAGTTGTTATAACAAGTTAAGCTAAGTTGTTATAACAAGTTAGCTAAGTTGTTATAACAACTTAGCTAAGTTGTTATAACAAGTTAGCTAAGTTGTTATAACAAGTTACTAAGTTGTTATAACAAGATAGCTAAGTTGTTATAACAAGTTAGCTAAGTTGTTATAACAAGTTAAGCTAAGTTGTTATAACAAGTTAAGCTATGTTGTTATAACAAGTTACTAAGTTGTTATAACAAGTTAGCTAAGTTGTTATAACAAGTTACTAAGTTGTTATAACAAGTTAGTTAACTTGTTATAACAACTTAGCACAGGTAAAAAAAATACATCAACTGGCGTCAGAACGCTGCCGTAGAAAATAGTTATTTCTAGAAGTATTTTATACCGCCGAAAATATATCGTCTGTTAGATTTGTGTGCGACAAACAAGCCAACCATACATGTTTGGGACCTGAATTTGAGTACAACCCGCAGATATGGTGATGTTTATCTTTAACCTCAGAAAACATTTCGTATTTTCTATAATTATCATATCTAAAATACAAGTCAAAATAGCGTGGATACAGTTCAGTCGCCGTAGAATGGTCGTAACCCACACGTGGTACAGTACAGTCGTCGCGGACTGGTCGTAATTCACGTGTGGATTCAGTACAGTCGCCGTGGATAGGTCGTAATTCGCGCGTGGATATAGTACAGTCGCCGGGGACTGGTCGTAACTCACGCGTGGATACAGTACCGTCGCCGTGGACTGGTCGTAACTCACGCGTGGATACAGTACAGTCGCCGGGGACTGGTCGTAACTCACGCGTGGATACAGTACAGTCTCCGTGGACTGGTCGTAACTCACGCGTGGATATAGTACAGTCGCCGGGGACTGGTCGTAACTCACGCGTGGATACAGTACAGTCGCCGTGGACTGGTCGTAACTCACGCGTGGATACAGTACAGTCGCCGTGGACTGGTCGTAACTCACGCGTGGATACAGTACAGTCGCCGTGGACTGGTCGTAACTCACGCGTGGATATAGTACAGTCGCCGGGGACTGGTCGTAACTCACGCGTGGATACAGTACAGTCGCCGGGGACTGGTCGTAACTCACGCGTGGATACAGTACACTCGCCGTGTACAGTATAATCGCCGGGGACTGGTCGTAACTCACTCGTAAATAAAGCGCAGTCGCTGTGGTCTAGTCGTATCTCACGCGTGGATGCAGTAAGTCCCCGTGGACTGATCGTAACTCACGTGTGGATACAGTACAGTCGCCGGGGACTGGTCGTAACTCACGCATGGATAAAGCACAGTCGCCGTGGACTGGTCGTAACTTACGTGTGGATACAGTACAGTCACCTTTGACTGGTCGTAACTCACGCGTGGATACAGTACATTCGCCGTGGACTGGTGGTAACTCACGCGTGGATACAGTGCAGTCACTGTGGACTGGTCGTAACAGTACACTAGCCGTGGACCAGTCGTAACTCATGCGTGGATACACTACAGTTGCCGCGGACTTGTAACTCACGCGTGGATACAGTACAGTCGCTGTGGACTGGTCGTAACTCACGCGTTGATACAGTACAGTCGCCGTGTACCAGTCGTAACTCACGCGTGGATACAGTACAGTCGCCGTGTACCAGTCGTAACTCACGCGTGGATACAGCATAGTCGCCGTGTAGTGGTCGTAACTCACACGTGGACACAGTACAGTCGCCATGGACTGGTCGTAACTCACGCGTGGATACAGCGCAGTCGCCGTGGACTGGTCGTAACTCATGCGTGGATACAGTACAGTCGCCGTGGACTATTCGTAACTCACGCGTGGGCAATGGTATCCAGGCACGCGTTTACGAAGTAATAAATGTTAATTAATGAAGCACTGGCTTGAACACGGTGCTTCATTAATTAATTTTTTATCATTATTCCTATAATTCATGTTTGGAATTTTTCTTGGTATACCATCACCATTGTTGTTTTAGTTGTTGATTTTCCTGTAGCCACCAGATACATGTGTAGAATGAAAATATGAAACTAATTCACCGAGTTCATCTGGACAATTTTCTTTTACCCACTGCATACCTGATGGCGCGTCCTCCGGAGGCAAAATGTTACGCCATCTAAAATACCAGACTAGTGTTTGAAAGTGTCGTTCTCCTTGTACAAGGTAACAAGGCCCAGACTCTGTATTTTTCGAAGTGTTGATTGTGTTAGATGGTAAAAACAACCATGACGTCTTACTGATTCCCCAAATGTCATGTGCACCGCGGTGATTGTTTCAATGATGCATTACTTCATAAGATATCACAATCAATAGATGTTAGGTTTACAGACACAGCAATAATACAAAAACTACAAGAACATTGCATAAAAGGTGAAGGTTTTTTCCGACTCCTTTATTTTGTGTGAGTGTTTTTTTCCTGAGGGTTTTTTTCGGGGAGGGTTTTTCCCGTGAGGGTTTTTTTTCCGGACACCATATAGAACAAAGACGAAAAGTGGATTCAGCAGCAAGCAAATGCTTATGTTAGCTGTCTCCGTGGCATTTTCACAAACTGTTTGTACATCAGCAAGGCGAGTGCAGTTGTTTTACAAAAAATGAGCTGAAATATGCCTGTATTCGGGAATAATAGCAATAAGAAGAAATTGCTGAAGAAGAAAATACTATTTTATAGTTGTACTTATATTTTTATTTGGACCATGTCGGTTGTTAACGAGATGAGATTGGGGATGTTCCTTTAGAGATGGACAGGTAGTGTAAGGACCATGCCGGTTGTCAGCGAGATGAGATTGGGGATGTTCCTTTAGAGATGGAACTGTGGTGTAAGGACTAACAGCAAATGGTATGGGTAAAAGGTATGAGTTTGCTCTCCATTAACAGGATGGTGTATTGGTTTCCAATTACTCGATTGGGATTAAAATGGTTGGAATCGATTCGCCGTGATATAAGACTGAGCAAAGGAAATATTTAAAGAGAGGTGAGGCATTTTATATAAAAAGACCCCATCAAATCCCTGTATGGACGACTTGTTGGGCAGAATCACAAGTCAGGTAAACAATTCATCCCAAACTCATTGCCCTTAGGTGGGATGAGCTCGAGATAAGTAGCCCATCCAACCCATGAGTCTGCCGATCTAGGCCATATCATGGCACAACATAAACATGCATTATCCTTAGGTACAATGAGCTCGAGATAAGTTGCCCATCCAACCCATGACTCCGTCGACCTAGGTCATATCATGGCACAACATAAACATGCATTACCCTTAAGCGAAATGAGCTCGAGATAAGTAGCCCACCCAACCCATGACTCCGCCGATCTAGGCCATATCATAGCACAACATAAACATGCATTGTCCTTAGGTACAATGAGCTCGAGATAAGTTGCCCATCCAACCCATGACTCAGCCGATCTAGGCCATATCATGGCACAACATAAATACAAGGTCAAGTTTGCCAAACAGTTCACGCTTGTGTTGCCCATTTACTGAAGGGTCCCGCGGTGGTTTGAACAGGATTTATTTCCAATTCTTAAAAATATACAATTATATGAGTTATAGTAAGTGTAGATCCACCAGTAAACTGTACGAGATTCGATTTCAAATTCTCTCACTGATTCCATTCACTTCGAAACCACCGTAATTATTCGGAAAAATCGAATCCGGGGATTATTGGATTTCATACATTTCTTTATTGTCGACTACAACTCACCCTGAAGTATTCTGAGAAACGATCTGACCGTATCCAGTCTAGCAGCTAGATAATACAAATTTAGACAGAAATATTGTAAACAATGTCGTTTCAAGCGATATCAGACATCACATTACGCCTCGTTTGCACAATACATCGCCCCTTGTGTGGAACAAGGCACCATCTGCAATGCCAAAGCATTGCAGATGGCGCCTTGATCTACTCAAGAGAACATGTATGACTTTTTCTTCGACCACCTCGGTGATGCATGGTCAATTCTCGTTTGAATATAGTCCCGTCCCATTCTAGAGAGTTGCTGAGTAAGCTCTTGCCACTAAATTGTTAAGAACATAAAATGTTAAAACCCATCTTGATGGCAGTACGCGATTGTTAACAAAAAGCCGAAAGGTGCTGCATTAGGTTTTAACTTAAACGATTATGCAAATTAATACTATAAAATACTATACTATACTAGTTAGTGCTTGACAACATCTTTCGCGTACTTTGAATGTCAGTGTGTCAGAGCCTCATCCCTTTTGGTTCTAATATAGCGTACATGCACTGGACCATCCCAAAATATCAACAGTACGGCCGACGTAGAATGACATCTGCCATATCCAGCCAAAGTATATAACAAAAATTTAGTCGGAAAATTCCAAATAATGTCATTTGAAACTGTAGCGCGAATCGCGTTACTTCTGGGTTATACAATACATCGCCCCTTGAGTGGAACAAGGCGCCATCTGAAGTGCCGAGGCATTGCAGATGGCACATATTTCCACTAAAGGGGCGATATGTGGCTTTTTCTTCGTGCACGTTGGTGACACCCGGTGAATTCTCTTTGTATATAATCCCCTTGCTAAGATAACTTGGAGGTGGCGTGACGCCACAAGAATATTAATAATAAAGATGCCCAAACTCTTATTGGTAGGGAAACATCCAACGCAATAGGTCCGAGTAATTTAGTTTTAAACAATATTTTATTCCAGATTATAGATGCACACAATTACAATGTAGACGTTAATTTACAAAATCAGGGAAACGGATTCAATACCAAGATTAAGGCTTGTGTTTGTCAGAGTAATTTGAATGTTACTCCATCAGAACCTCATCCTATATGGCTATAATTAATAAATGTAGCTTCACCATCTGATCTATGCACTGGTCCATGCGGCAATTTCAACATGTTATACCTTTAGCTGCTCCAACCTTTCAAAAACAAGCGATAGGTACATCTCCTTACTTTTGCGGTTCGATGGTACGGCATGTTGCAACCAGGGGCCAATGCTATAGACTTTTACAGTCGTATTTTCTTGTTATGACTTCAAATGGGTTGAAATGAACCATTAGCAAATTGCCATATCTTTTAAACTGCTAAGAATTCATTTTATACAATTATATTAATAGGTAGAAAATACAATTCTGGAAAATACAATTGTAAACGTTTTGTAGTATTGGCTCCAGTACACATACTGCTGTTAGGTACTCATGGGAGATAAGTAGCGAATGTTGGACGAGTCCTCCCCCTCCCATGATGTATATTCCCCTCGTCCAATAATAGCCAATTGGATAACTCTCCCTCACCCAGTGAAACTATCACCTAGGATATATACCCCCTCCCTCCCCCGCAGACAAAATGTCAAGAAAACTGCCACCAATGGAATTTTTACCTAGTATATGTGCCCCAAACAGAATGTCACCTTCGAAAACTGCCACCCAAATTGTTACATGGGTCACAAAATTGTCAATTAGTTAAAAAAGTAAGTTAGATATTATAACACAAAATTTATTAAAATGGGAGCCTGTAATATTAAATTGACTTGATACTAAAAGAAGCAAAAAATTATAATTGTGAGAACATAACTTGCAATATTGATGCAACACAGCAGGTCTTACATTTTTATTAACAATCACTGATTTATAAATGATAGGATAAACGGTTTTCAACTGGAACTATTTAACGTTTGCAAAACAAAAACACCGATAATTCTTGTAAAACACAGCTTGCAAGGCATATCGAGCACAAGCCGCCTTGCAATGCATTTTTAACAAAACATATATATGTTACAATTATTGGTCAACAGATGAAATGATGTTTTCTTGGTTAGCTGTATCTCTTTAGAAGAACCGTGTGAGAATTCCTCGCAGCCGAAAGGTGCTGCATTACGTTTTAACTTAAACGGTTATGCCAATTAACACTATAAAATACTATACAATACTAGTTAGTGCTTGACAACATCTTATGCAGATGTAATACTTTTGATATGTTTTAGTGCTTGACAACATCTTATACAGATGTAATACTTTTGATATGTTTTTAGTGCTTGACAACATCTTATACAGATGTAATACTTTTGAAATGTTTTTAGTGCTTGACAACATCTTATGCAGATGTAATACTTTTGATATATTTTTAGTGCTTGACAACATTTTATACAGATGTAATACTTTTGAAATGTTTTTAGTGCTTGACAACATCTTATACAGATGTAATACTTTTGATATGTTTTTAGTGCTTGACAACATCTTATGCAGATGTAATACTTTTGATATATTTTTAGTGGTTGACAACATTTTATACAGATGAAATACATTTGATATGTTTTTAGTGCTTGAGAACATCTTATGCAGATGTAATACTTTTGAAATGTTTTTAGTGCTTGACAACATCTTCTGCAGATGTAATACTTTTGATATATTTTTAGTGCTTGACAACATCTTATACAGATGTAATACTTTTGATATATTTTTAGTGCTTGACAACAACTTATACAGATGTAATACTTTTGATATGTTTCTAGTGCTTGACAACATTTTATACAGATGTAATACTTTTGATATGTTTTTATGATAATAAATTTTGTACTAGAATTTGAGCTTCTTTTGAAATCCTGTATTCATATTTCAAAGCAAGCCTCTCGCATGGAAAATCTGATAATTTGGGAGACAGTTTTCTTAGCTGACATTCTGATGGTGGGGGTGGGGTCACATATCCAAGGTGAGTAGTAGGAGAGGGATGGATCGTCCCACATTGACCGGAGGGAGAGCCGGGCGGGGGGGAGGGGGGGGTAACGTCATAGTCACGTGACCTAGTTACGTCATGTAGGGTTGTCATATTAGCCCGCGAGAGAGGCCATCTTGTGACGTCATTACCATAGTGATACATGGTGTAAGTGCGCATGTGCAGCGCGTGTTGTTAGGGTGATACGCGTTTCCGTCGTCCATTTTATGTACTGGATTCTGTGATTTGACATTAACACTCGTGAGTATAAAAAGGGATTAATAACACCCAATTCAACAATTATTGCAAGAACCCAAGTGAACATAATATAACAAAGTGAACGAAGGTCGAACTGATCTGATCGAACACAACCAAGATCGAAGTGAACAAGATATAACAACGTGAACAGAGACTAGAACAAAGTTTAACTGAATGAACTCTATATAACTTTATATTAACTGTAAAAACCCTGTGAACTATTTTGACCCGAATGAACTATAACCTTAATGAAAATTTAACCCAGTGTTAACCCCTTTGAATTCGATAAAGTTTCGATCACTATGTTTGAACTATATCCCCTAAAATATAACACTCTGTTAAATGAACAAAACGAAGATTCAACACAACCAAGGTAGAAGTGGACAGAACATAATATTTACTGAACAATGACTGGACTCCATGACAAACCCTTGAACTTTATTTCTGAACTATACACTTAATGAAGGTAAAAAATATTAACACCCTTTGCACTAAATTCTTGCAGTATGGAAGGGGAATGTGCTCGAGTGTTTGTATCAAATCAGAGAATGTACGGCAATATACACATAAAATATATATAAAACAAATCATGATCCAATTCTGAAAAAACACTCTATGAGATCTCTGGAACGCTTTTACGAATTATAACTCTAATAATTAAACTGTATTTTAGTAAAATGCCTGATAATTATTACGCGCTTGGGATAATTCGCACCAAAAGAGTTTAATAAAAGAGACTATTGAGCTTCGTACACATTTATCTGATTCTACGGCAGCGGTAATGAAGTGGTGACAACGCGAAAACGGCAAAAAGTGGGCTATACAATGTATGAAGTTGAGTGAGGTATACACATATCTGTGGCAACGGTGACAATATCCGATAATGACACAGTACAACTATCCGGCTATTTTTCGCCTCGGTCTGGGGGCGGCTTTTTACCGTTGCTGGACATAATCTGTAACGCGAAATTCATGAAAATGACTCGCTATTGAGAATTGCTTACATCAAGGGACATCATAAACGCTCGCTTCTCTCTCTTCGTGTCGCCAAAGAAGCCAAAAGCAATCATCCCAAGCCCGTCAGGTTCAAAATTGCAGAATGCCTGCATTGAATCCAAAATTAGACTGAAAATAAATCAAAATCCCACCAAACGATTTTGAGGATGAATGAGCATTGTGTATAGTCTCGGACGGTTGGGTATACCACTAGCTTCCCAGACAGCATACCCTAGATCTCAGATTGGAGAAGTATGTCTCTAACAAACGTAAAGCAACAATGGCAGCTATACTAGACCATACGCATGAGTTGACAGCCTAGAGCATCCCCATGGTGGGAATGGTACCAAAGATCTGGTTGCAGCAGTCTTCGTGAAGGTATCAAAGAACTAATTTAAACAAATACTACCCACATTGCAAGCGATAGCACAACTGTCTGATGCATAGACACCCAAGTACACGCCCAACGGCCTTTTCAGGACAAAACTATGCTTTTACACAAAGTGCATAGTTGTGCAATAAAAAATTGACATCATACGCCGCTCCCTTCTTAAACGACAGTTTCCACCGCTTGATGTCTCTCTACTTGATGAATGGACTGGCCTTAACGAAACTCTTATAATAATGTTATCAATCAATAAAACTACAAACTACCAGAAGTGGCACACCGATATAAGAGTAACCATTCCTAGACACCCCACTCCTACCCAACTTTAACTTCTCCGGAAACGCACCCTCTTATTTCTCCCACAGCAGTTCATAACATCGAACCTGTCTACGATTCTATTCAAATCAGAATAGGTACCCCCGCTACAAAGGCACCGACACTGGCGCGGAGCCAGTATTTTCTCGATTACGGGAATTCTGCTCCACGACATGGGGTAGGATATACCTAGAAAAATCAATAATAAAGGGGCATTTCCACTGAGGGGAATAGACCTCCCCAGTTGAGGGAGGGAATGAAGTGTCTTGATATACCTGGAAACCCACCCCTGTACACAGACAACCAAGCATATCAGATATCTAAAGACGTAATCCAATGCCATCTATGGAGGACCAAATTAAAATCTCAATATGCAGACACATTTTCCCCATATCCCACTGACGAGCCTTTAGAATTTGATATACCTTCAACTAAAACGTTCTGCATTTATGTCTATACCATGACCGCATCATAGGTAGGAAGTCATGTTTAGCCAATCGTGTGTACATATGTTGCTCCCTTTGTATGACTTGCGACCCAGGCGCGGTTACCGGGGACGGTTTTACCAGCGAAGCGGAATATTTTACTGAAGTAAACAAGCACTGCTCCACTTCTCGGAGTCGGTGTTTTTAGTTGCACTCAAATGATTCTCTTTTGTCGGGCCGTCCAATATAATCCAACGCGAACGCACTATTCCAACAAGGCAATGATCCATCTTTAGGTGTTCATCGCCTTCCTTCAAAGCACATCGACAAGGCAACGCTCAAAACCACCATCATAATGAATACTTGACTTCGCCTTTGACTCGTGTACATTCAGCTATACGAACATCACTCCAACCACAGTTGCCATATGGTTGGAATGGTGTTCGTATAGCTGAATGTATAACTGTACATTTACTGACCCATCAGTCTATCCATACTACACAGATGACCCAGTTATGTAGTATCACAACTATGGTCGGAATTATATTCGTAGAGCTGAATGGATAGCTGACCATTTGCTGAGCTATCAGTCTATCCATACTACACTGATGGCCCAGTTATGCAGTATGACAACTACGGTTGGAATTATGTTCGTAGAGCGGAATGGATAGCTGTACATTTACTGAGCTCTCAGTCTATACATACTACACAGATGGCCCAGTTATGCTGTATGACAACTACGGTTGGAATTATGTTCGTAGAGCGGAATGGATCGCTGTACATTTACTGAGCTCTCAGTCTATCCATACTACACAGATGGCCCAGTTATGCTGTATGACAGCTACGGTTGGAATTATGTTCGTAGAGCGGAATGGATAGCTGTACATTTACTGAGCTCTCAGTCTATCCATACTGTACTGATGGCCCAGTTATGCAGTTTGACAACTACGGTTGGAATTATGTTCGTAGAGCTGAATGGAAAGCTGACCATTTACTGACCTATCAGTCTATCCATACTACACAGATGACCCAGTTATGGTAACTACGGTTGGAATTATGTTCGAAGAGCGGAATGGATAGCTGACCATTTACTGAGCTGTCAGTCTATCCATACTGTACTGATGGCCCAGTTATGCAGTATGACAACTACGGTTGGAATTATGTTCGAAGAGTGGAATGGAAAGCTGTACATTTACTGACATAAGTCTATCCATACTACACAGATGGCCCAGTTATGTAGTATGACAACTACGGTTGGAATGATGTTTGAAAAGCTGAATGTATAACAGGACATTTACTGACCTAACAGTCTGTCCATACTACAGTGATGGCCCAGTTATGCAGTAGCCGAGCGTACCAATGTCGGGTACAGCTGCCTAGTACATCTGAGATTGGTTCGAGGCTTAGAGGTGGGTCTCGGCTAACTTCACATGCGTCATCGTCATTTCGAGGTGATGTTTGTGCAATTTCGCTGGGGCGTGACAACTGTTACTTATTCCAAGTTCCTTATTCGACATTCGCTATCAACCGATTTTCGGATGATAACGAATGTCAATTAGGGAACTTGGAAGAAGTAAAGGTTGTCATGTCCGTCAATTTCGCATCCAATTTAATATTTAACCGGACTATTGTGTATACCTAACCCGCTGACAAACGCACTGTCGACGCCGTCACCATTGCCGAATACATAATCGTTTGGAAAACCCGATTAACGGTACGACACTTTATGCACAATCCTGAGGTAATGTAAAATTCAACCGTGATGACTGTGTGTGAACTTCGTATAGTGATGAATCTAGGGTGGGGGTGGAGGTGGCGGTGTTGGTGTGGGAATGTTTCAAAACAGGTTGTTTCCCAAGTGAAAAAACACACACAAACCGGTCTTTTTGATGGCGAACCTGTCGCGTACCTGTCCTCTTCCCCTTTACACAAAACTCGCTTGCCGCCAATGGGCGTTGTTTCCATTGTCTTGTGTACGGGTAAAAGGTGGGGTACATGTTTGAATGCTATTCGTGTACGGTTACCTGTTTGGTGACAAACATTTACGAAAGAATCAATTAATGTGAAAACAATTTATGCACAATAATTGCATTTAAATGACGCACCCATTTCCCATAGTCTGTGACAATACAAAGTGAATAAATAACTCGATTACTTAAAATTAATTTATTAGAATTGAAAAAATTATCTGCCGCCTTTTCAGAGTACGAATTTAAGGTGATATGAAAAAACTGTTTCGACCAAATAGGCCAGCGAAGCCGATTGTTTCCGCAAACCGAAAACGTTTGCAAAACGCTAGACATTTGTGTCCGAAGGCTGATTTTAGCCCGATCACGTCCCCCAAATCCAGGCCGATTACGTCTACACTTTACGAACGTAGTCATCTTTCGCATACAGTTGAGCTGTGGGGCCTAATCGGCCAAAAGACACTTCAGGATAAATAATAAATTCAAATATCATGTGAAACATCTATATTGTGCTAAAATGCAGTTACAGGACAGTCGCCGTGGACTGGTCATAATCATAAGTAATAAAAAATCATCGTCAGCAAAATTTTAATTAGAATAATTGTACCGGGTGCTTCATTAATGAATTTTTTGATGATTATTCCTATAATTAGTGTTTGGAATCTAATTTTATTGCGTCCGTGGAAATATTGTCCACCCGTGGAAAGTGACCAGTTCACGGCAGTCATACTGTATAAATTATTCCTTGACGGTATACTGTTTGAAAAATATTAAAACCTGAAGGAAAAATACATGCAAGACTGTACAGAATTATGTGTTTACAATGAACAGAAAAAAAATATTCCGTCGAAAAAATTGCTTGTGGGAATTTTTAATAAACGGAAGTCAGAATATTCGTAAAACTTTAACACGAAGGTGTGACATGAAAATGAGAGTGTCAGATTTGAATGTTTTGAGTTCAGAACGCACACAACTCCATACTGTAACTATAACAGGGGAACGTAGTTGTTTCATCAGTAGTGTATATTGGGAATGGAACTATTTGAGGATAAAATCGTCGCCTGAGTGCTAGAATGTCCTATGTCATTTTGGGTACATAGGGCATTCTATCACTCAGGCGACGAAATGTTGTTGCGTGAAGTAAAGCAGAAACAGGCCATTTCCACCGGCATGTCAAAATTGCATCTGGCAACCGCGAGACCACAAATCATTTCTTCTTTGTTTCCAATTTACTCAGATACTCGTAACTATACGATCAATTTACTTCAATCTGAAGTGGATACAACTACGCTTCTTTTTGGCTCTGACTTTTTGGACAACGAAAATAACTGTCTTATTTGTGTAGAGGTACATGACTTCATTTTATCTACCAAGCATTTCCAATAGTTGCCCTACTTCAGTAACTCATGTAATGACCCCAAATAAGCTTAATGGGTGAATATATCCTACTTTCCTTCAACTATTGAACTAACATACCCAATTATACACACCCCACTCCACTCCAAGTTAACGAACATATCCGTCCTCAAACTACTTTCTTGTGTGTTTAGCAAATGCATCACACATTCAAGCTGCCGCCCCTTTCTGTCTTTCTTGATCTTGTCATCTTTCACGTTCTTCTCTCCACTCGAATTTAAACACTATCACATGCCGTTGCCTGACAGTCCCCGTTCTCATTCACTACTTAGTTATCGAACTGGGTTGGCCTCAGTTGTGTCTCGTTTCCGACGGGATGTCCCGCTGCCACGTCTCAGTCCTTGTATCGACTGAGTGAGTGATGTTGTTAACCAGTATGTGAATGACTATTAATTCCTCTACTCCAATATCATCAATGGGAGCATCTCCACACGAATCTATTTCAACACTACTCACTCTTCGAAATTGGTTGCAGGTGCTGGGGTGTGGCGTTCAGCCCTAGTGCCGAGAGAGGAAGCTGCTGCTGTGACCACACCTGACCTCGTGCACAATACGGGGTTGTTGCATTCGGGCAACGACATGCGAGTTTATCTGCTGACCTATACAATCCAATTGAGTTAATTTATAAACGATCTTGGGATACGACTAACATAAGCTATAAGCTTTCTGTCGAATCCTTCTGTTCCATCTTGTGTTTATTCCCTTATACTTGTTATATTGTATGCTGCTGTACCTTGCCTTGTGCTGCTTTTGTTTTCATTATGCATTGTTTATTGTATGCAATTGACAAACTTCAAATAAAAATATTGTTTAAACTAAAATTGCATGTCATCACGTTGGTGTATTAAGAAATACGTTCAGAATAATATGTGTTCTACTCAGCAAGTCAAGTAGAGTCTTGCCACCCAACGAACTCATGCTTTTATTGTTTGAGGTAACTCCTTCGATATATAAAGGCCATCATTTGTGACCATGTTTCTCAATAATAATTACTACTGTTTCACGCATCAAGCCTGTCTATAAGAATCTGATGTGTGACAAAGTGATTATAGGATGCAGTCAGTTGCATACAACTATGAAATTTGAAAACAATTATACAAATGTCAGAAATGTTTCTGCAAGACAGATGACAATATTCGATTAAATTCAGTAGTTATTGACGCTGTAAAATTGTATATGATTCGTGGAATGTTACAAGTGTAGAACACATGACGGTGAATACAAAGACAGAAGTGTTCAATGAAGGTTCATTTCTTGATATTTATAGATTAGCTGAGGTATATTGTGTCAGCCAACATTTTAATGTAAAATTAATTATTGTTATTATTGTTCGCTGTTAAAATATAGTTTTGAATGCATGTGTAAACATATTTGTAGTACCGAAGTCAAAAACACAGGGAACTGAAATTGAAGGCACGTGGCAATCAATATTGTATAGTTTTTGGCATTTGGGATACGGAAAGTCGATTTTTTATCATAAATAAGTCGTGTCAGTGAAGCAAGAGAATCTTTAAATGCTATGGATTTTTAAAGTTTTTTTGGTGGAGGTTTTCCTTCACCCTTTATCCATGTCTCCTTCAATTTTATTACACGCCTGTTCTATGCAATCCCCATCTACAGCAATACTAAACCTTGCGGAAAATAAAAATCTGTTCCGCACATATGTGCGGAACGCAAATCGCTGACGGACTATTTTTAAATAGAAGCGACATTTCACTGGAATTTTCTACAAATTCTGCCACGCAATTACAATTCCAATCGCTAGTGATAGCTGAAAATCGTCCCCTAAGTTCCAATGTGTTCTATGTGCCAGGAGGTACACAGAACACATTGGAACTCAGGGGACGGAAAAATGACACGGATTCCTCTTACGGATTTGGTTGGCGATAAACTGTGTCCCTTTTGCTGATAGTTGTCAAATAAATTGCTGCGTGTCCGTGTAATAATTGTTTTTATGGACGTGAAGGCGTGTAATAAACACAGAACGACACACGCGTGTGAATGGGTTAATCGATATAGTACTTGTGCCATCGCGGAAGGATAAGTTAATCGATATGGCACTTGTGCCATCGCGGAAGGATAAAACTCGAGGCCTGTGGCCTCTCGTTCTATCCTTCCGCGCTGGCACTCGTGCCATATCGATTAACCCATTCACACACGCGTGTCTTTCTGTGTATGTACTATGCTATACAGAACCCCCTACAGCAAAATGGACAAATCTGTTTTTAATAGCCCAGAGGACTTGTCTTTTCCCCATATGTTTAGGAGTTAAGCAACCTCACAACTTATAAAGAGCAAGTCGTCAGAGTACAAGGTAACTCTGCGACCAGGACAACTACCTGGGCTGTTCGTATGAGAATGGCAAGAAGACAGCCTGTCGGACTATGCCATCCCCATGCAATATATATATACAACTGTTCTGTTTGTTTTAATTTTTTGTTTGTACTCTGTATACTGCAAATAAATTATCAATTATCAAATAGCACGACTGATGTGCGTGTTCGACATTACGCGATACAATACATGCACTGGGAAGTGTGCTACATACACTACTCGTGGAAGCTGGATTACACGAAAGAACGTCATGCAAGGACGGATCTGATTGGCCGTTTCGCGTCTTGGTGACGTTATGGCGTGAATCAAATGCTTCGATACAAAAAAAGTGTCAAGCAAGAAAGTTATCAGATCGATGAAGGTGATATGTTTTCTTTACGGATATAGGCTTCATTCTTGTTCAATCGTGGTGTGAATACATCACACAACTGGGACGAGGGACTGGAAACATGAATCCTGGATGGAATGTTTTCCTGTATATCACGCGCGTGTTCGGCGCCCATGAAAGACAGTAAAACTTACAATGGGGGCGTTGAATCCAGTCCCCCAATCCCCGTACTCCATCTGCGTTGTGTTCTGCCTTATTATTGATAGCAGGCCTATCGTTTTGAAAATCAAAGGAGAGATACTAATCCATTTCTGAGTCAACTTCAATGTGGGCGAAACATGACTGATGGTAAACCAGTCATTTCACTATAATAGAAAACCATGCACCACCGTTTTCTTTAATTTCACCCATCAGCAGATTTCATAGATCCTTTTCCAACTATGTGGTCCCAGAACAAGTATTTTAACACACAACTGTCCGATTACCTTGGCAGTGGTTTCTTGTTACGTCGCGGCCAAGTCTTGACTAGAAATCACTGCTAAGCCGACGCACACCGGGCTGAAATGGATGACACATCAGCCACAATCTACACTACAGAAATGCATCCTTCTGCAGAGAATAAAAAATGGAATTTAAAGTTTAAAGGCCTGGATAATTCTAAACCATTCCGCTGCAATCTGTCCAAAACATTAGCATGTAACATGTGCATTTATCTGAAGACTGTACATTGGGTCACCGGTTTGTTTAATGCAAAATGTGATCAAAGTCGGAAGTAAGGCTTAATATAGTTATTTCCTAACCCGTCACCTTACACAAAATAGTTCCAGCACAAATAATTTTACTCCAGGGCATATATCACCTCTCCTCATACGAACCTGCATGAGAAAGTTGGTGTAATGAAACAAAATTGTAATGGTGATTTTTGACAAGATTTTTAGCCAATTCCTCGTTTGAGTTTATGTTAACTTACAAAATTAACCCTTTACCCAACGCAGACGATATCAACATTTATTATTTTAAATATCATTTTTTCAAATTTTTCAAAAAATTTCAACAAAACCATATCATGCGACCCCTCGATGGAACGAGCTCGACGAGCTCGTTCCAACGAGGGGTCACATGATATGGTTTTGTTGAAATTTTTTGAAAAATAATATTTTTTCAACTGCTGAACTTGCATATTACGAGGGCGGATGCGGGCGATTCGTTGAGTAAAAGGGTTAATGATTTTTGATCCAAACTTTATATATTTTGTGGAATAAATTTTTTTTAATGAGTTTTGGTAAGAATTTTGTCTATTTTGTGAAAAAATTTCTTACCTCTATACTTGAATGTAATCCATTAATTAAAACCCCAACATTTGATTCCAAAATATTAGAAACCGAAACATGTCACAGTCACTACTAGAACTATTCCATCAATTGACTTGAAACATATTATTCAATGTCTGTCGGAATAGGTTTTTTTAACTTCGACGGCGACTTCACTAAATGAGAATTGTTGTTTATTTTTGTCACTTGGACGTTTCCACAGGGCTTGTTTAGTTCTGGCGATATTTCGCAAGTTGTTTCTCTCATTGTCAATGTGTATTTGTTTTTATTATGATATTCTGTAGAGTAAAGGGTTAATAAATAAATAAATAGACATAAATGAATGAATAAAAGAATAACGCTTCATAAATATGCTTTTTCATTCCATTTGTTTTTCTTGATTCCTCCTCAGACAGCACTTTTCAGAACGCCGGTCCATCTCCCATTTGCGTATAAAATTGGATTGATAAAAGCAGCGCTATTTGGCAATACTTTGTGACGTTTTCGCAGAAAATTCCTTATCTAACAGAGCAATAAGATAACCCGATCTCTGGTATTTTATCAAATACCGCCAGCCTTCTTATTTTTAATTTCTTTTAGGGTTTAAAGACACTTTCGACATCCATGTTTGCCTCGTATTTTATGGGTGGATGAAGCCGGAGTACTTGAAGAGAACCGCCGAGACCGGCGAATAATAATAATAATAATAGTAATAATTTATTTTCTAGAGCGTAAAACCACAAATAGTGCTCTAAAACGATTGACAGAAATAAATACACTTTTCTGAAATAAAAAGTCACATCTGTTTTGGTTGCCTCTTACAGAAGTCCAGACTCCCAAACGTACTAACTCCGCACACGCAGGGTTAGTATTGATTGAAGACAAGTGCTCCATCGACGTGCAATTAACCCCGGACACGCAGGGTTAGCATTGATTGAAGACAAGTGCACCATCGACGTGCAATTAACCCCGGACACGCAGGGTTAGCATTGTTTGAAGATAAGTGCACCATCGACGTTCAACTAACCCCGGACAAGCAGGGTTAGCATTGTTGGAAAGCAAGTGCACCATCGACGTCCAGTTAACCCCGAGCAATACGCCTTAGTATATATGCCCACTGTACGATGTGCAAAACACTTCAGTATATATCTCCACTGTACATGCAATACGGCATAGTATATATCTCCGCTGTACCCCTACGTGGGTAATCGCCCTAGTATATATCCCCACTGTACGACGTGCAATACTCCTCAGTATATATCTCCACTGTACGACGTGCAATACGCCTTAGTATATATCTCCAATGTACGACGTGCAATACGCCTTAGTATATATCTCCACCGTACGACGTGCAATACACCTTAGTATATATCTCCACCGTATGACGTGCAATACGCCTTAGTATATATTTCCACTGTACGACATGCAATGCGCCTTATATATATATATCTCCACTGTACGACGTGCAATACGCCTTAGTATATATCTCCACTGTACCCCTACGTGGGTAATCGGGATTAAAAATACTTTGCCCAAGGATACAACGCAGTTACCCCTGGCGGGAATCGAACCGTGGACTATTCAGTTTGAAGTTCAATGTCGTAACCACTGATGCAGAGCGCTCCCCTGCTGGTGAATTGTATCAGAATGTATATTTCACGATGCTTTTGTCTTAAATCGCCGCATGTTCTATCGTTATATTGGAAACAATGAATTCGCAAGAGAAACCCATCACTCAGTAAATAAAATATATCGTGATTTAATTTAAAGATTTTGTCAAATAAATTGCTTGATGAAATATTTTTGGTGTCGACAAAGTGTAATAGTAAATCCAAAGCGTACAAAAAAATAAGTACTTCAAACCATAGTGGAATAAAGCATTGATGACCCTTCAGAGCGTTATAATCTGATGGAAACGCGATATCTGAAAATTAAAGGCAGCAGGGTAGAGAAGCAAAGGAAGACTTGGAGTTTAAATTATCACGAAAAAAATTAATAGGGAATTGCCCAAGTATGAAAGAAAATATAATAGAAATTTAAACTGGGAAGTTGGTAATCTTTTTGTGACAAAAACCTCAAAGAATTCTGGGAAAAAAATCAATAAATTAGGTCCTCCGAAACATAATAAGATTACTGAGGAAGTATATGACGGAGATGGCACAATCAACAAGGGAAGAGATGAGGTTTTAACCCTTTTTTCCTGTCACCCCCACTTTAAACATATATGGAGGATCTCTATGTACGTTTGTATGCGAGGAAGTTTAATAAGATTTATGACATACTTGAAACTCTCTATCATCTGATTAATTGTTGGAAAGGGCTCTCTGAGCCCTTTCCAATAATTAATTAGATGGTAGTTTAGATCTGCGCATACCAGGACGTACAAGGTAATCAGGTGACAATAGTCGCTTTCAGCGGCGTCAGTGTTAATACTTTGGTAAAGGTTTTTGGAAGGTTGTATAACCCTAGCTGTGATGATGTAAACTTAGTCATTACTTTAAAAATAGGGTAACAGAGGAAATACTTCTCTTGGAGGATAAAATAATGGACCCCTTCTACTAACCAAATGATAAATTTATTTATTTATTTATTTATTTATTGGTATTTCAGGTCACATATTCCTGCGCAATGGCTAATCACGAACTCGACAGTTTTACGGGTGGAGGAAGCCCGGAGTACTCGGAGAGAATCACGAAGCAACGGCGAGCAACTGTCAGCTCCCCAACATACTAACTCCACACAAACAGGGTTAGCATTGGTTAAAGACACTTAGTACACAACGTCACCGTGACCCCACGTGGGCAATGGGGGGGGGGGGGGGTGTGAAGTGTCAGGACCGAGGACACAACACGGTTAAATTATATATTTAATGCGCCTATTGAATACGATGAGGTAGAAAATGTAACTGTGAAAACTAAGAATGGTAAATCATGCGGCGGTTAATAGAATACCATAGGAAGCGTTAAAATTAAACCATGTGACTGAAGTTATTTTTACTTATTTCAAAGGATATTTGGAATCGGTATTATACCATCTTTATGGAAACGGGCAATAATTTGTTCCATTGCAAAATATAAGTCTCTAGATCCAAGAATATCTTTCCACTATACAGATATTTCTCTGTTGAGTACAATGAGCTAAATATATAGCAGTGTTCTTAATAATATTCTTAGGTTATATATTGCTGAAATAAGCTATTGGTGGATGAACATAATGGATTTCACCCACAGCGATCATGCCATGATCATTGTTACTCACGTACAGCTATCCTATGATTTAAGAAAAGGCAGTTGATATGGTTGGTAAGGACATATTCGTGTATAAATTACAGTATAGTCGCCGTGAATGGTCGTTATCCACGCGTGCGCAGTGGTGTCCACGCATGCGTTTACCAGGTAATAAAAATCATAATTAGCAAAATTTTAATTAATGAAACACCGGGTTGTACCCTGTTCGTCATTAAATAAATTTTTGAAGATTATTCCTGTAATTACTGATTGCAATCTAATATTATTGCGTCCGTAGAAATACTGCCCACCTCGTTGAAAGTGACCAGTCCACGGCGGCCGAACTGTACTCAAAAGTGCGTGTTGATGGGAAAATGTACCAGTCTATCATGTATCAAATTACAAGAGCCTGTGTACACATAAATGGTAACATTGCGGAAAACTCTAATTGTTTAGGAGGGGTGAGGCAAGGTGATGACTCGTCCCCTATGTTGTTTGCTTTGTTTATTGACGATTTAGCCAATGAAGTCAAGCAAGCTAATAAAGGGGTCGAAATTAACGATGATAATGTCTCCAAATTAATGTACGTGGATGGTGTGGTATTGGCATCCAATAACGAGGTAAATATGCAATCCCTTTTAAATATACTTGATAAATGGTATACCCTGTGGCAAATATCTGTAAATCTAGAAAAAACAAAGATTGTTCATTTTAGAAATATGCGGAAGAAATATAGTGAGTTTAAATTTAAATAGCAGAATACAATATATAATATTGTGATAAGTATCGTTATTTAGGTGTAGTGTTTCAAGAAGATAAAGATTTTGATAACGTTGCGGAATTCAGAATTGTGGATGATTTCAGGAGTGACATGTTCACCATCTCACTCTGGATATCCGGTGGCTACAGAGTATCAGGACTGGAAATAAAAATCTTATATCGTGATCCGTTGGGCAGTTACGTTATATCTGACATGGTGGTAAGCAATAGGCAAAAAGGGGTGCTGTGATGGTTCTCCGACTTCTCTGTTTTTACTACACCGGTCATACTTTTTACGTCTTCACGGGATTTCATTCCATATAAATACCAACAACTAACGAGCGATCTCGCCGAAGCGAGATCGTGCGTTGGTTGTTAGTATTTATTTTGGCGGAATTTTGTTTAAGATGAAAACAGCATTCCTGTCTATTCATATGTGTAAACAATACTCAACCTTGGTGTCGAGAGAGTTCCAAAAGTTTGTCAAGTGTTTCTACTAAAATATGTGAGATTAGTTATTTTATAAAGTTTTGTTGTATTACCTTGTCGTAAGTTGTAGTTCGTTGGTTTATTTCATAATTAACGCAACCAACGCGTAACCTACACGATAGTTCGAGGGTTATTTATTTATTTATTGGTGTTTAAGGTCACATACTTATGCACAATGGCTATTCATGACCGTGACAGTTTTACGGGTGGAGGAAGCCAGGAGTACTCGGAGAGAACCACCGAGCAACGACGAGCAGCTGCCAGCTCCCCAACATCGTAACTCCGCACTGCAGCACACGCAGGGTTAGATTGGTTGAAGACATGCCCACCATCGACGTGCAGCACGCCTTAGTACACACGGCGTCATCGTGCCCCCATGCGGACAATCGGGGTTAAGTTCCTTGCCCAAGGACACAATGCGAAAGTCCGAATCGATCGCTCAGACGGTCATCTATCCGAGGACTAACCTGGTTCGACGTTGCTTAACTTCGGCGATCTGACGAGCAGCGATTACAACAACGCCACAGCGCCACCGATCGTTCGAGGGTTAGTTCCAATCTGAAGTAAGATGGTTAACTGGTCTGTAATAGGAGCGCATTCCCACCCATCCATCTACACTAATTATGCACCATCGTCAGGTTTAGGTGACCAATTGGCCAGTTGTTACGAGTGCTTTTTGCATGTAAACTAGTGTATTGTACGTAAACTGAATAGCAGATGTCACAACAGAAGATCAGAGTTTCAATGTGTTCTATGTGCATTGGAATCAGGGGACGAGGTGTTACTACTACTTATGTTGTTCGCAGACACAGTCTTACCTGTGCCGCTAGTTATCTTTCGTCAATGTATAGAATTTGGTATTCACAAAGGGGGCTGCGAATTCTTTCAAAATGGGCTATTCGACAGAGATTCTTACATAATCGATTGTTCCGTCATGTCAAAGTGATTTTCAGACAATGGAGTTTGAAACTTTCTGAAGGATAAGTTTGCTCCAGTGTGCAAAGTGTTGGGGAATTTCATTCATGTAAGGCCGAATAGTGTACAGTTTAGATGCTGATGTATCTTCTATGCATGCGTTGGGACCACGTGCAGCGCATACGTGTGGCGACTAATATACAGAATATACAATTTCCTGTTCCATTTTTCGTTTCCTTTGAGACAGAAACGATAAAATTTAGTAATAAGAGGACAACAAATGACAAAAATTGCCATGCCTTCTGATAGTCCTTTTATTCAACATCAAATTGAACACTAACATGCATGATGCAGTTCTCAGGGGGCAAGGCACACTTCCAGCTGATTCATTGCTGGGCACTACTCGGTACACCATGAAAGTTTACTAATGCCTCTTGGGTTGTCTTGACAGTAACATTTAGTGACCTGTCACCACCAAGAACGCTGAGGTTACTGTGGGGGCATTTGAAGCAGCAACTCGGGGAAACCTCTAAACTTTATTGACTTCCCTCCACAATTTTATAAAATTTGCACGGGATCTGGCCATGCACGTCATATGGCCTCAGTTTTCATTAACACTTTATCAAACACAAGGATGTCAAAATTTATTACTTCAATCATTATATTTATATAAATGTTTTACAAAAATCTCATCAAAACCATAATAATGTAGCTCCTTCATTGTAATAAGCTCGCCCGACCAGCTCCAATGAGGGGTCACATGGTTTTCTTGAATTTTCTGTTTTTTTAAATATAGATTTTTTTCAATTGTTCATTTTGTAGATGATGCGTTCTGATGCGACCGAATCGTTAAGTAAAGGGTTGCCCAACGAATCGGCCACCTCCGCCGTGTAATATGCAAATTCCGCAGCTGAAAATATATTATTTTTCAAAACATTTCAACAAAACCATATCATGTGACCCCCCCTCTTTGGGACGGGCTCGTCGCGCTCGTTCCAATGAGGGGTAAAATGATATGATTTCGTTGAAATGTTTTGCAAATTAAAACAAAAAATGATATTTAAAATAATAAATTTTGATGTCGTCCGAGTTGGGTAAAATGTTAACAGCCTTTCTTCTTATATACAATATTCATTAGCTTTTTATTTTGCTTTCATTCCATGGTTGTTTGTTTGAAAATTCCATAAGCATGATAATTCCAATACCAAACAATAAAGGACGTTGCGTGTGAGCGAAAAGTGAACCTTTGTTGCCATGATGTGATCGACTTTGAAGAAACTGTCAACAATCACCTGCATATTCCATGTGTAGGCGGGTTTATCTGCATGATGCATTGCAATTAACTAATGGGCTGTGACCTGTCCTCCGTTCTGATCCATCCATCGCCATGTAAAACATGTGTTCTGTCGAAGTTTTATCTGATGGTAACACGACCAAAAATGGCTGAAAATTCTGTTCAAATGCATGGACACTTTCTAAGGGACTAAATATATTTTTCTTTGTAGCCATGAGTCATGTGGAATCCATGACTGTGATAGAATCACATTACGCAAGAGAGGATGATAGAAGAAAAATGAAAACTCACCCCAAAATATGTTTTTGATTTCCATCAAACATTGACAACAAAAGTTTAATAAATATCTAAATGTTCCTAAAAGTACGGTAATAGGTACAGTTAAAACTAGAAGTCCTGTCATGAAATGCGCACAAATAGCACGTTGATATGCGCGTTAATGTACGCGTTATGGCCCAAGTAAAGCTATCAAATTCTGTACATATGGCCTGTGCACAAGCAATGTTTCGGCCAATGGACCTCCGGGTAACCCGGAGGTCCATTGGCAGAAACATTGCATGTGTTTGCTATGAGTAACCAAGAGAACCTGCCGTGCTTTGGATGCCATTCGATATGGAAATTGCGCGCAATTCCAACGCGCAATTAAGCCTAGATAAGCGCACTATTCGTGACAGGACTTCTAGTTTTAACTGTACACAAGAAAACACACTACAGTTATGGAGTCACAAACTCTTCCATTAAAATTATGAAAAAATGGGATGTTTCTATTAACCGTGTAGATGAGCGTCATGTCGCCCATATTAGGGTACCTGTTTATGGCATTACGCTTTTCTAGTCTTATCCAGATCACATGTTTGATCAGTCAACCCGTAATTAGAGACCACACTGGTACTCGTGAAATATATAAACAGCTCCCCTTAAATGGGCGCCATGATACTCAACCACACGCTTATACAGAAATGCCTAATTTCTTCATCATTCCATTTGAAGATTTCTTTCATGTATTTTGGTACTCGACTATAATAGTGTCTTTTCTTGTGAGTTTTTACCATACTTTTTGGGAACATTTAGAGATTTATTAACCCTGTGCTGAGAAAGTTTGTTAGAGATAAAAAAGCCAAGACATTTCGTCCCCTGAGTTCCAATGAGCTCTATGTGCCTACTGGCATATAGAAAAGATTGGAACTCTGGGGACGATTTGCTAACCAATATTCGCTTTAAAGCATAGATCATTATTTGTATCGCGTCTGTTTTTAGTATTTTATCTTGATGTGGTTTATACAATTGCGAAATTGAAATGAATTGAGATATTTCTGTTAAGCATGCACATAAGTGTCATGGCATCAACGAAATGGGCACTGTTCATGACAGCATGCTTTTCCAGTCTAACGCAGGTCACATGTTCTGATCAGTAAACCTGTAATCACACTTCACATTGTTACTTCTGAAATATATAAGCACCACCTCCCCACTTCTCCCGTAAACGGAAACCATGACACACATCCACATTGTTACACCGAAGTATCTAATTTCTTCATCACTCAATTTGAAGAATATTTCCAGGATTTGGGGGGATTCTGTTATTGTAGTGTGTTTTTTTCTGTGATTCCATTATTGCAGTGTGTTTTCCTGTGATTTTATTATTGCAGTTTGCATTTCTTGTGATTCAATTATTGTCGTCTGTTTCTAGTTTGTCCAGTATTGTAGTGTGTTTTCTTGTGACTTCATCACTGCAGTGTGTTTTCTTGCGATTTCATTATTGTAGTATGTGTTTCTTGTGTATTGTAGTGTGTTTTCTAGTGACTCCATTATTGTTGTGTGTTTTCTTGTGATTTCATTATTGTAGTATGGTTTCTTGTGACCCCATTATTGTAGTGTGTTTTCTTGTGATTTCGTTATTGTAGTATATTTTCTTGTGATTCCATCATTGTAGTGTGTTTTCTTGTGATTCCATTTATGTAATGTGTGTTTCTTGTGTATTGTAATGTGTTTCCTTGTGACTCCATTATTGTAGTGTGTTCTCTAGTGATTTCATTATCGTAGTGTGGTTTCTTGTGACTCCATTATTGTAGTACGTTTCTTGTGATTCCATCATTGCAGTGTGTTTTCTTGTGATTCCATTAATGCAGTTTGGTTTCTAGTGATTTCATTATTGTAGTGGGGTTTCTTGTGACTCCATTATTGTAGAACGTTTCTTGTGATTCCATCATTGCAGTGTGTTTTCTTGTGATTCCATTATTGCAGTGTGTTTTCTAGTGATTTCATTATTGTAGTATGGTTTCTTGTGACTCCATTATTGTAGTGTGTTTTCGTGTGATTTCATTATTGTAGTGTGTTTTCTTGTGATTCCATCATTGTAGTGTGTTTTCTCCATTATTGTAGTGTGTTTTCCAGTGATTTCCTTATTGTAGTGCGGCTTCTTGTGAATCCATTATTGTAGTGTGTTTTCTTGTGATTCCATTATTGCTGTGTGTTTTCTTGTGATTCCATTATTGCAGTGTGTTTACGTGTGATTCTGCTATTGTAGTTTGTATTTCTTGTGATTCAATTATTGTCGTCTGTTTCTAGTTTGTCCAGTATTGTAGTGTGTGTTCTTGTGATTCCATCATTGCAGTGTGTTTTCTTGCGATTTCATTATTGTAGTATGTGTTTCTTGTGTATTGTAGTGTGTTTTCTAGTGACTCCATTATTGTTGTGTGTTTTCTTGTGATTTCATTATTGTAGTATGGTTTCTTGTGACCCCATTATTGTAGTGTGTTTTCTTGTGATTTCGTTATTGTAGTATATTTTCTTGTGATTCCATCATTGTAGTGTGTTTTCTTGTGATTCCATTTATGTAATGTGTGTTTCTTGTGTATTGTAATGTGTTTCCTTGTGACTCCATTATTGTAGTGTGTTCTCTAGTGATTTCATTATCGTAGTGTGGTTTCTTGTGACTCCATTATTGTAGTACGTTTCTTGTGATTCCATCATTGCAGTGTGTTTTCTTGTGATTCCATTAATGCAGTTTGGTTTCTAGTGATTTCATTATTGTAGTGGGGTTTCTTGTGACGCCATTATTGTAGAACGTTTCTTGTGATTCCATCATTGCAGTGTGTTTTCTTGTGATTCCATTATTGCAGTGTGTTTTCTAGTGATTTCATTATTGTAGTATGGTTTCTTGTGACTCCATTATTGTAGTGCGTTTTCTCGTGATTTCATTATTGTAGTGTGTTTTCTTGTGATTCCATCATTGTAGTGTGTTTCCGTGTGATTCCATTCATGTAGTGTGTGTTTCTTGTGTATTGTAGTGTGTTTCCTTGTGACTCCATTATTGTAGTGTGTTTTCTAGTGATTTCATTATTGTAGTGTGGCTTCTTGTGACTCCATTATTGTAGTATGTTTCTTGTGACCCCCATCATTGCAGTGTGTTTTCTTGTGAATTCATTATTGCAGTGTGTTTTCTTGTGATTCCATTATTGCAGTGTGTTTACTTGTGATTCCGCTATTGTAGTTTGTATTTCTTGTGATTCCATTTTTGTATTGTGTTTTTCTTGTGATTCTATTAATGTAGTGTGATTTCTTGTGACTCGATTATTACAGTGTATTTTCTAGTGATTTCGTTATTGCAGTGCGTTTTCATTGTGATTCCATTATTGTAGTGTGTTTACGTATGATTCCATTACTGTAATTTTTATTTCTTGTGATTCCATTGTTGTAGTGTGTTTTCTTGTGATTCCATTAGTGTAGTGTGTTTTCTTGTGACTCCATTATTGTAGAGTGTTTTCTTGTGACTCCAGTATTGTAGAGTGTTTTCTTGTTTTTCCATCATTGCGGTGTGCTTTCCTGTGATTCCATCATTGCAATGTGTTTTCTGGTGATTCTATTACTGTAGTGTGCTTACCTGTGATTCCGTTATTGTAGTTTGTATTTCTTGTGATTCCATCATTGCAGTGTGTTTTCTGGTGATTTCGTTATTGTAGTGTGTTTCCTGTGATTCCATCATTGCAGTGTGTTTTCTGGTGATTTCGTTATTGTAGTGTGTTTCCTGCGACCCCATCATTGCTGTGTGTTTTCTGGTGATTCCGTTATTGTAGTGTGTTTCCTGTGATCCATCATTGCTGTGTGTTTCTGGTCATTCCATTATTGTAGTGTGTTTACCTGTGATTCCATTATTGTCGTGTGTTTCTAGTTTCTCCACTATTGTAGTGTGTTTTCTTGTGATTCCATTGTTGTAGTGTGTTTTCTTGTGACTTCATCACTGCAGTGTGTTTTCTTGTGATTTTATTATTGTAGTATGTGTTTCTTGTGTATTGTAGTGTGTTTTCTAGTGACTTCATTATTGTTGTGTGTTTTCTTGTGATTTCATTATTGTAGTATGGTTTCTTGTGACTCCATTATTGTAGTGTGTTTTCTTGTGATTTCGTTATTGTAGTGTATTTTATTGTGATTCCATCATTGTAGTGTGTTTTCTTGCGATTCCATTTATGTAGTGTGTGTTTCTTGTGTATTGTAGTGTGTTTCTTTGTGACTCCCTTATTGTAGTGTGTTTTCTAGTGATTTCACTATTGTAGTGTGGTTTCTTGTGACTCCATTATTGTAGTATGTTTCTTGTAATTCCATCATTGCAGTGTGTTTTCTTGTGATTCCATTATTGCAGTTTGGTTTCTAGTGATTTCATTACTGTAGTATGGTTGCTTGTGACTCCATTATTGTAGTGTGTTTTCGTGTGATTTCATTATTGTAGTGTGGTTTCTTGTGATTCCATCATTGTAGTGTGTTTCTCCATTATTGTAGTGTGTTTTCCAGTGATTTCCTTATTGTAGTGCGGCTTCTTGTGAATCCATTATTGTAGTGTGTTTTCTTGTGATTCCATTATTGCAGTGTGTTTTCTTGTGATTCCATTATTGCAGTGTGTTTACGTGTGATTCTGCTATTGTAGTTTGTATTTCTTGTGATTCCATTTTTGTATTGTGTTTTTCTTGTGATTGTATTAATGTAGTGCATTTTCTTGTGACTCCATTATTGTAGTGTGTTTTCTAGTGATTTCCTTATTGCGGTGTGTTTTCATTGTGATTCCATTATCGTAGTGTGTTTACGTGTGATTCCATTACTGTTGTTTTATTTCTTGTGATTCCATTGTTGTAATGTGTTTTCTTGTGATTCCATTAATGTAGTGTGTTTTCCTGTGACTCCATTATTGTAGTGTGTTTTCTTGTGACTCCATTATTGTAGAGTGGTTTCTTGTGATTCCATCATTGCAGTGTGCTTTCCTGTGATTCCATCATTGCAATGTGTGTTCTGGTGATTCTATTATTGTAGTGTTTTTACTTATGATTCCGTTATTGTAGTTTGTATTTCTTGTGATTCCATCATTGTAGTGTGTTTTCTGGTGATTCCATTATTGTAGCGTTTCCTGTGATCCCATCATTGCTGTGTGTTTCTGGTCATTCCATTATTGTAGTGAGTTTTTTTGTGATTCCATTGTTGTAGTGTGTTTTTTGTTGTGAATCCATCATTGCAGTGTGTTTTCTTGTGATTCCATTTTTGTTGTGTGTTTCCTTGTGATTTCATTATTGTAGTGTGTTTTCTTGTGATTCCAATATTGCAGAAAAATTTGATACAGGGTTTTAATTTTTCATTTAACAATATTTCACAAGTAATTTTATTCTATCACAGTTATAGATGGCACATGATTCGTTGCTCTGAAATAAAATATGTGTGGTCCTATAAAACCAGTTAATCAATCTCTGAAAAAACACCGAATTTTCTGGTATTTTGATCAAGTAAACTCTAAAAACAGTTGGATTAAAAATCAACCGAAATCAACTGGCTTGTGTGAATATGAACCCAGTTGGCTTCATATAATAATAACACTTTGGCCAGTCGCTGATTTGACGCAATTCTCAGGCGAGAATGCCTTGGCTGCCCCTGTGCTCCCAACTGCCTCCCTACTCCTAAGCTTCTTCTCACCTTCCAACACTCGGGGACGAACTGCTGATGACATCCCTTGCCCCATTCTTCCCAATCTCTCCGATTAGCATATTAACCCTCCCCTTTGAGTCACTCACTAGCCACATGTCATTCATTCTCCCATCCCACTTCCCCATTATTCACTCAATCCAGTTGATTTGGGTTGACTTTCAACACAATAGATTTGAGAGTGTAACCATCACCTTAACCCCCTGATGACGAAACGCCTGATTTGTCATCCATGGTTATCCCCCCTGTGTTGTCAGAAATTCAGCAGTTTAGATTTTGGTTGACAGAGCTCCAATTGAGCTCTGTCAACCAAATTCTAAATTGCTGAATTTCTGACAACACAGGGGGGATAACCATGGATGACAGGGAGGTGTGGTGGGGATTAGAGTGGGGGGAGGTGTCGAGTATTCTCGACATCAGAGTGCAGGGGGTTAATAGGCCTCAACAGAGACCAGCAGATATAGAACCCCATTACAAAACCGGAGAGAGAATTTTAAGCGGATCATGAAATTCTCTTTCTTCTGCCCCATCCCCCCCACCCCTAAGCAACCACATGGAGTGTCACTTGTCAAACCAAAAGGAACAAACATTGAATATGAGATGTCATATTCGTAATTAATTCTCGAAATCCAGGAACAAAAGTTACAACGTTTCTCTCCAGCAACAACCATGTCTCCAATATCTCAATTTATATAAATAGAGAAGATGTGTTACAAGCTTGAAAGTTGAAAGATGAACAAAGACATACACAGCATACGAACAAAGACTGGAAACTCATTGACAAAGATAGGACACTGTATCTGAATGCTGAGAGTATACAGAGGTACAATTCTGTTATTAGCCTTTCGATACCCAGCATAAATCATCGATCGCTCCATGACGATTTGATACACCTTAAATCAGCAGCAAAATCTTAAAACAAACACACCCGTGAATAAAGTTCAGCAGGCTTGAAATTATTCAGAAACTGTTTGACCGGACCACTGAAGAAAAGCTAACGACATCCGCTATCGGACACTGTCTAGGATTCCGAGATCAGTTCTTTAGAACATAGCTTTTCCCGATTGGGTTTTCGCTCCAAATGTTTACAAATTACGATATCTAAACACCGATTTAGAGAGTTGTTGGCGATGCTATATGCGCATGCGAGTCATACGTTGTGTACAATTAATACCAAACACACATGAACATCTTGATAAATGAATGAGTAGTTTGCTCCGATACATACATGTGTACATGTGGAGAGATTTCCCACCTTCCTCCAGGGTTAGAGGGCGGGGAGGGGGGGGGGGGGCAGTCGTTGTAAATAGATAATGCCAACAACAACATTTTTCTCGAAAGCTTTCAATTTTACGAAGCCGCACGATCTGGCTTTATAAAGTATGGTTTGATCTACTGTGAAAAAATTAATTTGTTGATATGCGCACATTTTTTCTCAGCAGTACAAATGTAATTTTAAAACATTTTTGAATTATTATTGACAAAAACAGGTACTGGGATTAGATAGTCGGTACATTGTGATTCGTTGTCGTGAAAGGTGAACACCGTGACGTTTGGTGATGCGAATGCCGTTAAGCTGTGACTATAACCACAGTGTAGCAGCTTGCCCTTCATCAAAATAACAATTGGTAGGAGCTACTGCATTGATTTACTTGACACCATTGCGAGGGGACGGGACAAATTGAGTTAAGACATAATTCAATAAGACACGACGAACGGGTAGATCAAGTAAGGGGGCGCGTGTGGATAGGCGTAGGGCGAAAGGAAGGCCTGAAAAAGGGTTAGGCATGTACATTTAAAACCGTCGCTGATCACAGACCTGGAAGATGTCAGTACCCCAGCTGAGGTATCGAAATAAATTGGATGGGTAAAGATTAATCTAAGAAACAAAAGTATTGCCCTTGGGATTGTGTTCTGTGCGGTGGAGGGAAGCTAACCCGAGTGGAATGACTTGATACACTCAACACTAAGGTCCAATATCACAGAACTAGAAAACAGGGGGCTAGATATAATTTTGATGGCTGACTTTAATCAACATGGAAAGGAAGTCGTCAGGAATGGAAGGAAGCTGTAGAACTTCACAAATGAGCGCGGTCTGAAGATTCTGAACAGGGACGCGAGGTGTAAGGGGAAATGGACCTGGGAGAAGAACGACAGAAAATCAATAATCGACTATATTCTCACAGATATTAATTTATGCAAGGAGGTGAGAGGGGTAGAAGTTGATAATGAGGGTAAAAGTGAGTTAGTGATCACAACTTGATCACAATAACGATCAGGGCCAAACACCTAGTAAGAAGCAACAGAAGCTTTAAGGAGATTTGGGAACGCAAAATTGATGCTGACTGTGCGACGTTCGAAGAAAAATTGCAACCGTACACAAGTGGGCCAGTGTCCAGAAAATGATCGACACCATAGTTGCGAGTCTAGTGAAGGAAAGGAAGGAAAGTGTAGGAAAGATTAGAGTGGCAGCACGGGAACTTGGGTACAGAGTGAACGAAGAACTGAAAAGGACCATAAAGGGTTGAAAAGCTGAATGTGCTGCATACAGGAGAATTAGAAAACTCAAGGAGCGGAAAGCAACGAGGCCATGGTAGCAAAGGAAGAATACCAACAAGCACGAAATAAGGTAAATAAGATTAAAGACGATAATCGGAGAGTGCGAAATAGTAGTCTTCATAAGACGATAAGAACGACAGGGGGTTGCGTTTGAACGCATTTTGGTAATGGGCGAATAAACGTAACAAAGGAATTAACCCACAGAGTATTAAAGTAGATGGCAGAGTTACAGACGAGCAAGATCAAGTCGCATCAGAACTAATCAAGCACTGGGAAAAGGTAAACGATAAGCGATGGGCCTTGAGGAACCCACCGGAGTGTCCAAACAAGGTCGAGGAAAATCTATCGAACTTCGAATGCACCGAAATTAAAACCGAAAAGGTGCGAAAGGTGATCTCAAAATTAAGGAATGGAAGAGAGGGAGCAGTGGACGAAATTCCTAACGAGTTTATCAAAAAAGGGGGAGAGGAACTCTGTGTAAACCTAAATGCCCTATTCAATTTAGCCATAGAAAAACAAGAGGTCCCAAAAGAGTGAGGAGAAAGCAAGGTGACATTTATTCATAAAAATGGGGAAAAGGACGTTTTGGATAATTATCGAGGGATCTCTGTCAGTAGCAAAATTTGAAAAGTTTTCTGTAAAGTCCTGTATGGGAGATTAGAGATGATTGAGGAGAAGGGTTTCTGGGGAGGGAAGGAGAGTTACTGACCTTCTTTTCACGCTATTCCAAATGATAAAATCCGCGAAAGCAAAAAAGAAAAAAGATGTTTATGGCCTTGTTGGATGTATAGAGTATGGATGGAGGGTTTAGGAGATGAATTCCTGCGTAGCGATGAGGAGGTACAAATTGGGGACTTGGAGATCCCAGGGCTGTTGTTTGCAGACGATATGGTGCTAGTGTCAGAAAGAGAAGAGGGGCTAGAGAAAATGCTGGGAATTGTTGGGAAATATGGGAGCAAATATGGGGGTTAAATATAAACATCAAAGCAAGAGGCATCTACCGAAACCACACAAATAAACTGATTTTGAAGGGGAGGCGAATCCTTAACCAAATGAAACTTATAGGGAGAAACAGTTTCAATAAAGTTTTCGTGGGGAAAGCCGTTTGGGAAATGGTGGGTCTACCAAGTGTAACATATGATACGGAAGTGGTACCCCTAAACCAGACGGATGTAAAGAGCTTGGAAATCCTGCAGAACGATGCAGGCCGATGGATAACGGGGTCGTGTAATGCCACAATACTAGAAGCAATTAGGAGTGAGCTTGGGTGGATGAAGATCAAGGACAGGATAGACTTATTGAAACTCGGTTATCTTAATTATTTGGTAAATCTACCCGCCAGCCGATGGTGTAAAGTAATGTTCCGGAGAATTTTCAACTCAAATATCAAGACAGGGTGGATGGTCCAAGTGTGGGAGCTAATACAGAACTACTCAGTGGAGATCTCAGACCTAGACGTAGGGGCAAAACAGGGTAAAAAATTCGCCAGAGAAAGGGTCATGAAGGATGATAACCTTAATTGGCGAAAGGGGGTCAAATCAAAGAGATCTTTGGGTAGCCTGCGTGATAAATAGAAGCCTGGTTTTGAAGAGTACCTTGATGACACCTTTGGAGGGTCACTTTTGTTCAAGCTGAGGTCGTGGTTCCTGGAGCCGAGGGGAAAAAATGGGAAAAACAGGGAAAAGGAGTGCCAGATGTGCAATTTGAGCGTGGTGGAGACCCTGAAACACTTCCTTCTAGAATGCCCAAAATACCAGTCTAAAAGAATAATATTCACTGGGAGTATAATGGGGAAGTGGGATGGGAGAATGAAGGATATGTGGTTAGTGAGAGACTCAAAGGAGAGGGTTAATATGCTAATCGGGGCGATTGGGAAAAATGGGGTAAAGGAATTCATCAAGCACTTCGTGTACGGGTTTTGGGAGGAGAGAAAAAGTGTTTGAATAGGCAGGCAATTTGGAGTACAGGGGTAACCACGGCCTTCTCATCCGAGAACCGCGACAGATCAGCGTCCGGCCAAAGTGTTACTTTTTATTACTATCGTTCTGCTATTTGGAGATAGTTGAATAGAGATCAGTGGTGTTGGGTACTTTGAGGATATTGGGACCTGCGAAGCCAAGAAGATTGCTAGTTTTTCAAAGATGTATTAGTTGTTCTGTTGTGTGTGTGATCGCCTTGCACATCAATATTACCGAGAAATCCACAGAGTTCTACACTTTACAGGGTATAGTAACCTATGGATCCAATATCCTCGGTGAGGGTAAAAGTATCGTGCAGACGCACTCTGCATGTGTAGAGTGCACATTGTATTTCGGAACAAAGCAAATGTGTGGTTTTGGAGGTTCTCTGCCGTAGACAGAGCTAGATAGGAAGTAGTAAGGTATCTGTATGTGATATGGCTATATCGGATGTAGTGTGGTATCTGTATGTGACAGAGCTAGATAGGAAGTAATATGGTACCTGTATGTGACAGAGCTAGATAGGAAGTAGTATGGTACCTATATGTGACAGAGCTAGATAGGAAGTAGTAAGGCACCTGTATGTGACAGAGCTAGATAGGAAGAAGTAAGGCACCTGTATGCGACAGAGCTAGATAGGAAGTAGTATGGTACCTGTATGTGACAGAGCTAGATAGGAAGTAGTAAGGCACCTGTATGTGACAGAGCTAGATAGGAAGTAGTAAGGCACCTGTATGTGACAGAGCTAAATAGGAAGTAGTAAGGTATCTGTATGTGACAGAGCTAGATAGGAAGTAGTAAGGCACCTGTATGTGACAGAGCTAGATAGGAAGTAGTAAGGCACCTGTAAGTGACAGAGCTAGATAGGAAGTAGTAAGGCACCTGTATGTGACAGAGCTAAATAGGAAGTAGTAAGGTATCTGTATGTGACAGAGCTAGATAGGAAGTAGTAAGGCACCTGTATGTGACAGAGCTAGGTAGGAAGTAGTATGGTAGCTGTATGTGACAGAGCTAGATAGGAAGTAGTATGGTACCTGTATGTGACAGAGCTAGATAGGAAGTAGTAAGGCACCTGTATGTGACAGAGCTAGGTAGGAAGTAGTATGGTACCTGTATGTGACAGAGCTAGATAGGAAGTAGTATGGTAGCTATATGTGACAGAGCTAAATAGGAAGTAGTAAGGCACCTGTATGTGGCAGAGCTAGATAGGAAGTAGTAAGGCACCTGTATGTGACAGAGCTAAATAGGAAGTAGTAAGGCACCTGTATGTGACAGAGCTAAATAGGAAGTAGTAAGGCACCTGTATGTGACAGAGCTAGATAGGAAGTAGTAAGGCACCTGTATGTGACAGAGCTAGATAGGAAGTAGTAAGGCACCTGTATGCGACAGAGCTAAATAGGAAGTAGTAAGGCACCTGTATGTGACAGAGCTAGGTAGGAAGTAGTATGGTACCTGTATGTGACAGAGCTAGATAGGAAGTAGTAAGGCACCTGTATGTGACAGAGCTAGATAGGAAGTAGTATGGTAGCTGTATGTGACAGAGTCAGATAAGAAGTAGTATGGTATCTGTATATGACAGAGCTAGGTAGGAAGTAGTTTGGTACCTGTATGTGACAGAGCTAGATAGGAAGTAGTATGGTACCTGTACGTGACATACCTAGGTAGGAAGTAGTAAGGTACCTGTATGTGACAGAGCAAGATAGGAAGTAGTATGGTACCTGTATGTGACAGAGCTAGATAGGAAGTAGTATGGTAGCTATATGTGACAGAGCTAAATAGGAAGTAGTAAGGCACCTGTATGTGACAGAGCTAGATAGGAAGTAGTAAGGCACCTGTATGTGACAGAGCTAAATAGGAAGTAGTAATGCACCTGTATGTGACAGAGCTAAATAGGAAGTAGTAAGGCACCTGTATGTGACAGAGTCAGATAAGAAGTAGTATGGTATCTGTATATGACAGAGCTAGGTAGGAAGTAGTATGGTACCTGTATGTGACAGAACTAGGTAGGAAGTAGTATGGTACCTGTATGTGACAGAGCTAGATAGGAAGTAGTATGGTACCTGTATGTGACAGAGCTAGATAGGAAGTAGTATGGTAGCTATATGAGACAGAGCTAGATAGGAAGTAGTAAGGCACCTGTATGTGACAGAGCTAGATAGGAAGTAGTAAGGCACCTGTATGTGACAGAGCTAAATAGGAAGTAGTAAGGCACCTGTATGTGACAGAGCTAAATAGGAAGTAGTAAGGTATCTGTATGTGACAGAGCTAGGTAGGAAGTACTATGGTACCTGTATGTGAAAGAGCTAGGTAGGAAGTAGTATGGTATCTGTATGTGACAGAGCCAGATAAGAAGTAGTATGGTATCTGTATGTGACAGAGCTAGGTAGGAAGTAGTATGGTACCTGTATGTGACAGAGCTAAATAGGAAGTAGTAAGGCACCTGTATGCGACAGAGCTAGATAGGAAGTAGTAAGGCACCTGTATGTGACAGAGCTAAATAGGAAGTAGTAAGGTATCTGTATGTGACAGAGCTAGGTAGGAAGTAGTATGGTACCTGTATGTGACAGAGCTAGGTAGGAAGTAGTATGGTATCTGTATGTGACAGAGCCAGATAAGAAGTAGTATGGTATCTGTATGTGACAGAGCTAGGTAGGAAGTAGTATGGTACATGTATGTGACAGAGCTAGATAGGAAGTAGTAAGGCACCTGTATGTGACAGAGCTAGATAGGAAGTAGTAAGGCACCTGTATGTGACAGAGCTAAATAGGAAGTAGTAAGGTATCTGTATGTGACAGAGCTAGATAGGAAGTAGTAAGACACCTGTATGTGACAGAGCTAGATAGGAAGTAGTAAGGCACCTGTATGTGACAGAGCTAGATAGGAAGTAGTAAGGCACCTGTATGTGACAGAGCTAAATAGGAAGTAGTAAGGTATCTGTATGTGACAGAGCTAGATACGAAGTAGTAAGGCACCTGTATGTGACAGAGCTAGATAGGAAGTAGTAAGGCACCTGTATGTGACAGAGCAAGATAGGAAGTAGTATGGTACCTGTATGTGACAGAGCTAGATAGGAAGTAGTAAGGCACCTGTATGTGACAGAGCTAGGTAGGAAGTAGTATGGTACCTGTATGTGACAGAGCTAGATAGGAAGTAGTATGGTATCTATATGTGACAGAGCTAAATAGGAAGTAGTAAGGCACCTGTATGTGACAGAGCTAGATAGGAAGTAGTAAGGCACCTGTATGTGACAGAGATAAATAGGATGTAGTAAGGCACCTGTATGTGACAGAGCTAAATAGGAAGTAGTAAGGCACTTGTATGTGACAGAGCTAGATAGGAAGTAGTACGGCATCTGTATGTGACAGAGCTAGATAGGAAGTAGTAAGGCACCTGTATGTGACAGAGCTAAATAGGAAGTAGTAAGGCACCTGTATGTGACAGAGCTAAATAGGAAGTAGTAAGGTATCTGTATGTGACAGAGCTAGATAGGAAGTAGTATGGTACCTGTATGTGACAGAGCTAAATAGGAAGTAGTAAGGCACCTGTATGTGACAGAGCTAAATAGGAAGTAGTAAGGTATCTGTATGTGACAGAGCTAGGTAGGAAGTAGTGTGGTACCTGTATGTGACAGAGCTAAATAGGAAGTAGTAAGGCACCTGTATGTGACAGAGCTAGATAGGAAGTAGTAAGGCACCTGTATGTGACAGAGCTAAATAGGAAGTAGTAAGGCATCTGTATGTGACAGAGCTAAATAGGAAGTAGTAAGGTATCTGTGTGTGACAGAGCTAGGTAGGAAGTAGTATGGTACCTGTATGTGACAGAGCTAGGTAGGAAGTAGTATGGTATCTGTATGTGACAGAGCCAGATAAGAAGTAGTATGGTATCTGTATATGACAGAGCTAGGTAGGAAGTAGTATGGTATCTGTATGTGACAGAGCTAGGTAGGAAGTAGTATGGTAGCTGTATGTGACAGAGCTAGGTAGGAAGTAGTATGGTACCTGTATGTGACAGAGCTAGATAGGAAGTAGTATGGTACCTGTATGTGACAGAGCTAGGTAGGTAGTAGTATGGCACCTGTATGTGACATACCTAGGTAGGAAGTAGTATGGTACCTGTATGTGACAGAACTAGATAGGAAGTAGTATGGTATCTGTATATGACAGAGTCAGGTAGGAAGTAGTATGGTAGCTATATGTGACAGAGCTAGGTAGGAAGTAGTATTGTACCTGTATGTGACAGAACTAGATAGGAAGTAGTATGGTACCTGTATGTGGCAGAACTAGATAGGAAGTAGTATGGTACCTGCATGTGACAGAACTAGATAGGAAGTAGTATGGTACCTGTATGTGACAGAACTAGATAGGAAGTAGTATGGTACCTGTATGTGACAGAACTAAATAGGAAGTAGTATGGTACCTGTATGTGACAGAGTCAGATAAGAAGTAGTATGGTATCTGTATATGACAGAGCTAGGTAGGAAGTAGTATGGTAGCTGTATGTGACAGAGCTAGATAGGAAGTAGTATGGTACCTGTATGTGACAGAGCTAGGTAGGAAGTAGTATGGTAGCTGTATGTGACAGAGCTAGGTAGGAAGTAGTATGGTATCTGTATGTGACAGAGCTAGATAGGAAGTAGCATGGTACCTGTATGTGACAGAACTAGATTGGAAGTAGTATGGTACCTGTATGTGACAGAGCTTGGTAGGGAGTAGTATGGTACCTGTATGTGGTAGAGCTAGATAGGAAGTAGTATGGTACCTGTATGTGACAGAGCTAGGTAGGAAGTAGTTTGGTACCTGTATGTGACAGATCTAGATAGGAAGTAGTATGGTATCTATATGTGACAGAGCTAGATAGGAAGTAGTATGGTACCTGTATGTGACAGAGCTAGGTAGGAAGTAGTTTGGTACCTGTATGTGACAGAGCTAGGTAAGAAGTAGTATGGTATCTGTATGTGACAGAGCTAGATAGGAAGTAGTATGGTATCTGTATGTGACAGAGCTAGGTAGGAAGTAGTATGGTACCTGTATGTGACAGAGCTTGGTAGGAAGTAGTATGGTACGTGTGTATGACAGAGCTAGATAGGATGTAGTATGGTACCTGTATGTGACAGAGCTAGATAGGAAGTAGTATGGTATCTGTATGTGACAGAGCTAGATAGGAAGTAGTATGGTACCTGTATGTGACAGAGCTAGGTAGGAAGTAGTTTGGTACCTGTATGTGACAGAGCTAGGTAAGAAGTAGTATGGTATCTGTATGTGACAGAGCTAGATAGGAAGTAGTTTGGTACCTGTATGTGACAGAGCTAGATAGGAAGTAGTATGGTACCTGTATGTGACAGAGCTAGATAGGAAGTAGTATGGCATCTGTATTTGACAGAGCTAAATGGGGAGTAGTATGGTATCTGTATGTGACAGAGCTTGGTAGGAAGTAGTTTGGTACCTGTATGTGACAGAGCTAGGTAAGAAGTAGTATGGCATCTGTATGTGACAGAGCTAGATAGGAAGTAGTATGGTACCTGTATGTGACAGAGCTAGATAGGAAGTAGTATGGTACCTGTATGTGACAGAGCTAAATAGGAAGTAGTATGGTACCTGTATGTGACTGAGCTAAATAGGAAGTAGTATGGTACCTGTATGTGACAGAGCTAGATAGGAAGTAGTATGGTAGCTGTATGTGACAGAGCTAGATAGGAAATAGTATGGTACCTGTATGTGACAGAGCTAGATAGGAAGTAGTATGGTACCTGTATGTGACAGAGCTAAATAGGAAGTAGTATGGTAGCTGTATGTGACAGAGCTAGATAGGAAGTAGAATGGTATCTGTATGTGACAGAGCTAAATAGGAAGTAGTATGGTACCTGTATGTGACAGAGCTAGGTAGGAAGTAGTATGGTACCTGTATGTGACAGAGCTAGATAGGAAGTAGTATGGTAGCTGTATGTGACAGAGCTAGATAGGAAGTAGTATGGTACCTGTATGTGACAGAGCTAAATAGGAAGTAGTATGGTAGCTGTATGTGACAGAGCTAGATAGGAAGTAGAATGGTATCTGTATGTGACAGAGCTAAATAGGAAGTAGTATGGTACCTGTATGTGACAGAGCTAGATAGGAAGTAGTATGGTAGCTGTATGTGACAGAGCTAGATAGGAAGTAGTATGGTAGCTGTATGTGACTGAGCTAGATAGGAAGTAGTATGGTAGCTGTATGTGACAGAGCTAGGTAAGAAGTAGTATGGTATCTGTATGTGACAGAGCTAGATAGGAAGTAGTATGGTACCTGTATGTGACAGAGCTAGGTAGGAAGTAGTTTGATACCTGTATGTGACAGAGCTAGGTAGGAAGTAGTATGGTACCTGTATGTGACAGAGCTAGGTAGGAAGTAGTTTGGTACCTGTATGTGACAGAGCTAGATAGGAAGTAGTATGGTAGCTGTATGTGACTGAGCTAGATAGGAAGTAGTATGGTAGCTGTATGTGACAGAGCTAGGTAAGAAGTAGTATGGTATCTGTATGTGACAGAGCTAGATAGGAAGTAGTATGGTACCTGTATGTGACAGAACTAGATAGGAAGTAGTATGGTACCTGTATGTGACTGAGCGGGACACGAAGTAGTATGGTGCCTGTATGTGACAGAACTAGGTAAGAAGTAGTATGGTGCCTGTATGTGACAGAACTAGGTAAGAAGTAGTATGGTGCCTGTATGTGACAGAACTAGGTAAGAAGTAGTATGGTGCCTGTATGTGACAGAACTAGGTAAGAAGTAGTATGGTGCCTGTATGTGACAGAACTAGGTAAGAAATAGTATGGTAGCTGTATGTGACAGAACTAGGTAAGAAGTAGTATGGTACCTGTATGTGACAGAGCTAGATAGGAAGCAGTATGGTGTCTGTAAGTAAAAGATCTAGATGGGGAGTAGAATGGTATCTGTATGTGACAGAGCTAGGTAGGGAGTAGTATGGTGCCTGTAGGTGACAGAGCTAGATAGGAAGTAGTAAGGTATCTGCATGTGACAGAGGTAGTTAGGAAGTAGTATGGTATCTGTATCTGATAGGGCTAGATAGGAGGCAGGATGGTGTCTGTAAGTAAACGATCTAGATGGGAAGTAGAAAGGTATCTGCATTCGACAGAGCTATATAGGAAGTAGAACGGTACCTGTATTTGACAGAGCTACATAGGAAGTAGAAGGGTATCTGTATTTCACAGAGCTATATTGGAAGTAGAACGGTATCTGTATTTGACAGAGCTATATTGGAAGTAGAACGGTATATGTATTTGACAGAGCTATATAGGAAGTAGAACGGTATATGTATTTGAAAGAACTATATAGGAAGTAGGACGGTATATGTATTTAGCAGAGCTATATACTAAGTAGAACGGTATATGTATTTGACAGAGCTATATAGGAAGTAGAACGGTTTCTGTATTTGACAGAGCTATATAGGAAGTAGAATGGTATCTGAATTTGACAGAGGTATATAGGAAGTGGAACATTATCTGTATTTGACTGAACTATATAGGAAGTAGAACGGTATCTGCATTTGACAGAACTAGGTAGGAAGTAGTATGATACCTGTATGTGACAGAACTAGGTAGAAAGTAGTATGGTACCTGTATGTCAAAGAACTTGGCAGGAACTCTTGTGGATTCTGCATGTGACAAAACTAGGTAGGAAGTAGCATGGTATCTGCGTGTGGCAGACCTAGGTAGAAAGTATTATGGTATCTGCATGTGACAGAACTAGTTAGGAACTAGTATGGTATATGTATGTGACAGAACTAGGTAGGACGTAGTATGGTATCTGTATGTGGCAGAACTAGGTAGGAAGTAGTAGGGTGCCTGTATGCGACAACGAGAGAATAATATCGAACAGCAGCACTTAACTGATAAAGTGCTTAAAGTCCACATTTGAGCTTCATTTTGAAGTGCATGTTCTACAAAATGAAGGCTACATATTGAATATACTTCTTATCTTTGAAGTGAAATTATTTAGTCTGTATCATTTGCCATGTTACAATTTGTGGGAGTGTGGGAGAGTGCCTATAGGCAATGAGGCAAATTGTGAAGAGGCATCGACGTGTAAACAAGTTTTGTTGACTATAAAAATTAGTACTCTACCTGTTAAAAACATTTGAACTCATTGTGTTTGTAACAGTGTGTATTATGGTTTGTTTGCTACAACTCCACAACATCTTCCACGCACATTCACAGTAGAAGTATATTCTAAATGCTGTGTATACAGCTTCATATTACATATCCGTATCACAATTACAGGCCGCATCCGGGATAAGATACCTTTTCCCATGATTTTATACCAATTTGGTGGGAGCGCGGTGGCTAAGTGGTTAAAGCATTGGAGTTCAAACTGAACATTCCACGGAGCGATCCCAACCAGAGTAATTCCGTTGTGTCCTGTGGCAAAACATTTAATCTCTATTGCCCACGGGAAGGCACGTTGGCTCTTTGTACTAAAGCGTACTGCACGTCGATGGTGCATTTAATCTCTATTGCCCACGGGAAGGCACGTTGGCCTTATGTACCGAAAGCGTGCTACACGTCGATGGTGCATTTAATCTCTAATGCCTACGGGAAGGCACGTTAGCTCTATGTACTAAAGCGTACTGCGCGTCGATGGTGCATTTAATCTCTATTGCCCACGAGGAGGTGGCTATATGTACTAATATTACTGCACGTCGATGGTGCATTTAATCTCTATTGCCCACGGGAAGGCACGTTGGCCTTATGTACCGAAAGCGTGCTACACGTCGATGGTGCATTTAATCTCTAATGCCCACGGGAAGGCACGTTAGCTCTATGTACTAAAGCGTACTGCGCGTCGATGGTGCATTTAATCTCTATTGGCCACTAGGAGGTGGCTATATGTACTAATATTACTGCACGTCGATGGTGCATTTAATCTCTATTGCCCACGGGAAGGCACGTTGGCTATATGTACTAAAGCGCACTGCACGTCGATGGTGCATTTAATCTCTATTGCCCACGAGGAGGTGGCTACATGTACTAATATTACTGCACGTCGATGGTGCATTTAATCTCTATTGCCCACGGGAAGGCACGTTGGCCTTATGTACCGAAAGCGTGCTACACGTCGATGGTGCATTTAATCTCTAATGCCCACGGGAAGGCACGTTAGCTCTATGTACTAAAGCGTACTGCGCGTCGATGGTGCATTTAATCTCTATTGGCCACTAGGAGGTGGCTATATGTACTAATATTACTGCACGTCGATGGTGCATTTAATCTCTATTGCCCACGGGAAGGCACGTTGGCTATATGTACTAAAGCGCACTGCACGTCGATGGTGCATTTAATCTCTATTGCCCACGAGGAGGTGGCTACATGTACTAATATTACTGCACGTCGATGGTGCATTTAATCTCTATTGCCCACGGGAAGGCACGTTGGCTATATGTACTAAAGCGTACTGCACGTCGATGGTGCATTTAATCTCTAATGCCCACGGGAAGGCACGTTGGCTATATGTACTAATATTACTGCACGTCGATGGTGCATTTAATCTCTATTGCCCACGAGAAGGCACGTTGGCTATATGTACTAAAGCGTACTGCACGCCGATGGTGCATTTAATCTCTATTGCCCACGGGAAGGCACGTTGGCTATATGTACTAAAACGTACTGCACGTCGATGGTGCATTTAATCTCTATTGCCCACGAGGAGGCACGTTAGCTCTATGTATTAAAGCGTACTGCACGTCGATGGTGCATTTAATCGCTATTGCCCACGAGGAGGCACGTTAGCTCTATGTACTAAAACGTACTGCACGTCGGTAGTGAATTTGCCAATCAAACAATGCTAACCCTGCTTGTGCTGAGCCAGTACGTTGGGGCGCCTGACAGTTAATAGCTGCTGCTGGATAGTTCCCTCTATGTATTCAGGCTTCCACCACCAGTAAAACAGTTCGAAACGATGTAAACCTGGCTGTCGAAAGTGTCGTTAAGCCCCAATAAATAAATAAACAAATACCAGTTTGGCGCCGGTATTTTCACAACCTCATGGGAAAATTGAAGCGAACCCTGCTTCTGTATATTTGCAATCTACTTCAAACAATTTTGAGCCTATATAATCGCAATATCTTAGAAGTTATAAAGCATATAACCCTAGGAAACGGATTGTATTGAGATAGTATAGTATCAACAAATTCCTTCTGGCCTCACTTCTCTTCTCTGCAGAGTGTGTGGAGGGGGAGGGGGGGGGGGGGCTTAGAAGTATGACAAGGGTCCAATCTGAGCTATTTAGAAATTTCGGACAGCATCTAATAACGATAAGCTTGTGGCTTATATTGGAAAAAAATATTGTTTAAACTAATAACGCCCTCCAATTTTACAAATGTTCTAGAGAAGCTAGCTCCGCCTCGTTTAAATCTCTAGTAGCACTTTCAATGCTAATAACCCCACGACATCCAAAATAAATACCTCGGTGCCATCACACTGCAAAAAATATAGGTTCTCTTTTGAACCCAAACTGGTTCTAATCTTGTCCCTCAGATGGAACCAGTTCTGTTTTAACAGTATTTATTTCAAATCAAATACATTTATAAAGATTACCATTAAATATTAACAGAATTAAACATAAATTGAGGGGGTTTCAGTCGTAAGTTTAGAGCTTATACGAGGTTGTCTCAAATCATTATCAAACAAAGGAGATATGAACAGTTGGCATATCGAACCAGTTTTGGTTCTCTACAGAACCAAAACTGGTTCGATATGCCAACTATTCATATCTCCTTTGTTTCAAAATGTTTGGCGACTGCGTTGAATAAGCTCCAAGTTTAGTGCTGAATCTACTTCAGTTCATGTAATATTCTGTTAAAATTGAATGCTAATCTTGGTAAATTTATTTGATTTGAAATAAATACTGTTTAAACATAACTGGTTCCATCTCAGGGACAAGATTAGAACCAGTTTTGGTTCTAAAGAGAACCTACATTTTTTGCAGTGCACCCAAAACTTGCTGGAAGTAATATTTGCTTATATGGAATAGTTGGTTTAGAATGCCAAAGATATACTTCAATTTCGAATAAGTACTTTGATCACAAAAGTGATTTTTTATCGAGATCAGATCGCATCTCGCGTACACCTCGATGGTTCGAGATTTCGAAAATAAAATTCTGTGATATATTATTTTTTTTTAAACTGAAATTTTAATCCACCAAAAACGAAATTAGGTGAGGTAAGCAGGCTACATAAAGCCTATATTGATACATCGCCTACACAAATATCTATTACTGAAATGGTTAACCGGATGACCGGTTTGAAACCGGTTACCTACCTAACCGATTTGAACAAAACCTCAAGCGGTTATCCAAAATATCGATAGCGATCATCATTCCACGGTAAATCTGCCGCTTCTCCTTTGGGATAGATTACACCTCAAAGCAGCACTGTATATATTGAGAAATAATCGACTTTGATCGGCAATGTCCGTGAGTACTGAGTAACCCAGAAACTATTCCGTAGGGTGTATACAAAAGAACGTTGTCGAGTACTCGACAACGTTCGTTTGTATATACACTACGGAATAGTTTCTGAGAATACTGCTTTTCCAATTCCTATAGTTTTGATCCCAGATTCATTGAAATAATGGCTACGGATAATCGGATATTATCCGGTAAAAGCTCTCGATTAATCAGTTGTGAATATGAGCCAACCGTTTCAGCCCTACGATGAATATCCACTAACATAGAATATATAAAATTACGCTAGCTGTCCAGGTGTACAGCTAGTTCTAAGATTGGTACAGCCAACTTATACGTGTGCATTACAAACTTTTGATAAGCACAAGTTCCCGTTATCCATTGAAAACAAATACAGTTATATACTGTTAAATTAAGACCGTGTCAGTAAAAACAACTGTAAAAAGAACATCTTTAAAGTCACGTTCTCGTATTTCTTTTCGATCGGATCGCCATCCAGTCGCATTCCGAACGAAATTCTCTGTCCCCGGTTATGACTACTGTACTGTAAGTAATATTTTTATATGCTTTGATTATTTAACTGATTTCTTTGGACCTGTATGTGACCTCATCCCACAGGTCTATGAGCAACGAAGGTTGTTACAGTATGGCCGACGTGGCGTGGACACTTACCACAGGTGGGTAATATTTACACTGACGTAATAACATTAGAGTCCAGACACTAAATACAAGAATGATCATCAAAAATTTAATTAAAGAAGCGGTGAGTGCGGTGGTTCAGTGGTAGACTATTGGACTTCTTTACTAGAGATACCGAGTTCGATCCCCGCCCGGGACGACCCGCGTTGTGTCCTTGGGCAAGGCACTCTATCCCGGTTACCTACAAGGGGGCATGGTGACGCCGTGTACTAAGGCGTACTGCACGTCGATGGTGCACATGTCTTCAACCGCTGTAACCCTGCTTGAGCGGAGCTTGAACAGACAGGGCCGCCGGAGCGAATTTCGGATTGAGGGGCTGGGGGTAAGGGCATGACGGGCCGACCCTAGTTTATTAACACTCAGTATACAAACCACGAAGACTATTCTCGATTGAGTCTCAATCGAGAATAGTATTCTTTGTACACTGAGTGTTAATAAACTCAATTTTTGACATGATGTGAAAAATATACGCAGTTAGCGTTTGATAAGATTATGCCCCCCCCCCACCCCTCCCCCCCCCCGACACACACACAGGCGGCCTGTGTGAGGGGCATAATCTTATCAAACGCGACTGGCGACTTTTACTTGATAACCCGCACATTCATTCAAGGGACGAACAAAGAATGACTAATGATGTGTAGTAACAACACTGATAATCAGATATTTTGACGAGAAACCAAGAAAGTCCTGACATTTCTCGCGGAAACTGGATACAGGAATGTCGTCGAAACATATTTAGGCTTGGTCGTTTATCAGACAGAGCAGCCCCATCCAATGAAAAAGATATGGTTGGGGGGGCTACATCCCCCCCCCCAACCCGGCTTCGGCGTCCCTGACAGAGTTAGAATGTTGAGGAACTGACATTTGCTCGTCGATGCTCGGTGTTCTCCAGTTTCCTCCATCTGTAAAACTGTCGCCGTCATTATTAAACATTGCGCATAAGTATGCGACCTTAAATACCCAACAAATAAATGAATAAAATACAACCCAGCGCTTCATCAAGTAAACTTTTTCCGAGGATGATTTTTTTTTACCTGGTGAACGCATGTGTGGACATCACTGTGCACGCGTGGATTATGGCCGCCAACGTTGACTGTACTTTACACCAACATATAATCATAGGGAGAAATAATAGGGATCTTACCTATTGTAGTGATTACTGTTACTGCATATAACAAAGAACCGGCAAATGTCCATTGCATTTCTACGTCACCGTCTCTGCCATCCCAGCCATTCTCTTTTGTAGCCCTATGAATATCTTGCTGAAACTGCTTAAATATTTCGTCAGCATGCATGGTCCAGTTCTTCTCGTAAAGTATGTTTAATTGTTTTGTCCACTTCCATAAGTTTTTGATATATGTATCCCTCTTGGAACTGATATTAACCCTCTGTTGCATCTCGTACGGGGCTTCCAATTCCTTGAAAATGAATCCTCCAAGAATTGAATACGCAACAACTAAAGAACACAATCCGATCTGAGAAAATAAAAAGGCAAGGAATTTTTTACAGCATACGGCACACTTCCGGGCACTTTTTGATCTTGGTGCACAGCTTCTCTTAGAATTTCCACCACATGGGCAAAACTTGCAGCAGCCTGCTCCTTTTTTCTCTTTTGATGGCTGTTCAACCTCGATTTCGAATTCAGAGTCTGTAACTTTCCTCGTAGAACAGCAACAAGGTTTACAGCAGTCATTCGAGCACAGTGGTTGGTTCAGTTCGTCATTCTTAGGCGATTCGTCTTTGTTTTCCATTTCTCGCCTAAACGGAAATCCACTCCATTTGTTACCTTTTCTACTCTTCTCATTGATGTGTTTTGGTTCGCAGTCAACTCATGTCAATCTGTCGCTCTTCCCATCACCTGCAATAAAATAATAATCGTTTTGAAAAGACACTTTATCGAAGAAAAGCTTTAGTAGCTGCACTGAGAAACAAAATGTAGGAAATGAACTTAATTTCGAACCACAACTGGTGTATATGACCTTCGATGGAGGTTTGCAACCCCGGTGGGAACCTCAGGAAATTCACAAGCACTCGTTCACTAGTAAAAGAGGATCCAGTGACTAATGTTTATGGGTGGAAGTCGTCTAACATGTCCAACATGAGTATAAAATATTGACTTTTGCTTGATTTTATCTCCATGTGTTACTGGTAAAATAGGACCAAGTCTACACTGCTTGGGGTGTAAGTCCTCTAAAATGGCCAATGTAGACATACAGTACGTGGAGAGTGGACTGTAACCAAATCACCCGGGGAGTGAAGTTATCACCCAAAGTATCACTTTCAAAGTCTGTACATGTAGACAAAAAACATAAGCAATGTTTCAGCCAATGGAACTCCAGGAATATACTGCAGGAGGTTCATTGGCTGGATCTTTGCTTGTGCTTGTTATGCTTCGCAACAAATTTGCAATTATTGGTTGGGTGGAATCTCCACTCTGCGGGTGATTCAGTGACAATACACTCTCCACGTACTGTATATGATTGACTAAACTTGTCTTTATCTCAATGCTGCAGTCACAATAAATAAATAAATAAATAAATAAATAAATAAATAAATAAATAAATAAATAAATAGTTCGAAACAAATTTCCAGAAATAAATAAATAAATAAATAAATAAATAAATAAATAAATAAATAAATAAAACAAATTTCCAGACAAAAGAAGGAAGAAAATGTATCTCTAAAACATTCGATTCACGAACCACCGCGCGTAAGCCAGGGATGTAGGAAATATATCGAACTTGGTCATACAAAGGCAGCCACATAGTGATATATGTATCAGCGGTGTCCCATGTGGCCTAGTGGTATGGTAGGAATACAGAAAACAGAGTGGTAGGAATACAACACACAAAGCGGTAGGAATACAAGAAACAAAGAAGTAGGAATACATGAAACCAAAAGGTAGGAATACAAGACACAAAGCGGTTGGAATACAGTACACAAGGCGATAGGAATACATGACACAGAGCGGTAGGAATACATGACACAGAGCGGTAGGAATACAAGAAACAAAACGGTAGGAATACAAGAAACAAAACGGTAGGAATGCAAGACACAAAGCGATAGGAATACAGGACACAAAGCGATAGGAATACAAGAATACAAGAAACAAAACGGTAGGAATACAAGACACAAAGCGGTAGGAATACAAGAAACAAAACGGTAGGAATACAAGACACAAAGCAGTAGGAATACAACACACAAAGCGGTAGGAATACAACACACAAAGCAGTAGGAATACAAGACACAAAGCGGTAGGAATACAAGAAACAAGACGGTAGGAATACAAGACACAAAGCGGTAGGAATACAAGAAACAAAACGGTAGGAATACAAGACACAAAGCGGTAGGAATACAAGACACAAAACGGTAGGAATACAAGACACAAAGCGGTAGGAATACAAGAAACAAAACGGTAGGAATACAAGACACAAAGCGGTAGGAATACAAGAACAAAACGGTAGGAATACAAGAACAAAACGGTAGGAATACAAGAAACAAAACGGCAGGAATACAAGACACAAAGCGGTAGGAATACAGGACACAAAGCGGTAGGAATACAAGAACAAAACGGTAGGAATACAAGAACAAAACGGTAGGAATACAACACACAAAGCGGTAGGAATACAAGACACAAAGCAGTAGGAATACAAGAACAAAACGGTAGGAATACAACACACAAAGCGGTAGGAATACAAGACACAAAGCGGTAGGAATACAAGAAACAAAACGGTAGGAATACAAGACACAAAGCGGTAGGAATACAAGAAACAAAACGGTAGGAATACAAGACACAAAGCGGTAGGAATACAAGAACAAAACGGTAGGAATACAAGAACAAAACGGTAGGAATACAAGACACAAAGCGGTAGGAATACAAGAACAAAACGGTAGGAATACAAGACACAAAGCGGTAGGAATACAAGACACAAAGCGGTAGGAATACAAGAAACAAAGTGGTAGGAATACAAGAAACAAAACGGCAGGAATACAAGACACAAAGCGGTAGGAATACAAGAAACAAAACGGTAGGAATACAAGACACAAAGCAGTAGAAATAGAAGAAACAAAACGGTAGGAATACAAGACACAAAGCGGTAGGAATACAAGAAACAAAACGGTAGGAATACAAGAAACAAAGTGGTAGGAATACAAGAAACAAAACGGCAGGAATACAAGAAACAAAGTGGTAGGAATACAAGAAACAAAACGGCAGGAATACAAGACACAAAGCGGTAGGAATACAAGAAACAAAACGGTAGGAATACAAGAACAAAACGGTAGGAATACAAGACACAAAGCGGTAGGAATACAAGAAACAAAACGGTAGGAATACAAGACACAAAGCGGTAGGAATACAAGAAACAAAACGGCAGGAATACAAGACACAAAGCAGTAGAAATAGAAGAAACAAAACGGTAGGAATACAAGACACAAAGCGGTAGGAATACAACAAACAAAACGGTAGGAATACAAGACACAAAGCGGTAGGAATACAAGAACAAAACGGTAGGAATACAAGACACAAAGCGGTAGGAATACAACACACAAAGCGGTAGGAATACAAGACACAAAGCGGTAGGAATACAACAAACAAAACGGTAGGAATACAACACACAAAACGGTAGGAATACAAGACACAAAGCGGTAGGAATACAACACACAAAGTGGTAGGAATACAAGACACAAAGCGGTAGGAATACAACACACAAAGCAGTAGGAATACAACACACAAAGTGGTAGGAATACAAGACACAAAGCGGTAGGAATACAAGACACAAAGCGGTAGGAATACAAGACACAAAGCGGTAGGAATACAAGACACAAAGCGGTAGGAATACAAGACACAAAGCGGTAGGAATACAAGACACAAAGCGGTAGGAATACAAGACACAAAGCGGTAGGAATACAACACACAAAGCGGTAGGAATACAAGACACAAAGCGGTAGGAATACAACAAACAAAGCAGTAGGAATACAACACACAAAGTGGTAGGAATACAAGACACAAAGCGGTAGGAATACAACACACAAAGTGGTAGGAATACAAGACACAAAGCGGTAGGAATACAAGACACAAAGCGGTAGGAATACAACACACAAAGTGGTAGGAATACAAGACACAAAGCGGTAGGAATACAAGACACAAAGCGGTAGGAATACAAGACACAAAGCGGTAGGAATACAAGACACAAAGCGGTAGGAATACAACACACAAAGCGGTAGGAATACAAGACACAAAGCGGTAGGAATACAACAAACAAAACGGTAGGAATACAACACACAAAACGGTAGGAATACAGCACACAAAGTGGTAGGAATACAAGACACAAAGCGGTAGGAATACAAGACACAAAGCGGTAGGAATACAAGACACAAAGCGGTAGGAATACAACACACAAAGTGGTAGGAATACAAGACACAAAGCGGTAGGAATACAACACACAAAGCGGTAGGAATACAACACACAAAGTGGTAGGAATACAACACACAAAGCGGTAGGAATACAACACACAAAGCGGTAGGAATACAAGACACAAAGCGGTAGGAATACAACAAACAAAGCAGTAGGAATACAACACACAAAGTGGTAGGAATACAACACACAAAGCGGTAGGAATACAAGACACAAAGCGGTAGGAATACAAGACACAAAGCGGTAGGAATACAAGACACAAAGCGGTAGGAATACAACACACAAAGCGGTAGGAATACAACACACAAAGCGGTAGGAATACAACACACAAAGCAGTAGGAATACAAGACACAAAGCGGTAGGAATACAAGACACAAAGCGGTAGGAATACAAGACACAAAGCAGTAGGAATACAACACACAAAGCAGTAGGAATACAAGACACAAAGCGGTAGGAATACAAGACACAAAGTGGTAGGAATACAAGACACAAAGCAGTAGGAATACAACACACAAAGTGGTAGGAATACAAGACACAAAGCGGTAGGAATACAAGACACAAAGCAGTAGGAATACAACACACAAAGCGGTAGGAATACAAGACACAAAGCGGTAGGAATACAAGACACAAAGCAGTAGGAATACAACACACAAAGTGGTAGGAATACAAGACACAAAGCGGTAGGAATACAAGACACAAAGCGGTAGGAATACAACACACAAAGCAGTAGGAATACAAGACACAAAGCGGTAGGAATACAAGACACAAAGCAGTAGGAATACAACACACAAAGTGGTAGGAATACAAGACACAAAGCGGTAGGAATACAACACACAAAGCAGTAGGAATACAACACACAAAGCAGTAGGAATACAAGACACAAAGCAGTAGGAATACAAGACACAAAGCGGTAGGAATACAAGACACAAAGCAGTAGGAATACAACACACAAAGCAGTAGGAATACAAGACAAAAAGCAGTAGGAATACAACACACAAAGTGGTAGGAATACAAGACACAAAGTGGTAGGAATACAACACACAAAGCAGTAGGAATACAAGACACAAAGCAGTAGGAATACAAGACACAAAGCGGTAGGAATACAAGACACAAAGCGGTAGGAATACAACACACAAAGCAGTAGGAATACAACACACAAAGCAGTAGGAATACAAGACACAAAGCAGTAGGAATACAAGACACAAAGCGGTAGGAATACAAGACACAAAGCAGTAGGAATACAACACACAAAGCAGTAGGAATACAAGACAAAAAGCAGTAGGAATACAACACACAAAGTGGTAGGAATACAAGACACAAAGTGGTAGGAATACAACACACAAAGCAGTAGGAATACAAGACACAAAGCAGTAGGAATACAAGACACAAAGCGGTAGGAATACAAGACACAAAGCGGTAGGAATACAAGACACAAAGCGGTAGGAATACAAGACACAAAGCAGTAGGAATACAACACACAAAGCAGTAGGAATACAAGACACAAAGCAGTAGGAATACAAGACACAAAGCGGTAGGAATACAAGACACAAAGCGGTAGGAATACAACACACAAAGCGGTAGGAATACAACACACAAAGCGGTAGGAATACAACACACAAAGCAGTAGGAATACAACACACAAAGCAGTAGGAATACAACACACAAAGCAGTAGGAATACAAGACACAAAGCGGTAGGAATACAACACACAAAGTGGTAGGAATACAAGACACAAAGTGGTAGGAATACAACACACAAAGCGGTAGGAATACAAGACACAAAGTGGTAGGAATACAAGACACAAAGCGGTAGGAATACAACACACAAAGCGGTAGGAATACAACACACAAAGCGGTAGGAATACAACACACAAAGCAGTAGGAATACAACACACAAAGTGGTAGGAATACAACACACAAAGCAGTAGGAATACAAGACACAAAGCGGTAGGAATACAAGACACAAAGTGGTAGGAATACAAGACACAAAGCGGTAGGAATACAAGACACAAAGCGGTAGGAATACAACACACAAAGCAGTAGGAATACAACACACAAAGTGGTAGGAATACAACACACAAAGCGGTAGGAATACAAGACACAAAGCGGTAGGAATACAAGACACAAAGTGGTAGGAATACAAGACACAAAGCGGTAGGAATACAACACACAAAGCGGTAGGAATACAAGACACAAAGCAGTAGGAATACAAGACACAAAGCGGTAGGAATACAAGACACAAAGTGGTAGGAATACAAGACACAAAGCAGTAGGAATACAAGACACAAAGCGGTAGGAATACAAGACACAAAGCGGTAGGAATACAACACACAAAGCAGTAGGAATACAACACACAAAGTGGTAGGAATACAACACACAAAGCAGTAGGAATACAAGACACAAAGCGGTAGGAATACAAGACACAAAGTGGTAGGAATACAAGACACAAAGCAGTAGGAATACAAGACACAAAGCGGTAGGAATACAAGACACAAAGCAGTAGGAATACAACACACAAAGCGGTAGGAATACAAGACACAAAGCAGTAGGAATACAAGACACAAAGCAGTAGGAATACAAGACACAAAGCGGTAGGAATACAAGACACAAAGCGGTAGGAATACAAGACACAAAGCGGTAGGAATACAACACACAAAGTGGTAGGAATACAACACACAAAGCAGTAGGAATACAAGACACAAAGCGGTAGGAATACAACAAACAAAGCAGTAGGAATACAAGACACAAAGCAGTAGGAATACAACACACAAAGCAGTAGGAATACAAGACACAAAGTGGTAGGAATACAAGACACAAAGCAGTAGGAATACAAGACACAAAGCGGTAGGAATACAAGACACAAAGCGGTAGGAATACAACACACAAAGTGGTAGGAATACAACACACAAAGCGGTAGGAATACAAGACACAAAGCGGTAGGAATACAAGACACAAAGCGGTAGGAATACAAGACACAAAGCGGTAGGAATACAACACACAAAGCAGTAGGAATACAACACACAAAGCAGTAGGAATACAACACACAAAGCAGTAGGAATACAAGACACAAAGCAGTAGGAATACAACACACAAAGTGGTAGGAATACAAGACACAAAGCAGTAGGAATACAACACACAAAGCAGTAGGAATACAAGACACAAAGCAGTAGGAATACAACACACAAAGTGGTAGGAATACAAGACACAAAGCGGTAGGAATACAACACACAAAGCAGTAGGAATACAACACACAAAGCAGTAGGAATACAACACACAAAGCAGTAGGAATACAAGACACAAAGCAGTAGGAATACAACACACAAAGTGGTAGGAATACAAGACACAAAGCGGTAGGAATACAACACACAAAGCAGTAGAAATACAACACACAAAGCAGTAGGAATACAAGACACAAAGCAGTAGGAATACAAGACACAAAGCGGTAGGAATACAAGACACAAAGCAGTAGGAATACAACACACAAAGCAGTAGGAATACAAGACACAAAGCAGTAGGAATACAACACACAAAGTGGTAGGAATACAAGACACAAAGCGGTAGGAATACAACACACAAAGTGGTAGGAATACAAGACACAAAGCAGTAGGAATACAACACACAAAGCAGTAGGAATACAAGACACAAAGCAGTAGGAATACAACACACAAAGTGGTAGGAATACAAGACACAAAGCGGTAGGAATACAACACACAAAGCAGTAGGAATACAACACACAAAGCAGTAGGAATACAAGACACAAAGCGGTAGGAATACAACACACAAAGCAGTAGGAATACAACACACAAAGCGGTAGGAATACAACACACAAAGCGGTAGGAATACAAGACACAAAGCGGTAGGAATACAAGACACAAAGCGGTAGGAATACAACACACAAAGCGGTAGGAATACAAGACACAAAGCGGTAGGAATACAAGACACAAAGCGGTAGGAATACAACACACAAAGCGGTAGGAATACAACACACAAAGCGGTAGGAATACAACACACAAAGCAGTAGGAATACAACACACAAAGTGGTAGGAATACAACACACAAAGCGGTAGGAATACAAGACACAAAGTGGTAGGAATACAAGACACAAAGCGGTAGGAATACAACACACAAAGCGGTAGGAATACAACACACAAAGCGGTAGGAATACAACACACAAAGCAGTAGGAATACAACACACAAAGTGGTAGGAATACAAGACACAAAGCAGTAGGAATACAAGACACAAAGCGGTAGGAATACAACACACAAAGTGGTAGGAATACAACACACAAAGTGGTAGGAATACAACACACAAAGCAGTAGGAATACAAGACACAAAGTGGTTGGAATACAACACACAAAGCGGTAGGAATACAAGACACAAAGTGGTAGGAATACAAGACACAAAGCGGTAGGAATACAACACACAAAGCGGTAGGAATACAAGACACAAAGCGGTAGGAATACAACACACAAAGTGGTAGGAATACAACACACAAAGTGGTAGGAATACAACACACAAAGCGGTAGGAATACAAGACACAAAGCGGTAGGAATACAAGACACAAAGCGGTAGGAATACAAGACACAAAGCAGTAGGAATACAACACACAAAGCAGTAGGAATACAAGACACAAAGCAGTAGGAATACAACACACAAAGTGGTAGGAATACAACACACAAAGCAGTAGGAATACAAGACACAAAGCAGTAGGAATACAACACACAAAGCAGTAGGAATACAAGACACAAAGCAGTAGGAATACAACACACAAAGTGGTAGGAATACAAGACACAAAGCAGTAGGAATACAACACACAAAGCAGTAGGAATACAAGACACAAAGCAGTAGGAATACAACACACAAAGTGGTAGGAATACAAGACACAAAGCGGTAGGAATACAACACACAAAGCAGTAGGAATACAACACACAAAGCAGTAGGAATACAACACACAAAGCAGTAGGAATACAAGACACAAAGCAGTAGGAATACAACACACAAAGTGGTAGGAATACAAGACACAAAGCGGTAGGAATACAACACACAAAGCAGTAGGAATACAACACACAAAGCAGTAGGAATACAAGACACAAAGCAGTAGGAATACAAGACACAAAGCGGTAGGAATACAAGACACAAAGCGATAGGAATACAACACACAAAGCGGTAGGAATACAAGACACAAAGCGGTAGGAATACAACACACAAAGCAGTAGGAATACAACACACAAAGTGGTAGGAATACAACACACAAAGCAGTAGGAATACAACACACAAAGCAGTAGGAATACAAGACACAAAGCAGTAGGAATACAACACACAAAGTGGTAGGAATACAAGACACAAAGCGGTAGGAATACAACACACAAAGCAGTAGGAATACAACACACAAAGCAGTAGGAATACAAGACACAAAGCAGTAGGAATACAAGACACAAAGCGGTAGGAATACAAGACACAAAGCGATAGGAATACAACACACAAAGCGGTAGGAATACAAGACACAAAGCGGTAGGAATACAACACACAAAGCAGTAGGAATACAACACACAAAGTGGTAGGAATACAACACACAAAGCAGTAGGAATACAACACACAAAGCAGTAGGAATACAAGACACAAAGCAGTAGGAATACAACACACAAAGCAGTAGGAATACAAGACACAAAGCAGTAGGAATACAACACACAAAGTGGTAGGAATACAAGACACAAAGCGGTAGGAATACAAGACACAAAGCGGTAGGAATACAAGACACAAAGCGGTAGGAATACAAGACACAAAGCAGTAGGAATACAACACACAAAGCGGTAGGAATACAAGACACAAAGCGGTAGGAATACAAGACACAAAGTGGTAGGAATACAACACACAAAGTGGTAGGAATACAACACACAAAGTGGTAGGAATACAAGACACAAAGCGGTAGGAATACAACACACAAAGCGGTAGGAATACAACACACAAAGTGGTAGGAATACAAGACACAAAGCGGTAGGAATACAAGACACAAAGCGGTAGGAATACAACACACAAAGCGGTAGGAATACAAGACACAAAGCAGTAGGAATACAACACACAAAGTGGTAGGAATACAAGACACAAAGCGGTAGGAATACAAGACACAAAGCAGTAGGAATACAACACACAAAGCAGTAGGAATACAAGACACAAAGCAGTAGGAATACAAGACACAAAGCGGTAGGAATACAACACACAAAGTGGTAGGAATACAACACACAAAGTGGTAGGAATACAAGACACAAAGCGGTAGGAATACAAGACACAAAGCGGTAGGAATACAACACACAAAGCGGTAGGAATACAAGACACAAAGCAGTAGGAATACAACACACAAAGTGGTAGGAATACAAGACACAAAGCGGTAGGAATACAAGACACAAAGCAGTAGGAATACAACACACAAAGCAGTAGGAATACAAGACACAAAGCAGTAGGAATACAAGACACAAAGCGGTAGGAATACAACACACAAAGTGGTAGGAATACAACACACAAAGCAGTAGGAATACAACACACAAAGTGGTAGGAATACAACACACAAAGCAGTAGGAATACAAGACACAAAGCAGTAGGAATACAACACACAAAGCGGTAGGAATACAAGACACAAAGCAGTAGGAATACAACACACAAAGTGGTAGGAATACAAGACACAAAGCGGTAGGAATACAAGACACAAAGCGGTAGGAATACAACACACAAAGCGGTAGGAATACAAGACACAAAGCAGTAGGAATACAACACACAAAGTGGTAGGAATACAAGACACAAAGCGGTAGGAATACAAGACACAAAGCAGTAGGAATACAACACACAAAGTGGTAGGAATACAACACACAAAGTGGTAGGAATACAAGACACAAAGCGGTAGGAATACAGTATACAAGGCGATAGGAATACAAGACACAAAGCAGTAGAAATACAAGACACAAAGCGGTAGGAATACAAGACACAAAGCGGTAGGAATACAGTATACAAGGCGATAGGAATACAAGACACAAAGCAGTAGAAATACAAGACACAAAGCGGTAGGAATACAAGACACAAAGCGGTAGGAATACAAGAAACAAAACGGTAGGAATACAAGACACAAAGCAGTAGAAATACAAGACACAAAGCGGTAGGAATACAACACACAAAACGGTAGGAATACAAGACACAAAACGGTAGGAATACAAGACACAAAGCGGTAGGAATACAAGACACAAAGCGGTAGGAATACAACACACAAAGCGGTAGGAATACAAGACACAAAGCAGTAGGAATACAACACACAAAGTGGTAGGAATACAAGACACAAAGCGGTAGGAATACAAGACACAAAGCGGTAGGAATACAAGACACAAAGCGGTAGGAATACAAGACACAAAGCAGTAGGAATACAAGACACAAAGAGGTAGGAATACAACACACAAAGCAGTAGGAATACAAGACACAAAGCAGTAGGAATACAAGACACAAAGAGGTAGGAATACAAGACACAAAGCAGTAGGAATACAAGACACAAAGAGGTAGGAATACAACACACAAAGCAGTAGGAATACAAGACACAAAGCAGTAGGAATACAACACACAAAGAGGTAGGAATACAAGACACAAAGCAGTAGGAATACAAGACACAAAGCGGTAGGAATACAAGACACAAAGCGATAGGAATACAACACACAAAGCGGTAGGAATACAAGACACAAAGCGGTAGGAATACAACACACAAAGCAGTAGGAATACAACACACAAAGTGGTAGGAATACAACACACAAAGCAGTAGGAATACAACACACAAAGCAGTAGGAATACAAGACACAAAGCAGTAGGAATACAACACACAAAGCAGTAGGAATACAAGACACAAAGCAGTAGGAATACAACACACAAAGTGGTAGGAATACAAGACACAAAGCGGTAGGAATACAAGACACAAAGCGGTAGGAATACAAGACACAAAGCGGTAGGAATACAAGACACAAAGCAGTAGGAATACAACACACAAAGCGGTAGGAATACAAGACACAAAGCGGTAGGAATACAAGACACAAAGTGGTAGGAATACAAGACACAAAGCGGTAGGAATACAAGACACAAAGCAGTAGGAATACAAGACACAAAGCGGTAGGAATACAAGACACAAAGCGGTAGGAATACAAGACACAAAGTGGTAGGAATACAAGACACAAAGCGGTAGGAATACAAGACACAAAGCAGTAGGAATACAAGACACAAAGCGGTAGGAATACAAGACACAGAGCGGTAGGAATACAAGACACAGAGCGGTAGGAATACAAGACACAAAGCGGTAGGAATACAAGACACAAAGTGGTAGGAATACAAGACACAAAGCAGTAGGAATACAACACACAAAGTGGTAGGAATACAAGACACAAAGCAGTAGAAATACAAGACACAAAGCGGTAGGAATACAAGACACAAAGCGGTAGGAATACAAGAAACAAAACGGTAGGAATACAAGACACAAAGCAGTAGAAATACAAGACACAAAGCGGTAGGAATACAAGACACAAAGCGGTAGGAATACAAGAAACAAAACGGTAGGAATACAAGACACAAAGCAGTAGAAATACAAGACACAAAGCGGTAGGAATACAACACACAAAACGGTAGGAATACAAGACACAAAACGGTAGGAATACAAGACACAAAGCGGTAGGAATACAAGACACAAAGTGGTAGGAATACAAGACACAAAGCAGTAGGAATACAACACACAAAGTGGTAGGAATACAAGACACAAAGCGGTAGGAATACAAGACACAAAGCGGTAGGAATACAACACACAAAGCGGTAGGAATACAAGACACAAAGCAGTAGGAATACAACACACAAAGTGGTAGGAATACAAGACACAAAGCGGTAGGAATACAAGACACAAAGCGGTAGGAATACAAGACACAAAGCGGTAGGAATACAAGACACAAAGCAGTAGGAATACAACACACAAAGTGGTAGGAATACAAGACACAAAGCGGTAGGAATACAAGACACAAAGCAGTAGGAATACAACACACAAAGTGGTAGGAATACAACACACAAAGCGGTAGGAATACAAGACACAAAGCGGTAGGAATACAAGACACAAAGCAGTAGGAATACAACACACAAAGTGGTAGGAATACAAGACACAAAGCGGTAGGAATACAAGACACAAAGCAGTAGGAATACAACACACAAAGTGGTAGGAATACAACACACAAAGCGGTAGGAATACAAGACACAAAGCGGTAGGAATACAACACACAAAGCAGTAGGAATACAACACACAAAGTGGTAGGAATACAAGAAACAAAGCAGTAGGAATACAAGACACAAAGCGGTAGGAATACAAGACACAAAGTGGTAGGAATACAAGACACAAAGCGGTAGGAATACAAGACACAAAGCAGTAGGAATACAAGACACAAAGTGGTAGGAATACAAGACACAAAGCGGTAGGAATACAACACACAAAGCGGTAGGAATACAAGACACAAAGTGGTAGGAATACAAGAAACAAAGCAGTAGGAATACAAGACACAAAGCGGTAGGAATACAAGACACAAAGTGGTAGGAATACAAGACACAAAGCGGTAGGAATACAAGACACAAAGCGGTAGGAATACAAGACACAAAGCGGTAGGAATACAACACACAAAGCGGTAGGAATACAACACACAAAGCAGTAGGAATACAAGACACAAAGCGGTAGGAATACAAGACACAAAGCGGTAGGAATACAAGACACAAAGCGGTAGGAATACAACACACAAAGCGGTAGGAATACAAGACACAAAGTGGTAGGAATACAAGACACAAAGTGGTAGGAATACAAGACACAAAGTGGTAGGAATACAACACACAAAGCGGTAGGAATACAACACACAAAGTGGTAGGAATACAAGACACAAAGCGGTAGGAATACAAGAAACAAAGCAGTAGGAATACAAGACACAAAGCGGTAGGAATACAAGACACAAAGCGGTAGGAATACAAGACACAAAGCGGTAGGAATACAACACACAAAGCGGTAGGAATACAAGAACAAAACGGTAGGAATACAAGACACAAAGCCATGTTTTCGACCCACGCACCTCTGAATGTAGATACATACACATTTGGCTTCATATTTAGAAAATCTCCTCATTCGATAGAAGCATTGTTTCAGCCCGATGGAGAAATTTGTAAATATGGATACATATTTAATATACCCATAATAGATTGGTGTACCAAATGTTCATCACGAGTGGTGAAGTGGTGTTGACTCCGTGCTTTTGGAAGCGGGTAACACCACTTCACCACGACTGGTTAACATTTGGAACACCAATCTACTATGGGTATATTTTATTATACCATGATCGTCAGATTATTAAGAGTTGCTATTAATTTTTCTCCATTTTACTGAGCAACAGACGCACATGCGTTCAAATCTGTTACTGTTCACATGAGCATCGGTGAGCGGTACTTCCGCTGTCACTTTTACCGCCGAAACGAAATGGAATAATAATAGCATAATAACATACTACTATTTCCAGGTATGAATGCTTTATTGACACGAGACAAAGAATGTTTGTTAATTTCTGGCATGTTTTGGGGTAATCCCATTTAAAAACGTAATAAATAATTGCCACTTTCATTTCACTCTTCGCGTGGCGGAGTGCGATAAATTTTGACAAGTCACCAGAGGTAGGCTTGGATGTAGTTCCACTGTAGGTTGAAAATTTAAGTACTGAAATCCCATTGCACGCGTGTTCACTACGGTTGGTGTGCAAAGATCAAATTTATGGCAAAGGCTTTTATTATATAGTACAATAGGTTTTAACAGTATAAAAAATTATTAATTTGTCTCTACTTTAACCCTTTACCTAACATGAAAAGCAGACGACACTTGCAAAAAAAATTCTTGAATAACTAATTTTTTTCATTTTTTGTCTCAAAAACATAGGTTATGACCACTCGTTGGAACGAGCTCGACGAGCTCGTTCCAACGAGGGGTCATAACCTATGTTTTTGAGACAAAAAATGAAAATATTTTGAAAATTAATTGGCGATTTTTGAGAATAGCGCTGGCCGGTTTTGGCCGTTACGTTGGGTAAAGGGTTAAAGACGGCACTGGAGACAAGTCGAATGAAGAAATCGATGGTTATATATTTAGAGTAAAGAGTCTGAGCAACCCCATTCCTGCTAATTAGCAATAAATAGACAAAACTACATGTATGTTTCAATAAGTCGTTTTGTATTCAATGTGTCAGATGTGCGTAGGAAGAAAACGTCGAGACCGCACATCTGACGAATTGAATACAAAACGACTCATTGAAACATACATGTGGTTTTGTATTTATTACATGACCCAAGCACCTACTGACCTAATTTTCTTTTCTATCAACTGTGGTAAACACCATGCACTTTATGCAGTCGCATTGCATAAAAAAGTCCCGGTTGGAACAGGTTGGTGTGCAATACGGAATTCCGTACTGCACAGCCGTATTGCACGCCGTATTGCATAAGAGAGACTGCATGGGCATGTAATAAAAGTTTGCAATGGCGAGTTGATAAATATGTTGGCCTAAATTCTCTCTCTCTCTCTCTCTCTCTCTCTCTCTCTCTCTCTCTCTCTCTCTCAATACCAAGATTCTTTCTGGAAAACTTGGATGGGTCGGAGGGTAAATGTACCCTGTTCTCCCATTCCAGCAGTGGTCGCTCATATAATGTACGTTCACCTTTCCTTTGATACTCTCGAAGGGGAAATGAACGATTCTTTTTTGAATTTGTAGGTACATTATAACTTATCTTTACAACCCTACAACTAATTACTGGTCTTCTTATCTGGGGATTATTTTCTGCCTGCCCATGAACGTCAAACTTTTCTTAGTACAAAAATGTATGCATAACGGATTAAAATGTATAAATGCTTCTTTCGTTTCATTCATAGAACTCAAAAATATTTGGAGGTCGGTAAATCCTCTCTGTAGATTTGTTAATAGTAATCTACGTGTAGTTTGCTCTGTACAGTAACTGTAGAGGTAGAAATTCAACGACATTCTTTCGTGGAAAGAGCAGAATGTTTCATACAAATGAGTATAAGTGAACTGCGGCCATTATTATATCCTGGCAGCAAAGAGTAAATCCGCTATTCATTATTTTCACACAGACGCTTACAAGAACCTATATATTACCTATCCACAGTTACTTACTTCACAGAATGAGGAACCAATGTTGAGGTTGAATACGAATCATTGGAGAGGTGTGAAACAAATACCTGTTTGTAAACTGTTATTTCATTAGAAACATCAAGCCTCAATAAAATGTGATCAGAAATAATCAAAACAATTCATAAGTAATAATAATAAACCGACCCCTCCCAGGTACATGTAACATGTTTGAACTACATATTTCTTGAAATTAATGATAACGTATCCGTCAAAAGGCAGAAGGAGCGACAGCGATACACTAATATGTTGGTGTCTTCCAGGTTCCGCCGGCTCGACTGCATCTGGCGTTGAAATTCATTAGAGTACATTCGACGTGAAATGGTCGTAATCCACGCGTAGGCACTTATGTCCACGCATGTGTCTACCAGGTAATAACAATCATCAGCAGCAAAAATCTAATTAATGAAGCACCGGGTTGTACCCGGTGCTTCATTAATTAAATATTTGCTGATTATTCTACAATTAGTGTTTGAAATCTAATATTACTGCTCAGTGGAAATATTGCCCAGCCTAGGAAAGTGACCAGTTCACGGCGGCTATTATGTACACACAACTCTCCTGTTACAAACAAGAATCCAACATTCTGTGAAACTTCCCCCAAAAACAGAGCCAGTCTCTTGTACCCAGAATGAGAAAAAATACTATATGTAGTTTACTAATGATTTTGACTAGTTGTGCCAAGGAACTATAATTGTTGTGAAATGATTGCGTAACAAGACACATTAATTGCGTTTAATTAGGAAGCAATCGGATATATGGCTGGATATATGTGCGAGAACGATAAGATATCTCGCATTCAGTGCATCGTGCAGTGCAGAAAATACTTTTTTGAATTTGAAACATGCAAACGAGACAGTGTTTATCCACGCATGGGTTTCGATTTTCCATAACGTTACATTTTATATGTTCTTTACTTGTTTCAAGATAAACAGAACATTGCTACTATGTAAGAATTAACATACTACTCGTGCTAACTAAACGATAGAAACGTACATAACAAGTTGAAGAAGATTAATATTTTTTCACTATCTTTATACGATACATACCGTGTCCGCCCATATTACGATGAAACATCCAATACAATCATTACTGCAATATAATTCATTTTGTGACACTTTAGTTCAATTAAGATTATTTATTTATTTATTTATTTATTTATTTATTTATTTATTGAGGTTTAAGGTCACATATTTGTGCACAATGGCTAATCATGACCATGATAGTTTTACGGGTGGAGGAAGCCGGAGTAGAACCACCGAGCAACGGCGAGCAACTGTCAGCTCACCAACATACTAACTCCACACAAGCAGGGTTAGCACTGGTTGAAGAGAGGTGCACCATCGACGTGCAGTACGCTTCAGTACATGACATCACCGTGCCCCCAATTCAATTAAGAAAGAATGATTTTTTTCAATCGACAATTTGTGTAAAAGATTGAGGACTGAAGACCAACTGAAACAGACGTATGTAAAACCTAAACTTCAGAGTTCTTAGGTTATAGACAGATAGATGTTGAAATATTTGTCTACAGACTGTGAAGTGTACACACGGTCTTCATGTAATTCGAGCGATGCGTTAAATTAATGTTTTGCAGAAGGGCACAGCGCATTTGATTCCGGTCAGGACTAAGTCCACGCCCTTTCGATCTATAATGGTTTGCTTCAACCAATGAGCGCCATACAGTACTAGTATTCTAGACAGATAATGTCGCAATGCGGGGAATATTTTGTTGAGTGGAGTTGCCCACAGCACACTGTTTTCAAACCGACTGCGGGACAAAATTTGGATTATAACTGCGAAATGAATCTCCAGGGGGGGAATATTATTATTCTCGCCCGTTGTGGGAAGGGGGGAGATGAGGAAGTCACACCCAATGGTGAATGCTATCGACGCAGATAGGAGGCTTGCGGCAAGTCTGGATCAAATATCTTATCTCGAGAGTGCGATTTGCACATTCCGGCCTGACACAACTCTAGAATGATATTTTCTCAACACGACCTCCCACAAAAGGTTATCGAAATTAAAATAGTTCCCATGTGATGAAAATGTACTGTACTTACAGATTGATCGAAGAGAAAAATGAGTGGCATAGTCGGACAGAACATCAAAATTTTCCGTGTATACAGTAGAGTGGCCTAATATTAACTGGTCGTAATACACACGTGAGTCCACGCATCCGTTTACCAGATAACACAAATTATCATCAGCATAAGTTTTTATCATGTGCTTCATTAATTAATTTTTTGAGGTTTACTCCTATGATTTGTGTTTGGAATCTAATATTATTGCGTCCGTGAAAAAATTGACCAGTCCACGTCGGCTGTGATATACTACGAAGTCTAGCGATAGCTCGCGACACCGGAGGGTTAAAATACTGAAGAAAGGTGAAATAGCTGACATTCCTCTGACGTCACCTTTGAAGTGATTACATTTCGATGACCTCGTATGACGTGTGAGGGGAGTAAAAACACCTCGAGTGGTTTGGGGATGAGATGAGTTACAGTGTCAAATGATGTGAAGCGGGACGCCATGTTTGGATGCAAAATATAGATGATGCTAAATTAATTGACGGAGGATAGCCACATGGGGAGAATAAGATAGACCTATATCTCTCGAGTATCTTACCTGGGACACACGTATCTCAATAGACGGGTGGTGGGAGAACAATGGATTCATCACCATATCATTTCCTTTTACCTCTCATCTGGTGATGTGTTACAGTACAGTTGCCGTGGGTCATATCGTAAGCCACACGTGGACAGCCGCAGTGATGTCCACTCTTGCGGTTATCTGGTAATACACATCATCAGCAGCAAAATTTTCATTAATGGAGCACCGGGTACAACCCGGTGCTTCATTAATTAATTTTTTGATGATTATTCCTATAATTAGTGTTTGGAACCTATTATTATTACGTCTGTGGTAATATTGCCGCCCACTCGTGGAAAGTGACCAGTGCATGGCGGCCGTACTTTAAATATTGTATGTATTTTTGTGTGTTTGGAGAGCCGATTAATGTAATGTACCTTCAAAACTATTGACACGTGTCACATATTTTCTACAAATTTACAAATACTCGTTAGTCAAACCTTTCTTATGTATGTATCTTATGTATACCTTATGTCCTGCCATAGTATGGTGTATTTCTGCCTCTTCAATCATATTTCAACCGAAAAGCTACCATTTACACTCTAAAAACTAAAGTGTTAAAACTGACACTTTCAAGGTGTTAAACCCATTCTAACTCTTAGGGTTTGATTTTAACACTCAAAGAGCAATGCTTTAAGCACTTAGACATTATAATCGTCAGACATCTGAAACTTGAATGGATGGCACTTCCCATGTGTCTAGCATTGGTGGTTCTTCCAGAATCGTCCATAATTTGATTTGCACTTGGTGGGTACATAATTAAAAGGACACAACGCAGATGACGCGGATCAGGCTCGATAGTTCGAGCCTGATCCGTGTCATCTGCGTTGTTTCCTTTTAAGTGTCGCGACATTACACTTGTCAAGTGGTATTATTGTAGCACCTGTCAAGTTCTGGGATATCTACACTTGAATAAAGTGCTAGTTCAGCACTTAGTAAGTGTTATATACAGCACTTCAAGTGTAGTTTTTAACACTTCAGTTTTTAGCGTGTATGTTGAAGGGCGGCTGGTGTAGAAGAAGTAGGCTGAATAGGCTGAATAGGCTGAAGACGAAATTTATTACCAAATGAAACTAAATATATCTAAATTTGCTGATAATATTTAACACGAATGCCTGTATATTAATGTATTTGCATGCTGTCGGATCTTTAATAATCTTTTCATATATATAAGAAAAATAGTGGTGAAGAGAGGTAGTGCTCCATTCCCTGCCCCCCCCCCCCCCCTGCCAATATACACCCCTTGGTCTAGCTTCCTCTACATCCATGTTTCTTTATTATACACTTTACACATTGTACTCCTTTAAATCCCAACTCTGAGAGCAGAAACAAGAAAACATATTTTAGTGATGTCACGCAGCTAACAGGAAGATATATTATAAATATTTCATGGGTCGGAGTTGACTGTGCCGAAATAGTTGTCCTCGTGGATGAATAGTTCACACGCCTATAGCGTGTGGACTATTGTTCCTCCAGAACCACCAGTTTGAAGTTGTTAATGACATAGCGTGCAATACCTATTATACTATATTATCTAGAGAATCGTAGGGACGGCGTTGGCTAAGTGGTTGTAGTATTGGACTTTAAAGCGAAAGTTCCACGGTTGTTGGATCCCCACCAAGGGTAACTGCATTGTGTCCTTGGTCAATGCACTTATTCCCGATTACCCACGTAGGGCACGGTAGCGCTGCGTATTAAGACGTACTGTACGCCGATGGTGCTTTTGTCTCAAAGAATGCCAACCCTGCCTGCGCGGAGTTGGCACGATGAGGAGACTGACGAGACTGACATTAATCGCAGCTGATCGGTGGTTCTCTCCGGGTACTTCGACTTCCTCCACCAGTAAAACTCACCGATACGAGGTGACCCTGGCTGTCAAGAGTGTCGTTAAATTCCAATAAATAAATAAATAAATAAATAAATAAATAAATAAATAAATAAATAAATAAATAAATAAATAAGAAGAATTTTACTTCCCATCAGGATTCCAGTCCTAGTTACATTGTCTGTTGTCAAACACCTTACCCATGACAAGTATTTTCATTGTGGAACTAGCAAATAACGACACAGATTCTGGAAAAATTCTATTAAAAGTACGCTTTGGGTTCCGACGGTCGAACGGTCTAGAATATTCCATTTCTATTCTAAGAAAGCGTGTAGTGCACCGTAATAGTACATGGCTATTTTTAGAACTCTCGGTAGATAGAACTATCTGAAGTAGTGTAGGACCTCTCAGCCAAACAGAGGAAGTGAAAGTCACGTGAGTTGTAATATAAGACGATACTTATCGAGTCGATGTATATAGAAAATTATTTTTTAGCATTTTCGACTAAGCCTATTAACTGGTTGAGGGCTAGATTATTTTTGGTGGTCAAAATTCGTTATTCAAAATTAGTGACATTACAGATTATTGGAGAGTGCCCGCAGTCACTCTCGAATAATTTGTGACAGAACATATTTATATAAATAAAAGATTTTTTACATTTGACTGAATATGAAACATGAGCAAGGAAAACACTGGCTTTTGTTCTCTTTTTTGAACGCCCTGATGGTGGCTTCTAGCACTCAACCACTTAACGAGTATGTAAACCGTTAAGCAATCCGGTTACACTCCAATAAAAGGGGGCACTGAGGACACAGTATACTACAGAAAAGGAGGCAAAGAAACCCACCGGCTTTAGCAGTGATATTGTGCTCCTGGATGAATGCGGTTAAATATCTATAATACTGAACATTTCTGTGAAAGTGTTTTCTTTATAGACTTGTGAGTGTGATTGTCAGCTGGTTAGCGCATTGAACCCTAGAACTCAGGCCCTCCCCCCGCATGGTCCTTTTGGGTGCCGCATGCTCTTTTTTTAAAACCAATGCAAACTTTAAAAAAGTACTAAAATAAATGGTTTTTATCTGATATTTTACCCAAGTTAATAAAATTGAAAAAATTGTCCCTTGAGTGCAAGAAGGCTTTGCAATACTAAAGCATTGCAAATCCTTATATCACCCAAGGGACGAAATTCACCACCACCCATGCTGTTCTGTAGATTATGAGGCCTAAAACACAAAACAAACCAAAAACATAAACGTTTGATGGCAAAGAAATAATGACAAATATAAAGAATGGCCCGAGAAACAGAACATCTACTTCGCGGGGGCCTAACAAACTTAACATTATCTAAAAAAATAACTAGTTACAAAAATTTGAAATCAATTACCTGATTTTCAAAGATTCCAACCCTTAAATCACAATTCTACCTGGAAATACTCCAGAACATAAAATGCGCAACCTCCATGCACCGATGTTACGAATGTTTTGCACGAAGCAATTACATAGCAGTTCTTGACAAGTTCCATTGACAATTATGTTTACGTGAACGTCTATAAAATTTACTATTCCAAGTAATCTTCACTCTGCTATTGGACACGATGAGCATGATCGATATACAATGGAAGACGCTTTTCTATAATTTTAGTGTTAATGATTTTATTATGATTTATGGAATCGATTTGGATTATCGTGAAGTTCAATACCACAAGTTCGAGACAATAGACCGTTCTCTTATTGTTGATTTTCTTTTCTCTTTCACTTCACTTTCACAATGTTGTCCATTTTTATAATGCTGTCATATCGACGATGCATTGACCCTTTGAATCCTAGCGGCCGTTTTTCCGGCCAGCAACAAAATACGTCATAACGTCATTAAATTGGATGGCTGTTCAGTAAATGTGTGGGGAAGACCAATCAATATTTTCAACGTGCAGCCCCGAAGCTGCACGTTGAAAATATTGATTGGTCTTCCCCAAATAATGAATATGGACTCTTCTAATTGCTGCTATTGAACTGGAAGATACCAATAGAGTTCAAGGGGTTAATGATATGCGGACGTTCATATCTCACATATTCTATCCCCTTCTCTTTCAAATGTACTCTTGCCGAATCAATATTTTCAACGTGCAGCCCCGAGGCTGCACGTTGAAAATATTGTTTGGTCTTCCCCACATAATGATTATGGACTCTTCTAATTGCTGCTATTGAACTGAAAGATACCAATAGTGTTTAAGGGGTTAATGATATACGGACGTTCATATCTCACATATTCTTTCCCCTTCTTTTTCAAATGTACTCTTACATTACAGTTTCATCCCTTCCTATTTTCCATTGTACAATAGATTTCTGTTTTCTCTTTTTTTTTGCACATTTAAAATTACTCACTTTTTACACCTATTTCACATAACAAGAATGAATGGAACACACACCTGACCAAAATTTATTCCAAAACGTCAAATTTATTATTTTTTCAATACCTGCCTCTTCCGTTTGTTTATCTTCACAGCATTTTGTATGTGGAATCGACATCAAAAAACCTTAAAGCTTACAGTCGGATCCACAAATAGTAGTTATGTATTAATATCTTTGCAGTACAACTGGAAATAAATATTGTTTAAACTAAAGGGTTAATGCAAAGTGGGAGCGCTGTGTCTCAATGGTTATGACATTGGACTTGAAAACGAACGGTCGACGGTTAGATCCCCACCAAGGGTAATTGCGCTGTATCCTTGGGCCATACACTTAATCCTCATTGCCCACGTGGGGAATAGCTGCGCTGTTACTAAGGCGTAATGCACGTGTGACTTGTCTTCAACAAATGCCAACCCTGCTTGTGTGGAGTTATTATGCTGGATAGTCTGACTGTTGGAGCACGGTGGCGCTGTTTTATTATGCTGGATAGTCTGACTGTTGGAGCACGGTGGCGCTGTTACTAAGGTGTACTGCATCAGTGGTGACTTGTCTTCAACAAATGCTAACCATGCTTGTGTGGAGTTATTATGTGGAGAGCCTGACAGTTGTTTGCCGATGCTCGGTGGTTGTCTTCGGGTACTCGGGCTTCATCCACCCGTAAAGCTCTCCGACATGAGGTGACCCTCCCTGTCAAAAGTGTCATTTAACCCCAGTAAATAAATAATTAATGCGAAGTGTAACTCAGTAATATTAGCTGAAAGATCCAGGCCCGTCGCTAATTCCCAGTTCAGACGGACGCATTTTGGACGAATCTAATCCAAAGTTAGTTCTTTTTGATTTATGTGCGACGATTCTCCGCCTGTCTGAACCAAATTAATTTTTGAGTCGCATTTCAGACGAATCCTCTCCTGAGAGCGACGCATTCAATCCATCTATTAGACTCGATGCGTCGTTTGATTCAAACTCCCGAACAGGCGACGAATGTAATCTAATGCTCCGCTAATGTTTGATAATGTTCGGGTATTATCGGCGCATATCTGTTTATGTTAATTTAAGAATGCCTGTTGCCAGAGTTTATTATACAATTATGGTCTTTTGTCGTGGTAAATATGATGTGATATGAACCTAAAAACAAACTTATATTGGCCGAGGCGTTAGGTTCATATCACATGGGTAATACTGCGACTATTTCCATGATCACATACCTAATCTATGCGTCACGTTTACGTTCAAAACAGCAGCACACCACTTTCCCGGAGAGAAAATGAAAGAGAATGCAACTCACACAAGTTAATTATTTGGTCATAGTAGTCACATAGTAGTCATCTTTTATAAATTTCATGCATATAAAATTACGGATCAAATGTTAGAATTTTAGGTTACACCCGACGACGTATAAATCACCCCCCCCCCCCCCCTAATCTAATCAACTCGATCAAAGTTTGACACAATGTTTGAACGACATTGAAAAAAATACCGACAAATTGTAATCTTTTCGGTATTTCTTTCACTGTCGTTCAAACAGCCCATCGGACATTAATCGGTATTTGAGATATTGCCCCTGTCTCTCTCTCTCTCTCTCTCTCTCTCTCTCTCTCTCTCTCTCTCTCTCTCTCTCTCTCTCTCTGTCTTTATAAAATGCGATGGATAATAAGAACCCAATCAAGTATCTTCCCTTGAACTCTTCTTCTGCCACCAGGTTCCCTCATGATAGGAGAAGAATTCAAAGAGGTTCCGCAGCCGAAAATACTTTGATTCCGTTTCTGGAATATTTCGTTTTTTTTTTTAACTGACTTGGTTTAACCCTTTACCTAACGAATCGCCCGCATCCGCCCGCGTAATATGCAAATTGAGCAGTTGAAAAAATTAAATTTTTCAAAATATTTCAACAAAACCATATCATGTGAACCCTCATTGGAACGAGCTCAATGAGCTCGTTCCAATGAGGGGTTACATGATATGGTTTTGTTGAAATTTTTGGAAAAATTTTAAAAAATGAGATTTCAAATAATAAATTTTCATATCGTCTGCGTTGGGTAAAGGGTTAACAGACGGGTCGCTGTTGAATATATTACTAAAGTGGAGACTGGCAAAATCTATTATTGTAAGAAGGAACAAACTCTACAACGGTAGTAGCGGTGGGATTCGATTCCATTCGAAATCCACTGCCTGATTCTATTCCATCTGAATTTTAACCTTCGCATGTGCCTGTACGACTTTTCAACTTTGCCGTATTGATTTGCGGACGAAGTTCCATGTCCGCCGTAACTCTAAACAAATTGTAGTGTTTGCTGAAAGGGCTGAGCATTGCACAAGTTTGTTAAATTTCATGTTGGTATAAAATGCTATTTTTAATTAGCCCAATCGTTCTATTGTGTATGAAACATGGAATTACAGTTCGTGTGATTTGTGATATTATGTGCGTGTAATTACGTCTTGATCTCAGAACTGGTATTGTGTTCACGTGTCTACTAACATGGACAGCGGATCGGCTTTTAAGCGTTGAGATGGGGAATGGAGAATGTAAGGGGGAATTTGAGTTGATATTCGGAGACCATCGTCTAGATAATCCTGAAAAGGGGTGACCTAAGAAACAAATTTGGATAATTTTAGGCGATGAATGGACTGCCGGCGCCGATCTTCCAATTCTCTAAAATCGCCCATATCGCAAAATAATTCTACACTATGTTCTCCGACGACGACTTGAATAATTGCTGACCCAAAAGTAAGTTATTTGGTATTACGTACGACAAGAAGGTTAACAAGCAACGAAGCTTATTTCGGTGACTTTTTAAAAATATTTTGAGCATTGTTGACCCCAAAACAGAGGGGCTGAAGTTCCCTTCCCCAGCTTAATGATAAAATATTAGAATTGAGAGAATTTCAATTTATTTCTGATATCGAACCTGTTCTTCGTCATAACTTGATTTACATATAAATTATAACAACGTCGTTTAATGAAAACACCACAGAGTGTGTCAGGCATGCGTTTAGAATTTAGCAACAAGAAACAAAACAACTGTAAAAATAAGAACTACAAATAAAGCAAGCAATTTGATAACAAGCCATGGTGTATCAAACAATATATTATTGCACTGAGTCCTACTTTTCAAATAAATGGTGGCCTTAACTCTTCCACTGGTGGATACGCATTCCATAGTTATAACCTTTCTGTAAAAATATAAAATGTCGGCATGCGCATACTAGACGGGAAAGGAGAGATGTGATTGTAGGCGTTATTCAATTGTGCCCAAATATTTAGGCAGTTCCCGAACCCACAATATTAAACAGGAGTATAACATTAACAATATGTTGATCGAAGAGAAAATATTGGAAAACGCTCGTTAAAAAATAACAGAATGTGGTTAGCGATTTCACCAAAAATTAAACATTACGTGATAAAAATCACATGTAATTCGTTATAATTTGATACGAAATTTCTTAACATCGTACACTAAAATCAATTTAAGCTTTGGTGAACATTGGGTCAGGTCGATATCTATATTAGCGAACTCCCTTCATAAAAGTCATATCAAATTGTAAGTTATTAGAATGCTTTATATAGATCTCTGTTGTTAGTCACACAGTTTGTTGGTGGCCTAATATGGTATATATGGTGTCAGTTAATTCCATATTGGACTCGAGCGAAATTTGCTGGCGGCCGTATATATGGTGACAGTTAATTTCATATTGGACGAGAGCGAAGCTCGAATCCAATATGGAATTAATTGATACCATATTAGGCCACCAACAAACTGTGTATCGAATTTATCTTACCGACTGCTGCATCTACGCACAGAACTAATAACAACAGCGATCAAAATTAAATGAGAGATTCTCACAATGTGTTCATGTGTCTTTGCCTTGTTACAATTTATGGGAGAGTGCCTACAGGCACTCTCCCATAAATTGTAACAAGGCAAATTCATACATACCAAACAGTTTCATTTCGAAGGTAACATGACACACATCCACAGAATATGAATCCTTTTAAGTTGCCTAACCTGCACTTCAGACCAAATATGGGCTTCCAAAACTCAATCTTTCAACTTGAAGCATTTATCGGCTGCAACCATTTTGAATAATCAATGAACAAAGGGGAGATTATCCATAGCTGTCAGCGAATATTGATGTTGACAGGCAATATATGGTTTTATATGCAGTCTGCATGTGACGTCTTTGAACCAACGAAATTCCCAGATACTGGTAGGAGGTAAGATGTTGAAATAAATCCAGCGAAGCAGACAAGGCTAACAAGTTAGGTCCCGCGAACATGAAATTTCGGGTCTAATCGAATCTCGAACCGAATAAAACACCAGATTTCGAATCGAATCTCGAACTGAATCTCACCTCCTTTCAAGTTGTGAATATTGCACCTTCTTACAATCGTAAATATTTCCAGTCTTCACTCAGGTATTGTGTGCAACGGTGACTCATGCAAATCAAGCACAAAAGCGAAATATTCCGGAACGAAATCGATGTAATTTCTGAAGCGGAACCTTCTTGAAATCTTTTATCATCAGGTCTCCTGTATAGGAGACCCCCCACTCCCTCCTGTACAGGAGACCCCCCCCCCCCACACACACACTCCCTCCTGTACAGGAGACCTGATGATAGAAGATGAGTTTAAGAGGAAAAAAACTTTCTGTAGGATTTTGAGAACATCACGATGATTGGAAAAATTTCGAATCTGCAGGATCGAAATCGAATCGAATCGTCGGGATTATTTCGAATCGAGTCGATTTTCGAAGCTTCGCAGGGCCCTACTAACAACCGCCACGATTGCTGCCATGTGACCCAGTCCAAAACATATTATAGTAGGCCATGATTTGAAATGAAAAACAAGTATCAACATATCTCTAATAGCTGTATACAGTCGAATTCTACCATTAAGTTGTTTTCTTGGCCTGGAAAGCACAGGAAGACCCAGAACGTTCGTTTCCTTCGGCGTTTATTACTGGTGCATTGCATTGTGTGCGTTTTGTAGAGTGAATGCTAATCAACGATTAATGAAAGCTACAAATGATTCGTGGTTGTGTGTATGCTCACAATAAAGGGGAGGGTGTGGGATGGTGATCTGGTCTAATTTATCCATAACAATCCATAAAACGTCCACACCATGGCCAAAGGGTCTAAAATGAACGAAAGTCGGACATCTCCTCATCTTGCGAAATTTGCATTCCAGATACCCAGTTTGCATATTAAAAAACATTTTCAACAGAGCTAGCGTCAGAAAGTGTTTTTCGCATATACTATGGACTTTTTCTTCATATCGATGCAAAGCTTGTGGATGAAAAAAGTGCCACTGAGCGACGTTTGAATGCAATCTGTCGATGTAGGTTCGAACACCGCATCTCGATGTGTCCCCTCCTACATGGGTACCCAGACACTGGTACATTTCAAAAAATCGAAATGACTACAAATGTTCCTTTTTATGTGGTTTCAAAACATGGCCTGTAACCCCTCATTTGAACGAGCTCTACGAGCTCGTTGCAATGAGTGGTCAAAAGCTATTGTTTTGAGGCAAACAAATATAAGAAATAATAACATTTGCAAGCGATGTTTAAGATGTGAGTGTTTGCAGTTACATGAGGTAAACGGTTAAACAAGGGCGACTACCCGTGTTGTCGCAATTTGCTTGTCATTCGCAGTTCTGAAAGGTATAACTGTAATCTTCAAACGGTTGATCAAGACGTTTGGTCTGAACTGGACAGTCGGACGGAAGTGGGACAGACCAATTAAGATTAGTACTTCTTGAGCCGCACAGCTTTTGGTCGCATCGAAAATTGTAAAATATAACGTGTGTGACCGATTCTCGCTAAGTACTACTATCGATTAACCTAGAAACCTCATAGAATTCCTTTACCTGGGCGCGCCTAGCTAAAAAAACTGAATGATGGTTAATTGAAAAAAAACACCTTGTGTAGATCATTACATAGTGGGAGGTGAACATCATTTAACAATACCCGGCATTGTTACGTTATTGGCAGCTGATACAAAAGTCAATCATTTATTCACTGTGCTTTTTATTGGAAACGGGTAATACATTTAAATTTCATTGTTCTGGTTGGAAATCGTGTCAACATTTTTATTTTGAAATAATATAATCAAGGAGGGTACGGAGTCATTCAATGTATTTCTCCATTGTCACTATTTTTTTTGACAAACGATTGAACAATAAGTTGTAGATAAATACTGTATTGATCACTTACATTAATCATGGCTTTAACTTTACTCAACTAAGGTCAACGTGTTCCAATTAGCTAATCAGAAGAGATCTGTTGATTTTAACAAATTGGAGTTTTTTGTTCTTTGATAATTTAGATTTGAAACTGTAAGGTTTAACCCTTTTACCTAACATGAAAAGCAGACGACACTTGCAAAAATAATTCGTGAATAATTAATTTTTTTATTTTTATTTTTGCTCAAAACCATAGGTTATGACCCCTCATTGGAACCTATGTTTTTGAGCCAAAAAATGAAAAAATAATGAAAATTAATTGGCGATTTTTGTGAATAGTGCTGGCTGGTTTTGAAGGTTACGTCGAGTAACGGGTTAAGTGAAGCGAAAACACCCGGTAGACTTTCAAGTGTTTGTAGTCTGGTAGTGCATTCGACCCAGGGTACAACCTGGAAAGTCTGTACTTCCAGTTAATAGCCAAAACCGTAGTTATGAGATGATGAAATACTTAGCAGAATATCCGAGAGTGACTCTCAGAAAGCGGGGAGTGGAAATAAGGAGTAGTGTTAAGGAAGTGAACCTTCCATATCGTCCCCTAATTTCCAGTGTGTTTTATGTGTCAGTAGGCACATAAAACATATTGGAACTCATGAACATATGCCGATGTAAAGATGCGTTCGTACCGTAAGGATAACCACGACGACAAACAATAATAATAGTAATAAACCACTATAAGTGCTCTCATCATTCATATGTATTGTTTTAATATAATTTCCAACTTATAGCCCTTGGGCTGTCAATCGTTTAACTTAGGACCGAATACTGTGCTCTTTTTCCAGTAATTATTACAAGGTCTCAGACCACCAGTCAATTCTGTGAGAAATTCGACACGGTTATTGCTTGGAACCAGTCAGGTGCTTAAATAGTCAATCGCCTAAATTTATATTCTCTCGTCAGGAGTAATTCAGTAGGTCGGAGAATCGATATAGTACAGAGCATTGAATCTAAAACTAAAAAAGTACCATAAGCAGAACTGTTGCTCAATTGAAACTTTATTTGGCTGATTGTTTATGATATTACCATGAAGACTGACAAACGGCAGAGTTGTATGACTTCGCCATACCGTTCCACCTATTGTGTTAAAATCTTAACTAGGGTATGAAAGACTTTCTATATTTTTTTGTAGAAAAGGGACACACATTTCAGTAACCGCAGTCTGCGCGCAAACACCACAAAAAATTAGTAAAAAAAAACATCTAATAACATCGTGGAATTCCTTACAGAACTGTTTATGGCCACCTCTCGAGCAACCACTCCAATTCTGTGTGAAATTCGACGTAGTTATGGCCTGGAACCAGTTGAACCGTTAAATAGTCCATTGACAACAGTACGGTACACGGATGGGCAGTATTTACACGGACGCCATATTTTAAAATTCCAAACACTAATTATAGGAATAATCATCCAAAATTTAATTAATGAAGCACCGGGTACAACCCGTGCTTTATTGATTGAAATTCTGCTGCTTATGATTTTTATTATTTGGTAAACGCATGCGTGGACATCATTACTCACGCGTGGATTATAGCCAGTCCACGGCGACTCTACTGTATATTGAGAAGCACTGATCTGGAATATTTTAGTGGGTCAGAAAAAGGACCAACGAGTCGCTTTTCCCACCAACTGATATATTGCAGACGGTTGAATCTAAAACTTTGCTCAATCGAGACGACTTGATTTCATGGAATTTTGAATAAGAGTACTATCAGGAACGAAGACATCCCACAACCATAGTTTCATGATTACGTCGCGTAACTTCATCCATTGTGTTGACATCTTTACATTTTCAAGGCGAATTAAATGCTTAAATCATTATAGAAATAGACTGGTGACCTGAGAGCTTGTCAATATTAAATCATTATAGAAATAGATTGGTGACCTGAGAGCTTGTCAATACTAATGTTACAATTCTGAGGTGTGCTATCGCGCATTTCCATAGAAAGTACACTTTTTCTGACACTCTAAAATTATCTGCAGTATGAAGGTATGCAGAAAGTGAAAACGTCACTTAGTGTTTTTCACACCCAAAACTGGGTGAAGGATGAAGTAGCCCAGTTTGATGATCGGCGCGATATCTGTAGGGTTTGAAACCATTCACTAAAATTTGCAATTTGGCCATTAAGAAAGTTTTTGAAAAGAGTATGATTTGGAATATATTTCTGAATATGTGAGAATCTCTCAAAAGTAACAGGCATGGGAAAGGTTGTCCTGGCCATTTAGTGCCAGACCACACAGGAGTATAATATAATTATCAGGAATATACTGGAACATTATAAGTTATTGTGATGAATTGACGGTAACTTGATCTGCGGTTTGTGCCTCGGAGCTTATTTTCAACCGAGATGGGGGTGTCGAGGTTGAACATAAACTCCGATCCACAAACCTCATACATCACCTTAACGTATATGTTCCAATACGATCCTACCCATAACCCAAGATCGTAAAATGAACAAAACACCTTTAACAATAACAGTTTTAGTAAATAAACTCCTTGTATACGCCACAACTCCACTTGACAACAAAATATCAATAACTTAAATAAAGGTAGAAGTTGCCCGATCTCAATTCAAACCAGCAACTTATAAGTGAGTTGTGAGTATGCATTCATAGAACTATTACTGGCCTCACAAATTCGATTTTATGGCCAGCATGTCGTCAGGGGGGTAACATGTGTCACTGGAACCGTAAACATAAAACGAAGCGACCTCTCGTCTATCCAGTTAGTTTTATAGGAACATAGTTATTTTTGAAATGATGTACTTTATGGATATTTATTTATTTATTGTGGTTTAACGACACTTTCGACAGCCAGGGTGACCTCGTGTCGGAACTTTATAGATATATATATATATTTACATGTTCATTTATTCCAAAACAGCTTGTTAGTGAGCTGTCCCTAAGATCAGAGGTTAGTTTTGTCATTGTGACTTTTTAGGCTTTAGTAACCTAGGACATGATCCGCAACGGAACAGGGAAAACAATGATTTAAATAGCGTAGTAATTCAAATACCCAATCTCACTAAAATCAACTTTTTAAAGCTCCTTGAAAAATAATGCGTGTTTCATAATGTAGTGTCCACTATTGTGCATGATAACTTTGTCACGTATTTCCACTGTATGAATGTCTTCAACCGGTTAATCCTTTACCCAACGTAACGGCCAAAACAGGCCAGCGCTATTCTAAAAAAATCGCCAATTAATTTTCATGATTTTTTTCATTTTATGTCTCAAAAACTTAGGTTATGACCCGTCTTTGGAACGAGCTCGTCAAGCTCGTTCCAATGAGTGACCATAGCCAATGTTTTTGAGACAAAAAAAATAGCTATTCATTATTTTTTTTTACAAGTGTCGTCTGCTTTTCATGTTAGGTAACGGGCTAAGCGCCTCCCATAAACGGTATGGGTGCGACTTGTTCTCGGAGAATCTTGAAATTTATCCCAGTAATAACACAGGGCACACTGTGGTGCATTGTCAATATTAAGACATTATCTCGAAACGAATATTGACAATCACACGCTGGGCATTAATTTAATACGGAACAATGGTCAACGATCGACAGAAATTGTCTTTCTTCTCACTTACAATAGATTCACTCTCTCTAATAATTTACAAACATCAGTCAATAATAGGGGAAGGTTAGGGCAGCTTACAAAAACTATCATTTTGTTAGTGCTACAGTTAAAACTAGAAGTCCTGTCACGAATAGTGCGTTTATCTAGGCTTAATTGCGCGCGTTGGAATTGCGCACAATTGCCACATCGAATGGCATCCAAAGCACGGCAGGTTCTCCCGGTTACATATAGCAAACACATGCAATGTTTCTGGCAATGGACCTCCGGGTTACCCGGAGGTCCATTGGCTGAAACATTGCTTGTGCACAGGCCATATGTACAAAGTTTGATAGCTTCACTTGGGCTATAACGCGTACATTAACGCGCATATCAACGTGCTATTTGTGCGTATTTCATGACAGGACTTCTAGTTTTAACCTTACGCAACTGGAGAACAATATTATGCAATGTGAAACACTAACGATTCGGTGTAGCAAGTTCTTGAGTACCCTTGCGCTGGATACGGAGAATTCGGGGGGTACTCTTCCTCGTGACATCTCGCGAAATTTAACGATTCGAGGTCGTCGGTACACTTTATCTCTAATGCATGTCAATATATGAGAAAAACTAAATACACGTTTTCGTAAGCGGCTGAAAGCCGCGAGTGAAAACTTAAATCTCTCTGCAATCACGAATGAGATAATTCTGGTACGTACTCGAAAGATTTTCTATTTATTATGTGCTTTGCAGTGTTTTAATTGCCATTAAAAGATGCAGACACTGAAAGCGCAGAATGGTATAGATCTCAATCCATTGCACAGTGTCCACCACTAGATCTTCAGTTCTGTATATTTATATTTAGAGTAAGTATTCATATCAACCATTGTCCTCCAGGTTAGGGACGCTACTATAACAACATATATCATCGTCTCAACTCTATTACCAAACTTTTGATCCGAACTGGATCTTCATCAGGACACTAGAATTAGGAAGAACTACATGTCAACAGTACGAAAAACAATTGAAAAATGAACCAGTTCCGTTACACGTAATGACGTCATCCACACGATCGCCGAGACGTCCTAGGGAATGCCTGCAATTACGGCGCCGAATTGACTGTTCCTAAAATATAGGTGTGGTATGGCTGGTCTTTGTATTAAAGCCATTCCCTTCCCGCGTCCCCAACTTTCTCATCCATATGTCCTCTCGTATTAGTCGCTCCCGCTTACCACCGCTCACAACCTCTAATACCACCACCTTGAGATCATATTCACCACGATGTCCCACTGAATTGAAATGGCCGAATATCGGTTTATCATCATGTAGTCTGATGTCTCTGTCGTGCTCCTCTAATCTGTCCATCAGACGACGTTTTGTTTCCCTGACAAAAACAGCACCACCACATACCTCGCAATCCAATGCATACACTAAGTTCCTTGAACGGCAATTGATGTTCTGTCGCACCCTAAATTCAGTACACCCGCTCTCGTTCTTAATACCAGTCACAATAATTTTATCACAGAATTTACAGTCACTGCTGCATAATTGGGCGGGGCAATTCACAGCCTTCGCGGTTTTGCGATGGATTAGAATGTCGCATCAGTTACTGTCACGTCTATGGAATGTCTTCAAAGGATGAAGAAACTATTCAGTGACCCTCCCCTTGTGGCATATAGGCGTGACAGTAACTTATGCGACATTCTAGTCCATCGCAAAACCGCGAAGGCTGTGAAACAACATCTACTACATCAACCTTTACACTACTACACCACCCACAACAACCACGCCAACCACTACGACACCAGCCACTTCTATACTACCTACAGCAGCTACTTCTACCAAAACAACACCTACTACGTCAACCTTTACTCTACTACACCACCCACAACAACCACGCAAACCACGACTCCACCAGCCACTTCTATGCAATATACAGCAGCTACTTCTACCAAAATAACACCTACTACACCAACCTATACTCTACTACACCACCCACAACAACCACGCCAACCACGACTCCACGAGCCACTTCTATACAACCTACAGCAGCTACTTCTACCAAAACAACATCTACTACATCAACCTTTACTCTACTACACCACCCACAACAACCACGCCAACCACTGCTCCACGAGCCACTTCTATACAACCTACAGCAGCTACTTCTACCAAAACAACATCTACTACATCAACCTTTACACTACTACACCACGCACAACAACCACGCCAACCACTACTCCACCAGCCACTTCTATACAATATACAGAAGCTACTTCTACCAAAACAACATCTACTACATCAACCTTTACACTACTACACCACCCACAACAACCACGCCAACCACTGCTCCACGAGCCACTTCTATACAACCTACAGCAGCTACTTCTACCAAAACAACATCTACTACATCAACCTTTACTCTACTACACCACCCACAACAACCACGCCAACCACTGCTCCACGAGCCACTTCTATACAACCTACAGCAGCTACTTCTACCAAAACAACATCTACTACATCAATCGTTACACTACTACACCACGCACAACAACCACGCCAACCACTACTCCACCAGCCACTTCTATACAATATACAGAAGCTACTTCTACCAAAACAACATCTACTACATCAACCTTTACACTACTACACCACCCACAACAACCACGCCAACCACTGCTCCACGAGCCACTTCTATACAACCTACAGCAGCTACTTCTACCAAAACAACATCTACTACATCAACCTTTACACTACTACACCACCCACAACAACCACGCCAACCACTGCTCCACGAGCCACTTCTATACAACCTACAGCAGCTACTTCTACCAAAACAACATCTACTACATCAACCTTTACTCTACTACACCACCCACAACAACAACGCCAACCACTGCTCCACGAGCCACTTCTATACAACCTACAGCAGCTACTTCTACCAAAACAACATCTACTACATCAATCGTTACACTACTACACCGCGCACAACAACCACGCCAACCACTACTCCATCAGCCACTTCTATACAATATACAGAAGCTACTTCTACCAAAACAACATCTACTACATCAACCTTTACACTACTACACCACCCACAACAACCACGCCAACCACTACTCCACCTGCCACTTCTATACAATACACCGCAGCTACTTCTACCAAACCAACATCTACCACATCAACCTTTACACTACTACACCACCCACAACAACCACGCCAACCACGACTCCACCAGCCACATCTATACTAACTGCAGCAGCTACTTCTTCCAAAACAACATCTACTACATCAACCTTTACACTACCACACTACCCACAACAACCACGCCAACCACTACTCTACGAGCCACTCATATACAATCTACAGCAGCTACTTCTACCAAAACAACATCTACTACATCAACCTTTACACCACTGCACCACCCACAACAACCACGCCAATCACTACTCCACCAGCCACTTCTATACAAGCTACAGCAGCTACTTCTAACAAAACAACATCTACTAAGTCAACCTTTTCACTATTACACCACCCACAACAACCACGCCAACCACTACTCCACCAGCCACTTCTATACTACCTACAGCAGCTACTTCAACCAAAACAACATCTACTAGGTAAACCTTTTCACTATTGCACCACCCACAGCAACCACGCCAACCACTACTCCACCAGCCACTTCTATACTACCTACAGCAGCTACTTCTACCAAAACAACATCTACTACATCAACCTTTTCACTACTATACCACCCACAACAACCACGCCAACCACGACTCCGCCAGCCACTTCTATGCTACCTACAGCAGCTACTTCTGCCAAAAGAACATCTACTACATAAACCTTTACACTACTATACCACCCACAACAACCACGCCAACCACTACTCCACCAGCCACTTCTATACTACCTACAGCAGCTACTTTTACCAAAACAACATCTACTACATCAACCTTTACTCTACTATACCACCCACAACAACCACTACTCCACCAGCCACTTCTATACAATCTACAGCAGCTACTTCTACCAAAACAAAATCTACTACATCAACCTTTACACAACTACACCACCCACAACAACCACTACTCCACCAGCCACGTCTATACAATCTACAGCAGCTATTCTACCAAAACAACATCTACTACATCAACCTTTACACTACTACACCACCCACAACAACCACTACTCCACCAGCCACTTCTATACAATCTACAGCAGCTACCTCTACCAAAACAACATCTACTACATCAACCTTTACTCTACTACACCACCCACAACAACCACGTCAACCACGACTCCACCAGCCACTTCTATGCTACCTACAGCAGCTACTTCTACCAAAACAACATCTACTACATCAACCGTTACACTACTACACCACCCACAACAACCACAACAACCACTACTCCACCAGCCACTTCTATGCTACCTACAGCAGCTACCTCTACCAAAACAACATCTAGTACATCAACCTTTACTCTACTACACCACCCACAACAACCACGCCAACCACGACTCCACCAGCCACTTCTATGCTACCTCCAGCAGCTACTTCTACCAAAACAACATCTACTACATCAACCGTTACTCTACTACACCACCCACAACAACCACAACAACCACTACTCCACCAGCCACTTCTATGCTACCAACAGCAGCTACCTCTACCAAAACAACATCTACTACATCAACCTTTACTCTACTACACCACCCACAACAACCACGCCAACCACGACTCCACCAGCCACTTCTATGCTACCTACAGCAGCTACTTCTACCAAAACAACATCTACTACATCAACCGTTACACTACTACACCACCCACAACAACCACGCCAACCACTACTCCACCAGCCACTTCTATACAATATACAGAAGCTACTTCTACCAAAACAACATCTACTACATCAAACTTTACACTACTACACCACCCACAACAACCACGCCAACCACGACTCCACCAGCCACTTCCATACTACATACATCAGCTACTTCTACCAAAACAACATCTACTACATCAACCTTTACTCTACTATACCACCCACAAGAACCACGCCAACCACTACTCCACCACCCACTTTTATACAATCTACAGCAGCTACTTCTACCAAAATAACATCTGCTACATCAACCTTTACACTACTACACCACCCACAACAACCACGCCAACCACGACTCCACCAGCCACTTCTATACAATACACAGCAGCTACTTCTACCAAAACAACATCTACTACATGAACCTTTATACTACTACACCACCCACAACAACCACGCCAACCACGACTCCGCCAGCCACTTCTTCTATACTACCTACAGCAGCTACTTCTACCAAAACAACATCTACTACATCAACCTTTACACTACCACACCACCCACAACAACCACGCCAACCACTGCTCCACGAGCCACTTCTATACAACCTACAGCAGCTACTTCTACCAAAACAACATCTACTACATCAATCGTTACACTACTACACCGCGCACAACAACCACGCCAACCACTACTCCACCAGCCACTTCTATACAATATACAGAAGCTACTTCTACCAAAACAACATCTACTACATCAACCTTTACACTACTACACCACCCACAACAACCACGCCAACCACTACTCCACCTGCCACTTCTATACAATACACCGCAGCTACTTCTACCAAACCAACATCTACCACATCAACCTTTACACTACTACACCACCCACAACAACCACGCCAACCACGACTCCACCAGCCACTTCTATACTAACTGCAGCAGCTGCTTCTTCCAAAACAACATCTACTACATCAACCTTTACACTACCACACTACCCACAACAACCACGCCAACCACTACTCTACGAGCCACTCATATACAATCTACAGCAGCTACTTCTACCAAAACAACATCTACTACATCAACCTTTACACCACTGCACCACCCACAACAACCACGCCAATCACTACTCCTCCAGCCACTTCTATACAAGCTACTGCAGCTACTTCTAACACAACAACATCTACTACGTCAACCTTTTCACTATTACACCACCCACAACAACCACGCCAACCACTACTCCACCAACCACTTCTATACTACCTACAGCAGCTACTTCTACCAAAACAACATCTACTAGGTAAACCTTTTCACTATTGCACCACCCACAGCAACCACGCCAACCACTACTCCACCAGCCACTTCTATACTACCTACAGCAGCTACTTCTACCAAAACAACATCTACTACATCAACCTTTTCACTACTATACCACCCACAACAACCACGCCAACCACGACTCCGCCAGCCACTTCTATACAATCTACAGCAGCTACTTCTGCCAAAACAACATCTACTACATAAACCTTTACACTACTATACCACCCACAACAACCACGCCAACCACTACTCCACCAGCCACTTCTATACTACCTACAGCAGCTACTTTTACCAAAACAACATCTACTACATCAACCTTTACTCTACTATACCACCCACAACAACCACTACTCCACCAGCCACTTCTATACAATCTACAGCAGCTACTTCTACCAAAACAAAATCTACTACATCAACCTTTACACTACTACACCACCCACAACAACCACTACTCCACCAGCCACGTCTATACAATCTACAGCAGCTATTCTACCAAAACAACATCTACTACATCAACCTTTACACAACTACACCACCCACAACAACCACTACTCCACCAGCCACTTCTATACAATCTACAGCAGCTACCTCTACCAAAACAACATCTACTACATCAACCTTTACTCTACTACACCACCCACAACAACCACGTCAACCACGACTCCACCAGCCACTTCTATGCTACCTACAGCAGCTACTTCTACCAAAACAACATCTACTACATCAACCGTTACACTACTACACCACCCACAACAACCACAACAACCACTACTCCACCAGCCACTTCTATGCTACCTACAGCAGCTACCTCTACCAAAACAACATCTACTACATCAACCTTTACTCTACTACACCACCCACAACAACCACGCCAACCACGACTCCACCAGCCAGTTCTATGCTACCTACAGCAGCTACTTCTACCAAAACAACATCTACTACATCAACCGTTACACTACTACACCACCCACAACAACCACAACAACCACTACTCCACCAGCCACTTCTATGCTACCTACAGCAGCTACCTCTACCAAAACAACATCTCCTACATCAACCTTTACTCTACTACACCACCCACAACAACCACGCCAACCACGACTCCACCAGCCACTTCTATGCTACCTACAGCAGCTACTTCTACCAAAACAACATCTACTACATCAACCGTTACACTACTACACCACCCACAACAACCACGCCAACCACTACTCCACCAGCCACTTCTATACAATATACAGAAGCTACTTCTACCAAAACAACATCTACTACATCAAACTTTACACTACTACACCACCCACAACAACCACGCCAACCACGACTCCACCAGCCACTTCTATACTACATACAGCAGCTACTTCTACCAAAACAACATCTACTACATCAACCTTTACTCTACTATACCACCCACAACAACCACGCCAACCACTACTCCACCACCCACTTTTATACAATCTACAGCAGCTACTTCTACCAAAATAACATCTGCTACATCAACCTTTACACTACTACACCACCCACAACAACCACGCCAACCACGACTCCACCAGCCACTTCTATACAATACACAGCAGCTACTTCTACCAAAACAACATCTACTACATCAACCTTTACACTACTACACCACCCACAACAACCACGCCAACCACTGCTCCACGAGGCACTTCTATACTACCTACAGCAGCTACTTCTACCAAAACAACATCTACTACATGAACCTTTATACTACTACACCACCCACAACAACCACGCCAACCACGACTCCGCCAGCCACTTCTTCTATACTACCTACAGCAGCTACTTCTACCAAAACAACATCTACTACATCAACCTTTACACTACCACACCACCCACAACAACCACGCCAACCACTACTCCACGAGCCACTCATATACAATCTACAGCAGCTACTTCTACCAAACCAACATCTACTACATCAACCTTTACACTACTACATCACCCACAACAACCACGCCAACCACGACTCCACCAGCCACTTCTATACTACCTACAGCAGCTACATCTACCAAAACAACATCCACTACATCAACCTTTACTCTACTATACCATCACTTACTTCAACAACAGATACAACAACCTCTATTACATCTAAACCTGGACAACACCACCAACCACCAAATGACCACAACCACAGTACCAGCCACCGTAACTACACACCCAACCACTATACCTACAGAGCAACTATAACATGAATCACTGCAGATATACATACCACAACAACTACTGTACTACCAACTAAAGCACCAACATTGACTGAAACAACTATAGCAACTACGGCTACCACTACAATACAAATTATTATAAATAATTCACCGATAAGCACAACACAAACCGCTACAACACCATCCACAACACCAAATACAACCAATACTATACTAACCACCACAACAACACCAACGTCTCTTATAACAATAACTTCCGTAAGATCCTCTGTATCTTGTAATGATAAGAATGTTGGACATTTTTCATTTTGATTTGCTATTATTTATTATTATTGTTTCCATGGAGACAAAATAAATCGAAATAGAGGATGACTGATGTTTGGATATAAGATTTTTTAAAACGAGTTTGATGAATCTGATTCACAACGAGCCTTTAGGCTCATTGTGAATCGAGTTCATCAAATGAGTTTCAAAAAATCTTATATCCAAACATCACGAGTTAAAGATTCTGTATATCACATGAATTTTCGAATGATTTTACACTTTTAATTTAATCCATTGTCGCTAAATTCTCCCAAAACAACCGATAATCAGTTCGTTGGCTCAGACGCTTCACGCCATGACGCCATGAATGCGCTTTACTTACACCTGTTGTCGTAATTGACGTCATGTGAACTACGCACAAGAATACAATGCTGCTGCTATGGGACCACGCGCCGATTAGACACTAGTTGATAATCAGGAAATAAGACATGGGTTGTTACGTCGAAATTAACGACGTTTCATGTGATATATCTATTTTAGACATTTCCTACTATTTTTTAAGGCGCCTCAGTCAGTTCCCTGTGTAGGCTATTGTACAACAAGTTTTATTCTTGGAAAGTGTGGGGTGATAATTGCAAAAACTAAAGGCGAGTTGGTTGAAGTTTTAACTGTTGAAATGAAGTTAAGTGGGCAGTCAATTTGACGCACTTACTTGCTGGTCACATCCGTGACCTTCCAAACACACACAGTTCCCTCCCGAAGTGATAATTCAACGACGAAATGTAAGAAATTTGGACATTCTTGAATTGCAGGAGGCACAAGTCAACATGTTTGGCCTGCGATGTCTGGACCAAAACCACGGAGGCACTATCATTACGCCATGGCTGTATTTTCATTTCGGAGCATGCAAGCAACATGAAATACCAAATAGAACAAGACTAGCTGATTAGTGACATCACTTGAATGCCCTGGTTCACTGAGTACTTTCCTGGAGTGGGCAATATTTCCACGGACACAATAATATTAGATTCCAAACACTAATTACAGGAATAATCATTAAAAAAATAATTATTGAAGCATCGGGTACAACCCGGTGCTTCGTTATTTAAAATTTAGCTGATGCTAATTTCATTGCCTGGTAAATGTATGCGTGGACACATTGGGACATAGAACATTCTAGCACTCAGGCGACGAGCTGTTAAAGCACATGTACCGCTGACGTGTTGTATGCCGCAGTACAGTTAAAACTAGAAGTCATGTCACGAATAGTGCGCTTATCTAGGCTTAATTGCGCTTTGGAATTGCGCGCAATTTCCACATCGAATGGCATCCAACGCACGGCAGGTTCTCCTGGTTATTCATAGCAAACACATGCAATGTTTCTGCCAGTGGACCTCCGGGTTACCCGGAGGTCCATTGGCTGAAACATTGCTTGTGCACAGGCCATGTGTACAGAATTTGATAGCTTTACTGGGGCCATAACGCGTACATTATCGCGCATATCATCGTGTTATTTGAGCACATTTCATGACAGGACTTCTAGTTTTAACTGTAGTACACAGTGCCATTGTACCCTCAAGAAGGGAAAGGGGTGTAAGTGTCTTGTCTAAAGACACATCGCAGTAACCGCTGGTCAAGTTTGAAAGTCGGGCTTACGAGTTCAAGTTGAAGATTCACTGAGCCACGCGCACCCTGAAAAGAGGAAAGGCGGATGGAGGAATAGCAGTTAGAAAACTGAGTAAATCAATTCTCAAATTTGGTATCATTTAATAGTAAGTGGCGAGGCAATTTAAGGGACAATATAATTGTTTTCTTGAGAAGTATCGGTCGGGGGGTTAATTTAATTTCAAACACATAATTCAATACTAGCTACTAATAAGGTTCAAATCGGGAATCGTTCACGCTCATAATTGAATTTATATGGGGTTTTTATGTACTAACAAATGATCGACTTCTCTGCTATGTAAAGACTGGGAACGGTGATACCAGACATTCCTCCTCTCCGTACACATGTACTTTGATTATTAACAATGAAATACAAAAACTGCTTCAAGCTGATCCAACGATTTGATTTTGAATAAAAACCCATAATCGAAATTTAATTTGTTTCCTGGCTGTATGGAGAAGTGCATAATTTCAAGCACAACAGAATGCCTAAGCGATAAACTGTTGTTGCTTTGTCTAAAATTCGTGACGAGCTTCATTCCGCATGTAAAACCATATTATCTATCAGTGTTTACTACACTAACCTGGATTTTATGCAGTATAATTTTATGACTACACGACGGGGACGTTGCTGACTTCTTTTTCTGGTGATGAGGCGAGATCATAAAAGTTGTCACAAAAAATACTGATGCAATGTGTCGCTGCGTGCCACCCGTGGCGACTTACTGCACCAGTATTTTTGTTGCAAATTTAATACACCCCCTCCCTTAATATTAAGAGCTATGATGTAGCTATCCGTCGGTGGTAAGTTGTAGTTAAACACTCCAGCATACCGAGCTCTTCAAAATACTGGGGCAGTTTTCCGTCACTTCGGTATGTACACCACGGTAAGCGATTCCAGAACTTATGAAGAATATCGTGTTAAAATATTAACCCATTGAGCCCTAGTGGTATCTTTCATGTCAGTTCAATGGCAGCAGTTGGAAGAGTCCATATTCATTATTTGGGGTAGACCAATCAATATCTCCAACGTGCAGCCCCTGGGCTGCACGTTGGAAATATTGATCGGTCTACCCCACACATTTACTGAACAACCATCCTATTTAATGACGTTATGACGTATCATGTTCATGACCGGAAAAGCGGCCGCTCGGGTACAAAGGGTTAGGGGTATCTCGTGATAGTTCCATTGTGGCACTTCAGTTTGTCGGTTTAAACCACATCCCTGACCTTTACCCAACACTCTTTCTGTAATGTAATTTGTTTTAATTGTACTGCAATTAGATCTGTATGCAGATTGGTTAACTTCGGCTAGGCCGTGGGCTGCCAAATGAGAATTCAGCTGAGAAGCCACCGCACGCTCAATAATCATTGATAGGAATGGAAGATTAGAGACCGGTCGGTAGTTTTTCAGAACCTTTGGGTCAAGTGTTTGCTTTTTGAGAAGATGTTTTACTAAAGCTTGTTTCATACTTGTCGGAAAGACGCCAGAGTGGAGGGAGGCATTGACCAGTTTCAAGATCGGTGTAGTTAACTCCGAAAGAGGTGTTTTTAGCAACCAAGTTGGAATGATAATTAGCATCAGAGATTGCAGGATCAACAATTAATACTTTTTTAACAAGATCAGCCTCGGATTCTCTGGTGATCAGCAGATCTAATGTGGGACCATCTTTGTGGGTAGTGACACGAACATGTTGGCGTAAATTCATTGAATTGAAAAGATCACGTAGTTTAGAAGAATTACTGGAAGTTTTCTTCTCCACATGGAAATTGAAATCATCTCCAGTTCTGTAAATTCAATCACGGAAAATAGACCGAGATCGGAAATGACATTTTTTTTTATTATTTTTCTTCAAATAAAATGGGTTTGGGGAATTTTGTTTTTCTCTTCTAACGATGACAGAAATTACAAGTGAGAAAAATGCCTTCGGGACTCGTTAAGAAATGGTTTTCCATAGTCAAATTGGCGAATGTCTAACTCAACAAAAGACGTTTATCTCCTAAGTGGAGTAGACACTAGATGCTGAGGAATGCACAGACCAGTAGCCTCTGTTAAGTATCATCCAGACCATTTTTTCAAATGTTTCAAAAAATTTCAACAAAACCATATCATGCGACCCCTCGTTGGAACAAGCTCGACGAGCTCGTTCCAACGAGGGGTCACTTGATATGGTTTTGTTGAAATTTTTTGAAAAAATAATATCTTTTCAACTGCCGAATTTGCATATTACGCGAACAGATGAGGCCGATACATTGGGTAAAGGGTTAAGGTCACATATTTCTGCACAATAGCTAATCATGACCACAACAGTTTTACAGGTGGAGGAAGCCGGAGTACAGGGAGAGAACCACTGAGCAATGGCAAGCAACTCTCAGCTCCTCAATATACCAAGTCCACACAAGTAGGGCCAGCATTGGTTGAAGACAGGTGCACCATCAATGTGCAGTATGCCTTAGTACACAACATCACCGTGCCCCCATGTGGGCAATGGGGCGAAGTGTCTTTCCCAAGGACACAACGTGGTTGCCGCACATGAGATTCGAACAGAGGACCTCTCAGCTTGCAGTCTTCACCTCTACCTACTATGCCACCTTGCCGCCAAGCAGTTAATAGCAACAACTCCAGACATAGCTTCATTCTTGTATTGTTTACACCACAGCTAAAATTTTCTTCAATGAACACTGTATTTGGCAGTAAATTCCCAGGTGATGTTATTTCCCAATGAATACCAGCTGATCGTGTAATTTATCCATGAACACCAGTTGATCGTGGGACATTCAAACATCGTACATCGATATTACGCACTACATTCAGTTTTCCAGAGCCTCAAAATAACAAAAAAACATTTCAAGGTAACTACATGACGTGACCCCTCAATGGAATGAGCTCCTACCAATAAGGAGTCACCAATATGGCTTTGTTGGAATATTTTAATAAAAGCTTTTTTTTAACTGCTCAATGAACCTCATTCTGACATGCATGCAGCCGTTTCATTATATAAACGGTTAACAGGTATGTTGGTTTCATGAAATCTGTAAAAATGTCAAGTAATAGAAAAATGGAGAATAACAAAATTGCCAGAAACAAATGTGTCTTATAAATGAAGGAAATTACAAAATTGAGTGATGCGATGCTGGGCTTAATATTCAGGCTCTGTTTAAAATTGGAAACAAATAATTTGGCACAAATACATAATTTATTTCATAACCTCCTAAATAAATTATCATTTCTTGTTTCATTTATATTATTTGATTACAATTCACTGGAGAATGCATATTTGTGAACCCCAATAAGATGTGAGAAAATAGTGTCTCAATATACGAATAATTGACTGATACTGCAAATTAAAATTGTGTAACAAACTTTACATAAAGATGTAATTTCCTTTAGATTATTGATTATTTATTATGGACATGCATTACTTAGGGATAATCAGACTTGGCTCTTTCTTTTCAAACTCCAACTTTCATAAATGCTCTTTCCACTTTCACCAATAAATGTTTTAGTAGTAGAAGACGAATTATAGAAAATTATACAGGTAATACCTGGAAATTACATGACATTGTTTGAAAATAATATTCAACACAATAGGACAGAAATATGAGATGTGTTATGTCTATTGTGGTAAATATGTCTTGTACAGACTATTAGAAGTAAAGTTTATGCTTGCAATTCAGCAGTGAACATGGTGTGCTTTCCTTCCCCTTGAATTAAATTGTGAAATGGTATAGAAGGGAAAAATCCATAATGCTGTCTTGAGTGTTCCCCCTGAGCCCAATTTCAAGAATGTAAAATGCCAGAGAATCATCTCTGCTCTATTTTAGCTGACAACACCACATACAAATATTTATGATAGTCATTTTTAAACTTACATCTTATTTGGACTTGTAATATAAGCTCATTCCAATCAGAGGCATCAATTTAAATTTCTGTTTTGTGACACTAAAGACTTATTTAGTTGATACTGATAACGTTCCCGATAATTCTATCACAGTATATGGAAATCATGTTTCTTCGAAGTTCGAGTGTCGAACAATGGTGATGGAAACAGGTCAAAATGTTCATAATGTTAACATGGAAACCAATAGCGCTCCATGTATGGAATGTGTATGTCCGAGATTGATGCGTGAAAGGGTGGGACAGGGGCTGAAATTTAAAGTGAAGGGCACGTTACTTTGCATGAAATTGCAAGTAGCATCTGTGATCTAGATTCGTGATAGTGTCGCCATTACACTAATGCTAGAAATGGTGCCATTTACGATTTTTTTCCGATGACGATTGTTTTGTCAGTTCTTGAACATGGACTTGATAAAGTGAACAAAACACTACTTCCATTCGAAATCATCATTTCCAGAAACTGTGATTAATTTCCTTTACAAAAGAACTTGCTACTAATTAACAGAGGCAAAACTTATCGACCTTGATTCTTTACCTCGAGACACAATCGGGATTCAAGTCTATTTTAGGCTTCTGCAATTGCATGGCCTTCAACCTGTTATTTGACCAATTGTCACAAACATATACATTTTCTACGGTATACTATATTACTCAAGCTACCTTGGTTTCAATATGTGTCAATAGAGAAGATTTTAAACTTTACACTGATTGTTTCGTCGCCTGAGTGCTAGAATGTTCTATGTCCCACAGGGGACATAGAACATTCTAGCACTCAGGCGACGGTTTGCAGGAGCTATTTTCTGCCAGATGCTACAATGTTTTGTTGCCTTTTTAAGAATAGACCTTGACCGAATTATGGCTACTTGAACCGGTGCTTTGAGAATGAGCTCACTGATTATCCTATCCTGAATAAAATAATTATGGTTTTATCAAGGGAATAAACATGAAAATTGAATCATGAGTGTTCGAAATCCACGAGGTAATGAAACAAATTGATCACGCGCAAATTCACCAAGAACCGCTTCAAACGTACTTTTAAATACCCGGATGAGAAACATTCGGTTTGTCCTATTGAATGATTTTCTCATAACCGCACACAATAGAAAATGGGTGCCGAAGGCTAGTCATTTGTTAGGTAGTGGTGCTGAGCGTGACGTGCCACAGGACCCGGCTGTTCAATATTCAGATGAAAATACAACACGACAAACGTGGAGAAGCAACAGAGCAATATCCTCTGAAAAGTGGATCACTCTGTCGTAAACACCAACATCGCCCTGCCACTAAACACCCATCACATATCTGTTGAGAAACAGCCACCAGGGATCCTTTATTGACAATTATCATGGTTCTGTTGTTAACGACCATCAGTACCTTGCTATCAAACAACCATCAACATAAAGCTAAGAAACAACCATTAATGCTCTATTATTATATAACTATCAGTCTTCTACTATTAAACGGCCATCGACACATTGCTACTAAACAATCGTCAGCATTTTGTTGTACAACAACAATTGGCTCTATGCTATTAAACAACCATCAGCACTCTGATATTAGGCACAAAAATAATAAACAACCACCAGCTCTGTTATTTAACAACAATCCGGCACCTTGCGTTTTAAAATCTATCAGCTCTCTGTTGTTTAATAGCCGCCAGTGTACTGCCAATAAACAACCATAAACTGCTGCTTTAAACAACTTTCAGTACGTTGCTGTTGAATAACATTTAGCGCTCTGTCATTAACCAACCATTGACACTTTCCTATTAAACAAATACCAGTTCCCAGCTATCTTCAGTCCGTAAATAAGCAAGAATCGACACGATGTGACTAAAGGTATATTTGTAACAGAAACTGAACAAACATCTGATTTACGGGAACAAAACGACCATAGGAACTGCTGTGCTAACAATTTATGATTGATAAGGGTGGCTTACCCTTCACAACACTTTTTCTGGGACCTACTCTCCTACTCTTCCACTTGTGGTCAGTTAAATTTGGCCAGAAGTTCACAGTACGGCATTTTTAAATTTCTCTCAGACACTGGCAATAGCAAGAGAATATTAAACAACCCTTGACTTACATGTATTTTATTCTATTTTCTTTTAAAAAGATATCTATAAAACTTTTCAAACAATCGGGATCAATGTTTAACTGGTAGAGTGCTAAGTTTTTTGGCTTGTTAAAATTTTGTTCACATGTTATTGCCTTGCTACAATTTATGGGAGAGTGCCTACAGGCACTCTCCCATAAATTACAGCAGGGCAATTCCATCCAGACTAAATAATATCACATCAAGAATTAATTGAAGCACATCCACAGAATATCAAGCCTTTAAGCTGTGGTACCTGCACTTCAGGATAAAGCCCAAAAATGGGCTTCCAGCACTCTACCAGTTAAGGGAGTATTAACTGGTTGAGTGTTTGAAGCCACTATCATGGCTCTATGGAAAAGTGCTGGAAGCCACTTTAGTGGCTTTACAATGTATTTACATTAGCTTGATGTTTGCTCAGTAGTAGAAGAAAAAATTCTTACTTAAAACTATTTGGTTGCAATTTATTGGAGAGTGCTATCAGCACTCTCCAAAAAATTGTAACCAATCCATTATTTATGATCCAACTCATGCTAAATTAAGGCTATTTTTGCAGGTAGCATGGTATTTTTGAAAAAAACACTCAGGTTTCAAATTACCTTAAAAAATAATTTAGCATTCAACCAGTTAAACAATCGTCAACACTCAGCGACGTAATAACCATCAAACAGCAATTATCGTGTATGGGATGAAACAAAATATCAAAATTCACCAATCATAAAATATATTAGATGCAATTTAGTTCAAATCAGACTTCATATTTAGGATTCCTATGTGAGCCTGAATTGTAACTTCATGCAATGTGGAGATTAAACTCTTTAAAATCTTCTTCTTCTGATCCGTTGGTGATAATCATTTAATATTTAGTATTCCGTATCTTTATGGTGGTCAGATTCAAGTTTGTTCTAATCAAGTCCCTTGGTTCATATTTGGACTCACTATGGTAGAACGAATTTTAAGTTCGTGCAATATGAGGAATGATCTTTTGAAAATTAACTTCATCAGATCAACAGTTGAAAATCGTTTGATATTCAGAATACAGCATCATTTCAAGTTTATTCAAATCAAACCCCTGGGTTTATATTCATATTGTTTAACTTTGTGGAATACGTGGAATAATTCTTTAAAAATCTTCTTCTTTCGATCCAGCCGTCAGAATCATTTGATATCTTTATGTGGTTCAGATTCACTGCCTGTAGAAAACCACTGGTCTTATACATTAACACCGAATTGCAAAACCTTATGCAGGGTCAACCCAATGAACACTGATGTCAAAAGATTAAAATTTTAACCTGCAAACTTTTCCCATAATGTAACTAAGAATGTACCCAGTTCAGTATTGTTTGACAGAACTCGTTGAGTTCTGTCAAAAGAAATTGAAGTGGGAAAATCCCTAGTTGCATTATGGGAAAAATCGCTGAAGGAACCTTTGGTATTTTGACATCACTGTACAGAGAGTGAATTACAACAATATGGCCGAATTTATATTGTCTTTGTTCGAAGGTTTAGTAAATACTTTAACCCTTTGGAACATTATGACATCTTCCGGAAACTGGATGAGTCCATATTCAGTATTTGGAGTAGACAATTAATATTTTTATTACTTTCCAAAGTTTGATTGTAAACGATAACTACACAAGTGAATTATGCAATCAACAATTGTGTCATGTATCCGTGCGCGCAAACGAAGACGCTTTGCCGTGAATGTAATGGGGACTTCATTTTTTTTTAACCCTTTACCTAACATGAAAAGCAGACTACACTTGTAAAAAAAAATCTTGAATAACTATTATTTTCATTTTTGTGTCAAAATTCTAGGTTATGACCCCTCATTGGAACGAGCTCGTTCCAACGAGGGGCCATAACCTATGTTTTAGAGACAAAAAATGAAAAAAATAATGAAAATTACTTGGCAAGTTTTGAGAATAGCGCTGGCCGTTTTTGGTCGTTACGTTAGGTAAAGGGTTAAATAATATAATTATCGTTAATAATGAAAAGTAATAAACAGAGTAATCGCTTGACTGGACTGGTTACGTGAACTAATTAATTCGAGGCGAGGGACTATATTGTAAAATACACGTGTGCATTCGCGCAATCGTGTTTGTACAGCGTCCCTCACCTCTCATGAATTATTTCACGTAACCAGTCCAGTCAAGCGATTACTGTCTATTTATTGTGCAGCCTCGTAGCTGCACGTTGAAAATATTGATTAGTCTATCACACACTTTCACTTAGCACCTATTCTTCATAATAAAATTATAACATATCGTATGTCCGGGTCGGTCAGGCGGCCTCTCGGGTTCAAAAGGGTTAACCCTGCGACCCTGTTATCCCGTAGGATTGAATTATTGCTGACAATCATAACGATTGTCAATTGTTGGGTTATCGCGACATTGGATGGTTTATTTTCATATGCGCAAGCATTCATGCATACCGCTGTAGGTAAACAATATGCGGTACAATGCGATTAAATACGCATTAACATTCAGAGAATGCATTGCTATTAAGGTGAATGTAAACAGAAACAATATGAAAACAAACTGACAAAATAACACAGTGTGCAAAATATGGATATTCGTTGAATTTTAGGATGTATTTTCAGGTTCTTTGCATCCTATATCATGAATAATATATGCCAAGAGCTGCAGAGTGTTTTTATTACTTCAAATATTTAATAAATTCACTTCAACGATTATTTTTTCTTGGCACTTATTCTCATTGTTTTGAATTACAACCTCTTCAAAATCAATATCAGCAGATTGTAAGGTATATATGGGATTAAACCTGGATATTTGATATATTGTCTCAAAAAGAATTGAAATGTAAAAGTTTTGAAAAACTGCTAATGGGATTGATATGGACACAAAAAACCTTCCATGTTGATGTGGCGAACAGATTAGGTCCGGAAAGTATGGTGAGATATTTCAGTCATCTTTTCTGAGAAAGTTTCTTTTTTGCTCAACCAAAGTACCACTGTGCTGAAAACTGCTTTGCTGAAAACTATCGAATCCCAGGAACACTCAAATATAATTCCAGGAGTTGTGATCTGAATGCACTTGATTTGCCAAACAGTGTGGGACGGGTATGTCCATAAATGACATTTCATTTGGCCGAGTTGCAAACAGAGAGAAATGTTGCAAATATTGTAATATTTCAGTTCACAAGAGAAAGGCCCTTTGATCTGTACCTGCCATGTTTGTTTCTAACGTGCTCGCAACTGTACCATTTGTATCGTACCCAGTCAAGTTGAGTGATGTCTGAAAACAAGTATTGAGGTTTCTCAACAATAGAGAGTCCATCATCCATGGCACTGACGAGACGTTCTATGAAATTACACAAGTTTTTCCCGGGTATCTGGGACAAACACACTCCAAGGAACATCACTGACTGGTGCGGTCTCCCCCTATTTTGACAAAAACTCCTAGTTACAGTACGTGGAGAGTGTATTATCACTAAATCACCCGCAGAGTGGAGATTCCACCCAAGCAATAATTGCAGATTTGTTGCAAAGCATAACCAGCACAAGTAAAGTTTCAGCCAATGGACCTCCGGGTTAAACCCGGAGGTCCATTGGCTGAAACATTGCTTGTGTTTTTTGTCGGTGTGTACAAAATTTGAAAGTTATAGCTTGGGTGATAACTCCACTCCATGGGTGACTTTGTTACAATCCACTCTCCATGTACTGTATTAGCATGATCAAGATGGAAAATGTTTGTTTACACCAGGGTCATTAACATATGTACAAAAATTGTACTCATATTCCTTTCATGACAGAATATATCAAAATTCCAGGTCTCAGCTCATATCTGTTTGGAAAAGACAGAACTGTCAATGTAGTTCTTGTAAATATTGGATTGCACACGGATAAGAATAACTTCTATGAAAAACTGTTCTTTAAAAGTGAGATTATCAAATATTCAAATTACAATATAATTTGTGTCAGTCTCACTATACCTCATTTATGGTATAAATTGTAAGTGCTCTAAGCGTTCATCCTAAACATGGAATGAAAGGAAATTCTACACAATGATTTTCTCCATATTGTTTTTCTTTTCATTCTTCTTGAATAAATAATAGAGGTTTGTGATTATTTGGTAAAGGTGAAAAGTCTGTGAGTAAGAATATCGGTACTGAAGGACCACGATACACAATAATTACTGTTCTAGGGTTGAACTATAAACATAATTACAGGGGCAGTGTAACCGGGGCTGGGGGGGGGGGGGGGGGGGTGGTCAGCCTCTCCACTGTTTTTGTCCTGCCAAGTTTTTTTTTGTATGGATATATTTTAACACATCCAATGACTGTTGAAACAAGGGGCGGATCCAGAGCTTCCTCGTATTTTCGCCAGTTATGTTTCTGTCGTACTGGTTCAGTTTCCATGAATTTCGGATCATTTTTGCAGTAAGTGGCAGCAAACGCTAAAATGTATACAGTCTGTTAATAAATCTGTTAACTGAAATAGATCGTAATCTTACAGACATACAAGTACCAAATCCATCCAGAGACAAGATAATCCACAGACAGTATAATGGCTGTATACATCTCCTGACAAATCTCAAAATATCCACTCAGATGCATGGAGATGGGGGTTTTGGGACCCTGCAATTTAAAATTTTCATACCGACGACTATCCATCGCCCGATACAGCTCCCCCACTTTGAAAATCGTTGCGCCGCCCCTTCATAATACAGCACTTTTAGATCAAATGAATATCAACATTCAGCTACTGAATTTATTGTGGATAAAACAATTGTAATACAGTACAGTTGCCGTAGACTGACCATAATCCACGCGTGGTCAGTGATGTCCACACATGCATTTACCTGGTACACTCTAAAATCAGTTGGGTTAAAAATCAACCCAAATCGACTGGGTTGAGTGAATATGAACCCAAATTGGGTTCATATTCACTCAACCCAGTCGATCTGGGTTGATTTTTAACCCAACTGATTTTAGAGTGTAAAATTTGGGTTCATATTCACTCAACCCAGTCGATTTGGGTTGATTTTTAACCCAACTGATTTTAGAGTGTAATAAAAAACATATTCAGGAAAATTTTAATTAATGAAGCACCAGGTTGTACCCAGTACTTCATTAATTAATTTTTGATGATTATTCCTATAATTAGTCATTAGAATCTAATATTGTTGCGTCTGTGGAAATATTATCCACCCGTGGAAAGTGACGAATCCACGGCTCCAGTACACTATGTAATTATACAAAACAAGAGAACAGTGTCTGATTAAACAGCTTAAATTAGGGCTGTCGCGATTATTCGATTAGTCGACTAACCGTCGACTATTGAAGTAGTCGACGTTTTTTATTTTTAGTCGATCGTCGTTCATTTTCAAGGTAGTACACGTCTACTACACGTCGGGGCTAAATTGCATTGTTTTGTGAGGTGAATGATCAATGAAGGTAATATAACTTTAAATATCTAACCATAGTTAACATTCATATCCGGAAGACTATACGACTGTCACTGACTGTGTAAGAAAGAACACTCACAGTTACTCGAGAAGAATAGATTCTTCTGAATTTCTCCAGTCTTGTACACACGAATGCACCCATTGGAAAACCCAAAGCGCGGAAGTGACAAAATTATGACGAAAGTCAGAACGTCAGATCACTTCTCAAAGTTCGGAACTTCAGACTAAGATCCAATTGTAACAACTGACAAGGGAATGCATAGATCTCAATGTTCAAAATTTCGAGAAACTTATTGCAGAAAGGAAACATATGCAGGAACGTTCTTTGGAAAATTCATTTTAATTCATCGGCTTCAATCTAGTTCAAAGTTGGACCCGCAGTCAGTAATATTATTTTTGGGGTTGGTACGTCCTACAGGACGTACCAGCCCCAAAAATTATATTACGGACTGTGGGTCCAAGATTGGACTACATGTAGCTTCAGTCGGGACCGATTTGTTGTTCCCACAACCCCACTTCGTCTGAACACACTGGTGCCATTGTCATTTTCAGAGTTTTACGAACAGAAGAATGATTTGCTAAAAAATCATGGGAAGCGACTATTAATCGACTAACCGTCGATTACTTGTCACGATTAGTCGATTACAAAAAATGATAGTCGCGACAGCCCTAGCTTAAATATATCAGCACTGGTTGGTCAGCATCCATTGACCAAGTTATTTTCAACACCAAACAATTAAAAATCATTAACAATCAACTTGCAAGAACAATCATAAGCAATCGGCGGTTAAATAAACACATCGACACTAGCGATCAAATAAATACATGTACACTCAGCTAAATAACCAGTTGCACTGTGTGATTAACAAACCTCAGCACACTGCGATCAAATAAACATAAGCACTCTCAGATTAATTAACCACTAGCTCTGTGTGCTTTAACAAACTTAGCACAATGCGATCAAATAAGCACCCGTCTTCGCGGATTAAATAGACACCAGTTCTCTGTAATTAAACGAACATAGGCAAACTGCAATAAAATAAGCACAAGTACGCTCAGATTACATGACCACCAGCACTATGTGATTAAATAAACACAAGCACGCTCAGATTAAATGACCACCAGCGCTATGTGACTAAATAAACACAAGTACGCTCAGATTAAATGACCACCGGCACCATGTGACTAAACAAACTCTAGTACACTCAGAATAAATGACCACCGGCACTATGTGACTAAATAAACACTAGTACACTCCGATTAAATGACCACCAGCACTATGTGACTAAATAAACACAAGTACGCTCAGATTAAATGACCACCAGCACCATGTGACTAAATAAACACAAGTACGTTCAGATTCAATGACCACCGGCACTATGTGACTAAATAAACACAAGTACGCTTAGATTAAATGACCACCGGCACTATGTGACTAAATAAACACAAGTACGCTCAGATTGAATGACCACCAGCACTATGTGACTAAACAAACACTAGTACACTCAGAATAAATGACCACCAGCACTATGCGACTAAATAAACACAAGCACGCTTAGATTAAATGACCACCGGCACTATGTGACTAAACAAACACTAGTACACTCAGAATAAATGACCACCGGCACTATGTGACTAAATAAACACAAGTACGCTCAAATTAAATGACCGCCAGCACTATGTGACTAAACAAACACTAGTACACTCAGAATAAATGACCACCAGCACTATGTGACTATATAAACACAAGTACGCTCAGATTACATGCCCACCAGCACTATGTGACTAAATAGACACAAGTACACTCAGATTAAATGACCACCAGCACTATGTGACTGAACAGACACAAGTACGCTCAGATTAAATGACCACCAGCACTGTGTGATTAAACAAACACAAGTACCTTGTGAACAAATAAATACAAGTATTCCTGTATTAAATAACCACAGCAACTATGAGTAAACAAATACCAGCACCTTGTGATCTAATAAACACAAGTAATCTTGGATTAATTAACCGCTAGTACTATATGATTATACAGACATCAGCACTTTGCGATCATTATAAGGACACGTTCTCTCAGATTACATAATCATCAGCGCTATATGATTAAAGAAATTCAGCACATTATGATCAAATAAGTAATCGTCTTCTCGGGTAAAAACCTAAAGTACTCTGTTATTAAACGAACATCGGCAACCTGCGACACAATAGGCACAAATAAGCTCGGATTTAATTACCACCAGCACTATGTGCTTAACCCTTTACCCAACGTAACGGCCAAAACCGGCCAGCGCTATTCTCAAAAATCGCCAATTAATTTTCAAAATATTTTCATTTTTTGTCTCAAAAACATAGGTTATGACCCCTCGTTGGAACGAGCTCGTCGAGCTCGTTCCAACGAGGGGTCATAACCTATGTTTTTGAGACAAAAAATGAAAAAAATTAGTTATTCAAGAATTTTTTTTGCAAGTGTCGTCTGCTTTTCATGTTAGGTAAAGGGTTAAATAAACACAATTACTTTGTGAACCGATAAGTACCAGTATTCCTGTATTAAATAACTACAAATACTTTGTGATTAAACAAACATCAGCACCATGCGATAAAATAATTACAAGAACTCTTGGGTTAAATAACCACAAGTACCATGTGATTAATTTAAACAAACATCAGCACCTTGCGATCAAATAAGCACAAGCAATATTGGATTAAATAACCACAAGTGCTATTAAATATCCGAATTTTGCGATCATATAAGGAAACGTACTCTCAGATTAATTAATAACAAGTATTGTTTAATTAAACAAACACCAACACCTTGCGATCAAAGAAGCACTCATCATCTCTTATTATGTAACCCATAGCACCCTGTGATATAAAGAGATATCAGCTTCTACAATAAAACAACACATTGCGCTCTGTGATCAAACGATTATCTGCACTCTCTTGTTGAAAAACTTGATTTCATGTACCACTTATCGAGTAAAGAATGTTCAGCTTTGAGATGTTCCGCCGGTTTTCAGATACGTTACGATTGATTAAATATGAATAGAACGGAGAGAGAGTTAATACCGAAAATATCAATTATAGTTATACCACATTTAAGTTACAAAGAAGTTACGGTAATGTTATTATTCATTGGAAGTAATAGTCGGTGAATAAAACTGTTTTGGTGATGAAAGGCAGAAATTATCACAAGAATCCGGACCTTCTTTGGTCTAGGGATATGACTGAATTATATCTCATCTTTTATCGAGGAGGTCTTGCTGTCTCCAAATAGTTTGCCCAGCATGAGCCCTTCACCAGCTTCAAATTTATGATTATATATTTATAACAGCTCTTCGTGTGATCTATCGAACAGGATATACACAGAAAAACACATGCGTGTGAATTGGTTAATCGATATGGCAAAACTGCCAGCGCGGAAGAATAAAACGAGAGACCACAGGCCTCGAGTTTTATCCTTCCGCGATGGCAAAAGTGCAATATCGATTAACCCATTCACACGCGCGAGTCGTTCTGTGTTATTACACGCCTTCCCGTCTATAAAAAAACAATTATTAGAGGACACTCAGCAATTCATTTGACAACTATCAACAAAAAGAACATATTTTATCGCCAACCAAGTTTGCAAGGGGAACCCGTGTTACTATTTCGTCCCCTGAGTTCCAATGTGTTCTATGTGCCTACTGGCACATAGAACACATTGGAATTCGGGGGACGATTTTTAGCTATCGCTAGCGATTCAAATTGTAATTGCGGCGCACGATTTATAGAAAATTCCAGTGAAATGTCGCTTCTATAGACAGTCAACCCTTTCCACATCGCCAGAATGTAGGACACTAATAAACAGGACACTAAGAAACAGGACACTAAGAAACGGACACTAAGAAACGGATACTAAGAAACAGGACACTAAGAAACACTTTTTTTTTTAAAGTTACAATATTTATATAATTAACACTTTCCAAGCAAATGTTTTTCAACTGTTAAGTTCATTATACTTGTTAACTTATATTTTGGGTGTATTTATTTATTTTTCATTCGAATTTGTCTTGTTTTTTACTATTATTACTAAATATAGAAGGATATACATGTAAAACTTTCCACACAATTATTTATTAATTATCGTGAATTTGACTCTATTACAAGATATAAATTGTAATATCTCTTTACACACAAATTATTCTCTCATACAAATTTTGGAATATTTTAAAGTTATAATAACCTACTATTTACCAAAAAATATGTATGTGAAAATTAATTAATCAAAGCAATGACAAGTGTGATTAAGGATGGCGCTTAGCTTGGATGTGTTTGTTCAACAATTACCCTTAGCTACGTTGTTTTTACATCAGCTTGTTAGTCCATATGTAATGTTTGTTTGTTCTTCTCTTTTCCTAAAGATAAGAGAAACATTTCTTTTGTGTTGTTGTTCAGGCCACTGTCTAAGAAAAAAAAACACAAGCTCCTTAACTAATATATAAGGGATTTTGCCTGTTAAACAGTCATAAATATATTATGGAGATAAGAAAAAACCGGAGAGATGGATTAATGCTTTGCCACTATGGCTACATGTATACAAAACTAGCCACAAGGAAAAATAAGATATGGTGGAAATGTACAAGAAAAACTAGTATGGGTTGCAATTCCACTCTTTGTACCACTCTAGATATAACAGATCCTGAACCCAGCAAACCACACAACCATCCTCCAGATGAGACATCAACTGAATACACCAAGTGCCGCAATGCAATGCGTGACCAAGCTATCCAATCCTTTGATAAGCCCGGTCAAACTTTGCTCAGACCATTGGTCTGCCATATTGTTAACCTACAGCCATACTAATATGGATGTCATTGGAAACGGGTTATTGACCTGGTTCCAATGACATCCATATCAGTATGGTTTTATCAACTTTGCGGAGTTACAGGGTGGAGAGGGGTTAAATATTTGATACAGTAATTTAGTACTGCTTGTTGTGTTAAAGGGTCAGTAACTTATCAAATTCAATTTCCTGCATATAGCAACATAAAACCATACTAATATGGATGTCATTGGAAACGGGTTATTGACCTGGTTCCAATGACATCCATATCAGTATGGTTTTATCCATTCCACTTTGCAGAGTTACAGGGCGGGGAAAGGCTTAAATATTTGATACAGGAATTTTGTGCTACATGTACTTGTTGTGCTAAAGGGTCAATGACTCATCAAATTCAATTTCCTGCATATTGCATATGACATCCATATCATTATGGTTCTATCCGCTTTGCACAGTTACAGGTCAGGGAGAAGTGTTAAAGGTTTTAAATTTATAGGATTGTACCCTATGTTATGCCATATTGTGATAATTCATGTTATGTACATGTCTTTTTATGCAGAAAAAAATAAAGACAGCTTTGTATCAACTTATCGTCTTTTTTTTAAGTTCTACACACCAACTGTCACCAGAAGCATTATTAATTGTTCTGTTCCTTAGTATCGACCAGACCCCACCCTCAAAGAACTGCCACCAGCAAGGCGAATTATTATAAAAACACATATTTTAGGATTTTTTATTGGTTAATATACATTGGTTTCCATTACTTTGTTTTAAAATTGACTTTCAGACAATTTTAATTCAAATTTTTGAAACTAAAGTATTAGGTAAAAAAACGGGAAAAGTGTTTCTTAGTGTCGGTTTCTTAGTGTCCGTTTCTTAGTGTCCTGTTTCTTAGTGTCCTACCCAAAAGTGTTTCTTAGTGTCCTGTATCTTAGTGTCCGATAACCGTACGGAACAGATTTTCATTCACACGCGTGAGTCGTTCTGTGTTTATTACACACCTTCCAGTCTATAAAAACAATTATTGGAGGACACTCAGCAATTCATTTGACAACTATCAACAAAAAGAACATATTTTATCGCCAACCAAGTTTGCAAGGGGAACCCGTGTTACTATTTCGTCCCCTGAGTTCCAATGTGTTCTATGTGCCTACTGGCACATTGAACACATTGGAATTCGGGGGACGATTCCAGTGAAATGTCGCTTCTTTTGACAATCAACGATTTCCACATGTACGGAAGAGATTTTCATTTTCTGCATGGTTTAGTGTTGCTGCAGATGAGGATTTCTTAGGACAGGAGTGTAATAAATTTCATTTTTAAATCTTTGGACCATTAATTGAGCTTCATGAACCATGTTTAAAAAGCCTACCTGTTCTGTGAATTCGTGGAGGTAGCCCACTGAATATTTTCAACGCGCAACCCTTAGGCTGCGCGTGGAAAATATTAATTGGTCTGCAGCCAAGTAATGATTGTGGAAGCTTCATCAATGTAGAAAGGTAAAGCTAATTAATAAAGTGCGCAAATCAACCGGCTCAGAATTAAAATTCAGTCACAAAATAACATTACGCCTGCAGTAAAGTGCTTCAGTGTGTCCTTTGAAAACTCAACACTGTGCATTCTTGCCTAATTAAGATGTTCACATCTGTTACGGTTATATAGTAAGACACGTTTACGGGGTTTTATCAAATTGTACTTCGGTGAGTTTAAATATCGCCCACCCTGACCGTGTCGCGAGATATATTGACAGAATGGAGTCGTTTTACTTATTTATCGCAGAACCTAAATAACATGTTTATATCTTAAACCGGCATTGTAGCGTAAAGATGCACTGTAACAAACCCCTTCTGCTGATGTTTGTTCAAATTGTTCAACCCATCACTATTGAAATGATAGTCGTTTATAAACTGTGAGGGTAGGTGACACAGACTGCACCATTGATTGGTATCTTATAAACTGTGAGGGTAGGTGACATAGACTGCACCATTGATTGGTATCTTATAAACTGTGAGGGTAGGTGACACAGACTGCACCATTGATTTGTATCTTATAAACTGTGAGGGTAGGTGACATAGACTGCACCATTGATTGGTATCTTATAAACTGTGAGGGTAGGTGACACAGACTGCACCATTGATTGGTATCTTATAAACTGTGAGGGTAGGTGACATAGACTGCACCATTGATTGGCATCTTAACATTGATTAGTATCTGGATAACCGCAGTGCTGCAACGTCAGCGAAGAACGTCACAACTCAGTCTACATCCCACACCAAACACCATTTTCGCGATGCGGTCGAAAGTCTATGTCCGCTTTACCTCCCGGAACAATATGGAATCTCACCCGGTGACAGACATGCACGTACATCAAATCTTAGGATCCATTTTGGATTTTGTGATTCTGTGTTTATCCCTTAGAACCCTGGTGGTATCTTCAATTTCATTTCATTGGAAGAGTTCATATTTATTATTGGGGGGTTAGAACAGTTAATAATTTCTACATGCTGCCAAACTATTGATTGGTCTGCCCCAAACAATAACTTAACAGTCATCCTACTCAATGGAAGCATGACGTATCATGTTCCAGGACTGTGTTAGCAACATCTCAGGTTCAGGGGATTAAACTGGAGTTCTCAAATAACTGGTGTAAGTATGTGTTGACAAGATCACGATAAGTTTCCGATCGAATCGAGAAAGATATCGCTTTTGCAGTATTTTATTTGCCGAACGCGGAAGTCCGTTGACTGAAATTTTTCTTGTGCATGCACATCCCAACCCAACGTGTTTGGGATCTCCTATTCCGTATGTTGCATGTCACTAAACCGATGCCGGAGTTACGATACCGTGATATTATTGATGAAATGGCTGACTGACATTATACGACCCCTTTCAAAAAACTTCTGTAAGAAGCAAATGATAACGCAACAGTCAAGGCTCTTAACCCTTTCACAACGCAGACGATATCAAAATTTATTATTTTAAATATCATTTTTTTTACATTTTTCAAAAGATTTCAACAAAACCATATCATGTGACTCCTCGTTGGAACGAGCTCGACGAGCGAGTTCCAACGAGGGGTCACATGATATGGTTTTGTTGAATTTTTTGAAAAATAATATTTTTTCAACTGCTGAATTTCCATATTACGTGGCGCCTGCGGTTGTTTCGTTAGGTAAATGGTTAATCCCAATTGCCGACGTGTGGGCACGGTGGCGCTGTGTTCTACGGAGTACTGTACGGTGATGGTGCACTCGTCTTCAACCAATAATAACCCTTCCTGTGTGGAGTTAGTACGTTGGGTAGTCTGACAGTTGCTCGCCGTTGCTCGGTGGTTCTCTCCGGATACACCGGCTTCGCCCACCCGTAAAACTGTCTGACACAAGGTAACCCTTGGAGTCGAACGTGAAGTTAAATCCCAAATAAATAAATAAATAAATAAATAAATAAATAAATAAATAAATAAATAAATAAATAAATAACACTACAGACCCACGTAAAGGAAATCAATCAAAACATAATTACATTCATGTTTGTTTTGTGCTGAACTGTAGTTTTGTTGAACACATTTTCCATATTTTGAAATAATAACAGCATGAACACGTGATACGATAGACTATAACGACCTGGACACAATCGGTGTTTACAACAAATAAACGCATGTGTACATGGGTTCTTATATTTAATATAAATGAAATCCAATGGAGCTGCAACGTGTCCTTGACGAATATCAACGGGAATCTGACCTTCGCCAATCTGGTTATTTCCGCTACAAACTGTCTATACGAGTAATTAAAACATTTTATTGATTGGATCTCAACGAGAGTGAAGAATTACCAACCTGTAGCAAATCTGTTTTTACCGTCTTTGTAAATTATCTGTAAGAATATACGAAGTACTACCTAGCATTTTGAAGTAACACGAGTCTATAGGTTATTTGTCTGTATGTTTATTAGGGTTTATCACTACGTTCAATCAATGGCACGAAGGGCTGAAAGGTTGGCTCATTTTCACAACCGACTAACTGAGAGCTATATAGAGGATATGGAATGAGTGTTTTTCTCATATAATATTCATGAAACGAGTCTAAGAATTTTCCGTTTTGGCGAGCCTCTGGCGAGCCCAAACGGAAAATTCGAACGAGTTTCATAAATATTATATGAGAAAAACACTCATTTCATATTCTGTTTATCATATGACACACACACACACGCGCACAAATTAGCCACTTAGCATGACTTTTTAACCCTTCACCTAACTTGAGTTGCAGACTGCACTTGGAAAAAAACATCCTCGTATAACTAAACATTTTCATTTTTTACTTCCAAAACATAGGGTATGACCTCTCATTGGAACGAGCTCGTCGAGCTCGTTCCAATGAGGGGTCATAACCTATGTTTTGGAAGCAAAAAGTGAAAATATAAAAAAAAATGAATGGCGTTTTTCTTGAAGGTAAAAGATTAATACAATATAACCCACCCTAAATAGGACAGATAACGTAAATTCTCCCTACTGAAATTATGCAAATGTGACCCAGTTGTATTTTGTTTAGCCAATCAAATTGTCCAGTTTTGAAATTGACCAATGAAAGCTCCCAACTCTAATTATGCAAATTATGAAAATGTGGCCCAGTTTTATTTTGTTCAGCCAATTAAATTGTCTAGTTTTGAAATTGTCCAATGAAATTGACGGAAGGTTTTATTTATCACTGATTAATATAAAAACAAAATATCAAATATTTTAAAGTGAATAAAACGGACGAGTCATATGATAAAACGGGATAACATCCGGTTATCTGTAGCCATTATTTCACCGAATCTGGGATCATAATTATAGAAATTGGAAATCAGTATTCTAAGAAACTATTCCATAGTGTGTATACAAACGAACGTTGTCGACACCGTTCGTTTGTAAACATACTACGGAATAGTTTCTGCGGTTACTCATTGCTCACGGAAATTGCTGATCATTAACGAAGTCTTGAAGCCAAAGTCAATTATTTATCAATATATACAGCGCTGCTTCGAGGTGTAATCTATCCTTAAAGGAGAAGAGGCAGATTTACAACGTTTTAACCGTGGAATGACGACCAATATCGATATTTCGGATAACCGGTTGACGTTTTCTTTCAAATCGGTCAGGTATGTAACCGGTTTCAAACCGGTTATCCCGTTAACCTTTTCAGTACTAGTGGCACGGAGTGTGGCCAGGTGGGAAATGTCTTATTTTGATTTACATACCATACAAACCCATGATATACGCTCTTAGAACACAGAATCTTGTACAATATTTCGGGGGTGGGGAGATTCTGGTCCTCACTAGGTCCTGTCACGTGCACATATTTTTTCAGGGAATTCCCTACAAAAACACACCAAAAAGTAAATTGTATTTTTTATGTCTAAAAGTCATCAAATCACCCTCTTTTTATCAGGAATATTCAACAATAATGCAAGATGTCGATAGAATGTTTATTGAAACAATATATTTTCCCAAGGCTGTTTATTTTTTAGAGATTGCATCATTTCCAAGTGCAACATTTTAAGGCGACTCACTCCAATTTCAGTATTTAGTTCCGCGATACCTATAATCATCCCAACCCTACCAAAGACACATTGTACCACTTCCAGGAGATAAAAGAGTCATTTCTGCTTTAGAATCCAACCTTTGGCTTCTGCCCAGTCAACAACATGGGAAATTTGCTCTTTTAAGGAAAAGTGTCTAAACTCTGTAAAAAGGGCTTAAAAACTGGTATTGCCTCCAAAAGATTGTTCTAGCCTGTTACCTAATAAATTAGCTGAGAGGGATGATAATTTACAGCTTTCTTTAAAAACTACCCTGATCCCAAACTAAAACTAAAATCTGCATCAGCACACAATGTTTTTGGATAAAATCTGTCTCATTTAACCATACTGCAAGCAAAACAGTGCCCCAACCCCCATGAAACAATATGAATGTCAATTTGGTTTCACAAAATGAGGATGCAGCTATATATTTCACCAATACAAAAGGACTCTGCCCTTTTATCCTAACAACTGATGTAAAATTGTCTTCCACCTACTGATGTCGTAAAATATGACCCTGAATAGGACCCCCAGTATGGCCCTTTTCATCAAAATCTATGATATAATTCATAAATTAATTGATATTTACCCAAAACAAAACCGCTGTTATATTAAATTTGTCATTTGTGATAGGTTTTAATCACATGCTGGCTTCTGAAGATATTTCACATTGAGTGTGATGAATATGTTGCATTTGTTTGCAAAGGAAACGCCTCAGTGTACTCAGTTAAGGCACATAATGTCATTGGTATGGCATTGACAAAACATAAGACAGTGCTTTTTTCCAAAAGAATGTACTTGCTACTGTTGTATCTCATAACACTGTTAAAATGAGTAAAACCCTCAAATATTGATTCTATAGTGCTATGCCTTTGATGCAAGTTCCCATAAGTACACTTTCATAACTTTTGTTTTAATCCCCACAGGCACCCATTCTGACAAAAAGAGTGGAATTGCAAAAAATATGTTTCCAAAGAGGATGAATCAGGGATTTGCTTCAAAAAAATAATGGTATTTGATGTTTAATATGTTTGTGCGTGTCGGGGGGGGGGGGGGGGATTGAAAGATAGTCAAATGCCAATTATTGAAAATGTAGATCCAGGCAAATGAAAAGCAAAGAAACACCTTATCTGGCGAACAGACAGACAGACAGAGAGATAGGCTTGCAGTCACACATTTAGGAAGTCTACATGAGAGTACTGAATCACATACAAGGAAAAATATAGTGGAAGAGCCAAAACAAGGTTGTCAAATAGAAAAATAACTCAGTGGACCATGAATGCTGCAGTCTCAAAGTAAATCATAAGAAACTGAAAGTGTATGATATTAACTTCAGCTTCTAAAAACATGCTTTACAGTCTTTCCATATGTTTATCATCGGCAGAAGAGTTAAATATGTGTGTTAAATAGTGTTCAAGGAAAGAGCAATATTTAACACCTGGCACTTTAAATTTGTGCTGTATCATGGGAACCATGACAGCACTAGTACCAGGCTACTATATTGGTACATGTAGCAATGGACAAATGCCATTCATTCACATTTGTCATTTTATTATGTTATTTTTTTCCACTGTAGCTCCACCCCCTCCTCAAATTGGTGTTCCGAGATACTCTTTGAATGAAGGAATTGTTTTCCAACAATTTAAAGAGCATAATATAGAAGAGAAAAACTTCTAAATGCCAGTGAATAGAAGTGTAGTATAGGTTTTCTGGTTGTGTTTGAATGGCGAATTGGGAGGGGGGATGAAAGACTGGAATCCTCCGTGCCCCTAGTACTATGAGGAGGAACCGTGGTTTAAATAAATATGTTAATAGGGTGAGATAGGCTGTTAGTTAGCAGCTGCCAGGGGTTATAGTGTGCTCCTGGGGAATACACTTGCTCAAGATGTGAATTTGTTTTGCAGTAACAGCCTTAGTTTTGGAAATATGTAGCGTTTATTGCTGACTGTGACAAAAATGTAACCTTTCAAAACATTGAAACAGTTTGATATGGTATGTGGTCGTCAAATACACATTTAAATGTGAAATAATCTTCCAAAATAATAATTGAAGCCTGTTTGAAAGCCAAAAAGCATAATTCCTATGGGCAGCACTGAACTAAATATTTTCCCATAGGCGACCATTATAACGTTCCGGTGTGACAGGAATGATAGTCCGTAGGAAAATTAGTCCCTCTGGACTATTATTCCGCGGAATTATAGTCCTAGGTCTAACATTTCTAGGAATAGTAGTCCGCCGGACTACTATTCCCAGTAATGTTAGACCTAGGACTATAATTCCGCGGAATAATAGTCCAGAGGGACTAACGTTCCTACGGACTTCCATTCCTGTCACACCGGCCCAAAAAATATGATCGAATCACTTTAATTTTGGCATTCAAATATCTTTGTCAAGCACAGCGCTTCAGAAAACTTTTTTTCTGATTCGAGAACAAGGGGTCATGCAACAAATAAGAGAGAAAAACTGACAGGAAGAGAAGTGCCGATCACAAGCACATATTTTTCAGGGAATTCCCAACAAAAACACCCAAAAAGCAAAATGTATTTTTTTAGGTCCAAAAGTCATCAAATCACCCTCTTTTTATCAGGAATATTCAATAATAATGAAAGATGTCAATAGAATGTTTCAAACGTTTATTTTCCCACGGCGGTTTATTTTTAGAGATTGCATCATTTCTGAGTGCACTATTTCAAGGCGGGAAACTCTAATTCAAATAATATACGTTGAAATTCGTAAGAGTTATTCCCCTTGTAATCTCACAGACTTCAGTATTGTTTGATCAGTGCAACATGGTCATTTCAATAACATTTGGAAGGGAAAGTACATCACTTAATCGTTAAATACCACAGCGGGGGTGAAAACGACAAGTGTCAATCAATTCGGCAACAACATATATTTAAAAGAACATTCACTGAAATATTACAAAACTATTGAAAATGTGGGAATCGATAACCTACGTATTCGATGAGTCAGAGGCGTCGACATGTCATATACCTCAGTCTTTTTACTAAGGTGTATAAGTTTGCTGGCTTCACCTACGTTCACATTATTAGTTACCTTTGTGTTTTCCGGGGTGTATGGGCATTTACACCGGTTTAGGAACACATACACCCTGAGGCAAAGCCGAAGGGTGTATGAGTTCCCAGACCGGTGTAAATTCCCAATACACCCTGGAAAACACAAGGATACCGGATTTATTTCCAAGAATGTAGGTGTACTTAATACTTTAACCTAAATTGTGGGAAAGAATGACAGAAAATTTGTACTTTGTAAGTTTCTTAATAAAACTAGACAAATATGGATGTCATTGGAACTGGCTCCATGAGCCAGTTCCAATGACATCCATATCTGTAATATCTTATTGCACATAAATATTAAATTTCCTGAATTTTTATATTTTTGTTCTAACATAACCGAGCAGAAGGTATGAATTAATAATTAAAAATATATCCTTTTTAGCCATATACCCTGCTATTGTGTATTCTTGTTTTTACACCGTGTAAAAAAGGGCTACTGTACCTTTCATCCAATCAAAATGCAGCATTTGGAAATACAATTAAATTATACTGAGATAATATACAAGACATATGTGTAGTATCCAGTCAAATGCGCTGATATGCTTGCTTCTTATTTTTGTTACACCCCCCATACCCCCCCCCCCCCCGCACCCCCACCCCTACTCCGTCCTCAGCGAGATTAACCAGACGAGATCAATAAAATAGGACTACACCACAGAAGTCTACACATCTGAGTTTCTGGAACATCATCGAAAAACGTCGTAACTCAGTCTATCCCTTTCCCTAAGATGGTGCCAAGCCAATAAACGCCTCTCAAACGATGACGTTTGATGATATGAAATCTGTGACTGTAATCACAGCGCAACAGTTTTAACTTCATTAAACGTCATGGTGTTTACTCGTACGGAAACTAGTGACACTGTATCAGTTTTCTAATCTCGCTATTTGTTTTTGTCTGTCAGTAATAAACAATTAGGAAAATATGTTGAAAATGTTCAGTTGGTATTCATTACCACGGAAGGAGTGCTCATCATAAATATGTTAATTTTCACAGACATCGAAGTATTTTCTTTAAAAAGCGATTGGCGATTGTCAGGCGTCTGAAAATTGAAAACCGAGAAGTTTGTTTATAAATAGCAATCAATGCCCCCAGGGCCCCAATAAGATGGCACCCGGTGGGCCATTTTTCTATATCTGGCCAATGAGTGTTCCAAAAATCCAGTTGTGCAGAGATCAATGAACTGGACGGAGCCTTGCGAGGAGCTGGCCTAAATTACTGGCCGAGTTTCATAAATGTCACTATGAACAGAGTCGAGTTGACGGTTTTATTTGTCGCTTGAAATAAAGGCGCGACAAAAGAGACCTTGGAGAATTGAAAAAAATATATAACGTTTTCCCGGGTTACGTTGCTAAAACAGGGCATGGTTGTTCCCGATAACATTAATGTTATGAAGCATTTACTAACAGATTTTATTGTTTGGAAATGGCGTTTTCAGACTCATTAACTAATCTTACCGGATGTATTATATTCCGATATTCGTGTCCCGAGTAGTTGTAAACGAAGATTGTTTCGTTCCAAAATACAATTATGTATTATTCCATCGATAATTACGTACGCCTCCGTCTACAATTTCGTACGTCTCGATCCAGAATTACGTAGTATCCATCTACTACCACAATGTTATTGGATGATTGTACTATACCGGAAAGGGTTAAATTGTGCTAAATATAGGTTATTACCACCATGTGTGTTTCCGATATGGCGTATTGGAGTCGAGACCTTGTCTCTGGGCATATATCGATGTGTCCGTTAGTTGTCGCAGCGTTCAAAGAGAGAAGACATGCCGAGCCACAGCTGTAAATTTTGTAGGAAAGCATTCTCAAGAACCTTCACACGAAAAAGACACGAAGTTGGTTACTGCTTCAAGAGGTTTGGGATGACGGGTGAAGGCATTCAGTCGAACGAGAGCACATACTCGAAGTCAAAGGAAGAGTATAAATCGTCTGATTCTAACGAGAGCACATATTCAGAGTCAGACGATAGTGATACAACCACTGAAAGTGAATATTCAGAGGAGGAAGATGACGAAACGAGCGTAATAGACACTTTAATCATAAGCGCATATGACGATAATAAAGCTAAATTTCAGAGACTGAAAGTGTCGTACGCAGAAAATGGTTTGCCCAGACACAAGGCCACCAAAGCGGCCGAGGAAGCTGTTAGAGACAGCTTGAGAGCTTCCCTCTGTAAGAAATTATTTAAGGCCATGAGTCTATCCGGTCTATGGAAAAATTAGAAAAACTGTTCAGCGACTTTGAGATGAGGAAGGTTACGAAATGAACGAAGCTGAAAAATTCGCAATCGAGAAACGAAAATACCTTTTTGATCCATTATTAAGAAAATACACGTTTTTGGATGTGCAAACAGCTTTAGATGATAACTAGAGAAAGTCCAGAAAAACAACAAAAAACTGCCCTTGTTCAGAACCAAAAGACAGTTACTGAACATTTAATTATGTTTTTTGTATGATTACCAGTAAAATTATTGTAAAACTACTTATTGTTGTAAAAATTACTTACGGTGCAATTGTAAAATCACTTTTAAAAACTGATTGAAAATTCGTTTTAACTGATTGTAAAACCATTTTCCGCTTTGTAAAAATTACTTGTAGAATTATAAATCTGAATGCAAATCTATTTTGACTACTGTAAAACCAATTAACTACTTTTGTAAAAACTGATTTTATGTGAAAATAAAAAACTGAATAGACAGAAAAATTTAGAACCACAAAACCGGTGTGACAGGAATGATAGTCCGTAGGAAAATTAGTCCCTCTGGACTATTATTCCGCGGAATTATAGTCCTAGGTCTAACATTCCTAGGAATAGTAGTCCGCCGGAATTATAGTCCTAGGTCTAACATTCCTAGGAATAGTAGTCCGCCGGACTACTATTCCTAGGAATGTTAGACCTAGGACTATAATTCAGCGGAATAATAGTCCAGAGGGGCTAACGTTCCTACGGACTATCATTACTGTCAAACCGGCATCAAGTAACTCTATACCCAACAGGGAGAAAACTGATTACGGGTTTGTATAACAGATTAATACTCTGTTCTTCTTTAAATTAAATCTGTTTAAATTAAAAACTTCAATTTTTTAATTAAAGTTTATGTAATCTAATACTCTGTTTGTGTGTGACATGAAAAGTACTGACTGGTTTCCCCAAACATATTAAAAACTAAGAGCACAAAGCGGCCATGCTTTTTTATGCACATTACCACTCCCCGTACCCAAGTCTGTTAGTCCCTCCAAGATTATAAACATAATCCTTTTAACTGAGTACTTTGAAATTATCACGGTACAATATTAACCCAAACACATTGTATATTTCGGAAACAGGAACGAGATTTTTGAATTTGATTTTTTTTTTTAATTTTAATTTTAATATTTAAATCACTGGCAGAGTAGCTTATTTACGTCACAGATATCATGGGGGAAGACGCCATCCTGTCATTCGCCATCTTGGGCCCCAATGGGCTTTGGATACAGGTAGGGAAGGGGAGCCTCCCACTTTGTGTATTATGGTAGCCACGTCACAGATATCACGGGGGAATCCGCCATCTTGGGCCGCCATCTTGGGCACAAAGAGGGTGCGTATGGTCTAAAGGGGCTCTGGGCACGGGGAGGGTGAGGGGCGCCTAACGGCTTTAGGTACAAGGAGGGTAAAGGGGGCCCAAAGAGGTTTAATACATAAAGGGGCATGGGGGTGAGGCCTAACAGCTTTGGGCGCAGGGAGGGTGCCTAAGGGGCTTTGGGCACGGGAAGGGGATGAGGGGCCTAACGAGTTTAGGCATATGGTGGTGGTGAGGGGAGCCTAAAAAGGGGTCTGTGCGCTTTAGGCGCGGGGTCAGGGCGGGGCTAGGGCCGGGGTCGGGGTAAACCTACATGAGATGACCATCTCCTACTACTTATGATCATCATACTGTATCAGTTGCTGGAAATTGTCATTCTTAACCCTTTACCCATTGTGGGTAGAAGACGATACTTGTAAAATAAATTCATGAATTACTAAAAAAAATCATTTTTTGTCTCAAAAACATAGCTTATGACACCTCATTGGAACGAGCTCAACGAGCTTGTTCTAATGAGGGGTCATAAGCTATTTTTTGAGATAAAAATTGAAAACATAATAAATTTGAATGGACATTTTCGTATATAGGCCAAGCCAGTTTTGTTTGTTACGATGGTTAAAGGGTTCATGATGCAGATCATTAACGGTATGGCAATTATTCAGATATCTATTTGGACAAGTGATTAATCGGTTAACCAAGATTAATTCACGTGAGTAATCGATCAAGAAAACCCCTTAACAATTTCAAATCTACTGGGGGGAGGGATGGGGGCACGGTGGCGCTGTGTGTTAAGGCGCACTGCACGTCGATGGTGTACTTGTCTTGACGAAACCTTTGGCGATGTAAATACAATGAGGCATGTTCAAATGTAACACTGTAAATAGACAGAATGCCTACGGAGTATTATTAAATTACTTGAATACAGATTATATATTATTATGTCTTCAACCAATCCTAACCTTGTTTGTGTGGAGTTAGTACACAGGAAAGTCTGACAGATGATTGCCGCTGTTCTGTTGTTGTTTCCCGATATTCCCGCTTCCCCCTCCCCCCCCCCCCCCATCCATAATCTTTCCAATACGAGGTGACTGTCGAAAGAGTCGTTAAACCCCAATAAATAAATATAAATAAATGAATAATTGCGTTCTCATTCCATCTCCAGCGGAGAGTGGAGGATACAGGAATTGTTGTTTGAGGGGCGTAGAAATCCAATCCAAATCGTCGGGGAGACGTGACCGCTAACGTTTAACGGAAGTTAAAGGGTTCGGAGCGTCTCTTACGAAAAGTACAATGGTACATCGCTGTATTGTCCTAAAATACCATAGACGATTTGTACGATAGCACTTTGTACATATAGCAGAGTATTTTGTGGAAATACAGCGCCGCACATGTTTATGTTGCAGGGTAACTGTGGACAACACATGACGTACCATGGTATTTTTATATGAGAACCTCTCTGGTATATATCATTTCCTTGCATGAGTACTACCATTTAGATTTATCAGGACTACAATGTCTTTGGAAAAAATAATAAAAAGCAATTTATTGGCGAAAACATATACTCTAAATTCAGTTGGGTTAAAAATCAATTCAAATAAACTGAGTTGAGTGAATATGAACCCCAATTAGGTTCATAATCACTCAACCCACTTAATTTGGGTTAATTTTAGACCCAGCTGATTTTAAAGTGTAGGCAAAATCCTCCTATTTGTCTACGTGTATGCACGTATTGCACAATGGGTAAAATGTTTGGTGTGGATTACACCGTGCCCGCCCCATCTGATTCATCTACTGATATGTGATGATGTTTAAGGTGACCTTAAACAACAATAATCGCAAACTGACAATAAAAATGGTTCATTGTTTTCAGTGGAAAAAAACAGTAAATAAAATTTCCAAAGAAAGTGACAATATACGTGAGAGACAAATTCTAATTTTTCTGTCATTTCTCGTGTATTGTCGCTTCCATATATAAGTGCTTCACTTACAGTTAAAACTAGAAGTCCTGTCATGAAATGCCCACTCATAGCACTTTGATATGCGCGTTAATGTACGCATCATGGCCCAAATTAAGCTATCAAATTCTGGACATATGGCCTGTGCACAAGCAATGTTTCAGCCAATGGACCTCCGGGTAACCCGGAGGTCCATTGGCAGAAACATTGCATATGTTTGCGATGAGTAACCAGGAGAACCTGCCGTGCTTTGGATGCCATTCGATGTGGAAAATGCGCACAATTCCAACGCGCAATTAAGCCAAGATAAGTGCACTATTCGCGACAGGACTTCTAGTTTTAACTGTATTGACAATTTCATGTACGAATTGAGTATAAAAATAATTGTTTATCTTAGGAAATGTATGTATTAAGAATTGATCATTTTATGTTGGAATTCAACCTGACTTGAGTGTGCATTTTACTTCTTGATATTGATAATATTATAGTCTAAAGGGTTGTATGAGAGTTGTGTCGCTTTGCATTTCAATTAAAATTCGATTTTCTTTCCACAAAGTAATGCTGTTATTCTATACAATGTTTGGTAGAGGAATTCAACGTCCGAATCGACCATTCAATTGTCCAATGTAACAACTCTCTGTGGAGCGCCGTGAATCAATGGTTTCAGCATTGAACTTCAAGTCGAGAGGTTCACAGTTCGATCCCCGCCTGGGGTACCTGCGTTATGTCCTTGGGCAAGGCACTTAATCCCGATTCCCTACGTGGTGGCACAGTGGAGCATTGCTCGTCAACCAATGCTAACTCCGTTTGTGTAGAGTTAGTATATTGAGTAGTCTAACAGATACTCGTCGTTGCTCAGTGGTAGGTAGGAAGGTCGGTAGTTTATTTCTGCAGTATTATTGTTGCATGAACGATACATGAATTAAGCATAAAATAAGTGATTGTACCTAAAAACACCATGTGATAAGTATGGAAAAAACTGCAAGGAAGCGATACAGCCAGGCTGGCTGATTTATAGTCACCTTCTCTAGCATTGTCATTATAATTCTGGTTGGTTGCAACAGTATTCAAAAATTTACTGAAACCACGCTTACATACACATACATACACTTAAAACTAGAACTCCTGTTACGAACTGTGTGCTTATCTAGCTTAATTGCGCGTGGGAATTGCGCGCAATTTCCATATCGAATGGTATCCAAAGCACGGCAGGTTAACATGGTTACTCATAGCAAATACAGACAATGTTTCTGCCAATGGACCTCCGGGTTACTCGGAGGTCCATTGGCTGAAACATTGCTTGTGAACAGGCCATATGTACAGAAATTGATATGCCTTACTGTAGGCATAACGCGTAGATCAACGCGCAGATGGACGTACTATTTGTGCGCATTTCATGACAGGACTTCTAGTTTTAACTATATACATACTTGATTTCTTATTTGTTTTCAGAATTTTCTTTCGTGCAGCAGTCTTTCATTGTGATACGTTATTGCATTCAGTTAAGAGATAAAACATAAAACAGGGAAATTTGATGCGAGTCAGGATGACGACGTAGGTTTGTTAAAATGGGAGTTCATGTTTGTAATATTTCTAATCACACAGAACAATCTGGACAAAATGGATTCGTACACGTTACTGATTATAAGTTGTCCATGATTCTCTCCGCGTACACAGGCTCCCCCCCCCCTTAAAACTGTCCGATATCAGGTGACCCAGGTTGTCGAAAGAGGCGTTAAACTCCAATAAATAAATAAATAAATAAATAAATAAATAAATAAATAAATAAATAATAAACTCTCTGTTCCATGTATCAAATTTTAGATTATATATGTTGATAACACATTAAATTTTGCACACATTTAGCTTTTTTTAATTATTGAACATTACGATTACTCGTGGTACCAGAAGTACATTTCGGTGACCGATTAGGGGTGATGTATCTGAATTTGACATCAGACTGCCCATTCTTACAAATTAATAGTGGATTTACTGAATTTTGTCTGGGTTTCCGTATTTGATATGGACTTGCCATAACATTTTCCTTGTGCAAATTAACACAATAACAGTTTCCAACACCAAGTGTGTAATGGAATGAACTCTTGCCAAGAGTGTACAAAGCGACGGGCCACAATGGAGCAACCCAATGGGTTCATTTCAATGAGGCTTGTCAGTTGATCAGGCATGTTCTCGGTACAGCCGGTACCAACATAACCGGTACCGGGACGGGACAGAGTCTGTCCCGCCAAACCAGTACAGGGACAAATCAACAACTGGGTGACATATCACAATCAGATGGGAGAAATTTCTGTTTAAACCGCCCCAGTCACCAAGACCGCAAAGACAAACATAACATCGTACCAATTATTGTGCGACGACATCAAAGTAGTCATAAAGCACGAATGCCGTTCTTTATAATTACTTTGAGGTCGCCACTGAATAGCCGATGACGGCGCTGTCATTGTCTTTGATGCCACGTCTGAAAAGTCAAAACGGTCGGCCTTATCGAGGTCGTGGTGTAGACAGAACATGCACTTCTCGATTGTTTTGATATGTAATCATATGTACATTCACAAATAAGTTGAAAGGATGATGTGCAAGTGTGTCGCACACGATTATCAGCCCGTTACCCTTGTTCACTTGGGTATTGCCCCATACAAAAATTTTGTCCCGGTATCGGCGGGACAAAAGCTTCAGTATCGGTACCGGTTGGAGGAGGTTGGAGGAGGAGGGAACCGGCAGTACCGGTACTGGTACAAGTACCGGTTGACATGCCTGCAGTTGATACACCATTGACTTAAACTGTGATTTAATCCACAGTAAGCTCTTGATTTTTATAGTTTTACTTCTGTGCAACCCACAATAACATTCTACCAACATGGCACAGACTGGTGTGCCACACCAGAACAGTAGTACTGAAATGGTTAATCGGATAACCGGTTTGAAACGAGTTACCTACCTTACCGATTTGAAAAAAAAACGTCAACCGGTTATCCGAAATATCGATAGTGATCTCCATTTCACAGTTAAAACGTAGTAAATCTGCCGCTTCCCCTTTGGGATAGATTGCACCTCGCAGCAGCGCTGTATATATTGAGAAATAATCGACTTTGATGTTCAAAACTTCGTTAATGATCGGTAATTGCCGTGAGTACTCAGTAACAGCAGCAACTATACCGTAGTATGTATACAAACGAACGTTGTCGGGTACTTGTTTGTATACACACTACGGAATAGTTTCTGAGACTACTGCTTTTCAATTCCTAAAGTTTTGATCCCAGTTTCGGTGAAATAATGACTACGGCTAACTGAATATTATCCGGCAATAGATCTCGGTTAGTCGATTGTGAAAATGAGCCAACCGTTTGATGCCCTACAGAACAGGTTGTATGGGGCATAACAGTCAATGGGTTCTTGGTACTCAGATAGAATACTGATCAAAAATCTAAATGATAGGGTTATTCATTGAATATTATTAAGTTACCCCCTTACTAAAATCCAATAAACTGTAATTCAATAATATAATCTATCCATGCACACAACACTGAACAGCCTGAAGACCAAGGTGTTCCGTAACTACGAGCATTAACAGATCACAAAGTATTAAAGAACTTTCCAGCAACTCACACCCTTGATTAAATATCTATGCAAGACAATAAAGATTAAACTGATCATGGTGGATAATATTCCACGGATGCATCCATTTAATTCCAGGGTCACGTGGCACACATTCATCAAATAATAAAATATAACTTGACTGATAAAATTTCAATGTTACTTTCAACATATATAGCCATACCCAAAATTACAAAAAGTAGTGGCCACTTTCAATATACTATTTATAAGTAGGTGCCATATAATATACATAACCTCCGTTAACCGATAGAGTAGAAGTCCCACTATAGTGTACTAACACTGCACTATTTATTATTTTAACAACAAGTCCAAGTTCCCAAGAAATATGGAAGCCTACCATCAGTGTAATGAACTCATTGTCTGCCTCGGTCTACTTTATACCACGGTACAGTCACATGACAGTCTGTATCACTAAATCTAAATATAATAAATTATAACACTGCTAAAAATTAGGCAAATTAACAATTTAGTTATTGGGGCTGAAACAGTTGGCTCATTTTCACAACCGACTAACAGAGAGCTATAACCAGATAATCACCGGTTATCCGTAGCCATTATTTCACCGAATCTGGGATCAAAATTATAGGAATTGGAAAGTAGTATTCTCAGAAACTCTTCCGTATTGTGTGCACAAACGAACGTTGTCGAGTTCTCGACAACAATCGTTTGTGCACACACTACGGAATAGTTTCTGCGGTTACTCAGTATTCACGGAAAGTGCCGATCATTAACGAAGTCTTGAACATCAAAGTAGATAAGTAGATTATTTCTCAATATATTCAGCGATGCTGCGAGTAGTTATCTATCCCAAAGGAGAAGTGGCAGATTTACTAGGTTTTAACCGTGGAATAACGATCACTATCGATATTTCGGATAACCGGTTGTTTTTTTTTTCAAATCGGTTAGGTAGGTAACTGGTTTCAAACCGGTTATCAGGTTAACCATTTCAGTACTATTAGTTATCAGTTCCACTGTCTTCAGTGGTATGTGCTCAATACACTCTGCACGACAGAAATCATTGCATCACACACTCACTGGTGACAAGAGAATCAATGTTACAGTTACCAAATACAATAGTGCTGAGTTAAGACAAATGTTTCTACACATTACAGATAAGGTTATATTGGAATATTTTTTGTTTTAAATTCCCAATTACGATAAGTAATAAATTATTGATGGTTGAGATTTTATAAAGTATTTTACTTCAAAAATAACTCAGACAGAATCAGCAGTGATTAACTGATACAATAACAACAACTTCAAACTTATAACTCGCTTGCTGCTCAATTTTATAACATTTATAACATTAATGCAGGCCTGAAGACCGATTGTATGATCGGGCCAATGCTCCCAACTGGGGCTGTCGCGATTATTCGATTAGTCGACTAACCGTCGACTATTGAAGTAGTCGACGTTTTTTATTTTTAGTCGATCGTCGTTCATTTTCAAGGTGGTACAAGTCTACTACACGTCGGGGGTAAATTGCATTGTTTTGTGAGGTGAATGATCAATGAATGTGAATAACTTTAAATATCTAACCATAGTTAACATTCATATCCGGAAGACTGTACCACTGTCACTGACTGTGTAAGAAAGAACACTCACAGTTACTCGAGAAAAATAGATTCTTCTGAATTTCTCCAGTCTTGTACACACGAATGCACCCATTGGAAAACCTAAAGCGCGGAAGTGACAAAATTATGACGAAAGCCAGAACGTCAGATCACTTCTCAAAGTTCGGAACTTCAGACTAAGATCCAATTTTAACAACTGACGAGGGAATGCATAGATCTCAATGTTCAAAATTTCGAGAAACTTATTGCAGAAAGGAAACATATGCAGGAACGTTCTTTGGTAAATTCATTTTAATTCATCGGCTTCAATCTAGTTCAAACTTGGACCCGCAGTCAGTAATATTATTTTTGGGGTTGGTACGTCCTACAGGACGTACCAACCCCAAAAATTATATTACGGACTGTGGGTCCAAGATTGGACTACATGTAGCTTCAGTCGGGACCGATTTGTTGTTCCCACAACCCCACTTCGTCTGAACACACTGGTGCCATTGTCATTTTCAGAGTTTTACGAACAGAAGAATGATTTGCTAAAAAATCATGGGAAGCGACTATTAATCGACTAACCGTCGATTACTGGTCACGATTAGTCGATTACAAAAAATGATAGTCGCGACAGCCCTACAGTCCCAACATGGGATCATTGACCAGACCAGGCAATCGTTACAATTCAGATAATATACTACTCAAAGTTTTTCTAAGCACCAAGTATATCCAACTACCTGTTTTACGTTTTAGTTGAAATATTGTTATGAAAAGTGTATATATTTTTCATTTAATTATATCTTTAATCATTTAAGTACACAAATTAAGATGTTGTTTGTGTTTGACATTAGTTTTTAGCTTTTGAATACGATAACCATGGAACATGGATATTATTGGTAAAAGAGGAAATTTTTCAAATTTGCCAAAGAGTTGACGGAGCGAACTGGTGTGGGTTCAATATCGAGTATAAGACCCGTTATTGTCAATTACAGCTTGACAACGCCTTTTCGTACTCCCATTCAGGATTCAGATAGTCCTTTGTGGGATGTTGATCCATTCGTAGACCAGCATGGCACCAAGCTGCTAGACATTTCTTGGTTGGAGTGGAGGGGCTGAAATTGCAAGCTGCAACTCATTCCAGACATATTCGATTGGTTTGAGGTCAAGGGATCTTGCTGGCCAGTCCATACGCCCAGTCCCCTCCCTCTATCGGAACTCCCGGACAGCATGGGCAACATGAAGTCGGGCATTATCGTTCATCAGAATGAATCTATGACCCACTGCACCTTCATACAATCTGACGTGGGTATCCAGGATCTGATCAATATACCACTGTGCAGTCAATGTGCCACGGTCAAGGACACAGGGCTCTGTACCTTGACTCATCTGTAAAAAGGACAGGTCGCCAATCTTCTCTGGTCCATCCAACATGATTCATGTCCAATTCATATCGTGCCTGGCGGTGGTTCTGGGACAGCTGAATGCGAATACATGGTCTTCTCGATCGGAGACAACCTTTGTGCAGCCTTGCCCGGATAGTCTGCGTCGAAACATTTACCCCGGATGCATTCTGAAGGTCACTGCGAAGCTGGGTTGCAATGGCAGAGCGGCTCCTACGGGCCTGAGTGATCAAAAACCGGTCTTCAACTGCCGATGTGGCCCTGTCTCTACCACCACCATGTCGTCTGACTGGTGTGCCATACTGCTGAAATATTGCCCAGGCCCTGGTGATCTCCGTATGGTGCATACCAAGGGCTTCGTCAACCTGACGATGGGTTGCCCCTTGTTCCACCATCCCTACAGCCCACCACATTTCTGTTTCAGTGTCTTCTTACATTTGCATTCGCCATATTCAATCATTAAATCACAAGGGTTTGTGCTGAAATGAAGACTGAATATCCTACACATCTCATGTACATATAGACAGTACACGTAAACATCATGAAAATCATGGGGTACGTGCTTTCCATGACTGTCATGAAAAGTCTTCCTGTCAAGAGAGCTAATGTAAACACAGGGGACCATCTTAATAAATTCCTCAATCATATCCACCAAAAATATCGCAATTGTGTCATAGGAAAATTTCACAAGGATGTGTCAAATATGTGGTGCTTAGCAAACTTTGCGTATTATATTATTAAATAAATAGATGAATAAATAGTTATTATAAATAAATAGCCTATATAGTATTATGATTGTACCTTGGATACTATACAATCCTACAGTTAAAACTAGAAGTCCTGTCATGAAATGCGCACAAATAGCACGTTGATATGCGCGTTAATGTACGCGTTATGACCCAAGTAAAGCTATCAAATTCTGTACATATGGCCTGTGCACAAGCAATGTTTCAGCCAATGGACCTCCGGGTAACCCGGAGGTCCATTGGCAGAAGCATTGCATGTGTTTGCTATGAGTAACCAGGAGAACCTGCCGTGCTTTGGATGCCATTCGATATGGCAATTGTGCGCAATTCCAACGCGCAATTAAGCCTAGATAAGCGCACATTTTGTGACAGGACTTCTAGTTTTAACTGTAAGTCATAATTCCAGCTTTCTCAAACATATCGCAATGATGGGTTATATTAACAAAGAATCCTTTTTCCCAATGAATATCACCCAACAAATAAATATAACAACTTTATAATACAGAACACACAAAACACATCTAATCCTTATCCAACAAGCAAATATGTCATGAATAGAAATGAGTGAGCAGTAAACACATTTAACCAATAAAGCCATTGGAATAGAATACATTCCCCAATATGGAGAAGTCAGTCGATTGATTACAGAACAATTAGTCAGCCAGTGCATGCAGTGGTGAGTTAATAAACCTGTATGAAATGAAGAGAGATCAATCACCTGTGCTTGAATATAATTAAACAAGACAGAGACAGAAGCTCAACTGATGTAAAGTCAAACTAAAACCTATTAAATTTATTATTTATATCTTGGCCTAGGGTAAATACAGTTAAAACTAGAAGTCCTGTCACGAACAGTGCGCTTATCTAGGCTTAATTGCGCGTTGGAATTGCGCGCAATTGCCATATCAAATGGCATCCAAAGCAGGGCAGGTTCTCCTGGTTACTCATAGCAAACACATGCAATGTTTCTGCCAATGGACCTCCGGGTTACCCGGAGGTCCATTGGCTGAAACATTGTCTGTGCACAGGCCATATGTACAGAATATGATAGCTTTAATCGGGCCATAACGCGCACATTAACGCGCATATCAACGTGCTATTTGTGCGCATTTCATGACAGGACTTCTAGTTTTAACTGTAGATAGGAAACGTATATTCCATTCTAAATGGCAGTATATTACCTAAAAAATCACCAAGTTTGTACTGGCTAAAAACAGTAGTAATTACTACACACAGTTGCATAAAAACATATTGCAAAATCCCTAGTTTTGAAACTGTCACACAGTCGCCGTGGACTGGTCGTAATCCGCGCGTAGGCAGTGACGTCAACACATGCGTTTACTAGGTATTACAAATCATCACCAGCAACATTTTAATTAACGAAGCACCGGGCACAACCCGGTACTTCATGAATTAATTTTTTGATGATTATTCCTATAAATAGTGTTGGGAATCTTTTAATATTACACCCGTGGAAAGTGACGAGTCCACGGTGGCCATACTGTATGGTGATATATAGATATGTTGACAATGTACATATGCAATGACATATTTTTACACCGGCTATTTTGACAAATTTATATATGTTATTTGATGACGACCAAATTATATTTTACTATAATTTACCCAGTTCTGAAAAAAATAATGTGAAAATACATACCACTATGTATGAACGTACACAGTTCAGAATTCAGATGTCCGTGTTGACACGAAGGTAATAATTAGGAACTTTTAAAGTACTTTACAATATTTAACTCAGACTCAAAATGAGGCCAAGATATATACCTCACAGACAGATGACTGTCCGTTCGATAGTTATTGACTGTAATTAATCTGATTATTTCAAAAGACACCTAATGCATCATATGTACATGTGATAGTTTGAACGGTATATAATGGTGTGGAAGTTAAGAACAAAATAATATTTTATGGTGCCAATTTCTCAGCGGTCCATTTATTTAGAAAAGAAAATGCTATAACAACATTATTCCTGTCTCGTTAAATTAATTCAGGTGCAAAACTATAAAAATAGTTGGTTTGCAACTTACCTTAGTATTGAAGTGGTAGTATAAGTTTCTGATGTATCTGAACCTTGTCGGATTTCTCATTGAAATCATATACAACCACATAATCGACTAATTAACTCAGCTATTTCGTTATCAACCACCAACATCTGGAAGACCGTTTACTAGTTTCACCATTCTCTTATTCTGGTTTTCATGTTTCAAGGAAACTCGGAAGAAGAATTTTCGCGCGGGAGACAGTAGAGCGTAACTGATTTGAACATGTGGAAAATAGTGTATTGATCACATTGTACCTGTTCACCGCGGTGATAACACATGTTTACAGAATAATTCTACCAGGTAAACTTTGAAAATATTAAACAATCAAATGTGTATGCGTTTATAATAAGATTGAGTATACACAGTTGTGCAAATATAAAAATGGAATCTCTTTTACAGAGATTTCGTCTTGGCTGAAAATAAGTCTATATTTGTTATCTTTGAATGAATTTTCTTGTTTTTCTTTCTTTTTTTATCTTAATAGAGAGATAATTTATTTAACAATGTACAGTACAATCATTGTGGACTGGTAGTAAGTATTACTAAAATGGTTAACCGGATAACCGGTTTGAAACAGGTTACCCACCTAACCGATTTGAAAAAAAAGTCAACCTGTTATCCGAAATATCGATAGTGATCGTCATTCCACGGTTTAAACGTAGTAAATCTGCCGCTCCTCCTTTGAGATAGATTACACCTCGACGCAGCGCTGAATATATTGAGAAATAATCGACTTTGGTGTTCAAGACATCGTTAATGATCGGCAATGTCCGTGAGTACTGAGTAATCGCAGAAACTATTCTGTAGTGTGTATACAAACGAACGTTGTCGAGTACTCGACAACGTTCGTTTGTATATACAGTACGTGGAGAGTGTATTATCACTAAATCACCCGCAGAGTGGAGATTCCACTCAAGCAGTAATTGTAAATTTGTTGCAAAGCATAACCAGCACAATCAACGTTTCCGCTAATGGACCTCCGGGTTAAATCCGGGGGTCCATTGGCTGAAACATTGCTTGTGTTTTTTGTCGATATGCACAAAATTTGAAAGTTATAGCTTGGGTGATAACTCCACTCCGCGGGTGATTTAGTTACAATCCACTCTCCTCGTACTGTACACTACGGAATAGTTTCTGAGAATACTGCTTTCCAATTCCTATAGTTGTGATCCCTGATTCGGTGAAATAATGTCTACGGGTAAGCGGATATTATCCGGTTATAGCTCTCGGTTAGTCGGTTGTGAAAATGAGCCAACCGTTTCAGACCTAATAGTAATCCGCACGTGGCCAGTGATGTCCATACATGCGGTTACCAGGTAATAAAGATCGTCAGCAGCAAAATTTAATTAACCTAATTAACTACCCAGTCTTTCATTAATTAAGTTTACGATGATTATCCCTATAATTAGTGTTTGGAGTCTTTAACATTGCGTCCGTGTAACTCCCACCCGTGTAAAGTGACCAGTCCATGGCGGCTGTACTGTAAGTATATATATAGTGGTAGATAGTTTTACAAACCAAAGTTTAACATGGTTCATTCAACAATATCTATGTTTGTATACGTACATCACCAGGGGGGTAGCAAAGGCAGATTAGCTGTCTTCCCACCACTCCAAAGGGAAGGACAAGTGAAAATGAAATCCAAATTGCATCACTGCATCGAGACTTTCATCAAATTTGAGATCGGAGTCCGACTAGGGCTATGGATGAATTGGTTCAAGTAGGACTCAATGAGTAGACAATTTAGTTTCTGTCTTTCTACAAGATGTCTATTATTTGAATTTGAGATGAAGCTTATTTATTTCAGGAACCTCACGCACCTTAACAATATTCTAGTTGTATGTACCTTGGCCTTTTATATGAGCCCACTGCCATTCAGTAACGCCAGTCACAATAATATCCAAGGATTTATTGTGTTTCGGTCTTATGTAAACAATGTACCATAGCCTCGAGATAAATAATTCCTTGTTTACGGGCATTGTAATTCTGATACGAATAATTTAGTATTCAGATATTCGCTCCAAGTGTTCGACGGGTACAGTAGAGCCCAATTAATATAACAATAATATGAGTTTGGAGGGCGTTACGGATTATGAACGACCCGAGAGGAATGAATAACAGCCCGAGGGTTTACTCAGACCTGAGACTCTGTTATTCGGTCCTCAAGGGTCGTTAATAAACCGGGATACCCGACGAAATCATGTTATTACTATTTTTACCATGACCGCAAGAGGGCGGTGCGCTGTTAATGATGTTTCATTCCTTAACGCCCGCTACTCACTTCCGCTTGCATGACGTCATGAATTACTAAATTTTACCGCCCCGGCTAGAGATCGCCCATTAAAGTGGTAATGATTAAATATAACTTCCAAAAACAGAACCATTCACTTTCTCGTCACTACAAATTAGAATTGTTAACTGCATAAAAGTTACAGGGCAAACTCCTGTTAATTTGAATAAAAAATATTGTAATATCCCGAGAAATTACCATGACAGTCATTGAACTTTTCTTGCTTATAGACCCATACTATTCAAAGTTTGTTAAGCACCAAGTATATCCAACTACCTGTTTTACGTTTTAGTTAAAGTATTGTAATGAAAAGTGTATATACATTTTATTTAATTATATCTTTAATGATTTAAGTACAGAAATTAAGATTTTGTTTGTGTATGGCATTATTTTTTAGCTTTTTGAATACGATAACCATTGAAAATGGATATTATTGGTAAAAGAGAAAATTTTTCAATTTGCCAAAAAGTTGACGGAGCGAACTGGTATGGGTTCAGGATCGAGTATTAGACTCATTACTGTTAATTACAGCTTGACAACGCCTTCTCATGCTCCCAATCAGGTTCCTGGTGGTCCTTTGTGGGATGATGTTCCATTCTTGGACCAGTATGGCACCAAGCTCCTGGACACTTCTTGGCTGGACTGGACGGTCTGAAATTGCAGGCTGCATCTCATTCCAGACATGTTCGATTGGATTGAGGTCAGGAGATCTTGCTCAATCCCCTCCCTCTGTCGGTACTCCCCGACAGCATGGGCAACATGAGGACGGGCATTATCGCCCATCAGAAGAATGAATCTATCACCCACTGCATCTGAATACAATCTGACGTGGACATCCATGATCCCATCAATATACCGCTGTGCAGTCAATGTACGAAGGTAAAGGACACAGAGCTCTGTACGTGCATCCCTGCTGACGCCGCCTCAGACCATGATTGACCCACCACCATAGCGGTCATGCTCAGCAATGTTGGCTGCATGAAACCGTTCTCCTGGTCTTCTTCATACTCTAGAATGCCTATCTGTGTTGCCTAGGCAGTACCTTGACTCATCTGCAAAAAAGGACAGGTCGCCAGTCTTCTCTGTTCCATCCAATGTGGTCCATGGCCCATTCATATCGTGCGTGGCGATGGTTCTGGGACAGCGGAATGCGAATACATGGTCTTATCGATCGAAGACCACATTCATGCAACTTTGCTCGGATAGTCTGCGTCGACACATTTACCCCGGATGCATTCTGAAGGTCACTGCGAAGCTGGGTTGCTGTGGCAAAGCGATTCCTGCGGGCCTGAATGATCAAAAACCGGTCTTCAGCTGTAGATGTTGCCCTATCTCTGCCACCACTATGCCGTCTTACTGACGTGGCATATTGCTGAAATCTTGTCCAGGCTCTGGTGATCACCGTATGGTGCACACCAAGGGCTTCACCAACCTGACGATGGGTAGCCCTTTGCTCCACCATTCCTACAGCCCGCCACATTTCTGCTTCAGACAAATGTCTTCTTACAGTTGCATTTGCCATATTCAATCATTAAATCACAAGCGTTTGTGTTGAAATGAAGACTGAATGCCCTACACATGTCACGTACATGTAGAGAGTACACGAAAACATCATGAAAAGATTGGGCAATGCTTTCCATGACTGTCACGAAAAGTCTGCCTGACAAGAGAGCTAATGAAAACACTGGGGACCATCTCAATACATTCTTCAATCATATCCACCAAAAATATCACAAATATGTCACAAGCAAATTTCACAATGATGTGTCAAATATTTGATGCTTAGGAAACTTTGAGTAGTTTATTTGGTCTCATTGTATCAAATACAAGCATTTAATCGATTATACTGTGTTTGACAGAGCTCTGTGAGCTGTCACTGAATTCCTCCGTAAGCTGAATAATTTCATTGATAAACTGCGTATTAAATTAGCAGAACTACGTTGTATTGGAATATTCATTACCGTTTTGCATGTCACATGATATTGTAAGGTATGAGCATTTAAATTAAGCTTCAAACAGCACATAAAATATTCCTACGACTCTTTCGGTCTACCGAAAACCTTCATCAGAGTACATATAGACTACAAAATATGAAAAAAACACACAAACTACAATTGATAAGGCAACTGATGATCTACCTAGACGAAAAACAATTAAAACAATTCCACACACAAACAGCAATTGATAAGAATATGGGGGTATACCTCTAGAAATTCGTTCCGATTTCCAGAATGTGAAATTCGAAAACAATAAAAAGCGTTGTAAATAGTAAAGAAAAGGAACAAAACTATTTCCGGAGAAACAATGAACAAAATCCAAATTTTCTCAATTCTCACTTTGACGCGTGTTTTCATATCCCTCGAAAACTCCCGGAAATCAATAAGTACTTTTGAGAGCGATGGGGTCTGCATGATATACATAGCTGTTCAATCCAAAGTGTTTCTCTAGAAACTCACTCTGTTTTAGTATGGTTTCCCTAAAAACGCACTCTGTTTTAGTATGGTTTCCCTAAAAACCCACTCTGTTTAAGTCTAGTTTTTCTAGAAACCCGCTCTGTTTTAGTCTAGTTTTTCGAGAAACCCGCTCTGTTTTGTCTAGTTTCTCTACAACCCACTCTGTTTTAGTCTAGTTTCTCTAGAAACCCGCTCTGTTTTAGTCTAGTTTCTCTAGAAACCCACTCTGTTTTAGTCCAGTGGGATTTAGTGTCAATAATAAATGTCTGGTATGAAGTGAATGAGTGGCCCGTAAACATGCAACCTCGTGTGATGGAACACTCAGGTTCCATCTTCCTGAATGACCTGTGGTTGTTCACACATTTATGAAATGGAGTGAAGGTTTCTCCAATTTATTTAGTTATTTAATTATTTGGGTTTAGCGACGCTTTAGACAGCCTGAGTCGGACAGTTTTATGAGTGGAAGCCAGAATACTCGGAGAGTGCCATCGAGTGACGTCGAGCAACTGCCCGACTCCCTAGCGACCTAACTCGGCGCAAGTGGTATTAGCATTGGATGAGGCAAATGCATCATCGATGTACAGTACGCCTCAGTGCACAGCGCCGCCGTGACCCGCGTGTGCAATCGTGATGACGTGACTTGTCCAAAGACGCAACGAAGTTACTCCTGGCGGGATCGAACCGTAGACCTTTCGGTTTGAAGATCAATGCACAGGTTGCTTCAAGAAACTGAATTGTACAAACACCACATTGGAGCAGGTAAATCAAACGGTAGCTTTTATAATCTGCTTTACCTGCTTAGCAAGGGGGCGCGGAGGCTCTGCGGTAACCGGTTCTCGTCAGATCACCGCAGTTAAACACCGTTGAGCCCGATTAAACATTGGATGGGGTACCGTCTGAGCGATCACTTCGGACTCCCACGTTGTGTCCTTGGGCAAGGCACTTAACTCCGATTGCCCACATGGTGGCACGATGACGCCGTGTACTAAGGTGTACTACACGTCGATGGTACACATGTCTTCAATCAATCTAACCCTGCCTGTGCTGCAGTGCGGAGTTGCGATATTGGGGAGCAGGCTACCGCTCGTCGTTGCTCGGTGGTTCTCTCCGGGTACTCCGGCTTCCTCCATCCGTAAAACTGTTACGGTCATGATTAGCCATTATGCATAACTATATGAACTTAAAGACACCAATAAATAAATATCTGCGTAGCAAAATAATCTAAATATTTCACAGTACTAGTGATGTGAAAGAAATCGACAGTAGGCATAATCACGTTAGTTTTATAACTGGCCTTTCCACAAGCTTGGCGGCCTCCAAGGTCTCCAAGAACTAGATTTATTCAGCCTCAAAATCAAACATTTCTATGTCCCATAGGGGACATAGAACATTCTAGCACTCAGTCGACGATATGTTATCACTTTTGCTGCTCCCTCAAGAGCTCACAGATGGAACTGATGTTGTTCAACTGGAACTGGAGAGGGGTGGGGGGGGGGGGGGGCACTAATAGTTGTTGTGAATGTTTTATTTATTTATTTATTTATTTATTTATTTATTTATTTATTTATTTATTTATTTATTTATTTATTTATTTATTTATTGGAATTTGACGACAGCTTCGGCCAGCCAGGGTCACCTCGTGTCGGGCACGTTTTACGGGTGGAGGAAGACAAATGCACCATTGACGTTCAGTACACCTTAGTACACAGCGGCACCGTGCCCCCACGTGGTCAATCGGGAGAATATCGATTTAATATTCAAATGTTGCCTTCACGAACAGATATTTTAATTCTCGTTTCAGCGCCAGTGGACATATGGGTTCATTCGTTTGACAAGGCCTTGACAGTTGTCAATCTAATTGGCCGCCTTCTCCAAAACAGTGCATCCTCAACCAGGATTCTTTAAAAAGACCTCTCAAACTCCTAAACTACTCAATGTTTTGTTACTCATGTATCATAGATGTAACCAATGTCATTTTATATTTCCTGAGGCAAATTTCTAATTGTGAGTACTTTTAAATTTATAGATTTCCTCTTTGGTTGTCAGATTGCGTGGCTCTAGAGTGTCAAATATCTATACACCATTCGCACTCCCCCGAATTTTTCATATTCCTAATAACCCAATATAATTCTAACAATTCCACTTGTTTCTGTCATAAACAAATTTAGGGATATGATAATTATAATAGGGCATATGTCCCATACTCTAAAATCAAAACATCGTCTTAAATCAACTGGGTTGAGTGGATATGAACCCAACTGGATTGAGTTGGGCTGATTTTCAACTCAACTGATTTTAGAGTTTATCTATCATTCATAAACCATTGACAAAAAAAAATATTTTGAAAGAATCCACACATCACGTTTTAGGTAGCGCTGTAGTTTCTGATTATTGTCACTGCCGGAAATTAAAAGCTCACGAGACAAATACTGAGCCCCGGAGTGAACGTCTGTAAATGAAAGATGAAAAGTGTTGAGAAAAGAAAAACAAGGATTCATGTGACAGTACGGATAAACTAACGCTTGCTCATGTTTGAGTTGATCACGTGTCGGTAACAGCCCAACGGAAATTATCTCGACATTGCCATGCACAACTTGCAGCAAAGAAAAAACTACCCTCGGAAAACAAGAATTTGAAAATATTTATGGGTCTGCCTGACATTCATACTGTATTCTGCAGAGTAAACTGTAAATGACGAGAAAGATAACTACATCCCTACGAAATAGGCTTTACAGCTTTCAGATCAGTATATAATCTACTGAAGTATAGATTTAGAGTGTCCACTGCGTATATTCTAGAACTACAGCCTACAACGATTTAAACTCATAGATATCACTCTAGAAAATGTTTTAATCAGAGTTACCGGCCTTGAAATGATGCACTCGGAAATGATGCAATCTTCAAAACTAAGCAATCATGGGAAAATATATTTTTTTAATAAACATTTGAAGCATTCTACTGAGATCTTTCATTACTGTTGAATATTCCAGATAAATAAAGAGGGTGATTTGATGATATTTTGGACCTGAAAAAATACAATTGACTATTGGTGTGTTTTTGTTAGGAATTCCCTGAAAAATATGTACACGTGGCCGGTACTTCGATCTTCTCTCTTATTTGTTGCATCACTCCCTGTATTGGGGATTAGAAAAGTTGTCTAAAGGGCAATATTTGATAAAGATAGCCAAATGCCAAAATTAAAGTGAGGAGGTCATATTTCTTTTCGTCTGTACGTTACAATGGTCGCCTGTTTGTAAGAAAATATTTAGTTCCATGATACCAATAGCCAGTGTTGAATATCCGGGATAATGTTGTGGTGCACATGTATATGGTTTTAGACCGACAAACCGGTGTGTGTGTGTGTGTGATATGTCACACACACACCGGTTTGTCGGTCTAATACCATATGCATGTACCACAACTTTTACATGACCATTTTTAATGAAATGTGGGTATTTTTATGTATTTAGTTATGTTTTTGTTGAAGCAGCATTTGTATCGAGGAAAATAGTGAGTACTATGATGCCTAAATATACCACACGCTACAATTTTAAAACCGAATGGTATTCATTTGAAAAAAACAACACATTCTATATAAAATATTACCCTCCACTTTTTAAGGAATAGTGCATGGCTTGGAGTTGACTACGCCCATATAGTGCCCAGTGAGATGGTGTAGTTCCCGCCGCGAAGCGGAGGGAACTACACCACCTCACTGGGCACTATATGGGCGTAGTCAACGACAAGACATGCACTAATTCTTATACTATATCGAACACCCATCAAGAAAATCATCTGTCCGATTTGTTAATCTATTACCAAGGTAGCAGCCCTACCAACCAGCGTTATATAGAAAAAAATACCATTTAGTTTTTAAAAAAACTTTTTCTTCTTCCAAAACACGGCTAACTTGGATTATTGATATGAGCAGAAGACAGATTTTTAATCGGTCGGCAAGGGTAAACAAAACATTTCCCCCAAACGGAACTGTGTATTCTAGAATCGCGCAACTCGCGAATGAAAACTAAAATTTTCGAAATTTGACAACGCAAATTCATAATTTCCACACATTTGTCACACATATACATTACCGAATGGGTCAGCACGGGATACAAACTCCGAAGATTCAACTGAATTCCAATATTTATTCGTTTACTGCCCAAAACATACAATTAAATAGCGAAATAATATGAGCAGCGAAAACAAACGACTTTTCATATCCGGACTCGTTCTCATGAAAGTTGTACTCAGGTATGGACCATTCTCTTCGAAACGAGATATGGATCATCTTCTGAAGGAATAAAATGAACGCCTCGGAATATGTGACGTCAACAATGGAAAAGCGATACATTTTTCCACAATGATTTCTTTCCGGGTCGTTTTGTGGATGTTGTGCCTCTGTGAATCGATATTTAAATTTAGCCTGATTAGTTTTATTCGCTCAGTATGAAAAGAAAACCGATATAGTAGTGTGCTAAAAATAGAAAACGTGTAGTGCCTGGGTGTAGTGCCTGGTCAGAAACTAAACGAAATAGGGTATCATCTTTTAGCCAATCAGAATGCAAGGAAGTCACGTGAGATATAATATTACTCCTTATTCGGCTAAGATTTCACTCACCTGTTTAATAAACAGACTTGAAAACTAATAATGTATCCTTTATATTTATGAAAACGTCGTTCACAGTTGTTTTTTTTTTAACTTTTGACTTCAAATCAAAGCTTGTGATTCCTGATTGCAACGTGTTCGTTCCAATTAGGGAAATAAACTACATATTTGGAACAAAAACTGAGAACTTGCAATTGTTCAAACATTTCTGTTTGCAAGTGTTGCTACCAGTCAAGAAAGGTAAAAAAAGGTTATGAGACAAAATGTGTGAATCTCATTTTTACTCCTGCCATCCGTGAAAGTGGAAATCAAGGCATATTGTCACCGTTTAGTTCATTTATTACCTATTACTATCTGCGGAAAAATAAGGAATTGTTTTTATTATTATTATTATTATTATTATTATTATTATTATTATTATTATTATTATTATTATTATTATTACATGAAGAGATATAGAGGATAATTATGAAATGAGTGTTTTTCTCATATAATATATACGAAACGAGTATAAAAAATTCGGACGAGTTTCATAAATATTATATGAGAAAAACACTCATTTCATATTCTATTTGTCATATGACACACACACGCTCAAATTAGCCACTTAGTATAACTTTTTTAACCCATCACCAAACTTGAGTTGCAGACGGCACTTGGAAAAAACATCCTCATATAACTAATTATTTTCATCTTTTGCTTCCAAAGCATAGGTTATGACCCCTCATTGGAACGAGCTCGACACGCTAGTTCCAATGAGGGGTCATAACCTATATTTTGGAAGCAAAAAGTGAAAATATAAAAAAACATGAATGGCGTTTTTCTTGTATTGATCACAATCGAGCTCCCATTTCTAAGACCATACATTACACAATGTTGAGGATAGATTTATTATTCTAAAACAACAACTAGATTAACTGGCCTATTAAGTTCAGTTTTTACGTCACATAAAATGCAGGTTGTTTCAATGGAAACTGTATATGGCTACCATCAATCATAGGCCGTTGGAGGCACCAGCCATCATCTGACCGATGTGGATATGTCTTAGTGGATGCATCAAACATATACTCCCTATAGTGGAAACTTACTAGAGCCAATTACAAGAAGCTTCAATGTTGCACGCGCCTGTTCTTTCTTTCTCTTCTTCTATAACTTTTCCTTTTTAACTTTTCCTTATCTTTCTTTCTCTTTAATAGGGGAGGGAATGCAGGAAGACAGCCAGTCTGGCTATGCTTTCCCCTTCCAGTATACAAGTGTATCCTATACATAATAGTTTGTCATTGTTATATGAATACTGTAAATATATGTTGATGTATATCTTATTGTAATTTATAGTATACTGGTGAATAAATCAATATCAATATCAATATCAATAGACCTGTATGAAATCCTCGCTCTTTCCTCGATGCCACAGCGCTGTGGTGTGTAGAATCTCCCACCCACTATTGGTCCTAGATCTCATCAGTAAAGGAAGTTTTGCGAAATCCAGACAGATTAATAAAAAATAAAAAAAGATGGAATGTCAAATTCAACGTTCTTGCATATCATTCTAGACATGGGAGATTCTACGATCTTCAGTACTGTTGAGATAAAAGCGGATAAATACCTTCGACCGGAATGCGACCATATCAGGGTTCGGTCGAAATTTTCTGACAGCGTTTCTCCCCATAGTAACGTATATCTTCAGTCATAAGAAGATTACAGTAATAAATCGCTGCTTCTGTTCAATGTGTTTATTACCCTCTCTAGAACCATAACAGACAATATTGCATTATTTCCAAATCAAACAAAATACTGCGTTTTGATTGGATGAGAGGGACGGTGTAACTTGAAACCCACGGCAGCTTTTTATACACCGTGGTTGACCATGGTGTAAAAACGAGAATACACAATAGAAGGCTATATGGCTATAAAAAAGTACCCATTTTTAATTATTAATTATACCTTCTGCTCGGTTATGTTAGAACAAAATAAAAATACAGGAAATTTAATATTTTTTTTGTAAAAAAGTAATAAAATATTACAGATATGGACGTCATTGGAACTGGCTCATTGCGCCAGTTCCAATGACATCCATATTTGTCAGGTTTTATTAAGAAACTAACAATTAAGAAACTTACAAAGTACAAATTTTCTGTCAGTGTTTGCCCACAGTGAAGGTTAAAGTATTAAGTACACCAAAATTCTTGGAAATAAATCCGTTATCCTTGTGTTTTCCAGGGTGTATGGGAATTTACACCGGTTTGGGAACTCATACACCCTTCGACTTCGCCTCAGGGTGTATGAGCTCCCAAACCGATGTAAATTACCATACACCCTGGAAAACACAAGGATAACTAATATTATCCAATACATTATGACGAGGAGCACGTTGGCTCAGTGGTACGGCATTGGATTTCAAACCGAAAGGTGCACTACTCGACTCGCTAGGGGTAACTGCGTTGTGTCCTTTGACAAGGCAGCTTCATCCCGATTGCCCACTTGGGGAAATTGTGGTGCTGTGTACTAAGGTATACTGCACGTCGACGGTGCACTTGTCTTCAACCATTGCTAACGTAGCAAGTGAGGAGTTAGTTCGTCGGGGAGTCTGACAGTTGCTCGCCGTTGTTCGGTGGTTCTCTTTGGGTACTACGGCTTCCTCCACTCGTAAATCTGTGCGACACGAGGTGGCCCTAGCTTTCGAAAGTGTCGTTAAACCCCAACAAATAAATAAATAAATAATAAATAAATAAATAAATAAATAAATAAATAAATGTCACATGAGTTTGGTTTTTGATAAATTTATTTATAGCAGGAAGGGTTCACACGCTTGTGAGGATCTTGGTGTATTCACCTGTTGTTAACATTCCAGTGGAATGTTCTCTTCAGTTCGTAAAAGGTGCGGGTATTGTGTGATTAGCTGTGCACTGATGGATGGTGAAAGCGTGCAGCTTGTGTTGTAACACAAGCTGGCTTTAGTACAATACATTTTCATTATTCGAAGCTCGGTCAGCACTGTAGCAGGTCCTCTTCACCCACCTGCCCACCCTCCGTCGTGCTTACAGAGTTGTAATTCAGACGTATGTCGTTTTTCAGGACAAAGATCATTTACTCGTTATGAAATCGTGATGATTATAGTGTACAGTGTATGTTCAGAATAAATTCGAATCTGCTGCACTCGTCATGACGAGCACATTCTTTAGTTATACAAGTGTGTTGTCCTTCCTTGTTGTAAATTATTTATGTTCGGTTGAGTTTGGCGAATTAGAACGTAAATGTATTAGCACAATTAGATCACTAGATTCCCTTTGTATTCAGGTCTCGCTTAGAACCAAATACAGACACCTCTGGCGACGAGGTTCTGATAATATATTTTCACAAGACATCGAACAGATGTCCAAAAAATTAATGCTCTAGTTTGGATGTACACGTGATTATTTCAATATCTAAACATTTGAGTAGCGAATTGCCACTAAAACATGCCAGGATTTCAAAATACCCATTCTCAAATCAGTTTTGTATTGTATTTGAGTATAAATCAATGTTTTGATAACTGCATAAAATTAATTATTATTGCTTCAAAATCACTATTGTATTAATACCAAGATTACACTTATGCGTGACTTATTCCCACTGCCATTTCAAAATCTCATATCATTTTAATTCATGTCATTACATGTGAACACAACATACAAATAATACATTAGACTATATATTTCCATTTTACTTTCCAGTAGGTACATTGTATAGAATTAGAGTGATATAGATTTTGGATAATCCGGCATTTAATGGACTATCCAACAATACCACAGGGAAAAGGATACTAAATACATAACCAAAGATGTCATCAATCTGGAGCAATACTCTGCTTCACAACAACTGCAATTTCGAAAAGTCGATAGAACATTGAATGTTGACAAACCCACATTGATTCTTATAATGCAGTAACATAACTTCTCGAGCTACTTATTTGTCTACTGCCTACCCATCTACCCATCTACCCATCTACAGATTGTTAGTACTTCTTCCATTTCAAGTGAATTGCCAGAATGCAAATTGTCCCTTGAGTTCCAATATGTTCTATGTGCCAGAAGGCTAGGGATCTGCGAATCACAAATTTCTTTTCGAATCGAATCTCGAATCGAATCGTGTCTCTGATATCGACATCGAATCGAATCCCGAATCGAATCTTAAAAGACAAGTTATTTCATATTGCATCAAACGGAAGTTACGGAACATGTGATGACCCTTACGCGACGGAGTGAACACCTTAAACACCAATAACTAAATATTCTCTGTAGCACCGTCGATGAAACAGCTAGGTCTATTTTCCATAGTTTTAGTTTTTGAAGGCCTAACTTGTTACTATTCACGTTCTTAAGAACGTGAATAGTAACAAGTTAAGCCTTCAAAAACCCAAACTATGGATAATGTTCTGGGCCAAATTCACACCTTACCTAACAATTAAACATTGTCAGTTACTCAAATAAATTGGAATTGAGCCAACGTGAATGAATTTTCTAATGACAGTTTTATCCTATTTTTGTTGGAAATGTAACAAATTGAAGTTAGTACGAGAGATTCGAAAAAATCGAATCCTGAGACTGATTCGGGATCGATCTCGAAGCATACGTATGGTATCGATATCGAATCAAATCTCGAATGTTCGCAGGACCCTACAGTAGGCACATAGAATACATTGGAACTCAGGGGACGAAATGATAACTTTTATATTGACTTGATGAAAATAATTCAAATGTCCATTACACAACAATCAGGAACGAGGCCAGAGACTTCCGATTTTGGAGGTTGGGGGGGGGGGGGGGGTAGGGTAGTGAATTATAAACTTGGGGGAGGGACAGGGAGGAGGAAACCCCCTCCCGGTCCCTCCCCCTAGTTGGAGATTCACTTCCGAGAAACATTTTGAAAATGAAGCCATAAAAGGGGGCATAAAATTGTTTCTAGTAACTGAAATGCCAACGCATTTATGATAGAATTATCAGGTTATTATTATTTGATATTATTCTGGGAATTAACGACACTTGGTATGACCTTGGCTGTTAAAGTGTCGTTGAACCCTAATAAATAAATAAATAAATTTTGGGAATTGAATATGAGCTAAACAAAGGCTCAAGCTGAGAACTTTGAGGAATTCACTCTGTCCTAACATTAAATCATATCTTATGCAGGAATGATCAATTCTCGATGTTTCATCATTTTGTAACTGTGAGTGATGGAATTAACTCAGTATAACGATTTTGCACGATGTGGTTTTCTGGAAGTGCACTTCGAGGATTTTTTTATTACCATAAGTAACGTACTATAGAAATCTCGTACCGAACTTGTGAAGCTCGATATTACGTAGACTGTAGTTGTAAATAGTAACAGTCGGAATTTTTGCCGATTTGAAACGGAGTTGGTATTTTGGGAAGTAAAGGAGACAACAGCATCACCTAAAAAAGCTCTAAAATCAGCATCGCCAAATTTTATTACACACCTGTTCTATGAAATCTCCGTATAGAGCAACACTAAACCATGCGGAAAATGAAAATCTGTTCCACACATATGTTGACAGACTATTTTTAATATAGAAGCGAAATTTCATGGAATTGTTTTACAAATCATGCACCGCATTACAATCTGCATCCCTAGCGATAGCTAGAAATTGTCCCCTGAGTTCCAATGTGTTCTATGTGCCAGTAGGCAGGGGACGAAATAGAAACTCGGGTTCTCCTCGCAGATCTGGTTGGCGATAAAATGTGTTCTTTTTGTTGATAGTTCGTCCCCTGAGTTCCAAAGTGTTCTATCTGCCTACTGTCATGAATATTAGAACGTCTCCCAGTTGATGACCTTCGCACAATATGCAGCACAACACTTCGTCCCCTGAGTTCCAATGTGTTCTATGTGCCTACTGGCACCCTACTGACACATAGAACACAATGGAACTCGGGGGGACGAGTTGTCAAATAAATTGCTAAGTGTCCTTTTTATAATTGTTTCTACAGACATGAAGGCATGTAATAAACACAGAACGACACGTGTGGCCTCTCGTTCTATCCTTCCGCTCTGGCGCTCGTGCCATATTGATTAACCCATTCAAACACACATGTCATTCTGTGTATATCTCAAATCAACGAGGTCGAGTGAATATGAACCCATTGTGTATTCTCAACCCAGTTGATTTGGGTTAATTTTTAACACAACCGATTAAAGAGAGTAAGATTCACTGGACGCAACATGGTTCAGCCCTTTGAGAGAAACTTTGAAAATGGATTCACAGAAATGTCCCTCTTTTATTCCCAGGCCTGGAAGATGGCAACATCTTAAGGGATAAAGAAATCTGCATTGACGATGGAGACGAGGCGACAACGGAAAATGTTCAATGGTTTCAGTACGGCTGACAACCTCCTTTCATGCCGTAAAAATGACAACAAATAACAAACAAATATTATTAGATGTACATATATCGACCCGACTCCCTTGCTGGTATGCTAGTAATAATCTGGAAGGCTTGTCATTTTCAAAACTGAAGGCGAGCCTTATTGATTCTCCATAAATGATCACAGATAGCCTAGTTTTGCGCCGACTTAATTCATCCGAAAGAAACCATTTTCAAGATTACTGTTTTTTTTCTCACGACACCTGTATATCTAAATGTTGAGGTGTAATGCTTCTGTTGTAGGTTTCAAATTCTGAGATAAGAGACCCCAGAATTGTAATTAAATGCAAAAGACATTTTAGTACAAAACAGAAATCATGCACAATATTGGCAAAAATTAGGTTAGAATTTCGAACTAACAGGGAAGACTGGACTCTTATATAGAGTAAACCAGAAATATATACCAGGTTACTAACCTCCATGGTACCGTCAAAGCACAAAGTTACGTTCCGAATTCTGATTTCCGGTAATAATTTTAAACTTAACGTTTCAGCGTTGACATTGCCATGTGTATCACAAAATGAATTGGATGCTGAAATTATAACCGCTGTTATGGTGCTTTCTCCTTGTTATTAATGTTACAAAATGTTTTAGTGCGAAAACAAGTCACTCTAGTTGCCAACACTTGTGACGAAAGTCGGCTGACGTAATCGCAAAACATTGGCGGTTCCTCCTATAGTTAATATCAAATAAGTGCGTGGGGAACGCCGACTGAGGAGGCAATACCTATATTTCCAGACTTCACCCTCTAAATTGACCTTCATCGTCCTCAGAATACACCGTGATGAAGGCGGTTGGCGCTCACAGAAAATTGAGTTTATTCCGGTGACCGAGGGCGGCGGCGATCATCCACCAGAAAATAACTAGCTTGCAATCTGGTCATATTTCGAGCTATGTCTTCAGCTTCAATCAACTTCATACCCACCGGTCAGCCTTAAACTAGAAGAAAGAGACCACATCGGCCTAGAGTGGGAAGCATTTTATCTAACAATCATATAGATTTTGGCCTCAAAACCACGAGAAACGGTACGTATTACATAATGTGTTCTGATTCCGTATCACATAGACGACTCATTCTGATTCCGTGTCATATAGATTCAACTTTCGGTTAACACCGCGTTATGACAAATAATATCATTATATGCATTGTTATTACGCATTAAAATATGAATTTCAAAATTTTGACCAATTCCAACCCAATTTAAACTGGAAAACGGAAAAAAACAGGCTTTGTGTAACGGAATTGTTAGAGAAATGTATTATCACGACCAAATGCATATCCTGTAATTTGTATCAGATTCTCGGTCGTGTTTACAATCGGATCACAACTCGCCGGGCGAGTTGTGATCCGATTGTAAACACGACTGTGAATCTGATACAAATTACCGGACATGCACATGGTCATGATAATGTATATATACTGGTTGGACTAACAAGGGTGAGCCTTGAACTAGAAGAAAGAGACCCAATTGGTCTATAGTGGAATGCATTATATCCTGGTGTTCAAATTTCGTTTACGTTTTTAGATAACTTAATACCTTTATGTCTGTATACTCTCAATTTGTTCAAGTAATTGTTTAATCATGTGCTATGTCTGTAGAAAAAAGTGTCCCACGTGTTCCCCTCCACCATTTCCGACGGCCCGTGGATCCACATACCTATGGAATTGAATGATTACACACAATTGCCGATCATCTCGATAATTTTACACTTTATGATCTCTGATTCTTCGCACATATTTATTGTGCAGGTAAATTAATGCGAGAATCAAAGTCGATTCTCGCAAATGATTCTCACCAGGAAAACATTGATAATCAGTCTTAACTCTTCCAAACTGTTCAGTTGATTCGTTTCATAGATTCACAAATTGTGCTGAAAGGACAGAAAAACTCTAGTCATCTTTTGCTGCTTAATAATAAAGTACCATTCCGGCTTAGCAGTAGTGTACATCTCAAATGAAGCGTTGGACAGCCAAAACTTCATCCGCAATTAATGCCATGGTACTTTAAGAACTCCCATCAGCAAAACCACCAAAATATGTGTTCAACATGTACACGTAAGGCATGAAAATCACCGAAACTGGAACTTTGCTCTAAGGGTTAAACGCTAGTAAATATAAGAGTAACGTTATTGGAACTGTGCTGGTTGCCCACTTAAGGGAATAACAGTACTCCCAAACACTCAATTATTGTTGAGCTGACAATTAATTCTCACATTAGGAGTACACGAGAATCAAAACCATTCTCGTGAATCAGGCCAAAATCTTAAAACCTGACACGTACCTTGTTTCGTACATGTATTGTAAATTTCACCAAACTCAGCCCTACAATGGGTGTCACCAAATTACTGGAATGGTCCCAAACTTAGGGTGTAAGACACGGTATGTTTTTTTTATGCTTTCTTTCCCATTTTTGTTTAAATGGTTCAACCCTGTAAGGACTAGAGATTTGTGTACATTTTGCTACTCAGTGGCAGTATACATCTTGTGGCTTTACAGCTGTTTCTTGGCAAGACGTAGATGCCCAAATACGCAGCTAAGACTTGACTAAAAGAACCATACAAAGGTTCTTATGATGTAACTTCGAGTTTACCAAGAGATCCCCGAGATCCCCCTAGACTGCATGATGGAGCACCTGTTTTGTTGCAGAAAAAAGTTATCAAAGTTTGAATAAATTCCCATGGGTCTATCACTAACAGATATTCTGAGAACACTCCAAAGAAAGCATTAAATGGTATTTCAGATAGCCAGTATTGCAAAAAGATTTCTTTGGTGGGACGGAACCATAGCCGACTTGGTAAGTTCGCTATGTCTCTAAATTAAACAATTGTCGAGATATATTTTTCTTAGCTACAGTTAAAACTAGAAGTCCTGTCATAACATTCGCACAAATAGCACGTTGATCTGCGCGTTAATGTACGCGTTGTGGCCATAGTAAAGCTATCAAATTCTGTACATATGGCGTGTGCACAAGCAATGTTTCAGCCAATGGACCCCCGGGTAACCCGGAGGTCCATTGGCAGAAACATTGCATGTGTTTGCTATGAGTAACCAGGAGAACCTGCCGTGCTTTGGATGCCATTCGATATGGCAATTGCGCGCAATTCCAACGCGCAATTAAGCCAAGATAAGCGCACTATTCGTGACAGGACTTCTAGTTTTAACTGTACATCTAATAAAGTCTTTAGATGTTAATGGTTCATAAATCTTTCACTTGTTTCTTTACGTTTCAAACCACCCGATACTTTATGTCTAAAACAGTCATCTTCTCAGTAAAATATTCGTGTTATTATGGGATGTATCGCCCTTGTCTACGTAGAACGTTTTATTTACCCCTCAAACATTCGAACATTACTCTAGGTAGCCCAGCAAAGTGACCAATCACAATATGACATTTCGTACCCCGAGTTCCAATGTGTTCTATGTGCCAATAGGTACATAGAACACATTGGAACTCAAGAGACGATTTGTCTGAGAAACGTCTAATTTCTTTATACAAAAGTACTTACGTTTGTGGTGAAAGGCTTCAGATAACAAAATATATCACTACATTTCCATACTTCGTCAAACAGAAGTTTATTGCAGTGCAAAACATTTTTTCGTAAATTTTAATGTCGGATATCGTTGACATTACTTTTCCTTAAGGAGATACCGGTTTCTCCGTGCGCTTTGTACATCAACCAATGCCTCGTCATTAATTCTTGTAAAGTATACAAACCAGTAAATCTTGCCGTACGTCATGCTGTTTCTTAGAAATCCTTGCTATTATATATTAGAAAATCGAATAATGGCAAAGATGTGCAAGGTATGCGTACAGGTTGGTTTCAGACAACTGTAACCTTTTAATATGATAATCGCGTACAGGTGTAGTTTTCTTATTTAAACGCTTACATGTTGCTTCAGAAGTATAACAGCCAATCAAAGTCGACCATCACATGATCATTTCATTGTAAGTGTGGGAATCTGTAACTTCATAACCACCTTCAAAATTACGCATCGGTGAATATTCACTGTGCTTTTGCCTCCAAACCCTGTTGATAACTGTATCGTTTTTTGAATGAATGTTACTTACAGTCTAACACAATTTGACGTGATATGGGGAGAGTTTATTTCAATGAATGTTACTTACAGCCTAACACAATTTGACGTGATATGGGGAGAGTTTATTTCAATGAATTTTACTTACAGTCTAACACAATTTGACGTGATATGGGGAGAGTTTATTTCAATGAATGTTACTTACAGTCTAACACAATTTGACGTGATATGGGGAGAGTTTATTTCCTTGAATGTTACTTACAGCCTAACACAATTTGGCGTGATATGGGGAGAGTTTATTTCAATGAATTTTACTTACAGTCTAACACAATTTGACGTGATATGGGGAGAGTTTATTTCCAGGAATTTTACTTACAGTCTAACACAATTTGACGTGATATGGGAAGAGTTTATTTCCATGAATGTTACTTACAGTCTAACACAATTTGACCTGATATGGGGAGAGTTTATTTCAATGAATTTTACTTACAGTCTAACACAATTTGACGTGATGTGGGAAGAGTTTACTTCCATGAATGCTACTTACAGTCTAACACAATTTGACGTGATATGGGAAGAGTTTATTTCAATGAATTTTACTTACAGTCTAACACAATTTGACGTGATATGGGAAGAGTTTATTTCAATGAACTTTACTTACAGTCTAACACAATTTGACGTGATATGGGGAGAGTTTATTTCAATGAATTTTACTTACAGTCTAACACAATTTGACGTGATATGGGAAGAGTTTATTTCCATGAATGTTACTTACAGTCTAACACAATTTGGCGTGATATGGGAAGAGTTTATTTCAATGAATTTTACTTACAGTCTAACACAATTTGACGTGATATGGGAAGAGTTTATTTCAATGAATTTTACTTACAGTCTAACACAATTTGACGTGATATGGGAAGAGTTTATTTCCATGAATGTTACTTACAGTCTAACACAATTTGACGTGATATGGGAAGAGTTTATTTCAATGAATTTTACTTACAGTCTAACACAATTTGACGTGATATGGGAAGAGTTTATTTCAATGAATTTTACTACAGTCTAACACAATTTGACGTGATATGGGGAGAGTTTATTTCAATGAATTTTACTACAGTCTAACACAATTTGACGTGATATGGGGAGAGTTTATTTCAATGAATGTTACTTACAGTCTAACACAATTTGACGTGATGTGGGAAGAGTTTACTTCCATGAATGCTACTTACAGTCTAACACAATTTGACGTGATATGGGGAGAGTTTATTTCAATGAATTTTACTTACAGTCTAACACAATTTGACGTGATATGGGGAGAGTTTATTTCAATGAATTTTACTTACAGTCTAACACAATTTGACGTGATATGAGGAGAGTTTATTTCAATGAATTTTACTTACAGTCTAACACAATTTGACGTGATATGGGGAGAGTTTATTTCAATGAATTTTACTTACAGTCTAACACAATTTGACGTGATATGCGGAGAGATTATTTCGATGAATTTTACTTACTGTCTAACACAATTTGACGTGATATGGGGAGAGTTTATTTCGATGAATTTTACTTACCGTATAACACAATTTGACGTGATATGGGGAGAGTTTATTTCAATGAATTTTACTACAGTCTAACACAATTTGACGTGATATGGGGAGAGTTTATTTCAATGAATTTTACTTACAGTCTAACACAATTTGACGTGATATGGGGAGAGTTTATTTCAATGAATTTTACTTGCAGACTAACACAATTTTACGTGATATGGGGAGAATTTATTTCAATGAATTTTACTTACAGTCTAACACAAGTTGACGTGATATGGGAAGAGTGTATTTCAAAGAATTTTACTTACAGTCTAACACAATTTGACGTGATATGGGGAGAGTTTATTTCAGTGAATTTTACTTACAGTCTAACACAATTTGACGTGATATGGGAAGAATTTATTTCAATGAATTTTACTTACAGCCTAACACAATTTGATGTGATATAGAGAGAGTCTATTTCAATGCATTTTGCTTACAGTCTTACACAATTTGATTCGACATGGGAAGAGTTTATTGCAGTGACTTTTACTTACAGTCTAACACTATTTGACGTGATATAGGGAGAGTATAACACAATTTGACGTGATATGATGAGAGTCTAATACAATTTGACGTGATATGGGGAGAGTTTATTTCTCAGTGACACAGACTAGTTAGTACCGTAGCTCGGAATATCGAATAAATGTACATAAGTCGTGTGTGTTTTTGTTTATTGGAGTCCAACGATACTTTTACCAGCCGGAGTCTTATCATTCCCGCATTACTATATTGTAGTATAGTATATTAAATTATGTTATATTGTATTATATAACGCTATACAACACCTCAGTTCATACAGTTTCAAATTATATCTGCATGCCCTAGTTCATTCAATTCCGGATCTCGTCTTAACCTGAGTTGGTTCAGTATCACAGACTAGTTAGTACCGTAGCTCGGAATATCGAATAAATGTACATAAGTCGTGTGTGATTTTGTTTATTGGGGTCCAACGATACTTGTACCAGCCGGAGTCATATCATTCCCGCATTACTATATTGTAGTATAGTATATTCTGTTATATTGTATTATATAACGCTATACAACACTCCAGTTTATACAGTTTCAAACTATATCTGCATGCCCAAATTCATTCAATTCCGGATCTCGTCTTAACCCGAGTCAGTATCGATCAGGAAACTCTATTGGATAGTCGACTTGTCTTGTACATGTCTCATAAATGTGTATGCCTATGTATACGTATGTATGTGTGTATGTGTAAGTGTACATGTGTATGTGTGTATACATATATATGCGTGCATCCCGACAGCCCTCCTGAATATGTTTTCGTATTGATTGATGGTTTGGCACAGAACAGTGATAGATAGTCCTTGGGGGTGATAGGTAGTCAACCAGTCAACCAATCTGTCTATGTCATCTCCCACAGAGCGGAGCTGCATCCATGCTGACCTTTGGTGACCTAGACCTGAATGCGAAATTGTCTAAATTTATCGCACGCCTCCTCGCGAACAGTGAAATGAAAGTGGAAATTATTTATTACGTTTTTAAATGGGTTTACCCCATAAAAGACCAAAACGTAGCAAACATACATTGTCTCATGCTAATAAAGCTAATAAAAATAGTATGTTATTATGTTATTAAAATGAAAAGGGCCTGTTTCTTTTTCTATTTCGTTTCAGTGATAAAATTGGCAGCGGAAGTACTACTCACCAATGCTCATGTAAACAAAAACAAATTCCCACGTATGTACGGCTGCTGCTCAGTAAAATCGAGAAAAAATAGTAGCGACGCTTAATAATCTGACGAGCATGGTATAAATAAAATATACCCACAGTAGCTTGGTGTACCAAATGTTCGCCACTCGTGGTGAAATGGTGTTAACCGCGAGCCTTCGGCTCGCGGTTAACACCACTTCGCCACTCGTGGTGACATTTGGTACACCAAGCTACTATGGGTACATTCTATATATATCTCGACAGTTGAATCATTTAGTGAATATCTGTGTGAATAAAAGCCTGACATCATCTTTGCAAGTTATTCAGCAGATCGACATGTCAGACGGTTTTATTATATTTTATTGTATATAAAGAACGAGAGTAAGAAATCACAATACTAAGAACATTTGACAAACTCGTTATACGGGTCTATGGGAGGGTATACAGCCCCATGTACCACCAGATTACATAAAATAATTAATCTCAGAACTCGTAACATCTTTCACAAGAAAACACGTGTGTGGCTACAGGATGTTGATATTTCTTACCAGGATGATTTACGAAGCAAGGTATAAAACAGGAGCAGGCTTTATCGAAAAACGAAACAAGATTCAGCGAAGTGTGAGAAAATTTTAATTTTTAGGATAAAAAAATCCTAACATTGCATCTGAAGACATATGTCAGTGCCCTTAGTTGATTGGTAAAACTATCCAACCCACGTAGCCAGCCATGGTTTGGGAGAAAGGTTTGATTTTCCGGACCGAGGGGGCGCGGATCCTCTCATCTGAGGCATTTATTGATACGCAGGGTAGTGTGTAATAATGAATGAATTTCACTTGGACGAAACCCACAGTTCTGATTTATCCTCGTGAGAGGAAATTCTAATATTTAGGCCTGAAACAGGCAAAATCCAGACAGCTATCGACGCCCAATCCGTGCACTTGAGACAGTTTCGATTCTCCGAGTTGTTTGTTATAGCGAGAGAATTTCGGAGGTGTCAGACCCATGGGACTGACCGTGGATTGATCCCCTTGTACTTGAGACATTGGTCAACAAGTTTGACATATTTATCGGGGATAATCGTGTGGCTATCGTTATGAAGACTCCAGTCATTACATACTTTCATGTCTTTTTTACGTCCATGAACGTCAAATGATGTTTGACAAATTGGAAAACGATGACAAAACTATCGAGGTTCTAATCCATAGAAACCCGTATAAATCTAACTGGCACGTCTTTGTATTCAACATTGTACAGGGATACATTATCAAAACCAGAAAGTTTGAAAACTTACTACATATGCAGGTAAGTGGTAATGGTCGACAACGTAGTGAGTTACCCTGGTCCCTGGAGTTGACGAGAAGTGATCCATCTTTCAATTACTTCATTTTTGCTGAGTCTTCGCCATCATGGCGTGTACACTGTCTATCCTGAAGTTGACAATGCAAACGTCATGGCCGACTTTTGGATGTCTGGATTAAATGCTTTATAATTCACTGTGCCTCATATGTACCAGAAAATCAGTTTTCCATTAATTCAGAAATATTGTTTTGATACCTCATATTTTGTCACTTTTGCACAACTGCACAGCACCATATAATGTAACTTTACTATGTACAGTACGTGGAGCGTGGATTATCACTAAATCACCCGCAGAGTGGAGATTCCACCCAAGCAATAATTGCGAATTTGTTGCAAAGCACAACCAGCACCAGTAAAGTTTCAGCCAATGGACCTCCGGGTTAAAACCGGAGGTCCATTAGCTGAAACATTGCTTGTGTTTTTGTCGATATGTACAAAAATTTGAAAGTTATAGCTTGGGTGATAACTCCACTCCGCGGGTGATTTAGTTACAATCCACTCTCCACGTACTGTAAGAGTACGGCGTTAAGATAGGCTTAGCCTGCTCGCCAAACCCGGTTTCAAAAGAGTGTAATAAAAATATTGTTTAAAAAAAAGCTAGCGAAAACATTATCAATGACAGAAAGGAATGACTCTAGTAGTTGTTTTTAACTTCTTAGACGTGGTTTAACCCTTTACATAAAGCACAAAATTTGTTATTTTAACTATTTTTTTAAAAAAAAAAATTCAAAACATTTCAACAGAACCATATTTTGTGACCCCTCATTGGAACGATCTAGCTTAGCTCTTTCCAATTATGGGTGGCATCATATGGTTTTATTGACAGTTTTTGAAAAATATATTTTTATCAATTTCTAAATTTGAAAATTAGTCAGGCGGTTGCGCCCTATTCGTTAGGTAAACGGTTAACTTACGGTTAACCTTAGTCTAGAAAAAAAATGTAAGATCACTGCACATATGATATTTATCACGGAGCATATGATATTTATCACTGCACATGGGATATTTATCACTTCACATATGACTTTTATCACAACACATACATGTATGATATTTATCACTGCACAGATGACATTTATCACTGTATATATCACATGTATCACTGTACATATGATATTTATCACTGTACATATATTTAGCACTGTACATACATGTATGACATTTATCACTCCACATATGATATTTATCACTGCATATCTTGGGATCATTGCACACTTATTTGATATCAAGCTGTGGAGGGGTGATTTTGAAAATGTATTTTTTTTGTAATAGAGTGATCTAAAATTCACTCTGCTTGGATTGCCCATTGTCTATGAAATCGTCATAAAGCAAATTTCAGTCTGGACTGCTTTATGGAAATAACATTAGCGGTAGGTTTGATTATAAACATTTATTTACAAAGTTACTGGCAATCCAGCACACATACTGAACAAAACTCGCACCGATGTCAGATATTCACTATCGCGGGATAAGTTTACTACAAGAACTTGGAATACCAAAACTTTCTATTTTCTAAATAAAACCGACTGTTATATACATATGCCCGTTTCTGACGCTACAATTCATTTTGGTTTCGTACTGCACGAGTGGAAATGATTTACATGTTGAACCTGTATAAGTTGACGCTTCGACGCTGTAAGGAATGAATGAAAAATTAGCCGAAGACTGTTAATTGTCTGTAGTACGGTCTCCCACTCATGTTTATAAGTAACCTTATTAATACCACCAGTTTTTTTGTACGGCACGTTAATTATTTGAACTGTCCCGTTAAGAGTTTTAGAAAGGAGAGGCTTTGTGCACTTGAAATCAATGGACGTATTTTGTTAACACGAATTGGCATGCATACAATATTCGAGTAGCAAAGCTGTAACTCTCCGCGATGTAATTTCATTCGGGTTGTGGCACATTAACACCGGTATACCCGACTTGTGAACGAATCTAAAACAATTATTGCGTGCACTCTTGCATGTTTTTTTAAAGCTTCTTCATACACATTGGAGCACAATGAGAAAAATAAAATCCTTTTACTCTTCATTTTATTTATATTTGAGGATGTTCGTGGATACATCATTCATACATTGCTTTGTTTTTTTTTTAATTCATCAAAGCTGGATTACAACACATCAAATGATACTAGCATCTGATACTCTTTCATTTTCATTTTCAACTGGTGAGATTCAACACTTCGTCTATTGTGGGCAAAAATGGGGACCGAGAATTTCGAACCGATATCGACGGCGTTATCATCTTATTAATTATCTTTATCTAATTAATTATCTACCACCCTGTGTATAGTACGTCCACCGTGGACTGGTCACTTTTCACAGGAGAGTAATAATTCCCAGGACGCAATATTATAAGATTCCAAACATTAATTATAGGAGTAATCATCAAAAATTTAATTAATGAAGCACCGGGTATTACCCGGTGCTTCATTAATTAAAATTTTGCTGATGATAATTTGTATTACCTTGTAAACGCATGCGTGGACACCACTGCGCACGCGTGGATTACGCCCAGCCCACGGTTATTGTACTATACACACGTATTAATTCTATTTAAGAGTTGATACGTATTTTGAAAAACACCTATTATTCAATGTCAATAACTACCACAGAGCCTATCGCTGTGATAGTTTTTTCCTCCCAGTTGTTTCCGATTAGTAACGGTTCAAATGTTTACATCCATTGTTTTACGACTTTTGACGACTAATAAATAGTTAAAACAAGAGTGGAATCATTGCTTTAGTGCAGACAGTGTTAAAGCTATCCATCCACTCCGATTTTAACTGGTAATTAGTCGGAGTAGAACATTTGATTAAAGATGATAAATCAGTTGGATACTTCACGGGCTACCGTTCAGAGCTGAATTTATAGAGCAATGGTTGACCGATTTTGTAACTGTACAATTACGTACTGATCAAGTTTCCAATTTTGAAATTTTGTTCCCGGAGTCTGTCTACATATTCACGTGAATCCAAAATTTATCCAATCAAAACTTGCGACGTTGCGAAAACCACAAGCTTACAGTATTTCAGAATAGATATGTTTTAATAAATAATGTTGAAAAGCATAGAAGACAAATGATAATATTATATCTTCAAATTTGTAGAGACGCGGAGTTTGTAAGTATAATTTTCTGAGATTTTATTGTTGTTGTGTGATTTTAATTGTACAGGTCCAACGCGGTCCCCTCTTACTTTTCCGTACATAACTGTATTGTGCGTTGCGTTGTCCGCACACACAAGTTCTACCAAGTTTATGAAGCGTCGAAGCGTCAACTTATACAGGTTCAACATGTTAATCATTTCCACTCGTGCAGCACTATACCAAAATGAATTGTAGCGTCAGAAACCGGCATATGTATATAACTGTAGGTTTTATTTAGAAAATAGAAAGTGTGGATACCGTAAGTGAATATAATATTTGATACTACTCAGTAAACTAATCACTATGTCGTCAGAAGAAGGCTCTTCGCTCTCCTGTAGATCTGCTTTTTACGTTACAAAACATAGCACTATCACATTAGGCAGCATCCTGGCTCCTCGGTGGTTACAACATTGGCTACCGACAGGTTCACGGTTCAATCTCCGCAAGGGATAACTGCGTTGTGTCCTTGGGCAGGGCACTTAATCACGATTGCCCACGTGGGGCACAGTGACGTTGTTTACTAAACCGTTCTACACCTCGGTGGTGCGCTTGTCTTCAACCAATGCTAACCGTTGTTGTGTGGAGTTCGTACGCTGCGGACACTGGCAGTTGCTCGCCGCTGCTCGGTGGTTCTCTCCAGGTACTCCGGCTTCCTCCAACCGTAACACTATGCGACACTATCCTAAACCACATTAAATAAATAAGTATCATCGCATTAAGAAACACGTTAAGTTTTGGGACAGTCAATACACTCGGTAATACGGTAAAGCAAAGGTTTCTAAGTGTTCTGTGTTTTACAGTTTTGCGATAGACGTTGTGAAAGCTTTTCCTTACATCATATTGTGCGCAGCAGTAATCTTTTCTCTAAACTGTTAGAAAATATTTTCAATGCGTGGGCTCATGTCCATGTATTAGAACCACCACAAGGATTTGGATTAGTTTAGTTTAACCAGTTACCCAATATGAAAAGCAGACGACACATGCAAACAAAATTCTAGAATAGCTAATTTTTTTCATTTTTCCTCTCAAACACGTAGGTTATGAGCTCGTTCCAAAGAGGGGTCATAACCTATGAATTTGAGACTAAAAATTAAAATATGAAAACTAATTGGCGATTTTTGAGAATAGCGCTGGTCGGTTTTGGCAGTTACGTTGGGTGGTGGGTTAAACAAATGAATTGATACACTTTTACAACTACAAAAATGTTTAAAAAACATCGTCATTAATTGCCGGTTTTGGCCGTTACGTTGGGTAAAGGGTTAACCAGTATTTGTTTCCAACAATATGTAATGAGCACAAAGATACAGATGAGTTTGCACGGCGGGAACGGATTCAGCAACAATGATTTGGATTATGAAAGTATGAAAACAATAACACAATTTCAATGAGAGTATCATGCACATGGGTAGGTGGAATTCAACTCCTTTAGTAAACACTTTACAACACAACTTATATTTTTTTTTAATTTACTAGTGCTTCAAACTGGGGGCGCGGTGGCTCAGTTGGTAGAGGTGCAGGCTGCAAGCCGAGAGGTCCTCGGTTCGAACCCCACCTGCGGCAACCGCGTTGTGTCCTTGGGCAAGACACTTCACCCCCATTGCCCATGTGGGGGCACGGCGGTGACGTTGTGTACTAAGGTGTACTGCAGGTCGATGGTGCACCTGTCTTCAACCAATGCTAACCCTGCTTGCGTGAAGTTGGTATGTTGTGGAGCTGACAGTTGCTCGCCGTTGCTCGGTAGTTCTCTCCGGGTAATCCGGCTTCCTCCACCCGTAAAACTGTCACGGTCACGGTTAGCCATTGTGCACAAATATGTGACCTTAAACATCAATAAATAAATAAATAAATAGTGCTTCAAACTACTTACGTGTACGTGTACATCACAGCGACTTTAAAGAGTCCACAAGTAGCCAAAGTATATAAAAACCCATCAAATCATTCCATTAAACTTATTGCGTGTAAACCCTCCACACTTTAAATGTGTGCGATCAATTTCCAATTCGGCGTTTCACCGTGTCGAGGTTACAATACGTCGAATGTCAGTAACAATCCCTGTCAATATGCTCACAGCTACCCATTCATACAGACATATCTCAACTTATATCGATCGTTGTCATCTTCACTATTTGTTGTACAGTTTGTTCTCTGATTCGTCCCATCCTATTCGCACTAACAATAGAGGAAGTATCTCGACCGTCTCTATTGAATATGAAGTATCTGTATATTCCGCCGTATAATCTCAATAATCAAGTAAACACAAGGATATTTCCTTACGAGATTATAGGATAATTTCAACGACAAAGCACAAAGTTGCCGACGATTAAAACGTATCTTAATCTCACACCCATTAAAGATACAATAATGTTTGTGCCGAGGTTAAGCAGTTTCATGCGGGAATATTCCACTTTAATTGTCTCATCACACACTTAAACCTTTAAACGCTGGTGGCATCTTCCTGATAAGTTCAATGGAAGCAATCGGAAGAGTTCACATTTGTTATTTGGTGTAAACCACTCAATATTTTTAATGTGCAGCCCCAATTTGGAATGCATTTCCACTAGCCCAGCACTATTAACTCTTTTAGCGCGGAATTTCCCGAGAAACAGAAGTCTCAGGGCATAATATTTTTCAGGAATTTTACTAAAATACGGTTTATTAGACAAAAGAGTTATAATTCTTAAAAACGCTCAAGGGATCTGAAAGAACGTTTTTTCCAGAATTGGGTGATGATTTTTTTTATATATTTCATGTATATATTGCCGTACACTATAGTAGGATTTTGTGGGGTCAATCTTTACTGATTTCTGAATTTCTACAGTCAAAATAAAACAGTAGGATCTAAATTATTAGAGACAATATGATATAGTCCCTTTAAAGGGTAAAGGTGCCAACAGCAATACAAATGCGTTGCAGTTGGTACCTTTATGCTTTCCAGTGACAATATAGCTGTTCTTGCATAGAATAAAAATCGTGCACGAAACATGGGAATACATTTAAAACTAGAAGTCCTGTCATGAAATGCGTACAAATAGCACGTTGATATGCGCGTTAATGTACGCGTTATGGCCCAAATAAAGCTATCAAATTCTGTACATATGGCCTGTACACAAGCAATGTTTCAGCCAATGGACCTCCGGGTAACCCGGAGGTCCATTGGCAGAAACATTGCATGTGTTTGCTTTGAGTAACCAAGAGCACCTGCCGTGCTTTGGGTGCAATTCGATATTGCAATTGCGCGCAATTCCAATGCTCAATTAAGCCTAGATAAGAGCACTATTCGTGACAGGACTTCTAGTTTTAACTGTACGTTGATGTTTGATTGATAACACTTGGAGATGGACACACAGTTGTCTGAAATGCCGACCATAATTGCAAACCGCGGGTTGGCGTGCTGTCGACTTTAGCTGCCTATCGCGCCAAAAGAGTTAATGCTAACCTGTATGGAACTGGTGTCCACCGTAATTATTTCTCACAATAACGCGATCCATCCTAAGCACGTTTTAAGTACAATAACGTAAAATGGATAAAACTCCATTTAGTTACTTATTGAATGCTCTGACATTTAGGATACCATACATCTGAATCAAAAAATGTCTTTTGTCGAAATGATGTCCACATCCAATCTTTGCTGAGTTATTAGAAAACATCAGCGATAATTAAATCCTTCAACTCTTTATATTATCACAGATTATCTTTATCGATTTAATACACATTTCGTATGTGCTCTTTGAATCAAATAAAATGTTGCTCTCATTCGACGAACTCATTGCAATCATACGGCGAATAAATGAGTTTGACAACTTATGTTTATGTTCACAGCCGTTATCAATATATATCTTTCCTCCTACCCTTCGTTGCCTGAGTGCTAGAATGTTCTACGTCCCAATGGGACATAGAACATTCTAGCACTCAGGCGACGCCTTGGTTGAGTATTTTAATTGTTTTAAAACGACACGTGCCAACTGTGTATAGATTGTATACTGCCAGAAAACGGCCACTCCAAATGTATATGGGACTTGCAGTCAAAAGCTCCCTTTGGTCAATCATCTTTCAAAATGCCTACAGCCGATAACCGCTTCACGTTATATTAGCAAGGGTTCTAGCATTTATTAATACCACTCAATAGAGCGTCATCTTATATATTAAAAGATGTTTACTGACACGGTAAAACAGCGAATCGCCCAAAACGTCACGTGACGTGTAGGGTCGTGTGTTACGACCCGTAATGTAATAAATGCCCATAATGTAATACCTACCCATAATGTAATACAAAAACGACCCATAATGTAATACGAACCCATAATGTAATAAAAAACGACCCATAATGTAATAAATGTAATAACGTGTAATAAATGTTAGGTACCCATAATGTAATAAATTTTTTTAAAAATTAGATACAAATTACACTTTTCCAGGCCCGTAATGTAATAAAATTCTAAGTTTGATTTTTGTTTTTTCTCTTTACTCCAGCAGTGCGTTCGGCTACTTATGACACATCCTACGCCTTCATCAATGCTGCCAATGGCCCCTATGCCGTACACAGCCAACATGTGTGGGTGTGTTGGGATTATGATGGAGAGTATTCCAGGACCTGGGGCGGGTATACTCTGCTCTGAGTGGCAGGCATTATCCCTCTTCTATTTGTACCACCCGCGCAAACGTCTTCCTCAATAGCCTCTACTGCCCTGCCACAACCATATAGGTCTACCTTACCAGACATTCAGTAATTTTGATTCCAGGATGGTCATTTATAACTGCAATCATCATATTCGACCGGCTGTTCACTTGCACAAAAGCAATGTGGGTAGCAGGTTCCTACTGTTAATAAATGCAAGTAACTCTGGCCAAAGTTGCTGGGGCAAAGAGTGGAGTGGGTGCCGTGTGATTTGGGTGCACCAAGACTGGATAGTGGCGGGGGGGGGGGGTAGTGTGGGATACAAGGAAAAGATGGAACAGAAGCAAGACGTTGAGTCAAGCGGCGCAGAGGAATATCGGGAGGCGATATGGTAGGTGTACTGGTATTGGGATAGGGGATATCCTATAGCTCGATGGGATTTGGATTAGGCTACTTTCCACCAAATTAAGCGTACGTTCTATCCTCTGTCTCTCCAGTTTTCACGACCTGAACAAATTAGTCATTTCACTGTACTGTACTACTATAAGTTTATGTCACACCCACCGCACCTGGAAACCAATGAGCCCGATCCCAGGATGACACTTAATAACGACCACATCATATTCCCGATCCTGTGATAACATGTGTCAAGTAATATTATTAGTCCACCACACGGCCTTCCACTTAAACTACCTACAGTCATGGCAGTTCCTGGCGGTTGGCAGGGACTTCCTGCCAACCGCCTACTCTATCACATCGACTATTCGCGTGTTCATCTCCGCTATTGTGCCATCTTCTCCTAAGTTACACTCAAACAACATACATAGCTAGACACGAGGAGTAACATGGGCGTATCCGTTTGACCGGGTGTGTGACCTTGACCATCAAACCGGAAACCTTGAACCTGTGTATCGGCTCCTGCTGGGCGATTGTCCTGAAACTTGGTGTGTGGTTCGGGCGCCCAACAATTTCGCCACACCCGATGCCCGTCATGTGTGACCTTGATATCCAAACCGTTGACCTTGAACCTGTATCTCGGTTCATGCTGGGCTGATTTTCGTGAAACTTGGTATGTGGGAGTAGTTCAGGACGCTCAATATAAATAAATATATATATATATATATATATATATATATATATATATATATAGAGAGAGAGAGAGAGAGAGAGAGAGAGAGAGAGAGAGCCCCAAACTACCCCCACATACCAAGTTTCACGCAAATCGGCCCAACATGAGCCGAGATATAGGTTCAAGGTCAACGGTGTGAATATCAATCAAGGTCACACATGACGGGCATCGGGTGTGGCAAAATTGTTGTGCGCCCGAACCACACACCAAGTTTCATGAAAAGCTACGTATGTTGTTTGAGTGTAGCCTAGGAGAAGATGGCACAAAAGCGGGGATGAACACGCGAATAGTCGATGTGATAGAGTATGCGGTTGGCAGGAAGTTCCTGCCAACCGCCAGGAACTGTCAGGAAATGTAGGTGGTTTAAGTGGTAGTCCCCACAGCTCAGAAAATGCTGTGGAATGCTTTTCCAATCAACATAATCTCAAGAACCACCAAAACTACTCTCTATTATAGATCTGCATTCGTCCTGTGCATACTATGAGTGATGCCACACCACTGGTGAAATTTATTTGAGAATGCAATCCCCTGAGCTCAATACAAAGAGGCTGCTTTGTACAACCAAGTGATGTGCACATTAACTCGACTCAGTTGCTGGTCACAGCCACAGGTGAACATGACATACTCTTAACCAATCTTCTCGCAAAAGTGGCCTGCGTGGATGATAGCAATCTACAAGGCGTTTAACTTGCTTCGGTTCATATCAATTGAGGGTGTTCAATCTGTGGTGTGTTGAGGTTTTAGAAAAATAACACTGAGAGGAGTTGAAACCATTTCACTCAGGGCTGTCACTATTGAAACTGATACAATTTTTATTGAAAAGGTAAGGTCTTTCTTGCATGTGCGAAGTGCAAACTATTTGACTGGAAAGCATTTGATAATATTACTTGACACATGTGATCACAGGACCGGGAATATGATGTGGTCGTTATTAAGTGTGGTCCTGGGCTCGGGCTCATTGGTTTCAAGGTGCGGAGGGTGCGACGTGAACTTATAGTAGTACAGTACAGGGAAATTACTAATTTGTTTAGGTAGTGAAAATTGGAGAGACAGAGGATAGATTGTACGCTTAATTTGGAGCAAAGTAGCCTAATACAAATCCCATCGAGCTATAGGATATCCCCCATTCCAATGCCAGTACACTCACCATATCGCCTCCCGATATTCCTCTGCGCCGGTTGAATCAACGTCTTGCTTCTGTTCTATCTTTTCCTTGTATCCCACACTATACCCCCCCCCCCCCACTATCCGGTTATTGTGCACCCAAACCCCACTGCACCCCACTACACCCTCTGCCTCAGCAACTTTGGCCAGAATTGCTTGCACTTATTAACAGTATAGGAACCTGCTACCCGCATTGCTTTTATGCAAGTGAACAGCCGGTCGAATATGATGATTGCAGTTATAAATGACCATCCTGGAATCAAAATTATTGAATGTCTTGTAAGGTAGACCTATATGATTGTGGCAGGGTAGTAGAGGCTATCGAGGAAGTCGTTTGCGTGGGTGGTACAAATGGAAGAGGGATAATGCCTGTCACTCATAACAGAGTATACCCGCCCCAGGTCCCGGAATACTCTCTATCGTAATCCCAACACACCCACACATGTTGGCTGTGTACGGCATAGGGGCCATTGGCAGCATTGATGAAGGCGCAGGATGTGTCATAAGTAGCCGAACGCACTGCTGGAGTAAAGAGAAAAAACAAAAATCAAGCTTAGAATGTTATTACATTACGGGCCTGGAAAAGTGTAATTTGTATCTAATTTTTTAAAAATTTTATTACATTATGGGTACCTAACATTTATTACACGTTATTACATTTATTACATTATGGGTCGTTTTTTATTACATTATGGGTTCGTATTACATTATGGGTCGTTTTTGTATTACATTATGGGTAGGTATTACATTATGGGCATTTATTACATTACGGGTCGTAACAGTCGTGTGTGCTAATGGAATCTCGTTTCGTTAGCGTCCGCAGCCCTACAGGTCACATGACTCGACAGACTATCAGCAGTTTAAATAGTATACTTTTACTTTCTGCAAGAATTGTCATCACTAGTTACCTACCCGGCATAGTAAATCATTTAACGGACAAGTACAAATATATTCAACATGGTTCCCAGAGAGCCAGGGATAGCACGAAGTAACTTTACAAATGTAAGTAGTGGGTATAATGACAAGGTAAGCCGGAACGCGATCGGGAAGATGAAATGCGTGTACGTATTTCACCCGTGGAATCCATTCGCTCATCATTTCCGCGTAAACCAAACACTTCACTAGACCTTCATCTGATATCAAGTGTGTGTGTACCGCTTCCTTCAGTGCTTTTGAGGCAAGATAATTAAATTGTTTAATTAATCTTGATAAAAAATGTCGTCCTCTGTTCGTGTTAGGTGAAAAGTTAACGATTACAATGTTACTTCTTCATAAAAACTATTTAATAAAAACGATATTAGATGATATTAATCTAGATATAACAATTTTCTCGTCTGACACATGGCCATTATTAAGAAGGCAATTTATTGTGTATCCGCAGTTGTTCCTTTAAAACCCTTTCCTAAATATGTCTATGCAGGCAGTCGAACAATCAAATGTTATATACATTTGTTTCGTTTTATTTTTGTTGCCGTGCCGATTCTTTACTTATGATTGAGAACTCCAACATTCATTTTCACAAACTCACATGTCGTATGAAGTGTGTAGGAGATATACAGAACGTGATGTCTGTTTGAATCGGTGGGTGTTTTACATAACTCGTTGGAATGGCGTAGTCATATTTCGCTCGATCCTACAGCACTCGCGAAATATGGCTACCCCATTCCAACACGATATGTAAAACACCCACCCATTCAAACACACGTCGCGTTCTGTGTTTATTACACAACCCATGCATTAAAATTCATTTAAAAAAACAGATTTTAATTCCAAGGTTTGAACACAAAGGAGAAGAGTCCGTTTGTTTTGTTTGAAGCTGTATTGATCAAACAAAACGATAACAAATCAAAACAACCTTTTGGGAACCAGTCTAAATTACATTCATTATCTTTTCTATTGGGCGTATTTGTTGAAATCGGTATAGCTTTTTCTCTTCGGCATGAGTCCATTTACGCCTAACCATTTGGTGGCTATTACTGTTAGTGAAAATAGAAGTACAGATTTGGGCAGATTTGCAAAACAGCTGGGAGAAACTATTTTAAAAGAAGCTCGAAGCATGTCAAGATGTCCGAAGATTTACCGAAATAAAGTTGCCCAATTTAGATATAACGGGATCCGCAGACGGGGTGGCCACGGGATTGGGTTAATGTCGTGGTTGGAAATTATTGGGTTTTTTGTTATTATCTCATTTTAACAAATTTTTTGTAAACCGACTTTATTTTGCTTTGGACGTTTTCATTTTCACAGTTCGCGACAGATGATCGATAATTGTATAAGGATATTTGGAAACGTTTCGAAGCGCAACTAATGACTCGACGGGAAAGTAACGAGTATAAGCGGTGCTGGGAAAAAAGGTTCTGGCTTGTATATCACAAGTTGAATAGAGAAACATTTATGTCATAGCTGTGATTCCGTTATTAAATACCAGGGTTTAAAGTTTAATGGAATTATAAAAAGTGTGTGTATAAATAAGATGGTATCGAGACTACAATTTATTCTGTTTTATCTGAATCCAAAATCCTTACATAACCCTTTACCTAACATGAAAAACAGACGACACTTGCAAACAAAATTCATGAATAACTATTTTTTTTCTTAAAAGCATAGGTTATGACCCTTCATTGGAACGCGTTCGACGAGCTCGTTCCAACGAGGCATCATAACCAATGCTTTTGAGACAAAAAAAAAAAAAAATAATGAAAAATAACTGGCGATTATTGAGAATAGCGCTGGTCGGTTTCAGCCGTTACGTTGGGTAAAGTGTTAAAGAAAAGTCGGTAATCTTCAATGTATCATTGATTTGTGACAGACACAATGCGGAAAGGATTCCAGTCAACACACTATATTTGACATATGCTTTAGTGAACGTGTGGTCATAAAAGCAATAATAAAAGAGTCTAAAAGACAGAGTAACCCGTAACACACACCTCGTGTATTCCTGTTCTTACAATAATAATGGCAAAAATCCATTAGCACATTGCACTGGTCGATATTTAAGAGACACTGGCAAATTTTACGTCTTGACTTTTTCAGGAATGATTTACAGTCACGAATGCTACATTGGTCTACCTTACCAAGTTGTTTGTCACATATTACTAATAAATACCAAAATAAAGCTTTCTGTTCACGGTTAGATATATAGCTGAGACGAATGGATTCCATGACTTACTTACTTAATGTTTAGAAGGGGGATCTGAAATTGAGAAGGAGGAGTTCGTGGCGTATTTATCAAAATACTGTTTTGGGGCTAGGGATCTGCGAATTACAAATTTCTTTTCGAATCGAATCTCGAATCGAATCGTGTCTCTGATATCGACATCGAATCGAATCCCGAATCGAATCTTAAAAAACAAGTTATTTCATATTGCATCAAACGGAAGTTACGGAGCACTGTGATGACCCTTACGCGACGGAGTGAACACCTTAAACACCAATAACTAAATACTCTCTGTAGCACCGTCGCTGAAACAGCTAGGCCTATTGTCCATAGTTTTAGTTTTTGAAGGCCTAACTTGTTACTATTCACGTTCTTGAGAACGTGAATAGTAACTAGTTAAGCCTTCAAAAACCAAAACTATGGATAATGTTCTGGGCCAAATTCACACCTTACCTAACAATTAAACATTGTCAATTACTCAAATAAATAGGAATTGAGCCTACAGGAATGAATTTTCTAATGACAGTTTTATCCTATTTTTGTTGGAAATGTAACAAATTGAACTGGTTCCATCTCAGGGACAAGATTAACACCAGTTTTGGTTCTAAAGAGAACCTATATTTTTTGCAGTGTATCATTTTAGACATAAACCTCATAATATTGTAAGTGAGTTCATAATCTGGAAGAAAGCTCATAAAGCCTGAAAGGGCCAAAAAAAAACCTTCATAAGTCCCATATTATTGCCCGGACGGACGGATGGACGGACGGACGGACGGACGGGTGGACGGACGTTCTTACTATTTGGGTTTAGGGCTACGAAAAAAACATTTTATATGTCCACAACCTTATTTTAGCCAGACCCCCCCCCCCTTCCACCCTAGAACTTATATTCAACAGTAACCCCACCCCATCCACTCAAAAACAACACCTTAACCCTAACCCTACCCAACCCTGACCCTAAACCATAAAACCCTACCCTTGACCCTAACCCCCACCCCCTGGGACCTAACCCTCCACAACCTAAAGATCTACTCTGGGGCTACCCCTAACCCTAACCCAACCCAACCCCACCCCTGACCATAACCCCACCCTACCCAGACCAAAAGGATTAGGGGCTATTTTTTGGTTTAGGAGCTACTAAAACTAAACCCCCCACCCCTGAGCCCAACCCCCACCCCCTGGGTCCTAACTCCCTGCAACCTTAAGCCTTGCCCTGGGGCTACCCATAACCCTATCCCCACCCCTCTCCTAACCCTAATACTACCCGAATTTGGAGGTACCCCCTAAAAATAACAGCTCCTAAACAGGTTTAGTTGGCCCGGACAGACGGAATCCTTTTCTATATCCCCCGAAAACTTCGCTTTGGAGTGGGATAATTAAAAGTTTCATAGTCAGAGCACACGGGGAAACTCTATATGTTCAATATCCTAAAACAATAAATGGCTGTCCCTCATACGACGAAGTCAATTTTCTCACACACCAGTACTGATAACAAATATTTAACCCTTCTCACATGGCGAAACTACAAAACGCACCGCAAACTAGTGCTTTCATTCCAATGCAACCTGCTCAATCCCTGACAGCTTCGAAGTTTGCCCTTTTGTTCTTAAACACCTTTTTATGTGAACGGATAAAAGACAATTATAACTCAGAATACCTTTCGAGGATACCTTTATAGGATACTTGTAACGTGTAGACATTACAGGTCGCACATAGGCACATGCTGAATGTGCCGATATGTGCTTATGTGAAAATGCACAATGTGACACAATGTGCACTTGTACATAGGCACATACGGGTATATGAGGATACCTATGACCTGGTATTTCATTAATTGGTGATACCTTTCGAGGATACGTTTTATAGGATACTTGTAATGTGTAGACATTACTGGTCGCACATAGGCACATGCTGGATGTGCCGATATGTGCTTATGTGAAAATACACAATGTGACACACTATGCACTAGCACATACGACCAAAAAGGGATTTTGTAGCCACAGACATATCCTAAAAAGGGATTCTATAGGGATTCCGAAATGGGATTCCATGAGTGGGATACTTATTCGACTCCAGAAAATGGGAATATAAATGGTGAATATAAAAAGGTTCACATGTAACCTTATATGTACAAATATTAGATGTCACGTGACTTTCCCGCGTTCTGATTGGTTGAACAGAAGCACCCTATTTTCCTATAGTTCGTCAGCGAAATCGCACAGACCTACTATCATTTTTGAAAAAAGAATAGTGCACGGTAATAGTGCACGGTTATAAATAGTAACATACGAATTCGCTTAGAAAATTCCATTGAAGCGTAAATACTTTACAAGACATCTCGTCCCATATACATTATTACATTTAGTTTGGAGAAATAAAAATATGTGTATCGAAAGTGATGTTTGTAGTAGTGTTGGGGGCGGGGAGGGGGTTAATGGAATAATGGTGTTGTGTTTCTTGGGGTTTTGGTTCTCTACCTCTCTATCCCAGAACTATGAGTGGCAGAATTAACTTAGTTTACCTGTTTAAACCCTGAACCATTTTCTTTTCTCTTTGTGAATAAGAATATTATCTTGCATATATGACCGATGAAGAATCCCCCCTCCCCCCCCCCCCCCCACACACACACACATCTAATATAATTAATATAGCATGACTTTTCGTTGACTACGCCAAAATAAAAAAATAGTGGTCCTCGAGGAGAGAATAGTCCCTCCGCTACGCGGAGGGACTATTCTCTCCTCGAGGACCACTATTTTGGCATAGTCAACTCAAAGCCATGCTATATTTATTAAATATGATGATGAATAGGAGCGATCCTTAGCAACGTGAGTAGTATATTTATTGACAGTGTCTTGCATGATATATTTTTATTGATATGAATGATCGATACTGCTCTTCCCTTCAACAATATGTTTCGTCATGTGGCGATAAATACATAGAGGACATCGAGTGTTTTTGAGTGGATACCGAAAATTATCTCATGAATGACCGATACAAATGTTTAGTTTTCGCGAACGATTGCGGAGCGAAAATGACCATTTGTCTCGGTTACAAGTGAGATAATTTTCGGAATCCACTCAAAAACACTAGATGTTCTTTTTCGTATACGCTTTTTATAAGAATCTGATAATTCCACTCGTTTCAGCCTTGAATTGATGCACGAAAGTAAACAGCGCATTGAATCATTGAAACGCGATTTGATTGAACGGATAGCGTCTTGCATTCTGATTCAGATGGTGGGTGAAAGGACGTAAGAAACCAAAAACTTATATTACAGACTCCCAGGCCATGTTTGTACCAGCGGGATTCATGTATCAATTCAAGGTGGTTTACTTTTCCTTATACGTTTTTCGATTGATACTCGGAACAGATAGCGTCTTGCAATCTCATTCAGCTGGCGGGTTTCTTATCCAAACATAGCCCGAAAGTCCATAATATAAGTTTTTGGTTTGGTACGTCCTTTGAAAGGACGTACCAAACCAAAAACCTATATTACGCACTTTCAGGCCATGTTTGGGCAAGTGGGTTTCATACACCAATTCAAGGTGAATACATGTTGAATTATTGCTGGAAATGTTCGGTATCCAGTCAAAAACACTAGATTTACCTTTCATTATACATTTTTAGAACAAATTGATTATTTTCAGTGATAATTTGACTCGTATTCACCTTGAAGAGATGCTTTAAATGCCGCCATTTTGATAGATATCGTGAAAGTGAAAATTCCTATATCTTCCCAGTGGGGGATACGATTTCTATCTTTCCGCAATTTCTTCAATAATCTATCGTTTAGCGTATAATACAGTTAAAACTAGAAGTCCTGTCATGGACTGTGCGCTTATCTAGGCTTAATTGCTCGTAGAAATTGCGCGTAATTGCCATGTCGAATGGCATCCAACGCACGGCAGGTTCTCCTGGTTACTCATAGCAAGCACAGGCAATGTTTCAGCCAATGGACCTCCGGGTTACCCGAAGGTTCATTGGCTGAAACATTGCCTGTGCACAGGCCATATGCACAGAATTTGATAGCCTTACCATGGTCCTAACGCGTAGATTAACGCGCAAATCGACGTGCTATTTGTGCGCATTTCATGACAGGACTTCTAGTTTTAACTGTATAATATCTTAGTATCTTAGTGCATTACGATGTTACAAATGTATTCGATTTTCATAACATATTTTACATTTTAACTGATGAATCGACCGCATTCGTTTGCGTAAAATACAGATTGAGCAGTTGAAACAATTCAACAACATCATATCCCGTGACCCCTCCCCATTTGAACAAGCTCCTCGAGCTCGTCCCAATGAGGGATCGCATGAAATGGTTTTATTGAAACTTTTTGAAAAGTGTGAAAAAGTAAAATAACATATTGTGATATCGTCTACATTTGGAAAGGATTAAGGAACGATGTGATTTCTGTCTTGTTTTTCCATAGTTTTGAGCTGTCATTCTATTTTTACTGAAGCTTGCGCGTATAGATAACGGCATCTACTACTCTGTTCTACCTGCTAAACGAACAGTGATGTCACAGAAGTGGAGCGCTGTGGATACAGCATTTGGCTTCAAACCGAAGGGTCAACACTAGGAGTAACTACGTTGTGTCCTTTGGCAAGTCACTTAAACCCGATTGCCCACGGGAGGGGAGGGACACGGTAGCGCTGTGCCCTACGGCGTACTGCACGTTGACAGTGCACTACTCTTCAACCAGTGCTAACCCTGCTTGTGTGGAGTTAGTATGTTGGGGAGTTTGATAGTTCCTCGCCGTTGCTCGGTGGTTCTCCCCGGGTACTTCGACTTCTTCCACCCGTAAAACTGTCAGACACGAGGTGAACTTGGCTGTCGAAAGTGTCATTAATTAATCCACAATATAAAAAAAATGTCTCATACCAGAATTCTATACTCATGGAAAACCAAAAACATGATGTGTAATTCGTTAGCCCACTAACGCAACATGTCGACACGAACAATTTTTTTCACAAATATGTAAACGTGTCCATTTATTTCCTTCCGACCATTGCTCATGTGTTTTCATTGCAACAATCAGGGCGCCGGAAGCACTTCCTGGCAGGGGGCAGATCCCGCGAAAGGAGCATTTACTTGCACTATAGCCCCCGCCATAACATGCCGAAGCAAGCATGTCTTGAAGAGCGAAGGCCCTGGATGAGGGAGGTTGAGAGGAGGTTCCCCCTCCGGAGTGGGGCACCTCCTCCCAAGCTCCCCCAACTGCTAGATTGAATTTGGAAAACTCCCAGGACGGATTTGGGTGCGTTTTTTAGCTTTCTGCCAGAATAAATTGTTGAAAGAAATTGAGTGACGAACCTGGGAAGGGAATTGTCTGCTAACCCCTCCCCCAGTTGGGACGCAGAGTGCCACTCCCACCCCTGCTTCCTTGCTTCCGGCGTACTTGGCAAAAATCGTCTCGGTATCGTTTCCAAGATACAGACACGGTTGTCATTAAAGTGGACTTCGTCGCGGTTGAGACGAAACATTCCTTTATTCTGTCCATGGTACTATAGAATGCCCCCTCCCCCCGGTCGGAAATCAAAAAAAGGAAATTCGAAAACATTTTGTCTAAGGTGCCATTTTCGTTTGTTTTTTTCTTGAGTGTAGGTCTTGAATTTGCAATGTTTTATGTATGAAAACCTCGATGATTGTGTAGAGCTGTAAGTTAACCGAAACCGAACCGAGGTTTTTAGGTTTTTTTAAAAAACCGAAAAGGAAACCGTCGACATCCCGTAATCTAAGGTTTTTCGTTTTTTATTAAATACTCTTGCTGGAGAAATTCACAGAATGTAACCATCCCAGAGTAGTGAGAATACCCAGACACTGCCAATGGCAGTGTCTGGGTACTCTCACTACTCTGGGAAGGCTATATTCTGTGAATTTCCGACATTTCAGTTTAGTTGTGTTTGCAGCTTTCCCCAAGTTGCGTGTAGGTGTCAGACCTCGAAAAATGGCCAAGCACAATAAAAGTTCGGTATATTTAGGTAATTATTATATTGGCCTTCCTGATTCTTCATGTATTATAGCTTATTTCGGGCATTCATTGAGTTTCACTCAATTTCACTGCCATTCAGTTTTGACTCCAGACATAAGAATGAGTTATATTGAATTTTACTTGGCCTCACGAACAAACCGAAAACCAAAAACCGAACCAAACCGAGGTTTTACTCCACCTGAAAAACCAAAACCGAAACCGAACAAGAAATTTAAAAACCTACCGCTCTACGACTGTGTTGAAGTATGTCATGATCCAATCGCGATCGAAACTAAAATAAGTAACCATTTTGTGATTGCACATTATTATGTTATGATTTCAAAGCAAACACATGAAACAAAATAACAAAATATTTTAACTGGGGTATGTTGGTGTGAAGCGTTGAGAATATTTAGCGAATATACGTTAGACAAAGAAGTATAAAATGAAGAAACAAAATAAATAAAGTTTTAACCCTTCCTTACCAAAAATAAAAAGAACAAAAACATATGCATATATTCTAATATAATATTAGAACGTTTCTTTTCATGTTCTATCGGTCGATAGTACCTGAGTTTGTGTGATTTCTAAAAACCTGAAGCTGCTTCAGGTTTTATTTCAGAAATCACACAAACTCAGGTACTATCGACCGATAGAACATGAAAAGAAACGTTCTAATTATTTTATTTTGCCGAACAAAAGTATGTTCATTGTTATAATGTTAAGCGTTAACTGCAGCATGCCATCAATCTTGTAACAACAATGTAGTCGAATCCAAAAACGTAACGTCATTTCGAACGAATGATGTCTCTTCGAAAATGACTTGTCACAAGTGCCGTCGCTTTGGGAGTTTCTATATCAACAAATGCCAGTGTTTACAGCTGTTCATGTTATAATTCATTGTTAATGCTTGTGTGATAAGTGGTATAAATTAATGGAATATAAATTCATGTTTCTCGGACGACGGCAGTTGATAGAATTAAGCGGAGTGAAACAATTTATTTTGAACTTGAGGCGGAGGTTCAGTGAGGACGGGGATTACTAAACTTGTGGAAATATAATTGATTGAGGTCATAACTCATATTCAGGATTCACTGAGGTGGTGAACAACACGTGAGTTTTTAATATTTCTGATTCTTTTGAATTCATTGTTTGCAGTTAAAATTGAAAACACACCCACTGAAGATGCCCATTTGTTGGTAAGTTTGTGTCTACCGGTGACGAAAAAAGTTAAACGAACACGGAGTCAGCGTTTGGTGTTGAGAAATTCCAATCGTCGCTGATCAATGGAAGTGGAGCTTACATTTTCTTCGTTCTCTTGTCTCCAGGGCAAAACGTTCCGATAGTACCCGTGTTTTGCCCCAAAACTCCAGTACTATGACTTTTAGAAGGTGTCAAATTAACCAATCACGGCAGATGTTACAAAGGTGAGGCATAATAAAATCAGATAGCTGTGAGATGTATTATATGGAAGTCTAGCTTGTTTTATTCAGATAATTCTCAAGTTATCTATATAATTAAAGTTTCTGAACAAAGTTGTAAAACATGAAAAAAACTCATTGTTCCTGTAATATTTCAGGTTTTATTTCAGAAATCACACAAACTCAGGTACTATCGACCGATAGAACATGAAAAGAAAACGTTCTAATTATTTTATTATGCCGAACAAAAAATAACTTTCATTGTTAAGTGTTAACTTTAACATGTCATCAATCTTGTAATAACAATGTAGTCAAATCCAAAAACATGACGTCATTTCGAACGAATGACGTCTCTTCGAAAATGACTTGTCACAAGTGCCGTCGCTTTGGGAGTTTCTATTTCACCAAATGCCAGTGTTTACAACTGCATCATGATGTTCATGTTATAATTCATTGTTAATGCTTGTGTAATATTTCTAATACTTTTGAATTCATTGTTTGCAGTTAAAATTGAAAACACACCCACTGAAGATGATATATTTGTTGGTAAGTTTGTGTCTTTCGGTGACGAAAAAAGGTAAACGGACACGGCGACAGCGTTTGGTGTTGAGAAATTCCAATCAGGGCGTGCGTAATCGACGCTGATCAATGAAAGTGGAGCTTACATTTTCTTTGTTTTCTTGTCTCCAGGGAAGAACGTTCCGATAGTACCCGTGTTTTGCCCCAAAACTCCAGTACTATGACTTTTAGAAGGTGTCAAATTAACCAATCACGGCTGATGTTACAAACGTGAGGCACAATAAAGCATTTTATCAATTTTAGACGACCTGGATTTCATGAATTTGTTTCCAGATATTATTCTTCCAATCTATAGCAATTGGTCTAATGGAAATGCTTTCAAAAGAACGTATCTTTTAACAGTTGTGCCGGTGTTTAACAATTTTAACGCGCGTAATTCTCAACCAGTTAGTTATTCCAGAACACAGACCCATTCAACATAACACACTCTTCTGCAAACGGAAGAGTTTGTTGTGGAGTTAGAAAAAACACATCAGTATCATGTTGTAGGAGTCATCCAAAAGAGTAATCAGCAGTGGTTAACCCATCAGTAGCTTCATGCTGACACGGAGAACAGGACAAACAACAGTTTGATTCTGTTTTATCCATCAATGCAAAACTTCCTGTAATCCGTGGTATTGACAAGGGTGTCTTCCCATTTCATCAATTCCCATTTCATCAACTGCCTCTAAAATTATATTTTCCCATTTTATCAATTCCCACTTCATCAACATAATAAGTAGGGAAAAGTAACATATAACATTTAAATATCTATCAGAATGTAACATTTAAAGCACAATACTCTAGTAACATACTCACTGTTACTTCAGAATGCCTGTTGGCATTCTAAACTAATTTGTTACTCAAAAGAGACAAATTATTTGAGAATAGTCAAAAAAACAAAAAACAAACAACATTCAAAAACACTAGTAAATAAAAAAAAAATCATTTAATGTGTCAAATATATATTTCTTAATATAATGTATTTCTGTTTAATTTCTGTTTAATTTAATATGTTTTATAATTGGTAAAAAAATGCATTTACATAATATTAAAACACTTTCATTCTGTTGATGAAGTGGGAATTGATGAAATGGGAAAATATAATTTTAGAGGCAGTTGATGAAATGGGAATTAATGAAATGACGTAACTCTGTATGGGGATCAACGCTAGGTACACGACTAATTCGAAGCAGTGGACGTAATACATTTTTAAACATATTTACATTTCTCCTTCTGGGGTTTAATTGCTGGGATATTCGAGGCAGAAAAATACGCTCGCACGCCACCCAACTAATGCTGTAAGAAATTCGACGTTGTTATGGTCTGGAGTCAGTCTACTCATTAAATACTCCATCGCCTATGCTTAAATTCAATCGGCTAGAATATTTCCTACGGGTCGCTTTTCTTACCAGCAGAAATATGCCATCCGATCAGGCATGTCAAAGTACCGCGGGTACCAGCATAAGAGGTACCGAGACAGGACAGAGTCTGCCCCGCCAAAACAGGCACTGGTACCGGGACAAATCAACATTTGGGTAACATATCACAATCAGATGGAGAAATTCCAATTTAAACAGCTTCAGTCCCTAAGATCGCTAAGGCAAACATAACATCGTACCAACTATTCTGCGGCGACATCAAAGTAATCATAAAGCACGAATATCGTGATTTTTGATTACTTTGATGTCGCCACTGAACAGTTTCGGTGAAATAGCCGATGCGGGCACTGCTATTGTCTTTGATGCCTCGTCTGAAAAGTCAAAATGGTCGGCCTTATCGAGGTCGTGGAGAAGACGGAACATGCACTTCTCGATTGCTTTGATATGTTCATACACAAATATGTTGAAAGGTCGTTGTGCAAGACTGCTGCACACCATTATCAGCCCGTTACCCTTGCTCAATTAGGTATTGCCCCATAAAATAATTTTGTTCCGGTACTGGCGGGACAACGCCTCAGTACCGGTACTGGTTGGAGGATGAGGGAGCCGACGGTACCGGTACAGGTTCCGGTTGACATGTCTGTAACTGATTGAATCTGAAAAAATCTATTAGCATTCATTTTGTTTGAATCAGCGCAAGAAATGTTTTTCAATCAAGATATATGTATGACTTGACTGAATCTTTGATGATATAACGACAAGATATAAGTATGACTTGACTGAATCTTTGATGATATAACGACAAGATATATGTATGACGTGGTTGAATCTTTGATGATATAACGACAAGATATATGTATGACTTGACTGAATCTTTGATGATATAACGACAAGATATATGTATGACTTGACTGAATCTTTGATGATATAACGACAAGATATATGTATGACTTGACTGAATCTTTGATGATATAACGACAAGATATATGTATGACTTGACTGAATCTTTGATGATATAACGACAAGATATATGTATGACTTGACTGAATCTTTGATGATATAACGACAAGATATATGTATGACTTGGTTGAATCTTTGATGATATAACGACAAGTGCGATCAACAATCCTCCACTCAACTCCAAAGATTGTAGGCGCGTTTTACTTAACGTGAACCAGTATATAATACAGAAAAGGTCAGGAAGAGTGTACATACATGCAATTATCTGATTCAACTTTGATTCCTGGACGAGCGACAATTGCGGAAAATTACCACAGAGAGCAAGTGCCACCTTATTATTCAAGTGGCTGGGCAAGTTAGATATGTACATCTATGCAGGGGCATCGGAAGCACATCAGGAGAAGAGGAGGGGCAGACCCCGGGAAAGGGCATTTACAAGCACTAGCAGCCCAGCCAGGTATGCTGAAGAATATATGTCTAAAAGAACGAATGTCCGAGATAGGGGAGCTTGAAAGGAGGTATTCCCTCCCATCGTGATAGGGACACGTCCACCAAAACTCCTCAAACTGCCTGTTTGATGTTTTTTGAAAGCTCCCAGAAAGGATTTGGGTAAGTTAGCTTTACTTCGAGGATAAATCATTGAAAATAATTAATGACGAACCCGAGAAAGAGATTGTCTCTACCTCCATGCCCCCGTACTTCCGGTGTCTCGGAATTTATGAAGCGAGAGTAAACATTCTTGTTACAATTAGGTTTAAAATGTATTTACAAACAATTATGCGAAAGTTAACTGCGAAACTATCTTCCAAATATCTGATGCATAACGGGATTTTCGACAACAATTACCTGATCCAATTGATCTGAGCTGACTAAGTCATTACAGACGGCATCTGTTGCTTCAAAGGAGATATTTTTTTGTAAAATATGATTTAAAATTGTAATTTAAAATTTTGAAAAGCTAATGTATTTATCGTAGTGCGTCGATGAAATGTCGGATTAGACACGTTTGGAATACGTGTATGGCATTCGTTAATTAGTTGCAAACGATATTAAATAACAGTTGTGATGAATTCGTGACAGAATCGATCAAAAAGTTTATCAACTCTTCTTTTTATCAACATAAATGCTTTTATGCGTGGCGCACAAACCACTTCAACACGCCCAAAGAATGAAAGAAAATCTGTTTTGAAAGATAATTGTCACAGCACTTCCCGTTGATATTAAAACCTAGTGTTTCACGATTTTCGTATTTCTTCAATTTAAAACATTTTAAAGAAAATGGGGTTTCGTGTGGAATTGGATTCTAAAGGCGAACTTATTTATCATGCAAATTCTCAGGTCTCCCAAGAATTTGGTCATTGGCACATCGTCAAGCCTGGCTTGAACTATACACTTGGAACTCAGTTAAGCACCCCCTGAAATGTTTCATGATAGTGAAGTTGCTGTTACTGATTATTTTTTTTAATGATTGCTATGTCTTCAAGTACATGTAATCTAGTGAAACATGATGTATCTGGTTGATAGCGTTCCCCAAACACATCCCCTCGTCCACGCGAAGCATACTTCCCACTAACGTCCCAAAAAAAACTGTGCAGTATCTGGGTATAAGGCAAGAAAATATGTCACCTATTTTATCAATAATTGTTGACATGGCAAGGAGGAGACTGTCAGGGGCACTAAGATGGCAAATCATTGACACGCATGTAACAGGCATTTCATTCAAAGCTATTGGAAGGTAACTTGGCTACAGTCATTCTGTCATCAGCAGACTTGACCGAACACATCAACAAACCAACGATGTTAAGGACAAACCAAATCCTGGAGAACTCCAAAAGACCTCTCCCCAGGAAGATCGGAGTTAGACGGGAACCCTTTGCTTCAAATGAGGATTTGAAACGTCTTTGGCTCCCCAGCAGGCGTTGTGCAACAGAACTGTCCGAACCCGTTTTAAAGCACCGGCTATAAGGTCCAGAAGGGTAATCAAGCGTCCCGCTCTGTCCGATCAGCATCAGCGACGACGTTTGGGGTGGACATTGTAATCTCAGGACGTGGAGGAGAGTCCGTTGGTCAGACGAGAGTAGGTTCCCGATTCACGTCGCAGATGATGAGTGTGTAGGCATAGAAATACTTCTTACGTGCTCAGGAACATCAGACCTATTGTTCCGAATAGTGGAGGGACAGTAATGATCTGGGGATGCCTCTCTCATGATTGTGAACTTGATATGGTGGCTGTACGTAAGAATCTCAATGATCATCAGTACACCCTGGACATTCTGAAACCGTTTGTCGTGCCTAATTTTGACAACCCCCCGCTGGCAACTCGCCCGGTATTCATGGACGACAATGCAAGGTCACATCGTTCCCATGGTGTCAGACCATCCTTTCAGAACAACACTACCTTGACCTGCAATAATCCCCGATTTGAATCCCTTAGAACACATTTGGGACTTTTTTTTGGACGCTGTGTGCAAGCAAGGGATCCTCCTGTTCGGAATTTGGTCGATTTGGAACCTGCATTGCACGAGGAGAGGCAATAATTACCTCTGGGCCGAATCAGAAGGCTCACTGGTAGCATTAGGAAGAGAGTTCAGCCTGTCATCCGGGCACGTGGTTGATACACTCGCTACTGACGTCAGACACTGCTATTGTGTTCAAGAGATCACAAGTTACGATTTTTGTTAGTAATTATCGACATGTTTCCACATGAGCTGTTCCAGCACCATACTTATCGAGAGAACATTTTTCCATATTTCAAAACATTAGTGACAGATATGAGTAATTAGCGCCATTTTTAAATACTGCATATTTTCATCACTGTGTCGTCTTTGATTTGTGAATAGACAAACAATCACTTTCGGCCATCTGAAAGATAGAATGAAATTAATAAAAAAAATACCTGGGTGTGCTTAATTAAGTTCCAGGTGTATATGTCCAGGAATTACAATTGTAGCGAAAGGTTATTTTCAGATAACTATAACCATTATAGTACGTGTGTATGTGTCAAAAAAACAGTATTTGTAATAATATTATGAAATGTAACTTTGTTAACTTCTCACCTTAGGGAGCATGGTGGCTCAGTGGTTAAGGCATTGGACTTGAACCGAAAGGTCCACCGTTCGATCCCCACGAGGAGTAACTGCGTTGTGTCCTTGGTCAAGGCATGTAATGCCGATTGCTGAACAGGGGGAACTGTGAAGCACTGTACTTAGGCGTACAGCACGTCAATGGTGCATTTGCCCTCAAACATGCTACTCCTGCTATGTGTGGAGTTCGTATATTGGAGAGTTTGATAGGTGTTCATCGCCGCTTAGTGGTTCTCTCCGGGTTCCTCTGTCCGTAAAATTGTCCAACACGAGGTGACTCCGAGTGTCAAATGTGTCGTTAAACCCAAATAAATAAATAATAATGAAATAAATACCTCTCAGGGTCTAGGACATAGGTTGTGTTCCTTTTGTGAAAAAAGCATATTCACGCGTATGTGGATTACTAATGTTTTTAAAATATAAATTTAAAACGGATTTATTCGCATAAAATTATATCTAATGCGATTGTGTTGGACGCCTATATGTTTTAGCGCCTATATACAGTTAAAACTAGAAGTCCTGTCATGAATTGCGCGCTTATCTTGACACAATTTCGCACAGAATTGCGCGCAATTTTCCTATTGAAAATACCCAAATTTCCACAAAGTCTTGCCATTACTCACAGCAAACACAAGCAATGTTTCAGCCAATGGACCTCCGGGTTAAACCCGGAGGTCCATTGGATGAACCATTGCTTGTTCATAGGTTGCGTAGAGAATGTGATAGCCTTTCCATATGATCTAACGCGCCGATAAACGCGCTAAATGGCGAGGTGTTTGCGCGCAATTGATGACAGGACTTCTAGTTTTAACTGTACACCCGCTGCGTTTGGAGGCAGAGAGGAAGGTCGGGAGATGGGTTAAAACAAATCGATTAATTATTTAGAATAGTGATGGAGGTAGAGAGAGAGAGAGAGAAAGTAGGGGTGGAAGGAACCGATATCACTCTACTCGCATGACGTTTGTTCACATCGCTCGGATCTGTGCTTTTATCTAACAATCGTATAGATTTTGGCCTGAAAACCACGAGAAACGGTACGTATCACATAATGTTTTCCGATTCCGTATCATATAGACGACTCATTCTGATTCCGTATCATTTTGACGACTCGTTTCCGGTAGCGCTATGGGATACCATAACAGGCGCATGGATACATTCTATGTGCGTTTCAGTGAATGACCGAACATTATGTCCCGAAGATGTTTAAAAATAATTTAACCCTTTACCTAACATGAAAAGCAGACGACACTTGCAAAAAAAAAATTCTTGAATAACTAATTTTTTCACTTTTTGTCTCAAAGATATAGGTTATGACACCTCATTGGAACGAGCTCTACGAGCTCGTTCCAACGAGGGGTCATAACTTATGTTTTTGAGAAAAAATATGAAAAAAATGATGAAAATTAATTGGCGATTTTTTTAGAATAGCGTTGGCCGGTTTTGGCCGTTACGTTGGGTAAAACGTTAAGATTTAATCTGTTTATGTGACAGAATTGTTAGATAAATGAATTATCATGATAATGTGCGTGTCCTGTGATTTGTGTCAGATTCTCGGTGGTGTCCAAAAATGGGATCACAACTCGCCGGCAAAGTCGGCTGGTTGAGATCCCATTCTGGACACCACCGAGAATCTGATACAAATCACAGAACATGCACATTATCATGATAATCTCCATGTATCATTATTTATTTTATTATCTATATGCAATGTTACTCCATGTAACGAGAAAAAGGTTGAAAAACAAACTAAATTGAATTGCACGCCGCTGATATCCGTACAAATGGATCGCAACTTGTTCTGTCTGACCCACTGATTTCTACACAGCTAGATTTGCACTTTGATCATGCATAGAACAGTGTCACCTTCAGGCAATTCAAGAGAAGGTGGGGGAAAAATCTCGAAAGTGGTAAATTTTCGGACGCCTGCGAGTCGTCGATCGTTTTTCACCCTTTTATCCAACGTAACCGCCAAAACCGGCCAGCACTATTCCTAAAAATTATCATTCAATTTTCGTTATTTTTTTCATTTTTCGTCTCAAAACCATCGTTTGTGACCCCTCATTGAACGAACTCGTTCAACTCCTTCCAGTGATGGGGTCATAACCTATGTTTTTGAGACAAAAAATGAAAAAAATAATGAAAATTAATTGGCGATTTTTGAGAATAGCGCTGGCCGGTTTTGGCGTTACGTTAGGCAAAGGGTTAAGTAATATTATTATCGTTAATAATAAAAAAGTAATAACAGAGTAATCGTTTGACTGGACTGGTTACGTGAAATAATTCATTCGAGCCGAAGGACTATTTTGTATTCGCGCACTCGTGTTTGTACAACGTCCCTCACCTCTCATGAATTATTTCACGTAACTAGTCCAGACAAATGATTACTCTCTTTATATTGGCTATTCTTAACAAGAAACAAGAGCCGACATTCGAAAGTTGATACCGTGCCATTAGTTTTCGTGTTTGGCTTTCGTTTGATGTTTGATGGTGCGGCAGCTTTCGTGCCATCAAACATGACCGGTGGGAGGAGTTTTACCTGTTGATTGATTTGAAAACATCGTGAGTTGAGCAGCTTGAGTGGCAATGTTTTCCTCCGACGTTCCACTAAAACAGAGATCAGTGGTTCTCCACACCATTCAGGATGGCGTCAAGTAACTCAAGGCTCGTAACTCTGACTTTTGATTACGTTAAACCTGTTATGCTCTGACGATGGTGTTTACTAACATCTTGTACGGGGATTAGCGTATCAATACAATATTAACCCTCGATCTTTGTTAATAATAACTAAAACATGCTGTGAATATTCAGTTTGCATTTACGTTAAAAATCTGCACCTCCTCCTTTTTTCTCGAACATCAAAGAATATTCTCTAAAAAGCAAATGGCGATAACACCACGGCGGAATACTGTCGGGAAAGTACGTGTTTTCCGCAAGTAGTGTCTATTATAGAAATACATGTATGTACCCTCTCTCTAAACACACACACTTGGGCACCTCCCGGTTTGTGAATAACGAACCATCTTCACAGAGATACGTGCTATTCGCATTTATACAAGACTCAGAATTACAGTGCAGTAGCCGTGGACTGGTCATACTACACGCCTGGGCAGTGACGCCACGCATGCCTTTACCTGGTAATAAAAATCATCATCAGCAAAATTTTAATTAATAAAGCACCGGGTTGTACCCGGTGCTTTATTAATTAAATTGTTGATCATCGTTTCTATAATTAGTGTTTTGAATCTAATATTATTGCGACCGTGGAACACGACGGCTGCACTGTATGTTTACGGTGAAGATCGTTCTCAGATTTACAAAATAATCGATAATCTATAAATCTGATTGAATTTATAATTATCAAATTGATAAACGAAACTTGAAAGGAAGAAGGAAATGATTGAATGCATAATTATACTAATGCTCGAAGGATTGTGTACGTGATTAGCGGGGGTCGATACTAAATGTATATAGTAGCTTACAGTTTACACGCAATGGTGCCGTTTGCACTAAAACAAATTCGCGTGGCTACAAAAATCAAACATTTGGCACCAATCATATACTTTTGATTCTTATCAAAACTTTGGTGCCGTTTGCACTAAAACAAATTCGCGTGGCTACAAAAGTCAAACATTTGGCACCAAACATATACTTTTGATTCTTATCAAAACTTTCTTTGTTCCTAATCTTTTTTATCTCGCTTACTCTTTTTTTATAATCCTTCGGGAAGATTATGAAATTATAAATCGTTTGCTATCTGTATATTATATATATAGTATATATATATATATATATAGTTATAGTGAATAAACAGTGAGTAAATAATAATCATGAAATTATTTTATAGACGTTAATAATTGTTTTATTACTATAGCGTTATTATCATATTACTGAGAATGAGGTTTTGAATCGTCGTAGTTTTTAGGAATTGTTCAAACATACTCAAGAACAGTTACATTAGTTTGATTAATACAATCATCGTCAGTGTTATATAAATGTCCGAACCAACCATTGTGGTCTACTGGTGACTTGAACGACGATTAACCCTTTAACCAACGTAACGGCCAAAACCGGCCAGCGCTATTTACAAAAGTCACCAATTAATTTTCTTTACATTTTTAATTTTTGTCTCAAAAACATAGGTTATGACCCCTCTTTGGAACGAGCTTGACGAGCTCGTTCCAAAGAGGGGTCATAACCTATGTTTTTGAGACACAATATGTAAAAATAGTTGTTCAAGAATTTTCTTTGCAAGTGTCGTCCGCTTTTCCTGTTAGGTAAAGGGTTAAGGGTTCAATCCCGAAAATGTTCAAAAGATGATCGAATGAGAACTCAGTTCTTTATTATCATTTTTGATTGAAACTAAGACAATCACATTTGGTACTCACATTATTGAATCAGTCTGTACCTCAAAGAATGCGTATAATAACTGGAGTTGATGCAGGTCATACCAACTACTGTTTTTCTTCAAGATCTACGTGTTCGCAGGGCTCTAACGATTTGGTGCGTTCGATACTTTCACGTCGGGAATTTAAAGGTCTTGTTTTGTCAGCGGTCTACATCATCATCTCTTTTCATCTCGCAAAATCGAAAATACGTCCGTGTCGAAAGGGAAGAACAAACAGATAATATTTCACATTATATCAAAGACATCCTTATCTGTAGGCGATATTCTTTGTCACTTTGTCGCTCAGTACAAAAATCGAACTTGGCCTACGGTGTCCCTAGACTTCTTTTCGATTGAACATGAGTGGTATATTGGGAGAGGTGTCTATCAATGGAACCGACACCAAAGGACATGGAACTCCTAAATTGGAAGTAAGGCATTATAGTAACTACGAAAGTAGACATAGGTTACGTTAAGATCCACTCAGATTCCGGAACAATATTTTCCTTACGTGTTTTTTGTAAACGCCTTTTATTCTATGTTCTTGATCTGTTTCTGGGTGGATTTGTAGCTAATATTAGAAAACTGGAGATAAATAAACATCCAATACGTTACTAAATCACAGTGCGGTAGAACAGGTGTATTGTAAAGTTGACCGGATGGAAGGTGTAAAATCTAATTTTTCTCCCCCCACTTCATGTGTGACATACGTGTGTCCCGGGTGAGATAGCAGGGAGAGACAGATGTATCCCACCCCACCCACGTGACGTTATACATTTATAGCGTTATTATGACGTTATGCATATCGTATCAGTTTCTTGCTACCAACTAATTCATATCGACGTCATCAGAATGCCGTGTGATCAAAGTTTGATGCTCTAAAACTCTTTAAACCCCAAGATGCCACCGTTCCTAACTGATTTCGTGGTATATACCTTTGGTATATGCATAACTTTTGCATGGTCTTTCCAATGGTGTCATTAGTTTTTCAAAACAACCAATACCAAATGAGTTGATTATATCAGCACGTGACCGCCGATTACCTCTAGCTAACGTAACCGCTGTATGGTGGGGGGGGGGGGGGGGAATAATCCCTGATGGGTACGGGTGTGGGATGGGAAAATCTCACCCTCGGGACAAGATATTTGGTCCAGACACTCGGCAAGCCTCGTGCCTGGCCCAAATATCTTGCCCTCTGGTGAGATTTTCCCATCCCACTCCCGCACCATCAGGGATTATAATAGTCCAGACTGTGATGACTTATTTCCTGACAGATAAAATATTGTAACTAACGTGAAGTCATCTCTGGGTGATGTTGTTGGAATATTACTTAGTCGGGATGATTCTTTGGGAAATTATGTAAAAGTCATAAGCCGTGGGCTTTCTAACTTCTTACTTAATCAGCAAGTACCGCACTCTAAATTGGCCACGTCAGATTCCAAGTCGTCCACATCGGTACCACAAGACTTCAGAGAAAAGCACAAATTTGGTCTCCTAGCACTCAACCAGTTAACCCTTTACCTAACCTGAAAAGCAGACGACATTTGCAAAAATAATTCTTGAATAACTAATTTTGTTCTTTTTTCATTTTTTGGCTCAAAAACATAGGTTATGACCCCTCGTTGGAACGAGCTCGACGAGCTCGTTCCAACGAGGGGTCATAACCTATGTTTTTGAGACAAAAAAATGAAAAAAATGATGAAAATTAATTGGCGAGTTTTGAGAAAAGCGATGGCCGGTTTTGGCCGTTACGGTAGGTAAAGGGTTAAAGTTGCAAAGTAACAGGAGAAACAAACATCAGATTAACCTCTAACAATTTTGTAAAATTACAATCTACCTTTCTCCGTGGAAGAGCTGTAACTATTTGCTGCCACTGGGCCTGACGAAATAAACTATCAACTTTTAAACACCTGCCTCAAACTTCACGTGAACCTTTACTTCAGTTTTTAATGGCCTATGGCTGACTGGCCAGTTCCAACTAACCAGGTAAAAGGTAAAAAGAATTCCCATTCCAAAGCTGATAAAGATCTGAATAATCCAAGTAATCAAGTAATTACAGACCCACTGCATTAATGAGTTATCTGTGTAAAACCATGGTAAGGATGATCAATGGTCGACTTGTCTGGTTTCTGGAATCAAACAATCTACTTGCGAATGTTCAGTGTGGTTTCAGACGCCAGAGAAGTACTGTGGATCATATGGTGAGTGAGACCTGAAACGTTTATCAGAAATGCTTTTTCCGGAAAAGTCGCCATCCTCTTTGATCTGGAAAGAGCATATGATACTACCTGGAAATAGGGTATTTGAAAGATATTTTCAATATGTGGTTGCGAGGGAGATGTCTCTTTTCGAAAACATGTTTTAAAGGACCGTTAATTTCAGATTCGTGTTGGCTCTACATAATCTCATCAAAGCAAGAATCGGGGATCTCTTTGGGTACTATTTTATCTCTTACCCTATTCTCCATTAATCTGTGCTATCAGTGACGCAGTTGAAAATATGGTAGCTTCTTCACTGTGCGTCGCGGACTCTTTAATTTGAAATAGCAGTAAAGCCATGAATGCCAATAAACGCCCACTTCAGCTATGTTTAAACAGTATTCAGAAATGTGCTTCAAAGTTCTTTTCCTGTTCTCCTTTTATTACCTGGTAAACGCATTAACCGCAATATTACACGCAGACCACGGCAACTGCTCTGTATTGCCTGCGACACTGCAAAATCGAGGATGGGTTAGAACTGTACCCCATTTTTTCCACCTAGCGCCAAATACACAAACCACCAATGAAGATGTTTTAACCCGGATTGCCTGCATGGGGGCACGATGGCGCACCGCACGTCGATGGTGCGCATGTCTTCAACCAATCTAACCCTGTCTGTGCCGCGGTGCAGAGTTCGGAGTTACGATGTTGGAGAGCTGACAGCTGTTCGTCGCTACTCGGTGGTTCTCTCCGGGTACTCCGGCTTCCTCCACCCGAAAAACTGTCACCGACATGATTATGACACTGGCTGTTAATGTGTCGTTAAACTCTAATAAATAAATAAATAAATAAATGAAGATGTTTCTTTTTAAATCTTTGTTTGTTGTTGTAAAAGTGTATCAAATTCATTTGTTTAAACTTTTATCCAACGTAAAGGTCAAAACCGGACAGCGCTGTACACAAAAATTTCCAATTTATTTTCATTATTTTTACATTTTTTGTCTCAAAAACATAGGTTATGATCCCTCTGTGGAACGAGCTCGACGAGCTCGTTCCAATGCGGGGTCATAACCTATGTTTTGGAGACAAAAAATTAAAAAAATTAGTTATTCAATAATCTTGTTTGCAAGTGTCGACTGCTTTTTATGTTAGGTAGAGGTTTAACGAATGAAAACTCTTTGTAATAGGATATATTAGTCCGCGCTGGATCGGCGATGCCCCCCCCCCCCCCCCCCCCCTCTCTCTCTCTCCCAACTTTTGTGTCCACGACTTCATTTAGATTTAAACAAATTGGATTTATGTCACATACTCCGAGATGATGTGTCCACCCAATCCCGAATAGCAGTAAAGAGCACACCATAGCGACCGCTACAATAAAAACGTTCGTCGGTTGCTGTTGTCCAAGATGGGTTTAACCGATTCCGAAATGTGGAGAGTATAATATTTAATCATTACTCGAGGCATATAATAAGAGGATAACGAGTAGAGTGATGTTTTTCAGGTGTGCTGTAATTAATAACATCTTGATGAGCTCCTTCACCGAGCAGTATCACAGGATTCGGCTGCGTCGACTCGTGAAATACTGCTTGATAGAAGGTCCTCGAATCGATACGCCACACCACGAAACTTCACTTTAATGATACACTATCTGCATTTTGCTAGAAATATCTGGTGCGGATACATTCCTTCTCAAATGCATTTGCTCTCGATGTGATCGCAAAATAACCGCGATCTGGACACTCCCCCCCCCCCCCCACACACTTTACGTGAAACATACGGAGAGACAACAGGGTTGGATATTTCTATCTCACCCACCCCACGTGACATACTCATTTGCATATTTTATTAGGTCGCTGGACTATTTCACCATCGTCTGCACAATTGTAAATAAAGAAAATGGCTTCACGATTTCCCACATGAAATCCACGTGCCACTCAAAATCAACAATGTTGATTTGTTTCAACCCCATGTTTCTCTGCAGATATAATAATATCACTGCGCGAATTTATCGATCGATCAACAATCTCACAATGCCCTTTACATCAGAGTTTGACACGCGCAAATTCATTAACCCCTTAACGGATAGTGTTACAAATCAATTTTTTAGTACATACATTTGGTACATACCTAACTTTTGTACGATCTTTCCGATGAAATTGTTCGTTTTTCGAAAGGTCTACGACTTGATAAATTGGGTATGTCAGCACGTGACCGACAATTATCTATAATGACGTAACCATCGTGTGTGGGGAGAAAAATCATCCTCGATGAGTCTGAAGGTGGGAATGGGGAAATCTCACCCTCGGGGCAAGATATTTGAACCAAAACCTCGGCAAGCCTCGGGTCTGGTTAAAATATCTTGCCCCTCGGGTGAGATTTCCGCATCCCACCTCCAGACTCATCGGGGATCATAATAATCCTGATCGACCAAGATTCTATAAACAAAATATTTCAAACGCAAGACTGATGGAAGAAGTAGTGCCTGCAATGAAATGTCATTTTTGTCAGGTTCAATTATACAGTGTTGAGAACAGGAATGCGACAGAAAAATTCGATCAGATCAAAACCACTCCTGATCCGATCTGAGTTTTCTGTTCGCATTTATAATGGCAGTATTATACACACTCTCTCTATGTGTGTTATCCACCTATTACACGAAGTTTTAAGCATTCATTTCGTTGTTCACGGAATACTAAACTGTTTTATTTTAACGACCGGGTACAGTAAACAGATTGTACATTCTATCCTGGATGGTGCAGCTGTGAGCGCTCTGACATTTGGGTTATATTAGTCAGCGATGGATCCGCGATGGACCACCCCCCCCCCCCCTCCGCCCCACCTTCTGTGTCTACGACTTCATCTAGATTTAAGCATGCAATTGTAGTTACTTGTTTGGACAATTGTGTTGTTATGCTAAAATTGATTATACAGCACCCCCATTTCCCCGATCACACTTTTAGCAATACTTTTAGAAATACGACAGAACACAACGAAGATGGCGTATGGTGAACTGGTCCACTGGAATCAGCGACAGGCGTTTGATTGTTACCTGTACGTCACGAGCGCCTGTACGTCACGAGCGTGAATTACATTGAAAACCCCAACAAAATTCATTAATTCCCGTCCCCGTACTTTACCGGAATTGTGTTATGCATTTATACAACGGTTTACTTTAATTATGTGAGTAAAGATGATATTTGTAAAGAAAAATATCACCTTTTGCGGTCTGTTTACTCAATTACTTAACACCGTTTTGTGCCAAAGCGTCTCCTTCATGCTATAACATAAATTAGATGCGCAACATCCTATCAGATACGTTCTTACATGACCATCTTTCGCGATGGTTGGATTTCACGCGTTGGCTACTTAGCAGATTTCTCGATGACTATTTTGGGTAAAGTTGAATACAATCGTCGTATAACTTATAATCCATATAGTTGGACGATGAAGTCGGTATCGGATAAAGTAGGCATTTAGAATACAGATCGATAAAAGTTCATGAAATCATTTCAGGAGTTTTCGCCTCTGTGAAGCATTGCGAAACCAGCCACGTGTTGCTGTCAACGGCTTAGGGAATTTATAACATTTTATTACTGAGCATTAAACTGTATATTTTCAAAAAGATAGAAAGTTGATTAACCCTTTCAACACTGGCGCTGGGAGGTACCATTTAATCAATATTATCAATCTCGAAATGAGCAAAAACATCCTGGTTTGTTGGGAGGTTCAGTAATAATTTAATCCAACAGCTCTACTGAGCTGTTGGATTAAAATATTACTGAGCCTGGCTTCAAATTTTGTTTCTCTTTATATCGCCTGCTCGCACACTACAGATTTCTGAAAGGGTTAAAAAATTGCCACCTGTGTACTCAAGCCTTATACACACCAGAGAAAAATAAGTCGTTATTGATATTCAAACCGAAACGAAATAATTGATTGTCGCCAAAGGAGTGCTAACTTTAGTTTAATATCAGTAAATTGCTGAACATTATTCTGAGTACATAACTATTAATTAAAACTCCCTACAGGAAAAGATGTAAAGGTCAAAATGATAAGAATATCTCAACAGAGAAGTTATTATTCTTGACATCTGGAACAAAATCCTATTATATGTAGTACTTGACGTTAAAATAAATTATAAAACACTGTTTAACCCATTCGTGGACAACTATCGGAATTTATTCAGCGTTTATTTATTTATTTATTTATTTATTTATTTATTTATTTATTTATTTATTTATTGGTGTTTAAAGTCATATACTTATGCACGATGGCTAATCATGACCGTGACAGTTTTACGGGTGGAGGAAGCCGGAGTACCCAGAGAGAACCACGGGGCAACGACGAGCAGCTGCCAGCACCCCAACATTGTAACTCCGCACTGCAGCACAGGCAGGGTTAGATTGGTTGAAGACATGCGTACCATCAACGCGCAGACCGCCTTAGTACACGGCGTCATCGTTCCCCCATTCATAGAACCGGGCTTAAGTGCCTTGCCCAAGGACACAACGCGGGAGTTCGAATTGATCGCTCACACGGTCACCCATCCTAGGATTAACCGGGCTCGATGTTGCTCAACTTCGGTCATCTGACGAGAACCGGTCACCGCAATGCCATCGCTCCCCCAAATGTTTATTTTACGTTTGTAATCCGCTGAAACGTTTTCGAAAGACGTTTCTGTTTCAAAATTAATTTTTAGTGATTTTTAACCCCCTTTACCACCAAATAATTGAATGGTTGCGTTCTACAAGCTGTTGTGTACTAAAATATGGGCGACACCATTTATATTTATAGTGTTGTGGTGGTTAAAGCGAACAGAGATTTCATCCGGACCATGACAAGATAGCCAATCTGCCGAAATACTGTACACACGCTTCTGTCGATTTTTGTTTGTTTGCGTGTGTATGTTTTGTTTTTTTTATTCAATATTTTATTCTTATTTTTCAAAAAAAAAACCCAATAGGTCCATTGGAGTAAGCATGTCACGAGACGGGGTCTCGATATGGTTTAGCAAGATACCGCTTTTGAGATCACAGTACTGTGCAGGAAGTTTCAGAAAAATATTTCGTGCAGCCTCAAAATGTAGTAAGCTTCATGGTCTTTCGTCAAACAATAGCAAAGATACGACCTTGTCAGGAATTTTGCAGAACGTTTGAAGAAACATAAAAATCTGCTATGGAGAGTTATCGCATTTTGTGGTGACGATGATGATTGCACCCATTAAGTTTCATGGCCTTAGGTCACCAAATAGAGCCCAGAAGAGAAGTTTGTACTAAGTTTAACATAGCGTTCCAATTCAGCCACAATAGCCCAATTCTAAATCATGATACACTTTCTGATTGCGCATAGCAGATGTCTTGTCCCTGGCCAAGCAGTGACTGAAACATATTTAATCAAACGTGATAAAGGGTTACAGTTAGGCTTCGGCGGTCCCGACAAAGCTTCCAAATTCAGTTCAGTTCGATTCTAAATAGTCCCCATCGTCGAGAAGTTCTCAAATTCACACAAAATATTTCAAGGTGTATCCTTTTGAACTCTTGTCTCATCACGTCTCCTGTACAGGGAAACCCTAAGCCTGCACGGTATATCGATAAACCGATATATACCGGTATTCAAACCAATATCGATTGAATACCGGTGTAATTACAAAAATACCGGTTTATCGTCATTATTTATTTACCCACAATTTAATTTTCAAGATGTCTGGAGTTTTTTAACTGTAGCCCCGAATGAATAATATTATCCCTTTATCCAATGAATCGTCTGCCTGTGCCCCCGTAACATACAAATTCAGCAGTCGAAAAAATAATTTTCAAAAATTTCAACAAAACTATATCATGTGACCCCTCATTGGAACGAGCTCGTTGAGCTCGTTCCAATGAGGGGTCACATGATATAGTTTTGTTGAAATCTTTGGCGAAAATCTGATTTACTAATTTTGAGAATAATAAATTTTGATTGTGGTACTTGTGTTCATACATCTGAACAGTTTTCGATATACCGGTATACCGCGGTATTTTTTTGAATACCGATACCGGTGTTCAGTTTTGAATATCGTGCAACCCTAGGAACTCCCCCCCTCCCCCTCCTGTACAGGGAAACCCCCTCCTCCCCCTCCTGTACAGGAGACCTGATGACAGAAGAAGGGTTCACGTCGATACGGCTTACTACTTAGTCATAGTCCCCATGATTCGATTCGATTCGATTTATATCGCGCAGATTCGAAAATTTTCGAATCATCGAGATGTTCTCAAGATCCTACAAACTAGTACAAAGTGTCTCCTCTTCCGCGTGTGGTAAATCTAGAAATATGAAGTGGTTTGAAAGTCAATCCGTTGATGAATTGATGAATTATTTGCGAAGTGGAAACCTCATTTCAAAAATTTCGTTTCGTGACGTAAAACGATAACATATGCTACTGAAGCGGTAAACATACAAAAAAACTACACGATAGCTCTTGTCCCACCGGAGAGCGAGGATGTTAGTCTTATTGAATCATTTTGAATGAAGTGTTAGAATCTGTATATCCCTCGTAATGTTATATGAATTAGGGTGGAAAATGATTGTATGGATTTTGAAGAGGTGGAAAATGATTGTATGTATTTTGAAGAATAAATGCCAGGGAGGAAATAATTTCAGGCTCTAACATATCAGCCCGTCTTCTTAATGTTTTCGATCTATTCGACGAATAATGGATTTTGTTCCTTATGAATGGACACTGAATACGTTACACAATTCTAATGTTCCAGAGCGGTGGGTTGTTTTACCCAAATCGCCAGTGAGTCGCTCGTCGACCCATTTTGCGACGTTTTACAGACGGAAAGGGATGATTTCTGGATCTAATACGCGCATTTATAGAAAAAAGAATGTTTTGGAACGACTCCGTTAGCAATCGTGTTTCAATGTCCGTCAGTCTGTCAAGTTTGTTGATGATCAGGTGTGGGGTGTATCAGCCTTAGCAAACGCCTTCTGTAGAAATCTTATGTAAGATCGAACCTACGTCTCCTCGTCGACCACTCCCCGTTCGTAATAATGTGGCGATTGGACGTTGCACAGGAAACGTTTTTCACCTAAAACGTAGTAAGGCAGCATCAAGCAGATATGTACATCAATTAATCATGAAACCTTCACCCAACGTACACGATATCAAAATTTAATATTTTAATTAGTGTTTTGTTTTAAATATTTCAAAATATTTCAACGCTGCCATTTCATGCGACCCCCTCATTGGAACGAGCTCGCCGAGCTCGTTCCAATGAGGGGAGTCAAATGATATGGTTTTATTGATATGTTTTTAATTTGTTTTCAACTGCTCCATTTTCAAATCGGTTCCCGTCGATTTGTTAGGTAAAGGGTTAAACATCCCGAGGAGTGGCAGCCATTACGTAATTGTTAATTCGCATGAGCGAGAAACTCCATTGTTTCGATTGTGTGTACAGGAAACTAATGCACTGGTTGGCGATGTGACTTCGTATAAATTATCTGTTTATGAAGGGGGTGCGGTGGCATTGCGGTAACCGGTTCTCGTCAGATCACCGAAGTTAAGCAACGTTGAGCGCGGTTAATAGTTGGATGGGTGACCATTTCAGCTACTGATTCGAGCACCCGCGTTGTGTCCTTGGGCAAGACACTTCACCCCGATTGCCGACATCGGGGCACGATGACGCTCTGTACTAGAGCGTACTGCGCGTTGATGGTACGCATGTCTTCAATCAATCTAACCCTGCCTGTTCCTCGGTACAGAGTTTAGAGTTATGATGTTGGAGAGCTGACAGTTGCTCGGTGGTTCTCTCCGAGTACTCCGGCTTCCCCCACCCGTAAAACTGTCACCGACATAATATGACCCTGGCTGTTAATGTGTCGTTAAGCCCTAATAAAAAAATATGTTTATGAAGTTCACAGTGTTGCCTGTGAAATGTCTGTAAAGCCTTCTCCGAGATGAACGCAGTACGAACGATGCTGTAAAGTTGTAGACTTCCATCCATTATGATATTACAACACGGAATGATGTCAGTAATTTTCGCATTATAAACTAAAACACATTATCATTACACTGAGACTTGACTGACGCTAATGTGCAAAGCTTAAAATTAAAATCACTGAAGAATAAAGGTTCATTCCCACTAGACCAATTCTCTTTAGACAAATTCCCACGAGGCCAATTCCCAAAAGACCAACTCCCCTTAGACCAACTGATGTGTTCTACTTTTAAAATAAATCTATATCAATAATTTGATATATTTATAAATATTTATAAATGTATTTAATGTTATTGATATTCAGGCCTGAAAATAAGAAGTCTGTCATTTGCAGAATGAGGTCCCCAGATGGGTGAATTTGCTGATGCTACCCCATACAGTGGGCCAGTTTATCCTCTGGGTACCTCTTTCCGTTTATGTTTGAGGCACCAAGAATAAAAACTCTACAAATGTTCACCTTATTCTTCAATCTGGACATTGCGCTCTGCTTGAATGACAAATGTCTTTCTTCGGCACAAAACCAGGATACACGCCGTGCTAATGTTACAAGCTCGGAATGGGAAATCATAACTTCATCGCAAAAAGCACGCCGCAGTCAAAACAGAGACCAAACGAGCCCATTTTTAAAGCCACTCACTGTATTTAAATGTCATGTAAACCTGAATTGCGCAGCATTCGCTTCAAATTAAAGAGAACAATATAATGTCGATATAATACTTCTCTTCACCTTGAAATTTCAAAACAATGAGATTTCTTTGAGTCATGACGATAAAATAAAGACAAACTTTGATGTCACTCAAATGAACGTGTGCCTGGAGACATAATAATGATTATGAAACTACATTACAGCTGGCGTGGACGGGTCACTTTCCACGCGTTGTCAATATTACCACGGACGCAATAATATTGGATTCCAAACACTAATTATAGGAATGATCATCCAAAATTTAATTAATGAAGCACCGGGTACAACCCGCCCCGGTACAACCCGCCCCGGTACAACCCGGTGCTTCTTTAATTAAAATTTTTCTGTTGATGAGTTTTATTACCAGGTAAATGCATACGTGGACATCACTTTCCACGCGTGGATTATGACCACTCCACGGAGACAGTACGATAACGGTCGCCTGGAAATAAAATCGTAAGCTGTAGGGCACACGACTTGCCATAACTTTCTTCAGTCTGCATACTGTAAAAGGTATCACTGTCAAAATACAGTTAAAATCCCCCACCAGTAAAACTATCCGGTATGATATGACCCAGGCTGGTTAAAGTGTCGTTAAAAACCCCAAATGGGGAGCGCAGTGGCTTAGTAGTTACATTATCGGGCTTCAAACGGAAAGATCCATAGCTCGATCCCCGGCAGGGGTAGCTGCTTTGTGTTTTTGGACAAGGCAATTAGTCCCCAATGCCCAGGTGGTGGCACGGTGGCGCTGTGTACTAAAGCGTTCTACACGTCTATGGTGCAATTGTCTTCACCCAGTACTAACCCGGCTTGTGTGGAGTTAGAAGGTTAGGGAGGCGGACAGTTGCTCGCCGCTGCTCGGTGGTTCTCGCCGGGTACTCCGGCTTTCTCCACCAGTAACACTATCCGACATGAGGTGACCTTGACTGTTCAAAGTGTCGTTAAACTCCGATAAATAAATAAATAAATAAAAAAATAAATAAATAAATAAATAAATAAATAAATAAATGGAGTGAAGCAATGACTCTTTAATTTCTGCGTCTGCAAAGTGACACCTTCTTCCTTTGTTTTAGAATAGTCAGTTGCTGATGAAAACTAATTAATATGTTTATCTTGCTGTCATTAGGCTGAAGGTTAAAACTATCATTTAGTCCACTCTTTTTAACAAGTTTGCAGCCACCTGGTGTAATGACAAAATGCGAAATATCAGTTCCTCAAATTACTCAAAAACTGAACAAAAGTGACTGGAATTGACAAACATAATTCAGTATGATATATTTACCTTGATAATTTTTACTGTGAATATTCTTCAAGTAATCTTTTTTCAATGTTCGTCACCAGCAGTTGAAAGTCAAAGTAAACCGGAAAACGGATGCAAATGTTTATCCGTGCCAAGAACAAAATGACACACTCAGAAAAGTATTCTTCAATTGTTGAGGTTTCGCTTTACATTATGCCGATTTCATTATACGCTAAACGATAGATTACCGAAAAAATTGTGGAAAGATAGAAATCGTATCCAACACTGAAGATATAGAAACCTTCACGTTCACGGCGTCAATCAAAATAACGGCTTTCAAAGCATCACGTTATGGTGAATACGAGTCAAATTATCACTGGAAATGATCAATTTGTTCTAAAAACGTACAATGAAATGAAAATCGGGTGTTTTTTCCAGCAATAACTCAACACGTATTCACCTTGAATTGATGCATGAAAGTCGCCAGCTGAACCAGATCGTAAGATGCTACCTGTTCCGAGTATCGATCAAATCACTTTCTCGAATCATCGTGCATTACATTCATGCATCAATTCAAGGTTATAACGAGTGGAATTATCGATAGGAATGACCAGATTCTAATAAATTGCGTACACTAAAAAGAAAATCTAGTGTTTTGGAGTGGATACCGAATCTCACTCGTGACCGTGACAAATGGTCATTTTCGCTCGCACAAGTGGTTGCGAAACATAAACATTTATCTCGCTCACTCATAAGACAATTTTCGGAATCTACTCAAAAACACTAGATATTCTTTATATATACTGTGATAAGTCAAGAACCTCCCAGTTTAGCGTGATTGCGAAACGGACCATGGGTGTGGAAAGCCATCAAAGGTTTGTAGCGGGATGTTAATGAACCTTTATTCATGTGAACCTTCATTACCTGTGCCTACATCAGTCGTCGTATTTCATTTTAGGCAAACGGCAAACGAAGGAAACGATCGTCCACCGGACTGAAGACAAGTTTCGTCGGATAAATATTACTATCAATGAATGCAGGTATGTTCCATCTCGGATACGGAACAATGTAATTACGTTCTGTCTTTGTTCTACAGCCGTAGGAAAATCCAAGGCTTGATACTGTATACAACTTACAGTACGTGGAGAGTGGATGTTAACTAAATCACCCGCGGAGTGGTGTTATCACCCAAGCTATAACTTTCAAATTTTGTACATATGGACAAAACCACAAGCAATGTTTCAGCCAATGGACCTCCGGGTTAAACCCGGAGGTCTATTGGCTGAAACTTTGATGGTGCTGGTTATGCTTTGCAACAAATTTGCAATCATTCCTCGGGTGGAATCTCCACTCTGCGGGTGATTTAGTGATAATACACTCTCCACGTACTGTACAAACTGAAATGGTAGCATATTGATTAAGAACTTACAGCGTCATATAATTGTGCAAAGACAGTCAGTACCAATTCATTGAGGAGATAATTGGAATATTGAATGGAATACCGGTCAATTATCCATCGCGCGTGATTGTCTGGTACAAACCCATTATATTATTGTAAATAGTTGCAAAGTTCTACGTAGTTTTTGTTTGTTTTAACAGATGTGACACAATACCGAACTGTGCACAATAGTTACCCACAATCAAAATTACTTCTTATCTACTTTTAAAACAGTAACAACAACAGCTGTTGCAGCTTCTATAACTACTCTCTTGACTGCTGTTTCGAGGACGACTAATGCTGCTATACTATTAATATTACTACTACACTATATAGCTTCTGTTTCTTCTGAGTCAATGGATCAGAATAGATGGACCGGAAAGATGGAACTTGGGACTGTAGAAAACCCAATGAAGACAGACACCTAACCCCCCCCCCCCCCACACCCCCCTTGAGAAAAAAAAAACCATGAACTCGGGCTACACATTTCGTGTAAATAAAAATAATATCAATAGCTCCTTTTGTTACTTTCTTTTCACAAATTTTCACACAGCGGAAGATTGACTCAAAACTCTCACTCAAGGAACAAATTTATCAATTTTATTAATTGAGGAAAACACTTTTTAATTTTGCATTGGTTATAAAAAGTGAGCATGCGGCAGCTAAAATGACCATGCGAAATGGGCCCGAGAAACATATTTTTAAATTTTATGCCTAATAACTAGATGGTTGTGAAATCGCAATGCAAATTTCCAGGAGTCAGTCAACGAGGTACGACCAACACAGAGACCGCCCCTGTCGAGATGATAATGTTTTCTTCTTAGTTGAATAAAACAAAAAAGCCCTTTTTGAAATGAATTGTAACTGTTTGCTGGACTACTAATTGAAGCTAAGAAAGTGAAATAGGTTCGCCCTTTTTTACAGTTGTGTCGCACTTGACGTCATATCATTCAGTGTGTGATGTCAGTGGGCATAAAAATGAAACGAGTGAAAATTCCAAATATTAATTCAGCCATGTTAATTCAGGCATGTGTGTGAAAACTACAGCGGTATCTATTGGATTTGTTTGGTAGGTGTACTCATAAATTGTGAGTGAAAACTCCAGAAGTTGTTTGCGTCATTTGTGACAGCAGCTTTTAACGTGTTGTTGACTTGTTATTCGAGATGATATGTACTGAAGTTCCTTCAGTTTTTAATTTATGCAGTGGAAGATAATTTTGACATTTCTCGACCGTCGATTGGCAATAACTGTGATATCATTATAGTGATATGTTGAGTAGTTTATGGGGGTGGGGGAGGGGAGGGGGTGTCACCAAATGGGAAGCTGTAAAGATATTGATGTCATATTCCCTGTGTATGAAGTCGAATTTCCAAAATTTGTTCAACATGTTTTTCGGGATTATGAATATATAGAGGATCTCAAACAAGTGATGTTTGGATATAAGAGTTTCAAAAAATCTTATATCCAAACATCACGAGTTAAAGATTCTACATATCACATGAATGTTCGAATGTTTTTGTACACTTTTTATTTAATTCATTGTCGCTAAATTCTCCCACAAACAACCGACAATCAGTTCGGTGGCTCAGACGCTTCACACCATGACGTCATGAATGCGCTTTACTTGCACCTGTTGTCGTAATTGACGTCATGTTCACGAACGTCATGTCAAGAATACAATGCTGCTGCTATGGGACCACGCGCCGATTAGACACTAGTTGATACGTCGAAATTAACGACGCTTCGTGTGATATAAAACGTTCCCTTTACTTCACATTTTTGCAGTGAAATCGATTTTTTGACTGTTCGTCGCCTGAGTGCTAGAATGTCCTATGTCCCCTATGGGAGTACTCTGTCCCCTGTGGGAGTACTATGTCCACTATGGGAGTACTCTGTCCCCTGTGGGAGTACTCTGTCCACTATGGGAGTACTCTGTCCCCTGTGGGAGTACTCTGTCCACTATGGGAGTACTCTGTCCCCTGTGGGAGTACTATGTCCCCTATGGGAGTACTCTGTCCCCTGTGGGAGTACTCTGTCCACTATGGGAGTACTCTGTCCCCTGTGGGAGTACTCTGTCCCCTATGGGAGTACTCTGTCCCCTGTGGGAGTACTCTGTCCCCTATGGGAGTACTCTGTCCCCTATGGGAGTACTCTGTCCACTATGGGAGTACTCTGTCCCCTGTGGGAGTACTCTGTCCACTATGGGAGTGCTCTGTCCCCTGTGGGAGTACTCTGTCCCCTATGGGAGTACTCTGTCCCCTGTGGGAGTACTCTGTCCCCTATGGGAGTACTCTGTCCACTATGGGAGTACTCTGTCCCCTGTGGGAGTACTCTGTCCCCTATGGGAGTACTCTGTCCCCTGTGGGAGTACTCTGTCCCCTATGGGAGTACTCTGTCCCCTGTGGGAGTACTCTGTCCCCTATGGGAGTACTCTGTCCCCTGTGGGAGTACTCTGTCCACTATGGGAGTACTCTGTCCCCTATGGGACATAGGGCATTCTAACACTCAGGCGACATTTTGACGCTTCCCATTCATCGATCGCCAACAACGTCGCAGCGTTAACAATTATGTTCCGATAATGTGCCACCAACCCAGTCCTTATGGTGTGGTGTTAGGCATCTTGGAGGATAGGGCTGTCACCAGATGGGGGAGTGGGTGGTAACGCTTGTCGGTATTGGCATCATATATCCGATATTTAAAGTCAGAATTTATTTCTTTAAAATTGTCATTCTGGATCACTTGTACTAAATGGTGCCTAGATTTAACTCTGTGTAGTGATTTTTTTTCGACCTTCGATTGCCAATAACTTCATAGCGTTAACAATTGTTGTTTTTTTCGCCCCCCGATTTCCATGAATCCCATAGCGTTAATAATTGTCCGACAGTTTAGATAAAAATACACAATGTTCACCCTCTAGTACTCCCTTTGCGGCCAGTGATATTATTATAGTTCCATATTATGAAGTTTTAGGTACAACGTCTCCAAATGGAATGCAGCAACGTTTGTCGGTATCAACCCTTTGAACTCTGGTGGTATCTTCTATGTCAGTTCAATGACAGCAATTGGAAGAGTCCATATTCATTATTTGGGGGTAGACTTATTAATATTTTCAACGTGCAGACCCGGGCTGCCCACACACGCACTTAGCACCCATGCTCCTTAATGGAATTATGACGTATCGTGTTCCTGGTCTTAAAAGCGACCGCTCGGTTTCAAAGGGTTGACATTATATCTCCGATATAAAGTTGGATTCTGTAATTTTTTTAACTTGTCATTCGGAATGATGAGTACTAAAACTTTCCCTCATTTCAACTTAATGCGGTGAAATTTAATTTTAACGTTTCTCGACCGACGATCACCAATAATATCATAGCGTTACCAACTTTCCGGCGATGTGGGGATGTGTTATATTATACAGTCTATTATTAGAGTGTTATATTATACAGTCTATTATTAGAGTGTTATATTATACAGTCTATTATTATAGTGTTATATTATACAGTCTATTATTATAGTGTTATATTATACAGTCTATTATTATAGTGTTATATTATACAGTTTATTATTATAGTGTTTTGTTATGCTGACTTTTATTATAGTGTTATATTATAGTCTACTATTATAGAATATATCATACAGTCTATTATTATAGTGTTATATTATACAATCTATTATTATATTGTTATATTATGCAGTCTATTATAATAGTGTTATATTATGCAGTATATTATTATAGTGTTATATTCTACAGTCTATTATTATAGTGTTATATTATACAGTCTATTGTGATAGTTTTGTATTTTACAGTCTATTATTAGAGTGTTGTATTATACAATCTATTACTATAGTTTTGTATTATAAGTCAATTATTGTAGTGTTATATTATACAGTCTATTATTATAGTGTTATATTATACAGTCTATTGTGATAGTTTTGTATTTTACAGTCTATTATTAGAGTGTTGTATTATACAATCTATTACTATAGTTTTGTATTATAAGTCTATTATTGTAGTGTTATATTATACAGTCTATTATTATAGTGTTATATTATACAGTCTATTATTATAGTGTTATATTATACAGTCTATTATTATAGTGTTATATTATACAATCTATTATTATAGTGTTATATTATACAGTCTATTATTGCAGTGTTATCTTACACAGTTGATGAGTATAGTATTGTATTATACAGTCTATTATTATAGTGTTATATTATACAGTCTATTATTATAGTGTCATATTATGCTACTATTATTATAGTGTTATATTATACAGTCTATTATTATAGTGTTATATTATACAGTCTATTATTATAGTGTCATATTATGCTACTATTATTATAGTGTTATATTATACAGTCTATTATTATAGTGTTATATTATACAGTCTATTATTATAGTGTTATATTATACAGTCTATTATTATAATGTTATATTATACAGTCTATTATTATAATGTTATATTATACAGTCTATTATTATAATGTTATATTATACAGTCTATTATTATAGTGTTATAGTCTATTATTATAGTGTTATATTATACAATCTATTATTATAATGTTATATTATACAGTCTATTATTATAATGTTATATTATACAGTCTATTATTATAATGTTATATTATACAGTCTATTATTATAATGTTATATTATACAGTCTATTATTATAGTGTTATAGTCTATTATTATAGTGTTATATTATACAATCTATTATTATAATGTTATATTATACAGTCTATTATTATAGAAATATATTATACAGTCTATTATTATAGTGTTATATTATACAGTTGATGATTATAGTGTTATATTATACAGTCTATTATTGAAGGGTTATATTACAGTCTATTAGTATAGTGTTATATTATACTGCCTCGGGAGCGCGGTGGCTCAGTAGGTAGAGGTGCAGGCTGCAAGCCGAGAGGTCCTCGGTTCGATTCCCACCTTCGGCAATCGCGTTGTGTCCTTGGGCAAGACACTTCATCTCCATTGCCCGCGTGGGGGCACGATGACGCCGTGTACTAAGGCGTACTGCACGTCGATGGTACGCATGTCTTCAACCAATCTAACCCTGCCTGTGCTGCAGTGCGGAGTTACGATGTTGGGGAGCTGGAAGTTGCTCGTCGTTGCTCGGTGGTTCTCTCCGGGTACTCCGGCTTCCTCCACCCGTAAAACTGTCACGGTCATGATTAGCCATTGTGCATAAATATGTGACCTTAAACATCAATAAATAAATAAATTATACTGCCTCTTGTTATAGTGTTATAGTCTATTATTATAGTGTTATATTATACAATCTATTATTATAGTGTTATATTATACAGTCTATTATTGCAGTGTTATCTTACACAGTTGATGAGTATAGTATTATATTATACAGTCTATTATTATAGTGTTATATTATACAGTCTATTATTATAGTGTCATATTATGCTACTATTATTATAGTGTTATATTATACAGTCTATTATTATAGTGTTATATTATACAGTCTATTATTATAGTGTTATATTATACAGTCTATTATTACTAGGGCTCTCATCAAATACGAGGAGTAACGGCAAAATTTTAAATGAACTTAATCGAAAAATCACAAAACACACGTACCTTTTTACGTCTAGACCTCTACAGTATTATAAAATTTCATAAAAGTCAGACGAAACATTTATTTTTTGTAACGTTGGTGTGAAATGAGTCACCCGACAATCAGCCATAAACATTGAAAATTTTCAAGGATGGTACTACATTTGTAGATTTTGTTTTTTTTTGGCTATGAGGTTTACAAAAGTTGAAATATGCAGGCTTCCTACAAGTGTTGATATTAAAAGTTGAAGAAAAATGCTAAAATTGGGTATTAGTTTGGAAAAATGTCCAAATTTAACCCTTTGATCTCTTGTTTCCTACTGGTATCACCTTTACGTACACTTACAGTGAAATGGATCATTCCGGCTGCAGTTATCATTTTTTCATCAATGCCCTGTGTACAGACCTCTTATAATAAGACAAAAGTGGGACGAAGTTGTGTTTTGACCGAAACAATCGATCTTGCGGGTTCAAAGGATTATACAAAAAATATGATGAGCTTATGTGTCAGGAAAGTGTTAGCCTAAAATGTGTCTAATGACAAAGAAACAAATAAAGGTCAACGATTTTAACAATTGATTTAACAATTCTATAGCCTTTAATTCACACAAGGTACAAAATTGCAAAATGCCTTAAAGAAAAGTCACGTGTTAATACCCGACTCGAATGATTCTAGATAATGCCTTACAGAAAAATCACGTGTTAATACCCGACTCGAATGATTCTTGAGAATCCATTTCTTTCAAACGAGTTCCATTATATTGACCCGGCAACGACAAATATCATATTGCCAGCTTCATTTATATGAGGGTTGAACCAAATTAAATTTATGTGAGGATCAAAGTGACTTCTGTGACTTGTGACCGATAAGCAAATTTCATAAGTTAGGTGATGTTGATACTTTGATGCATTTCAAGATAAAAAGTAAAACAATTGAATTGAATTCACTGTTGAATTGGAAGCCAGTGGAGAACTAAAAGGATCGGAATAATGCCACAGTACTTTACTAGACCGATACAATGACACGTGCTGCATAATATTTGAATGTGCTGACACTTTTGTAAAGTGTTTTTTTCAGAACCAATAAAAAGAGAGTAATATCAGTCAAGGTAAATAGTGACAAAAGCTTGAACAAGCTGAGCTGATGCTTTCGTGTCACTGAAAGATAGAAATGCAACCATCGCCGCCTTACTGTTGTTCCGCCGTTGTACCGTGGTCGGCGTCATTGAAGAAAGCGAAAAGTGCGTCCATCTGTGCGTTCTCCGGGATTCGTTTCCGATTTTTCCAGAAACAGAAAGCCCGTCGGTGTTTAATTAAATACAGAGCCGTAGAATACACATAGCACTTCAACATCATTTCAAGTTTATCTTATTTTGTCTCTTAAAGCACTGGGAGCTCTACGTTCGGTATACGGCTGCTTATCTTATACTTTTCTTGTTACTTGCAGACTCGAAACTAAATATCACTTTGCACTATGTTTATCAATGTATTTCGTCCCTTGGGTGCACCAAGGCGCCATCGACGATGCTTCATCAATCAACGGACTATTTGTATTCTGAACAGTGATATAAAAACATCGGCATTGAGTCTGTGCTTTATTAATAGTTAGCTGTGATTCGAAATTGTCTACATACATGTAGTGCCTGTATTTAATATGACATTTACTTGCGGGTCGTTTGACTTAACCATTTCGCTTCTGTGCAATTTGGTAATATCTTGTGCTGGACCATATATTGGAGGTAATGGGGTTAAAGTGAAAAAAATGAAAGCGCCAATAACGTTCACGTATTTATAAATTTAAAACTGTTATTATACAGTACGTGGATAGTGTATTATCACTAAATCACCCCTGGAGTGGCGATTCCACCCAAGCAATAATTGCAGATTTGTTGCAAACCATAACAAGCACAAGCAGAGTTCCAGCCAATGGACCTCCGGGTTAAACCCGGAGGTCCATTGGCTGAAACATTGTTTGTGATTTTTGTCCATATGTGCAGAATTTGAAAGTGATACTTTGGGTGATACCTCCACTCCACGGGTGATTTTGTTACAATCCATTCTCCACGTACTGTATATTGGAACAACGTTGACTGAGTTCAACGATGTTTCCAAAACTACTCCCAGCCACACTCCATAAATCTCAAAAGAAAAGACGTCTAGTCGGCTTGAATTTAGTTCCTATTTAATGGACTGACCATGTAGTCCAAACTTTGCTCCACAGGCCGTTATATAATTTTTGTTTTGTTTTGTCGCCGTGCGGCACGGGACAACAAAAAACAATTATATATGTTTGGACAAGTTTGGACTATTGAGTTCGTTGTTGCCTCGGGTATTTCGGAATTTACATAGACGCGAAATATGGTTGAGATCAAATGGGTAATGCCATATCGTCTGTCGTTTGCATTTCATATAACATGCGTTCTGTTGAGAATAACAACGAGCTATGATATCCATTCTCTGTACATGTATGTGGTATCTCCGTACTAAGTACGGACTTATCGCACAGGCCGTCAACAGTTGATTCCGTACTCAATATGGACCTGTTGCAGCTAAAGGGTTAACATTTCATACAACTGGAGCAGTTGTAATGGTCTATGATCCTAACTTTAAGACACAGGAATTTCAGTTACTGGAATTAATGGATCTGTGAAGATGCAACTGCTTGAATTGAATTTTCTCATCACAACTAACTCCAATTCCTTACAGTCAGTAATTGTCAGTTCTCGAATATCGGGCAGAGGTAGGGCTATAAATCTGAATTGACATACTGGCTGAGATAATTCCCATTTTTTAACGGTAGCTATTAGCTCAGTTGATATGGTGGCATAGCATTTATGGTTAGTCGCTTGGGTGCCGTAGACCCGGCATTCGACAACTTCCGAAAAACTTTACCGTTTTCAGTTCAGTGACTAGGCGGAATTCTTGCTTGACATAGGAGATGTAAAATTAAATTCAAGAGGTTGCGTCTTCACAGATCTTCCATTAATTGAGATTCACGTGTATACAAGCTCTAGGTAGGTTTAATCTCCTGAATAGGACTGATTACTTTACCCAAGAGCTTCGGTGAATTAGTAATATAGTTAATGCTTCGAGTGCTATAAACCATATTTTGACTTTTTGATGAATGAAAGGTTTTAGCGCGCCGAAGGCGCGCAGGGACGATGTGGGATTTACAAATCCCTTGCGACCCGGTTAGCCTTATTTATTCACTTGGATCTTGGATCACACAGGCCTAGCTTTCCTATTGCCTCAAATGGGGTCTGAAGGGGTATGCACGTGGTTAGAATTCCCGGCAGTTTGTATTGGAATGGTAGATTGTCAAGACCAAACCCTCAACGCCATTACGACTATTAGAGAGTGGGCTCTATTCGGTTCCAGCTTGGCGATGGTAGAGGTTTGAGTCCCACCATGGTGGCGAGCCCGAATATAATGTTGTGCGATGGCAATTTTAAGGGAAAAAGAAAAAAGAAAACCAAACAGCAACGCCGGTTTGGTAGCGGCCCCGGTATATGACCATAGCGGTTACAAAAAAGGAATGGAGAAAGTTCCAACAGTTTAGTTTGAAAAAACCGGGAGTCATCCATCAAGCCCTTAAAAGGGCTGTTTGCTGGCAAGATTGTTTTAATCCTTGCCTTTGTCTTGTTAGGTTTTCTGCACATCTTTGCTTGAGGATTGTTTCAATCCCTCATAGTTTGTCATTCAGTTTGGTCGTGTGTCTGATGAGATAGAGGAGGTAGAAAAGATAGAGAGCTGGAAATTAGAGCAATTCGGTTTTTAATTTACAACTTTTCCGTCCTTTTGGATGGGGAAGCCAGCATTTTTTCCCCGAGATTTATATCTCAGGGAGGGGAGACCCGGTAGCAGGTGGAGATTTTCCTCGCTGTTTGCAACTCCCACTGGTAACAGAGGCAAGCTTTCGTGCGTATCGTGTCACCCGCAGCCAGTTCTAAATTTAGGTCACAGAATGCCTGGCTCACCCCATCACAATGATGTAATCTTTAACCCTTTCGATAGACATGCCCCAGACTTTTTTTTTACTTTTTATTTTTCCCACAAACGTTTTATATTGTCTGAGGATCAACTGAAGCAACTTTCACGATAGTTTATCACATGTTCTTTTTACACTGAATTATAACCAATAATCTCAATACAACTGGATTGCTGACACGTCAGCGAGAACATCACAACTTCCCCACATGCCATAAGGTGGTGGCAAATCAATCAACAAAAGTAAACCTCTATCGATGACGTTTGATGACGTGAACGCTGTTACGCTGTGACTGTAGTCACAGCGTAACAGCTTTCACTTCATCAAACGTCATCGTGTTTATCTAGCACAACACCTAGTTATACAGAATCAAATTTCTAACTTCGGCCTTGCTTTTTGTCAATAACAACTAAAATATTTTGTAAATGTTCACATTATCAACATATTCATTTTTACGCACTTTTACATTTTTTTTAAAGATTACGACGCGTCGAGAAGTTGAAACATTTCGATTTTGTTGTTGTTGGGCATTGTTTATTTATAGCAACACGCCCCCACCCCCACCCCACCCACGATCGGGTAGGTTGAGATACTTTTTTTACATGTGACCAATGAACGCCCCAGCAGTCCAGTTACATGGTGATCAGTGACAGGGCTGGGGTCAATTACGTGTAAATGTAATTAATTTCAATTACAATGACTTTTAATTTTTCAATTACAATTACTTTTAATTTCAAAGTAATTAATAACAATTACAGTTACTTCATGAAATGCAATTAATTACTTTTCCATTACTTTTAATTACTTTTGGCAATATTTCTTAAAATGGAAAGCTTCAAAACCAGTATGCGTTTGTATGAACTTTGCTTTTTTGCTAATGTAAGCTGGGAAAAGTATAAAATAACTGAAGAGGTGAAAATGTTCAAGCCAAACTCCCTATTGTTATGAAATTCAGAACTGCTTGATTCTTAATTTCAGAACATGATTACTGGGATAAATGTTGTGGTAATTATGAGGGGTTACACTCCAACATCATCAATGATTCAGTGATTGTAACGAGTAGAATTCTGCTGTAACGCCTTTCTGTGGTGTAATAATGCAAGTGACGTCACATGCACTATACGCTTAAAACTTTTAGTGTTGAACCAACAGAGAAAATATATTACTAGTATACGAAATGATATAACAATTCTATCACACTTGTAATCAACACAGTTGACGACATTTTATGGACTTACTATTTAACAATATATTTTCTTAGAGTCATGTTTCAACACGCAAATGACTTTACATGTATTAAGAAAGTTTCGAGCTGAACCAGATTTGTAAAACGTCTTTTAACTTAGTCGCCCTTGTTTTGGAATGAGATTACGGTTAATTTCCTCAGGCCCGAAAGACATTTTCTCCATACGTAAGCAATGAGGGGTATCCAACGCATAAAGTTCACAAGTTTAGCTGTTTTGATAGTAAAACATTTACAAAACCGTAGCCTGAAGTATAATGGGGTTCAAGTTACGGCCACGTGCTCCGCCCACGCACAAAATAAAAAAAAACAAATGAGCAAACAAAGCTACTTAAACAATTCAGTCACCGTCCGCCCGGTGTATTTTATTTCCTACCATTCCACCCCTCACCAAAAAGGAACTTAATACTTCAATGCTATGTGTAATTACGCCTTGTATAGCCAGGACATTGCTTAGTGGTTTTAGGATGTGGTAACCCCCTCCCCCCCCCCCCCCCGGCATTCGTGAAGACTGGAGACTAAGATATCCATTCCCTCTTTCTAGTAATCTTATACTTTCTTAAAATATCAGAATTTCAAACTTTGACTTCAGTCACACATTCAGTCAGTCAATTAACTGGAAATATGTAGTATTCAATTTGCCTGTTGTGGACCTGACATGACCAACGTGGAGCACGGGTACGATACGTGTTAACTGAATAAGAAGTTACGTCACGACTACGTCATGTATATTTTGTTTATTCACTTATAAATTTCCACGAAGTCTTGAGATTTTAAACTATAATTCCGACTGACTGATATTCCAGCTCCATCATAAAGGCATGCCTTCGACGAAGGCATGCCTTGGTGATGTAGCTGAAATATTAGGCAGTTGGCACTTGAGCTTTCACAGTTGGGTTTCATCAAGTTTACTCCCACCAATCGGTCCTCTTCGCGATGCCCATGTGTATAGCTGGACTGGTTCCCTTCATATTTAAGCACGATATAAGGGACTGTAGTTTTGTATTGAGTTTCTATAACTGCATCGATGATAGGTGTAAAGAAACTCTTTTCGTTTAAACAACATATGTTGCCAATGTTCAAGAGATACATGATAATATAGACAATGTGTGTGGATTCGACAGAACGCTGATAACTGATGCATGGTCATTTCCATCCATAGTAGATTAGTGTATTGGATGTGGCAACTCTCCCTCTGCAAAAACCCGGAACGTAGAGTCCACTCTCTTAAATCTTATTTGGTTCAACTCATTAACAAGAAACAGGTAGGTTGAAGTAAAAAATCAATTAGTGGAGTAAGAAACGAAAGTGCGGTAACCGGTTCTCGTCAGATCACCGAAGTTACGCAACGTCGCGCGCGGTTAGTAGTTGGGTGGGTGAGCATTTCAGCGACTGATTCGTGCTCCCGCGTTGTTTCCTTGGGCAAGGCACTTAACCCCGATTGCCTACATGACGCTGTGTACTAGGGCGTACTGCACGTCGATGGTGCGCATGTCTTCAACCAATCTAACCCTGCCTGTTCCGCGGTGCAGAGTTAAGAGTTACGATGTTGTAGAGCTGACAGCTGCTCGTCGTTGCTCGGTGGTTCTCTCCGGGTACTCCGGCTTCCTCCACCCGTAAAACTGTCACCGACATGATATGACCCTGGCTGTTAATGTGTCCTTAAAACCCTAATAAATAAAAAAGAAATGAAAGTGGATAAAGAGAAAATAATAAAGTCTGATGATCGCAGTAGCTAAATAAATCACGACAACGTGGGCGAAGTGAACGGAGTAATTCTTGTTACAAGAAATACAGTTATCCCACAGCACCGCGATCACAAAGTCCACCAGAGCACTATCGCATCGCAAAATAACTGTATGTCGATTCATAAACAGAACATTGGCGAAACCAAGAATGAATCAAGAATGAAAGTGTCAATGACACTGCCGCTCAACTTGCCGAAGAAGGGGCTGAACTAAATAGAAAGCTCCAGTTAAACGTTAAGTCATTCAATCAAGTTTTTACAGAGAAGAAATTACACCAAAGCTACCTGTGAAATCTGAAAATGTTCAGTTGAGCGATTCGACCTATAGGGTGTACTAATGGTATTGTTAACAATTCATAAGCCAAATCCAAGATGGCCGCTGGCGGCCATGTTCTTCGACGAAATTCAGAACAATTCGACAGCGTCCATTTAGATATAACACCAAAGCTACATATGAACTTTAATGCGTTAATGAAACTGTCGACAATTTATGTGCCAAATTCAAGATGGCCGCTAGTGGCCATATGTCTCAACGATATTCGGAAACATTCAATAGCTCCCATATAAATGTTACCCTAAAGCCACGTATGAAATTTGGAACTGATCAGGTGCGAGATGCGGCCTGTAGGGTGTACCAATAGAATTGTTGACAATTTATATGCCAAATGTAGATGACCACTGGCGGCCATGTTTTTTAACAAAATTCAGAAACATTCAAGAGCTCCCATCTGGACATTGCCCCAAAGAAACGTATGGAATTTGGAACTGATCGGGTGAGAGCTGCAGCCTGTAGTTCAAGTTGAGCTAAAAACAGACGAATGGGGCATCTTAGAATAAATTCCATCTGTATTTGTGCGAGGCGGGGATACTAAGGAGACGTGGAGGGGGAGGGGGTGGGGGGAGGAAGAGAAAGTTAATCCCGAACGAGGCTTGACCCAGGAGATATTCTCTGTACGATCATGTGATCACAGTTATTTAGGTCTGCATTTTTTAAGTTCTAAATTACATCTGGCGTCGTCTACGTCTACTGGGCGTTGTCAGGTCATAATAATATAATACAGTTTGTTAACTGTGGCCCACTTGATCCCAGAGGAAATCAAATTCCCGAACTGAGGATCGTTATATGCGTGTTCTCCAAAACTGATAAAGTGTCACGAAAACATTTAATGCAACAAAATTGTTGAATAGATATTGCTGTTATTCTTTTAACCCTTTATCAAAATTCATTATTTTAAATATCATTTAAAAAATTGAACAATACCACATAATGTTCCAATAAGACTCAAATCCTCCTCCTCTGATTGGACGAGATCTCGCTTAATATATTCTACATTTACGGCTCAAGTGGCAAATGTTACCGTGCGACGTCACACCGCGAAATAAGTGCAATTACGTCGTCTTTTTCGTAACTGCTTCATCAACGGAGTGACTAGCAAGCCGCTTCATTTTTCTGGATGTTTCACGTGTGCAGCAGACGGAGTTCCGGATAAGGTGATGTTTAAATTACAAACTGATTGAACTAAGATGGGACGAGTTTATCTGGTTTATTGATCATTTATCCAGTGCCGTCGTGGATACACGAGAGGTTTATTTACTAAACCTGTGATCGTTAAAAGTTGCCTTGCAGAAGGCAACTTTTAACGATCGCAAGTTTAGTAAATAAGCCTCTCGTGTTTCACAATGTAGGTTTTGGGCTATGGGTAGTATCTTATTGGAACATATACATTATTGTGATGAATTGAGGGTAACATGGTCTGAGGATTGCTGCTCGGAGCGTATGTTCAACCTCGACGCTTCTCGTCGCGTTTGAACATAAGCTCCGAGCCGCAAACCTCAGACCATGTTATCGTCAATTCATCACAATAACTTATAATGTTACCACTCATTGGAACGAGCTCAACGAGTGGTCAAATGATATGGTTTCGTTGAAATTTTTCGAACTGTTGTTTTTGAACTGCTCAGTTTTACCTACCCAATTGGATGGAGCCGATTGGTTAGGTAACCCTTTTAAGTGGTTTCAACTAGTAGTTTTATGGAGCTGTAATTTGAGGGACTAACTATCTGTTTCAGATTTAATAAACAGTTTAACATCATTTATGGTCTAAGAGAAAAAAATAAGTTAAGGTGAGTTACTCGCCGTGAAAATATGGCAATCGAAAGTGATATTATCTCCGAAGTAAAGCGTCGTTATTGTATTATTGTGAATATTCATGAATGGAATAAATGGGAGTCACTCGTGACGGTATGAAGTATTAATCTAAGTAACTGTTCTCGTCAGATCACCAAAGTTAAGCAACGTCGAGCCCGGTTAGTGCTCGGATGGGTGACCGTCTGAGCGATCGATTCGGACTCCCGCGTTGTGTCCTTGGGCAAGGCACTAAACCCCGATTGTTCACATGGGGACACGATGACGCTATGTACTAAGGCGTACTGCACGTCGATGGTGCGCATGTCTTCAACCAATCTAACCCTGTCTGTGCTGCAGTTCGGAGTTAAGATGTTGGGGAGCTGGCAGCTGTTCGTCGTTGCTCGGTGGTTCTCTCCGGGTACTCCGGCTTCCTCCACCCGTAAAACTGTCACGGTCATGATTAGCCATTGTGCATAAGCATGTGACCTTAGACACAAATAAATAAATAAATAAATAAATAAATAAATAAATAAATAAATATAATTTACTGGGAGCGTGCTGGCTCAGTCGTTTCGGTATTGGACTTCAAAGCGAATGGTTCACGGTTGGATCCCAGCCAGGGATAACTGCGTTGTGTCCTTAGGCAGGTCACTTAATCCGGATTGCCCACGTGGGGAGCACGCTGGCGCTGTGTACTAAGGCTTACTGCACGTCGATGGTGCACTTCAACCAATGCTAACCCTCCTTGTGTGGAGTTAGTACTTTGTGGAGTCTGACAGTTGCTCGCCGCTGCTCGGTGGTTCTCCCCGGGTACTCCGGTTTCCTCCAACCGTATAACTGTCCGACACGAAGTGACCCTGGCTGTCAAAAGTGTCGTTAAAACCCCAATTAATAAATAATAACAACGGATATATTTACTGTAATCTGGATAAACAGGAATTTTACAATTATTGTTTATGATAAATTTAGGAATAAATGCCTCATTTAGTAAGTGTCTGATATGATTGTCGGCATTTGGGCGGATATATTTCAAATTCTAGCCAGTAAGTATAGATATGGTGTATATTTTCTAAAAAAAATGAATATACCATTTGACTTGCCAGTAATGAGTAATGAACATACAAGTTTTCATCTGACTCACCGTAAATGATGAGGGGTCACCTTGCTCCTCGGGAAGTAACACAACACACATCTGGCCGTCGGCTTAATGGGCTAATATCCAAACAAATAGAATTTTCGCAGAACGTATTTCTGTCTGAAGCATCAAACACAACTGCTGTAATATTCCATTCTTAAAAGAAATTTTGTATGTTTAACAATCTTGTCTGATTTGATTTTGATTTATTAGTCTCTACTTGGCACCACTAAGTCATTCAGTACTTACAATATTAATTAATACGGTATCGTCATGTGTATTCCAAGGAAGACACTTCACCACCATTGACCACGTGGGGGCACGGTGGCGTTGTGTACTAAGACGTACAGCACGTCGATAGTGCACCTATCTTCAACCAATGGTAACCCTGCTTGTATGGATTTAGTATACTGGGGATCTGCACAGTTTCTCGCCGTTGCTTGGTGGTTCTCTCTGGGTTCTCCGGCTTTCTCCACCCATTAAACTGTCGTGGTCGTGATAGCCATTGAACAGAAATATGTGACATTAAACGCCAAAAAATAAAGGAATCAATCTGTATTTCAAAAGGAACTCATTATTATCGGCTTGTTTGAGTCGGTTCATTATTTTGTAGTTAATACAGTACAGAAGAAGAATAGAAGAATATTTTATTGCCCGACCATCTAAATTGTAAAGGTTTGGTAAATAGGCGAAAATAATGTGAAAAACAAAAACAAGCAATAATAATACGAGAGTACAAAGAAATTACGAAACAAAACAAGTAATGTTTAAAATTATGATACACTCGATCTGTTGTGCTTTATGTCAAATGCGCACATGATAAAATTACTCAAAGCTCTGTGAATTTTATCGTTTTTTTGAGCTGATCATCATTCTAATTTGTTGCTTGGGGGCATGAAAATGTATCGAATTATCATTATGTCGCACCGAGTCCCATAATCTCTTACACAATGTATTATATGCCGGGCAGAATAGCAGGAAATGTTTTTCATCTTCGACTAAATCTAATTGGCACTGCCGACAGAATCTCTCCTCAGCGGGTGTCCGATTAGGTTTAGTGTAACGTCCTTTTTCAATTTCGAGATCGTGACAGCTGAGGAGTAGTTTACTTATAGAGTTACGTTCTCTAAAATTTAAGCTTGTTAAATACTCAGCCATTTTGTAATCTGTTTTAATCTCACAATAAAAAACGCATTTTGCCTGCGACATTAGATTTCCCCACATAATCAGCGGATTTCCACTCCTGTATATAATTGTCCTTTAAGCGTTCGTAGAATACATCTGGGAATTTATTCTGGTCAACAGAAGTCGGCGCAAGCCAGACGTTTCCAAATCCGTGACTGTAAAGCTTGTTTTTGACAAGGTCAAGCCACTTTAAGTTTTTCACTGATGATAATAATCTGTCAGATTCAATATTTTCCAGTCTTAACCAATATTTAACCATTTGTTTCAGTACTTCCAGCTGAATTGGGAATCTCTCCATTTCAGCCAAGGAAGCAGCATGAGATGTGTTTCTATTAACCCCGAGTACCCTTTTACAAAAACGTAGGTGGAAATTTTCTGTAACACTTACTTGTTTGCGGAAACAATAGTCTCCCCAGATTTTACACCCATACGTTAAAATTGGTTTAACATAGGAGTCAAACAGTTTTGTAGTGACTAGCACTGGGGAGTCTTGTCCATTAAGCGCGCTGTAAATCTTAAATGCCGCTTTCGATGCTCTGTGGGTAAGATCCACAACGGTTTTACCAAAGTTACCAGAGGCAGAGAGAATAAGTCACAGGTACTTATATTCTTGAGTTGATTCTAGGACATCGTTTCCAAATGAGAAACGTTTTTTTATGTATTTACCTGCTTTATTGAATATTAAGGTTTGGGTTTTCCTCTTGTTTACTGCAATTTGCCACTTATCGCAGAAATCGTAGAGCCTTTGAAGCATGGACTGTAAACCTTCGGCACTTTGTGAAATTAGAACAAGATCGTCAGCGTACATCAAACAGGGTATAACGGTGCCCATTATCGTGACGTGATCACATTCCATTTCACCGAGGGCCGTTGGTAAGTCGTTAATAAACAGATTAAATGAAAATGGGCTCAAATTATTGCCTTGCAATAGGCCCACGTCAGATTTGATCACGTCAGTCAGGCCGTTTCCCAATTTGACACTCGAAACGTTATTATGTAATAAGGACCTTAATGACTTGTACCCCCCCCCCCCCTACACCTAAAGTTGATAGTTTGTAAAGTAAACCATCACGCCAAACCCTATCAAAGGCTTTGTTAAAATCAACAAAGCACGCGTAAACATTCTTCTTCTCCTCAAACTTTTTCCTGAGAATAGAATTAAGTATAAATATATTATCGGTAGTTCGATGATCCTTCCGAAAACCGCACTGATATTGGGAGGGAACATCCACCTCATTACCAAATTGCGTTAATCTTTCCAAGAGAATGTTTACGTATACTTTACCCAGAATGCTTGTGATGGTGATTCCGCGAAAATCATCGGGTGTGGTGGGGTTGTTCTTTTTTGGAATGGGGATAAGGAAACCCTTTGACCAGTCTGCTGGAAAAACTCCCGATTTAAGAGCACAATTAAACAATTTAGTTAAAACCGGCATAAGCCCAGAGGACACTGATTTTATCATTTCAGCTTTAATACCATCAAGCCCTTCCGATTTCCCACATTTTAGCCTTGAAACGGAGTGTTTTATTTCGTGAGCTGTTATGTCATAGTCTAAATCGGAGTTGGATAACAATTCACTTTCAAGAATTGGTAACTTGGCCAATATCTTTGTTTCAAATTCCTGATTGAAGCCATTGGGTTTTTTACCAAGTGCATGAAAGTGCTGAAACCACTGATCCGGGTTTATTGCACTTGTGGGGTCATTAAACCCACCCTCATCGTTTTCTGCTTTTAGTAATTTCATCATATCCCAATACTCTTTGGGGTTTGTGCTCTCCATGTCGGCAAGTCCCTTGAGTATATTACTCCGGTATTCCCTTCTCTTCCGCTTGAGCAATTTATAATATTGCTTCCTGGCAGTGAAGTATTTACCCCTAACAATCGGATCATTGCCAAAAGTTTTCATTGTGTTTTTGATGGAAATTAGAACTTGTTTCAGTTCAGAACATGATAAATCATACCACCGTTTTCGCCTCACTCGTGTTTTTTTGGATTTTGCTATGTCTCTTAATTTTCAAACATCTTGAAGAAACCAATTGAAATAAGCAATTGAGCCGTGTGACTGCAGCGATGACATCATTCATTTTATTATGCTGCATGTCATCTAAATTTTTCTGTACGTCAAAGGATGCAAAAGCTTCCTGAAATTTTGATTTAGAAAACTTATCACACACAAATGTGTTGGGACACGAATTTACCCCAACCATTGAAGCAGTTTCAGATTTGGCTGGGAGATATTTTACATTCAATATCAACCAAATTTGGCAATGGTCGGAATAGTATGTGATATCGTTCACGTGAAAACAAGGGATTACTGACAGAAGGTCTTCGATGCATATGACATAATCCACAACAGAACATCCCAGTGGTTGATATGCTGTGAATTTTCCCATATAATCCCCATGACTACGGCCATTAAGGATTCTCAATCTAGACTGAATGCATAGTTCTATAAGTTGCTTGCCACGACTGTTCACTTTCTTATTAAAACTTTGACGCGTGTTAATCGTTTTGTCACACTGATAATTGGGTATAAATGTAGTGTTGTTTGATGGACTATCGTCCGTTATAAAATCAAGTAGATTGCCCTGTACTATTAAATAACCGTTTGTCGAGTAATTTTCTATCTCTTCCTGTAAAACATCAAATGTATCAGTGGCGCTACAACGCCCATCAGAATAACCCTCTGGTGCGCAGTAAGCGGTGCAGAGATAGATATCATGCTCTACCTTGAAAAATTGTCTGCGTAATTTAAACCACATGATATCTTCACTTTTAGATTCTAATTGTGTGATGCCTGGCAACAATCAGTGTCGAAAGTACATCAGCAACCCCCCCCCCCCCCCCTCCTCTCCTGTTTACAGTCCTATTCATATAGAAGTATTTATATCCCGGAATGTCAACAAAGTCGGTACTTGCGGCCCAGGTTTCCTGGAACGCGATGATATCGAATTTCTTGACATGCCTCTCAATAAAACCATCATTCAGTAATTTATGTTGACCCGCTGGGTCCTTTCGGCCATGTAGGTTCCAACAGCTAATTTTTAGAGATGCTTGAACCATTGAAAGAGGTAATAATTAAACAATATATATTGGAAATAACCATGCATGAATTTGAGATTTTAAATTCCAGACAAATGAGAAATTATTGTTGAGCACATTTGTTACAATTCCTGTCTATTGGCCGGCGCTCTATTTGTACGTCTGCTTCTACCAAGACCACCGACGGTCGAAGCGACTTCAGTGTCTGCTGGTGCAGGAAGCATGCCGAGGAATTGTCAAAATCCACGCGTGGGTCGTGTTGCACATGGGCGCTCTTCTTCGTCAATAATAAGTAGTTTTCAGCAAATATTCAATGAATAAAGCACCGGGTCGTACCCGTGTCGTACGCGTGTCATACCCGTCTCGTACCCGGGCTGTAACCGGTGCTTTATTCATTGAAATTTTGATGTCACTTCAACTGTTTTTTGTCGGAGATTCACTGTTATCGCATGAGTGGAAAGATTGCTCACGCGTGGATTTTGATATCTCCACGACTACCTTACAGCATAAGGGTCAAATGAGGAGTAAATTCTTTGTTTGAAACATTAGCCAGTTATTATGTGTCTCATTCGGCATTGTTGATAGCGTAATTGCATTAACCCTTTACCCAACGTAACGGCCAAAACCGGCCAGCCTTATTCTCAAAAATCGCCAATTAATTTTCATTATTTTTTTCATTTTTTGTCTCAAAAACATAGGTTATGACCCCTCGTTGGAACGAGCTCGACGAGCTCGTTCCAACGAGGGGTCATAACCTATGTTTTTGAGACAGAAAATGAAAAAAATTAGTTATTCAAGAATTATTTTTGCAAGTGGCGTCTGCTTTTCAGGTTAGGTAAAGGGTTATACTAATGTTGATATAATTTATTTATTTATTGGGGTTTAACGACACTTGACCACTGGTCAAATGGCCAATAGTACAACCGTAAAATTGCAAAGGGGCATTACCAATTTTTCTATTCTGTTTTTTTTTTCTTTTCAATTTTTCACTATTTTTTTCTCTTTATCGCATCTTAGTATTTTTTCATTTTCACTATTTTTATTTTTTATTACATTTTGCTAATAAGATTTTACATATCTATACATTTTGCCGCAAATCAAATTCTCTATATTTATATCTGCACATTGTTGGGAGAGGAGAGTTTCCTAAGTGGAAAGCACTTGTTCTCCAATCCCAGTTTGCTTCTATACTGGCAAATAAAATATGTTTAATCAAAATAGTACATTCGATAAACATCGTTCACATCGAGCCGGAGTTGATAGAATAAGATCATATATAATAATAATAAATATATTGTTTCACAAAACAATTCCACTCTGACGACTGTTGAATTTCAGTCCAGTTAAGATGACCATTGTCGACGACGAATAAATAAAAGTAGTTTCTCTGGTGGCTGGCTGGAACTGTGGTCTGTCGTCCCAGCATGAACATTAGATTCAACCGAAATGAAGATATCACTCGACAATGCTTTTTTAGAGTACATACAATGAGGTGCGTGAATCCTGTAGATTAATACCACACCCTCTCCCTTTTTATTCCGTCGACAACTTATCTCACTTGGACGATTTGGACACGAACGCTAAAACCACACGAAAAGCTCAGTTACAAAAGAAATCCAACATTATTATGAAGGTGTGGGGTTTGGTTTGTTTACCCCGCCCCACACCCACCCCCGCACACCCCACCCCACCCCATCACTCTAAAGTAATAGAGAGTTGTTTGTTTGGTGAGTTGGATCAGCCATCGTAATTAGCAATGCAGTTGTAAAAGTCATTGCCACCTGCTAAGACCGTTACTACAGCATTTCCGTGGCGATGACTAACATAACAATAACATGAGCTTGGAGGGCGTTACGGTTTATTAACGGGCCGAGTGGAATGATTAACACCCCGAGGGTTTATTACCGATCTAAGGCGAAGGCCGTCAATAAGCTACAGGACAGTTATTCATTCATCACGGGCCTTTAATAAATCGGTATGCATGACAAAATCATATTACTACTAGTACCACGACCAGAATAGGGCGGTGGGCTGTCAGTTAATTTTTTTTTCCATTAACGGCTCGCTGCCCTCTTTCGGTTCCATATCACCATGAATTATAAAGTTTTATTACCCTACTAAACTCCGGTAATGTACTAGAGGCAGCCCGCTAAATAAAGAGTAATCGCTTGACTGGACTGGTTACGTTAAATAATTCATGAGAAGTGAGGGACGTTGTACAAACCCGAGTGCGCGAATGAGCACGAGTGTTTCACAATATAGTCCCTCGCCTCGAATGAATTATTCCACGTAACTAGTCCTGTCAAGCGATTACTCTGTTTATTACTTTTCATTATTAACGATAATTATATTATTTAACCCTTTACCTAACGTAACAGCCAAAACCGGCCAGCGCTATTCTCAAAAATCAAATCGTCAATTAATTTTCATTATTTTTTCATTTTTTGTCTTTAAAACATGGGTTATGACCCCCTCATTGGAACGAGCTCGTCGAGCTCGTTCCAATGAGAGGCCATAACCTATGTTTTGAGACAAAATAATAGTTATTCAAGAATTTGTTTTGCAAGTGTCGTCTGTTTTTCATGGTAGGTGAAGGGTTAAAAAAGAAAAAAACACTGAGGTACCCACTGCACAGCGTCTTCGTTTGCGCGCACGGATACTTGACACAATTGTTGATGACATAATTCACTTGTGAAGTTATTGTTTATAATCAAACCCGGAAATCCCAGTAAATCACACTTTGGAAAGTAATAAATTGATAATAAATGTAGTAAATGTATAGTCGTTGTGGGAATAGTACGGGTATGAAAACAGACCTTAGGAAGTCTAATGGTCTACGTCCAAAATGGAGTTCAGTCGTGTTGAAAACATTAAAGCTTTCACAAAACGCGATTTAGAGACGATACCATCAAACAGTGAGTGAACATTATCGTGTTTGCCTCAAAAACAAAGCTTTTGACCCCGTGAGGTGTCAAAGGCATGTCTTTGAGACAACAACTGAAAATGATAAAATTTGAATGAGAATTTTGTGAATATCACAGGTGAAATAAATTGTGTCGTTTTCTTTTGGGAATGTTGTTATTGTTTATACAATTTGGCGATGCGTCCACTTTTATTATCTCGTAGCCAGAAGTTATGCTTTCCATCACGTTATGGAATATACTGTCGCGTAGAAAAGGATGAACAGTTCTCTGTGAGTGGAAGGGGCGTATGTTAATTATGGATTTGATTAGTTGAGGAAATTGGAACTTGGCCGATGTCTCTATTTCCTTAAAAGCTTTTGAACAAATGAAGTATCATCCTTCATTATGTTCTGTGATGTCGTACCCTAAGAGCGACTCTGGTAACACTGTTGAGAAAATAATTTACACAAAGTATAATTCTAAACAATTATTTGTGACATATAACAGAGTATTGTGCATACTAAATTCCAGCTTCGATCTTGGCAACATTGTGTGATACATTCGCGATGTAGGTTAGTAGCGCATATCATGCCACCGGGGAACTGGAGAACTTAGTGCATTTGAAATTACTACTGCAGACACATGATGCAACAATTCAATATACTGCTTCACTTTGATAGGAGATGTGGAGAACGTGCCCGATTTGAGGGGTGGGGAGGCTCGGTGGAAACCTCGGAAGTGTTGTCATAGTCACGTGACTTAGTTACGTCATGTTTGGTTGTCATTGTAGCCCGCATGAATGGTGGAGTTGCCTGTATGTTCTTGCAATATTTTACGTAGTTCCATGTTTAATTACTCTAATGTTTATTGGGTGTTACCAATCCCTTTTCAAACCTTCGAGTGTTTATGTCAGATCACGGATTCCCATTTCAAGGAGTCGGATAGGAGTCCCACTCACGGAATCCCTTTTCAGGATATGTCTGTGTTTACAGAATCCCTTTTTCGTCATACGTGCCTTTGTTCTGCATGTGTTGTGCGCACGTTGTGCATTAGCACTTAAGCACATACTGGAACATCCAGCATGTGTCTATGTGCATCACGAGATGTGCACACCAGAACACCTTTTTATTATGCCAGTAATTGTTATTGACCAATCAGCTTCAATATCTAGTGACCGTATATGAGACTGCGTATCATCGAGCTGACCGTATATAGAGCTTAGATACGGTCCGTTTCGACATTTTATTTTTGACATCCAACGCTCGCTTCGATGTTTTTCCTAATTTCGCGTGTTCAACGAACAACAAATAATTTTGCGTGTGTGTCTGTTGAGCAACGTACAACTATAATGCGTTTCTTTCAGTCTTTGAGAAATTTTAATAAACAAATGTAAATAAATACAATAAATAAACCACTAAAACGACATGTATAGAAACATTAATATCAGCATTAACAACATATAATGAATGAAACTGTTCCCACTTACCTTCTTGAAAGAATTGTTAATCCATTTGCTCCAGTTGTTTTATTTTTCCAGTACTTAACACTGAATTAAAGTTGTGAATTGTTAATATAAATTCCTGTTTATTGAGAAGAAAACTCTGTTGTTTCAGCGCCTGCCACTAGCGTGACCTTCACATGACGTAAAACCGGGAAATTCCCTGATGGTGATAACAGAACATTTGCGCTAAGAATCTGGGTACATTTGTGGTTGTGTCTCTTTCAAAGGACTGGCATAATAAGTACGTTATGGGACTTTCGATGGGCGGATATGGTGTGATATAAGGCTAATCACGATCAATATTAGGCTTGGCATTCGGCCTCGCCTAATATTGATCTCACTTCCGCCTTATAATCAACCTCCAGTCCCACGCTCTGTGGAATCCTTTCTTAAGATTTGTCTGTGGTTACTGTGGTTACAGAATCCCTTTTTCATCGTATTTGCCTATGTGTTGCATGTGTTGCGCGGGCATTGTGCACAATGCCAGCGCAACACATGTAACACATAGGCAAATACGATGAAAAGGGGATTCTGTAGCCAAAGACAGCATGTACCAATGAGTTGCATGTTATGTATACCGATTGTACACCAGTACATCTCGATACCACAAACAGACTATTTCTTATATGTAAGGCATCCTAACGTGGACTAGATGAAGGGAATGTAAATACCAATAGGGCTTAGGTGAATGAGGTAATCTGGCTGCGTCTGATAAAGACCTGACCGAAGACAGAGTCGAGACAGGGTCGGGCTTAGTTAGGACGTATGAAATACTGCTACAAGCCAATAGTTAATTGTACAAAGCTGTAAGGGCGGTAGAAAACTACAGTACTGGGTGACTATAACAGAGATTACTCATAAGACAGATAGATGAAGACAGGTTGGTCACCGATGGTAAGACTACCGGGGGTGAATAGGAGCTTGGAATCCCACTTTCAGAATCCAACTTATAAAATACCTTTACATAAACCCTCTTGAATCACGTTTTAGTAAAATAAGTGAATGAGATGCAAGCAAGAGCATTTGCTCGTTAGGCAATTACTAGCAATTGCTCTATGGTCCATTTGTTCGATGAGATTCGAATCGCAAGAGTATATGCTATTCGAGCAATAATTCTCATGTCTCTTAGCCCATTTGGTGAAATCATCAACCCTGTTTCTCGACAGCCCACTTACAGAAACCCTTTCAGGCCATGGAATCCCCATTTTTCCGAACTGAGTCAAATAGTCGCTCATTTGCACAATAGGATTCGGAGTCATTAGAGCAAGCGGTAGTGGAAGATAACTTTCATAGTAATATGAACTGGGACCCGTAGCGGCAGTAAACGTTTACTAAGTGCCGTAGTAGTACCACAAGTCTTTAATGGTTGAGGCACTCTAGCGCAGGCCAGAATAGTGCTAGCAAATAGTAATGGTACAAGGAAGTAATTGTGCAAACCTGCAAGGTTGGTAGAACATTATAATAAAATAATACAATGCAGGCTGATCATAGGACGAATGGTGATGACTATGGTCAAGACAACTGAGGGAGCCTTGAATCTATGAAGGGTGCGGGTGGTCTAGAAGCTATGAAGGGTGTGGGTAGTCTAGAAGTTATGAAGGATGTGGGTGGTCTAGAAGCTATGAAGGGCGTGGGTGGTCTAGAAACCACGAACCGAAAGGGATGGTAGCCATAACTTTCTTCAGGTAGATATCTCGCAAAACGTATTCTCCGAAGGTATCCTTAAAAGGAATCCTCAACAGGGATCCTCAAATAGTACATCACCATGTCATAGGTATCCCAAATACGCATCGTGCGCTAGCACACAAAAACATCTAGGGATATCAGAATACTGTTTAGGGAGGACGGGGAAGATATAACATAGACAAGGCATGCCAAGGAATGGATAGCATAAGCTATACGAAGGAACCTGAACTTGTAAAAGAATTGTCGGGTTGTTTGTGGTAATTATATGAAGTAACCGAGGATTTTGGAAAAATCCGGACCAGAAAACTGCTGCAGTTTAATCGAACACGTCTTATAACACCATGGGCTTCTATTATAAACCCAAAATAAGAGTTTCGCCAAGTCCGTTTCGGTGATTTTGCACAGTTTTGGGGTGATTTGGGGGTCCTTGTCGGGTCTATTTGAGCAATTAGATTTACACCTATTCAATCGAAAACACCCTACGAACGTATCCCCCTCCCATTGTAGGACTTTGGGTCACATAACAACCTCGTGCTTCAATAGAAACCAATATGGCGGCCTCCAGTATACAAAATGAACGACAGAAACACATGTCACCCTAACAATATGCGTTCCGCATGCGCACTAAGACCATGTATCAAGATGTGGATGATGTCACAAGATGGCCGCTCACGCGGGCTCGCGTGACAACTAAACATGACGGAACTGGGTCACGTGACCATGTCGTCACTTCTGAGCCCCCCCCCCCCCCCCCCCCACCCCCAGCCCCCAGGCTAGTACGATCTCCATATCAAGTACTCACTACAAAGTGTAACCAAATTTACGTTCGTTTCACACGAAAGTTTTCGGAACTTCAGTTTTACTTTCTTTCTCTTATTGCGGTGTTTGAAGCTTTATATAGATAATGTGATTGAGTATCATAAAAGTGATGTGTAAATATCAGGAATATCTCGTCTTGTGGCCAGTATAAAAGGGGAAAAATGACCCGCAGGGATTGTACTAAGTATCGACAGACGCCCAATATAGTTATTTTTTTATTCCATCGAAAGCAACGTACGTGATATTATCAGTTGAGCACATTTTACTGTTTCAATACCACTTTGTAATGCTCCGTCGAACAAATAGTCCACCAATAAATCTGTCGCCCACCTGTTTTGGGTGTTACCTATTCTATCGTCCACATGTTTTATATGTTGCCCATTCTGTCGCCCACCTGTTTTTGTATTAACCTTTCTGTCGTCCACCTGTTTTTGTATTACCCTTTCTGTCGTCCACCTGTTTTATGTGTTGCCCATTTTTCGTCCATTTGTTTTATGTGTTACCCATTCTGACGTCTATCTGTTGTTTGTGTTACCCATTCCGTCCTCCACCTGTTTTTGCTACCTATGTTGTCGCTCACCTGTTGTGTGTGTTACCCATTCTGTGATCCATCTGTTTTTGTGTTGCCCATCCTGTCGTCCATCTGTTGTGTGCGTTGCCCATTTGTCGTCCATCTGCTCTGTGTCTTGCCCATTCTGTCGTCCATATATTATGTGTGTTGCCCATTATGTCGCCCACCTGTTCTGTGTGTTTCCATTTCTGTCGCTCAGATGTGTGTTGCCCATTCTACAGTTCACCTGTTTTGTGCGTTGCCCATTCCGTCGTTCATATGCTCTGTGCTGTTCATTGTTGTTATTTATGGCCGCAAACCATCGATCTCTATACAACTGGAATATCGGCGAAAACTGTAGCCACTCAAACTGCCCACCTCCGCCTTGTATCAATCCACGCGGTAACTACCCCCAATCCATAACGTTTGGTGAAGCGAAAGATGTTACACAGCTGCGTAGCTGTTTTCACGTCACCAAACGCCATGGCGTTTACCCAGCACGGAAACTTGGTGAACTTCCCATCTCGGCAATAATAACTAAAATATGTCGTAAATGTTCTCTTCTTGACCCTTTGAACTCTAGTGGTATCTTCCATGCAGTTCAATGACAGCAATTAGAAGAGTCCATATTCATTATTTGAGGTAGACCAATCAGTATTTTCAACGTGCAGCCTTGGGCTGCACGTTGAAAATACTAATTGGTTTACCCCCACAATATTTACTGAACATCCATCCTATATAATGACGTTATGACGTATCGTGTTAATTGCCACTAAAGAAGTCAACATCAACAAATTCACTCTTCACATACAACAAAGTATATTCTACTTTAAACATATTTTTGTTTGCCATAACTATTGAGCAAAAACGGATAGGAGGACAAGTGTATATTCTTAAAATAGAGATGGGGCTTGTGCGGCGTCGGGAAACTAAAAACCTTGCATTGTCTGCCCTTGTATTACCTGAGATACCAACATGCCCAGGTAGCCAGCAAAGTACGACATCATATTGGTCGGACATGAGAAAATTCAATTTCTCACGAAGTTTCAAACTGAGAGGGCTCTTCAACCCGGGTTGAGTACAGGGCTAGCAAAAAGGAAAGAGATCTGGAATATATATACTATATAATAGAACAAACTATTATGTTTTTTTTTTCAATAGACTAAAACAACAGGTTACATAAAGTATGCCCTATATTACCGCACTAGGCAAAGTGCACCACAAGCCCTAACATTACGCACCATACATACCAATTGCGGCTTTCCATGACGCCTTAGATGGATAGTGGTATCAAGGGCTAACAGTAGACTTATTGGGTACAAAAAGGCCATCCTATACTGCAGTACCTGACAACCAAGCATAACACTGTATGATATAGGCTTACGTACTACACATACCAATTGTAGTGCAGAATATCTCCTTAGAGAGGTCAGTAGTACTGAAGGCTAACAGTAGGTCTATAGGATTATATGATGCCCATACTATACTACCTTTCTAAACAACCAAGCATTACCTCACAATACATGACCTAGCATTATGCACTAACGTTAACAACCTCCGATAGTAAAATGTATTGTTAGTACCAAGGACTAACGGGGCGGGGGGGGGGGGGGGGCACCGGGTTATAAACCGTACGTACACTCATACTACCGTACTAGTAAATTCACCACACCCCCTTAATACCGCTTGACCTAGCATTACGTACTACTATACCAATGTTGGACAGTGTAACGTCTTGTCTGGATAATATTACTATGGGTTAACATTGAAGCAGCGGGGGTAGAGACTATACATTTTATGCTACCACACAAGACAACCATACATTACCCCAATTCACTCTACGATGCCGCCTGGCCTAGCAATTACTTCCTATACCAGTCATAGTAAAATTTAAACTTATTTTACTTTACCATATAAAGCATTAGCTGGATAGCAGTACTTAGGGCTAACAGTAGACCTACAGGGGTATATACCACCCATATACTATACTACTATGACCATCTCGTACGAGAAGCTTGACACACCGTCACCCGAACAACGCAATGTCGGATTGCACGGTGGACAATAACAACGGTCAATTTCTTTATGGCGTCGCGTGCGAACAATGACGTCACGATGTCAGTAGCAACGTCAACTGTTTCGCGGGGAAAACTTTCAAAAAAATTCACTTTCCCCATCAATTGTCCATCATATACCCAAACTCTGTACGTATATTGCTATACATTACTATATGTGCTGTACGTATATTAGTATACATTACTGTGTGTGTAGTGCGTATACCACATGCCTGATCAAGCAAGGTGGAGAGTAAAACATTTCTCATGTCATCTGCACCAAAGATCAGGATTCTACAGGAATTAAACACTGGCTACCTCACCAAAACCCCTGGTAATAAAAGTCAATTCATACGTGCTATACTACTCCTACAGTAGAGTACTTGACGATCAAAGTAAAGAGCTAGAAGACCAAATATTGTCGTCGGCACGAATTGTATAGGTACCACAATAAAGTTTTCATATTCTTAGCAAGTGTGTAGTAAATGCTGTTTTGTTACTTTGGATAGATAAGATAAGATAAGTTTATTCAGCAAAAACACCAAGGACAGACAGATTGCATGATATACATAACAATAACAATAAACGTAAAGATAATACATAGGTATGTTTTGATACGAAATGATAGTATTAACTGTTGTCGTAATATGTCATATACAGAATTAGCCGTTACCGGCAACCACGTCACGACTGCTGATGGAGCTTCAGCTCGCGTCATGTAAAGAAAAGCAGGATCATATTACAGATGATGTTACACAGCCTGGGATCATTATTTTCCATCAAGAATAGGAATTTTTTTTCTGCTTTCATCACAGAGAAGTTCTGATTTTCAAGCTCTAATCTGTGAAAAACGCTATTCCGGATAAACCCATATTGTGCACATTCTATCACGAAATGCAGTTCAGTTTCTTCAGCTCCCGAGTCACAGGATCTGCCAAATGTTTCGTCTACGGGAGTCAAAGGCTGCATATGTCTGCCCTTTTCGATCATCAGACAATGATTACTGATACGTAATCGAGTAAACATAATTTTTGCTTCAGGCGATGCAGTGTTTGTCAAGTACGTTTCTAGGGTGCAAGCTTTCTTGAATTGTCTATACGTTCTCAGTGTATTTAATCCCTTTTTCTTATTTTCATCATGAATATTATTATAAAAGGCGTCGCGATGAAGATTTTGTAGTTTCCCTTTGACTTTATTAAAGTCATGTGGATGGATTAGTGGGTTGTTATTAACAAGAACTTCCCAATATTTCAGCCACATAGAATCTGGCTGTAAATATTTTTCGGCTTCTAACCGAAAATTCAGTAATATTTAGATGACGGAGATTGAAATAATTTTGACATAAATTTTACAAGCTGCAATATATAATGGATATTGTCCAAGCAACGTATATTCGGAGTATAGTCGATTGTTTGTGTGCCAATCTGGAATTTAGGAAGATTATTCTTTTTTCGAGAATTGAAAAGGATGACCCTTGTTTTATCAACATTAACGATCAGTTAATTTTCATCGCAATATTCGGTTAATTTGTTTAGTGCGTTTTGGAGTCCATGTGGAGTGTCCGAAAAAAGGGCTAAGTCATCGGCAAATAAAAGATGATTTAGTGGTGAACCATTAATGATGATAGGGGAGCAGCCGTCACTGAAGCATAAGCCCAAGTCATCAATAAAAATTTTAAAAAGTGTCGGCGAGACAACACAGCCTTGCCTTACGCCGGTGGCCCATAAACGGGGTGGTCCTATACCCCGGGTAGTTTTTACGTGGTGGTAACTTAACTGGTACATAGATTGCAGAAATTGAAATATATTATTGCACACACCTAAACATTCCAGTTTTTCGAACAGACGGGGCCTATGTACTGTGACGAATGTCTTCTTAAAATCAAAAAACACCGCATATAATGTTTTTTTTTAATACTTTGTATTTGTTGATGATCGTTTTAAGAATAAAAGCACTATCAATTGTACTTTTTCCCACCCTAAATCCGAATTGGTTCTCGCTTATAAGCTTGTTATCTTCTAGGAAGGCATTAATCTTCTGGTTTATCACCTTATTAAATAATTTGCCTAACGCGCTACTCACAGCAATAGGTCTATAACTGGCTGTATCGTGACGGTCCCCTTTTTGTATATTGTTGTCAAAACAGATTTGCTCCAATCCACAGGGTAGTGATGAGACAGTAATACTTGATTGAATAATTTTGTCAAATGATCTATGATAGTTCATTAAAAATATTGTCATCGCCTACAGCTTTTTTATTTTTAAGTTTCTTTGTGGAGTTGAGTATTTTGGTGGCCGTGATTGAATCGTTATGCAGAGGATTTTAGGCTTGAACCATCCCCACTGAACTTGTTCTCATGAACGATGCGTTTTGTGGTTGACACAACAGAGTACTGAAGTAAACAACAGTTCGATCTGGATCTAGGTGGTTTTCCACACCATTATTTGTGCGTAAGGTCCTAATAGCCTGCCAGTATGCTTTCGGATCAGTTGTCGTTAGATTGTCGAGTTTGTTAGACAATTCCTTGAAGTGAAGTTTTGATTTTCTTTCTGTTGCTTTTTGGTACGCTTGTTTTAGCAGAGAAGAAATTTTGGATAAGAGAAGTGTCAAACGGATTTTGTTTGAGAGAAGTCAAGGCACGTTTCAATGAAAATTTCAGATCCTTGCATTCCTGATCAAACCATTTCCATTTGGACCTCTTTATCTTAGGGGAATGGGAAATTCGTTTTGTTGCATATGTGTTTACGTCGGCTATAATCTCGCGAAAGCCCCAAACCGCTTTTTCTGTACCATCTCTGTTATTTGGATTTGTCTTCATCATAAATCGCTGTGTTTTAATTTGCAGATCGCGGTTACAGATTGCTTGTCTAGCCTTTCCTGAGCTATCAGGTAGCCACTTTAATTTGTAGATCACGGTTACAGATTGCTTGTCTAGCCTTTCCTGAGCTATCGGGTAGCCACTTTAATTTGCAGATCGCGGTTACAGATTGCTTGTCTAGACTTTCCTGAGCTATCGGGTAGCCACTTTAATTTGTAGATCACGGTTACAGATTGCTTGTCTACCATTTTGGGCGCTATCGGGTAGCCACTTTTGCCTGAATGATGGTTTTACATAGACATATTTAGTATTCGCTCTTTTACTGGTAATACTTGTGTATTTTAAGTGCAGACTAAGTTGACGATTTCACACAAAAGTATCTACATCTGTAAAATGATTATCTGATATTATAATGTAGTCTACAACACTGGCACCATTATACTGATAACTAGTAAAGTTCCCTATATAATCCCCAGGAATTCTGCCATTAATTATTCTCATTTTGGTAACCCGAGAAATGGCAAGAAGTTGTTGCCCATACGTGTTTGTTCGTTTATCTAGGTTTTGACATTTTGCACACTAATCAATTGTATAGGAGATTTGTGTTGGTAAAGTTTATTGTAGAATGCGTATATTTCTTCCCCAGAGCATTGTAGATGGAGCCCAAGGGACATATACTCTTGACCATTTTTTTTTTACTTTCAGAAAATAATCTGGTCGGGATTCTATACAACCTTTTCATTCAACAGCACTGTCAAGTCTCGCTTAATGAAAAAGAAACGCCACCAGAATGCATCGCTGGAACTATATTCTTCTGCTTCTCTTGAAGACGTTTTGAGCTTGTTATATTGTATCTGTGAAATTATGACCCCTCGGTATAAATGTGTTGTGAACAGATAAAAATCGTATCGCTACTCAATCGTGAAAAACACTGATTTTGTGGTCACAAATCTGCAAACATTAGTGCTGAAGAATCTGTATTATGGCCAAGGCGTGTGTTGATTTCTTTCCTCGCTTCTGAAGCAAATGTTATTGTTTCGACCATGATCACAGGGAAAAAATTGCTATATCCATTCTTACATGATAGATAGATTATTACAACAGTCTGTTGATTCCATATCCATTTTATATCCATTCTCCCATGATAAATAGTTTATTACAACAGTCAACAGTCGCATTCCGTGGAGTTGACAGGAGTTGACGAGACAAGATTAGCCAAAATCAAACAAGACGCCGTTGGCGTCTTGTTTGATTTGACTAATCTAATCTCGTCAACCGGAACCCAGATTGATGGACTATTGTAATAAATCGTTTATTATACGACCGTGAATATTTAAAAAAAATAAATGAATTCGACACCTGACATGTCCACAAAAAAGGAGTTTGTAAATGTTTGTCCCGAACGTTCGGATTCAAAAGACGCAGAGTTTTTATAAACTTGTCACTTCGAAACACTTACGTTAGAGGGTGGTATCACTTGCACCTCTGTTGAGATGGGTTCCCGGCAAAACAGATTCGTTGACTAAACTATAGTGATATTGATGAATTATTTGGGTTATACAGGATTACAGACAATTGTTTTATGTCATTGATTATTCTAGGGTTAAATCCCTACCGTCTTTCTAAACTGCGTGTATCGTGGAAGTGCAATGCGTTTCAAGTTTCCTACCCCACGAACATGTCGGTTTGGGGCGGAGGAACGGGTATATATTGTCTCACCCTCGGGATTTAACATCTCAGAATCCAACGAAACAATTGATAGCAGCGAATCCTTGATAACATTTTGGAGAATAAATATAAACTCGGACACGAGCAATAGTCATAGATTCATCCAATGTCACGTACACCGTGATCAATAATTCTGAACTACAGGAATCTCAAGGATGTGAATTAGTGCCGAGACGCGAACAAAACAAGAGCATTTAGTTAGAGAGAATTTAAATAAACGTCAGCAGGGAGTATTTAATTAATTTCTATTAACAGTAATGTTTTATGTATTACACTAAGGGTCAGTTATTGACACCTGGAATTCTCCAGAGTTTCTTTAGTATGGAAATTGATTCTCTATTTTAGCTTTAACGAAAAGCAAACAATGCGAGAGATCTCTGTCAGCAATGAGACGCCATTCTAATGATAGCAAAATGCACGTCGTTAAATTACTGCTCGTATATTTACGGAATATTTAAATTTTGTATGTTGTAGGATCCGTTCTTTACTATGTAACAAGTTACACAGGAATATATAAACATCACCCTGTTGCACAACAGACGTTGTCTATTAAACTGTCAAAAACAGAGAGATTGCCCCTCCCCTTGAACTAGCAAGAATGGGGATGGCGCTTGTATTTTCCCTCAAATAACTTGAAAAAGTTTTGGCTCCCTAAACACACTTAGCGTCATCCCCTTTTGGAGCTAGCTTGATGATCATGTTTCGGTCAGAAGGTTACAAGCCATGTTTCTGAAAAACGTAAAAAAAAGAAAAACTAATAAATGACGATTGTTATTCACAAGGTTTGACCGATTTCGCTTAGAGATATGGAGAAACCTGGGGAATAGGACCACCCGTCCCCCCCCCACCCCCCACACTTCTACTACATACAGGCTACACGATACTACATAGAGAGTAATCGCTTGACTGGACCTGTTACGTGAAATAATTCATGAGAGGTGAGGGACGTTGTACAAACACGAGTGCGCGAATGCAATATAGTCCCTCGCCTCCAATGAATTATTTTACGTAACCAGTCCAGTCAAGCGATTACTCTGTTTATTACTTTTCATTATTAACGATAATTATATTATTTAACCCTTTACCCAAAGTAACGGCCAAAGCATACAGCGCTATTCTCAAAACTCGCCAATTAATTTTCATTATTTTTTTTTCATTTTTTGTCTCTAAAACATAGGTTTCGACCCTCGTTGGAACGAACTGGTCGAGCTCGTTCCAATGAGGGGTCATAGCCAATGTTTTTGAGACAAAAAATGAAAATAATATTCAAGAATTTTATTTGCAAGTGTCGTCTGCTTTTTGTGTTACGTAAAGGGTTAAAGCAACAACAACAAACATTGAAGTCACCCACGGCAAAGCGTCTTAGTTTGCGTGCACTGATACATGACCCACTTGTTGATTGCATAATTCACTTGATATCTCGGACGATATTAAACTAATCAAGTACTAACTTCACATCAGCCTTCCACCTTCGGCCCCATTCTGATAGGAAGTCACCCCGGTCTGATATCTCGGACGATATTAAACTAAGCAAGTAATAACCTCTAATGATCGTGACATATCGCGCCCCTCCTATCAAGCAAACATTTTCAAGGGTTTCTAGAAATTCAGTAGAATAAGTACCTCATGTACGGAATTAATTCTATTCTTATGGTAATGCGGTAGCATCCTTGCTACAGTAAAAATGACCACTTGCATGAATATAGATGGCGGATCATCCTGGTGAATATATTTCTGTTTTATCTGAGTTTAGCGACACCTCCGACAGCAAGGGTCACCCCGTGTCGGACAATTTTACTGGTGGAAGAAGCCGGAGTACCCAGAGAGAATCGTTTTGGTTTGGAGTCCAATGGCGTAACCATTGAGCCACTGTAATACCTATTCAGTACACGTGGCCATAGATGTTGTATTAGTGAATATGGATCGATTATGGTACAGGGAGTGTTGTTGAAATTGACGCATTTAAGTTAATTACAGAAGGATGGAACTGAATGTTGAGTACTTTCCTTTTTTACGGTTTGCTGTCGATTTTGAACAGAATTATCACTAAAGTTTTATTCGTGGCGTGTACACAGTACTGAGATAACATAAGGGGGTCAGATAATTTCGATCGACTGTGTCGCGATCCTGGCGAAATTATCTTTTCGCTTTTCTGTCCGTCGTATTGAGGAAAAGATATGAAAAACGACCAAATCTGAGCTGCTACAGTACGTGGAGAGTGTATTATCACTAAATCACCCACAGAGTGGAGATTCCACTCGAGTAATAATTGCAAATTTGTTGCAAAGCATAAGAAGCACAACCAAAGTTCCAGCCAATGGACCTCCGGGTTGAACCCGGAGGTCCATTGGCTGAAACATTGCTTGTGTTTTCGTCTACATGTACAGATTTTGAAAATAATACTTGGGGTGTCAGCTCCACTCCCCGGGTGATTTAGTTACAATCCACTCTTCGCGCACTGTATGTCGTTTTTGTTTCGTGATTCGATATTTATTTTATTTTATTTCATGTTTGAAATGTTTAAGTTTGTCGCGACCCGACCCCGCTCTGATCTAGAAAAATATATTTATTATTATATTATATAAAATTATCGAAAACCATGCGCTGAAATAAAATTCACAAAGTCTCTGGTACCTTTGTTTATTATATGCTAGCTTACGAATTATTGCAATTTATCTAAAAGATATTTCTCGATATCCATCGACACGATGGATATCGAGGAATATCTCTCAGTAGCTTTCTAAATGACGTCAATCTACGCCGCAACACGTCGCCTTGAAAGAACGATCATCTGATCTTTGTTATTGTGTTGAAATGTACGCATTTGGGGTCGAATTGGGCTGATGGATATTGTGCACTAAAATGTCTCGTAGCATATAATAAAAAAGAAAATCTACTCTATTTTAGTCAGTGTCTGGAATTATCTCCGAGTGTTTACCTGAAAGTTTTATTTTTACGAATGTTTGCGCGAGTGAAAAATAATATTTTCAGGTCCTCACGATGATTTTTTTTAGTAGCATCCTAAATGATGTTACGGATGAATATTGCGCAGTAAAATGTCAAGTAGCACACAATATAAAAAAAATCTACACTGTTGTAGTGAATATTGGGAATTTCACATGTCCACACTCATGAGATAATTCACTAAAACAGCGTAAATATCCTCTATTTATTGAGATTACAGCACTACAGTCCCTGTGACTCCGAAAATGGCGCCTTGTGAACTCTTCTACACGGTTCATATTATTGCTTTGAATTTATTGCGCAGCTTATTCCAACCATTTCCAATTCTCATGTTATTTTCGTTCTGGGTGAGCTGCTGTAACAATTTCTGCGGATGTTATTCTCTGACAAAAATAGTTTTAAGGACTTTAGATTGGTTGATACAAAACGTATGCATCAAACGTATTGTTTAAGTAGTGAGGTGTCATGGAATTACATGTATTTCTATCCTATCATTGGCTGCATCTTGGCGTTCTTTCTTACGGGAATGAAAAAAGAGAGCAACCACGTACATTGATGAATAAAGAAATATCAGAGGATATATACACTTTTAGACATGAGAATTTTACGAGTGGGCCATATTATTAATTATCACATGTTTGCTACTTATTTCCACATGTAATATTCCAGATTATATGACGTGTTTAACTTTATCACATGCTATGACGACACGGTGCTCATTATGTAATTCGACAACGTTAATATAACACGTAGTCTTTTTGTCGATATTACATTCTTGTGTATTGTTTTTACGTTGTTTCACGATAATGAGATGGAAAATGAAATGCATCTCCACACAGAGTCGCCACAAAGGGGGAGGGGGTGCAGAGGGAATTATCCCATCACTATTCATAATTATGTACTTTGTCCTCACCTTTCTGATGAATGCCAAATTGCCTATCGGTTTTTTTTAATCAACATTTATTTATTATTATCAGTTACCGCTTCGTCAAACTCACTTGCAGGCGACACTTCACAAAATCATTCTACAATAATGAGAAAATCTATTTGTATGTGGAAAATGGGATCGTTCCAAAAAAGCGCCATAGATTCTAAACGTGCAAACGACAATCGGTAACAAATTCAGCTAAACAAAACATGTTCTATATTTCTTCTTATTGTCGTATCAAAACATGTGCAGAACGCTACGTGACAGTTTGCAACAATCCTGGTATCGGGTGACTTCAGTCACGGGTGATACGGTGAATCTCTGAGTCCACAGAGTGATAAGTTATGATTGTACAGTGATCACAAAAGCCGACAGAGAATTTCGATTGGTACATTAGAATTTCAAACAAAAAATAAATACGAGAACGGGACTAACCTTAATAAATATCAAATTATTGGTATCTGCACCATACTACATACCGTACGTGGAGAGTGGATTGTAACTAAATCACATGTGGAGTGGAGTTATCACCCAAAGTAACACTTTTAAATTCTGTGCATGTGGACAAAAACACAAGCAAAATTTCAGCCAATGGACCTCCGGGTTTAACCCGGAGGTCCATTGGCTGGAACTTTTGTTGTGTGTGTTATGCTTTGCAACAAATTTGCAATTATGGCACGGGTGGGATCTCCTCTCTGTGGGTGATTTAGTGACAATACACCCTCCACGTACTGTACATGAGAACGCGATTCACGCAGAATATAATAGTAATAACACTTTGGCCAGCCGCTGATTTGTCGCGGTTCTCGGACGAGAAGGCCATGGTTACCCCTATACTCCCAACTGTCTCCATATTCCCACGCTTCTCCTGTCCTCCCAACACTCGGAGACGAACTGCTTGATGACATCCCTTGCCCCATTCTTCCCAATCTCTCCGATTAGCATATTAACCCTCTTCTTTGAGTCTTCCCCTAACCACATGTCCTTCATTCTCCCATTCCACTTCCCCGTTATACTCCTAGAGAATCTCATTATTTAGACTGATACTTTAGGCATTCTAGAAGAAAGTGTTCCAGGATCTCCACCATGCCCAAGTTACACATCTGGCACTCCCTTTCACCGCCTATACCAATTTTTCCCTTCAGCTCCAGGGATCGCGACCTCAGCTTGAACAACAGTGACCCCCCAAAGGTGCCATCAAGGTACTCTTCAAAAGCTGGCTTCTCTTTATCACGCAGGCCACCCAAAGACCTCTTTGATTTAACCTCCTCTCGCCAATTACGGTTACAATCCTGCATAACCCTTTCTCTGAAGAAATGACTTCAAAATACAATCAGAATCATTGATGATCAAACAATTTGTTTAATTCTACTGAACGTTGGGCCAAAATATTTGTATACATCAAAGGATAATTCTATTAGTTAGGTTAAGGACATACAGGTACTATGATCCTTGATGGTATAATAAGTGATACATGATAATTACTCTGTCATGTGACGACTGTCACGACATACTGTGATCGTCAGGGGTTTCACACTTTCCCTTTTCGACAAAATCAATTTAGCGTATTTCGCCTTCACCGGTAGTCAGAAGATTTGGACACTTCCCGGACATGACGTTTTCTGGAATACATGGTTCTATTGTGTTTAGAATGTTTTTCTGGATTATATTCGAAATGCGGTTGTTATGTCGTGTTTTTAATTAATTCACTTGTATCTCTGAAATGACGAGGTGTTTAATTATGTCACAGGAAACAATATCTAAAACTTCATTCAGTAGCCTTGGGAAGTTAGTGTGAAACTGTTGGATGACGCCATTCACATTAACGTAACATAAATTGAAACGGGTGCGATTTAAATGATAAATCACTGTTCTGTGTGCTATGTTGTATTTCTTTCCGTAAATGTATGCTTTTCCCACCCCTCAACTTCATACCGCTTTATAAATGTAATGTTTTTTAATTCAGATTGGACCCTCTACTTTTTGAAAAAAACAAACAAAAACCAAACAGTGCATATAACCTTTCACTCATATTTGCTTTTATAGCGTGGTCTATCCAAATATTGTGAACTTTCGTACAAATACAAAAATCAAAAACTGGGAATCGTACTCTTATTTGGAGTTACGGACTCATTGCTTATAGTATGATAACAAACTATGTAAAAGACGACGAGTAATATGTATACGTCCGATACATGACGTCATATAGTCGGAACACTAAACAAAAACCTTATCACACAAGACTTTGTGACAAGAATTCCTTTCAGAATCTGACTGGAAGCTCTCAAGCTTCCAATCAGATTCTGAAAGGAATTCGACGTTATTGTAGCTTAGAACCAAGCTCACCCTAACTAGTCCATTGCATGTATTCCGACCAAGTGAAATATTCCACCGGATTACATCTGAAAATCCCACAATTGGGCGTTGACCAATTCATTAATTTTCATCAATATTAGGCTTGTGTCTTGATTAAATATTATAAAGGGAAACCCCGACGTGTAATCCCACTTATTGTGTTAATAGGAATTTATCTTACAACGAACATGTTTTTTGTCTGTATTAACTCCGCAACTATCGTGTATCCGACCCCCTGATATAGATGTTTGTATCAGGGGGTCGGATACAAGCACGTTCCTTTCGCGCGAGTTCCATTTTTTTCTTTTTGTTCATCCGTACGAATAAATAGTTCGTTATATATTCGTCTACATTCTTGACTTATCTCCAATACATTGTGAGATAAAATGGTTATTACCATTATGTGGATGTACAAAATATGTATCCGAGTCTCGCTCCGGGTTCTAAGGGTAGATCACGACTCGTCGTGATCTGCCCTTAGAACCCGGAGCTCGACTCGGATACATATTTTGTACATCCACATAATGGTAATAACCTCTATATCTATAAATGGAGAATGAAAGAATATCTGAATATTTTGCGAGCAAAGAGACACACATTACATCAGCGGTAATCTGCAGTCAAACACCACGAAACATAAATAAACAAATAGCCGATAAAAGCATCGAATTCTTTACGTAATTTGATACGAGACCCGAGAGCTTGACAAGTCATTAACTACAGCAACTAAATTCTACATACGATCACAACAGTTATCCAATTTATGCACCGTCTTCTTGAAGTCGTGACTGGGATGAAATCTGGGAAGCTACATCACCAATAACGTCCAAACGCACTTTTGAAAATTGCACACCTCTCTTTGTAACAACCATACATCAGACTGTGTAATATATAGAATATACCAATAGCAGCTTGGTGTACCAAATGTTCACCACGAGTGGTGAAGTGGTGTTAACCGCGTGCCTTTGGTGCGCGATTAACACCACTTCACGGCGAGTGGTGAACATTTGGTACACCAAGCTTACTTTGGATATATTTATTTTTCCATGATCGGCAGATTAATATGAGTTTAAATGTTAAATAATTCAATATTCGCACTCGCGAATCTGTTTCTGTTTACATGAGCACCGTTGGGCTGTATTCCGCTGTCCATTTTATCGCCGAAATGAAATAGAATACGAAACGCGCAAATTACGGGGCCTTTTTCATTTTAATAGCATAATAACATACTTTTCAAGTTATGGATGCTGTATTAACACGAGACAAGGTATGTTTGTTAATTTTTGCTTGGTATGAGGTAAACTTATTTAAAAACGTAATAAATAATTACCGGTTTCATTTCATTCTTCGTGAGGCGACGAGTGATAAATTTAGACAAGTTTGCCTTCAAGGAGAGGTCACCAAAGGTCAATGTGGATGTAGTTCCACTGTAGGTGTTAATTTTAACTATTGAAATCCCATTGCTGGCCACCACGGTTAGTGGGTAAAGCTAAAATTGATGTCATAGGTTTTTTATATATAGCAGAATAGGTAGTCATGGTTTCGAGTTTCGCCAATAGCGGAATTGCGCGCTATTATATTTTACTTTACTAAGTTGAATATTACTAACACCCTGACACGGCGGGAATGAGGTTAAAAATAAAATTATGGCGCAGAATACGGAATTAAGATGTGACATAATAGCGCTGACAACCCCAAATAACTAGTTGAAATCATTCGGAAATCCAACTTCAATTTCCGGCAATATAACATTGATATGGTTCGGGGTTACCCCCTGCCATTTTGTAATAAGCATACTTCATCATTCACGTATATTTCTACATAATTTCTCAGTATTTAACGTCAATAATTGAAGTCGAACACCGTGAAGTCTTCATTCTGATTAACTGAAAATCTTCGACGTTACGGTGGAGGAGCGAAAAACTTCAGAATTAATTTCTGCGCACAAACTGTGATCAGGCGACCTAAAAGATTTGGCAATCCCTAAAAAGGAGAAGACAAATCGGAAAATGGCACTTTAATTTGAGAGATATGACGTAAATAACGTTATAGGTTCTATTAACTTTCCTTTTGTGACAAGCGCACTTCCACAAGAGCGGGTGGTGCCACACCCTTGAATACATTTCGCTGATAACGTCATAACTTGGAAAATGGTAGTGCTGATAAGGTGACAACAACACCGAAATTGTGGCCGAAAGGCGCTGAACAGGGTTTGCTTTGGGCTTCCTTGAATGGCATTGTATGATTTGCAACGTACTCACATGGCATATCTGGTTGTTTTTCAACAACTGTACTAAATAAAGTACGCGAAAACATTCTTAAGACAAAACGTCAACAAGCGTCTGCAATTAGGGAGATTACTCACATAAGCTCCAATCTTCATGTCAAATCCCTCCTTTAATTAGCAATTTGTTTAGTGTCAAATATATGTAATATTGTGACCTACGGTGCCCTGTGCTGTTACTTTCTTGTTGTTGTTCACTTTTGTAACATATAGCATATTCTTGGAATAAATATTGTTTAACCTAAGTCATTTTGTCAAGGTACTACTGATGGCTTAAAAAAACAAAACCTGTAAATTGGATTGATCATTTAAACATCATTATCCAATCGACTGTGATCTGGTTTACTTCATCCATGATCAGTTTTAATGTAGATATCACGGGCAGTATTGAAACAAAAGGCCCCAGGGGGCCCGCTCACCTGACACGGTAGCCTAAATATCAACCCAGAGAATTGATTTCAACAAGTTGCATCTGCTCCTCCTAAGAAAAGCTTATACACCAAATATCCAAAGATTCTGACCAGTGGATCTAAAAAAAATGTTCAAAGAATATTCCTCATATTGAACTAAGTTATAATTCGGGCTCCCACAGGGAGCCCATATATGAACCCAGGGACTCGGCTTTAACAAACTTGAATCGCACCCTCCTCAGGATGCTGCACACCAAATATCAAAACATTCCGACAGCTGGATCTGACGAAGAAGATTTTTACAGAAAATTCCTCATTTTGAACTAAGTTACAATTTGAGCTCCCTCAGTGAGCCCAAATATAGACCTAGGGACATGGCTTTAACAAACTTGAATCTTACCCCCCCCCCCCCCCCCTCCCCAAGGATGCTGCATAAAAAATATCAAAAGCATTCATCTGCTGAATCTGAAGAAGATTTTTAAAGAAAATTCCCTATTTTGAACTAAGTTGTTATTCGGGCTCCCATAGTGATCCCAAATATGAACCAAGTAACTTGGCTTGAACAAACTTGAATCTCACCCCCCACCCCCACCACCCTAAGGTTGCTGCATGCCAACTATCAAAACATTCCGACTGCTGAATCTGAAGAAGAAGATTTTTAAAGAAAAAATTCTCATATTGACTAAGTTATAATTCAGGCTCCCACAGTGAGCCCAAATATGGACCCAGGGACTTGGCTTTAACAAACTTGAATCCTCCCCCCCCCCCCCCCCCCCAAGGATGCTACACACCACATATCAAAACATTTCGACTGCTGGATCTGAAGAAGATTTTTTAATAAAATTTCTCCTTTCGAACTAAGTTACAATTCAAGCTCCCACAGTGAGCCCAAATATGGAACTAGGGACATGGCTTGAACAAACTTGAATCTCACCCCCAAAGGATGCTGCATACCAAACATCACAACATTCCGACTGCTGGATCTGAAGAAGAAGCTTTTTAAAGAAAATTCCTCATTTTGAACTAAGTTATCATTTGGGCTCCCACAGTGAGCCCAAATATGTACCTAGGGACATGGCTTGAACAAACTTGAATCTCACCCTCCTAAGGATGCTGCATACCAAATATCAAAACATTCCGACTGCTAGATCTGAAGAAGATTTTTAAAGAAAATTCCTCATTTTGAACTAAGTTATATTTCGGGCTACCACAGTGAGCCCAAATATGAACCCAGGGACTTGGCTTGAACAAACTTGAATCTCACCTCTCTAAGCATGGTGCATACCCAATATCAAAAGATTCTGTCTGCTGAATCGTGAGAAGAAGATTTTCAAAGAAATTTGCCTGAAATGCACTAAGTTCAAATTTGGGATCCTATACCGAGCACAAATATAATCCCAGGGGGCCTATTTGAATAAACTTGAATCAGATCCACCCCGCAACGTTGCCGTTGCATACCAAATATCAATAGATTCTGCCGGCTGGATCTGGAGAAAAAGGTTTTTTAAGAAATTTGCCTGAAATGCACTAAGTTCGAATTCGGGCTTCTATAGTAAGCCTCAAATATGAATCCAGAGAGCCGATTTGAACAAACTTGAATCAGATTTACCCCACAATGTTGCATACAATATCAAAAGATTCTGCCTGCTGGATCTGGAGAAGAAAATTTTTTAATGTTTTTTCCATTGCCTACAGTGTTAAAAAAGTGCTGACTCAGCACTTTTTCAAAAGTCCGGAAACTGTACCGTATGATAAAACCGATGGCAATTGTTTTGACCAATCCTTTCTGTTGGTCCTAAAGAAGCTTCACACCAAATAAAAATTCTCGGTGCCGTGCAGTTTTGGAGATATGGCAGTTTTAATGTTTTTCCTATTTTTAGCCCCCGAGGTTCCCACGGGCAATGAGAATTTTTTTTTTGCATCAATCAGCTACTTATGACCCATTATCATCTCATATCAAATTTGGTTCAAATCGGCCTCACGGTTCTGAAAACAGAAATTTTAGGCGTGGCTAAAATGTTTGCCCCTCCTATAACGAAGGCAAATAATACCCGACAAACGTCTCTTGAACAAACTTGATTCTAAACCTCAAAAGGACTCCGTATACCACATATCAAGTCTCTGCTACTCGTGGTTTATTAGAAGAAGATTTTCAAAAATATTGGCCATTTTTTCCCCACCCCTCTGCTCAATATGAGCCGAAACTTAATTTTCATAAAAATCAAAATGCCCCTATAGAACCACTATTTATATGAAATTTATTTAAAATGTGGCCAGTGGTTTAGGAGAAAGAGGCTCAAACACCACCTTCACGCAGGACGACGGACGACGGACGGACGGACGACGGACGAAGTGTGATCAGAAAAGCTCACCCTGACTTTCAGTCAGGTGAGCTAAAAAGCTGATTAAGTATTTATATTTCACTGTTTGTACATATTTTCGTTTGTTTATTTTGAATTACGTACACTCTTACATCATCCATCTAACCTCACGCCTTCCATATTTCAACAATGTACTATCCTATGTGATGTCCCGTTAGAAAAGCCACTTAATGGTGCCTCAGGTTTTTGTCAACAAAAGGTACCCACACCTAATGAGCATTTAAAATCAAGGGTTCAGCTTGGGCATAAAACAGGCATGTCAAAGTACCGCCGGTACCAACATAACCGGTACCGGTACGGGGCAGAGCCTATCCCGTTGAAACCGGTACCTTGACAAGTCAACAATTGGGTGACATCACAACCAAATGGGAGAAATTCGTATTTAAACCGACCCAATCCCTAAGATCGCAGACAAAAATGGCATCGTACCAATTATTCTGCACCAACATCAAAGTAATTATAAAGCAGGAAAATCGTGCTTTATGATTACTTTGATGTCACCACAGAATAATTGCTTTGAAGTAGCCGATGACGGTGCTTTCATTGTCTTTGTTGCCACGTTTGGAAAGTTAAAACAATCGGCCTTATAGATGTAGTGACGCATACAGTACATGCCCCTTTAGAGTGTTTTGATATGTCCATTCACAAATATGCTGAAAGTATGACGTGTAAGTGTGCCATACGCAATTCGTCCCCTGAGTGCCAGGAGACACATAGAACACATTGGAACTCAGGGGATGAATTATAAGCCTGTTTATCCTCTTTCAGTTAGGAATTTCCCTATAAAATAATTTTGTCCCGGTACCGGCGGTACTAAAGCTTCAGTACCCGTGCCGGTTGGAGCATGAGGGAACCGGCGGTACCGGTACCGGTACCGGTACGGTTGACATGCCTGGCATAGAAGGAATTGTACTTTATTGGATAATAGAAAACTTAATATACAGATCAATAAATAAATCTCTATCTTACTTCAAAGTTTGACAATTCGTCGCCTGAGTGCTAGAATGTCCTATGTCCCATAAGGGAGATAATACATAGTCCCATAAGGGACATAGGACATTCTAGCACTCAGGCGACGAATTATTAATCTAACTCTTTGCACAACAATCTTATAATACTGAAATTTAAAACAGCAAATTGTTCCCATAATTATAGTAGGAATTTAACAATTCGCTCTTGCGTCGCAGAGCTCAATAAGCTCAACAAGCTCATCAAGCACTACCAAACAAGAGTGAATTGGTAAAATTCCTACTTGAATTGTGGGAACAATTTGCGTCTTAAAAATTTCATATTTTGACATCGGTGTGGATAGGCTTCCCTTCAATTTGGATGGATAGTAAAGCTAATTCATAAGACAACACATTGAAATTTGTCAGTAAAATAGAAGATGTTAATAGTTTGTGGAAATGCTGCTGATAAACGCGTTTATTGAGGACGGTTACACATTGTGCTAGTGACTAACTGAATTCCAAAATCGGTACAAGAGAAGGTACGAAAGTCCCGTTTCAACGAGAGTCAGGTTTAATTTAATTATAATAAGTTTCTATTTATTAAAGGAAAGTAATTAAGCAGAACTTGTCATCGTTCTATATTACCTTTATTTGTTTATGTTTTATTTATTTGGAGTTTAACGACACTGTCGACAGCCAAGGTCACCTCGTGTCGGACTGTTTTACGGGTGAAGGAAGCCGGAGTACCACCGATTAAAAGCGAGCAACTGTCAGACTCCACACATGCAGGGTATACCTATAGAAGTATACCGTCGACGTGCAGTACGCCTCAGTGCACATCATAATCGTACCCCAAGGTGCGCAGTCGGGATTGAGTGCCTAGCCCAAGGACACAACGCAGTTACTCCTGGCGGGGATCGAACCGTGGACCTCTCGGTTTGAAGTTCAATGCCGTCGCACATGTGAGGAAGGGCAATGGAAGTGTGGGCGGCACAAAGATCCAAGTAGCACTGGACCGAATATGGTTCGGCTTGATGGAAAGCAAGTATAGAAATGAATCCACGGAACTGCCATTTCTTTAATTTGCAGGCTTTAATGGGTGAACGAGAGGTGCTAAAAGTGTAGGGATATGGGTCGGGAGTAGAGGCACTGTTTAAATATACCTATATACCTTTCAAACATCTGACAACATTCTTTCGTGTGACCGGAGACATTATTAACCTTTATCTGCAAATGTATAGCTGTACAAAACTCCCACTAGCGACACCTTGGGTACGGGTTATTAATTTGATCTATATCTTCTTCTTCAATATCCTCCAACCCGACGAAAAATGATTGAGGTAGTAGAAATAGGTCAAGCCATTTGGGGGTGGGGGGGGGGGGGGGGGATTCACTAGTCAAATGATATAAAAATATTCTTTACAAAATATCAACCACACCATACCATGTGCCCCCTCATTGCAACGAGCTCTCCGAGCTCGTTCCAATAAGAGGTCACACGAAATGGTTTGGTTTATTTTTTTTAAATATTCCTTTTTAGTTGCTAAATTTGAATATTGCGTGGGCGGCTGCATAGGATTCTTTAGGTAGAGGGTTAAGTTTGGAAACTCATTGTGCGATCATGTAGCGTATCTGTAGAGAAAAGTTTTGGGATGGTAGCGGTAAGGCAGCGTTGTTTGCACCGCCGGTTTCGCCACCTCTAATTATGCGTCCCCACTAAGGAAATAAATTTTGTATTCACTCAGGTTAACGCGTCTCTATTTATCTTAACGGACATCAAAATTTATAGTTTTAATTCTTTTCTGACAATATTGGGCTTGGGCGGATTAATTACCCTCAAAGGAAAACTTAGAGCGGACGTTCAGCTGTATGCATTGCAGTGCCTTTGATATACAGAATGAAACATAAGCATAAATCGAAAATATTCTTCTAATACTTTTACTTGCAAGAGCATTGGACTTCTGATCCCCAACCTACGAAATCTGTGTTGTATTCTTGGGCGGCCACCTAATCTCGAATATCTCAGTAGGAGCAGACAATGAAGGGTCGCATACTCAAGCGTGCAGGAAGTCGGACACGCATTTGACTTTAACCATTGTTAACCATGTATTTGACAGGTTAGTAAGTTGGAGAGCCCAACAATTACTTGTCGCTACTCAGTAGCTCTCTACAAATACTCGACCTTCCTCTACCCGTACCAATAATCGGTCAAGATTTCGACTAGCTGACGAAAGTGTTATTAAACTACAAGAATGAAATAAACTCAAATGATTCAAGTGTCATATACGTATATACTTGAAACGACCTTGTGTAAGCTTTCCAGCTTTCTGTCGAATCCACCATCAACTATGTTGTACGTTGTATCTCTTGAAAAGTTGAATAAATAAATATTGTTTAAACTAAATGATTCAAGCTGACGAAACCTTTAAAAAAGCATTTGACTAGGATAATGTTATCTTGTAGCTGTAAATGATAAATTGGTACTGTACGACCAATTCTGGCTGTCCAAGGACCTCTCTCCGTGTTATAGTCAACGATTTCAAAAGGAATTGGAAAGCATCCTAATATATTGGAACTCATGCACGAACTGTCGTTATAATAATAATAATGAATATAATTTATGTAGCGCATATATCATAATGGATAAAAGGTTCCAAGGCACCAATATTATAGAAAGCATTCCTTGCATTCGCATAAATAATAAATCCCCAAATATTCCCATTCATTGCCGAATTTATGAAACGATTTTAGTAAAGTAGGTATGGACTGGAACCCTGCGAATTTGAAATTTCGGGCCGAATCGAATCAGGCAGGGGATACAGAATAGAATCGAATCTATAATCGAATTTCACAGCTCCACAAGTTGCAAATCGTCGCCTGAGTGCTAGAATATTCTATGTCCCATAGGGGAGATAATATATAGTCCCATAGAGGAGATAATATATAGTCCCATAGGGGAGATAATATATAGTCCCATAGGGGACATAGAACATTCTAGCACTCAGGCGACGATATATTGTACAATCTGTCAGTCTTCACTATAATAATAACTCTTTGGCCAGCCGCTGATTTGTCGCGGTCCTCATAAGAGAAGGCCATCATTCCCCCTGCACCCCACCCCCTCTTCCCCTCCTCTCCTCCCAGCATTCAGATATAAACTGCTTAATAGTGTCCCTCACTTCCTCTTTTTCAATTTCTTCAATAAGCATTCCTACCCTCTCCCTCGTGTCCCCCTTCAGCCATCTATCCTTTGTTTCTTCACCCCACTTCAGCATTATTCTTCCAGTAAATTTTATTCTATGAGGTATATACTGTGGGCATTCCAAAAGAAAATGTTCCAGGGTCTCCACTACTCCAGAGTGGCACATTTGGCATCCCTTTTCTCCATCTCTCCCAATTTTTCCCCGAAGCTCCAGTGATCTTGATCTCAGTTTGAACAGCAGTGACCCTCCAAATGTGCCATCTAGGTACTTCTCAAAAGCTGGCTTTTCTTTATATTGTAACCCCTGCAGTGATCTTTTCACGCTAACCCCTGCTCGCCAGTTTCGATTGCAATCTTCCATGACTCTCTCTTTGACAAACCTTTTGCCTTCTTTCATTCCTACTTCTATGTTTGTGACCTCTATAGAGTAATTGTCCATTAGTTCCCTCACATGTTTTGACCACCCCGTATCTATATTAGAATTCCAAATGGTATCGAGCATCAATTTGCACCACCGGTTGTCAGGCAGGTTTCTCAAGTAGTTAAAGTAACACAGCTTTCCCAAATCTACCCTGTCCTTGATTTTCATCCACCCAAGCTCCCCCCTTACTGCTTCCAAAGCTGCAGCATTACTCGACCCTGTTATCCATCTGCCGGCATCATTCTGAGTACTTTCCAACTTCTTAATAACGGTTTGGTTTAATGGAATCACGTCCGTGCCATACGTTATACTTGGTAAACCCACCCTCTCCCACAGTGTTTTCCCCACAGAGACCTTGTTGAAACTATTTTTCCCTAAAAGTTTTAGTTGGTTCAGAATTCTTTTCCCCTTCAGAATCAGTTTGGCTGAGTAATTTCTGTACACCCCTCTTCCCGTTATATTTATGCTTACCCCTAGATACTCATACTCTCCCGTTTCTCCTACAGTGATTTGTTTGCTTTCCCCTTCGGGGATTGAGAACTCCCCACTCTCCATCTCTTCGTCATATCTACCTTGCGTCCAACGGGTATTACCTTGCTTTTATTTTCATTTAGTTCGAGCCGCCAAGTGTTCCCATATCTACCAACAATTTCCAGCAATTTCTCTAGCCCCTGTTCAGTTCTAGACATTAACACCATGTCGTCCGCAAAGAATAAGCCTGGTACCTTTATGTCTCCAACATTTACCCCCTCCGCACTCTGAATTAGTTCGTCCCCTAAATCTTTAACATACAATGCAAACAAAATCGGTGAAAAGATACACCCCTGCTTGAGGCCTATATCCATAGGGACTCGTTTTGTAGTGATACTCCCTAGACTGAGTTGGCTTTGCACATCTGTATACAGTGCTTTCATGATTCCCACAAAGTCACCCCCAGTCCGATGCCCTCGAGCTTTCGCCACATACCTTCCCTCCACACTCGGTCGTACGCTTTTTTCACATCTAGAAATGCCAGAAACATCTTTTTCTTTTCAGCCTTTGTTGATTCTATCAGTTGGGTGAGTGTAAATAGGTGATCAGTGACTCTTCGACCTTTCCTGAAACCATTTTGAATTTCTCCTAAAAAACCTTTCTCTTCAATAACTTCCTCAAGTCTACCGTATATGACCTTACAGAATACTTTTCCGATGTTACTACTAACTGATATCCCCCTATAGTTATCTAGAACTTCCTTATCCCCCTTTTTGTGTATGAACGACACCTTACTTTCCCTCCGCTCTCTGGGGACCTTTTGCTTTCGCAGAGCCAGGTTGAAAAGGTTTGTCAGGACTTCAATAAGTGCCTCCCCTCCATTTTTGAGGAATTCGTTCGGAATTTCATCAGTCCCTCCCGCTTTACCATTTTTTAATTTCGAGACCACGTTCCCCACTTCTTCTGCCGTTATTTCGCTACATACACGATTGGATAGGTTCTCCTCCACCAGTGTATTTCTTTTTGGTGGGGACCCACTGCCCCATCGCCTATCGTTTATCTTTTCCCAGTGCTTGACTAACTCTGAAGCGATACGGCCTTTATCTTCTGTACTTTCCCCATCCACTTTGATCCTCTGCACACTACTTTTCCCCCGTTTATTTACCCAGTTCCAAAATACGTTTGAGCTCGAACCCCCCGTTTTCTTTATTGTTCTGGCAAGACTGCAATTGCGCTCCTTCCTATTATTATTCTTTATCTCATTCACCTTTTTCCGTGCCAGTTCATATTCTCCTTTCATTAGTCTCGTGTCATTGTTATCCACCCCTTTAAGCTTCCTACTTCTTCTGTAAGCAGCGCATTTTACCTTCCTTTCTTTTATAGCCTTTTTCAGTCCCTCGTTAACCCTGTATCCGAGCTCTCTCGTTGGGACCCTCACCCTTCCTATACAATCCTTCCCTGCCTCTGTTAGGCTATTTACTATGCCATCTGAAATACTCTGGACATTTGCATCCCTAGGTATACATTCAAGACTTGGTTTTAGTTTTTCCCGAAACTGCTTCCAGTCGGCTCCTTGTTTTAGTCCCCAAACTTCCTTGAAGGTATTTCTGTCTCTATTCGTCTTTTTGCCCATAATCTTAACTGTTATCAGGTTGTGATCACTACCCAAGTCATTTTTTCCCTCGTCATCTATTTCTACATCTATAACCTCCCTCCATACGCTAACGTCAGTGAGTATATAATCAATTATTGTTTTCTTATCGTTCCTCTCCCAGGTCCATTTACCCTTACATTTCGCATCCCTGTTCAGGATCTTTAAACCAAGCTCTTTTGATAGGTCCAACATCTTCCTCCCATTCGTGTTAATTTTCCTATCATCTCCCTGTATGCCCTCCTCCTTATCCCCGATGTGCCCATTGAAGTCCCCCATTAGGACAATACTGAATCCTCTGCTTTCAAGCTCTGTGATATTCGATCTAAGAGTTGTATATATTGAATCATTCCACTCGGGCTTACTTCCCTCCACTGCTAAGAATACAACACCAACGGCAACACTCCTGCTTCCTAACTTGATTTTTGCCCAGACTATTTCGTTGGATACTGGAATCTGAGTCCTTGCTTCTGTGAGATCTGTAATCAATGAGGGCTGTAATTCCTCTTTAGCGTAGATGCCAACACCCCCACCCCGTCTCTGACCCTCAGTTCGCCCAGCTCCTATCCACACGCAACCCTTCATCTGATCAACCCGCTCATCCCGTCGTATCCACGTCTCACTTAGACCCATTATATCGAAGTCTCCTTCGTCCATCATTGTTGATATTTCGCTTACTTTCTTGTGCAGACCCTGGATGTTGCAGTACCCAAACTTAATGAATCTTTGTTTTTTTTGTCATCACTGGCACATTATTATACCCCTGGTATGTCCCTGTGTTGTGCATGTTTGTTGTTCTTCCTATGTTCCCAGCATTTGTACCCCTCTGGGTTATCGGCTGAGGTCTCCTACCCCCCTTTTCTCCAAAAAAGGCCCAGCCACCTGTAAAAGTCTTAATCTTGACGGGACTTGTTCGTTTGGGAAGGTCAAACAAAAAAGCGGAATATTTCGCAACGGAATAAAAGTAGTTTCAGAAGATAAACGATTTTGAATTCTTCTTCTTTCAGCTTGTTTAAATCCCAGGAGACCTGGGACCAATACTATGAAACTTTTGCAGTTGTATTTTTCAGAATTGTATTTTCTATTATTGGAAATAACTAATTGAAGTGAACAATTAGCGTTTTCGAAGATATGGCAATGGAATGACTCGATATACTCAACACTAAGGTCAAATATCATAGAACTAGAAAACAAGGGGCTCGGTATAATTCTGATGGGTGACTTTAATGGACACATAGGTAACCCCGATTGTCCACATAGGGGCACGATCGCGTCATATACTAAGGGGTACTGCACGACGATGGTGCGATTGTCTTCAACCGATCTAACCATGCCTGTGCCGCAGTGCGGAGTTACGATGTTGGAGAGCTGGCAGCTGCTCGGCGTTGCTAAATGGTTCTCTCTGGGTACTCCGGCTTCTTTCGCCAGTAAAACTGTCACCGACACGATATGACCCTGGCTGTGAAAGTATCGTTAAACCCTAAAAATAAATAAATGTAGGCTCACTTGCCTCCACGAAAATGAAAGCCAATCGATTGAAAAAAATAGAAAAAGATTCCAGATCCGTTATTAACTTTATCTGTATGGTAAATACCAATAATATTAATTTTATCTGTAGGGTAAATAGGGATAATATAAAGTTTATCGGGGGGGGGGGGGTGTAAATACCAAAAATATTAACTTCATCTGTTGCGTAAATACCGATAATATTAACTGTATCAGAAGGGCAAATATCAATAATATTTACTTCATCTGTAGGGTATAAATACCGATAATATTAACTGTATCAGTAGGGTAAATATCAATAATATTTACTTCATCAGCAGGGTATAAATACCGGTAATATTAACTGTATCAGTAGGGCAAATATCAATAATATTTACTTCATCTGTAGGGTATAAATACCGGTAATATTAACTGTATCAGTAGGGTAAATATCAATAATATTAACTTCATTTCTGGAATTTTAGTCGTCCTGTTGTATGTCATCTCTTGAATGCAATAAGGCGCCATCTGCAATGATTTATCAATGCAGATGGCGCCTTGTTGTACTCAAGTGACGATATAATTCTAATACTCGTTAGATATAGAATTAGGCATTATACAGCACAAGCCTGACCTAGAGGAGATGGACACTTTAAGTGGCTGCCATAAAAGCTGCACACATTCGTCAGAACAACATTTTCGATTAAGCCTAGACTGTGGATAAAATGATTAGACATGACTGTGTTCAGAACATTTCCGAAGTACAAAGTAACTATTGAAATCATTAATTCAAAACGTCAGTCCATCTCACTCAACAATTACATTTTTATCATTTAAAGAGCAATTCGATGAAAAGGAGACACGTTAGTGGAGATATTAGAGGCGAGATAATACGACTGATAGACATCTAGTCTTCTCAAACTCCAGCCTTCAACCCTTCACCAAATGCAAATTGAAGACAAAAGATTCAATGGTGTTGTCTCCACTTAAACATGTAACTTTTGGCGACCTAAACAAAACCATAGCTTTCGTATTGGTTGAAGACAGGTGCACCATCGATGTGCAGTGCGTCTTAGAACACAGCGTAACCGTGTCCCCACGTGGAAAATCGGGATTAAGTGCCTTGCCCAAGGACACAACGCAGATACTCCTAGCGGGGATCGAATCGCGAATCCTTCGGTTTGAAGTCTAATGCCTTAATCACTGAGCCACCGCGCTTTCTTTTTCCTCAAGCTGCTAACACTGATGCGAAATTCGTCAATTATGTGGTAAAGAAATTGATAGATTCACGACTCAAATGAAAAGTTTTGGTTTGATGCTACGAGAATTTTATTATTGATTTCTTCGTGCGGTGCTCATAGAAAGTAGTACAGTATGTGGAGAGTGTATTGTAACAAAATCACCCGCGGAGTGGAGATATCACCCATACTTTCACTTTCAAATTCTGTACATATGGACAAAAAACACAAGCAATGCTTCAGCCAATGGACCTCCGAGTTTAACCCGGAGGTCCATTGGCTGAAACTTTGCTTGTTATGGTCATGCTTTGCAACAAATTCGCAATTATTGCTTGGGTGGAATCTGCAGTCTGCGGGTGATTTGGTGATAATACACTCTCCACGTACTGTATATATTCACGAAACTGCTGCTATTTAATTGACTTTCCGTTTGTCGTTTTTCGGTATGTGGGGAGGTGACTATGACAAAAAGGTCGGAGACGACTTTCAGCAGCTAATAAGCTTGCTGTCGAAACCACTAGTTGTTTTCTTGCTTTATGTACACCCAGTTCTTACTATTGTTATTTGGTATTGGCTTCTGGTTAATGTAGTTTGATGGAAAACACTGAATATGAATAACAAAAGTACTGTTTAAACTAAAATGCAAAGTGAGAGCTGATATTACAATAGCAATCCGGTCGAAATTCATTGTGAGCGATAGAACTGTATCTCTGCTCTTGTTTTCGTTTGTTTGTCTTTGGTTCAGTTTTGAGTTTGTATTTATTTATTTATTTATTTATCTATTGGTGTTAAGGTCACATATTTTTGCACAATGCATAATCATGACCTCGACAGTTTTACGGGTGAAGGAAGCCGGAGTACCCGGAGAGAACCACCGAGCAACGGCGAGTAACTGTCAGCTCACCAACATACTAACTCTACGCAAGCAGGGTTAGCAATTGTTGAAGACAGGTGTACCATCGACGTGCAGTACGCCTTAGTACACAATGTCACCGTGTGGGCAATGGGGGTGAAATGTCTTGCCCAAGGACACAACGCGGTTGCCGGAGGTGGGATTCGAACCGAGGGCCTCTCGGCTTGCAGCCTGCACCTCTACCTACTGAGCCACCGCGCCCTGTTTGAGTTTGCAATATGTCATTCATGAAACCTGATTGCACTGGTTTAAATGTGTCGCGTCTGGATACTAGCTCCATTTCGCTATCCGATTGAGAAACAGTACGTTTATGCGATCACAATACCTTTAAACCTCAAGAAGTCACTACTTATGGTTGTTGAGCTATAAACATCATGCATTGCCCAAGTTCAGCAAATGTAAATCCAGTCTAACGTATAGTCATAATAGTAGATTCGATTCGATTCGAGTCGGATTGATTCAGCAATTTTCAAAACCCAAACAAGTATTTCCTTTTGAACTCATCTTCTGTCATCAGGTCTCCTTCACGGGATACCTAATGAGAGTAGAAGCGTCCAAGAAGGTGCTTCCGCTTCCGAAACTACTTCAATTCCGTTTCTGGAATATTCCGCTTTTTATTGGCTTTTTCTCAGATGGACAAGTCACCTTTGAATACAATACTTGAGCGGAGAATATCAATATTTCAAATATTTCGCGGTTGTAAAATACAATTTCTAGAAGTTGAGAAATATTTATTTATTTATTTATTTATTTATTTATTTTTGTTGGACATTTTTTATGTGCTGAGAAACCGGAGTACCCGGAGTGAACGACCGAACAGCAACAAGCAACTGACAGACTCCCAAACGTACTTACTCAGCACATGCAGAATTAGCATTGGTCGACAACAAGTCTACCACAGATGTGCGTGGAGTTCGCCTTAGTGCACAGCACTACCGTGCCTATTGTAGGCCAACGGGATTACGTGCCTTGTCCCAGGAAACAATGCAGTGCACCCTGGCCAGGATCGAACCGTGAATCTCTGAACTATTGAGCAACCGCAATCCATAAAAAAACGTTTGGATTCAATTCGAGATTTGGTTCGATTCGATTCGAATCCTTATGTCTGATGTAATTCGCGATTCGATTCTACTTGTAACTTCAGATTTACAGGGCCCTAATCTAACGTAAAGCTGTTATTTAATCATTTACCCAACGCACAGTATATCAACATTTATCATTTTAATTAGAGTTTGTTTTCAAATTTTTCAAAACTTTTCAACAAATACACAGAACGACACACGCGTGTCAATGGGTTAATCTATATTAACCGCAGGCCTCAGGTTTTATCCTTCCTCGATGGAACAAGTGTCATATCGATTAACCCATTCACACGCGTGTGTCGTTCTATGTTTATTGCACGCCTTCACGTCTATAAAACAATTATTAGTTGGACACTCAGCAATTCATTTGACAACTATAAAAAACAACACATTTTTTATCGCCAACCAAAATTGCGAGGGGAACCCGTCTTATCTATACTATTTCCTCCCCTGAGTTCCAATGTGTTACATTGGAACTCATGGGACGATTTTCAGCTCTCTCTAGCGATCCAAATTGTAATTGCGTTGCACGATTTGTTGAAAATTCCAGATTTCCGTTCCGCACATATGTGCGGAACACATTTTCATTTTTCGCATGATTTAGTGTTGCTGTATTACATAGAACGAGGCTCGTTGCACGTAATAGAAGTATATCATGTGAATGTTTTTGAACAGTATATTTTTTCAACCGCTTAATATGTTAATTACGCGTGCGGATGACTCCTATTCGTTAGCTAAAGGTTAACCCATCACATAAGATATCAACAAAAAGTTATTTTAATTTTTGTTTGCTTTTTTTTAATTTTTCAAAACAAGTTTAACAAAACCGTATCGTGTGATGCCTCGTTGGAACGAGCTCATCGAGGTTTCACATGATATAGGTGTGCTGAAATTTTCTGAATTTGTATTTTTTTCACCTCCTTAATTTACGGATTACGCGGCGTGATGCAATTTATTCGTTAGGTAAAGGGTTAAAATCGCCAATAGGATTAGTTTCATATTCGTGAGTGCAGTTTCGAAACTATTTAAAATTAGTCTAAATTAGTAATAATATTCCTTAACTGGTCAGTCCACATCTCCTAAGTTTCTGAATGTTCGTTGATAATCTACGTATTTCATTCGCTCAAACATACAGTTCGTGGAGAGTGTATTATCATTAATCACCCGCAGATTGGAGATTCTACCCGAGTAATAATTTCAAATTTGTTGCAAGGCATAAGAAGCACAACCAAAGTTCCAGCCAATGGACCTCCGGGTCCAACCCGGAGGCCCATTGGCTGAAACATTGCTTGCGTTTTCGTCCACATGTGCAGAATTTGAAAATAATACTTTGGGTGTCAGCTCCACTCCCCGGGTGATTTAGTTACAATCCACTCTCCACGCACGGTATATACAGATTTAGTATAAAAGTCGAACCCTTCCACAGTTTCAAACATCAACCACACAAAACGTGCAACAACGAAAACCTTCTCAGTTTAGCTAAAGACACATCACTTATGTTGTTTAACAGTTAGACTTGCAACGGACACGTCTGTACCAGCGAGTTGTTATCCATAGCATCGTTTTGTTTTCTCTCTGATGCCCTGCTAGCGTGTATAAACGGATAATTAAAAAAAAATACACCCACCATCTCACTGTGTTGCTGCAGGTGTGCGTTCACGTGTTTCATCTCACAATTTAATTTTTAAATTAAGTGTGCTTTTCTGCGGTGAATCATGTGTTTGTTTTTCTATTGTTCAGCAGTACCCCAGCGTTGGTTCCATAAACACATTATTTCGAAACTAAACAAACATTAACAAAACTTTTGACGTATTTAACGACGTGCGATAGATAATTGTCCCTCAACCGCTTCGAGGGCAAATTTACGCATCATCCTGAAATTCTCTGTAAAGATTGACATTTTTCCTGGTTAAAAGAAAATAACAGAACAAATTGATATCTTGTGGGTTTAGCAATATTATCATTATCAATGTATACTGATTGGAGTTACTCCTCGAATGATTCTGTTTAGATCTCACAGGCAGCGATCACGCTGGTTCGAAACTACCTGGTGCCAAATTGTCAGACATTCTGGATATTTTAGTGCCACACAGAGTGCTCTGTGCCAAAACGCTAATGAAAGGAGGAGGTGCGCTGTCTAATCCAAATAAAGCGATCGGGGTTTGAAAACAATGAACTGCGATTTCTTCAAGAGTATGAGGATAACTGGTGGCAGAAAAAATTGAACTGAAAAAATCCTCCGAAGGCGAAAAGGGGTGTCTTCTATGCCACTGATTTAATTAATAACTAGTCCTGGATGATATCGTTACATTTGGATAATAACAGACTGATCAACGAATCACTGTTAATTAATCGATTAATTACAGAAGTTATAACGGATTAATTGACTAATCACTGTTAATTAATCGACTAATTACTGAGGTAATAACAGATTAATCGTTTAATTACTGGTAATCCAGTAGCGGGTCTTTAGTCTTTAGGGTAACATTTGATTAGATTAATACTTCATACCGTCGCGAAGTAATTATCAAATTACTTCGTCGACAATTAAGAAATGTATAAAACCGAAAACCCATTTTTTTCTGAATAATCGAAATGGTTTCAAATCGAACTGAATCAGTGAAAGAATTCGGAACGATTCAAATCTCGAACATTCGCCTCAAGTCTTTATGATTTCGTTCACTTCCTTACTTGAAGAGTCAGTTAACCTGACATCAAACAGAAACCAGTTATTTAGTTACACAAATCTGTACTCATAAAATAGACTTCGTCATTTCGAATTTTGGAAATGACACAATTCATAGAACACTATGTATATGAAAATTAAGTCTACAGTAACGTATTCACCACACAAATAGACACGACATGTGCCAGCATGATGTAAACATTAAATGAGGAGTTCTGGAAACCTACTTCAAATGACATGTATATTGATGATTTAGTATTGATAGTTTGGCAGGTTGATGTTACACAGTTGATGGCAATTGAAACTGTTCTGAATTCTATCTGATTACTGGCATACGTTTGTAATAAGACGCACACTTATACAATTGAATTCTCCAATCGAGTAACTTGACCTATCTAAATGGGGAACACATTTCTAATGTTAACAAGTGGTAGCCATTTCCAATCTGTAAACTATTAGTAACGATACGCAGATGTTAATTTTCAAGAAAAGTTAATTGCTGAATAAACACGCAAAATGTTGTTAAACTCGATGGTAAGTTAATTACTGCAGAACGTGTAAAACTCTCGTTTCTTGGTATATAGAAAGTGTGAATTATTTCGCCATACACAGCAGTCAACCACTTTGCTATAAAATTAGTGTTACTGGAGAACTGTTTGTGGGAAAATGCGTTTTCTATATAGCCTTCCAAATTGATGTTCTCCATGAAATCAAGAGCTTACTCAGAAGTGCTTAACCCTTTACCTAACATGAAAATAAGACGACACTTTCAAACAAAATTGTCGAAAGACTATTTTTTTTTATTTCTGGTCTCAAAAACATGGGGGATGACCCCTCGTAGGAACGAGCTCGACGAGCTCGTCCCAAAGAGGGTCATAACTTATGTTTTTGAGACGAAAAATGAAAAAAGAATGAAAATTAATTGGCGATTTCTGTGAATAACGCTGGAGGGTTTTGGCGTAAGGTTGGGTGAAGGTTAAATACAAGAGTTATTTGTAAGGAGTAGTGGGCGCGAGAGAAAATGATTCACGGTGGGCGGGGGCAAGTAAAGGACAGATTTCCCACAAAGTACAGCAAGTCCACACGTGGCCTTCATAGCATTGCATTTAAATACCGTAGACAGCTGCGCGAGTTCCTCAGGCACTAACAATCATAGGAGCAAGTCCACACGTGGCCTTCTTGGATCATAGCATTGCATTTAAATACCGTAGACAGCTGCGCGAGTTCCTCAGGCACGAACAATCATAGGAGGCTTTCGTAGGCGTAGGACGATAGTGTCTGCGTGTGTGTGTGTGTGTGTGTTTGTTTCAAATGACACAATCATGTTTTAGAGGAATTTGAAATGTTGGTTTCTGATCCCACGCCGGTATTCACATCCTTAGGAAACACCGCCTGGCAACCAGGAGACCAACGCTTAAACCACTAGACCGTTGCACACCTTCAACAACGATGGTTGGAATCTAGTTTTTTAGATGAAGTCCTTATGGTTACTTGGTTCAACTTTCTTTCGACAGCAGCATGAACGTGTGGAACGCGCTGACTACAGTACGACGAAAGTTCCGTGGATGGCTTCAGTCGAAGACGGGGACGGCCTTGTGTGTGTTTTTCAAATGACACAACCATGTTTTAGAGGAATTTGGAATGTTAGTTTCTGATCCCCAGCCGGGATTCGAACGCTCTGCAACACCGCCTGGCAATCAGGAGTCCACCGCCTAAACCACTAGACCATTGCACACCATAGAAAGCTATGGCTGGAATCTAGCTTTTTAGATGAAATCCTTATGATTACTTGGTTCAACTTTCTTTAGGTAGCAGCATGAAAGTGTGGAACGCGCTGGCTACAGTTGGACGAAAGTGCTGTGCATGGCCTCAGATGAAGACTGGCACGGGCTTGTGTGTGTTTTCCAAATGACACAATCATGTTTTAGAGGAATTTGGAATGTTGGTTCCTGATCCCACGCCGGCATTCGAACCTCGGCAACACCGTCTGGCAATGACGAGGCCAACACCTAAACCTACAGATCATTCCATACCGTCAAAAACGATGGCTGAAATCTGGCTTTTTCAGTGGAGCATTCTGGTGACTTTTGGGGTAAATCTACACTTTTTGAGAGCCCTAGAATAAAAAGGTACAAAAAAATAAGTACTGCCACAGACATTTCTATTTCCGTTTTTTTTCTTGTAATATGCCGCCAAAATATTGGTTTCTTAAAAATATATATGAATGGAATCTTGAAGGGTTTCAAACATGATAAAAAATACACCAAAGTTGATTTAAACAAGTTTTGACGAAGTTATTCATTAATGGGCTCCAATTTAGTCCTCACATGGATACTGCGCAAGCTTTTGTTTTTCTTATAAGTGATAACAGGTCAAAGATTTAAAGGTTCTTTTAATTTAGAGTTGGTTAAAATGAATTCATCTTTGACTTTTTTCACTATTTAGACATTCTTTCTGCTGTATGTTAAAGTGAATTGAATGGTGGACCTCCTTCCGCATTCCGCCTCGAATAAGTTCATTTTAAATGGCCAGAAGGTTTGAAGCGAATTGATCCCAAAAGCTTCTGTTTGTTTTTTTAAATTTCTTCCTTTCTTCTAATGTATCGTTAATTTTGTTCAAATGGGTGGATTTTAAAATCATCCAATGAATGACCAGGAAGTCCAAAAGGTTGTGTTACTGGGCTGTCAGCATTATGTTTTATATTCCGTTTGTGTCGAGTTGCACGCTTTCCGAAACGATTTTGAGTTTGACTCACACACTGCTTTCTCCAGCGTTTGCAAGTGATAAGGTAATGGCAATGGATAAGATAAGATAAGATAATTTTTATTGCACTACCACAAAAATGAGCATGGCACACGAATACACCTGTACATACAGGAAACAACAGAAGTACATAAGGGATATAACAATGGCAGCATTCTAACATAAGTTCCACGGCACAACCAGTCATGTATGTCCACTCGCACACACCTGTCCATCACCCACATATACATTTACACGCATATGGATATTATCTACATTTATATACGCACATGTTTGTTCGCATATGAATATAGACAACACGCAGACTAACAAATACATACACATGTAAGCGCTACTGGCTTGTGGAGACACGGTTCAATTGATACCTCCAACCGGACTTTCATAGTGTCCACACTCCTTTTTCAGACTGTCCGATATTCTAGTTAGAACCATTCCTAATAAACTATCTACGTCTATTTTGAAGGACATTTGATATGTACTCCCGGCAGCTTGTATTATGTCTATTTTGCCACTATTGATAAGCAGGTTAATTCTCTCTGTATGGTCCAAACTCTGGAAAAAAGGAAACTATTGGCACGCAACGTTTGGGAGTGCCTGCCGATTGGCATTGGGTTAATCACAAGGGAGAGAATTTCGGATCTGATAATGATTTTTCGTTCGTTCAGAGGAAAATTTCTCATTCTGATCAGGCATAAAATTATCCAATCTACAACAGTATTTTTTTTTTAATTCAGTTCCGCTCGACTACAATTCTGCAACGGTCTGTTGTGTTCAGTTTTCAGTGGTTCGAAATCAGTAATTTATATAGGAGTTTACAGTTTTGACAGGGTTTGAGATTTCAGACAGTAGAGGACTTGTGAAAGGGGGATAAAACTCGTCGTTTAAAGAGCAAATGCATCTATGCATCTCCTGTCCACGTAGCACCTCATCTGATCAGACTTCACAGAAAATATCAAAGGTTTGAAGGGGAAGGTATACTTTTATCATAAAATCCCGTATATGCCAGAATAATATTATGGAATTCCAAGTTTGAATGTCTAAGTAATAAAAGATTCATAAGAATGCAGTTTACGTTAGCGATACAATTGTAATCTTAAATTAAAAGTATATTGGAACAGAGTTTTATTGATGTAAGCACTGCGTTGAGATTAAGCATATATATCTCTATTAAATATCAAACCTTGGTTAATTCTGAAAAGCACTAAGCAACTATTCTACTGTTTTCATAACATTTTTTTACAGGCAAAATCTATCTTCATTTTAATAAAAATTACTAAAAGGTTGGCTATCAGCTTTAATCGTCGGGCTGAAAAATTCCACAAGAAACAAATTGTAAAATATATGTTCATATCACGAACAAATGGTTTAGTTGAAACATTTCAATTAAATTTCCGTAACCGGTAAAATAGGTCTGAGTGACAATTTCAGTTTGAATTTTAACCTTTACACATTTGAGTGCATTTTCCAACAACTATTTCTAACTTTTGGGGAAGAAGATGACATGACAAAATTTCTTCATTTTTGTAAATACCTTGTGCTAACAATTTAATGTCATAATTGCAACAAATAATGTTAAACAATAGCTTTTAATGTGAAGTTGAAGGATAACGTGCAGGCTTTAATTATTTTTGTCAATCAAAAGATAAACATTTGCCTCAGAAAAACGTGATCAATTCAGAAACCAATTCAGATAAGTATATAAGTAACAGCTATTAAGATTCAGATAACTCTTTAAAAATCATATGTAACCAAGCTGTGCAGTTTTGTATCGCTCTGTTGAAAGCCGCTACCGTTATGGAAAGTTTTCTGTAAATAGATATATGGAGGATATGTAGTGTTTTTGAGTGGATACCAAATATTATCTCATGAGTGACCGATACAAATGTCTATTTTACGCGAGCGTTTGCGCGAGCGAAAGTAACCTTTGCCTCGGTCACAAGTGAGATAATTTTAGGTATCTACTGAAAAACACTAGATTTTCTTTTTATTATACCCTTTTTTACAAGAATCTGATAATTCCACTCGTTTTAACACTGAATTGATGCATGAAAATAAAACAGCGCATTGAATCATTGATACGCGGAAGTGATTTGATCGATACGCGAAACAGATAGCGTCTTGCGGGTTTCCAGTCCAAATATGGCCTGAAAGTCCGTAATATAAGTTTTTGGTTTGGTACGTCCTTTGAAAGGACGTACCAAACCAAAAACTTATATTACGGACTTTCAGGCCATGTTTAGACTATCGGGTTTCATGCATCAATTCAAGGTGAATACGTGTTGAATTATTGCTGGAAATGATCGGTATCCGTTCAAAAACAGTAGATTTTCTTTTCCTTATACTTTTCTAGAACAATTGGTCATTTACAGTGATAATTTGACTCGTATTCACCTTGAAGTGATGCTTTGAAAACCGCCATTTTGATTGATACCGTGAAAGTGAAAATTTCTATATCTTCACAGTGGGGGATACGATTTCTATCTTTCCGCATTTTTTGCGATAATCTATCGTTTAGCGCATAATAAATTTCTGTAATGTCGACCAGAACCGTCATTAGAAAAGAAAGTGTTCAGCTAAATTATAATACTATATTACCTGATATAAGTCTAGAAATAGTACACCACCAAGACGCAAGTCAAATGTCGTGTCTCTGTCTAAATACATTACACAAAAGTGAACCTTGTTATAGAAGTATTTATACTGAAGATTTCTAAGTGGGCGATTCTAGCTGATATATATTAAATATTCTATAAGTAAACATGGGGTTGGAACCGCGAGTTTACAATCATCTACTCAACATCCCCAGATGGAAGTCTGAAGAGGGATCTCATGAGGCTCATAAGGCATGGTTGTAATTCTGGTCCAACGAAGAGACATCGAAACCAACTAAAGCGGAATATGGGCATTGATACTCATAAAGCATGTTTGTATTCATGGACACAAAAATCATTTAGGATCGACATATCTACGAGCTACGAATGCTGGATCAAGCGAGTGCAGACAGCTCGAATACAAGTTGAGTAGCATTTGTGGAAGTCAGATAACTAAATATTGGTCCTATTGGTATACATATTTTACCTTTGATAGCGGATGTTGAGAGTAGGTGAATCCATTGAGTTGAGCTTGGTGTGAAGAAAAAAACGATCTCACATCGTATTTTCGTCATAGACGTGGGTGGTGTTAACCCGACAATCAGACACGAGTTGAAAATAATATTTTTGAGAATTTACTTGTGTGAAGAGACAACAACAAAATGTCACGGCAGCAAATCGAGACATGCGGTTTGAATGGCAGGAATCCATCTACCCGTATCTACGAGACAACTCGGATCCGACGAAAATATGAACTCACTGCTAATAACAAAATCAAAGAATGTGTATTATGTTTAACTTCGTGGATTTCGGCGGAACAATCATCTTAAATGCACCCTTAAAACATTCAAGTAATTAGCCAATCAAAGAAATAATCCATAGCCCCAAAAACAAGAATGACTAAGAATGGTAAAGTTATGTCATTTTATTACAGCCGCGCCTTATGAGTCTTAGTGTGTATGTTCAGTCCCAAACACAGTCTCAGGGGATTTCTCCTCAGACCATCGTCTGGGATTAATTGGTGGGTGAGTCCACGACAGTCTGTCTGCCGACCCGAAGTTGCAATTCTTTGAAACAAAACACCTCATTCAATATAAATATGTTTTTTTCGTAATGTAAGTTGCTTCAGCAGAATCTTGTCATTTTAAAACGTTCGTATGCATGTGGCCAAGAGATTTTGTGTAATGTTTATGTGGGCAGTTTGGGCAATAAAACAAATTCCTAATATAAACAGGCGTTACACTGCTGATGAAATGGACATTACTGGTTCATTCAGTACAGTCGCCATGACACTGGTCGTAATCCACTCGTTGGAGGTGATGTCAAGGTCGACCAATATCCACGTCACCAATCTATACAAAAATGTCCTGAATGAAAAATATTATTTGGGCGGAGTGGGAGGGGGTGCCACACCTCTGTAAACTCCACTTAGAGACGATGTTTACTTGGATTACGTAGACTGCCATGCAGTTCTTGTCATTATCCCTCAACACTTGAATTACAACCTACGACATAGCAGAATACATCGAAAGTATGCATGCGAAACAACTTTCGTCATTTGAATAGATTTACCGCAAAGTTAGCTCTCTTTAAGTTCCCAAAGCTGTCGGAAAAGTCAACACTAAGGGAATGGGAAATAGAGATTATTACCATTATGTGGATGTACAAAATATGTATCCAAGTCTCGCTCCGGGTTCTAAGGGTAGATCACGACGAGTCGAAGACTCGTCGTGATCTGCCCTTAGAACCCGGAGCGAGACTCGGATACATATTTTGTACATCCACACAATGGTAATAATCATTTTATCTTACAATATATTGGGGATAAGTCAAGAACGTAGACGAATATGTAACGAACTATTTAATCGTACGGATGAACAAAAAGAAAAATGGAACTCGCGCGAAAGGAATGTGCTTGTATCCGACCCCCCTGATACAAACATCTGTATCAGGGGATCAGATACACGACAGTTGCGGAGTTAATACAGACAAAATACATGTTGATTGTAAGATAACATCTTATAAAGACTGAAATGTCGAAATGTTCTCGAATTGAATTTCGATCATCGATGTGCGCATCATTTCACAAAGTTCAGGTATATTTCTGTAGAGTAGTATAAAATTTAGAAGCTGGCCATTTACATTTTTCCCAAACAGTTTGGACTTTTATGATTCTCTGTTGAAAGCCATTTAAAAATAAGAAAACGGCGTTTTCACCATCTCTTGATGTTTTGCAACTTGTTTTCTGTTCTTTGTATCAACAGTGTACGCATCGAGACACATAATACAAACACTGTCCTCTCTGTTAATTTAAAAAATCTAGAATGTAAGATTTGCTAATTTTTACCCGGGAAGAATGAAAGCTTGCAAGTTACTCTAAAAACAAATTCGCTAAATAAAGAGTCAAAGTGGGTTTTGCGTTGGGAGGTGTAATATCGATAGATATTCCTCATGACGGATTTACGGTAACCGGTTCTCGTCAGATCACAGAAGTTAAGCAACGTCGAACCCGGTCAGTCCTTGGATGGGTGACTGTCTGAGTGATCGATGCGGACACCTGCGTTGTGTCTTGGGCAATGCACTTAACCCCGATCGTCCACATGGAGCACGATGACGCTGTGTTCTAAGGCGTACTGAACGTCGATGGTGCGCATGTCTTCAACCAATCTCACACTGCCTGTGTTGCAGTGCGGAGTTACGATGCTGGGGAGCTGACAGCTGATCGTCGCTCGGTGGTTCCCTCCGTGTACTCAGAATTCCTCTACCCATAAAACTGTCACCGAAAAAATATGACCCTGGCTGTTAAAGTGTTGTTAAACCTTAATAAAATATATAAATCATGACGGATTATCTGTGAACTAGTTTAATCAGCTTGACATAAAATGTCAAATTTCGTTTTGTTACTTTTAATAAACGAAAACAACAGACAGCTCCAAGAGCTGTCTGTCGCTTTCGTTTATTAAAGGTTACAAAACAAAACTTGCCTTTCTTTTCTTCTGATGTCAAAGGTGTTTTCTCAACAATTACTTGCTTTTTAATTGGACCGTCCTCCCTTATCTACTGACTTCAAGGGAAATAATTTCATCGAAAGGGGATTGTCATGACGCGATTAGTAACTGATGGGAATTATAACCTGTTCCGCCTGAGGTTACAAAATATTGACAGGCACACGAATTCCCTATTGCTGCGCTTTGCTTGTGAGGCACTAACTCTTCGATGGCGTCTGAAAATTTTATCCTCTTGTGGAGCAACTTTTCATCAGCAAATCTTCTAATCTACAAGTGTGCCACTGTAGACATATTTTTATATGTTTTACTTATAAAAAATGTAAAACCAAGAGTGGATTGAGCAAATTAATTGCCTCTGTAATTTGCAAATAAACAAGCTAATCTATATTTGCACGCGAAACAATATCAGGGTTTTGTTTTGTTTCTTTCCGATATTAATTTATAGCCGACCACGTGGGCATATATCAAAGTAAGCATTTAATGCACACAGCACAAGCATATTGCTATCATGGTAATAAATCACAAATGTCTGTCTGATCTATATGTTAATCGATATGTTCTATCTGTCATTAAAATAAAAAAGATAATAATAATACGCCAACAAAAATAAGGGCGCCTTGTCTGTTTTAAAGTATTTGTTAAATTTCTGATTCCAATTCTATTTAACTGAATGTGCGCTACATCCTTAACTGTTTTCATGCCAAATTGATGTTGAGATATTCAACTCATTGGCAATACCAATGTTAATTCAGAAATCATTTATTGGTAGATGGAGAATATTCTATAATCTCTGGAAACATTCAAAGAAGACAGTACCAGGAGCTAGAGCTGAGAAGAGCGAACCGGGCGAGTGGGCACATGGGGCACGTGCAACCAACCTTTTTTTAGAATCAGAAGAAAGGAAAGGAAGAGAGGCACAGCATAGAGAGACAGACAGACAGACAGGACAGACAGACAGCAGGCAGGCAGGCAGGCAGGCAGGCAGGCAGGCAGAGGGAGAGATTAGGTCAACATTAGACATTATTGCTACCAAAATATTTTACACCACACCACGTCCACCGGAGAATCGTGATTCGCGGGGGAGTGAAAGGCGGGGGGCGGGGGGGGGGGGGGGCTCGCGACCCAAATGGCGATATCAGAAACATGTATTTCACTTTTGGTTCCCGTCATTGCAAATTTGATGAGACCCAGAGCTTCTTTCATTGAAGATTTCATGGCGATTCCTTTGCTTTATATCTGAAATTCACAGTTAATGCATGCGTGGACATATTGCCCACGCGAGGATTTTGACCTTTCCACGATGACCGTAGTGTAATTATGGTATAACTGCTAACTAATAACTTTTTCAGATGTCACTGTTGTTTATTTAGTTTCTGTATCTCCGAATTGAGTTTCCCATATCAAAATTTAAAACATTTTTCGGAGATATGGCGTACACAACGTCGGGGGTACAAACTGTACGTTTTTGTTCTGTTCGCGTTATCTTTCCATCCTATTTTTAACATTTCCCATTCGCAATTTGGGAAATATATTCAAAATATACATCAGACTTGGTCGTCAAAACCGCGTTGGCCGCCAAAACTGCGTTGGCCGCCAAAACCTCGTTGGCCGTGATTCGGTAAATGACTTCTCGACATTGGCTGCGCGATTTCGAAACAATCAAGATCTGTTCGGAATTCTACAATGTTATGAGCTTTTTGTTTACCCACTATTCGTGGAAATTTGAGCACACACTACTTTTGGTGAACAGGAATGTCATTTTATTATACGCCTCTTTCTCGAAATCCCAATTTACAGCAACACTAAACCATTCGCAAAATGAAAATATGTCCCGCACATGTTGTTGACAGTCGTCACATGAATTGCTGAGTGTCCTTTTAATAATTGTTTTTACCGACATGAAGGTGTGTAATACACACAGAACGACAAGCGCGTGTGAATGGGTTAATCGATATGGCACTTGTGCCATATCGATTAACCCATTCACACACGCGTGTGTTTCTGTGTACATACTCATAAAGATATTATTACGGGATCCAGTTTGAGAGATTCCAATCAATATGTATTTAATTCGGATTGAAAACATCAAGATATTAACACAATTCGTGGAACCAAACATCGTAATCAGACAACTATGGTGAGTTTTCATTTCTGATGTTAATGTCATCAGATATTCGGTCAACTCAATTCTAGATTGAACAACATATCTGGCGTTGATTCAAAGAAAATGTATCTTTATGATATCCTTTTTTAGATTCAATCGTCTAGAATATATCAGGTGAACGGAAAAAGCCAACCCTAGATTCGCTTTTCCGACCAACTGAAATATTCCAGACGCGTTAAAGTGCACGCAGGTGATGGGCTGTTTAGGGTTTAACTTGGTTCTTCGTCATAACGGCGTCGAATTCCTAAAAGCATTAGACGGGTGGATCGAGCGCATGCGCCAGTATGTGTGTCAAAATTATATGACCGGAAAGCATTTCGTAATATCCAAAATATTTAGAAATGCACACTACAGCAGGTAAAAGTCCAAAGTGCTCAGCTCAAGTGGAAATCCGTTTTGATAATTAACATCATAAATTATGAAGATTGTTTTGGGATTCTCGCTAAAAGCTAGCAAATAAACTTTATTATAATTAAGAGTCACGTCGCCATTTCAAATTAACAAGCACATAATTAGGAGGCTGTGTGGATTTGTTTAATTAGTAAGTGTTTCAAATTGACAAGCATACAGAGAATAGAGTTGTTTGTATAGAGTGCCGATAACTAAGTGTAGTACATTGTCTTGAGTTAAGTTGGAACTCCTTCGCTGTAGGTAAGCAATGTGAACAGTTCAAGATATATAAGCGATATTTGTTGTCGGATGTGGAAGAGTCTGTGGAGACTGAGGTGGAAATGGAAGCGGCCCTCTCGCCTCCTCCTGATCCTCACTCGCCTCTTCCTTCGGAACCAAAATGTCAAGACTCGGATATTTGGCTGGACAGAATCCTACAGAAAAACAAGGAAAAAGGGGACCAACACAGAACAGAAATGGATAAGAAGTATGAGCAGTCCCTCCAGAAAATCGAAGAGACAAAGAAACCATAGAGGCCCAATCACAGCAGGAGCCTCAGTCACCTCTCATGGCTACTCCAGACTCGGCCAGGACTAGACCGTACAATCCACGTCAGTCACAACCAGGCAGTCCATCAACAACGCCGACTGCCACGGTCTCTCCATCCAGACCACCTCCTCTAAAAAAGAAGCACAAGAGACACAAGCGCCGCTGATTACCCACAACCTCTCCTCCTTTACCACTGCCAGACAAGACACAATTACACAGCTAAAGAGGATCGAAAGGGGCTTGCTCCACACCGTCCCTGCGCTCTTTCGGCGCACAAAAGCCATCTCAATTCATTAGAATAAGTAATAGATATACCACACTTTTTGTGATGTATGGCGAGATAATTGTACAGTTTGCAGGTGTCCTGTGGTATTGGACGAGGCCGTAGGCCGAGTCTAATAGCACAGGACTCCTGCAAACTGTACAATTATCTCGCCATACATCACAAAAAGTGTGGTATATCTATTTTAATCCGCAGCCCTTTCCTGTTAAGGAATGTCAACAAAAAAAAAATTGGCTTAATTTATTTTAAGTGAAAATATGGTCAAAATGCGTTTTACAATTACTTATCGCCCCCCAAAATTAAATGGATATATCTTATTGTTACTTATCTGAAACGTCCACTGAATATACAATAGATATGTTAAGTGTAAGTGTGACAGTACGATTGATATAAACTGAACACGCATCACATCGTCATCCGTGCGAGTGATTGTGTGAGCAATGTGATATCCCAATTGCAAATTTAATAATATTCGCGAGTTAACGACTGTGTACACAAAAATTTTAAAGTATCTATTTCTAAACCCATATTTTTAACAAATATTCGATATCTGAAGAGTGGAATCATGTGGAATAGTGATGACGGGGAAGATTTTTTATTGAGTCAGGCAGCAGAAGACGCAGAAAACAAAACAATTTGGCATATCGATGAAATAGACGATTTAACACTTTCGCAAATTTTATCTTTTTTTAAACACTGAGAGGTTGGAGTGTTGTCTATAATCTATTTACCAGGTTCGCTTAACATTACTCTCCCTATTCTTTTGTCGATCGATCGACAAAAGAGAGAGAGAGAGAGGGGGAACGAGAGAGAGAGAGAGAGAGAGATACCATGCCAAAATAATATTTAAGGGTTGTGAGTGGAAGGGGTGGGAGGGGGCGGGCTTACAATGCTCTTGGGTAGTGGAACAAATGGGGTACACATGCTGTTTACTCCTCAAGTATGATCAAAGATACCTCGTATGATTTATCTAAAAAGTGCAAACAATTCACAAAATAATTAACCCTTTACCCAACGCGGTTTGAAGATGTTTATACTAATTCTCAAATTTTGTCTTAAAAACATAACTTATTGCCCCTCATTGGAACGAGCTCAATAAGGTTGTTCGAATGATGGACCATAATCTATATTTCTAAGACAACAATTCAAAACATAATAACAGTTTAATGAAGATGTAATGGATATAGCGCTGTGTGGTGTTTGGCGTTAAGTTGGGTAAAGAGTTAACATGTTTCTTCACCGGGACGAAACAATCTTCAGTTGTTTGGTGAATTGGTCAGAAAAGTAGCAAACAATGCGTTTTCTTTCTCAGAGTAGAATTTTTTAGTTCCAAAAATAGCTTTGGGCACCATGTCAGACGCGGAGGTTCGTAGGCCACCAATAACAAATATCAGTGTGCAAGTTCCCTTCTATGGCCGTTCCTCCGAGTGCACAATGCTTCTTACACACCTGTTGTAAACAATCACTCCCCACCCCCACCCCCACCCCCCTACCCCCCCCCCCCCCCCTCCACCACACGCACACTCCCATAACCGAGCGGATCAAATATTTTCTGAATGTGTGAAAATTAACGATAAAGCGATATAAACAGGACTGGAAGAGTTTCCTCTCTTCAATGTTTGCAACACTCGCGACAATGTCTTCCTGTGTTAATCAATCTCACTTAACTCAACAAACAATGGTCTTTTGTCCAGATATTTGTACCGTCCAAATATCTGAAACGATACAAATATCTGGGCTAATCACCTTTTACAGTACATTATGCCGATATATTTGTACGATAAAACATCAACAGAACAAAGGAAAAGTAACGTAGCTGTGGATTAAGAAGACAAAATTCAAGAAGGCAGGAGCTATGTAATAAATAGTGAAGTAAAATGTGAGATTGTTTTCGTTTCGCCATTGGTCGTGGGATCTACGATAATATGGGTTAAACAGGAATAGGTCAAAACGTAGTAAAATTTGTAGTATATACCCGACTTGGTGAAGGAGTTAATTGTTATAAGGTACCAATTTATCAAGTATAGATCCACCCCAAGGCTGACCCATGGGCAAAACCACATCAGATCCCCTTATAAGGAGTATTTCTCCATATCCGAGTTCCACACGCGTAGCCAAGCATAGACTGGTTCTCTTCGGCTGAGAGTTATTGGTTCGTCACGAGGAATCAAGAGATATCAACTGTCTAATCAATCGCCATCAGCTGGAGTGAGCCAGTAGCCATTTGGTGATAACTGTTTTAGAAATAGAGTTAATTCCCTTTTGCAAATTATAGCGGTAGAACTGTATGAATAGTGTAAGGTCCCGGTTATAATTATAATACCACAAATCAGACGTAAACCGGGACGATGTGTGGCTACTGGAGGACTGACATCAGACGTAAAACGGCGCGATGTGTGGCAACTGGAGGACTGAAATCAGACGTAAACCGGTGCGATGTGTGGCTACTGGAGGACTGAAATTCTATTCAACTGGCACAACAGGACCCTGCAGGCAACCATAGTTTCGCTTTTCAAACCAACTGAAATACCCAGACGACTGAGACGAGTGAATCTAAACACAGTCGATGAACAATTTAAGGGATAGATTGGTTCTAAGCCATTCTTTTCAGAATTAGACTGATGGCTCGAGAGTTTGTCATATGCCCAGAAAAGCTCCATATAGCAATACACTACTCATGGCTCCAAAGAGCAATACACTTGTCATAACTCCATGTAGCAATACACTACCCATGTACGTTCTCAGCAGAATTTACAGAGACACAGAGTACTCACCAATCAGACACACACCCTACTCTCAATGTATTATACTTGACCCTTGAACACAAACGACCGTTTTTCCGACCAGCCACATGATACCCCTCATAACGTCATTGGCTGTTCAGTAAATGTGAGGGGTTGACCAATCAATATTTTCATCGTGCAGCCCTGAGGCTGCACGTTGAAAATATTGATTTGTCTACCCCAAATAATGAATATGGACTCTTCTAATGGCTGGCATTGAACTGGCATAGCAGATAACACCAGTGTTCAAAGGGTTAAATGTATTACCGAAAAGTGAACAGTCTCACCAAAACAGACAACTATCCAATTCCAAGAATTGATGACTGCATTGACAAACTTGGCCATGCTAAATTTGTGACAAAATTTGACTTGTTAAAAGGTTATAGGCAAGTCCCTTTAACAGAAAAAGCAAAAGAAATATCTGCTTTTGTTACCCCATTTGGATTGTATCAATATAAAGTTACCCCTTTTGGGATGAAAAATTCTCCGGCAACGTTCCAGCGCATGGTTAACCACTTAATTGCAGATCTAGATCACATTGAAGCTTATACGTGTAAACCCTCTGAATCCTGGTGACTGCTTTTCCAGCCAGGAACATGATACGTCATAACGTCATTATTTTGGATGGCAGTTCAGTAAATGTGTGGGGTAGACTGATCAGTATTTTCAACATGAAGCCCCGAAGATGCACGTCGAAAATATTGATTGGTCTACCCCCAGATAATGAATATGGACTCTTCTAATTGCTGCCATTGAACTGGCATGGCCGATAACAAATGTACTCTTGCCCAATCAATATTTTCAACGTGCAGCCCCGAGGCTGCACGTTGAAAATATTGATTGGTCTACCCCAAATAATGAATATGGACTCTTCTAATTGCTGCCATTGAACTGACATGGAAGATACCACTAGAGTTCAAAAGATTAAAAGTGGTATGCCAGCTTAATGTTATGTTAGTAACCGTGACGGAAACTTTCACATGTCTTTCCCCTTATATATGGCACCCTATAGCTCCGCCCTCTATTGCAAGTCAATAGACAACACATCTGTGTAAAAACAGAAACCGTAATAGCCTACATTTTACAAGAAGTTGAAAAACCTATCGCAGGAGAATTCAGTCTCCTGTCTTCCCGAGAAATTATCACCAACACAGAGTGCAGAATACCACAACAACTTGTACCTGTTGGTTTTATTTAGTCTGGACTCACGGGTACCTTTCTATTGTATTCGACTGAAAAGACTGCAAGTGTAAAGACCCCGAAAATAGTTTGTTTTCATTTTTTGATTTTCAAGGAAAACACCCAACAGTCTGACGAAAAGGGGACCCACCCCCCCCCCCCCCATTAACAGTCTCTCTGAAAGACGGATACTAAGTAAGAAAATTTATCTTTATTTCTGTGACAAGTGCTACAGTTAAAACAAGAAGTCCTGTCACGAACTGTGAGCTTATCTAGGCTTAATTGCGCGTAGGAATTGCGCGCAATTAACATATCGAATGGCATCCAAAGCACGGCCGGTTCTCCGGGTTACTTATAGAAAACGCGGGCAATGTTTCTGCCAATGGACCTCCTGGTTATCCGGTGGTCCATTGGCTGAAACACTGCTTGTGCACAGGCCATATGTACAGAATTTGATAGCCTTACTATGGTCACAACGCGTAGATTAACACGCAGATGGACGTGCTATTTACGCGCAGTTCATGACAGAACTTCTAGTTTTAACAGTATTTTCTTTTTGTTAAGTACATACAATGTTGAATAATCAAAGCACCCGGTCCACTGGACTTATATGTCACACCATGTCTTAAAAATATACTCATATGTTCAAGGCTGCACACAACGCATTCACTCACTCACTATCTCCCCTATCCTCGCTATTTCTCTCTCTCTCTCTCTCTCTCTCTCTCTCTCTCTATCTCTCTTTCTCTCATTCTCAACCCTCTCTTCCCCCTCTGTCTCCCTTTCACCCTATCGTCTCCCTCTCTCTCGCCCTTTTCTCACACACATACAAGGTAATGACTTTCAATTCAATGGAGAATATTTTCTACAAATAATGGGTTGTCCTATGGGCAAAAGATTCAGTCCTAATTTTGCAAGCATTTGTGTAGCGGAGTGGGAGGAAAATGCTTTAAGCAAATGTGCAAAGCATCCTCTCGTATGATCCAAACATTAAATTAAAAGCTACTATCAGTGAAAATTGTGTTGATTTTCTCGATGTGACCGTGTATAAGGCTAAGCAATTGCAGGCATCCGGTCATTTAGATTATAAAGTATATTTTAAACCAACTGGTTCACATCAATTGTTGCACACAAAATCATTTCATCCTCAACATACATTTAAAGGTATCGTCAAATCACAGCTCATTCGTTTCCGCCGCAATTCAAGTAGGTAAATTTCAATGAGACTTGTTCTACTCCATTTGGCGTCCTAAGATCGAGGGGGTACTCATTGTGCTTTTTGCGTAGCCTGAAATCTCAAACTCTGAAAAAGCTCGAAAGTCCAGCAGAAACTACTGATTTCGAACCACTGAATATTGAACACAACAGACCGTTGCAGAATGGTAGTGGTGCGGCATTTAATTGCGAAAAGCTTCGTTGTAGATTGCATACTTTTATGCCTGATCAGAAAGAGGAATTTTCCTCTGAACAAACGAAAAATCATCACCAGATCCGTAACTCCCTCCATTGTGATTCACCAAATATTATTTACATTATCACTTGTAAACTCTGCCGGAAGCAGTATGTTGGTCAAAGTCAAAATGCAGTCGCCGTGGATCGGTCGTAATCCACTTGTGGGCCGTGATGTCCACGCATGCGTTTACCAAGTAATAAAAAATCACCAGCAGCAAAATTTTAATTATTGAAGCACCGGGTTGAATCCGGTGCTTCATTAATTAAACTTTTGATAATTATTCCTGTAATTAATGTTTGTAGTCTACTGATATTGCGTCTGTGGAAATACTGTCCACCCCGTGGAAAATGGCCAATCCACGGTCACCGTAATATATTATGCTTGTAACGTTCATCGAGACATCTTTCAACTTCATGTATTCATGTCAAGTGTTTTAATCCCTGCAACATGTATTTTTCTACTTCAGATATTCCCACACTTCTTCGTAAAAGCAAGTCATGTCTATTATACCAAAGACTACTTTGGAAGATAACAGTTGTTCAAATTAGTTTATAATTTTAGAGTGCGGATGATGAATCACAGGCTCTTCACCTGAATATAAATTACCACGCGATTCACGTTACGTCTACAGCCGTGATTCTACTTTGCACGAGCTGGGGTGCGGGAATCATTGGCTAGGATTTTACATTGAATGGAAGACGGTACCAGGAACGAGAACTAGATTCCCGATTGACAATGTGGGGGCACGGTGGTGTTGTGTTCTAAAGGGAACTACACGTCAAAAGTGCGAATTCCTCCAACAGGAGTCAATATTATAAAACTTTTATCATTGTATTTTCTCGAATTGTATTTTCTACCTATTAATATAACTGACTAAAATGAATCATTAGCATTTTAAAAGATGTGGGAATTTGCCGACTGGCAAATTGCCATATCTTTGAAAAATGCTAAATGTTCATTTCAACCCATTGAAAGTCATAACTACAAAATTAAATTCTAGAAATACAATTGGAAATAATTTATAGTTTTGCCCCAGCTGACAACTCTACTTATGTAGAGTTAATAAATTGGATAGTTTAATAATTGCTTGCCGCTGATTGATGGTTCTCTCCATGATCTCCGACCTTTATTATCCGTAAAACTAGCCGACGCGCTGTTGAAAGTGTCGTTAAACCCCAGTAAATGAAACACAAACTTTATACGAAGGAAATACCTTTATCCTGAGTCAACATCAAATTTTCAAACTTAGTACTATCCTCATACAATACGTTCGTGGCGTAATTTGATTGCCAGTCAAAGCCGTGAATAAAACGCTTAGAAACGTCAACGGTTTCGTATCTGATGCAATGTTTTATTGTGTTATGGACTACCGTATAAAGCGACATACCGGGTACTTATAACATTTATGGGTAGATTCAGTAAGTCTGTTATCCTACAGTACTGCACTCTAAAATCAGTTGGGTTAAAAAATCAACCTAAATCAACTGGGTTGAGTGAATGTGAACTAATTCGGTTCATATTCATACCATAGGGCGATATGACCATATAGGGCGGTAGGACCCCATAGGGCGATAGGACCCTGTAGGATGGTAGAAACCTTATAGCGGTAGGCCCCCGAGGGGTGGTAGGAACCTGTATGGTTGTAGGACCCCGTAGAGCGGTAGGGCCATGTAGAGTGGAAAGACCCAGTAGGGTGATAGACCTTGTAGGGCGATAGGACCCTGTAGGGTAGAATGTTGGGCGATATGACACCGTAGGGTGGTAGGATCCTGTAGGGCAGTAAGGTCCAATAGGTGGTAGGACCTTGTAGGATGATAGGACCATGTAAGGCGATAGAACTTGTAGGGCGGTAGGAACGTAAATAGCGGGCGGGAGGACCCAGTCGGGTGGTAGGGCCATGCATGGCGGTAGGGCCCTGTAGGGCGGTAGAGCCCTATAGGCGGTAGGACACTGAAGGGTAGCAGGACACTGACGGGCGGTAGGATCCTGAAGGGCGGTATGTACCTGTATGGGGTAAGACCCTTAAGTCTATAGAACTCCGTGGAGCGGTAGAGACCTGTAGGGCGGTATGACCCTGCAGGATGGTAGAACCCTGAAGGGTGGTAGGACCCTGTAGAGCCGTAGGCCCTGTATGGTGGTAAAACCCTGCAGGGCGGTAATACCCTATAGGGTGTTAGGGTACTGTAGGGCGATAGGACCATGTATGGTGGTAGGAGCCTTTAATGCGATAGATCCCAGTAGGCGATAGGAAACAAGCTGACAACTTACGCAGAGTTAATAAGTTGGATAATCTGGTAATTGCTTGCCGCTGTTCGATGGTTCTCTCCGGAATCTCCGACCCTTTTCACCCGCAAAACTATCCGACCCGCTGTTGAAAGTGTCGTTAAACCCCAGTAAATAAAAACACAAATTTTATACGAAGGAAATATCTTAATTCTGTGCCTACATCAAATTTTCAAAAATAAAGTGCTATCCTCATACAATACGTTCGTGGCGTAATTTGATTGCCAGTCAAAGCCGTGAATAAAAAGCTTATATAGGTCTACACTTTCATATCTGATGCAATGTTTTATTGTGTTATGGACTACCGTATAAAGCGACATGCCGGGTACTTATAACATTTATGGGTAGATTTAGTAATTCTAGGTCGGTATGACCTTGAAGGGCGGTAGGCCTTAACATTTATTGGTAGATTCAGTAATTCTGTTATCCTACAGCACTGCACTCTAAAATCAGTTGGGTTAAAAATCAACCTAAATCAAATGAGTTGAGTGAATGTGAACTAACTGAGTTCATATTCACCCAACCCAATTGATTTCTTCTATTTTTTAACCCAACTGATTTTATAGCGTGTAGAGCGGAAGGAACGTGTAGGGCGATGGGACTCTGTTGGGTGGTAGGAACCTTAGGGCGATAGGATCCTTAGGGTGGTTGGACCCCATAGGTCGATAGGTCCCTTAGGGGGCGGAATTGACCTTATAGCGGTAGGACCACTAAGGCGGTAGGGCCATGTAGGTCGGTAAGACCCAGTAGGGCGATATGACCCTGTAGGGTGGTAGGGTACTTAGGGCGGTAGGACCATAGAGGGCGGGAGGACACTGTCGGGTGGCATGGCCATGTAGGGCGGTAGAGCTCTGTAGGCGGTAGGACACTGAAGGGCGGTAGGATACTGAAGGGCAGTAGGATCATGTAGGGCGGTAGTTACCTGTAGGAGGGGGTAAGATCCTTAGGGCTATAGGACTCTGTGGGACGGTAGGGCGGTAGATATCTGTAGGCGGTAGGAGCCTGTAGGGCGGTAGGTCCCTGTTGGGCGGTAGAACTCTGAATGGCCGATAGAATCCTGAAGGGCGGTAGGACCCTGTAGGGCGGTAGGCCTTGTAGGGTGGTAAGACCCTGTAGGACAGTAAGACACTGTAGGGTGTTAGGGCACTGTAGGGCGATAGGACCCTGTATAGTGGTAGAAGCCTTTAAGGCGATAGATCCCAGTAGGCGATAGGACACCGTAGAGCGAAAGGACCTCGTAGGGCGATAGGACCCTGTAGAGTGGTAGAATCATGTAAAGCGGCAGGAATAAGTATTGTGATAGGACCCTGTAGGGCGGTAGGGCCCTGTAGGCGGTAGGACCCTGTAAGGCGGTAGGACCAGTTAGGGCTGCAGGACCTTGTAGGGATGTAGAATTAATATATAACTGATTCACCAAGCCAGTTCTGAGTTTATTGTGTTGTCAACCCGCGGATCACCAACATTGTTTTACGTTAAATATGTTTTACGCAAAATATTGTGCATATCGAGTGAAAAGTTTTAAATCATATTAACTGTCATGAAATACCGAATCAGTAATAATAAAGTGTGGCGGTACAAATACATCGATAATCTCAAATCACACGTAAAAACTCTCATTTTAAAAAGATGGCAGGTTCTCGACACAAAACCAAATGTGGACAAATCGTATTTGATAACATTTTAGTGTGAAATCTGTACAGAATCAATCAAAATATGTTATACAATATGATTGTTCAACTTTTCATATTGTACTGAGCTCTCGTGGTGAAGCAGTTAATGATCTGTTAGTAAATGAAAAAAGTACTCTTTGAAAATTTCAGTGTACAGTACGAGGAGAGTGTATTATCACTAAATCACTCACAGGGTGAAGATTCCACCCAAGCAATAATTGCAAATTTGTTGCAAAGCAATACAAGCACAAGCAAACTTTCAGCCATTGGACCTCCGGGTTGAACGCGGAGGTCCATTGGCTGAAACATTGCTTGTGTTTTTTGTCCATATGTACAAAATTTGAAAGTTATAGTTTGGGTATTAATTCCACTCCGCCGGGTGATTTACTTACAATTCACTCTCCACGTATTGTATGATATAAATGTTTATAAGATGGAGAATACGCATAGGAGAGTCGAGAGGTAAATCCTTGATTTAAAATGTCCTTTGTATCAAACAGTCACCCGGTCATCAGTGTGAGCTATGTCTTGTCTGTTATAAACAATTTACCTATCACGATTAGCAGAACTATAATATTGTACATTGCATGTAAGATAAGAAACTCCATGATTCCTTTGATTTAAGAACGTGGATTTTTTCTGTTTAGTGCTACGAAATTAACGACGGAGGACATGGAAACGTCAAAAAATATGTTATCCAAGCACATATTGAAAAAAGAGAATATTTAAATGAAGAGCTCCGTGAATACTTATCGGACAATAATACGACAGCTTAATTCTCATACAAGTAGGCGGGGGTTATTGCCCTGTTGCACTATTGAAATAATCTAATATAGCCCTTTCCACCAATGTATAACAGAACATAAATTTTGCAGGAGCAACTGTCAGGGAATCATGTATTCGGGTTAACCTGGGGGACCTGCGAATCACACATTTCCGATTCGAATAAAAAGTCGAACCGAATCATGTCTGTTATTCGAAATCGAGTTGAACCTCAAATTGAATCAGTGGCGTCTTGAAGATGAAGGAAGAGGCGACAAATAATTCATTTCAATTGTTATAATTCAATTCAGAGTGTTTGCTTGTATTATAATGTTTTCAAAGAAGACCGACGTTTCTGTTATTTATATCATTGCAGTCACATCAATTTTTCTGCGCAGACTGTTTTATTATTTCCAATAAACGCAGATATTCACAGTCGCGAATACTGAAGAGAGAAACAAATGTGAGCAACCAACATCAACTAACAACTCACCAAAAGTAATTATACTTTAACTGCTCTGATGGACAAACCCACATTTTTTGTTATTCGTCAAATAAGTGGGATACGTTAAAAACATTCATATAATAGGAAAATTATTCACCTGGTTATGAAAAACTATCCTCGACCAATTATACAGTACCACCATCGTGGGCTGGTCACTTTTGGGGTTAGACCAATTAATATTTTCAACGTGCAGCCTGAGGGCTGCACGTTGAAAATATGAATTGGTCTACACCACACATTTACCTTGTACCCATCCCACTTAATGGCATTATGACGTAGCTTGTTACTCTGGTGGAAACGGCCTCTGAGGCTCAACGGGTTAAATACGGTACGACATTTTTACACTCATGAAGTGAAACAATTTTGGATTTACCACCACCCTCAATCCTCCCTGCAAATAAATTCAATATTTCTTAAATATGTATACAAACCATCTGTACATGAAAATACTCAAGATCGAAAGCCACCAGTCTTATAGCTTGGAACCAGTCCAGTCTAGTCGTCATTAGCCCATCGCCTATGTTTGGATCCGCTCCTCTGGAAAACTTCAGTTTGTAGAAAAGCGAACCTAAAACATGGAAATACAGAACGACCGCCATGAACTGACCACTGTCCACGGGTGGACAATATTTTCTCAGACGCAATAATATTAGACTCCAAAAACTAATTATAATAATAATCATCAAAAATTTAATTAATAAAATAGAGGGTACAACCCGGTGCTTCAAGAATTAAAGTTTTTCTCATGGTGATTTTTATTACGTGGTAAACACACACATGGACATCACGTGCACATTACGACCAGTCCGCAGCGAATGTATTGGATGCAAGGAAATCCGATATCATTATTTACTATTTATTTATTGGTGTTTAAGGTCACATACTTTTGCACAATGGCTAATCGTGACCGTGACAGTTTTACCGGTGGAGGAAGCCGGAGTACCCGGAGAGAACCACCGAGCAACGACGAACAGCTGTCAGCTCTCCAACATCGTAACTCTGAACTCTGCACCGCGGCACAGACAGGGTTAGATTGGTTGAAGACATGCGCACCATCGACGTGCAGTACGCCTTAGTACATAGCGCCATCGTGCCCCCGTGTAGGCAATCGGAGTTAAGTGCCTTGTCCGAGGACACAACGCGGAAGCGCGAGTCAGTCGCTGAAATGGTCACCCATCCAACTACTACTAACCGCGCTCGGCGTTGCTTAACTTCGGTCATCTGACCAGAACCGGTTACCGCGAGGCCACCCCCCCCCCCCCCCGGATATCATTAAAGAAAGTTAAATTATTTTGTTTTTACACTTTACAAATCGACCGCACTCGCCCACGGTATATATAAATTGTCTAGTTGGTAAAATAAATTCCAAAAGTTTCAACAAAAACACATCATGTGAGCGCTCATTGGAATGAGAAATCACATGATGCTTGTATGGTTTTGTTGAATTTTGTTTTTAAATTTGGGGAAAAAAATAATTAAAATAATAAATTTTGAAATCGTGTGCCTAGGTTAACCCTTTACCCAACGAAGACGATAGCAAAATTTATTATTTTAAATATCATTTTTTAAAATTTTTCAAAAAATTTCAACAAAACCATATCATGTGAACCCTCGTTGGAACGAGATCGTTCCAACGAGGGGTCACATGATATGGTTTTGTTGAAATTTTTTGAAAAATAATATTTTTTCAACTGCTGAATTTGCATATTTCGCGGGCGGATGCGACCGATTCTTTGGGTAAAGGGTTAAAGTGATAAACGAAAATAAAAACAATTCACAAAGTATTTGTGCCAACTACCAAACCTTTCACACTGTCCAACGTTTTCATCTCCTTCTGATAATTCCCCACATTAATTTCATTTCAAGTGAGCTAGAATAATGCACTGAACAAATCTTAAACATATGAGCTTCCGTAACGTCAACAAAATACTGTTAGATATCTGCACTGACAAAAACATTGTTAAGTTTTCTGCTGAGGCTGAAAATGTTGTATTTGTTTTTAAATACTCTGGTTGAGTCTTCCAACTCATATCTAAACATTCGCAAAATATTGCAACTCATTACACAGACCCTCCACATTGCACTAATGTGAAGATGTCTCGTCTGTGGAGGTATCATAGATTTTGTCAGACATTTCATGTTGTGTTAACCTTCAAAATTCGTCTCTCTCGGTTTCATACCCATGTAACGGTCTCTGTCTACCGCTGTCACTGTATGCACATCAGCTCGGAATAATAATCGCTCTTAATTGCACCAGCGTTTAAATGAAATTGAAACTTATTCACACTATATTTCATCTGTGAATATGTTACAAAATATGTAAGTCCCCATTGTTATGTGTCAATAACCCCCTCCTTGTAGTCTAGTTAATGGGTGTCAGTGTAATGTGTTTTAAAGGAATTCTACACAATTGTAACATGCTGATTGTATAGGGACCATTAGAACCTCAACAGTTATTATGATATATTAATGAAGTAATGTACTGGAGAGGGTTGCCTCTTCTGTTTCCTCGGACATTCTTTCTTCGATTCTGGAGAACAATAAGGGCAATTGCCTCCATTCTGAAGATACATTTTTCAAGTTTTTCTCTGTTTAAATCTTTTAATCCGGTTTTAATATTTTTCGGAAAAAGGGGACAAAACCAGGGACTTGGCTAGAGGTTTCCGATTGGGATGTGTAGGGTAGTGAATTTCCAGCTAGGTGAGGGATCGGGAGGAGGAAACCTCCCGGTCCCTCTCCCTAGTTAGAAATTAACTAGGAAGAAAAATTTGGAAAATATAAACATGAAAGGGGGCATAAAATTGATTCTAGCAACTGAAATGCCAACACATTTATGATTGAATTATCAGGTTATTATTATTTGGTATTTTTCTGGGAGTTGAATATGTACTAAACAAATCGTCCCCTGAGTTCCAATGTGTTCTATGTGCCAGTAGGCACATAGAACACATTGGAACTAAGGGGGCGAAATGTTCATGTTGAGAACTTTGAGCAATTCACACTGTCCTAACATTAAATCAAATCTTATGTAGGAATGATCAAATTTTGATGTTTCATCATTTTGTAACTGTGAATGATGGAATTTATTCAGGATAACGAGTTTACATGATGTGATTTTCTTGAAGTGCATTTCAAGGATTTTTTTTATTGCGATAAATAAAAGTACTATAGAAATCTCGTACCGATTAACATCATGCATACTTATGAAGCTCGATATTGCGTACACTATAGTTGTAATTTTTGTCGATTTGAAACCGAATTGGGATTTTGGGAAGTAAAGGAGACATCACCAAAGAAGCTAAAAAATCCAGATGGATGGAATTTCCAACTACTCATGACTTGCTCACCGAATTCCCAACTATAGGACATTTTGGCCAGGATTGGTGGGGTGTCTCTTCCCCCCTCCCCACTCCCACCCCCGTTGCCACGTCCATGGAAAAACACAAACAGCCCATCACAAACGAACAACACATTGTTTCTTTGATCGGTAAATGTAATCAGTAATAATGTTTTATGCAGCCCTGAAGGGCTGTACGAATAAATTATTGCTTATATCTCCCTGCAACCATCAAAAAACATTTCCGGCTTCAGCGGATATAATTCAGTTGAACAATACCATACAGATTTTCGATGCTAAAAGGATTAGTTACAGTTCATGTCGACATGTTGTAAACGCAAATGGGACATCGCGAGGATAAAGCGAAAAGAATTCTCCCATTTCTGCAAATATTCAACCCTTCACAAGAACCAACCCATGGCCGTTGTAGATCTTTTTTTAATTTTTTGTTTCCATAAGGAAGGTGACGGGAACATGTCTGAACATCGCAGACTGTTAAGGGTATCGGGAAAAAGTACCGGGATCTTCGCGGTTGTACGGTTGGCTAATCCACACTCGAAATTTAGAAGTTGGTAAAAGTCTTTCAGGGACCTCTGTTTTCAACAAAATATTGCTCTCGAAAGAAAATTATTCCTTTCACCCGAAAGGTTCGCGGAAAGATTTTTTCTTGTAATTAAATTCGTTTATCTTTTAGCGAACGTAACGGGAGAACGGTGGCTCGGTGCTTACGGACTTCAAACCGAAAGGTCCACGGTTCGATCTCCGCCGGAGGTAACTGCATTCAGGGGGCGTGATGGGTGGACGGAGTAGAGGTTGCTCGGAGGGCAGATGGTGATGGTATGTACGTTTCTGGGGGCGTGATGGGTGGGGGCGGAGTAGAGGTTGCTCGGAGGGCGGATGGTGATGGTATGTACGTTTCTGGGGGCGTGATGGGTGGGGGCGGAGTAGAGGTTGCTCGGAGGGCGGATGGTGATGGTATGTACGTTTCTGGGGGCGTGATGGGTGGGGGCGGAGTAGAGGTTGCTCGGAGGGCGGATGGTGATGGTATGTACGTTTCTGGGGCGTGATGGGTGGGGGGGGGGGGGGCGGAGTAGAGGTTGCTCGGAGGGCGGAATGTGATGATATGTACGTTTCTGGGGGCGTGATGGGTGGGGGCGTCTTAGAGGGTGCTCGGAGGGCGGATGGTGATGGTATGTACGTTTCTGCGACAGAATATTTAGATAAGATCACGATCTGGTAGAAATTATCTTTCCGCTTTTCCTCTCACATCGAGAGAATACCACTTTGTGGTCAAAGGAAGCAGAGGCGGCGAAGCGGGGGGGGGGAGCACAGGCCCCCCCCCCCCCCCCACACACACACCTCCACTTTTTTCACCAGTTATAGGTACCCGAACGGCATTTTCCGACCTATGGTTACTACACATAACCTATACATATATGACCACATGATTTTCAAGATTTTATTGAATAAAAATAGAAAGCTCCAAATGGAGCGTAATATTTCAAAGGACGGTTTCAAAGTCATTAGCCCCTTGAACCAGAAAGGCCGCTTTTCCGGCCCATGAGCATGATACTTTATAAATTCATTAAGTGTGGTAGCTGGTAAATGAATGTTTGGGGAAGATCAATCAATATTTTCAACGTGCAGCCTCATATTAATTGGTCTTCCCACAAATAATGAATATAGCCTCTTCCCATTGCTGCCATTGAATTGATACAGAAGATACCGCCAGGGTTTCAATGGGTAAGTAAAGCAAAACAAAATAAATACTCGGAGGTTAGTGTCTTAGATAGGGCGGCTTCAGGGGTGAGGTGTAGCGTATATAAATTTATTTATTTTGCATGAATACACCGGCCCACCACCAATCCCCCCCCCCCCCGAAGAAAAATGATTATCCATCCTACCCCTTTGCGAAACCTAGAAAGGTGTGACACCCCCCCCCCCCCCCCCCCAAAAAAAAAAAAAAAAAAAAAAAACTTGTTTGGAGCTTCTGCCGCTGCCTCTGAAAGGAAGGAATGCGGTTATACAGTACGTTGAGAGTGTATTATCACTAAATCACCCGCAGAGTGGAGATTTCACCCGGACAATAATTGCGGATTTGTTGCAAAGCATAACCATCACAGCAAAGTTTCAGCCAATGGACCCCCGGGTTAAACCCGGAGGTCCATTGGCTGAAACATTGCCTATGTTTTTTATTGATATGTACAAAATTTGAAAGTTATAGCTTGGGTGATAATTCCACTCCGCGGGTGATTTAGTTACAATCCACTCTCTACGTACTATAGTTGAGAATATAAATATAAATGTCAGTACCAATAAAGATATATAATGTGATCGCTTTTTACAATAATATCCCTTATTAACATTATACTTAGGAGGAATAATTTTAAAACATCGATACTTTAAGCAAAGCGGGGGTGGGCGCTGCGAAGAGACGGCTGTCCCGTACTTAACCACCACACCGTGAAAGATTTCCTATCGCTGCTACTGGCCACATGTTGTATTGACTTGGAGAATGGGCATCTGCAACGCAAATGCATAAAATGCACTTACACGTGTAGAGATAGGAAGTTTTCCTTTTTATCATTGTGTCTGTTTTGAAATCCAACCCTACGACATATTATTTGGAGCTAAAATATTGCCTGCGAGAATAACACAATAGACAAGATAAACATTCATGGTTAAATGTGTTTTCTAACGCCTTTGGCATCATAACTTACACAACAGACACACTATAAATGCATGATGTTTATTCCAATGCTTAGAAAAGAATTCAGACATGCAGTGCATTCCAATAGCACCACGTCAACGCCACATTCTATCTACCGTACAATAGCCGTAGATTGGTCGTAATCCACGAGTGGGCAGTGATGTCCACGCATGCGTTTGACAGTAGCCGTGGATTGGCCGTAATCCACGAGTGGGCAGTGATGTCCACGCATGCGTTTGACAGGTAATAAAATTCATTATCAGCAAAATTTCTATTAGTGAAGCATCGGGTTACACCGAGGCGGGTTGTACCGAGGCAGGTTGTACCGAGGCGGGTTGTACCGGGGCGGGTTGTACCGAGACGGGTTGTACCGGGGCGGGTTGTACCGAGGCGGGTTGTACCGGGGCGGGTTATACCGGGGCAGGTTGTACCGAGGCGGGTTGTACCCGGGCGGGTTGTACCGGGGCGGGTTGTACCGAAACGGGTTGTACCGAGGCGGGTTGTACCGGGGCGGGTTATACCGAGGTGGATTGTACCTGGGCGGGTTGTACCGGGGCGGGTTGTACCGGGGCGGGTTATACCGAGGCGGGCTGTACCGGGGCGGGTTATACCGAGGCGGGTTATACTAGGGAGGGTTATACCCGATGCTTCATTAACTGAATTTTTAATAATTATTCTTATAATTAGTGTTTGGAATCTAATATTATGGAGTCCGTGGAAATATCTCCCACCCGTGGAAAGTGACTACTCCATGCCTGCCCTACTGTAATTACATTATTTTGTATTTTGCATTTACTCCTAATTTTCGAAAGATATAAATTATTCCTCTCCAATTGCAGTTACGTTTGCTATTTTTTTTTTTTTTTTGGGGGGGGGGGTGGATTTAACGACACTTTATTCGACAGCCATACGTTTACGGGTGGAGAAAGCCGGAGTACCCGGAGAGAACCATTGATCAACGGCGTGCAGCTGTCGGACTCCGCAACGTACTAACTCCATACAAGCAAGGGTAGCATTGATTGAGGACAAGTGCAGCATTGACGCGCAGTACGCCTTAGTACACAACCCCTCTGTGCCCTCGTGTGGGCAATCGGGATTAATACCTTTCCCAAGAACACAAAGCAGTTACCTCCGGAGAGGATCGAACCGTGGGACTTTCAGTTTGGTCACTAAGCCACTGCAATCTACTAAGCCACTGTAATCTCTATTGAACCTTTCGGTTTGAAGAACAATGTTGTAACAGTTGAGGAACCTCGCTCACAATAAATTAGGTAAATAGTTCTTACCGTCCCGAGTCACTCGCAGCAGTGTGAGTATTTATCTAATTAAATGCTGCCTTTTGTAGTGTTGATAACCTGCAATGTTTCACTGAAGAGAAAAGAAATGCCCTATTTCCACTCGCTGAGAATTAACAGTGAAAGTTTGCCCAAACACGATTTCTAACAACTTTTTGACAATATCATTGGATTCGAATCTGTAATTACATTTGTACATATCCTCCTTTATCACCAGCTTACAATTTCCTTGTAACAGATTTAATAAAATATTTGTGTTTGTATGTTTCGTCATCGATCGCGTCCTTCGCTGCTATAATGGCTTTTCCTTCACAAGTGAAAGGGATTTTTTTGGTTCCCAAATTTTAGCCAACGAAGAGTTTTTTTTAGCCAAATCAAAACGTTTAGTACAATTGGCTAAACTAGCTTTGACAGCGAGAACTACGATTCGTAGGTAAATACCCAGTGACACGCGCATGTCGTTCTGAATTTATTACACGCTTTCACGTCTATAAATAGAGGATATGGAATGAGTGTTTTTCTCATATAATATTTATGAAACGAGTCAAAGAATTTTCTGTTTTGGCGAGCCTCTCGTTTATTTACAACTCGCGGCTCCAGGGATCCGTGAGTCTCGTCCTATGGCAGGATGACAGTGCAACCAGGATATTGTGCAGGTCGGTTGACTAAGCTACAACCAGTGTTTTACCAAGATGGATTAACGTTAACAGCATCGGGCGCTTTCCCCGTGGGGATAGTTGTTAGATTATACGTGGAACCATTCCAAACATCCTGGGCTTCTCCTTCTTTATACTTTCACTCTACATTCCATTCCTAACACTTGCCCATCTCATTATATCTCTTACTCTTTTCTGTTATGTTCAACCCGTGTACGATAATTTATTTCCACATTTTCATCGTTTGTTTTTGAACTTCCTTCGTTATGTTGCTTCGTATGAGTAATTTCTTACTAGGAGACAGCTCGTCGGCTGAGTGCTAGAATGTTCTATGTCCCGTAGGGGACATAGAACAATCTAGCACTCATGCGACGAGCTTACATAAGCTATAGCTTGCTGCTGAATCCTCTTTCCTTTTTCACATGTATGTATCTTGATGAAATCTATCATAATATTCTGTCAAATCAAGGAAATAAAATATTGTTTAAACTAATAAAGAGAAAACTACTCCCTAGAATAGTTTACGTAAAAAAGTCGATTGTTGGGGATCGTCGTATTATTGGAGCTTCGTGGTGGTGTGATGGGTTAGACTGACTATGGAGTGGATTAGTGCAAAATTTTCTCAAAATTACCAACGTTGAAATATCGGTATCAAAAGAAAACCATTTCTTCACATAACTTGGTACGTAGCTTATTGGATTTGGCGAGGATGAAATTGTTTTACAGGGAATATCCAGACGCATTATCGACCATCATCTTATCTTGTTTTTCAGAGAAATGAACAAAATGTGTATTGGAACCTGTCGCTAGACATCTTGAGGCTTGAATTAAGCCGTCAACGCAGTATTGTGAACTCATGTCAGACGTGTACGAGTTAAACGCTGACGTAGTTAGTTTATTTAGATGTTAGACGTTCCCATTAGCTCATGGTCAATGGCCAAATTTTACAGATTTTATGTACATTTTCTCGTTATGATTAATCAGCAATCACATCCAGCTTGTTTTCTTTTATCGTTATGCTTGTTATCAACGCTGGATTAAGACTTCTTGTAAGAACGACTGCCATCAAAAACTGCTTAAAATGCCAAGTAATTAAGATAGACAAATCTACTGATTTATAACAACCGTTAATCATTTTAACAACTGAGACGGTATTGTAAAAATAATTGTTCTTGAATGTATCTTTGTCTTCCAACCAGTAGCTCTGTTAAACACATTACTCAACATACTATAATGCTTTGCAAACGGGCTTTATTCTCTCTGTTAAAAAGTCAGTATCATAGCAAAGCGATAGGTGCAGGAAGGTAAATTACAGGAAAGCGCTGGAGTGGAGGAGGGCACAACACACCTCTAAAATATCGTGAATACCCATTAGATCACATGTCCACACCTGAATTATAGAGTGTGCAGCTTCTCATTTGAATGACTAATGCCGTTGGACAACAATGCATAAATGTTAACTGCCAAGGTGTATAAAGCCCATTTTAGATCTCGTCGCCTGAGTGCTAGAATGTCCTATGTCCCCTATGGGACATAGGGCATTCTAGCACTCAGACGGCATCTATATATAATGCTGCTGATTCCACAATATGAGTAACCCTTTAGCTAATGAAACTGCAGCAAGATGCCAGCATCCTCCATCATAATTTAGAAATTGAGCAGTTGAAAAAATAGGGATCTGCGAATCACAAATTTCTTTTCGAATCGAATCTCGAATTGAATCGTGTCTCTGATATCGACATCGAGTCGAATCCCGAATCGAATCTTAAAAGACAAGTTATTTCATATTGCATCAAACGGAAGTTACGGAACACTGTGATGACCCTTACGCGACGGAGTGAACACCTTAAACACCAATAACTAAATATTCTCTGTAGCACCGTCGCCGAAACAGCTAGGCCTATTGTCCATAGTTTTAGTTTTTGAAGGCCAAACTTGTTACTATTCACGTTCTTAAGAACGTGAATAGTAACAAGTTAAGCCTTCAAAAAACAAAACTATGGATAATGTTCTGGGCCATATTCACACCTTACCAAACAATTAAACATTGTCAATTACTCAAATAAATAGGAATTGGGCCTACATGAATGAATTTTCTAATGACAGTTTTATCCTATTTTTGTTGGAAATGTATTAAATTGAAGTTAGTACGAGAGATTCGAAAAAAATCGAATCCCGAGACTGATTCGGGATCGATCTCGAAGCATACGTATGGTATCGATATCGAATCGAATCTCGAATATTCGAGGGCCCTAAAAAAATTGAACAATTTCAACAAAATCATATCACGTGACCCCTCATTGGAACGATGTCATCGAGCTTGTTCCAATGAGGGGGTCACCTGATATGGTTTTGTTGAAATTGTTCAGTTTTTTAAAAATAGTAATTAAAATAATAAATTTTGATATTCTATGTGTTGAGAAAAGAGTTCTCCAGCTTCCTCCACCCGTCAAACTGTCCGACATGATGATATGATTTTGTTGAAATGTGTCGAAAATTAAAAAACAAATATAATTAAACCAATAAATGGTTAAGGAGCCCTTTGTTTTGTAAATTTACATCATATTCAATCAAAAAATTTAAAATATTCATTTAAAGTATTTTTTTACGTGGGTTTGTCCTGTCACCATATATAGATATAATGGTCTATGGTTCCAGCTTCTAAACACAGGAATCTCAGCTTTTATTGGGGTTGTCGTTGGCTCAGTTGGTATGGCGGCAGAGCATTTATGGCCAGGAGATTGGGTGTCGTAGACCCGGGATCGACTCCCGTCGAGGTCACCTTCTAAAAACCTTCAGAGTTTTCAATCCAGTGGCGCGGTAAATACAAGTGCATTATGTAGGGTGTCTAACCACATGGGATGAAAAGACTCACACCCTAAAAATCTCAAAACGTAGTGGCCCTGATGTAAATTCATATCCCCCACTTCTATTCTCATTTTTCTCCTCCTGAGCCTACAATGACCAGCTTTCCAACTCAAGTGACTGGTTCAAGTGGACTGTTATCTCCCCTTATCGACCCTCAGAACCCATCAGCTTATTACGTCACAGATAATCGGCCAAAGTGTGAGAAAAGTAATCAGAATTTTCGACATCAAAGGAGCAAAAGTCAACGCTTGGGTATTTAGAGATATTTCCACAAGATCATATTTTTCGAATTAGAATCATAAGGTTCTGTCTTCCAGTGGAAGGGTTAGGACTAGGATTCCAGTGGAAGGGTTAGGATTAGGATTCCAGTGGAAGGGTTAGGATTAGGATTCCAGTGGAAGGGTTAGGATTAGGATTCCAGTGGAAGGGTTAGGATTCCAGTGGAAGGGTTAGGGTTAGGATTCCAGTGGAAGGTCTAGGGTTAGGATTCCAGGGGAAGGCTTAGGATTAGGATTCCAGTGGAAGGGTTAGGATTAGGATTCCAGTGGAAGGGTTAGGATTCCAGTGGAAGGGTTAGGATTCCAGTGGAAGGGTTAGGGTTAGGATTCCAGTGGAAGGGTTAGGATTCCAGTGGAAGGGTTAGGGCTAGGACTCCAGTGGAAGGGTTAGGGTTAAGATTCCAGTGGAAGGGTTAGGATTAGGATTCCAGTGGAAGGGTTAGGGTTAGGATTTCAGTGGAAGGGTTAGAGTTAGGATTCCAGTGGAAGGGTTAGAGTTAGGATTCCCGTGGAAGAGTTAGGGTTAGGATTCCAGTGGAAAGGTTAGGTTTAGGATTCCAGAGGAAGGGTTAGGGTTAGGATTCCAGTGGAAGGGTTAGGGTTAGGATTTCAGTGGAAGGGTTAGGGTTAGGATTCCAGTGGAAAGGGTTAGGGTTAGGATTCCAATGGAAGGGTTAGGGTTAGGATACCAGTGGAAATGTTAGGGTTAGGATTCCAGTGGAAGGGTTAGGGTTAGGATTCCAGAGGAAACGTTAGGATTCCAGTGGAAGGGTTAGGGTTAGGATACCAGTGGAAATGTTAGGGTTAGGATTCCAGTGGAAGGGTTAGGGTTAGGATTCGAGAGGAAACGTTAGGATTCCAGTGGAAGGGTTAGGGTTAGGATTCCCGTGGCAGGGTTAGGGTTAGGATTCCAGTGGAAGGGTTAGGGTTAGGATACCAGTGGAAATGTTAGGATTAGGATTACAGTGGAAGGGTTAGGGTTAGGATTCCAGTGGAAGGGTTAGGATTAGGATTCCAGTGGAAGGGTTAGGGTTAGGATTCCAGAGGAAACGTTAGGATTCCAGTGGAAGGGTTAGGGTTATGATTTCCGTGGAAGGGTTAGGGTTATGATTCCAGTGGAAGGGTTAGGGTTAGGACTCCAGTGGAAGGGTTAGGGTTAGGATTCCAGTGGAAGGGTTAGGGTTAGGATTTCAGTGGAAGGGTTAGGGTTAGGATTCCAGAGGAAGGGTTAGGGTTAGGACTCCAGTGGAAGGGTTAGGGTTAGGATTCCAGTGGAAGGGTTAGGGTTAGGATTCCAGTGGAAGGGTTAGGGTTAGGATTCCAGTGGAAGGGTTAGGGTTAGGATTCCAGTGGAAGGGTTAGGGTTAGGATTCCAGAGGAAACGTTAGGATTCCAGTGGAAGGGTTAGGGTTATGATTTCCGTGGAAGGGTTAGGGTTAGGATTCCAGTGGAATGGTTAGGGTTAGGATTCCAGTGGAAGGGTTAGGGTTAGGATTCCAGTGGAAGGGTTAGGGTTAGGATTTCAGTGGAAGGGTTAGGGTTAGGATTCCAGTGGAAGGGTTAGGGTTAGGATTCCAGTGGAAAGGTTAGGGTTAGGATACCAGTGGAAATGTTAGGGCTAGGATTCCAGTGGAAGGGTTAGGGTTAGGATTCCAGAGGAAACGTTAGGATTCCAGTGGAAGGGTTAGGGTTAGGATTCCAGTGGAAGGGTTAGGGTTAGGATTCCAGTGGAAGGGTTAGGGTTAGGATACCAGTGGAAGGGTTAGGGTTATGATACCAGTGGAAGGGTTATGATTAGGATTCCAGTGGAAGGGTTAGGGTTAGGATTCCAGTGGAAGGGTTAGGGTTAGGATTCCAGTGGAAGGGTTAGGATTAGGATTCCAGTGGAAGGGTTATGATTAGGATTCCAGTGGAAGGTCTAGGGTTAGGATTCCAGTGGAAGGGTTAGGGTTAGGATTCCAGTGGAAGGGTTAGGGTTAGCATTCCAGTGGAAGGGTTAGGGTTAGGATTCCAGTGGAAGGGTTAGGATTAGGATTCCAGTGGAAGGGTTAGGGTTAGGATTCCCATGGAAGTGTTAGGGTTAGGATTCTAGTGGAAGGTCTAGGGTTAGGATTCCAGTGGAAGGGTTAGGATTAGGATTCCAGTGGAAGGGTTAGGGTTAGGATTCCAGTGAAAAGGTTAGGATTCCAGTGGAAGGTCTAGGGTTAGGATTCCAGTGGAAGGGTTAGGGTTAGGATTCCAGTGGAAGGGTTAGGGTTAGGATTCCAGTGAAAGGGTTAGGGTTAGGATTCCAGTGGAAGGGTTAGGGTTAGGATTCCAGTGAAAGGGTTAGGGTTAGGATTCCAGTGGAAGGGTTATGATTAGGATTCCAGTGGAAGGTCTAGGGTTAGGATTCCAGTGGAAGGGTTAGGGTTAGGATTCCAGTGGAAGGGTTAGGGTTAGGATTCCAGTGGAAGGATTAGGGTTAGGATTCCAGTGGAAGGGTTAGGGTTAGGATTCCAGTGGAAAAGTTAGGGTTAGGATTCCAGTGAAAAGTTTAGGGTTAGGATTCCAGTGGAAGGGTTAGGGTTAGGATTCCAGTGGAAGGGTTAGGATTCCAGTGGAAGGATTAGGGTTAGGACTCCAGTGGATGGGTTAGGGTTAGGATTCCAGTGGAAGGGTTAGGGTTAGGACTCCAGTGGAAGGGTTAGGGTTAGGATTCCAGTGGAAGGGTTAAGGTTAAGATTCCAGTGGAAAGGTTAGGATTCCAGTGGAAGGATTAGGGTTAGGATTCCAGTGGAAGGGTTAGGGTTAGGATTCCAGTGGAAGGGTTAGGGTTAGGATTCCAGTGAAAAGTTTAGGGTTAGGATTCCAGTGGAAGGGTTAGGGTTAGGATTCCAGTGGAAGGGTTATGGTTAGGATTCCAGTGGAAGGGTTACGGCTAGGATTCCAGTGGAAGGGTTACGGTTGGGATTCCAGTGGAAGATAGAACCATATGGTTTTCACACGACGAGATTCTGTCAATCCACAAAGCGTAGAATTCGTAGATAGATGACCAAAAGTCAAGGGAAACACTGTTTTTAAACATTTTTAGCAGAATTGCACTGGTGAAACCAATATATTTTATAAGTGACGGGGGACCAAAATAGATGGTAAACTGGCACCATTCAGCAATCACTATAAAGAAAATATATTGAACTTTCAGATGTCATCCGCTTCCGTAAAGTTTCTTTTGAACATTTTATTTATCTTAGGAATTGTAAAACGATCCCATCTCCGCAATGCTAATTTTCATTCCCCAAAACGATTTTCAGGATAGATAACCAGACCATTTTTCCACTAATCTGAAGGTAAAAGCTTGCCATACCGCTAACGTGTTACGATGTAAGCCTTTTATTTCCAGTCTGGGTTGAAACCTAAATTTGTTCAACATTTGCGCTATCAAGGCCCAAGTGAGGAGATCAGAATTACTGATTTCTGACGAGGGGCTTACATTGGGTTTGGCTGGGATGGGGCTGTGACATTCTCAAACAACTTTTGAGTCGTCGGGCAGTAGTCGGACAGAGTTCCGCTGGCCAGTGAGTGATAGGTTCGGAGATTTCTGTATTGAAATAAAACCATTACGGGGGGTTGCTAATTTTGGGACATGTAATTCCAAGCAGCATTCGATCTTCTCCGCGGAAATCGGTAATGTCGTGGTCCTAACAGCGGCGGAATGTTTAGCTTTCTCCACAGTATTCCCAATTTCCGTGGTATCGTCGAGTAGCGTAGCTAATTTAGCATTCTTTTGAGATTAGTTCTATGGATATCTTGGTGTAACAACAATTGGGAATGTTCGCATGATTATTGGGAAAACTTGGATGGTACTAGATCGATATGGGTAGCACGTAGTATTATAGAGTCGACAGGTCTCAAATACATGTGTTCGATGTGTTTTGCGTTTGCAGCACCTCATTTCCAACATTTCTTTCTAATATCTGAATGTGGTAATGGCGCCCATTTTCAGAAATGATTCGCAGAGTCGTACGAGGAATTATGCATTGTATCTATTGCCCGTTAGCACATTCGGCGAAATCACCTTACACGATTCTCGTTTCGTTTAACACCTCTATCTTTATATCCGACTAGTTGGTGCGCCCTCTTTCCCCGAGACGAGTCGAAAAGTCGTAAGAGCACACGCTTTTTCGAGGATATTGCTCTCGTTGCACATTTGCCGTTTTGTGGAAATCACTATTCACGTTACTCGACCCCCACCTTCAGCACTCCTATTTTACAACCAATTGACGCCGTTACTTGTAAATTCGACCCTACTTTCAGCACCTCCTATCTTACAACCGATTGACGCCGTTACTTGTAAGCTCGACCCCACCGTCAGCACACCTTTTTTAGACCGATTGACGCAGTTACTTGTATACTCGACCCCCACCTTCAGCACTCCTATTTTACAAGAGATTAACGCAGTTACTTGTAAATCCTACTTTCTGCACTCATATCTTACAACCGATTGACGCCGTCACTTGTAAACTCGACCCCACCTTCAGCACTCTTATTTTACAACCGACTGACGCAAATACTTGTAAACTCGACCCCACCTTCAGCACTTCTATTTTACAAGAGATTGACGGCGTTACTTGCAAAACCGACCCCACTTTCACCACTCCTATCTTATAACCAATTGACGCCCGCCTTCAGCACTCGTGTTTTACAACCGATTGACGTCGTTACTTGTAAACCCGGCCCCACCTTCAGCACGCCTGTTTTACAACCGATTGACGTAGTAACTTGTAAAGTCGGCCCGACCTTCAACACTCCTATTTTACAACCGATTGACACCGTTACCTGTAAATTTGCACCCACCTTCAGCACTCCTATTTTTAACTGATTGACACCGTTACCTGTAAATTTGCACCCACCTTCAGCACTCCTATTTTTAACCGACTGACACCGTTACTTGTAAACTCGACCCCACCTTCAGAACTCCTATTTTACAACCGACTGACACCGTTACCCATTATTGCCTTTTTTTTATCCAGAATAACATGTTTGTATCAAATAGACGATAAACACGTCTACACAAGTGGCCGAGGCTTGAGACGAAAAAGTTGGATAGGGTTTCGGTTTGTGTCTTCTACAAAAGGTTTGAACATTTTAATTTCAAGAAAATATATATATTTCATTCGTGTGGCCGAATGACCAAATTAGAGACCTTCGAAGATTCGAGGATTCGATGGTCTGATTTAAGCTCGGCAACGAATCGACTTCCTGATTCGCATATGTTCACATCGGTTAACTCTAGTTTTTTCACGAAGAGATGATGCAAATAAATGTTTTCTTCGGGTGGAATCATGCCACAAAAATGAAAGAATATCTGCCTGTTGTGTTTTCTGTTTTCTGTTCGGTTTGTCGGTATTCTTTTCTGTATTATAAGTTTCAGTGTTTCAACAATACTTATAAGGTGAACTGCTAGAATGCCGTCTCCCACTTAAGAAGTACTCATCCCCTGAGTACCAATGTGTCCTATGTGCCTACTGGCACATAGGACTCATTGGAACTCAGGGAACGTACTGTTGTAGCAATGTAACATGTGACCTATACAGCAGGGTACTTCTTCCCATAGTACGGATATACTCAGTTGTCAGATAATTTGAAAAAAAAATAAGCGATTTCCCGAAACTTGTTTCACGCTGTTTGTGTTTCGATTCGGTCTCGATGTCGACATCAGATCATCGATCGAATCAAGGAGGATAGAGAAATTCCGATACGCAAGACCCACTCGTCCAGCATGAATATCTCTATTCGTTATGCCGAATCGTGGATGGCGGAATGATCTTGAAAGTGGACGGGCTGAGTCACAGGTTCGATTTTTTCTCAGATCGTTCACATGAAGAAACATGTAAGTGAAATGTTTAAAACAACTGAGCATTACGTTGCTATATTAGAAGCGACGGTTATACATACACAGCTGGCTGCTCTAAAACTTTCACGCACAATTTAATTCAAGTGCACGATTTCGCTCAGTTCAGTACAGCCGCCGTGGAATGATCACAATCCACACGCGGGCAGTGATTTCGGGGCATGCCTTTACCAGGTAGTAAAAGATCATCAGCAAAATTGTAATTAATGAAGCACTTAAATTTTTGATGATTTATTCCTATAATTGATGTATGGAATCCAATATTGTTATGTCCGTGGACATATTGGCCACGCTTGGAAAGTGACCAGTCCACGATGGACGGACTGTATAAGTCGAGTCAAAGCAAAGTCGTGAGAACACTGGCTGGGGACGAGTGTACATTTTATGTAAATAAACAGTTGAATAAAGATTTAACAGCCCTTTTAAGGGCATCAAGGCGTGTGTCTGTGAGAGGGTGTTTGTTTTGGGGGGTGTGTGGGGAGGTCATTTGTAATTCCCAAAGGATAACCATATACCTCATAAACACATACAACATCCTATCTCCCAGAAGGCTTGATGGATGATTCCCGGTTTTTCAAAACTAAACTGTTGGAACTTTCTCCACTCCTTTTTTGTAACCGCTATGGTCATATACCGGGGCCGCCACCAAACCGGCGTTGCTGTTTGGTTTTCTTTGCTCTTCTTCCCTTAAATTTGCCATCGCACAACATTACATTCTGGCTCGCCACCATGGTGGGACTCAAACCTCTACCATCGCCGAGCTGGACCGAATAGAGCCCACTCTCTAATAGTTTTAATGGTGTTGAAGGATTGAGTATTGACTATCTAACACTCCAACGTGAACTGCCGGGACTTCTAACCGCGTGCATACCTCCTTAGACTCCATTTGGGGCAATAGGAAAGCTAGGCCAGTGTGATCTAAATGAAATAAAATAAGGTTAACCGGGTCGCAAGGGATTTGTAAATCTCACATCGTCCCTGCGCGCCTTCGGCGCGCTAAAACCTGTCATTCATTCATTCGTGAGAATGAGATGCTGATAACGGTCACAGTTATGGTTGCCAGAGTGCTAGAATGTCCTATGTCCCCTATGGGGCGATATATTATTTCCCCTATGAGATATAGGACATTCTAGAACTCAGGCGACGTTATGTATATAGGACCTATGGCTGAAAGCTGAGAAGATTTTGCGTTGCTTCCACCTGTGACGGACATAGAGTGGCAATGCTACGAAACTACATAACAGTTTTTTTGTTTTACTTGTCAAACAAATTGATAACTTCTGAAAAAGTGGAGAGGCTATAGCCGCCTCGGAAGTTACGGGTCCGTCGTGCGTGCGCAGAACTGACGTTTATAATTCTCTAGTCTTTTGTCCGTTATGTCCTTCCTCCAGCTAAGCGAATTTCAATAAAAGTATAAACCTTTGAACGTGAGCTACTATGTCTCCTGCAAACGTATTGATACTGTCCTTGATCTTCATATTTTCACATTACCATAATAATTAATCACAAATTCACAGCTATAAAACATTGAATCAATGATTTACACTTTCTGAACGAAGATCCTACGCGCTATTAAACAATTTCATTTCAACATTATTGGTGAAACTTCTATCGTATCATCGTGTAATTTTAATCAATAAAACAAACTTAAATTTCTATCAATCTTATAACAAAACGCTGTTTTTTCAAGGTGAGACTCTGCTGTTTGAATATAGAGTATTTCTATTTTCTAAAGCCCCGATGATTTATTAGTATAGGTTGACAAAACCATAACTAATTAACTCGGTTGGCGTTCTGATCTGGCAGGCAGATCGGCAATGGCGCAATGTCGTCTCAACATTTCAGTTAAGTGTTGTAAAGTTTATCACCAATATTTCCACGTAAATCAGCTTCATATACCTGACAAATTGGGTTAATCCTGAAATGTAGGCAACATGCAATGAACTTGTAGTTAGTCGCGAGAGTTACTTGCGTTATTGCCTATATCAATAATGGACTAGAATTCTTTTTCGCAGCTTCTCTAAATGGTGGCTGTCACCACGAACAACCTTTCGACTGTAACTTTATTTTCTCACGACACTTTCAATAACCAGTGTCACCTCGTGTCGGACAGTTTTACGGGTGGAGGAACCCGAAGTACCTGGATAGAGCCACAGAACACCGGAGAGCGATTGAGACTCCCCAACTTACAACAGAAAAGAAAGTTTAGTATTGGCTGAAGACAAATGCACCATCGACTACATCGACTACACAGTGCCACCGTACGCTTTAGTACACAGTGCTACCGTACGGTTTAGTACACAGTGCCAACGTGCGCTTTAGTACACAGTGCAACCATACACTTAAGTACACAGTGCAATCGTACGCTTTAGTACACAGTGCAACCGTGCGCTTTTGTATACAGTGCAACCGTACACTTTAGCACAGTGCAACCGTACGCTTTAGTACACAGTGCAACCATACGCTTTAGTAAACAGTGCAACCGTATGCTTTAGTACACAGTGCAACCGTAGGCTTTAGTACACAGTGCCACCGTACGCTCTAGTACACAGTGCAACCGTACGCTTTAGTATACAGTGCCACTATACGCTTTAGTACACAGTGCAGCCATACGCTTTAGTACACAGTGCAACCGTACACTTTAGTACACAGTGCAACCGTACGCTTTAGTACACAGTGCCACCGTATGCTTTAGTACACAGTGCAACCGTACGCTTTAGTACACAGTGCAACCGTAGGCTTTAGTACACAGTGCAACCGTAGGCGTTAGTACACAGTGCAACCGTAGGATTTAGTACACAGTGCCACCGTACGCTTTAGTACAGAGTGCAACCATATGCTTTAGTACACAGTGCCACTGTACGCTTTAGTACACAGTGCAGCCGTGCGCTTTAGTATACAGTGCAACCGTACGCTTTAGTACACAGTGCAACCGTACACTTTAGTACACAGTGCAATCGTACGCTTTAGTACACAGTGCAACCGTACGCTTTAGTACACAGTGCAACCGTACGCTTTAGTACACAGTGCAACCGTACGCTTTGGTACACAGTGCCACCGTGCGCTTTAGTACACAGTGCCACCGTGTGCTTTAGTACACAGTGCCACCATACGCTTTAGTACACAGTGCAATTGTGCCCACGCTAGGGTAATCGGGATTAAGTGCCTTACCCAAGGAAACAACGCACGTGCGCCTGATGGGGACTGAACCATGGACCTTTCGGCTTAAAGTTCAATGCCGTAACCACTGAGCCACCGAGCTTCTCGAATAAGAATGAGACAATATCGGCGCCTGAGTGCTATTTATTTATTTATTTTTTATTGGTGTTTAAGGCCATATACTTATGCACAATGGCTAATCATGACCGTAACAGTTTTACGAGTGGAGGAAGCCGGAGTACCCGGAGAGCACCACCGAGCAACGATGAGCAGCAACATCGTAACTCCGCCTGCAGTGCAGCACAGGCAGGGTTAGATTGGTTGAAGACATACGTACGTCGTCGTACCCCCATGTGGTCAATCAGGGTTAAATGCCTTGCCCAAGGACACAACACGGGAGTCTGAATTGATCTCTCAGACGGTCACCCATCCAACGATTAACCGGGATCGAAGTTGCTAACTTCGGTGATCTGACGAGAACCGGTTATCGCAACGCCACCGCGACCCGCCTGGGTGCTAGAATGTTCTATGCCCCATTAAGTATCCTACACTTAATCACATAGGGGACATAGAACATTCTAGCACTCAGGCGACGATATGTCGCCGAGTTTTTGACCTCATCAAACATGGCACATGGGGTTCGGCAAAACGAGGGACACCTTTTAGATCCTTGTAAGACATTAGGGCATAGAACAGAAAACCACGTTGAAGGACGGCACAGAAAATTGCAACAATAAATAACAGATCAACATGTAAACATCTCCCAAATCCAGTTTATTCGACAGGAGGATACACACGAAGAAGGAACAATCCTACACTTAATCAATTGTGGAAAAGTAGCCAAATGAAAATCAGGCAGATCGACAGTGCAATTAGACAGTTTAAATGTGTATTTTGAGGTCCTGGAGGGAGGAATTAACTGTAACCGAATGGAATATTTGAACCCTGTGTTAAAATGTTCAGGGCATTGAAACAATAGATTGGCCCATGGGCGGAAAGACTGCTAGTAATTCTGAACTCCATGGATCATAAATTTATATTTACTACAGTCAGTAGTTATGCGAAGATCTTGATTTGATCAAGACCCGAGTTGTTGGCAATGGCGTAGAAGTAGGATTATTTGCCACTTTGTACAGTCAGGATGAAGTGCCTTGCCCAAGGACACAGCGCAATCACCCCTGGCGAGTTTGAAGTCCAAGAAAAAATAGATTAATCCTCCTACCAATGCACACAATACCAAGTTTGTTATTTTAGCCCTTTCATGCCACTTTTGTGGTCCATGAGCATGAATCGGCATAATTTGATTAAGTGGGGTGGTGCTAAGTGAGTGTGTGGGATATACCAATCAATATTTTCAACGTGCATCTCGAAGGCTATCCCCAAATAACGAATATGGACTATTCCAATTGCTTCCTTTGAACTAATATGAAAGATACCAAATTGTTTTCATTCTGTCAATTTAGAGGTATGGAGTATTCCATTCATAATTGTGTTCATCATTCAATCCATGTAACATTATGACCAGTGAAGTACACACAATGGCAATGGCAAACTTGAGTCAAGAAAACTCAACGGAAAAAACATACTGAGATTGAAAAGTTCAACACCCATTACTAGTTTTTGGGGCTAGACTTTCAGTTGATGTCACAGCCTAACAGTTGACGTCACAGCCTAACAGTTGATGTCACAGCCTAACAGTTGATGTCACAGCCTAACAGTTGTTGTCACAGCCTAACAGTTGCTGTCAGAGCCTAACAGTTGATGTCACAACCTAATGTCACAGCCTAACAGTTGATGTCACAGCCTAACAGCTTGTATGTCTCAGACGTCATAGTGTTGTGGGGAACAGAAAGGACAGAGTATTTCGACCGGACCGCGACCCGATCAGAATTCTGTGGCAACGTTTGTAATCAAAGTACTCAACACATTCTGTATCATACTGCAAAGAAAAATGTCGAACTGTGACAGACAACATTTATTTATTTGTTTATTGGAGGTTAACGACACTTTCGATAGTCATTGTCATCTCGTGTTGGACAGTTTTACAGGTGGAGGAAGCCGGAGTACCATGAGAAAACCACCGAGCAACGGCGTGAAACTGTCAGCCTCCCCAGCGTACTAACTCCATACAAGCAGGGTTAGCATTGGCTGAAGAGAGGTGCACCACCGACGTGCAGTGCGCCTTAGCACACAGCACCACCATGCTCCCACGGCATTGTATGTTGTTAGTACTAATTTCAGGCTGCAGCTGTATGGTTTTAGAGTGTAGTATAAGCATCAGTGGATCCGGAAATGAGGTATGTTTATATTTAAACCTTTACCCAACGTACCTGCCAAAACCGGCCAGCGCTATTCTCAAAAATCGCCAGTTAATTTTCATTATTTTTTTCATTTTTTGTCGCAAAAACATAGGTTATGACCCCTCGTTGGAACGAGCTCGACGAGCTCGTTCCAACGAGGGGTCATAACCTATGTTTTTGAGACAAAAAATGAAAAAAAATTAGTTATTCAAGAATTATTTTTGCATGTGTCGTCTGCTTTTCAGGTTAGGTAAAGGGTTAATCCTTTTACTGTCACACCCATTTTAGCCATATATGCAGGGCCTCCATGTACTCCTGTAAGCGGGGAACTTTAATGAAAATATGACATATTTGAAACTCTATCGTCTGATTGATTCTCTCTGAACCCTTTCCATCAATTAATAAAACGGTAGGTTTGATCTGCGCATACCAGAACGTACAGATAATCATCATAAAAAGGTGACAATAGTCACTTTCGGCAGTGTAAGTTTTAATGCCTAGCTGTGGGGACTAGAAATATTGTGAGTTATGTAATGTACGCCATGTCTTATTTTACTGTTATCTGCAGACTTCAGATCTCAGAAAAAAGTTATTTTACTTTGCTTAAAAAGTTTAAATTAGACAGTTGCATAGGGGGCTGCAAATATTTTGTATACCCCATATCACGGTTTTATAAAATATATTCACCCCACAAAAATAGGTTGAAATGACCCGTGGTTTGGGGATTTAATCATACCTGGAAATACCTCGCATGTTTTTGAAACAAAACTTTGTTTATATATAATGGGCCCAGTAGGCGGAAGCCAATGAACCTCGGTACCCTGAAAGTGGGTTATAGCAACATCCAGGGTCTCCACCGGAAAGTAAGTGAAATTGCTACATTGATCCAGGCAGAGGAGTTTGGTGTCATGGGCTTAAGTGAGACGTGGGTAAGACACGAGGAACGGGTAGACCAAGTAAGCGGGTGTGTGTGGATAGGTGTAGGGCGAACGGAAGGCCAGGAAAAGGGGGGATGATTAGGCATGTACATTAAACAGGACTTAAAGCCGTCGCTGATTACAGATCTGGAAGATATCATCACCTCGGCTGATGTGTCAAAAGAAATTGGATGGGTAAAGATCAGTCTGAGAAACAAAAGTATTGCCCTTGGGATTGTGTACTGTGCGGTGGAGGGAAGTAAACCCGAGTGGAATAACGCGATATACTCAACACTAAGGTCCAATATCACTGAACTAGAAAACAGGGGGCTCGGTATAATTCTGATGGGCGACTTTAATGGACACATAGGTGACAAGGAAGAAGGCATAGAGGGTGGGGACAAGAAAGTCAACAGGAATGGAAGAAAGCTGTTGAACTTCACAAATGAGCTCAGTCTGAAGATTCTGAACAGGGACGCTAGATGTAAGGGGAAATGGACCTGGGAGAGAAACGACAGAAAATCAAAAATTGACTGCATTCTCACAGATATGAATTTGTTGATGGAGGTGATAGGGGTAGAAGTGGATGATGAGGGCAAAATGGAGTTGGATAGTGATCACAACTTGATTGCAGTGACGATGAGGGCCAAAAACCTAGAGAAAAGGAAAGGAAGCTTCAAGGAGATTTGAGAACTGAAAAAGGATGCCGACTGGTCGAAGTTCGAAGAAAAACTGAAACCAAAGCTTGCAGCCGTACACAAGGGGGGGGGGGGGGTAGTGTCCAGAAGATGGCCGACGCCATAGTTGCGAGCCTAGTGGAGGCAGGGAAGGAAAGTGTAGGAACGATTAGGGTGCCAACACGGGAACTTGGGTACAGATTGAACGAAGAACTGAAAATGGCCATAAAGGTTAGAAAAGCAAAATGTGCTGCATACAGGAGAAGTAGAAAACTTAAGGGGGTGGAAAGCAATGAGGCCATGGTTGCAAAGGAAGAATACCAACAAGCACGAAATAAAGTAAACAAGATTAAAGACGACAACCGGAGAGTGCGAAATAGCAGTCTTATTAGGACGATAAGAACGACAGGGGGTCGAGTTCGAGCGTATTTTGGAAATGGTTGAACAAACGTTACAAAGGGAATAACCAACATAGCATTAAAGTAGATGGCAGAGTTACAGAAGAGCGAGATCAAATCGCATTAGAACTAGTCAAGCACTGGGAAAAGGTAAACGATAAGCGATGGGGCATGGGGAACCCACCGGAGTGTCCGAACCAGGTTGAGGAAAATCTCTCGGACTTCGTGTGCAGCGAAATCAAAAATGAGGAGGTGCGAAGGGTGGTCTCAAAATTGAGGAATGGAAAAGCGGGAGGGGTGGACGAAATTCCTAACGAGTTTATCAAAAAAGGGGGAGAGGAACTCTTGGAAAGCCTAACTGCCCTATTCAATTTAGCCATAGAAAAACAAGAGGCCCCAAAGGAGTGGAGGGAAAGTAAAGTGACATTTATTCACAAAAAGGGGGAAAAAGACGTCTTGGATAACTATCGAGGGATCTCTGTCAGCAGCAACATTGGAAAAGTCTTTTGTAAAGTCCTAGATGGGAGATTGGAGGAGGTGATTGAGGAGAAGGGTTTTTTTTGGAGAAATCCAGAATGGCTTCAGGAAGGGAAGGAGAGTCACTGACCATCTTTTCACGCTATCCCAAATGATAGAATCCGCGAAAGCAAAAAAGAAAAAGATGTTCATGGCCTTTTTTGGATGTTAAAAAGGCATACGATAGAGTATGGAGGGAGGGTATGTGGCGCAAGCTGGAGGCTCTGGGCTTGGTGGCGAGTTTGTTGGGATTATGAAAGCACTATATAAAGATGTACAGAGTGAACTTAGCCTGGGTAACATTACAACAAAACGTGTGCCTATGGAGATAGGCCTAAAACAGGGGTGTATCCTTTCGCCAATTCTTTTTGCATTGTACATCAAAGGTTTAGGAGATAAACTCCTGCATAGCGACGAGGGGGTTGCAGTTGGTGACTTGAAGACCCCAGGGCTATTTTTTGCAGACGATATGGTGCTAGTGTCAGAAAGCGAAGAGGGGTTAGAGAAGATGCTGGGAATTGTTGGGAAATATGGGAGCAAATGGAGACTCGAACTTAATGAAAGCAAGAGCAAAGTTATACCCGTGGGCCGCAAAGTGGACCCCACTCGAAGGTGGAGAGTGGGGGGAGTTCTGCATTCCGGAAGGTAGCAGTAGACTTCTTAGTGTAGGAGAGACTAGTGACTATGAATACCTGGGGGTAAATATAAACATCACAGGAAAAGGCATCTACCGAAACCACACAAATAAATTGATTCTGAAGGGGAAGCGAATCCTTAACCAAATGAAACTTATAGGGAGAAACAGTTTCAATAAAGTTTTCGTGGGGAAAACCATTTGGGAAATGGTGGGTCTGCCAAGTATAACACACGGTACGGAAGTTGTACCCCTAAATCAGACAGCTGTTAAGAGCTTGGAAATCCTGCAGAATGATGCAGGCCGGTGGATAACAGTCTCGAGTAATGCCGCAGCACTAGAAGCAATCAGGGGCGAGCTTGGGTGGATGAGGATCAAGGACATGATAGACCTATTGAAACTCGGTTATCTTAATTATTTGGTAAATCTCCCCGATAGCCGGTGGTGTAAAGTAATGTTCCTGAGAACTTTCAACTCAAATATCAAGACGGGGTGGATGGTCCAAGTGAGGGAGCTAGTAGAAAACTACTCAATGGAGATCTCGGACCTTGACTTTGGGGCAAACCAGGGCAAAAAGATCGTCAGAGAAAGGGTCATGGAGGATTGTAACCGTAACTGGCGAGAAGGGGGTCAAATCAAAGAGATCTTTGGGTGGCCTGCGTGATAAAGAGAAGCCTGGTTTTGAAGAGTACCTTGATGGCACCTTTGGGGGATCACTGTTGTTCAAGCTGAGGTCGCGGTCCCTGGAGCTGGGGGGGGGGGGGAATTGGGAAACACAGTGAAAAGGAGTGTCAGATGTGTAACGTGGGCGTGGTGGAGACCCTGGAACACTTTCTTATAGAATGCCCAAAATACCAGTCTAAAAGAACAAGATTCACGGGGAGTATAATGGAGAAGTGGGATGGGAGAATGAAGGACATGTGGTTGGGGGCGACTCAAAGGAGAGGGTTAATATACTAATCGGAGAGATTGGGAAGAATGGGGCAAGGGATGTCATCAAGCAGTTCGTCTCCGAGTGTTGGGAGGAGAGAAGAAGGGCGGGAATAGGGGGAGGCAGTTGGTAGAACATGGGTAACCAAGGCCTTCTCATACGAGAACCGAGACAAATCAGCGGCCGACCGAAGTGTTATTATTATAAAAAGGGATTAACTCGCATTATTTCAATGCAAGTACTAAAACTGAACAAACATCAGATCATTTCTTGCTGTAATTTGATGAACAATGTTGATGTATGTGGGATGTTTTTATCACCACTTTGTGTTTTATTCAGTACATAAATTAATTAGCGTAGCATTTCGCCACAAAGAAAAAGAATTTTCCTCGTTGTCATGCTTGATAGCATATATTTAAGTGCAGTACCTTGCAAGAAATTGAAGCGATTGAATTCATCAAACGAACAGGGATAACACATTACCATGTCTATGTAATATACTGTACACAGAAGCTTGTGTTTCTGAGCGATTTTTTATTTACATCTTACAGCGTAAGGTCAGATAACAATTGGTTTTCCACTCTTCAACAGTATATCAGGACGAAATAAGAACGTCGCGTATGTTAGTGCTTTATGTAGATACTTTGCTTTGAAAAACAAATTGCTTGAGCAGACATCGCCACAACAGAACAAAAGATAACTCCTTTGCTAAATCAATCACTTGCACCATAACATTAACACGTTAACTACTTGGATCGTATATTGCAGTCTTCCTCTCTCTTTGTGTTTCTTCCTGGATGTTCTGGTTTATGTGTATGTTAGTTGGTATTTTTTACTATTCATTTCCTAATAGATATGCATGTCTTCCTCTGTGTATTTGTCGGAGCATTAGTCTGTCTCTCTGTTTGTCACCTTATGAAATGTCTGACATCCTTTTAATCTGCTATCCCACCCCACCCCACCGGATCAATGATCCCTATACAAGTGGATTGCTGGAATTTCAGCGGAAATCTTCGTACTTCAATCTATTATACGCTAAACGGCAGATTATCGGAGAAATTGTGGAAAGATAGAAATCGTATCCGTCACGGTGAAGATATAGAAATTTTCACTTTCACGATATCAATCAATAATGGCGGCTTTCAAAGCATCACTTCAAGGTGAATACAAGTCAGTGTATTACTGGAAATGATCAATTTGTTCTTAAAACGTATAATGAAAAGTAAATCTAGTGTTTTGAGTAGAAACCGCTCATTTCCAGCAATAATTCAATACGTATTCACCTTGAATTGTTGAATGAAACCCGCTAGTCCAAACATGGTCCGAAAGTCCGTAATATAAGGTTGTGGTTTGGTACGTCCTTTCAAAGGACGTACCAAACCAAAAACGTATATTACGGACTTTTAGGCCATGTTTGGACTAGAAACCCGCCAGCTGCATGAGAGTGCAAAACGCTATCTGTTCCGAGTATCGATCAAATGACTTCCGCGTATCAATGATTCAATGTTCTGCTAACTTTCCTGCATCATTTCAAGATTGAAATAGGTGAAATTATCAGACTCTGATAAAAAAAAAAACCTAGTGTTTTTGAGTGGATACCAAAAATTATCTCACTTGTGACCGAGACAAATGGTTATGTTCGCTTGCGCAAGCGCTCGCGAAAAATAAACATTTGAATCGGTCACTCGTGAGATAATTTTCGGTATCCACTCAAAAACACTAGATATCGCCTATCTATCCTCCTCCCCTCCAAGATAGCTTCACATCAATCCACTCGTGTAACTCATTCCGCTTGTGACATTTACGTTGTCACTGCAGTCAAAACACAACACATGTCGCATCATCAAATATCAAACGAAAGCCTATTGTGAAAACTAATATCACTCTATCTACGTCATGTCGCGTCATCAAACATCAAACGAAAGCCTATTGTGAAAACTAATAACACTGTATCTACTTCATGTATGGGGGCGCGGTGGCTCAGTTGGTAGAGGTGCAGGCTGCAAGCCGAGAGGTCCTCGGTTCGAATCCCACCTGCGGCAACCGCGTTGTGTCCTTGGGCAAGACACTTCACCCCCATTGCCCACGTGGGGGAACGGTGACGCTGTGTACTAAGGCGTACTGCACGTCGATGGTGCACGTGTCTTCAACCAATGCTTACCCTGCTTGTGTGGAAATGGTATGTTGGGGAGCTGACAGTTGCTCGCCGTTGCTCGGTGGTTCTCTCCGGGTACTTCGGCTTCCTCCACCCGTAAAACTGTCACGGCCATGGTTAGCCATTGTGCAGAAATATGTGACCTTAAACACCAATAAATAAATAAATAAATAAATAATCTACTTCATGTTGCATCATCAAACATCAAACGAAAGTCTATTGTGAAAACTAATAACACTGTATCTACTTCATGTCGCATCACCAAACATCAAACGAAAGCCTATTGTGAACACCAATAACACGGTATCTCCTTCCAATCACAGCGCTTGTTTTTTGACTGTAGTAAATACAATATACTGTGAAAATTCAATTTGCTTTGTCATGAACAAATGTGTTCATCATAAACATAATTCCTTTTCTTGGACACCAAACTGTGCTTCTTAATCGTTTACACAATAAATCGGCAGCTTCCACCCTATTAATTTACAAACTGAACAGTTGAAAAAATTGTTTTTAAAACACTTCAACAAAACAACATCATGTGACTCACATTGGAACGAGTCGGTTGAAAAATATGAAAAGCAATCAATAAAACTAGAAAAATTGATGTACCATGGGTAAAGGGTTAAAAAAAAGTAATCGGCGATTGCGATGCGTCGAAAATTGAGAAGAAATGTATTTATTTAGCATTCTCTATTTATATGAATCCCCCCCCCCCCCCCCACCACTCCCCCTCAAGATGGCGGAAGCTGGGACACTTTTCTGTTTCTGTCCAATGAGCCTTTCAGAAATCCATTTGCGCGAGGATCAGTGCAGCGCATGAGTTACTTCCCCTTCTGGTAACGTGAGCGTTGAAAGATACAACAATGGACGTTGCGAAAATGGGGTGGTAGAACTGATCAAGGCACGTTATGATAGAGTTGTGGGAATTTTAGTCAGTCGAGTGGTTTCAGGGGACCGTTAAACACCCACGTCCACTGCGATATCTATTGTTCCATCCTTGTTGATACTAACAGTCACACCATCGATTCACAGATTTCGCATTCCGGATAATAAAGAGAGATACACGAGATGAGGATTGGGACAGAGTCTTTAGACAAGGCTTGGGTAGTCTATGAAAATGCAGTTCTAGTGTGTACAAGATAGCTGGAATATTGGAAAAGATGCAAAAACATGTCTGCATAGACTATTTCCAAGTATAAGGAAATGCTCAAAGATATTGTGCTGCGTGATAGAAAGTAGGTTACCACAGAATCAACAGAGATTCGCTACACTGTAATGAATTACATAACAGATAGAGAAACGATTACACAACACAGGCCCACATAAATATGTTGATAGCGGCAAATGAGTGTGTGATGTCGCGTCCATGACATAACTTCATCACCTCATTAGCGGCTTTAATCGTTTCGAGGGAAATATATCACGAACCCCCCCCCCCCCCCCCCCAGGGCTTGAGTTGAATATTCACCAATTCGCCGCCTGAGTGCTAGAATGTATGTCCCCTATGGGACATAGAACATTCTAGCACTCAGACGACGAATTGTACTCATTTGTTGGTGGTCCAGGCGGTTAATCACACTGGTCTCTATATAACTGGGTTACTTACTGGTGGTCCAAAACCCGGCATCCAGGTATAAAATGTCCATATACCATACATGTAGGGGGTAATAGCTCATTAACGTTATCTAACTAATATTTAGTTTTATACATTTATTACACACCCGTAGCTGTATTTGTCACGATCACATGGATTTTAGGGGCATGTGGTAATTTTAACCAGAAAGCTCTAGTGCGATCCGATAAAAAATACCCTTCGCGTGCCCAAGTTCTCTCGTTAGACTGGTTCTTATAGTTTGCAGCGTTCAGTGGAACATAACCAATGAGAACCACCGGCTATATTTATCTGTCGGAATTACCGATTCTCATACCAAAATGTTTGATGCACAACTCTGCTAAAAACGATTGAAAGTCAGGAAAGACACATGATCTCTGCCAAGAAATTGAACAGTGAAACTCAACCTTTGCTCCGTTATTGAAAACCGAGGAAAACTTGATTAATTTTAGGGCAAAAAAAGTCCAATTAGGTTCGATACTGCAGCCAGCCACTTGTGCAGTTCCCATAAAATTTTGTTACAATGTTGCCCTCACCGCTGCGTGCTGCCGACGGTCGGTACGAGGTCTTCTGTGTAGTCCTATTCGATTCACACTTCGGCAATGAAGCAGCACGTTTGCCAACGCAAACATACTTTGAAGAGCATGTTAAGTTGAAGTAGTTCTCAGGAAGCAAGACTAAATCAATCTTGAAAACTGGTTACCATGAAGCGGTAAAACAGACGGCAACACGCCGAAAGCGCCTGAGATGTTTGGCAGCTAGTATATGCAGTTACTGATTAACTATCACCGATTCCACCCCCCCCCCCCCCGCCCCACACTAGCTCAATAAAGAAAATAAATTCGGAAGCATGAAAAGCCTGGTTTGGTAAGAAAAAATCAGTAGTTTACATTTGTGGAACCAATGTTTTTTACGTGCTAGTGGGTGTTGGGGCAACTGGTTTATTTTATTTTTTATTTTTTATTTTTTTTGCTGGGTGGGGGGTGGGGGGGGGGGAGTTAGGGGAAAGTAGTATTGCTAAAATATGACTTTTTCTGGAGTTTGTACTGGGGAAATTAAAAAAATGTTACCAGCTACCCACTACTGAAATTCTGAAAAGTTTTGAGTAGGGTGGGAATGAGACCACGAAGAGGGGAGGGGTGATAAATACATGTGTTCTGATGAATGCAATATATTGTCAATTTTATGAGATGACTTCCATGAAATTCAAAAATAATTATTAGAATATTTAAAACATAAACAATATGACAATATTTTCCAGACACAGATTGATGTGTATTTTTAAATGACTAATTAGGGAGTATTTGCTAGTATTTCTGTTTTATACAAGAGTAATATTTTGCTTTAATTATCAGTAACAAAACTTAAATCGAATGCCACCTATATGAATTAGCTACATGGATGAATGAGATGGGATGGAGGTTGCGGCACTTTCATCCCCCTTCACCAGTAAGCAGCTAATTTTGCAGTTTTTATTGCAGTTTTTATTGAAAGGGACTGGTATTTTCAGAACAGATTGTTCAGAGGGAGAGGCATTTTTATAATTTTGGCAAATATCAGGGTAGTGGGCAGAGCAATTTCATAGGCAAATTCGAGGAAAGGGCCTGCATTTTGATTCTGAAACAATAGTTCAGGGTGGTTTGATTGGTCAGCCCCCATCCCCAAGAAAATGTCCAAAAGCCAATCGTTAGACACATTCTGTCAGTCCTCTTTAAAGCTACTTACTAAATGCAAATTCAGAATATCAAATTCCAAATTTAAGATTGACAAGATATTGGAGCAGACACATAAAAAAATTATTTTGTTTTGAAACCAGATACAAGAAAAAAATATTGACAGAACCGTTCAGATAACAAGCTGGTGAAGTATAGTTTTAGTACTAGCACAAAATAATGTAAACATTAATTAATCAATCTTTGAAAAAATTACGAACCAAAATAAATTGGAGCTTACTGGTGAGAACACACCCTCCCCCCTTATTTCTCTTTGAGCCTCATTTCGTCAGCTTTCGAGAAAATGCTGTCAGGTTATAAATGGGTGGGGAGGGGGGGGGGGGCGTACGTGGGTTCCCGGTTGTAAAAAGGTTGTGGAGACTGAATTACTTGTGGAGACAAGACATGACATTTGTTTGCAGTTATCATGCAATATATTTCTCCCTTTGTATACATGTTGTATCTGTAGTAAATGTGGACAACCTAAAGCCCTTATTTGTAAGTGCAGCCCATTTCAAACAAAAGTTATCAAGACTTGGGGTAAATAAAAAGAAGGCTAAATTTCAAATCAGAAATTTTATAATGTTGAAAAACTTGCTAACTTACCAAGACTGCAGAGTTCACTCAGAATAGAACCTCAAACTGCCTCAGTAACACTGAACGATCGAATGAATGCCCCGGAAGGTTAATTTATTGCACAAAATGTCTTTTCTCGTGCAGTAAGCAGAACAGAAATGATCGGTGCCACATGCGATAGCCTAGTGGCAGTAGTGCATGTATAGTCAAGCCGAGTTCAAACTTCTATTTTACTTTCAGTTTAAAAAACACGAAATTTAAACAGAGCGGCCAGTTCGCACCGTGTTTAAATTAAAATCCTTGTACATTTTCCATCCTCCAGATATAACGATGCATGCACAAACACTTTTGAAAACACATTTCATGAAGACCTCATAATTTGTGACGTCTGATATGATGAACGCAATCTTTTGAGTTTTAAGTGGCCGGACCTGGCCGGATCGACATTTTTTGGGGAACAAAATGAATCAACAGCGATTCTACAGGTGGCAAGGTCAAAGACTTAAGACTGGTTCTCTGACAAAATTGCCCGTTTCTCTCTAAAATTCTTTCAACCGTTCAAATCGTTAACTAATTAATCAAATTAGTGATTAATTGCAGTGAATTCTTTTTCAGGATTGGGTGTGTAATAAATACAGAACCACACTTATGTTTGAATGGGTTAACGATTACTGGACTCGAGCGTGTGGCGCTGGGATATCCACTCGAGCCTACCGGCTCTCGTGGTATCCCTGCGCCACTCGCTCTAGTCCAGTAATCGTTAACCCATTCAAACATAAGTGTGGTTCTGTATATATATATATATTATCATCATACTGTTGATGTACAAATTGTTATCATAGAGCACTGTTTAATGTTGAAGGACAGTGGAAGTCAGAAGTGAGGTTATTTCAGTAGGACCGTTTGGGACAAGCAGAGCTTTTTAGTGGGACTGGAAGGGAAGTTGTAAAATATTTAATGGAGGGAGTGAATGAAGGTGAATCGAATGAAACAAAGAAACGCTAGCGCTAGCAGAAGATGAGGTTGGATCGGGTGATTGAAGATAATAATTCAGAATGTTATTAGGTGAGTTCTCTGTTGACTGTCACAAATGTTGTATCAGAGTCGAGCTCTTGTTTCTATGGCCATACATATCTCGATCAGAAACAAGAGCGAGACTCTGATCATTTTGTACATAACCATTATGGCGATGATAGATTTATCTTACAATTCTCAGCTGTTATAGCTTGATTAATACATTACCCTGCGAATCCTTTGCATCCTTTCACGTAATCTACAAATTGATTATTTGAAAATAAATTACTTTTTCGAAGAATTTCGACAAAACCATATTATTGGAACGAGTGGTCACATGATATGGTTTTGTTGGAAAATAATTGAAATATTAAATTGTGATATTTTGTGCGTTGAATAAAGGGTTAACTTGCATTTTAATTTCAGATTTCCTTTTTAAACTCATTAAAATGTTTGTCTTCTCGGTAAAAGCTGTATGCGGCTGTTTTGAACTTTTGGATTCTCGAATAAACCTTCCGAGCGAGTACATGTCATCATTCAGAAAAGATTGTGATGTAATAGTATAACAACGTGTTGTTCCAGCTTGAATGTTTCCAGTGATTCAGATACAAAAGCATAAAGCAACGTCGTTCCATAATTTAACTGCTTGAGGGCTACATTTTTGGTGGTCTGAATTTGTTCAACTAAATTTGCTTTATTACAAATTATTGAAGAGTGCCCATGAGGACTCTTCAATAATTTGTTATAAAACATATTTATATAAACAAAATATTATTTGCGTTTGACTGAATATGGAAAATGAAGAAGACAAATGTATTTTGCTCTGGTAGCATCATTTTTGAAATCCCTGATAGCGGGTTCTAGCACTGAACTTGTTAATAATTCTACATTTGAAAAGTTTTTTTTTTTTCTCGCAAAAGGTTCCTCGCAAACGCGTTTCGAAAGCATGCAATGTTCTATAAATAATTAAATAAATAAATGGTAACAAACACGCGGTTGTATTATACAGTTGCAAGACACAGATTTCGTATAAAAGGGATCCTGATAGACGTTATATTCGAGTAATTACTGATCAAATGCATATTTATTGTAAGAAAAAGTTCAACCTTGAACACATGCGCCCTGGGTGGTATCGCCTGACGCACCACCGTCTTTGACGAAATAGTCGAGTTCATTCTGCATTTATTGGGAAGTTTAGTAATAATTTAACCTTACCTTTCTGTATGAATAAATTATCACTAACCATCACTCGGAGACGTGGCGACAGGGTAGAGTTGGGAAGCTTGTGGATGTCTTGCTGCTTTAAAACCAAAAGGTCATAGATATCGAACACAATTGGGAATGGTGTATTCAGATTTTTTTCAGGAGTTAGACTTCACAGGTAACAGTTCAAGAATTCTCGCTCAACGGGTGGGGTGCAAATAGCTTTTTCAAAAGTTGAATGTTTAGCAGACAAAAAGGGGTTACAGTTGGAAAATAGGTGGAGGCATACATTCCGAACCAAGAACTTCTAGTCACTCCCCTCGCCTCGGTGTCGATTTTCGTTATGTCGTCTGCTTGTCCACTGTCATACAATAATTTATGCATGCTGAATTGGAAGAAAAAAGTCTCATAAGTTGATGGTGTTTCGTTTCGAGCACTTACAATGACAAACATTTTATACTCAGGATGTTCCACAGGTACCTGACATTAACCCTTTACCACGCAGATGCAGATGAATTCAAAATTTATTACTTTAAATATCTTTTTTTTTTAATTTTTCAAAAAAAATTTAAGAAAACCATACATGTATCATGAGAAACCTCAATGGAACGACCTCAACAAGCTCGTTCTAATGAGGGCCGCATGATATGGTTTTGTTTAAATTTCTAGAAAAATCTGTTTTCGACTGTTGATTTTGTAAGTTACGCGGGCGGATGCGGTCGATTCGTTAGATAAAGGCTTAATGTGTTCTGTAATTTAGTACATATGTATGCCGCTAACTAATGCGCTCTGTAATTTCGTACATATGTACGCTGCTAATTAATGTGTTCTGTAATTTAGTACATATGTGACTGCTAATTAGTGTGATCTGTAATTTAGTACGTATGTATGCTTCTAATTAATGTGTTCTGCAATTTCGTACATATGTAACTGCTAATCAATGTGATCTGTAATTTGTACATATGTACGCTGCTAATTAAAGTGTTCTGCAATTTAGTACATAAGTACGCTGCTAATCAATTGCTCTGTAATTTAGTACATACGTACGCTGCTAATTAATGTGTTCTGTAATTTAGTACATATGTACGCTGCTAATTAATGTGTTCTGTAATTTAGTACATATGTACGCTGCTAATTAATGTGTTCTGTAATTTAGTACATATGTACGCTGCTAATTAATGTGTTCTGTAATTTAGTACATATGTACGCTGCTAATTAATGTGTTCTGTAATTTAATACATATGTACGCTGCTAATTAATATGTTCTGTAATTTAGTACATATGTACGCTGCTAATTAATATGCTCTGTAAATAAGTATAATGCACGCTGCTAATTAATGAGCTGGGTAGTTTAGTACATATGTACTTTGCTAATTAATGTGCTCTGTAATTTAGTACATACGTACGCTGCTAATTAATGTGCTCAGTAATTTAGTAAATATGTACGCCGCTAATTAATGTACTCTGTAATTTAGGACACATATACGCTGCTAATTAATGTGCTTTGTAATTTAGCACATATGTGCGCTGCTAATTAGTGTGCTCTGTAAATTAGTACATATGTACGCTGCTAATTAATGGTCTCTGTTATTTAGTACATATGCACGCTGTTATTAATGTACTCTGTAATTTAGTACATATGTACGCTGCTAATTAATGTGTTCTGTAATTTAGTCCATATGTGCGCTGCAAATTAATGTGCTCTGTAATTTAGTACATATGTACGCTGTTAATTAATGTCCGCTGTAATTTAGTACATATGTACGCTGCTAATTAATGTGCTCTGTAATTTAGTACGTATGTATGCTGCTAATTAATGTGTTCTGTAATTTTGTACATATGTACGATGCTAATTAATGTTATCTGTAATTTAGTACATATGTACGCTGCTAATTAATGTGCTCTGTAATTTAGTACATACGTACGCTGCTAATTAATGTGCTCTGTAATTCAGTACGTATGTACGCTGCTAATTAATGTGTTCTGTAATTTTGTACATATGTGACTGCTAATTAATGTGATCTGTAATTTAGTACATATGTACGCTGCTAATTAATGTGCTTTGTAATCTAGTACGTATGTATGCTGCTAATTAATGTGTTCTGTAATTTTGTACATATGTAAGTGCTAATTAATGTGTTCTATAATTTAGTACATATGTACGCTGCTAATTATTGTGCTCTGTAATTTAGTACGTATGTTTGCTGCTAATTAATGTGTTATGTAATTTAGTGCATACGTGAGCTGCAAATTAATGTATTCTTTAATTTAGTACATATGTACGCTGCTAATTAATGTGCTCTGTAATTTAGTACATATGTACGCTGCTAATTAATGTCCTCTGTAATTTAGTACATATGTACGCTGCTAATTAATGTGCTCTGTAATTTAGTACGTATGTATGCTGCTAATTAATGTGTTCTGTAAATTTGTACATATGTGCGATGCTAATTAATGTTCTCTGTAATTTAGTGTATATGTACACTGCTAATTAATGTGCTCTGTAATTTAGTACATACGTACGCTGCTAATTAATGTGCTCTGTAATTTAGTACGTATGTACGCTGCTAATTAATGTGTTCTGTAATTTTGTACATATGTAAGTGCTAATTAATGTGTTCTGTAATTTAGTACATATGTACGCTGCTAATTAACGTGCTCTGTAATTTAGTACATATATACGCTGCTAATTAATGTGCTCTGTAATTTAGTACATATGTACGCTGCTAATTAACGTGCTCTGTAATTTAGTACATATGTACGCTGCTAATTAATGTACTCTGTAATTTAGTACATATGTACGCTGTTAATTAATGTGTTCTGTAATTTAGTGCATATGTGCGCTGCAAATTAATGTATTCTTTAATTTAGTACATATGTACGCTGCTAATTAATGTGCTCTGTAATTTAGTACATATGTACGCTGCTAATTAATGTCCTCTGTAATTTAGTACATATGTACGCTGCTAATTAATGTGCTCTGTAATTTAGTACGTATGTATGCTGCTAATTAATGTGTTCTGTAATTTTGTACATATGTACGATGCTAATTAATGTTATCTGTAATTTAGTACATATGTACGCTGCTAATTAATGTGCTCTGTAATTTAGTACATACGTACGCTGCTAATTAATGTGCTCTGTAATTCAGTACGTATGTACGCTGCTAATTAATGTGTTCTGTAATTTTGTACATATGTGACTGCTAATTAATGTGATCTGTAATTTAGTACATATGTCCGCTTCTAATTAATGTGCTCTGTAATCTAGTACGTATGTATGCTGCTAATTAATGTGTTCTGTAATTTTGTACATATGTAAGTGCCTATTAATGTGTTCTGTAATTTAGTACATATGTACGCTGCTAATTAACGTGCTCTGTAATTTAGTACATATGTACGCTGCTAATTAATGTGCTCTGTAATTTAGTACATATGTACGCTGCTAATTAACGTGCTCTGTAATTTAGTACATATGTACGCTGCTAATTAATGTGCTCTGTAATTTAGTACGTATGTACGCTGCTAATTGATGTGCTCTGTAATTTAGTACATATGTACGCCGCTAATTAATGTACTCTGTAATTTAGTACATATGTATGCTGCTAATTAATGCGCTCTGTAATCTAGTACGTACGTATGCTGCTAATTAATGTGTTCTGTAATTTTGTACATATGTAAGTGCAAATTAATGTGCTCTATAATTTAGTACATATGTACGCTGCTAATTAATGTGCTCTGTTATTTTTTACATACGTACGCTGCTAATTAATGTGCTCTGTAATTTAGTACATATGTACGCTGCTAATTAATGTTCTCTGTAATTTAGTACATATGTACGCTGCTAATTAATGTGCTAAATAATCTAGTACGTATGCATGCTGCTAATTAATGTGTTCTGTAATTTTGTACATATGTAAGTGCTAATTAATGTGTTCTATAATTTAGTACATATGCAGGCTGCTAATTAATGTGCTCTGTAATTTAGTACATATGTACGCTGCTAATTTACGTGCTTTGTAATTTAGTACATATGAACGCTGCTAATTAACGTGCTCTGTAATTTAGTACATATGTATGCTGCTAATTAACGTACTCTATAATTTAGTACATATGTATGCTGCTAATTAATGCGCTCTGTAATCTAGTACGTATGTATGCTGCTAATTAATGTGTTCTGTAATTTTGTACATATGTAAGTGCTAATTAATGTGCTCTATAATTTAGTACATATGTACGCTGCTAATTAATGTGCTCTGTAATTTAGTACGTATGTATGCTGCTAATTATTGTGTTCTGTGGTTTAGTACATATGTACGCTGCTAATTAATGAGCTGGGTAGTTTAGTACATATGTACGCTGCTAATTAATGTGCTCTGTAATTTAGTACATATGTACGCTGCTAATTAATGTGTTCTGTAATTTTGTACATATGTGACTGCTAATTAGTGTGATCTGTAATTTAGTACATATGTATGCTGCTAATTAATGTGTTCTGTAATTTTGTACATATGTAAGTGCTAATTAATGTGCTCTATAATTTAGTACATATGCAGGCTGCTAATTAATGTGCTCTGTAATTTAGTACATATGTACGCTGCTAATTTACGTGCTTTGTAATTTAGTACATATGAACGCTGCTAATTAACGTGCTCTGTAATTTAGTACATATGTATGCTGCTAATTAATGCACTCTATAATTTAGTACATATGTATGCTGCTAATTAATGCGCTCTGTAATCTAGTACGTATGTATGCTGCTAATTAATGTGTTCTGTAATTTTGTACATATGTAAGTGCTAATTAATGTGCTCTATAATTTAGTACATATGTACGCTGCTAATTAATGTGCTCTGTAATTTAGTACGTATGTATGCTGCTAATTATTGTGTTCTGTGGTTTAGTACATATGTACGCTGCTAATTAATGAGCTGGGTAGTTTAGTACATATGTACGCTGCTAATTAATGTGCTCTGTAATTTAGTACATATGTACGCTGCTAAATAATGTGTTCGGTAATTTTGTACATATGTGACTGCTAATTAGTGTGATCTGTAATTTAGTACATATGTATGCTGCTAATTAATGCGCTCTGTAATCTAGTACGTATGTATGCTGCTAATTAATGTGTTCTGTAATTTTGTACATATGTAAGTGCTAATTAATGTGCTCTATAATTTAGTACATATGTACGCTGCTAATTAATGTCCTCTGTAATTTAGTACGTATGTATGCTGCTAATTAATGTGTTCTGTAATTTTCTACATATGTACGCTGCTAATTAATGTACTCTATAGTATAGTTCATATGTACGCTGCTAATAATCCAGATTGAAGATTTCGGTGTTTGACATAGAAGTAATTTTTGCAGTGGCTTTCTTGTTATTTACCCTTTGAAGAATGATTCAAGAATATATTTAGACGGAAAACAAGAGACAGAACACTCAACCATGATGTTATAATACAAATATAAGAACCTAACTGTAGTAGTGGTGTCTCATTATTCTTTAAATTGAGTAAAGAGTACAACAAAAAGGATCATTTACAGACTTTTATGTAAAAAGACCATACATGGGTATACAGTAGGGACGGCGTGGGCGAGTCACTTTCCACGGGATGGGCAGCATTTCAAATGACGCAATACATAGAGGGTAATCGCTTGACTGGGCTGGTTTCGTGAAATAATTCATGAGAGATGAGGGAGGTTGTACAAACACGAGTGCTCTAATGCGCACGAGTTGTGTGAAAAATCAATCCAAACTGTAAGCCGTAAGTGGAGATTCGTCGAAGTGGGAGAAAAAGACATTTTGGACTTCGAGAATGGAATAAATAGAGAGTAATCTCTTGACTGGATTCGTTACGTGAAATAATTCATGAGAGGTGAGGGACTTTGTACAAACACGAGTGCGCGAATGCGCCCGAGTGTTTTACAATATAGCCTCTCGCCTCTAATTAATTATTTCACGTAACCAGTCCAGTCAAGCGATTACGCTGTTTATTACTTTTCATTATTAACAATAATTATATTATTTAACCCTTACCCTAAAGTAAAGGCCAAAACCGACCAGCGCTATTCTCCAAAATCGTCAGTTAATTTTCATTATTTTTTCATTGTTTTTCTCTAAAACATAGGTTATGACCCCTCATTGGAACGAGCTCGTCGAGCACGTTCCAATGAGGGGTCATAGCCTATGGTTTTGAAACAAAAAATGAAAACAATAGTTGTTTAAGAATTTTTTTGGCAAGTGGCTCCTGCTTTTCATGTTAGGTAAAAGGTTTAAAAAACAAAGAACAACGAAGTCCCCATTGCACCCACGGCAAAGCATCTTCGTTTGCGCGCACGGATACATGACCAAATTGTTGATTGCATAATTCACTTGTGAATTTATGGTTTATAATCTAACCCGGAACTCCCAGTAAATCACACTTTGGAATGTAATAAATTGCAATCTCTAATTTTAGGAATAATCATAAAAGATTTAATTAATGAAACACCGGGTACAACCCGGTGCTTCATTAATTAAAATTTTGTTGATGATCATTTTTATTACATGGTAAGCGCATGCGTGAACATCACTGCTCACGTGTGGATTACGGCCAGTCCACGTCAACTGTACTGTATCTGCTTGCAGCATTAAGGGTTTTGACTACAAAGAAAAGTACCGACATTTACAAACAATACAAAAAGTATCGACGTTTCTATTATTGTAACAGAGTTTGCACGAAGTGCATGCAGACAAACAGGTGTGTTCTTACGGACAGAAAACTAATAAACAGAAAACAATGTGTTCAAATTATTTTACATATGTCTACCTTCAGAATAGTCCATTATGTACAGAGTACACTAGAACTATTCATGCAGAGAACCGCGGGTTTAATGATTCGAGGATACATGTTTCGTTGGGCACGAAATCGATTCTAAAGTATACAAAAACAGTTATGACGTGATATTATATGAGAGTTCTGGTCATTGTTTGTTGAAGCTTTTGACGCCGTGGGGTTTCTTATTGTCGTTATAGTCAGACCTGGCAATCTTAAAAATGCAGGAAGGCTACAAAATCGCTCCCTTAGCATGGCCGAGGCGAGCGATTAGCTCTCCCCAAGCTTACAAAAGGTGAATGTGGCAAAATGAAGTTTTACAATTAATGGATTCAGCTAAGTGGGCTTTGTACTTTTTATTTGGTGCCGCTAACAAGGTAGTCTCTGTAAGACGGTTACACAGCCCCTGTCTTAAACAGGGTTTTGTCGGTGCTGGGGAAAATAGATTCACGCAGCGTACTCAGTCACATCTCAAGGAGTGTCGCCTGAATCCGTACGTGAACGTATGCCTCACCGTGATGAACCCGCTCGTTTCATTTTTGTTGGGGTGGTTCTTATTCTGAAGGGGGTTAATGAATTTTCCTCAAAAAGCATTAATCAACATCGGTTCACTGAAAACAACAATTTTAGTACATATATATAAAAATAAATGTGGTAATTTGTGACTTACATGAAATCAAATTAATAAGAAAAACAAAACGTCAATCATACCCCACCCACACAGTTTTTGAGTCACCTGCGGGCCCGCATTCTCTATTGCCGCTGGTTTCCCTTCCATGTCGCTGGTGTTTGGACTTTGCTCGCCTTTTCACTGCACTCTTCCACTGCCATTGCACGGCCTCTAATGTATTGTCACTGTATCGGACGCCTTTGCTCCAAGATGTGACGGAATGTCAATCCATCACTGCGGTAGCACGGCCACTAGCTTGTTGTCACTTTAATGGACGCTCTTCACTCAAGCAGTTGCTACCAGTGGGTTTAGAACCCCCCCCCCCCCCCCCAGTCCCCCCCCCCCACACACACCCCGCCATTTATCTCAGAATAATGTTCATACATGTAAATCCCACTCTGCCTACGTTTGGCTTGAATTCTACAGCCGGTAATATCATCTAGTTCAAAGCCAATTTTCGTGAGCTCCCTGAGCTCGTTCTTGCTATTTCTACTCCTACGGTCGTATATGGCTACCGACTTGGCCCGCAACTGTTCCTTCTCTAAATTGAGCTCTGCGGCTCTCCTTACGTTACAACGTGCCTATACTTTCGCACCGAGAGAGTACCTCCTTTAATCTATAGCATGGGACATACCCAGCTCCTCGCCTGCAACCCAGTCTTTCACGCCTTCAGACTGGAATGAAATTTTCGAGAAATTACCCGATTTTTATTTCGATAGGCAGAATATAAATTCACATTTTAATTGCTTCTCCTGAACTTGGGCGCTCAGATCTATCTTAAATTGATATTTTCTTTTAAATTCTTTTAATTTTGGTATACTTTGACATTTCTGACAGTTCACTATCAAAATTTGCGGCGACCAGTACAACACCAGGCACCCTGCATACACCATTATAATTAGGAGATTATCGACATTAATGACCATATAATGAGATGACTGATTACCTTGCATGGTTAAACGAGTGTGTCTTATGTTTGAAACTTATGAAGCAGAATCGTTGTTTCAGACCAGACAAGAGCTAATTGGCGTTACTGACTCTGAATGAGATTCTTCGCCATTACAGTTGTCACTTTCATCTGATTTATTACATTTAGATACACATATCGTCCCATGAGTTCCAATCTGTTCTATGTGCCTCCTCATGGCACACAGAACACATTCGAACCCAGGGGACGATATTGCTTACTCAACAAATCAGTTTTTCGGGGTCTATCATATATCTTTGGCTTTTAGACCGAAGGAGAAACATTATAAAAATTATATCCCCCGTGGGAACCCCGGGAAGTGAAGCAGTGCTTGTTTACTATGATAAACAAGCTCCTTTTCACTGGTAAAACAGGACCCAGTCACTAATGCTTGGGGTGCGAGTCCTCTAAAATAGGCAACATGGGGTATAAGCGATTGACTGATCTTGACTTTATCTCCGTGTTGTGGTCATGATTAGCCATTGTGCAAGAGTATGTGACCTTAAACACCAATAAATAAATAAATATATAAAAATTAAAATTGACATGTCATGGTATAGCCAAGTTGCTGAAGTGACATAAAGCAAACTCTGTTTACCGCATAAATAAGCCCAAATAGTTTTTTGCGTGGGACCTTATAATAACATGTATTCATGTGTTAAAAATTGTGTTGTCGAGGATCATTTTCTAGCATTTCTGAGCATTTCTCATGCAAATCTGAGATTTTACAGAGATATTTTGACACAGGGAATGTCATGTGATTGATTTTATAGAAACCCACATTTTGATACATGAACCTGTGTAGGCCCTTTAAGTTGTGACTATTTTTTTCCAAATGGGACATGAGAGCTTTGTTTTAATTTTTTGTTCATTTTATTTTTTTATTTTAACAACGGTTGGTGCAATTTTTATATGAACCATTGTTTTGCTGTTAGTTGTGTCTTGATTCTTGATGTATGTTAAAAATAATTTACATTTACTTAAAGTCTTTATTTCTTAAGAGCGAAGAGGAACCTAAAGGGTCTTTGATTATCAGGGATTATAAGCGATCAGGGATTATCGGGGATTATAAGCAATGTTTAAATACACAAATATATAAATCGAGACATTCAAGGTCGAATAGACTGCTGGTCAAAACATGGTCCATTACTGGGCCCAGATGGCCAGACAGCTCAACATATAAATTAATACAACACCTTAATAGGGTTAGAATGTGCGTATATTACTCTAAATTATTTTAAAGTGTTTAGTCTGGCATAAAATGGCACAAGAAAAAATCCCTTTGCCTGATCTATCAACATTACAATTAACCCACCCTGATTGTTTGAGTGAAAAAAATCATGAGTCACTTTTTCAAATTTTCTCTATAAACTGATTCCAAACAACAAGTTTAATGAATTTGTTCTCCTCAAACTGTCATGATTTTGTATTAATATACCAACGTAGTAGCTATATAAACTACCGAAGTCAAATAATTATTCACTTTCATTTTTCTCAACATAAAAATAAAAAAAATATACTTTTGTTTCATAAAGTGTTTGGATGAAGTACAATTTATTGTAGAAGTACAAGATATGACAGAAGCACACTCTAACATGAGATAATTATGTGACCTCAAAGAAAAAAGAAACAAACGAACAAGCAGTGCTGTCTATATAAGACCCAATCCATTTGAGTCCTCACACTTCAGTTTTAGTGACAAAATCTCCAACTGTTTCTCCATACACAATGCACAAAGAATAACAAGTTATTTAGAAAATTAATAAATCACACACTTAGGTGATACAGACACTGCCAAAATGAGATTCTAGTGGAGATTTCCACTGGTTTTGTACTGAGGCCAGATTAAGAACTGGTGTGTACTCTGCTCACCGCGCTGAGCTTGCATGTTCTAACAAAATGTGTAAGTACTAACCCCATGAGACATCCAGTGGTACTCATGACTGCCAAATTTCCAGAGTAAATTGATCAGGAGAGATGAAACGTGATGAGTGGGGATAAATAAACAGAATGCAATGTGTGTTTGAATCGGTGGGTGTTTTACATAACGAGTTGGAATGGCGTAGTCATATATCGAAATATGATTACGCCATTCCAACAAATTTTAATTCCGATGTTTAAACCCAAATGTGAAGAGTTTGTTTTGACTGAAGCTGTACTCATCAAATGGATCGTCATCATCGATAAAAAATCAAAACAACCTTTTCGGAACCAGTGTTTGTTGAAATTCGAATCGCTGTTTACTAACAGTAATAGCCACCAAATGGTTAGGCGTGAATGGGCTGGTGCCCATTCACGCCTAACCATTTGGTGGCTATTACTGTTAGTAAAAAATATAAGTAGAAAATATGTGCAGATTTGCAAAACAGCTGGGAGAAACATTTTTAAAAGAAGTTCGATACATGTCAAGATGTACGAAGATTTACCGAAATAAAGTTGACCAATTTTGATATAATGGAATCCACAAAACGAGAGGCGGCCATGGGACTGGGTTAATGTTCTGGTCGGAAATGAATGTTTTTTTTAAATATTATCTCATTTTTGGCTAATGTTTTTGTAAACCGACATTATTTTGCTTTGGACGTTTTCATTTTCACTCTATGCGACAGACGGTCGATGATTGTATAACGAAATTTGGAAACTTTTTGAAGCGTAACTAAACGGTGCGGTAACAAGTTCCGGCTTGTATATCACCCGTTGAATACAGAATCATTTATATCATAGCGGCGATTCCGTTGAATACAAGGGTTGAAAGTTTAATGGATGTGGAATAAAACAAAAGAATGTTCCCAAATAAAATCATAATTAAGTTTAGAGTCCCTCAATTCTTTATATTATCACGGCCTTTCTTCATTTGACCCGGGGTCGCGGTGACTTAGTAGGTAGAGGTGCAGGCTGCAAGCCGAGAGTTCCTCGGTTCGAATCCCATCTGCGGCAACCGCGTTGTACCCTTGGGCAAGATACTTCGATTCCATTGCCCGCGTGAGGCCATCGTGGTGTTGTGTACTGAGGCGTACTGCACGTCGATGGTACACCTGTCTTCAATCAATGCTAACCCTGCTGGTATGGAGTTAGTATGTTTAGGAGCTGACAGTTGCTCGCCGTTGGTCGGTGGATCTCTCCGGGTTCCCCGGCTTCCTCCATCCCTAAATCTGTCGTAGCAATTGAGCAGAAGTATGTGACCTTAAACACCAATAAATAAATAAATTCATTTGACCCACATTCTCAAGTTTGACGCCAGCATAGTACATTTAGCTACATGTCTAATCCACTCTGTCTCCACTTATTTGACATTCAAAAAATCAAAACAAAAAATAAGTTGCTGAGCCTGGTTGGATTAGCATGGCGGATCATTCCAGCCAGATCCAACAACTTATTTCAATGCAGTAGTTTTATAAACTGCTAGGTATCTCTATCTGTTGGTTTATAACAAAGAATGACACATTACCTTCTACGTGAATAGGATGGAATGGTTTATGGTAGTTGTGGTAGTATTTGGTTACAAAAATGACCAATGAAAGACCAAGGAGAGAAGAAGCACACAAAATGTCATTTATGAGACAGATATCTATATTCTTTTGACCTGCCAGGAAAAATCCCAGTTCAATGAATGTTTGTCATACACCAGAATGTATATTAGCAAATATATATAGACAGGATGGGTTGAATTCTGAAATAGGAAGAAACGAGACTTGCACTGACTATATTGGGGGTTAGTAAGCAAGCAGAAATCAATGCTAAACTTGACTGGGTGTTTTTTCAGATTGGGAATATGCACCATTCCAATTTTGCTTTTCTTCCACATTAGATTCACTGTTTATTTGGCCAGGATTTTATGCATATGGGCACTCTAAAACAGGCACTCTTTAATGCAAAATGGGCATCCCACATCATCAAAAATTACATTTTCTCTAAAATATTTCCACCCCCAATTACAAACTGACTTGGCTTCAGCTATATAAATTTATGAAGAAAGTTTTTCTGTTTGTCGCGTTTTTTGTGCGTGTTTGCCATGATTGTCGGTGTTAATTCTCCACTTGCTTCAGAAAACCGAAAACGTGGGCTCCGAGAATATAAAGTGTAACCACAACTAAAATTGCAGACATTGCACCGCAACTAAAATTGTAGATATTGTGCCACAACTCTAAAAATGTAGATACTGCACCAAAACTAAAATTCGAGATATCGCACCACAACTAAAATTGTAGATATTGTGCCGCAACTAAAACTGAAGATATTGCACCGAAACTAAAATTGTAGATATTGCACCACAACTGAAATTGTAGATATTGCACCAAAATTAAAATTGTAGATATTGTGCCGCAACTAAAACTGTAGATATTGCACCGAAACTAAAATTGCAGATATTGTATCACAACTAAAATTGTAGATGTTTCACCACAACTAAAATTGAAGATATTGTGCCGCAACTAAAACTGTATATATTGCACTGAAACTAAAATTGTAGATATTCCATCACAACAAAAATTGTAGATGTTGCACCACAACTGAAATTGTAGATATTGTGCCGCAACTAAAACTGTAGATATTGCACCTAAACTAAAATTGTAGATATTGTGCCACAACTAAAACTCTAGATATTACACCATAACTAAAATTGTAGATATTGTACCACAACTAAAATTGTAGATATTGTGCTGCAACTAAAATTGTAGATATTGCACCACAACTAAAATTGTAGATATTGTGCTGCAACTAAAATTGTAGATATTGTGCCACATCTAAAACTGTAGATATTGCACCGTAACTAAAATAGTAGATATTACACCATAACGAAAATTGTAGATATTGTGCCACAACTAAAATTGTAGATATTGCACAGCTACTGAAATTATAGATATTGCATCGCAACTAAAATCGTAAATATTGCTCCGCATCTAAAATTATAGATATTGCACCATAATTAAAATAGCAGATATTGCATTGCAACTAAAGTTGTAGATGCTGCACCACAACTGAAATTGTAGATATTGTTCCGTAACTAAAATTATAGATATTGTGCCGCAACAAAAATTGTAGATATTGCACCACAACTGAAATTATAGATATTGCATCACAACTAAAATCGTATATATTTCTCCACAACTAAAATTGTAGATATTGCACAATAATTGAAATTGCAGATATTGCATCGCAACTAAAATTGTAGATACTGCACCGCAAATAAAATTATAGATATTGTACTGCATATACAATTGTAGATATTGCATCGCAACTAAAATTGTAGATATTGCAATATAACTAAAATTGTAGATATTGCACCACAGCTAAAGTTGTAGATATTGCATCGCATCTAAAATCGTAGATATTGTGTCGCAACTAAAATTGTAAATATTGCATCGCATCTAAAATCGTAGATACATGTATTGCATCGCAACTAAAATTGTAGTCATTGCACCACAATCAAGATGATGGATATTGCACTTTCTGACGAGAATGTATATTCGTCGCCTGAGTGCTAGAATGTTCTATGTCCCCTAAGGGGACATAGAACATTCTAGCACTCAGGCGACGTATTGGAAAATGTAAGATCGTTTGGTCTCCACAACCTTTTCACAACGTGAAGCAAAATGTTGTTTAACTCTTAACCCGTTATGTATTTTCAAGATATTTTTCATCAAATATAGTCATGGCTGCTATAAAGCAGCCATGTGTAGATTTGATGACAAAATAATCTAATGTCACACAAGAAATCAATGATGAAAATGAAAAATTCCAATCAATTTACAGGCGGGAGATATGATTAAACGTGCCCGAATTATACTTGTTTCAGTTACAAGAGAATTACCGTGCTGGGCAGAAATATCCGCCAGCAGCATGGGAAGAGTTAATGTTGCAAAATGGCTGTGTTTTTCCACGACGTGATTATAACTATAAGGAAAGCGTTGTAAAATGGTTTTATTGCCACAACGTGGCTACAACGTCAAGTAAGAACTTGTCAAAATTTTCGCCGGCTGAGCGCTAGAATGTTCTATGTCCCATAGGGGACATAGAACATTCTAGCACTCAACCGACGAAGTGTTGCAAGATGGTTGTGTTGGCCATAACGTTTATACAACATGTACACAAAGGTAAGAAACAATTTATTAAATGATATAAGATGGATGCGTCGCAACAACGAGTTCACAACGTGACTACAACGTTAAGCAAGACTTTTTGACCTAATATTTATTTCAAAAAATGTATGTTTAAAATCTCGGTCCTCCTTATTAAATGTTTCGCAGTTCTAACGCGATTTGATTGAGAAATTACACCTCTTATTATCTAACAGTACTCTACTTTTAGCGAGCGAGGTGGCTCAGTGGTTATGGCATTGAACTTCAAACCGAGAGGTTCACGATTCGATTCCCGCAATGGGGTAACTGCGTTGTGTCCTTGGACAAAACATTTTATCCCGATTGCTCACGTAGGGGCACGGTGGCGTTGTGTACTAAGGCGTATTGCACGTCGATGGTGCACATGTCTTCAAAGTTCAATCAATGCTAACCCTGCATGTTTGGTGTTATTACGTTGGGGAGACTGCCAGTTGCTCGGTGGTTCTCTCCGGGTGCTCTGGCTTCCACCACACGTAAAACTGTCCGACACGAGATGCCCCTCGCTGTGGAACGTGTCTTTAAACTTCAATAAATAAATAAATAACTGTAATTTTAACTCATTTCAAAGGAACCCAAATCGGATATTACGGCACGCCTTAATTTCAGTTCCGCACACCGTTCTTAAACAGACAAATAAAATATTGAGTCATCCATGAACCTGATGCCTATATAAGATTATAAAAACAGGGAGGGTACAGTATTGCTATCTTAGGAAGAGACTATAACAGGAGGAGGACAATAATGCCTCCATGAGAGTGATCAACCCAAAGTTATTAACAACAAAAGTACAAACTTAGTTTCAGCATGCGAATCCCCAGAGGCAACGTGGAAGTCTGCTGGCTAAAATGCCTGTGGTCTTTATGCTTTACCATGGAATAAAACATTCTGCACACGTGAAAGCTCCAACGTAAACTCAAGTGTCCGTCTTTATATACTACTCAAAGTTTGCTAAGCACCAAATATTTGACACATCATTGTGAAATTTGCTTGTGACATATTTGCGATATTGTTGGTGGATATGATTGAGGGAAGTATTGAGATGGCCCCCAGTGTTTACATTAGCTCTCTTGACTGGCAGACTTTTCGTGACAGTCATGAAAAGCATGTACCCCTTGATTTTCATGATGTTTTCGTGTACTGTCTACATGTACATGGCGTTGTAGGGTATTCAAACTTCATTTCAACACAAACACTTGTGATTTAATGATTGAATATGACAAATGCAAATGTAAGAAGACATTTGTCTGAAGCAGAAATGCTGCGGACTGTAGGGATGGTGGAGCAAGGCGTTACCCATCGTCAGGTTGGTGAAGCCCTTGGTGTGCACCATACGGTGATCACCAGAGCCTGGGCAAGATTTCAGCAGTATGGCACACCAGTAGGACGCCAAGGTGGTGGCATGGTGGTGGCAGAGACAGGGCAACAGCTGCAGACCGGTTTCTGATCAATAAGGGCCGTTGGAACCGCTTTACCACACCATCCAGCTTCACAGTGACCTTCAGAATGTATCTGAGGTAAATGTTTCGCCGCAGACTATCTGGGCAAGGTTGCACGAAGGTGGTCTCCGATCGAGAAGACCATGTATTCACATTCAGCTGCCCCAGAGCCACCACCAGGCATGATATGAATGGGACATGGACCACGTTGGATGGACCGGATGTTTACAGATGAGTCAGGGTACTGACTAGATCACACAGATAGGCGTTCTAGGGTATGGAGAATACCAGGAGAGCGATTCCATGCAGCCAACATTACTGAGAATGACCGCTATGGTGGAGGGTCAGTCATGGTCTGGGGCGGCATCAGTAAGGATGGACGTATAGAGCTCTGTGTCCTTGAACGTGGTACATTGACCGCAAAGCGGTATATTGAAGAGATTCTGGATGTCCGCGTCAGATTGTATGCAGGTACAGTGGGTAATAGATTCATTCTGATGGACGATAATGCCCATCCCCCTGTTGCCCATGCTGTCGGGGAGTAAGGACAGAGGGAGGGGATTGAGCGTATTGACTGGCCAGCAAGATCTCCCCGACCTCAATCCAATCGAATGAGTTGCAGCTTACAATTTCAGCTCGTCCAGCCCAGCCAAGAAGTGTCCAGGAGCTTGGTGCCATGCTGGTAGAAGAATAGAAGAACAACATCCCACAAAGGACCACCAGGAACCTGATTAGGAGCATGAGAAGGCGTTGTCAAGCTGTAACTAACCGTAATGGGTCTCATATTCGATATTTAACCCATACCAGTTCGCTCCGTCAACTTTTTGGCAAACTGAAAAATTTCCTCTTTTACCAATAATATCCATTTTCCATGGTTATTGTATTCAAAACCTAAATAATAATGTTAAACACAAATAAAATCTTAATTTCTATACTTAAATCATTAAAGATATAATTAAATAAAAAATATATACACTTTTCATTACAATATTTCAACTAAAGCGTAAAACAGGTAGTTGGATATACTTGGTGCTTAGCAAACTTTGAGTAGAATATTTTCCTATGCACATTACTCATTCACTTAATGAATTTTCTGCCCTGATGCCAATGTTGATGTCTCGTATGAAAGTTAGTTGATATAAGTTACTCAAAGTTTTCATTGGAAACATCAGAAGTCAAGTGGAACCACTTATATCATAAAATCAGATGGACATGCCAAGAATACTTGGATACTCCGCGAATAAATGCGTGCTATTATACAATGCAACACATCGCGTCAATCGAATCGGAGTCACGCTCACTTCCATTTCAATCAAAACCAGCGCATAAATAATTTTATTTACAAACTTCAAACGACATTCAATAACACGTACATGTATTTCCACATTCCAATGAAGGAACATAAATCCTCTGAAGCCCAAAGCACTCCTTTAATGTCACAGTACAGTCGCGGTGGACTGATCATTTTCCACGGGTGGGCAATATTACCACGGACGCAATAATATTAGATTCCAAACACTAATTATAGGAATAATTATCCAAAATTTAATTAATGAAATACCGAGTACGACCCGTTGCTTCATTAATTAGATTTTTGCTGCTGATGATTTTTATTACCTGGTAAATACATGCGTGGACATCACTGCCCACGTGTGGATTACGACCAGTCCACGGCAACTGCACTGTGACGTCTGTTTCGACCGAATTCGTCGGTAAGGCCGATTTTGGCCACAGGTGGTTGTGTCCGCAAGTAGACCCCACGGCCATGGCGTCAGCAAAATGCGCGTCGAATACGTCCGTAAAATGTACGCCGATTATGTTCGTAGGCGTATTAGGTCAGGAAAATGCGAGCCGAATACGTCAGCAGGCTAAACACGTCCGCAAAATGCGAGCCGAATACGTCAGCAGGCTAAACACGTCTGCAAAATGCGAGCCGAATACTTCATCAGGCTAAACACGTCCGCAAAATGCACGCCAGTTATGTTCATAGATCGATTACGTCAGCAAAATACAGTACGTGGAGAGTATATTATCACTAAATCATCCGCATAGTGGCGATTCCACCCAAGCAACAACTGCAAATTTGGTGCAAAGCGTAACAAGCACAAGCAAAGTTTCAGCCAATGGACCTCCGGGTTAAACCCGGATGTCCATTGGCTGAAACATTGCTTGTGTTTTTAGTCGATATACACAACATTTGAAAGTTACAGTTTGGGTGAAAACTCCACTCCGCGGGTTATTTAGTTACAATCCACTCTCAACGTACTGTACATGCCCACTATGTCCTCAGGAAGATTACGTCGACAAAATCCGAACCGATTACGTAAATGGTTATACGAGAAATTTTGTGTGGAATACATATCAATATTAACTTATTAAGGATTCACGTTGAAAACAGTAATTTGTCGACCCTCACATAATGAAAATGGACTCTTCCAGGCAGTTGATATCGTTAAATCTAAATAAAATGAGTTAACCTTTACGCTGCTGTCTGGGACTATTGTCGCGTATTTTATTATGACGTTCTGCACCTTCTGTCATGCGTAGATTAACACTAACATCTGATAACTTGTTAGAGGGAGCTAAGATAATCCTTTCCAATAGCTCACCAAATTATACGGTTATAAGTGTGTTATAAGTGTTTAAGCTTCTTCAGATACAGACTTTGTGCAATTTATCCAAATATGGAAAAGAGGGCTTGGCAATGTCAGCATTAATAACACGTGTGTATTTGGACGGTCCAACCTGAGATCACGAAAAATGTTAGCTATCCTTGCGTTTCAGAGGTTGGAGACTCGCAAACAAACGCCTGCCTAAACGTCCATGGATGATCCATCCGCAATTCCGCCCCTCCAGTCCCTTTTTCGTGTGTAGATAGTTCCATGTAAGTCAAATTATGCAATAAAAGTATATCTTTTCACAACACATTCACTGATTTTCATGAATCTAGGCGAAAGTGTTGGGACTGTTACAAATAGTAATAATACCAAGTTTGAAGTTAATCGGACAGACGGTTCTTAGGATATGGCTGGGCAAAATTTGGCAATTTTGACGAAAAATCGCGAGACATGATATTTTCAAAATGTCATACTTCAGAAATTGCTGGGCCACTAGTTATGACAATGGTATCACTGGAAAGGCCTTATTCTACAGAGTGCACAAACGGCATCATTAGGAACTTTAGACTGAATTCAAGAATAACCGTTTGTTATTTGCCTTGGCATTGAATTGTACCTTGTTTATCGTGTGGCCTTAACATTTAGCAGACCCAATTGAAGGACCGACCTCTTCTAAACATAATATTAAAAACGGTGGATGTAATATTTGTTGGTTGTTTGTAGTTATGTGGACAAGCATGTTATTATATGGTATTTTACGGTCGACATCAAATTTAATTAATGCATTACCGTTGGTTTATTGAAATGAAGACAGTTTTTTTTAATATTATGTTGAAAGGATATGGAGATTTAAATTGGGCCTGATAAAATTATGAGGTCGCGTGATTCACAAGGTAAGATTCAAGGTCAACGTAAGGACCAGAAGGTCATTTTGGAATTCCACGGAACAAATCCTTTCCCATGACACTGAGGTCATTAAGATTGGCTCAGCAGTTCCCGAGAGGTGAGGATTTGAAAATTGCTGGTCTCGCCATTATTCAATAAAATTGTTAAATTTTGCAAGGCTATATATCTGAGGATCTACTTGTCCATTTTCATTGCATCCATTTCCTGGTGGGTGTAATTGTGCTATCTGTAACTGACTAAACACACAAAACAGAGTTTCATTGAAGATGAGATTAACATCATTGTATGTTTTGACACGGAATTACCCATGGAAGCTTTTCGAAAGGAGTACGTGATTCAATATTTGCGATGTGTTTTGTGTGGGTTTCGGTATGGGAGAGGAAAGGTTGTGTAGGCACTTACACGCAAACAAACGCGGATATTACCTTCATCGACATAAACGTTGCTTTCAAACAGAGAAACGACCACATTTGGATTTCCCTGACTTGTCTTAACGTTTTGTCTGGTGGGCACACCCCCTGTAGGAAATAACACTACACAGAAGACACAAGAATAACAAGATTAACGGACTCTTGAATTTATGGTAAATATGACAGGTTTCAAAGAAACTTGCGCCGTTGGTTACGGATCAGGGTTATTTGGTACGCGAGATAACGATCAATTCTTATTGAAATATTTTAATCTAACGTGCCGCTCTTGCATTAAATGTCGGGATGGTTTCAGTGAAACAATAAAATAAATGATCCGTTTTGTTCAATGTAACGAGACTATTTTTTCAAATTGTTTTTCGCACATTGGCAATAAACACAAATGTGTAAATAACTATAAGTCACAGTGACCTTTGGTGATTGAAAATTGTTTTTAAAAAGTTCTCGTTACAGCATAAACCGCTTTATCAATATAAATGTCAGAAGAATGACGTCACAGAAACCGAACTGTTAGATTGAATTAAAAAGAATATGACAAAAGAACCTTCTGCAATTATTCTCAGATAGTTCAGGTTTTGCCATTTCATATATAGAGGATATGGAATGAGTGTTGTTCTCATATAATATTTATGAAACGAGTCTAAGAATTTTCTGTTTTGGCGAGCCTCTGGCGAGCGCAAACGGAAGATTCTGACGAGTTTCATAAATATTATATGAGAAAAGCACTCATTTGATATTCTGTTTATCATATGACACACACACGCACAAATTAGCCACTTAGTATGACTTTTTAACCCATCACCTAACTTGAGTTGCAGACGGCACTTGGAAAAAACATTCTCATATAACTAAAAATTTTCATTTTTTGCATCCAAAACATAGGTTATGACCCCTCATTGGAACGAGCTCGTCGAGCTCGTTCCAATGAGGGGTCATAACCTATGTTTTGGAAGCAAAAAGTGAAAATTTAAAAAAAAATGAATGGCGTTTTTCTTGTAGGTAAAAGATTAATACAATATAACCTACCCTAAATAGGACAGATAACGTAAATTCTCCCTACTAAAATTATGCAAATGTCACCCAGTTGTATTTTGTTTAGCCAATCAAATTGTCCAGTTTTGAAATTGACCAATGAAAGCGCCCAACTCTAATTTTGCAAATTATGAAAATGTGGCCCAGTTTTATTTTGTTCAGGCAATCAAATTGTCTAGTTTTGAAATTGACCAATGAAATTGACAGAAGGCTTTATTTATCACTGATTAATATGAAAACAAAATATCAAATGTTTTAAAGAGAACAAAACTGACGAGTCATAAGATAAATAAAAATTATACTCTCGTTTGAATTGGACGCTTAGTGAATATGTATATATATCTTGTTCCAGACAGACATTGTGTTAGGGTCGAAACTGAACTGAAAAATTTGCAGTTTTCTGGATCTTACCCTGTGGATCGATCTCAGAAATGCGGCACCGAATTGCCTAGTCCTGAATGTTCTTCCATCATACCAACTTTGCCATGCCCTTCGTGTGAAGGTTTGAAGTAACTAAGCTAGTAGTATGGTTCACGTTCACAAACCGCCCCGAGATCTAGGACGCCGGAAGCACGGGGACAGAGGGGTAACTGCCCTCCCTACCTTCGCACCACGGAGGATAGAGGGGTCAGACAATGCTTTCCCTAGGTTTGTCACTAAATTTTTTTAATGATTTGTGCGAGAAAATGCCCTTTTCCCGAGATCTCCCCCCCCCCCCCCCCTTCCTGCCCAGAAGTGCTTCCACCCCCTCTTAGATCGATATACGAGAATTAAAAATTACTGAATGTGGAATTGTTTGTTTGTTTTTTTTTTTTTGTTTTTTTTTTGTTGATTCGGAACGTCTACAGCAGTCCCTGCTTTTATTGTGAGGTAGCCCGTATATCGTTCGATTTATTGTGAGATAGCCCGCATATCGTTCGATTTATTGTGAGATAGCCCGTATATCGTTCGATTTATTGTGAGATAGCCCGTATATCGTTCGATTTATTCTGAGATAGCCCGTATATCATTCGATTTATTGTGAGATAGCCCGTATATCGTTAGATTTATTGTGAGATAGTCCGTATATCGTTCGATTTATTGTGAGGTAGTCCGTATATCGTTAGATTCATTGTGAGATAGTCCGTATAGTGTTAGATTTATTGTGAGATAATCCGTATATCGTTAGATGTATTGTGAGATAGCCCGTATATCGTTCGACTTGACACTTGATACAACTCTACCATACATTGTGCTGCGTCTGATCTCATCTCAAATGTTTTCTGGAGGCGGTGCTGACGGGGATCAATCTCGGGTGCGCTCAGATTGATACATGAGAACTGACAATTACTGAAGGTGGAACAGTGTTTGTGTTCATTCCTAATTGTTTATGATAGCGGTTATTACAATTACTGTCTTCTATTGTATTTTTGTGAGGTGGATGGGGTGGGGCGGTGAAATACTAAGAATACATGGAAAAGGGATAACAAAAACAAACAAAAAACAAAAAACACAACAAAACACCAAAATAACAAAGGATTTTATATGAGTTCCACATGTTTTCGTTATCTTCCTGGGTTCATGTTCAAAACAGAATTCCAATAGCGCAGGATATGATGCAATGCCAATCTTCGTCAAAAAGTGATCGTCACTGTCATACATAAGATAAAGAATGCCGAGGGGTATCTGAAGCACGGTACAATGGAGTAGTTGCTCTTACGACCCTAATTTTCCGAGTTAGTGGAAATCCGTGAGCCTATCTATAAAGGAAGCATCTAAATTAGTTAATATTTGGTGTTCTACAATGGAAACATTATTAAATCATTCAACGATCATCAGCAATTTTGTTTTCTATTTTTTTTTCTTCACCTCAAAACGGCCACATTTCCAAAGCTGCACTCACCAAATTTCGTACAACTGAATTCGATCATTCGGCATTGAAATTCTGGAGTTGGAGTTTTTATTTCAGACTACGTCCCTTCAAACGTTTTTTTTTTTCTCTATATTTTAATACCCCTATCCAGCTTCGTATCCAGCATCGTAAAATGTATCCTCTCTCTCAGGTTTTAGAAATATCATCTCAACAAATACCATATCAAAAACTGTGATACCGACCTGGGAATATATCAACGGTTATGGTTGAATATTCAGGTGACGACAACGTCACACAAAATTAAATTTCGGAATAATGTTCCTGAAGTTTTAGTTTATAGAGATTATTACCATTATGTGGATGTACTAAGGGCAGATCACGACGAGTCGAAGACGAGTCGTGATCCACCCTTAGAATCCGGAGTGAGACTCGGATACATATTTTGTTCATCCACATAATGGTGATAATCATTTTATCTTACAATATATTGGGGATAAGTTAAGAATGTAGACGAATATATAACGAACTATTTATTCGTACGGATGAACAAAAAGAACAAAAAATGGAAGTCACGCGAAAGGAACGTGCTTGTATCCGACCCCCTGATACTAACATATGTATCAGGGGGTCGGATACACGACAGCTGCGGAGTTAATACAGACACAATACATGTTGATTGTAAGATAAATTTCTTTACTTCAACGAATTAGAATCACCTGGCTGCTTTGGGGTTTTTTGAAGGAATTATAACAGGACATTGGTACTCGGTAGAGGCAGTTGTGGAAAACTTCTCCCTCTCCTCAAATCAATTTAAAACCGAGACTTAACATGAACTTTATCTGATGAGGTTTGTGGATTTATTTGCGATTGTATCAATCCGGCGATTAAATATTTCAGTCCGTGATGCATGCCGTGATGCATGGAAAAATATGATGAACAACAACTTCTGAAGTAGTATAGGCAATAAAAGGGGATAATTTTATCGTACGATCATGTTACTGAACATCCCTTCAAATCCAAAGTGTGTTGTTGCCAGTGTTACAGTGTTACTCACAACGATATCAATCAGAGGCTCAGAGTTCAAATCTCGCTCACAGGCCACCAGAAAAAATCTGATGCTGTTATTGACTGTTTGTGTTCATACCATAATTACTGATTCTACAAAATATGAAAGGTCTATGATATAAACTTTAGCTTTACACACCAACCATGGTGAACACGCCAGCAATGGGATTTCAGTAGTTAAAGTTTACACCTACAGTGGAACTACATCCAAGCTGACCTTTGGTGGCGTCGACCTGAATGCAACTCGTCTAAATTTATCGCACGTCGCCTCACAAAGAGTGAAATGAAAGTGACAATTATTTATTACGTTTTTAAAAGAGTTTACTCCATAAGACACCAAAAGTTTAACAAACATGCATTGTCTCATGTTAATAAAGCAACCATAACTCGAAATGGTATGTTATTGTGCTATTAAAATGAAAAAGGTCCCGTTCCATTTTCCATTTCGTTTCGGCGATAAAATTAACAGCAGAAGTACCGCCCACCGATGGTCGTGTAAACAAAAACAGATTCGCACGTATTTACGACTGGCGCTCAGTAAAATCGAGAAAAAATAATAGCGACTCTTAATAATCTGACGATCATGGTACAAATAAAATATACCCAAAGTAGCTTGGTGCACCAAATGTTCACCACGAGTGGTGAAGGCTCGCGGTTAACACCACTTCATCACTCGTGGTGAACATTTGGTACACCAGGCTACTATGGGTATATTATATACTCTCCCAAAAAAGAAAGTGTGCATGCTAAAAAATAACACTAAAAAAAGATATATATCATTTTCATTCCTGGAAATTTTGTTCAATCACAGATGAATCAATTTGTGATTAACACGAGAAATTTCATTACGCTACGACGAATACTCTTGGTGCCATGGAGAGTCAAAGACACTGAGGGTCAAACACAAAAGTCACACACTCAATATCTGGTATGACCTCCGTCTGCATTGACTACTGCTGTGTATCTACGCCTCATGGAAGCGAACAAGTTAGCATGGAAGTGCTGTGGGATGTTGCTCCATATTCTGATAAGCTGTCTTTGGAGTTCCACAAGCGTTGACGGTGCATGGGGAAGACGGCGTAGCTGATGTTTCATTTCGTCCCATACGTGCTCAATGGGTGAGATATCGGGCGAATTTGCGGGCCAGGGAAGAACATCCACTTGTTGTTGCTGCAGATACTGTTGAACAACACGAGCTGCGTGGGTTCGGACGTTGTACTGCTGTAGAATGACGGCGGGGCCGTGACGTTAACGTCAAAATCGGACGAATTGCAGGTCTTCGAGGACGTAAGCCGTATTCTCTCAACCGGTTGATTACTGTTTGAGGATGTATCCGTCTCAGGTTAGGGATGTTCCTGGCTGTCGTCGTTGCCGTTTGTTGCCGGTTTCGAAGATGGACGACACGGATATACCGATCTTGTGCATGGGTGGTAACTCGGGGTCTCCCGGAGCGGGGTCGGTCTCGAACGCATCATGTCGTGCATGTCGATGGACTAGCCTGTCTACAGAGTTGCGGTGGCAGTTCAAATGCTGGGCAACCTCTTTGTGTGTTCTGCCAGCTCTAATCATACCCAGGGCAAGGAGACGTTGATTCATTGTCAATCTTGGCATGCTAATGTGGAGTCGTTTTAACAGCAGCGCAAGTTTGAATGTGAACGATAGGAAGGCCTTACTTTAGTGTTTAAATACCCAAGGATTCACACTGCTGCATGAATTTTCAGAATCTCCACGTGCAAAACATGCCTTTTCACAAACGTGCAGCACGTCATTTAGCGTTAATGCAATTTTAACGGGGAAAGCTGTTTTTGTGTTCAATATAACTTATTCATGAACAGGTTAACACTCTTTACACCTACGAAATTATTTTTTTGGAGTTTGATCAATTTCTGCAATGCACACTTTCTTTTTTGGGCGAGTATATATATCTATGTTTCCTTGAGCGCAGACTTCTTTTCATTTGATGTGATGCCCCTTTACCAAAAAGGATAGAGAGGATATCTACGCTGTTTTGGTGTATATCGGGAATTATCTCATGAGTGTGGACATGGAAGTTTTATTTTTCACGAGAGCTTGCGCGAGTGAAAAATAATACTTTCAGGTCCACTCGAATGTGATAATTACCGATATGCACTAGAACAGCGTAGAGTTTCTTTTTATTTTATGCTATGTGACGTTTTACTGTGCAATATTCAGGCCACTTCGACTGCAAACACTTTCAAGACAATAACAAAAGGCTGCTGATCGTTCCTTCAAGGCGACGTTCTAGGCGACTCCATGTGCCGATGCGTATCGTCATTTACGAAGTTACTGGGAAAAAAGCATCGTGTGGACCTGAAAATATTATTTTTCACTCGCGCAATCGCTCGTGAAAAATAAACTTTCAGGTCCAAACTCATAAGATAATTCATAATGATAATAGTCGAAAGTATAATTGAATAAATGAGAAAAACCCACAAAGGTTGTTGTAAATTTATTGCATTTAGTAGTCGTGACGAAGAGACATATTCAGTTAACACACACCGCACTTCAAATTTATTACGTGGGGTCACCAACACCGCGAATCAGGTATTGCAAACGGACATTAGAATGACACTCTGTGTGTGACGTAAGTCCAGAGTGTCGAGTCCAGGCTCGTAAGAAAGCACACCATTACTAGAAACAGAGATTCGATAAGACATCAGTCCAGACAAAATGCCCCAACTGGTGAAGGGGTAATGCCACACCCATCCAAAGCCCCATCACTGCATCACAGGTTATACTCTGCAGTTCTCACAAATTTTCTTTGTTCAAAACAAACTCATCATCCAAGTTGAAAAGGTTAATAACTCATTTTAACTGCATATGTGTTTATACTTTAAGGGAAATAAACACATAACACAGCAGTATTTTAATAAATATCGTATGTATCAAGCTGATAATATATCAAAAGTGTTTATGTTTTAACTCTGAATTTTCATAAACTGTATTTTTCATTCCTTTTTGACGATTTACTGTAATTCATATAACAGCGTGATTTCACATAACGGATTTCCTGACATCTCACCTTTTACGACGTTTTTGTCATTTGGAAATGTGTCAGAGCAGGTGCCGTTGAAACGAACTCCCTCTTACAGAACTGTTTTTATCACTAAACTTACCGATAAAGATGAGTGCATGTGACTATTTTTGTATTTGGTTTTATTGGATTCCGAAGAAAAGGATGAAATGGTGAATTTTATATAAGTGGTGCCCTTATCCAGTGGTCATTCATGTAATGTACATTATGGCTGCAGTGGACTGGACACTTTCCACAGGAGGGCAATATTTCCACGCACAGTAATTATAGGATGTTCATCAAAATTTTACTTAATGAAGCACAGGGTACAACTCGGTGCTTCATTAATTACAATTTTGCTGATAACGAGTTTTATTACCTGATAAACACATGCGTGGACATCACTGCCGACACATGGATTACTACTAGTCCACGTCGACTGTACTGTATCACTGGGGAGATCAAGTTATGGGGGAGTTTGAGCAAATTTATTGGTTTAATTAATTACATCAGTTGCCCTTTGATTTTTTCATCCAGTTCTTAAAAACATCATTCTCTTTTCCCGAGGTTCTAATAATGAAGAGTTTACTGAGTGTATTTTAATTCTATTGATAATTAATGTGTAAAATAACACAAACTATTTAAATTATTACATTATAGGATCAATGATTTGGTCAACGTGGCAGTATTTAGAATTCGATTTTATTGACCTTCCATTTATTTAACACTTTACCTAACATGAAAAGCAGTCGACACTTGAAAAAAAAATTCTTGAATAACCAATTTTTTTATTTTTTTGTCTCAAAAACATAGGTTATGACCCCTCATTGGAACGAGCTCGACGAGCTCGTTCCAACGAGGGGTCATAACCTATGTTTTGGAGACAAAAAATGAAAAAAATAATTAAAATTAATTGGCGGTAAATGCATACCTGGATACCACTGCTCACGCGTGGATTACGATAGTACATGGCGACTGTACTGTATTGGGGGAGGGGGGGTGATTAATTTGTTAACCCTTTGTCAAAGGTAACGGCCAAAACCGGTCAGCGCTATTCACAAAAATCACCATTCCATTTTCATTATTTTTCATTTTTTGCCTCAATGACCCCTCACTGAACGAGCTCGTAAACGAAAAAAAAAATATTATTCAAGGATTTTGTTTTGCAAGTATCGTGTGCCTTTCGTGTTAGATAAAGAGTTAAAGACTACAATATGAATTTGTCTGGCGATTCTTTCGTACACACACGTTTGCGTCTTAGCAAATGCACGAATTCCATTTTATAATACAGTACGTGGAGAGTGTTTTATCACTAAATCACCCGCAGAGTGGAGATTCCACCCGAGCAATAAATGCAAATTTGTTGCAAAGCATAACCAGCACAAGCAAAGTTTAATCCAATGGACCTCCGGGATAAACCCGGAGGTCCATTGGCTGAAACATTGCTTGTGTTTTTTGTCGATATGTACAAAATTTGAAAGTTATAGCTTGGGTGATAACTCCACCCCGCGGGTGATTTAGTTACAATCCACTCCCCACGTACTGAAGAGTGTCCATAATATGATCAGTTACGTGGTAAACTGTTCCAAATGTTCATTGATCAAACGCCAAACATAAAGGTGTATGATATGACACACTTCCAACACATTATGAGGAACAACGTCCCAGATCTGTGCAATCCGATCTGTAACATAATCCAGCGCGTCTTCATATTACGGGAATCTGAAGTCCTGCAGTGATTTATGACTTATGGTAATCATTGCGATGCCTTCTTAATGTATGGCTGTATGATTATATACCCTATCATGGGTGTATCCGTCGTTTCTTCATTGTCCAAATTATTTATTTCATTCCTGTCGATTTATATTGTTTTATTATATTGTTTCATTATATTACCATAATAATGCTGTTGTAAAATTAGCAATCTGCCTCAAGTAGGTGTTTATTGCTTCAATAAATTCTACTCTATTCTACAAGGCGGTCGTAATCACCCTCGGGCGATTAGTTTGAGCAATTGGTAGTGTCGTGATGAAAGTCATACTCTTCCCAATATGTGTTCTGAATTTTTATCATATGACTATGACATTTTTACCCTAAATATCACTACTGTTTGACGATGTTTTCCAAACTGTTGTATCACACCGGGTGAGATTTTTCCGGATCAAAAGTCCATATCACTCTCTTACGGAAATCAAAAATCCATATCACACTCCCACGGAAATCTCCGAGAGTTTTCGTGAATAGTTTTCGTGACTAGGGAAGTCGTTGTTGTTTCGTCTGCTATTTTGTAAACGGCTTTTCACCGTATATTAATTAAAATGGCGAATTTGGGTGAATTTGACATCGAAACAATGTCATATGATAAATATATCATCATAACAGTGTGTTGATCCGTGTCGTCGCATCACGTCTCGTTGAGGTGGCCAGATTTTCGGATCACTCTCGCTGCCTGCGGCAGCTCCTGTGATCCGAAAATCTGGCCACCTCAACTCGACGTGATACTACGACACGGATCAACATACATGTACTGTTATGATAATATTTATAAACCACGATTAAACTTGAATTAAGTGAATGAAGCTGACATCTTTACTAAAGAAAAATATTCTCTTCGGCGATCTGATAGTTTTCTTGCTTGACACTGTTTAGTGTCAAAGCATTTCATTCACGTCATTAAGTCACGCTGACGCGCAGCGTCCAATCAGATGCGTTCTTACATAACGTTCTTACGCGTAATCCAGACTCCACGCGTGGCACATCCAACTCATTTCACAATATCTCTATTGTATTGCATAACGTAGTATTTCCACGTACGCGATAATATTAGATTCCAAACACTAATTATAGGAATAATCATCAAACAGTTAATTAATGAAGCACAGGATACAACCCGGTGTTTCATTGATAAAAAATAGCTAATGGTGAAAATTATTACCCAGTAAACGCATGCGTTGACATCATTTCTCATGCGTGGATTACGACCAGTGCATGATGACTGTAGTATACACACGACAGAGTATACAGTGGACTGGCAACAAGCTTTTACCGAATTATAACTAAGATTTCGAATCCTAAACGGAGATTCGTTGAAGTAGGCGAAAGAAATGTACAGAACGACACGCGTTTGTGAATGAGTTAATCGATATAGCACGAGTGCCAGCGCGGAAGGATAGAACGAGAGGCCGCAGGCCTCGAGTTTTATCTTTCCGCGATGGCACATGTGACATATCGATTAACCCATTATGTAGTTCTGTGTTTATTACACGCCTTTGCGTCTATAAAACAATTATTAGAAGGACACACAACAATTCATTTGATAATTATCACCAAAAAGAACACATTTCGTCGCCAACTACACTTGCGAGGAGAAACTGTGTTACTCTTCCGTCCACTGTGTTCCAGTGCGTTCTATGTGCCTATTGGCACATAGAACACATTGGAACTCAGGGGCGACTTTTAGCTATCGCTAGGGAGTGAAATTGTAATTGCGGTACACAATTTATAGAAAGTTCCAGTGAAATTTCGCTTCTTTATAAAAATAGTCCGTCAACGATTTCCGTTCCTCACATGTACGGAACAGATTTTTATTTTCCGCGCGGCTTTGTGTTGCTGTAGATGGGAATTCCAAAGAACAGGCGTGTAATAAATAGACAGAACGCGATGTGTGTGTGAATCGGTGGGTGTTTTACATAACGAGTTGGAATGGCGTAGACATATGTCGAGAGAGCCGTAGGCTCGAGCGATATATGATTACGCCATTCCAACGAGTTTTATAAAACTACCACCGATTCACACACACATCGCGTTCTGTATTTATTACACATACCATGCATTAAAATTATTTTAAATAAACAAATTTTAATTTCGATGTTTAAACCCAAAGGTGAAGAGTCCGTTTGTTTTGACTGAAGCTGTACTGATAAATGGATCGATCAAAACATTCTTTTGGGAACCAATGTTGTAGAAATTCGAAAAGCTGTTTTTCTTCGACTGGTGCCTATTCACGCCTAACTATTTGGTGGCTATTAATGTTAGTAAAATATAAGTACAAATTTGTACAGATTTGTAAACCAGCTGGGAGAAACATTTTTAAAAGAAGTTCGAAGCATGTCAAGATGGACGAAGATTTACCGAAATAAAGCTGACTAATTTAGATATAACGGGATCCACAAAACGAGACGGCAACGCGACTGGGTTAATGTTCTATTTGGAAATTATCGTTGTTTTTTTTTAAATATTATCTCATTTTTGGTTAACTAATTTTTTGTGAATCGACTTTATTTTGCTTCGGACGTTTTCATTTTCAGACTACGCGACAAACGGTCGATAATTGTATAACGAAATTTGGAAACTTTCGAAGCGTAACTAATGACTCGATGGGAATGGAACTAGTACGAACTATGTTGGGAAAAAAGTTTCGGGTTGTACATCACCCATTGAATACAGAATCATTTATGTCATAGCGGCCATTCGGTTAAATACAAGGGTTTAAAACTGAATGGATGTGTAATAAAGTGAGTAGTTGAGGAAAAAAATATGTAGAAACTAAATAGTCAGATGTTTTAAATGGACGTTAAAAGTTGGCTAAATATTAACGAAACAAAATGGTGGACGGCGCAATTTCCGTTTGGAGTCCGACACATTTTACAAACGCCTACAAGACTAAAGATTGGTAAAATGGCTCATTCGGTCCAAATTTGGCCAATCAACCGGCGTCTTACCACACTCTGGGGACCATGATAACTATGTTTCTGCTCCCAAAATGTCCGAGGATACAAGGTCCATCTCTCGGTATGTATATACACAACATCAGTTCACAAAGTCGTCTATAAGGGCCATGTTCTCAATACTTATATTATCTCTCATCACATCTTCTCGTGTCATGGATATACTTATGCAAAGCAGAGACGACTGCTGCGTTATCACTGCCTCATCTTCTACCATCGTCGTACAAAGGTATATGAACAAATATAATATTGATACTTAAACATGAGAGGATTGAGAAGATTTTGTGTTGATATGTTATATAGAGTGGTCATTTCATAAACAACTGTACGGCATCTTCTGTTAGATGCCCATATCTGTAATGTGGTGAGACAGCAATGCATCTGTTAAAAAATGTAATAAAAGTATAACTGTGTTCAGGTCACTTCAAATCAGTTCTAAGCCAACTCAAAAGAATGTTTTGTTTTGTTTTGCCGATATTAAAATACTCTAGAGTAGTACTCAAACGATTAGTCGACTAGTCGATGTCGACTCTGGGCAAACCAGTAGTCAACTCTCAATTGTGCAGTCGACGAGTCGGAGGAGTTCAAGCTTTTAGGTAAATAGTATCCCTTCTGTGCCACTGTCAGACAGTTTGAACAGCAATATTGGGCAATCAATGTATCCATCTACTGCCATCTAATAGTAGTGACAGTAGTTTGTTTTAAGTGGTACTAGTAGAATGCTGAATTATTTCGGGCTATCAGGATATGTTATTAATTTGCCTTGTTGCAATTTATGGGAAATCGCAACAAGGCAAATTAAATAAGACTATATAATTTCACTCTTAGCATAATTAGAAGCACATTAACAGAATAATGGTCCAGTAAGTTGCTGTATATGAATGGCCAAGTGAAGCCAAATTTGGACCTTCAGCACTCTACCGGAACACCAATACTGTTATAAGGAGACAGGTTATCACCAATGACTAGTCGAAGTCGACTTGACTTTTGGGTATTGACTAGTCGACTTTGGAATTCACTAGTCGTTTGAGCACTACTCTGGAGGTTTGGCCTGGAAATCGATTTTTTAGATTCATTCAGTTTCTAATTTCTTACAGATTTATTGATTGGATTTCTTTAATGTATTCAAGATCGGAAAAACGGCAACTTGAAAAGTTCGGTTATTGCGTGAGAAAAAAAAATGGTAAGTTACAAGGCGGGTATCTCTAATACTCATAATGGAAGAAGATCAAAAAGGAAGTCGGGTGGGTTCTTGTAACCACCTTATGAAAAATACTAATTTTGTGAACATATATAGAATAATCCACAGTAGTTTCGTGTACCAAATGTTCACCACCAGTTGTGAAGTGGTGTTAACCGCGAGCCTTTGGTGCGCAGTTAACTCCACTTCACCACGAGAATATTTTATTTATACCATGATCGTCAGATTATTAAGAGTCGCTATTATTTTTTCTCTTTTCTCGATTTTACTGAGCCGCAGTGCAAAATTACGCACGTGCGAATCTGCTTTTTTGCATGAGCACCGCTGGGCGGCACTTCCGCTGTCAATTTGATCACAGAAACGAAATAAAAAAAGAAACGGGGCCTTTTTCATTTTAATAGCATAATAACATGCTTTTCGAGTTATGGATGCTTTATTAACACGAGACAATGCATGTTTGTGAATGTTTGGCGCTTTATGGGGTAAACTCATTTAAAACGTAATAAATAATTGCCATTTTCATTTCACTCTTTGCGAGACGATGTGAGATAAATTTTGACAAGTTCGCATTCTGGTCGACGTCATCAAATGTCAAGGATGTAGTTCCACTGTAGGTGTAAATTTTAAGTATTGAAATCCGATTGCTGCCGTGTTCACGACAGTTGGTGTGTAAAGCTAAAATTTATGTCATAGGCTTTTCATATATAGTAGAATAGGTAACAGTGGTATATACAGTTAAAACTAGAAGTCCTGTCATGAAATGCGCGCAAATAGCACCTTGATATGCGCGTTAATGTACGCGTTATAGCCCAAGTAAAGCTATCAAATTCTGAACATATGGCCTGTGCACAAGCAATGTTTCAGCCAATGGACCTCCGGGTAACCCGGAGGTCCATTGGCAGAAACATTGCATGTGTTTGCTATGAGTAACCAAGAGAACCTGCCGTGCTTTGGATGCCATTCGATATGGCAATTGCGCGCAATTCCAACGCACAATTAAGCCTAGATAAGCGCACTGTGAAAGGACTTCTAGTTTTAACTGTAACACCGTTCTTCCAGTGGTTTTCAACCTACTTCGATACGTAGTCTTAGATACGGATCCTGTTAAGCTAGTGACATTTCGGACAGCATATGTCTTCAAGTTGATCAAGTCGATACTGAGGAGCGTCAGACAAAACAGGAGTTGCAAAATTCAATGCCCGTAAAATAAATGAACTGTACTTTCTTTCTTTGTTTCCTTTTCTGCTCAGTACGTATTTGATCCGATACGAGGTGCCACTAGATGTTGAAAGTGCCGTTAAACGCCAATAAATAAATAAATAAATAAATAGTACATTTCAGAACCTCCTAAATGGCATAGTATTCAACCTGACTTCTTACCTATACATCTTCGGTCTTTGTCGGACTGATTTCACTAATTAGACGTACTCCAATTGAGTCGGACACATATTTTGGAAGTCTCTCACACAACTCATGCCAATCGAGTACTATCCACGATAGCAGTCTGGATGGCTAAATTTTTGTATTTTAGTCAGTGTCGGGGATTTTTCGGTAATTAGATTTACTCACCTACAATCGAACGAACCAGCAAAAACACTTTCTCACGTTAACTTAGTCTTTCAACTCCCTTAGCAACACGTGCCACAACTGGAAGAAAGATGGCGACTTCCATCCTGCTAACTGGACGACGAAAATGCGTGTCTCATATATTTCAACATGAGTTGCGTATTCGCACTAACGCAACTTATCATCATGGCAATGACGCTTTCTCCTCTTGCCCAGGCTTATATCGGCATCTTTGGTGCCGACAACAGCTGCGGTAAAAATACAACACGAAATGTAATCAAGATTTAAAACACGCGAATAACAGGTCTGAAAAACATATAGTCAAATACAGATGTTTTAATACAAATAACTCGATTCCCCAGGAGGGAAATAACAGTTTACTTATACAATACAGCCAACGTGGACTGGTCACTTTCCTCGTGTACTCAATATTTCCACGCACGCAATAATATTATATTCCAAACACTAATTACAGGAATAGTCATCAAACATTTAATTAATGAAGCACCGGGTACAACCCGGTGCTTCATTAATTAAATTTTTGCTGATGATGTTGTGTACACCACTGCCCGCGCGTGGAATACAAGTAGTCCACGGCGACTGTATTGCAGAATACCAAAATAATCATGCACACACCATCGCGCACAAACTCCTACAAATTATGTTTCGTGCGTTGTCGTTAATTGGTGTGGTTTACAAACCAGCACGAAAAGAAACACGTCATTGTAATTTTAACTTCCACTAAACGGATAAGTAACCTTTTTATAGGATTATTAATATACTACACACAATCTGCCAAGGAGCAGCCCCTACCCTTCCACATAGTTACACACAAAAGGTAAATGTATAATTTTAACTTTTCTCCATAGTAGAAGTAAACTCTCCTCAGACCCTTTTAATTCGTTGTTATCCATGGTCAATCTTAGACTGCAAGATGGGACCACCAGACCCTTTCCGATGATGTCAAACTTCACTTGTCTCCAAAACACTCAAGAGATATAAGAATACGGCACCAAACATATCAAAGAGACAGGCTGCTACGACGAACTAAAATGTCATCTCTGGGGCCAAGAATCAGTTCAGACCTCGTAGAAGAGTTGAGAGAAAACATGATGCATGGTGTCAGAGGACCATAGGAAGCTCATTTAGATATTTACATCGTTACCACTGCATGTACGCCCTGAACGATCAATTGTACTGTTCTGAAAAACAACCCGTAGAGTGCATCTGGAGCCGCTGTATCAACACAGTCAGAAACCAACTCCACAATGCTACACTACGTGCAAGAAAAGCCCCAACAATTCACCCTCCAACCTCCTACCCTTCAGCAAGGACCAAGATCCGCCCTTCTCCACACGCGCAGAAATAGACATAAATCACTAGTACACAACGTTGATGTAAAGCATAAATAATAGACAGAGAATTAAATGGTGTCTGTAGTTACTGAAGCATAAAGCGTTATATTTTAAGTGAAGTGTTGTGTTTACGCCGTTAAAAATTCAGTGGCATTATGTTCCGACTGAACAAGTTATCTCTTGATATCATGGCGATTAATGAAAAGTATTGCACAAAATACATATCTTCGATGAATGAGAATCAATTACTTTATAATCGCCTGATGTAGAATCCTGATGCAGTATTTTACAGCTGACTTGCTGGACATAATTTACCAATCATTCGATCGATTATAAAACTGATACGAATAATATATCCATTTTGTGAGAGTTCTTCTCGGTAATCTCTCTATAAATGGATTACCGGAACGCCCGCGAAAAACATCACTACTCAAACAGCCACCCACACCTCCGCTAAAATGGCGTAAGATCTGCTAACACAGTAACGCCTCCCATTAGACAATATATCGCAGCAATGGTTTCTGATCCTAACCCTATTAACCCGGTAAACATAATGTCTTGCATAAAACAAAATCAACAAACAACGCAATGGTCAACCAATAGTTATGGAGTATCAGTTCTATCCCAGAAGATTGTTGGATTAAAGTATTGCTGCCTTCCTATTGATACAAAATTAATTTGGCCAGCCAATAGAGGCACTATTGCATGCGGCAAGCCCATTCAAGAACCACGTCTGAAATGTGTTCATTCTTTCGGTGCCATTGTCGCACATGTGTAACCCCCAACGAAACGCCCCCCACCCCCCCCCCCCCTCGACGGATGCCAAATGACTCGTCGGTACGTCGTGTTCAACTTTGTTCAGAACGTTTTTGAAGCGTTACTGGAATAAACAAGAACAAGAACATCCGCAAATACGTTATAACTCTCTTGATTATCAGTGTTCGTGCTGGTCAGAAACTGTCTGGTCAGTGGCGTAACAATAATATTTGGGGGCCCTTAGGCCACATACTGTAATTATTCAGTACATTATAATATTATATTCTAGAACACTGATTGGTTACAAACATTCTGTTCAGTATAAAATCCACCTGACCTTGACTACCTTAAGAACTTCTAGTGATGACTGGTGCTTACAGAATGACAGTCGTGGACTGGTCACTTTCAACAGGTGGGCAATATTTGCGCGGACCAAACACTAATTATAGGAGTAATGGTCACAATTTAATTAATGAATCACCGGGTACAACCATTTGTTCGCTTCAGTGTTCGTTTCTTCGTTATTTGGTCAGCACCTTAACCGAGAAGGGGTCACGTTGGCGTTGGTTGGTTTCGTATACTGCTTCGACGGTTTGATGTAACAACTTGTACAGAATGCATCCACATATGTAAATGAATTCCAATTAAAATTGTTTCGTCATTTCCACTACTCGTCCCCTGAGTTCCAATGTGTTGTATGTGCCTACTGGCAGCCTACTGGCGTGTCTACTGGCGTGCCTACTGGCACATAGAACACATTGAAACTCAGGGGACATACTGTCTCATGTCGTTATGTGCACGCACGCAACCCCGTAATTGATTTCAGAGAATATCGCCCCAGTGCTTTATGCAAGCTGGTATTGAAGTATCCAACCTCAATGTTTCAATTACAACGCTGTTTTGAGACCCTTTATAATGGTTTTTCCCAAAATTTTGGAATTGTTGGGACCCCCTTAAAACGTTCAATTGTTGGGGGTCCTTAGGAGATGCTCTAACCTCGTTGTATGGGCGTTATCAGTATTCATGCTGGTCCAAAACTGTCGGGTGCAAAATAGTTGGCTATTCTGGATAGTTTAGTGCCAAATAAAGTGCTTTTGTCCAAAAACGCTAATGGGGGGGGGGGGGGGGGGGGGGGGGGGGGAGGGGGGAGTTTGGGAAATTTTTTTGTTTGCTACCTGACCGAAATAAATTGATCGAGATTTGAAAACTGAACTGCAAATACTTCCAGAGTGACCGAGCAATTAGTCACGGAAAAGACAGTATACTGGACAGTTCTGGCGAAATCCTCGGTAGGCGAAATATAATGCCATCTAAGTTATAACTGTGCCACCGATTCAATACGGACACAGTTTAGGTCAAAACAGATTAATCGACTAATTAATGAGCAGATCCCGAGACCGTCGCAACAACAATACGCCTTAGTACACAGCGCCACATTGGCAATCGGGATTAAGTACCTTGTCCAAGGATATTCAGTTTTAACCACTAGGCCACTGCGCCCCTATTTAGAAAAATAATTCAGACAGTCGCGGGTGTATGATTTATTTATCAAATGAAATGTTCCCCTTTGCAAAGTTGATAACCTCCCAATTGTTTTTGAAGAAAACGCAAGCCTCATTTATACTGACTGACAATTAACAGTAATGGTTTGTCCGAACATTATTTCTACATCTTATTGACAAAACCACCGGGTGGGGTGTGTGTTTCGTGAAACTCAGTTCTAGCTTCCGCCTTGATTGCCAAATCTTTACTGATGAAAAACTTTATTACCCTTTATTACACGCCTGGTCTATGTAATCTCCATCTACAGCAACACTAAACCATGCGGTAAAGGAAAATTTGTGCGGAACAGAAATCGTTACAGGACTATTTTTAAATATTAGATGTCACGTGACTTTCCCGCGTTCTGATTAGTTGAACAGAAACACCATATTTTCCGATAGTTCGTCAGCGAGCTCGCACAGACCTCCTATCATTTTTGAAAAAAGAATAGTGCACGGTAATAGTGCAGGTTATAAATAGCAACATTCGAATTCGCTTAGAAAATTCTATTGAAGCGTAAATACTTTACAAGACATCTCGTCCCATATACATTATTATATTTAGTTTGGAGAAATAAAATATGTGTATCGAAAGTGGTGTTTGTAGTAGTGTTGGGGCGGGGAGGGGGTTAATGGAATAATGGTATTGTGTTTCTTGGGGTTTTGGTTCTCTACCTCTCTATCCCAGAACTATGAGTGACAGAATTAATTTAGTTTACCTGTTTAAATCCTGAACCATTTCCTTTTCTCTTTGGCTGTGGATAAGAATATTATCTTGCATATATGACCGATGAAGACCCCCCCCCCCCCCGAACAAAACCATATCATGTGATCCCTCGTTGGAACGAGCTCGTCGAGCTCGTTCCAACGAGGAATCACATAATATGGTTTTGTTGAAATGTTTTGAAAAATTTGAAAAAAAATGATATTAACAAAAATAAATTTTGATATCATCTGCGTTGGGTAAAGGGTTAAATGGGTTTTGATCACGAAAACAGAAATGAGTAAGATGTAAAGGTCGGGTACAAACCTTACAGTCTGTGTTCATGAAGCCCTCCCTCTCCCTCTCCCTCTCTCCCTCCTCCCTGTACACTCACATACCATACACTCAATTCGTGAAAGAAATCCAGCCTGTTTCCTACTCTCTTTATTCTATTGATTTCAGTACACTGTCCGACAATAAGCCTTGTTGTCAGTCAATTTCAGGGGCGTAGACAGTGGACGTTCACATAACATAGAGCCTCAGTATGGTCTCAATATAGGCTTACACACGCAACATATCGATTAACCCATTCACACGCGTGTATCGTTCTGTGTTTATTACACGCCTTCACGACTCTAAAAACAATTATTAGAAAGACACTCGGCAATTCATTTGACAACAGTTACTATCAACGAAAACAACACATTTTATCGCCAGATACATTTGCGAGGGGTACCCGTGTTACTCTTACGTCGTCTGAGTTCCAATGTGTTCCATGTGCCTACTGGTACATAGAAAACATTGGAATTCAGGGGACGATTTGCAGCTCTCGCTGGCGATTCAAATTATAATTGCCTTACACAATTTGTAGAAAATTTCAGTGAAATTTCGTTTTTATTTAGAAATAGTCCTCAACTATTTTCGTTCCGCACATATCTGCGATACAGATTTTCTTTTTCCGCATGGTTTAGTGTTACTGTAGATAGGGATTTCATAGAACAGGCTTGTAGTAAAACAGAGAGCCTCATCATGGTCTCAATATAGGATTACAGACGCTACAGTTGTCAGATCCAACTCAGAGAACTGAATTTTGCAATTCATTTTACCAGTGATGTCACCAAAGCAGTCGTCATAATATCATCCCGCCACCGTCCTCTTAACAAATAATATCTAGGCACCCTCTACTACATCTACACGAGTGCGGTTACTCGTCGTTACTAGTTATAATTAAGGTTTAATGGTAAACTCGCCCATTTAGAATTGATTCAACCAACTGGCAGCAGCCACACCCCAAAAGTGATAATACATTTCCTCAATCTCTATCAGTAGCATGTACGTTTCTGGCTCCAATGTTTCCCGCCCAGTTTCCACCAATAGACTGTTTAGATTTTCTATGGATGTTAGTGCCAATGAGGTCGATATCACAGTCGTTCCACGTCTCAGTTCCTTGTTTACATGGTACAAAAAATCCATTTGAGTGAGAGTGCATGCCCTATTTACACACCAATTCCTTTGTCTTCTCCGGGTTGGTAAGAGACGTGAAATACCCGATAGAACAATAGACTAGGTCACTTGAACACATGTACTCACTTACCATACCTGGGTCTGTCCGTTCTGTGAATTGGCGTGTAAGTAAGTTACTAACCTCGCTGTCGGTATTCATGAATTTGAACAACCTGTCAACGTGCTGTCACACACCGCACGTTGTTCAAATTCATGAATACCGACAGCGAGGTTAGTAACTATTACACGCTAAAAACTAAAGTGTTAAAAACTACACTTGAAGTGCTGTATTTAACACTTACTAAGTGCTGAACTAGCACTTTGTTCAAGTGTAAATATCCCAGAACTTGACAGGTGTTGAAAATAATACCACTTGACAAGTGTAATGTCGCGACACTTAAAAGGAAACAACGCAGATGACGCGGATCAGGCTCGAACTCTCGAGCCTGATCCGCGTCATCTGCGTTGTGTCCTTTTAATTATGTACCCACCAAGCGCAAATCAAATTATGGACGATTCTAGAAGAACCACCAATGCTAGACACATGGGAAGTGCCATCCATTCAAGTTTCAGATGTCTGACGATTGTAATGTCTAAGTGCTTAAAACATTGCACTTTGAGTGTAAAAATCAAACCCTAAGAGTTAGAATGGGTTTAACACCTTGAAAGTGTCAGTTTTAACACTTTAGTTTTTAGAGTGTACATACAGTACAGTCGTAGCGGAATAGTCAAACTCCACGCATGAGCAGTGTTGCCCTCGTGGGCTTTTCTCAATCAATAATGAGTAGTTTTCAGCATATTTTCAATGAAAGAAGCACCGAGTACAGCCCTGTGCTTCCTTCATTGATATATGTGATGGCGCTTCCATTGCTTTATGTCGGAGATTTACTGTTAACGCATGGTTATAAATATTACCCACGCATGGATTTTGACCTCCCCACGACGACAATGCTGTATACTCTGAACGCTAGACTTACCTTGACTGTGTCATCTCAAAGGGAAGTGACCAGAACCAGAGGCTTTATTAAGCAACACATCAAATAACGGAAACCTGCAGATACAGCCGCTCAAACGCATAGTCTTCCAACAACTACAACTAATTTGAAGACATAGCCAGCTGGATTTCTGCCAAATTAGCAGAATTATTAAATCGGTAACTATCGTCTTCCTTGCACAATGCGATCGATATCAACATGCTAGACTTAAAAATGCAATGCAGGCAACTAGACGACACCAACGTCCCCTTTCCGGAACTTTTCCTTCGATTCCCTCCCCTTTCAGCCCCACCCCTAAACAAAACAACAACCCACCTGCAAATCCTATCACCCCCCCCTAATAAATCATATGTTCAGTCCCCTCTCCAGAAGAAAACATTCCTATTCACCTCACCTGTGAAACAATAACAAAGTTTGTGCCAAAATAAATTTGGATATCTACACTTCAGAAGTGTACCGTTATCTCTTGAAATTTGTTTGGTTCCAAGTGTTCAAACAGTAATAGATTTACAGCTTATTATTTGCTCAGTTTTTTATCGGTCGAAATATCAGCCCGAAGTAACTTCATATCAGTCGGACACCGATAGTTGAAAAGTGATATTATTATAATCCCTGATGAATACGCATGTGGGATGGAAAAATCTCACTCGAGGGACAAGATATTTGGTGCCGAGTGTCTGGCCCAAATATCTTGCCCTCGGGTGAGATTTTCCCATCCCACACCCGTACCCATCAGGGATTATTTTTCTCCTCCACCATACAGCGGTAACGTTAGCCAGAGGTGATCGGCGGGCACGTCCTGATATAATCAACTCATTTGGTATTGTTTTCAAAAACTAATGACACCATCGGAAAGGGCATGCAAAAGTTACGTATATACCAAAGGTATATACCAAGAAATAAGTTAGGAACGGTGGCATTTTGGGATTTAAAGAGTTTTACAGCATCAAACTTTGATCACACGGCATTCTGATGACGTCAATGTGAATTAGTTGGTAGCAAAAAACTGATACGATATGCATAACGTTATATGCATAACGTCATAATAACATTATAAATGTTTAACGTCACGTGGGTGGGGTGGGATACATCTGTCTCTCCCTGCTATCTCACACATGACAGACGTATGTTATACATGCAGTGGGGGGAGAAAATGTTATCGACGCCTGATGTCTCGGCCGATATAAAACTAACCAAGTAATAGCCTCTTTTTTATTAAAAATGTTCTCAGATCTGTCACAGTTTTTTGACAGTGATGTTGTTTCTCATTCTTTTAAAAAATTCCGAAGTTTCCTCCTCTTCGTTAAGTTATACGAACGTCTCGACTTCTTCACTTGGGTATCCGCGACGTTGGGATAGCTGAACTATTTTTTATTACACATCCATTAAACTTTAAACGCTTGTATTCAACGAAATCACCGCTATGAAATAAATGAGTCTGTACCCAACGGGTGATATACAAGCCGGAACTTTTTTACCGCACCGTTTAGTTACACTTCGAAAAGTTTCCAAATTTCGTTATACAGTCATCGACCGTCTGTCGCATAGTGTGAAAATGAAAACGTCCAAAGCAAACTAAAGTCGGTTCACAAAAAATTAGCTAAAAATGAGATAATATTTTTAAAAAACCCAATCATTTCTAACCAGAACATTAACCCAGTCCCGCTAAGGTCTCGTTTTTCTGGATCCCATTATATCTAAATTAGTCAACTTTATTTCGGTAAATCTTCGTAAAACTTGACATGCTTTGAACTTCTTTTAAAAACGTTTCTCCCAGCTGTTTTGCAAATCTGCACATACATGTATTTGTACTTATATTTTTACTAACAGTAATAGCCACCAAATGGTTCGGCGTGAAAGAGCACCAGCCCACTCGCGCCTAACCATTTGGTGGCTATTAATGTTAGTAAACAGCGATACGAATTTCAACAAACACTGGTTCCGAAAAGGTTGTTTTGATTTTTTATCGATCCAATTGATCAGTAGTACAGCTTCAGTCAAAGCAAACTCTTCACCTTTGGGTTTAAACATCGGAGTTAAAATTTGTTTATTTAAATGAATGTTAATGCATGGATTGTGTAATAAACACAGAACGCGATGTGTGTTTGAATCGGTGGGTGTTTTACATAACTCGTTGGAATGGCATAATCATATTTCGCTCTATGACTACGCCTTTCCAACTCGTTATGTAAAACACCCACCGATTCAAACACACGTCGCGTTCTGTCTATTTATTACACACCTGTTCTTTGAAATTCCCATCTACAGCATCACAAAGCCGTGCGGAAAATAAAAATCTGTACCGTACATGTGAGGAACGGAAATCGTTGACGGACTATTTTTATAAAGAAGCGAAATTTCACTGGAATTTTCTACAAACCGTATACCGCAATTACAATTTCAATCCCCTGCGATAGCTAAAAGTCGCCCCCTGAGTTCCAATGTGTTCTATGTGCCAGTAGGCACATAGAACACATTGGAACTCAGAGGACGAAAGGGTAACACATGTTCCCCTCGCAAGTTTGGTTGGCGACGAAATGTGTTCTTTTTGGTGATAATTATCAAATGAATTGTTGAGTGTCCTTCTAATAATTGTTTTATAGACGCAAAGGCGTGTAATAAACACAAAACGACACTTGTGTGTGAATAGGTTAATCGCTATGGCACATGTGCCATCGCGGAAGGATAAAACTCGAGGCCTGCGACCTCTCGTTTTATCCTTCCGCGCTGACCCTCGTGCTATATCGATTATCTCGTTCGCACACGCGTGTCGTTCTGTACATTTCTTTCGCCTACTTCAACGAATCTCCGTTTACGACTCGAAATCTTAGTTTTCGTTTAATTTTCTTTACAGCTCTATTCATTGTTTTCTTCTTCCTCCTAACCGTTACTTAGTGTCGTCATACAACAACCATTGAAACATATTTAGCTCTACAGATATTTCCCATACAAGTTGGAAGAGGTCAATATAGAAGTTTACATGGTCCGCTTTACTCACCTACACACCCACCTTCAATATTATGTATTTCTAACACAGTTGTAGAAATTTAAAATAGTTTAGCATTCAATGCAGGCTATTGTATTTTGTTCAACTTTCTATAGATTTGTTTTCATTTTGAGAAAATATGCGTGTATTGAAACATTTAAAATATTTTTCTTAATGTTAAAACGATGAAAATGCTAAAACAAAGCGCAACGCTGTATGACATAACTTCCTAGGTCCCCCATTTCCTATTACTCAGGTCTTCATTACTCCAAGGCAACTGGCACTTCACCCCAACTACCCCCTCCCACAAGCTTCAGTGATCTCTTCATTAACTTGTGCAGCAGCCAACTACTCCATTTCTATTTCAATCTTAGGTTCTTAATTGCATTAGACATATCTGACATGCAGGAGGAAGTCAATCCGTAGTTTTGCCATACCTCACTTCTACGGTTTTAAGGTTTCTATAATAGTTGTTATTATAGCCTTAGCGGGTTTGATAAGAAAGCGGTGGATCTTGTAGAAAACGCCTCGTGTTTATAGCCTTAGCGGGTTTGATAAGAAAGCGGTGGATCTTTTAGAAAACGCCTCAACAACTTGTTTTTCCTTACAATTACATTAATGTTGGATACGACCTGACGATTAAAACAACACACGCCAAGCGGTTTGAAAAATCATTCATTTTCTTTACATCGGTTGGTTTAGTCGGCAGCAAACTTCGATCAGATCACATCATTTTGTTCGACGCATTTCGATGTTGAAAAGCATTTATGTTTTTATGCTGCATCTACGCAATTGATGCCTGGGAGAAAACATGTTAATTCTATTCACTTTTCCTGAATGCAACGAGAAACGGTTCGTATTCACACGCTTTTAAATGGAGTTTAGCTGTAACTCTTTTGGCGCGACAGACGACTAAAGTCGACAGACGGCAGACCGTGGAAAGGTACTGCAGTAGTCATATTAGCCAACTGTGTGTGTCCAATTCCAAGTGCTTTTAACCCTTTACCCAACCCAGACGATATCAAAAATTTATTATTCTAAATATCATTTTTTTCAGATTTTTCAACAAATTTCAACAACACCATATCATGTGACCCCTCGTTGGAACGTGCTCGACGAGCTCGTTCCAACGAGGGGTCACATGATATGGTGTTGGTGAATTTTTTTGAAAAATAATATTTTTTCAACTGCTGAAGTTGCATATTACGCGTGGGGGGGGGGGGGGATTTTGCCGATTCGTTGGTTAAAGGGTTGAACAAACATACGTATTCCTAATTATGTCCTATCCATGAACAACGATATCGTCCCTTCAAAGTATAAAGGTACCATTTAAATATATACAGGAAATCATTTGAAAAACTGTCAATGAGATCATTAGAACATCTTTTAAAATAATAACACTTCAGTGTAACAACCTATACTTTTTGTAAAATTCCTGAGGAATATTAGGCGCTAAGAATTCTGTTTCTCAGATTATTCCGCGCCAAAAGAGTTAACGCCTTTCACTATTTTTGTGCAAATTTATGTAAATTATAGGACGTTTTATTTTCAAGGTAAAGTGTAAACAGTGTGATTAAATCTATTATTACAAACGTCAAGCATGACTTACACATCAATACTCTCTCGAAACTATTGAATGTGTCATCTTAGTCTTTACAAAATAGTAAAAAAAATATCTTACAATCAGACATGCAGTCAGTTTCCTTGACATTTTGTGTATAGGTTTCATGCAAATTTATGCAAAGTATAAGACAGTTTTTGAGACGGATCATTATACAAAATTATATTTAATCTCATTGAATTCGTCTGTGTGACTGCATCTCGTGTCGCTGTTAATGAGACGTGCACTTTACATCCTATACAGATATGTGCAAAATAAAATATTAAAATTTAGCATGTAATGCTTACTGGATACTCCGAGTGAAGACTTCATTGACTTTGAAAGTTACGATTCTCTAGCATAATATCTCGACATTTCGTCGCCTGAGTGCTAGAATGTTCTATGTCCCATAGGGGACATAGAACATTCTAGCACTCGGGCGACGATTAGTGTGGAAAATAGTAAGGAACACAAGTTTATTTATTAGGGCCCAAGTGGGAGTTCACTTGATTTCAACGTGGAATAACAGTATCTGGTGTTCTGAAACTAACTTATTCAGACTTATGTGAAGAGAGGAAGTCCCGTAACATGAACTGTAGTTTCGATACAGGTGTCGTCTGCCTGCGACACTTGATAATATACAACTGATGGGATAGAAGTGTTGACGTTTTTTATCATTAATGAATTCGTTGAGTTGTTTTTGTCAAAACGTGTGTGAGTTAAATGCACGTTTTACTGCCAGTGTTAGCATTGTGGAGACTGTAATGGAGCAGCTGAAGTGACACATTAAAAATATATTTAAATTTTTTTTCAATGTACTAAGATTATTGGAATATTGGTGGAGATGTGGGTCGTTATTTCACGTGCATAGGTCGCGCTTGGTTAGGCTTGTACACTGGCGGTATGAGAATTTAGCACATTTAAAATATGTTTATCGCAGATAAAATATTACACGCAATGCAAACATGTCGCGTGAGAACCATAAGGTTCTATCTTCCAGTGGAAGATAGAACCTTATGGTTCTCACACGACGAATTGTTTCTGTTGCAAATAAGTGTTTTGTTTCAGAGAAAATAATTTGGCCAATAACACAAATACGTTTGCATTGCAGACTTATGTATTCTGAAACAGAAATCTTTGTACAAGTACATTTTTTTTGTTTAAACGTTTTTGTGTTGGTAATATTTTTACAACACAAAAAAGCATTTAAGGAAAACAATTCTGATATTCGATTTTGCATTGTAGAAAGGGAAATATTAGTGCACATTTGAGAGAGATTATTTGGGTGGGGGGGGGGGGGGGATTATTAGTAGCAGTTCGTATTAGTACACCAACACAAAACACTAGTATGGAGAGACCAAACAATTATTCATTTAAGTATGAAATATTTTCTGGACAAAGAAAAAATAATTTGCGTAATTCGTTTCATTACACAAATTATTAATTCTGAAGCAGTAAACTGTTGTGCAAGCAGGGGGAGGGGGGGGGGGGGGGCACTAAAAATTTGCAAGACGTGACGTCCTATTTTTTATTCGGCTGCTTTTTACACCCACCCACCCACTACGTGCAAAATTTTCTACTACCGTTCTCAGACACCCACCCCCACTCTCCCATTAAAATTCAAAATAAACTTACCCCAATTGCTCACGTGGGGGCACGATGACGCTGTGTGCTGAGACGTACTGCACGCCGAGGTGCATATCTCTTCAGCCAATCTAACCCTTTCTGTGCTGTACAGTACGCGGTACCGCTGTGCAGTGTGTAGTACAGTCGTGGGTTATGATGCTGAAGAGCTGACAGCTGCTCGTCGTTGCTCGGTTGTTCTCTCCGGGTACTCTGGCTTCCTCCACCCGTGAACCTGTCACCGACAAGACATGACCCTGGTTGTTAAAGTGTCGTTAAACACCAATAAATAAATAAAATAAATAAATAAATAAATTAATAAATAAATAACTTGGGTTGAATTTAGTGCATCAGGGAGAATTTTCCCAAAATATTGTCTGCACATTTTCTACATTTCGAACAAGACACCCACCCCCTACTATCGTGTGACATTTTCCCAGATTAAGCCCAATATTCTCACATATAAAGCCTCCTGATGTTGTAGTTATGTTAAGAGTGTGATGTACAACATCATCTTTAAGGTTTGAATCACAAATGATGGCATAAATTAGCTGATATATTGATATATTTTTAAAAAATTCAAAAAAATTGCACAAGTTGGAAATGCACATTTTTGGCGCACTCAAGAGACCCACCCACCCTCACGTCACGTCTTGCAAATTTGTGGTGCTCCCCCCCCCCCCCCCCCCCCGGTGCAAGCAAACTTGTTGGAATAAATGTTGCTAAAACATTTTGTGAGTAGAAACGGTTATGTTAACCCTTTACTCAAGTTAACACACAAAACCGGTCAGCGCTATTCTCAAATATCGCCAATTAATTTTCATTATTTTCTTTCATTTTATGTCTCAAAAACCTGTTTTATCACCCCTCATTGGAACGAGCTCGTTCCAATGAGGTGTCATAACCTATGTTTTTGAGACAAAAAAATGAAAAAAAATTAGTTATTCAAGAATTTTTTTGGCAAGTGTCGTCTGCTTTTCATGTTAGGTAAAGGGTTAAAAATCCTCTTGAATTGAAACAAATTCTGACGTCAAGACTTAAGTTCGAAACGAAACTGCAAGTATTTTAATTGTAAAGTCTGTTACCAAGACTCAAGTGATTCAGAAATGTTCTTCCCAATAAAATCTGTCAAATCTTAACCCTAAGATTTAACAATCGAGTGAGTACAAGTGTCTCACAACAGCATTGACGAGTGATATTAAGTGTGTGTAATAAATGTGCTGTGTTACAATAATAGTTGGATCTAGAAAAGGATATCGTATAATGTTTTCTCTAACAGCTTGTGGAGCATAATATATTCCACTTTTCTTACATCTTCTAACTTTATTTTCTTACCCCCTCCACCCCGCCACACCCCACTTAATCTCGCGTATAAGTTGGTATCCTGTAATGGTATTCGGCAGAGATCAGTGTAATTCTTATTGAATTTCGTCAAACACCAATGGTGAAATTCTCTTGACTCCAACTCTTCTTGTAAGCCATTGAAAATAATTTCTTGGAATAGTTTTGGGTATTTCCCACCTCATTCGTCCTCTTCCAATTCAATCTGCTCTTCACGATATCTTCATCTCTATCAATAGATGTATTCCCAGTGTTGGTTAAGTTTCGAATGACAGTTCCCTACCATTCCGAGATTATGCATATCAAACATGGATGTCTTAGAGAGAGAGAGAGAGAAAAAAAAAACACTAATACTGATCGGTGAGACAAAATGGATTTGATAGATAACGGTCCATAACGGTCCAACTGCACACTGGAATCGGCTGGGTTGGGGCCCAGCCCGGGTTGGTTGGGTTGAGTGAATGCGAGCCCGACTGTGTCGACAATTGGTCTTTTGGTTTTTAGCCCGGCTGATTCTGGGGTGTGGTATTACGTTTTATTATACGATTGCCCATGGGATTGTGGGGAGTCAACGAGAGGGAGGTCGCGGTTATGTCTTTGCTGATGCAGGACAACGAATCTGTAAAAATCCGTACTTGTAATTGGATTTGAATGCTGAGTAGGTTATTTATATATCCCAAAACTCGGTAAGTGGCGCGCTTTGTGGACAATCCATCGACCTCCATTTCTTTAATGCGGGCTACTTAAACTAGTACATCTATCATATATCTTTGTTGGTTTTTGTATTTCTGTTCTTTTCTTTGTACTGTTATCATTAACATTTATGTCGGGACCGGGCTTTATCGCTGCTGGAAGAAATAGATTCACGCTGCGTATTCAGCCAAAACCCAAGGAGTGTTGCCTGAATCCGTGCGTGAACGCATGCCTCACCGTGACGAACCCGCCTGTTTCACTTTTGTTGGGGTGGTTCTTATCCTGAAGAGGTGAATAACTTTTCCTTGAAAAGCATAAATCAACAGGGGTTCACTGAAAACAACAATTTTAATACATATAAAAGAAAAATAAATATGATAATTGGTGACTTACATGGAATCCATAAGAATAAGAATACCAACGTCAGTAGTAGGAGATGTGGAGATCGGGCCACATTGGGTGGGGGGGGGGCGGCGGAAGTGACGTCATGTCACGTGATCTGGTGGCGCCATGTTTGGTTGCCATGGTAACCCGCGTAAGTGGCCATCTTGTGATGTCATCTCCATAGTGATATGTGGTGTGAATGCGCATGCGCAGCGCGTGTTGTTAGGGTGATACGTGTTTCCGTCGTCCATTTTGTATACTGGAGGCCGGCATCTTGGTTTCTATGGTGTCACGTGGTTGCTATGTGACCCAAAAGCTTCTAACAAAACAGGGGTGACTCGACTTACAGCTCGAACGACTCGAATCCCATCGAGCAAATGAGCTAACGAGCAATTGCTCATTCGAGTGACTCGCACATACTGCTCGACGACTCATTTCAGAAAAAAGGGGATTCCATAGCCACAAGCGTTTTCAAAACAGGGATTCCACAAATGGGATTCCAAGAAAAGGATTCCTTAAGTGGGATTCCGTCTTATATGTCGAGTGACTCGCACATATTGCTCGAACGACTCGAATCTCATCGAGCAAATGAGCTAACGAGCAATTGCTTGTTCGAGTGACTCGCACATACTGATCGACGACTCATTTCAGAAATAAAGGGATTCCATAGCCACAGGCGTTTTCAAAAAAGGGATTCCACAAATGGGATTCCAAAAAAGTGATTCCATAAGTGGGATTCCGCCTTATGTCGAGTGGCTCGCACATATTGCTCGAATGACTCGAATCCCATCGAGCAAATGAGCTAACGAGCAATTGCTTGTTCGAGTGACTCCTCGAATGACTCTTGGATTCATTTGAGAAAAAGGGATTCCATAGCTGCAGGCATTTTTGAAAAAGAGATTGTGTAAAATGGGATTCTGGGAAAATCAGGTCCTGTACTCCTATTCAATAGAACATACCCCCAGGAGATATCTCGGTCCTATAGCATAACGTGTTATTTTTATATGCCCAAAATGGGGCTTCGCATGTCCGTTTGGGTGGTTTGGTGGAGATTTTGGAGGTTTCTAAGGGTGGTCGGGTCTATTTGCGTAATTAAACGAGGATTCTGGGGAGAATTCTAAGCCAGAAAATTACTCTTCTACAAAGGAACACACCCCGGCTCCTACGTGCTATACCGAAAATTGGGGAAATAAAGTCAATTTCGGTGATTTGGAGGGATTGTTGGGTTGTTTGTAGTAATTCTACAAATCGGGAAATTACTCCTGTTCATCGAACACACCCCCCGGTACCCTTTGGTACTATAGCACTACGTGCTAAGCCGATAAAATGGGGAATCCGTAGTAAATACAGTCAATTTCGGTGATTTGGAGGGATTGTCGGGTTGTTTGTAGTAATTCTACAAATCGGGAAATTACTCTTCTAGAAAGGAACATACCCTCCGAATATACTCCTGCCTTGTTAGAAACCTTTGGGTCACATGGCAACCACGTGCTACCATAGAAACCAAGCTGGCGGCCTCCAGTATACAAAATAGACGACGGAAACACGTATCACCCTAACAACACGCGCTGCGCATACGCATTCACACCACGTATCACTATGGAGATGACGTCACAAAATGGCCGCTCACGCGGGTTACCAGGACAATCAAACATGGCGCCACCAGGTCACGTGACATGACGTCACTTCCGGGGTCCCCCAATGTGGCCCGATCTCCACATCTACTACTAACGTCAATCACCCCCTACCCACAGTTTTTGAGTCACTGGCGGGCCCGCATTCTCTGTGGTCGCTGGGTTTTTTTTCTCCTCTTCGCTGGTATTGGTTCCTTGGTCGCCTCTTCTCTTCACCCTTCCACTGCCGTCACACGGCCACTAGCGTATTGTCACTTTATCGGACGCCTCCGCTCTAACAGGTGACGGAATGTCACTCCACTACTGCCTTCGCACGGCCACTAGCTTATTGTCACTTCACTTGACGCTTTTCACACAAGCAGTCGCCACCAATGTGGTTAAACTCCCTCTTACGTTTGTCTCAGAATAATGTTCATACAAGCAAAGCCTACTCTGTCTATGTATGGCTTGCCTTCTAAAACAGGTAATGATGTTTACTTGAATGCAAATTAGCTCCCTGAGCTCGTACTTCGTGTTTCTGATCCTATTCTCATATGTGGCCACCGACTTGGCCCGCGACTGCTCCTATTCTAAATATGAGCTCTGTGGCTCCCCTACATAACAACGTGTCTGTACTTTCGCTCCGATGCGGCACCCCCTGTAACCTATAGCATGGGACCTCCCCATCTACATGCCACGACCCACAGCCTTACACACCTTCGGACTGCAATTGGCTGGAATGAATTTTTCGAGAAACTCCCCGATTTTTATTTAGATTGCCAGAACATTTATTCTCAGTTAATCGCTTCTCTTGAACTCGGCCACTTAGATCCATTTTAATTTAACACTCGCTTTAAAGTCCCTTTGAAAGAATCACATTTTGGTATCTTTTGACGTTTCGGAGACAGGATAGATGCGTAATATGGGTGTGTGTCCAGAACATGTCTGATGCACTGGTTTCCAACAATTAGCTCTTAACTGGCCCTAATTACGCAGCAGCTAATGATTACATGAGAGAATTTTGCCATCTGATAGCCAATGTGGCGTTCAACAAGTGCGCCATAATCCACATTAAACTTCATGCCTAATTACTAAAGTTTGACTTATTGATTGCCTGTTCAAGTGACAAATCGGTTCTCGGGGTCCGCAATACAAACGCACATTCTTACACCTTGGCCAGAACGAGAAAAATTATCAAAGATATATACACTTTTATACAACAAAATCGCAACTTTTAGCTATCACCTTGACAATTTACGTTCTCTCCTTCTTAAACCTATATTTCCAATATATACTCAAACAAACACATAGTGGCCTCTAGCTCCTTGTCATACTTAATGATTAGTATACACTTGTTATTTGTCATATCTGATCTAATCTGTGCCATATTATTATATGTATGGAAACGACAACAATAACCCTGCGGCTTACTGTCGAATCCAATCCACGCACTGTTGCACATTACCAGCTGATACTTTTGGAAATAAATATTGTTTAAACTAACAGTCACATGGTTCGGATTATTGTCCTTACATTACGGCCGCCGTGGACTGGTCACTTTCTGAGAGTGGGTAATATTTCCACAGACGCAATAATATTAGATTCCAAACACTAATTATAGGCATAATCATCAAAAATTTAATTAATGAAGCACCGTTACAATACAATGCTTCATTAATTAAAATTTTGATGATAATGATGATTTTTATTACCTGGTAAACGCATGCGTGGACATCACTACCCACGCGTGGATTACGACCAATCCACGGCGACTGTACTGTATGAGAGATGACACTGGAGACATGGTGAAATATCCGATCGAGAAGTAAGGTGGGCAGGTTGATTACGATAACTGCGTTGTGTCCCTGGACAAGGCTCTTAATCCCGATTGTTGACGCGGGACACTGTAACTCTGTGTACTAAAGCATACTATACGTCGATGGTGCACTTGTTTTCAACCAATGGAGTTAGCACGTTGATGTGTCTGACAGTTGCTCGCCGCTGCTCGGTGGTTCTATCCGGGTACTCCGGCTTCCTCCATCCGTAAAACTGTCTGACACAAGATGATCCTGGCTGTTGGAAGTATCGTTAAACCCCAATAATAAATAAATAAATAAATCTATCTTGGCTGTTGAAAAAAATCATATAAACTTACATTCAGTGACAATATACAAATCAGCTGAAAAACTCATAATAAATGATTTAGTGTCAGATATAACTATATTCTAAGGAAATTTCAAACAAACTAATGAAATAATGATATGGATATTTTTTTATTTTTTTTTTTTTTTAATTACATGAGGGATATCTCACGAGGAACATGCCAATTAGTTAGGTTTTTAGGGAACCTCAAATAGAATTTTCTAATTAATGTTTGTGTATATATTTGGCTAATTGGATGTGATATTCTAAATTCTCGACAGCCGTACACTGGGTTCTGGTAAGATAATGTATAGATACATTAACTCTTTCACCGTGGAATCCATTAACGTCTCCGTCATACGTTCTGCTGGGAATCATCAACAGTAATTTGTTGCTTTGTTTTGCTTATTTTTCTCTCTCGAAATCTCTCTCATATTTAGGAGCCGTTACTTTTTAAATCAGCCAACACTGTCCAAAACATTACTTTGGTTGCTGCTTCAGAGATCCAGATTTGCTTTGTTTCTGCTGTACTTGAACTTTTGCACAATCGAAACCAACGGATCTTGATGCAACACTTCAAACCAGTCGGTTGGAGGACCGCGCCAAATCGTCGCCTGAGTGCTAGAATGTTCTATGTCCCCTAAGGGACATAGAACATTCTAGCACTCAGGCGACGAAATCAGCGGAAGGCCGAAGATTTACGATTTATTAGTATTACTTTAAAGTAACAAACTGTACCTATCTGAGCTGAGAATAAATTCAAACCTGGGAGAGGAGGCAGAGGGGACAACGCTGTTTTCATCCCGCCATTATCATACAAGTTTATCTCCATCTCTGTACTTCGTGTTAACTGTAATAATTAACTAACAGAGAATCTAATTAGTAAATTACTCAATATCGCCAATTGAGTGGACCAAGGTGTCGTATATAATACTAAAAAAAATGCAAATGGCACCTTGCTTTACTCAGTGGACGATATAACATGTTTAAAATACATTTGTATGAGGAAACACACAATGTCCATAATCATTTCTACGGTGGCCGATTGCAGGCACGCAGAAATTCTTTTTTTTTTGTAAAAAAACATCTTATCCTACAACTTAATATCTTGTCCAACACAAGGAATATACATTGTACCTACAACATAATATCTTGTTCCTACAATAATAAGTTACTACTTTCTGGGAACAAGATGCCCTTTCTTGTTGGGGCATGATATTATCTTGTGGGGACAGAATATTATGTTGTTAGAATAAAATATTTATTTTTGAGGGAACAAGTTATTTTTCTTGTGGAAACAAGATATTATGTTGGGGGAACAAGATTTTACGTACAATATTAACCTTTGTCTGTCACACCCACTTTAGCCATTTATGGAGGACCTCTGTATGCGAGGAAGATTAATAAGTTTTACGACATACTTGAAACTCTATCATCTGATTAATTGTTGGAAAGAGCTCTCTTAATTAATCAGACGGTAGGTTTGATCTGAACGTACAGATAATCTTCATAAAATAGGTGACAATCGTCTCTTTCTGCAGCGTAAGTGTTAAGTTGTGGGAACAAGATATTTTCTCCAAAAGAAAACCCAACAATTTCTACATGCCTTCAATCGTATTTCCTTTGAGTGTTCGGGGAGACAAAATTTACCTCTCGTAACTGCGCTTCTTCATAAATTCAGGCACATTATATTTTTACTCGTCCTGGGTGACGGAAATGAAGTACTTTATCTGTACCTTAATCCACAGCTACCTAATATTTCTTTTGTTCTCTGTCATGAAAACAAGCCCCATAAAATCACACCAAGTACGGTTTTGATGAGAACAGCTCAGTAAAACAGTAAAACAGTACCAATATCTGGCAGAAGTCCCCTAAAATGGGCAGCATGGGTGTAAACGATTGGCTAAACTTGACTTTACACCTTTTTTGCGGTCACAATTAGTCATAGCTGAAAAAAGTGACCTTAAACACCAGTAAATAAATAAAAAACCTAAAAAAACGCCTTTTTTCAAATATTAAGACCGCAACCAGGCACCACCACCACCACCCCTGAGGGAAAGCGAACCTCTTCTTCAGATAAAAAAAGAATTATTCTTCCAAATGCTTTAAAAATGAACGATTATTAAATTTATCTGCCGCACTTTCGATGAGGGATTGAATAAGTGTTCCACCCTTGAGCTGAGACATTATATTAGCGGGAGAACAAATTACGTCATGATGTGAGTTCACTTCGAAGCCACAGATCTGTTTACAATATCTGAACTCCTGATGCGTGTCATAACTTCAATAGACTTTCTAGCAAGCAAACAATGGATTATGCCCATTTTGTTTTCGGGTGTAGAGCTACTAGAGCAAGCAAAAAGTGTTTTAAAATGTGGTTTTACTCGTGTCAAACTTTCTAAAATATATTTTTTTTTACTTTTGTTAACATTGAGGGGCTGTGGATTAAATCACATATATCACTATTTTGTGTACTATATGAGTAAATAATTGTACAAATATTGGAGGACACCTGCACAACTGTACAATTATTTACCCATATAGTACACAAAATAGTGATATATCTATTACATGCTGGTGTTTCTCTCACGTTTGTTATAAACTCTCAATATGTATCCTGATTCAGTCGATATGAAAGGAACTCTCGGAAGTTACCCCATCTGCGGATTACAGCTGCGATTCATTTTGGAAGTGAGAAAGTTGTTGTTTTTTTAATTGTTGTTAAGTGAATCCTTGTTGGAAAATATGTATCGCAGATCTGCGTTGACTCCAAAGAAGATATTTTAATTTATCATATGACTCGTCCGTTTTGTTCACTTTAAAACATTTGATATTTTGTATTCATATTAATCAGTGATAAATAAAGCCTTCCGTCAATTTCATTGGTCAATTTCAAAACTAGACAATTTGATTGGCTGAACAAAATAAAACTGGGCCACTTTTCATAATTTGCATAATTGGAGTTGGGCGCTTTCATTGGTCAATTTCAAAACTGGACAATTTGATTGAATGATTGGCTAAACAAAATACAGCTGGGTGACATTTGCATAATTTCAGTAGGGAGAATTTACGTTATCTGTCCTATTTAGAGTGAGTTTATTGTATTAATCTTTTACCTACAAGAAAAACGCCATTCATTTTTTTTTATATTTTCACTTTTTGCTTCCAAAACAAAGGTTATGACTCCTCATTGTAACGAGCTCGACGAGCTCGTTCCAATGAGGGGTCATAACCTATGTTTTGGAAGCAAAAAATGAAAATTTTTAGTTATACGAGGATGTTTTTTCCAAGTGCCGTCTGCAACTCAAGTTAGGTGATGGGTTAAAAAGTCATACTAAGTGGCTAATTTGTGCGCGTGTGTGTCATATGATAAATAGAATATGAAATGAGTGTTTTTTTCTCATATAATATTTATGAAACTCGTCCGAATTTTCCGTTTGGGCTCGCCAGAGGCTCGCCGAAATGGAAAATTCTTAGACTCGTTTCATAAATATTATATGAGAAAAACACTCATTCCGTATCCTCTATGTATTAATGTATTTTGATGGTTGTTGGGATGGTTTCCAAGAATTGTTTCTGGTCATAAATTATTCCGGATAGAGTACGACGTTTTGGGGGTGCTTGTGTATCTTTGTCATTGGGTATGATCTATTTGATTATCTGAGAGACATGTTTCGTATGGGTACACCTTTTCGACCCTTTTTCTTTGCTAGTCATATACTATTGTTTACCATACTGCTCCGAGGAAAATTATGTGTCACTTGTTTTCGTATCGTGGTCCATTTGTTTTTGATAATGGCATGTCGTCGTGTCATAACACCTTTGGAATTGGTTCTCTGTCATTGCCATTACGCACAGTTAAAACTAAAAGTCCTGTCCTGAAATACGCACAAATAGCACGTCGATATGTGCGTTAATCTACGCGATATGACCATAGAACGGCTATCAAATTCTGTACATATGGCCTGTGCACAAGCAATATTTCAGCCAATGGACCTCCGGGTAACCCGGAGGATCATTGGCTGAAACATTGCCCGTGTTTGCTATAAGTAACCAGGAGAACCTGCCGTGTTTTGGATGTTATTCGATATGGCAATTGTGCGCAATTCCTACGCGCAATTAAGCCTAGATAAGCGCACAATTCGTGACAGCGCTTGTAGTTTCAACTGTATTCTGGAATGAAATCTGTAACTCTATCTACAGTAGAGTCGCCATGGACTGTTCGCAGTGAGTTCCACGCTTGCGTTTGCCGGGTAATAAAATTCATTATCAGCAAAATTGTATTTAATGAAGCACCAGGTTAGACACGGTGCTTCATTAATTAATATTTTATTGATTATTCTTATAATTAGTGTTTGGAAACCAATACTACTGCGGTCGTGGAAATTTTGTCTACCCGTGGAAAATGACCGTGCCATGACGGCCGTACGGTATTTCTGGTTGTTTTATGGAATGATGCGTTACTATGGTGATCACCAAAGTAGTTTCTTTCGCGATAAAATCGCGATCCCATCGGAAAATGTTCAGACCACTGCGTCGATATTTCGTGCTTAAAATACTGTGAAATCAAGACGGCATGAAGACAAAAACGTGACAAATAGCTTCTTAGATTCAAAGTACACCTCCTTTATTTTATGCGATCCTACAGTGTTCGGGAAGGAATGTGTGTAAAGAATTTCGATCGAATTGCAACCTAGACGAAATGCATTGTCCCCTTTTGTGATCACATTGTTGCCTTGTGACGCGTTTGTTTGTTAGAGTTTAACGACACTTTTGGCAGCCTGGAGCATCCCGTGTCGGACAGTTTTACGGGTTGGAGGAAACCGGAGTATCGTTAACAGCGGCTGAAGGCAGATTCACCACAAATGATCGCTGAACAGTTCACTTTATTACACAGCGCAACTACCTCAACATGGAAAATAGGGATTAAGTGAATTGACATTACGCAGATGACACAATTCATGATCGTACCGTCGACCTTCGGCTTCAAGTCCAGTGTTTTAACCTCTGAGCACGCGGGCTCCCCATATATTACATTCTGTCCACAGACGGCGCTGCATTTTTTATAGGTCGAACATCATTCTAGATTGTGGGCTAGGGGCGAAATCTCTGCGTGCCTGTATTTTATTGGCGAGTGTCACTTTCGTTACCCACTCGTTTTAATGTTTACTTGAAATGATAGTAGTTAATGTCGGAACCGTAGAAGATGGAGAGAAGGAATTTCGAGTTCTCTTCCTTTTTCCTGATGAGTTGCCGTTCGTAATACACCCATGGAATAAGTAATCTATGATAACATTTTTGAGAGAGCTGCACATGTCAGAATTGGGATTATGTATTTTTGTTTCTTTGCTTTTTAATCGTGAATTGAAGTTTCAACTTACCCTGTTGTAAAGAGCTCACTCGTTCAATTAATTGTTCCAGCTCTATATTAGCGCGGAAGGCGCCTCTAACTCACTTCTGTTTGCTGGTATTCTACAATTGATAATTGAGATGTACCTACATTTATTACTTAATTATCGCACTTCAACCTTGCTGTATTTCAAAATAAACTAGACTTTATGATTCTGGAGAATCATGGGTTTTCCAGATGAGATTCTATGATTGTTCATGACCCCCAGAGTGTCTGATGAATTGTTTTTATCTGCTTCACTGAAGTTCCTTTATTTATGTTATGAGAAACGTCGGTATAGTAGTCTCAAATAACTCAGTGTGATAAAAAAATGTTTAGGTCAAAACCATCATTAATGGTGGAGAGGGTTAATATCAATATCGTCGTCCGACAAGTTATAGACCGACAAAATGAGTTATGTTTGTTTAACACATACCCACTAAGTCCTCTGGCTAGTGTGGTACGAGTTGCCAGTGCGTGGGTGGGATTGGAGTGTTGGTGAATGTCCTCTTCTGGCACCTGCTCTGGATATTGGAAGAACACCCCCATCGATTGCTCTCCCTTGATGCATCACGAAGAACGTCACTTGATTACTGCTAGCTGCAGCAGCAAGACGTCTCCTACACGGACTCTGTTGGAGATCTGGATCAAGTCACCGAAGGTAATTCATACTTTCCACCTAGTTTCGATGTGGCTCTACCACACTATTTGAAAATGGTCCATTTTATCTCAAATGTATCCAACATATTGATGTCTGGCAGCTTGTAGAGTTTAACAAGTGCTAACAGGAATATTTTTCCATGCAACTTATAATGTTACACCAAGAACTGAGAATGGCCATTTTTTCTTTAAAATCTACAAGATGTTTCCAGAGAAAGCCAGGGAGAACACGAATTTTAAGCGTTTGATGTGTATGATTGTTTATCTTGCCCAAAACGGTTTAGGTTGTTTTTTGAATCTCTTATTACTTCAGAAAATAATTCTCAGCGAATTCTAGTTCTACCTATGTTGATCTCTCCTCTTAACTTTGGGTGCTGTGGGTACGCAAACACAGCCCATTTCATAAAAAATCGATGTTTGACAGCCTGTGGAGGGTTACCATATGCATCGCCTAATATCTCTTGTATACGAATGGTCGTGTCACATACAGGTCTAACAATGATGAATGTTTGAATTTGAAAAAAAAAATCTGCAAGACGCGTTTCGAGAAAGTGCCTATAAACCCCAATTTTGACATTTGTTGCCAATTCTGCCGAAATAAGGGTTAAATCGAAAATTCCGCTTCGGTACATTTTTAGATTTTGTGCCCCTCTATGCGTGTGCAAAATTGTGAGAAAATCGGTTCGATAATGGCTTCTGAATCGTACGGACAAAATGTGTGGAAAAATAGCGCTACCTGATAAGAGAAAAAGTGAACAATCGACGCAGTGACCATCTAAACAACCCAGGTCCATTACAGTTGCTGTAGCTGTACGTCTCCTCATCTCGGTACTGGGTACCACATGATGGTTCCTCTTGTCGCAATCGGTAAACACTTTACCAGTCTTCACACGTAAATCCACTGGATTCCATTTTCTAAGACATCTGCAAAGGCCAAAGTACTTCAGATAAATCTTCAGCGATCCGAAGGTTCGAAACAGAATGACGTGATGTTGCGCTGCTCTGATTTTTTTTTCAAAACGGACATGTTTGAAAACTTTACGGCGTCACAGCAATTTTTGTCGACTTTTCAGTTCTTAATCGGGTTTGTGTTCGTTTCTCATAGTATTACTGGTTTTAAGTCGGAAATTTGAAAAATAAACATAGAACTCCAACAAAAAGAAACACAACATACTTATTCATTATATTGGTCAAATCTCATTGAATCGACTATTATGTTTTTCCATTTGTCGCTATTTTGCAGTCTTGATCCTTATTAAACTGAAGAGACTTGTTATTAAACTTAATGCGGCTGGGGGTGGGGTGTCAGTTGAACATGTTACTAAACTAGATCAGTGAGCGTACAAACATTTAAAATTATAATGCACATGGAAGTTAAGGAAACGAAATGTACCAATTGATTTGTTGGAGAGTCAGCTATAGATGTAACTAAAATAGAATATTTAGAACATTCAAAATATTATGTGTTACGGGATGTTTAGATGTCGAATATGGTGTCATGTGAGGCAAACTGATCAATATTAGGGGAGGCGTTAGCACACTGTATTCCAGTAATTACGAACCAAATATATATGTATTCTAAGATAAAATACTTTATTAATGGAATCTATATAAATGTGTCTCGGTGAGATAACTTGTAGAGGAGTTACTATGAGGCGATAAATATACAGAACCACACATACTTTTGAATGGGTTAAGAATTATAACACGAGATTTCTTTGGCCCAGGAATCACGATAGCCGAAAGTTCGAGTGATATCCTCGACCAAAGACATCGAGTCGTGTGATAATTCATAACCCATTCAATTGTTGGTGCTGTTCTGTATTCATCACACTCCCTTATGTAACAAACAGTCGACGCGAAAATTGAACTAAAAGCACTTTTTAACCCTTTACCCAACGTAACGGCCAAAACCGGCCAGCGCTATTCACAAAAATCACCAAATAATTTTCATTATTTTTTTTCATTTTTTGTCTCAAAAACATAGGTTATGACCCCTCTTTGGAACGAGCTCGTCGAGCTCGTTCCAAAGAGGGGTCATAACCTATGTTTTTGAGACAAAAAATGAAAACAATTAGTTATTCAACAATTTTTATTGCAAGTGTCGTCTGATTTTCATGTTAGGTAAAGGGTTAACTGGATAATTGCTGTGTTTCCTTCGTTGCCAACAAGACATCACTGTTAGTAGGCGGGTTATCAAATCTAATTTGCTTTCTAATTTTTACGGCATTCAATTGGGCGAAACCAATTGGCACCGATCAGTGCACGGTCAAGATGATCGAACTTCAAATATTTGCTAAACTGCCGATAATAACACAACAAAAAGTAAATAGCTAATACGTTTAGCACACTCCATCATTATATGACAAATTGTGAAAAGTATTTGTCAAAGATACGGTGGCTGATTTAGGCCACCCTCAATACTTTATTTATCTCGAGATCTCGAGATAATATTTCAAGATCTCGAGAAACTATCTCAAGATCTCGAGATAATATCTCAAGATCTCGAGATAAGCATATATAATCGGTGTCACCCTTTGATCATTAACATGAATTCATTCAAACTGTTTATTCACTTGTCACATCTTTTCCGACTGCAACATATTCGTGCCCCCCCACCCCCCAATAACAATTACACGAATCCACCTCTGTCACTCAGAAAACTTATCAACCAATCACCTTGTTGCGAAGTTATGAGAGCCCACCAACTCTCAGCCCAGCACTACCAGCACTAATATAAACCGAGTCCCGTCATCCGAACTTGCACTTGCTTGTGTCCTGTTCCCACTCCAAACCCAAAGTGTCAACCTAGCTCCCGGTACCTCCTAGTGCATATTGTAATGTTATTTTTTACCCTAAAACTCAACGATTTCTCACTTCTTTTCCTCCCAGCCCATGCCGATTGTAGTGATGTTTACCCCAAAACACAAAGTTTAATCACTACTTTACAAGACACACACCCATAAATACTAAATATGTCCTTCCAGCTCCACATTGAATGGAGTGATTTGTACCACAACTCACAGAGTTTACTCACTACTTTGCAAGACACAGACCCGTAAATACAAATAGCTCTCCCAGCTCCACGCTGAAAGATTTCATCCCCACCCCCTTAGTGGATTTTTCACCTACTTTCGACTTTGCTGACTGAGACATACAACATAAGTTTAACCCCATTTCCGCATCCATTTTGACCGAGCGAATCGACGGTGCTACCCGATGTATAATAACCCTACACCAGCGACAGCTACAAACCTACCCTAGGATTCCCTTTCCTCTCGTAGGTTTGAAAAGCCTGGTTTAGGCGTAACTAGTTATCTCCAGCGGATACTGCTTCCGGACGAGTGATTAAGGGCCTCACTTATTACCAACGTCAGTGTTAGGAAATGGCTTACCTAGTACAAGGCTGCAGATGCTAGACAAAACCGCGAATTTATGGTCAATACCCAGCAATCTCCTGACACACAGGAGCCGTTCTCACAATTACACACCCAAGCTGAAACCCATAATCCTGAGCCCATGAGGCGAATAGAATCCCCCTCCTGTGAATCCCAAACGTGGCAGGATGGGCATGGCTAACATTGTTTCCACACAAAACCCAATTACATGTAGTAATGAAAAGGTTGACCTGTCGCCCGACAAGTCTCAACGGTCCATACACCTTTCACACTCCTCCAGTGACATACCCGATAGTGACAACTCCAATGGTGATGTATACAGTCCCGCGCATATATAGATGGACAACTTGAACCCGATTCCCGGTATCTCCGAACAAGATGAAGCACCCTCAACGTCGTTTACTGCCACCCTTGACCAGCTGCAACATGGCACCCCAATTAACCATACGATCCTCCGTGATCATATACTCTCACCCGCTCACAGGAGATCCCCCAGTACTTGTGACCGACCCCCCACCCCCCCCCCCCCCACCCCAACGTCAACTCATGAATCGACAGTAATACAGGACATCCCGTCCCATAAGATTGATTGGTCTCCTATGTTCTCACCGGCTGAAACCCATTCCAACCTGGGGATCCTTAATTTCGCCATCCATGAGAGCATAGTTCCACCAGGACCACGAGCCACTCCCTCTTAACTCACAAGATGACACAGACACACACCCAATTTATGAGAGCAACATCTTGCCCACTCAAACCCCGATAGCGCACCACACCATTGATTTGTCCTCCAACAATACCCAACTATGAATACACGTTTCATACTTCTCCAGTGGGACTACCAACAATACCCCTCAAAACAACACCACTGCGAGCCATCCTGCAATGATAGTCGAAACTCAAACCCGTGAACATACCGCCCGGTTTGACCTATCGCTGCTGCAGCTCCCAAAAAATGTTTGACCCAATTGGCGGCCCGCCCAAATAAGCGAAAGTGTCTCTTCCGCCAAACAGTGAACCCCGCAATGTTCTGTTGAAAAGATGTCCCCGCGACATTTGAAACAATAAGTAGCACCCCACTTTCTATTTTGCTACTCCCGGTCCCATAAAGGGATTTCCTCCCAAAGATACCCATAGTAGCATCCCCACCGTAGATTAACTGGCCAGCTGCTGCCTCCTTCCAACCTATATCAAACTAACCCCTCTTGGGACGCAACAATGGTTTCCCTTCCTCCTAGTACCCTAAAAAGGTAAGTGGGACCCTCCTCAAGAGGACTGAAGCCTGCCAATGATATAAGGGAAAGATGCTCTCATGACACAAGAGCATCGCCTGCCCCAACCTGGTTATAACACATCCACTCCCTCCTTTTCGCTAATCCGTTTCCCACAAAGAGCCCCTTTCCCGACAGACCCGAGTAGCTCCCTTGATCCCCGATTTATCGGCAATCATGGATGGCGAAATTAAGGTTTCCCAGGCTGGAATGGGTTTCCGTCGGTAAGAACATAGGGGAACAATCAATTTATTTATTTATTTATTTATTTATTTATTTATTTATTTATTTATTTATTTATTTATTTATTTATTTATTTATTTATTTGTTGTTGTTTAAGCTCATATATTTCTGAGCAATGGCTAATCATGACCATGACAGTTTTACGGGTGGAGGAAGCTGGAGTACCCGAAAAGAAGCACCGAGCAACGGCGAGCAACTTTCAGCTCCACAACATATTAACTCCACACAAGCAGGGTCGGCATTGGTTGAAGGCAGGTGCACCATCGACATACAGTACGCCTTAGTACACAGCGCCACCGTGCCCCCACGTAGGCAATGGGGGTGAAATGTCTTTCCTAAGGACACAACGCGGTTGCCGAACCAAGGACCTCTCGGCTTGTAGCTTGCACGCATACCTACTGAGCCATGGCGCCCCAGGACCAATCAGTCCTGTGATACGGGGGCTTCATCTTGTTCGGAGATACTGGGAATCGGGTTCAAGTTGTCTTTCTTTATATGCGCGGGACTGGATTCTTCAGTGCTGGAGTTGTCACTTTGGGGTATCTCCCTGGATAAGTGTGAAAGGTGTATGGACCGTTGAGACTTGTCAGGTGACAGGTCAATCTTTTCATTACTACATGTAATTGGGTTTTGTGTGGAAACAATGTAAGTCATGCCCATCTTGCCACGTTTGGGGTTCAACGGGAGGGGGGGGGGGGTGATTCCATTCGCCTCTTGGGCTCAGGGTTATGGGTTTCAATTTTTCAATTTGGTCCCGGGGGACAGGAGATTGCTGGATATTGACCATAAAGTCACGGTTTTGTCTGGCTTCTGCAGCCTTGTACTGGGCATACCCTTTTCTAACAGTGGCTCTGGTAATACGCGAGGGCCTTAATCACTCGTCCGGAAGCATTATCCGCAGGGGGTAACTAGTTACGCTTAATCCAGACTTTTCAAACCAACGAGAGGAAAGGGAATCCGACGACAGGTTTATAACTATCGCTGGTGTAAGGTTGTTATACACTGAGTAGCATCGTCGATTTGCTCGGTCAAAATGGGCGCGGTATGGGGTTAAAGTTATGCTGTATGACGGGTCCGTGGAATAACAGCGTGTCAAGAGACGATGTGTCTCAGTCTCCAAAGTGGAAAGTAGGTGAAAAATCCACCATGGGAATGGGTGATTGGTTTCATTGTGGGGGTGAAACCTTTCAGCGTGGAGCTGGTGGAGCTATTTGGTATTTTCGGGTCTGTATCTTGCAAAGTAGTGAGTACACTTTGTGAGTTGTGGTAAAAATCACCCCTTTTCAATGTGGAGCTGGAAGGAAATATTTGGTATTTATGGGTGTGTGTCTTGTAGTGAATAGACTTTGTGTTTTAGGGTAAAACTCACTACAATCAGCGTGGAGCTGAGAGGAAAAGAAGTGAGAAAACGTTGAGTTTTAGGGTAAAAAACACTACAGTATGCACTAGGAAGTACCGGGTACAGGATCAACACTTTGGATTTGGAGTGTTAGACGTACACAAACTTTTCATTTTGTAAAGTAGTGAGAAAACGTTGTGTTTTAGGTTAAAGTCGCTACAGTAGGTACTGGGAGGTATTGGGGTGGGAACAAGACACCAGCAAGTGCAAGCTCGGATGACGGGACTCGGTTTATATTAGTGCTGGCCTGAGATTTGATGGGCTTTCATAACTAACACGCAACAAAGTGGTTGGTTGATAAGTTATTAACTTTTCTGAGTGACAGGAGTGGATTCGTGTAATTGTTATTGGGGGTGGGGGGGGGGGGGGGCACGAATATGTTGCAGTCGGAAAAGATGCGTCAAGTAAATAAACAGTTTGTGTGACAGGAGTGAATTCATGCAAATGATCAAAGGGTGACACCGATTATATATGCTTATCTCGAGGTCTCGAGATATTATCTCGAGATCTCGAAATAGTTTCTCGAGATCTCGAGATATTATTTCGAGATCTTGAGATATTATCTCGAGATCTTGAGATATTATCTCGAGATCTTGAGATAGTTTCTCGAGATCTTGAGATATTATCTCGAGATCTCGAGATATTATCTCGAGATCTCGAGATAATTATCTCGAGATCTCGAGATAGTTTCTCGAGATCTTGAGATATTATCTCGAGATCTTGAGATATGATCTCGAGATAATTATCTCGAGATCTCGAGATAGTTTCTCGAGATCTTGAGATATTATCTCGAGATCTTGAGATATTTTCTCGAGATCTTGAGAAATTATCTCGAGATCTCGAGATGAAAAAAGTATTGAGGGTGGCCTAAATCAGCCACCGTACAAAGAACAAGCAATCAGAATGTTATTTTTGTTTTGTAAATGTTTGACTTGAATCTAATTGTTTAAATATCCCTGGTAAACAAATCTAAACGAGGAACTTGGAATTTTCAAATGATTTTGACTCCGGTGCATTCGACCAATAATTGACGTGATTTATTTAGACGGGTTCCTTCTCTGTATACGTTGCAAATGAATCGAACGTATTTTGTATCATCACATGTGCGACACGGGCAGAACAGTGGAAAATCCGTGTTTACATTAAAAGGTGTGAGGGAATTATTTTATGACTCCCAGTAACGTCTTCTTTGATTTGGAGGATTTAGTTTTGTCAATGAGACAAAATTGTCAATTTGTTTCTTATTTCACAATATCCTGCTCTTGATCAATGGTGGAAACAGGACAGAACGTGATGTTTGTTTGAATCGGTGGGTGTTTCAAATTACGAGTTGGAATGGCGTAGTCATATTCAGCGAGAGCCGAAGGCTCAAGCGAAAAATGACTACGCCACTCCAACGAGGTCTGTGTTTATTACATATCTCCATGCATTTAATGTTATTTAAATAAACAAATTTTAATTTTGATTTTAAACCCAAAGGTGAAGAGTCCGTTATTTTTTATTTGAAGTGGTACGGATCAAGTGAATCGATAAAAAAAAAATCAAAACAACCTTTAGGGAAACAGTCTAAATTACATTCTTTATCTTTTCTTTTGGAAGTGTTTGTTGAAATTCGTATCGCTGTTTCTCTTCGGTTTGTGTCAATTCACTCCAAACGATTTGATGACTTCTGCTGATAGTAAAAATATAAGTACAAATTTGGCCGATTCGCAAAACAGCTGGGAGAAAAACAGACGATCGATAATAGTATAACGAAATTTGGAAACTTTTCGAAGCGTAACTAATGACTTGACGGGAAAGAAACTAGTCTAAACGGTGCGGTGAAAAAGGTTCTGGCTTGTATATCCCCAGTTTAATACAGAAACATTTATTTGATAGCGACTATTCCATTAAATACAAGGGTTTACAGTTTAATAAATGTGTAATAAAAAGCGAATACGTCCCATGAAATGTAATATGAATCCGGTCAATAAACAACAGGTGTAGTAAATTTTGCACAATGGAAGCCTGTTGATTGAATAGCAGTTTCGCCATTGGGAATTATTCAGTTAACAAGATTATTCAAATAACAATTATTTGGTCACTTGTCTGTATTCTGATGTTAAAAAGGTATTCATTAAATTTGATCTTGTTTGGAAGAGCTCATGGAGCTCTGTCAAACAAGATATAATAGAGTAAATGCTTGTATTTGGAAGTACGGAAGTCAAGTAGGTCTATAGCCAAGAGAATTTGGTGATGATGAGGGTAACCTGATTACCAGGATATTTTATTCCATTTACAGGAGTTTACTCTATAACCTATTAGCAAATTACTCGATCAAATTGACATTGAAGGTATGGTATATGGCTTTGTGTTCGGAAAATATTTTTAATTAGTTATTCATTTACGAGATATGTGGGCTTCACTGTAAAAATATTTTACAAGACCGCGAGGTCTAATTTTCGGCAATACAAATTTCCTTAAAGTTTGTTGTGGATTAGCCTCTCGTACTTTTCTGTCTGAGACATTCCAGTCAGACCTGGAATGAAATATTTGTTCAGAATATTTTGCGTAAATATACTCGAGTTTTCACTTCACGTTTGTAGAATTGTCGCCTCGAAATTTTGAGCACGTTAGTGATCTGACGTTAACTTTGTTTGAGAAAGGTATGATATCGATTTGGAAATATTGTAACTGAAGTTTCCCGTGAAGCCACAGCTAATTGACAAATTATAGCGGTCGATGGGAGCTAATGGCTACAGTCATGTCACAATTCGAGTTATAGCTTTATAACTTCTGTCTCCGCATCCTATACATCGTTTTCTGCGCAAACGCCAATTTGTTTCATGAGAAAAACAAATAAATCCCCCCAAAAAATTTACATACTGGGGTATCAAAGGTGACACTTGTTGGTTTTTATTATACTCTAAACGATAGAATATCGAAGAAATTGCAGAAAGATAGAAATCGTATCCCCCACTGTGAAGATGTAGGAATTTTCACTTTCACGGTATCAATCAAAATGGCGGCTTTCGAGGCATCACTTCAAGGTGAATACGAGTCAAATTATCACTGGAAACGATCAATTTGTTAAAAAAAGCTATAATGAAAAGAAAATCTAGTGTTTTTGAGTGGATACCGATCATTTCAAGCAATAAATCAGCACGTATTCACCTTGAATTGATGCGTGAAACCCGCTAGTCCAAGCATGCAGTGGCGGATACAGCTGATCGTTCATTTAGCTCGAGTTAAGATTGTTCGAATGTCAGGTTATTAAAGACAAAGGTAGCACGGTGAAAGTATTGTATGTTTTCAGTGTGCTTCCTGTGGTGAAAACTGCGTTTGTATTTGCGTTGGTACCAGAGAGTGTCTGCTGCAATAGGTCACACTGATACCATGGGTAATAAATCATACATTTTCGCTATCAGATATGATGCCAAGTCCAGATGATTCTGTCATAGTCCGTGGTTAGTAGTGGAAATCAAACACACTTTAATGCCATCGACACACTTCAATTTTTTTATAGAACTATATCTTATAATTTGGAACATTAGTGATTGATTGCATGTAATCTGTAATTAGACAAAGGTGTCCTGGACTCCTCTAATCCCTTATGCTCATTACATAACTACATTTCGATAGAACGGTATTAAATAAGAACACTATGAATGACACTGTCATAAGTAAATCTCTAGTTGCAGTCATGAGCCGAAAACGACTTTCCGAAAAACGGAAGCAAATAAGCTTAACCAACTTTTTTTCAAAGAAATCAAGAATTACGGATATTGACACTCTCGCAACAAATGACATCTTACCGAAGGCACAACATGAGGCTATTGCTAGTTCAGAGATAAACACAAAATTCACAGAAGAACCTCCGTGTCTACAATCAGTTAAAGCAAAAATTATACACCCACAGCATGAACTGGACATCGGAGAACACACGACAATTGCAGAGTTAATACAGACAAAATACATGTTGATTGTATGATAAAATGCTTGATAGGAATTTCTTGCATCATCGGTTTGCCCCCCCCCCCCCCTCCCCCTAGAAAAAAATCCTGGATCCGCCACTGCAAGCATGGCCTGAAAGTCCGTAAAATAAGTTTTTGGTTTGGTACGTCCTTTCAATGGACGTACCAAAGCAAAAACTTAAATTACGGACTTTCAGGCAATGTTTGGACTAGAAACCCACCAGATGAACCAGATTGCAAGACGCTGTCTGTTCCGATTATCGATCAAATCGCTTCCGCGTATCAGTGATTTAATGCGCTGTGTACTTTCATGCATCAATTCAAGGTTGAAACAAGTGAAATTATCAGATTCTTATAAAATGCGTGTAATAAAAAGAAAATCTAGTGTTTTGGAGTGGATATCGACAATTATCTCACCTGTGACCGAGATAAATGGTTATTTTCGCTCGCGTAAGTGCTCATGAAAAATAAACATTTGTCTCGGTCGCTCATGAGATAGTTTTCGGTATCCACTCAAAAACGCTAGATATCCTGTATGTATCTAATAAGACATACATTTATATCCAAACACATATCTATCATTAGATATACAAGCATCAATGAGATGAGGCACATTTATATGAAAATAATTTTGAAAGACAAAAACTTAAAAAGACAAATATTTGGAATTTGAACAACCTAACAGAGGCTGAATCGCCATTCAAAGATATGCGACTGGCACATGACATGACAAGGTTAGAGCGACAGGAATGAAAGAAACTGCAGGAACTTTCAAGAGAGAAAACAGAAAAAAGCTCGGGTGTTTGGAAATACAAAGTCAGAGGACCACCTTGGGACAGGAGAATAACAAGGATACCAAACAAATCAACAAAAGAAGATTAGCTAAAGACAAGGAAAACACGACAAATGTAAATAATGTAAATAAGTTGAAAAATTCAGATGGCAGTTTTGAAAAATTGAACTGTATGTTTACAAATGCTGACAGCTTATCAAACAAACTGGATGAACTCAAAGAGAGATATCTTCATGAAAAACCGCATATCATCGCAATCAACGAGGTGAACCCCAAAAACAATAGATACCCCATCAACAAAGCAGAGTTGACACTAGAAGGATTTACCCTTTACTCAGAATCCTTCGATAGTAGTAATGGGAGAGGCACTATTACTTATATTAGAAATGACCTTTTAGCTCAAAAAATCGAATTAAAATCATCTTTTAAAGAACACACATGGCTGAAAATCAAACTAAAAGACCACGACACACTACTTGTAGGAAACTTCTACCGTAGCCCATCATCTAAAAGCGAAAACACCGAGGCACTAAGGGATCTCCTTACAGCAATGAGTAAACAAGAAAGAAAAAATATATAGAGGATATCTATGCTATTTTAGTGAATATCGTGCATTATCTCATGAGTGTGGACCTGAAAGTTTTATTTTTCACGAACGCTTGCTCGAGTGAAAAATAATACTTTCAGGTCCACACGAATGAGATAATTCCCGATATTCACTAAAATAGTGTAGCTTTTCTTTTTATTATATGCTACTTGACATTTTACTGTGCAATATGTAGCCCAATTTCACTGCAAACAGTTATGTTTGAAAAAAATAACAAAGATCAGCTGATCGTTCATTCAGGGCGACGTTCAAGGCGACGCCATGCGCCCAAGCGTAACGTCATTTAGGAAGGTACTGAAAAAAATTCAGCGTGTGGACATAAAAGTATCATTTTCCACTCGCGCAAGCGCGCGTGAAAAATAAAACTTTCAGGTACACACTCATGAGATAATTGCAGATACCGACTAAAATAGAGTAGATTTTCTTTTCATTATATGTTATGATACATTTTATTGCACAATATTCAGCCCAATTCGATCCCAAATGCGTACCTTTCAAAACAATAACAAAGATCACCTGATCGTTCCTTCAAGGCGACGTGATGCAGCGTAGCGTGACGTCATTTAGGAAGCTACTGAGAAATATTTCTCGATATCTATCGAGCCGATAGATATCGAGAAATATCTTTCAGATAATTTGCAATAATTCACAAGCTAGCATATAATAAATAGCCATATGCTTATGATGGGAGATCTTAACATGCCAAAAATTGACTGGACAAATTCGACAACGACAAACGAAGAAAACTACCTCTTTCTGGAAAGTCTAAGAGGTTGCTACTTTACACAACTGGTTAACCATCCAACAAGATCAAGGGGAACTCAAAATCCATCAGCACTCCATCTCATAATAGTAAATGATGAAAATGCCATACCAGAAATTAATATACATACACTCGGCTCCAGCGACCACAGTGTCCTGCAGTTCAACTACTACTGCTTCTGGCAATATGGGGGAAATAACTGCAAACACCTGAATTACGCAAAAGCTAACATGAAGAATATTAAAAAGACCTAAACCTGGACTGGAATACAATATTGAAGGATCAAGATACGCTTAGCATGACTAATATAATTATGGAGAAAATGACTAAAACTATAGAAGAAAATGTACCAGAATTACCAAACAAGAGAAAACAGATTAAATTTCCAATAGACAAAGAAATACAGAAACTTATCAAGAGAAAGCACCGCCTATGGACCAGATACCTTGAAACCAAAGATGAATTAAAATACCTTGAATACTGTAAAACTAGGAACAAAGTGAAGAAATTAATAAAAAGGGAAAGGAAGAAAAACGAACTTAGAATAGTAGAATCTGCAAAAACGAATAATAAAATCTTCTGGAAGTACATAAATACCAAACGAAAGAACAAATTAGGGATATCAGAATTGGAAACATCAGAAGAAGGTAAAACTATGGTAGCAAAGAGTGACAAAGAGAAAGCAGACTGCCTTGTTAAAATCTTCTCAAGCGTGTTTACAATCGAACCGGATGATACTATTCCAACATTAGACAAAGCACAATGCCATAGCTCACCCTTCACGGAAATCACACCTGAAATGGTAAAATCACATCTTAGGAAGCCTGATCCCTCCAAGTCACCAGACCCATACAGAATTCATCCTAAAATTTTAAAAGAACTGGCCAATATAATACACATTCCTTTGGCAAACATTTTTAACAGCTCATTAGAATCAGGAGTGGTGCCCAAAGAATGGAGAATGGGACAGATCACAGCAATCTTTAAGAAAGGAAGTAAAAAACTGGCCTCAAACTACAGACCAGAAAGTCTAACAAGCATTATCTGCAAGGTCATGAAAAAGGAAATCCGCAAACAAATACTAGATCATATGACAGAGAATAATCTACTCAGCAATAAACAATTTGGATTCCTTGGAGGAAGGTCAACAACACTTCAACTAAAAATGTATTAAACAAATGGACAGAAATACTAGATACAGGAGGACACCTAAATGCAATTTACATGGATTTCATGAAAGATTTTGATAAAGTTCCACACAAAAGATTAATCACAAAAATGAAGAGCTACAATTTAAACGACCATATCTGCAAATGGGTCCAAAATTTCCTCCAGAACAGAAAACAACGGATACAAGTAAACGGAACCTTCTTAGAATGGCACAATGTCACAAGCGGAATACTCAAGGGCACAGTTCTAGGACCAGCTCTGTTCGTTATCTACATACATGATCTCCCAGATATAGTCAAATCAGATGTCTATATATTTGCTGACGATACTAAAATATTTAAAGAACTAAACTCCACTCGAGATTATGCAACAAGATTTAAATAACCTGGTAGAATGGAGCAATAAATGGCTAATGAAATTCCATCCAGACAAATGTAAAGTGCTCCGAGTGTATAATAAACAGAAACAGCCTGACAGTCCATCATATAGAATGACACGAGAAAATGGAACAACCACAACACTAGAAGTAGTAAATAGAGAAAAAGATATAGGGGTCATAATTGACAAAAACATTAACTTTGAAGAACATATCCAATCACAAGTCAACAAAGCAACCAAACTAACCAGGCTAATTCGACGATCCTTTACTGATTTAAATAAAAAAAACCTTCACACTTCTGTACAAAGCTCTTGTAAGACCCAACTTGGAGTATGCTAACTGTATATGGTCACCCTACACAAAAAGACATCAACTGCATAGAAAATGTATAACGTAGAGCAACCAAATTAGTACCATCACTAAGAAACCTAAGCTACCCGGATAGACGGAAAAGAATTAACTTACCGACGTTATGATTCAGAAGATTACGAGGTGATATGATTGAGACGTTTAACCCTTTACCTAACGTAACGGCCAAAACCGGCCAGCGCTATTCTCAAAAATCGCCAATTAATTTTCATTATTTTTGTCACTTTTTGTCTCAAAAACATAGGTTATGACCCCTCATTGGAACGAGCTCATCGAGCTCGTTCCAATGAGGGGTCATAACCTATGTTTTTGAGACAAAAAATGAAAAAAATTAGTTATTCAGGAATTTTTTTTGTAAGCGTCGTCTGCTTTTCATGTTAGGTAAAGGATTAAGATCGTGAAAACAACAAAAGATTTATTCACACTACATAAAGGATACACTCAAACGCGAGGACATAACTGGAAGTTGACAAAGCATAGATGCAGATTGGACGTCAGGAAAAACTTTTTCACAAATAGAGTCATCGACATATGGAATAGCCTACCAGAAGCAGTATTATCAGCAAAAAACCTCCTAGAATTTGAAAAGATGTTAGATAAACACTGGAATGACCAAACCATAAAATTTGACTATAACGAAAACCTATGTTTGTAGGACCGGAGGAAAGCGCAACAGTACAACTCGAATGTTAAATGAAGATACAGATCTGAACATAGAGGCCGAAAAGGCCTGCGTTCAGTTACAACATAGGGTAACATAAGGTAAGGTATATCCAAAAGGTACAGAGATACATCGACGGAGACTAAAATGCCCTGATCTTTAGATAAAAACATATTTCTATAAAAACAGACATATTTGTATTTACAGAGAATCTTCATAAACGATTACACTTATTCGACCGCATGCTGCTGTTTTGCAAATTGTGGCTCATCTTGTCATGGAGCAGAGAAATGATTGCTGTGCTGGAGTTGAAGACCAGTTTTTATCAATAATTGTATAAGTAGTAAATTTACATTTGGGAGACTTAGAGAAGTTATTTTTGCAAAATATCCGTCGGCGCGTTATCGTATTCTACTTGTCAAGAATCCGGATATGGACAAACCTCACACCGGAATGTGAATTTTATAATCAACTCTTATAATGCCATCTTCCTTGCCACAAAATAAAGAAAAATACTCTTCCTCGGTTGCTAATGCAGTAACTGATGTTTTCAGAAGAACTGTTTTATTAATAATGTTACCAGGGCTACACACAACACCACATTGGGGCGTTTCGTATTGACATCAATGGTTGGACACAAGGAATAAATTCTAAAATTAAGGGTGGCTGGTCTCAGACATCACCATGTAGCATAATAAAAACTAATTGAATTCATGCATGTTAGAGGTTTTGTATCAGAGTATGGTATGAGATTGTTTTGTTTCTATCTTTGCCATCAGACTCGAATAAATAAAATTAAAAAACAGAATTATTCTCTATTCACGCGAGGAAACACTCTCCCTATTAGCTGGCGGAGAGGATGAATACAAGTGCTAGTAAGGAAGTCCACCCTTCCCCTTCACTTTGATCATGAGTTCAGCAAAATCTCAGTGGCGTACGAATGATCCGATTTGGGGGTAAGGGTGGTCGAATATAAACCCGATTGTGATCTTTCGTCGAAGGATCACAATCAGGTTGACATCCCTCTCCATCCCCAGGATTACAGCATTACAATCAGGTTTACTTCCCTCCCCATCCACAGGATTACATGATCATAATACACTTTATATCCCTCCCCATCCCCAGGATTACAGCATCACAATCAGGTTTACTTCCCACCCCATCCCCAGGATTACATGATCACAATCCACTTTACGTCCCTCCCCATCCCCAGGATTACAGCATTACAATCAGGTTTACTGCCCTCCCCATCCCCAGGATTCCATGATCACAATCCAGTTTACACCCCTCCCATCCCTAGGATTACATGATCACAATCCAGTTTACATCCCTCCCATCCCCAGGATTACATGATCACAATCAAGTTTACATCCCTTCCCATCCCCAGGATTACATGATCACAATCCAGATTACATCCCCCACCATCCACAGGATGAAATGATCATAATCTAGTTTACAACCTTCCCCATCACCAAAATTACATTATCACAATCAAGTTTACACCCCTCCCCATCCCCAGGATTACATGATCACAATCAAATTTACACCCCTCCTCATCCCCAGGATTACATAATCACAATCCAGTTTACACCCCTCCCCATACCCATGATTACAATCAAGTTTACACCCCTCCCCATCCCCAGGATTACAGGATCACAATCAGGTTTACATTTCTCCCTCAGCCCCAGGATTTTTCAGGATCACATTCAGGCTACATCAAATCAGGATTACAGGATCACAATCAGGTTTACATTTCTCCCTCAGCCCCAGGATTTTTCAGGATCACATTCAGGCTACATCAAATCAGGATTACAGGATCACAATCAGGTTTACATTGCCTTGATTATGTAGTTGGAATATTAGTCCTGATTATATACTATTCAAAAAATGTAGGGTATATCCAAACTGATGTTGATATTTTCGGAAAATGGTATTGCATACGCATGATTGGACACATCAATATGTTACCAAGTTTAGTATGGATCATGAATGTCACCTGCCCACGAAAACTTCGTGCATGTTTTTCGCACGAGCGCCACGTTAACGTCTGTGGGGTGCGTTTTGAAATTTTCATTTGTACTGGACGGGCTTTTTCGGAGGTCTCATCGTTCTTTTCTTGGTACAAACTCGTTCATCTACAGTTTCTGGTCGATCGTAACTTTTGATGTATGCGAAGACTGACACGTGACAAACGTTTACGTGCCGTTGGCATGGAAGCTAGCAGCAGACAGACTACAGTGGATCAAATTCTCAACGTTACTCAATCGGGGATTAGAAGGTTGTGGTCACGCTACCGTCAGACAAGCAATTTTGATGGCAGGCGTCGTTGAGGTCGGCCGAGGGCGACAACTGCTAACCAGGATCGTTTCATCCTAGCCAAAACATCGCGTAACCGCCATCAAAGTGCCACAGAAATTGGACAGTAGCTGCATCGAGTGACAGATGTGCGAGGCAGTGGTCAACTTATCCGAAATCGCCTACACAACCTCGAATAATTCCACGTTTGACTGAACGTCACATCACAGCAAGGCGTAATTGGTGTGGAGCACGACAGCGCCGGGACAGTCGTGGATGAAGCAATGTCATGTTTTCCGATGAATCGAGGTTCAGTGTCGACTTCCACGGCAGACGGAACAGAGTGTGGCGGCGGCGGCGGAACAAACGTTTTGGTGGTGGATCGCTTAAGGTGTGTGTGTGTGTGGGGGGGGGGGGGGGGGGGGGGTGCGGGATAACCATAACAAGCAGAACATCAATACATGTCATCCAAGGGCGTATCACAAGGGCAGTACTACCGTGACAACATGTTAGCAGCTCATGTGGTGCCATTTGCGCTACGTCACGGCCGCCAATTTATTTTCCAAGATGACAATGCAAGAGCACACAGGGCCTGTATCGCTACAGAGTTCCTCCAGGAGCAGAACAATACTACGCTGCCTTGGCCAGCACTAAGTCCAGACCTTTCACTAAACGAGCACGTCTGCGATATGCCTAGCATGCGCCTACGACAAAGCCCACAGCCCCTATCAGTGTCCAGGAACTCACCGTTGCACTACAGGAGGAATGGAATAACATCAGTCAAGGTGATATTGGGCGTTTGGTGAGGAGTCGGATCCGCGCTCGTCTCGCGAACCGAGAAAGATTTACAAGGTATTGGGGTCTTGGTAAATTCTCTGACTGGCTGCCCACGTCGTCTGCAGCTCAGTGCATGGAATGTGTGCTTGTCAGACACCCCACTATCGCTGAAATCATTCACCCGATGTCCCAGTGCAATGCTTCAACTGTCTGTTTGATGAAAATGTATATATGTTACAGGGAATTTCCAAAATCAGACAATCTATATGATTCCCTGAAATATTCAGGGGATCTATAGATTCCCTGATTCCGTCAGGGAATGTATAGATTCCATCAGATTTTCAGGGAATCTGACAGATTACCTAAAAAATTGGTCCAAAAATTTTAGAGATTCCCTGAAGAGATATTTGACATTTCTGGAGGAGTAATTCGGGTGAAAATATTCAGGGAAATATATAGGGAAAGATATCAAAGATGTGGAATTCGAAAATATACAATTCATTGAGAACAATCAATGTTTATTGATGAAAAAATATATTTTTGCATATATCTCACTTTTATCAAATACCCCCTACTATTTTAAATAGAATAGTTCAAAACAATATCGGGTATTATAGACCTCCATTTGAATAATCGACTCTGTGTGTTATCTAAAAGTCCTAATATCCTATCAAGTTTCATAAACAAGTACACGATTACAAGTCCCAATATCCTATCAAGTCTCGTGAACAAGTACACGATTACAAGTCCCAATATCCTATCAAGTCTCGTGAACAAGTACACGATTACAAGTCCCAATATCCTATCAAGTCTCGTGAACAAGTACACGATTACAAGTCCTAATATCCTATCAAGTCTCGTGAACAAGTACACGATTACAAACAAGAAATAACCTATACCTTAAACTCCAATTCAGACAGAAATATCCTGACTGGAAAATTATAGTGGGGTGGGGGCTGGATCTCAACCCTATAGTCCATCCCCTTTAGTTATGCCCCTGGACAACCACTGATCAGTACGTATGATTTTGCATTGATTTAATAATTACAGTTGTATTACAGTAGTTAAATTGTAGACTGTTTCTATTTACAGACATGAGTTTGGCGAAAACATTGCCCGATGTCAATGGATAATAGGAATTGTACTAAAGTCACAGATTTTAAATGTTCTGTTTATCACGATTTCTAGAAAACAAGATTCTTAACCCTTTACCTAACATGAAAAGCAGGCGACACTTGCAAACAAAATTCTTGAACAATTAATTTTTTTCATTCCAAAAACGAGCTCGTTCCAAAGAGGGGTCGTAACCTATGTTTTTGAGACAAACAACGAAAATATAATGAAAATTAATTGGCGATTTTTGTGAATAGCGCTGGCCGGTTTTGGTCGTTAGATGGATAAAGGGTTAAAAAAACGCCCAAACAAAATCTTCCGATATCCATCCACACGAGGGATAAAGAGATATGATTTTCTTTTCTACAATTGCTCATTATTAAACGCGGCAAATGTGACTTTAAACTCGGCTGATATGACGCCGACCTCGGCCGATATGAACCAAGCTAGATTTGTCCACCGTGACGTGTTATGAGGCACAACCAGTTTGTTTATTCTACAATCGTTCGCAGTTGTTTCTCAAATGTAATCAGGAAAATGATGTGACCAGGAATAATGAAATGATTTGAAGCCGAGTTCTGTAATGTTAGGAATTCTTAATTATATTAATATATACGAGTTGGGTGGATGAATAGAAGAAAGAAGAGAGTTGTGTGGAAAATCAATGCAAACTGTGAGTCGTAAGTGGAGATTCATCGAAGTGTGAGAAAAAGACATTTCGGACTTTAAGAAGTGTGTTTTACTGGGATTTCCGGGTTTGATTATAAACGATAACTTCACAAGTGAATTATGCAATCAACAATTGTGTTCATGTATCCGTGCGCGCAGATGAAGACGCTTTGCCGTGGGTGTAATAGGGACTTCATTGTTTTTTGGGTTTTTTAACCCCTTACCTAACATGAAAAGCTGCTCCAAAATTTCCGGGGCCACTTATGCCATAAACAAAGTGAAGAAGATTCTACCAAAAGAATGCCTGAAAATATTATATTACTCCTTGATCCATAGTCACATGCTATATGGTATCCGCATCTGGGGTCACTCGTCGTCAACTCGGTCGATCATTAAATTACAAAAGAAAGCCATCCGAATTAAAGCTAGCAAGAATTACAATGCTCATACTGATCCAATATTTAGTGAGCTGCGTATCTTAAAATTCACAGACCTATACAAACTTCAGGTCTCCTTGTTTATGCAACAGCAACAGCATGCTCCATGAAAGCTTTGAGAAGAATTTCAGAATATACCAAAACCCTTCAGGGATGGACACCAGACAATCGGGGAAATTACACACACTAAAACCAAGAACTCAATTTTCTGCAAATTTCCCAATCCATACTTTTCCTAGGATGTGGAATACAATAGAACCATCGGTTCAAAACTATTCTAGATCATTATTCAAAAAGTCTTTAACGGAGCAATTCTTGAATTTATACCCTCATCACGTCAGCTGTAATAATCCTACTTGTTCCTGTCTTAGCTCAGTTATCTCAACACCTGACCCAAAAGAGTTCTTTTCTAAAAACGATGAACAATATTTTACTTATATGGAATAATTCAAAATCTTCATTCAAAATTTTCTTTTTGCAACTACAAATATGCTGTTGTCGGGATTGTATCACTTTTCACATATAATTGTTTTGTTTTGTTTCTGTTTTCGTTTTTTTTCTGTTCTATTTTTTTAGGGGGGGGGGTGGGGGTGGCGGGAAGACAGCCCTAGTGGCTACGCCATCTCCCGTTAGTGCAACCATGTATTTGAGGTTAATGTATGTTGCTGACCTTGTTTGTATTTGTAGCATGTTGTACTACGAAATAAATCATCCAAATTCATTCATTCAAAAGCAGACGGCACTTGCAAAACAAATTCTTGAATAGTCACCATTTTCAATTTTTTGTCTCAAAAACATAGGTTATGACCCCTCATTGGAACGAGCTCCACGAGCTCGTACCAATGAGGGGTCATAACCTAGGTTTTAGAGACAAAAGATAAAAAAAATAATGAGAATTAATTGGCGATTTTTGAGAATAGCGCTGACCGTTACGTTAGGTAAAGGATTAGATAATATAATTATCGTTAATAATGAAAAGTAATAAACAGAGTAATCGCTTGACTGGACTGGTTACGTGAATTAATTCATTTGAGGTGGGGGTTATATTGTAAACACTCGTGTGCAATAAATAATTTTATATTGTTTTTTTTCTTTTAATCTATTCAACACGTTGATTTGTCCCTCACCTATCATGAATTATTTCAAGTGACCAGCCCAGTCAAGCGATTACTCTCTTTTTAACAGACTGATATACATCTAGAACATTTTGTAACTATTTGTTGTTGTTTAATTAATAAAAAGTTGGTTAGTTTCGTATCGGTCGCGATTTCAGCCCTTAGTAACTTCATATCAGCTGTCGACTTTCAGTCTCAGCTGGTACGAAATTACCTCTGGTTGACTTCTCCCCCACCACCTATGCAAGATTATTATTGTTATTATTTATTGGTGTTTAAGGTAACATACTTATGCACAATGGCTAATCGTGACCGTGGCAGTTTTACGGGTGGAGGAGTTACAGTGGTTGAATACATGTGCACAATCGACGCACAGTACGCCTTTGCACACGGCGTCATCGTGCCCCCATGTAGGCAACCGAGATAAAATGCCTTGCCCAAAGATATAACGCGGGTCGCCCCAGACGGGGATCGAACTCGGAACCTCTAGTATGGAAGTCCAACAGTCTACCACTGAGGCACCGCGCTCCCCTCCTATGCTAGATATGCGTGTTTCATGTGAGAAAGCAATGTGAGATAGATATCTATCTCACATGACCCACGTGATCGTATTTTATGTTTCGTTGGTGTTCAAAGGATTGTTGTTTGTTGTACTGGATATTAATAATAACAGTACCCGCGTTGCGTCCTTGGGCGAGGCACTTAACCCCGATTGTCCGCATGGGGGCACGATGACGCCGTGTTCTAAGGCGTACTGCACGTCGATGGTGCGCATGTCTTCAACCAATCTAACCCTGCCTGTGCTGCAATGCGGAGTTACGATGTTGGTGAGATGGCAGCTGCTCGTCGTTGCTCAGTGGGTCTCTCCGGGTACTCCGGCTTCCTCCATCTGTAAAACTGTCACGGTCATGATTAGCCATTGTGTATAAGTATGTGACCTTAAACACCAATAAATAAATAATATAATAACAACAGTATATTATATACAGTTTGTTCAATTTCTTAACTTAATTCTAGTCTCTACAGCGTCCATCGATCGATTGATGCACGTGCCCAACTGACGTCATCGGGACGTCGTCGGAATGTGTCAATGTTCATTTCATTACAAATCACTAACTCCTGTCTTGCCGGCGTTGGACTTTAATTTCATGGTATATACCTGTGGTATATACATAACTTTTGTGCGCTCTTTCCGATAAGCAAATCAGGTTTCTTTCAGAAATGAACAACAAAATTGTTCGATATAGCTGCACCTTCTCTTGTATTACTTTTGATGACGACAGAGTGTTTTGTGGAGGGAGAAAAATAATCCCTGATGGGGGTGGGTGTGAGATGGGGAAATCTCACCCTCGAGTCTGACTCAAATATCCTGGCCTCGGGTGAGGTTTCCCCCCCCCCCCCTCAGGGATAATAATAATCTCAGACGATATGAAACTAATCATGTAATAGCTTCTAAATCATTCTTTGCATCTTACGTGACGTCATGAGCAGATTTTTGTTCATGGTGTCATGGTGCTATACGTAAATTTCTAGTTTATACCATAGATATCTGATTCGTTTTAAGTTGATAGCAGAAGTATCGGATTCGGTGGTCAGAGGAAACTTTAATTGTCTTCCCCTGTACAGCCGCGAGTGAAGACGTTTATTTCCTTATATCCGCTCTTTAGATAATTTTTATGTCCACTTGAAACCTCATAGATATCACCTTCATATTATCTCGTAAATTCACACGTGGTTATCTTTTTTCAACTGTTAATTCTTCTTATCTGGTAGCAAATGACGCAATGTTTAAAACATTCTCATCGCGAGAGAAGTATTAGTTATAAAACGACCGCAAAGAAAGAAATTGCGGCTTTTGTATTATCATTTTGCTTTATGGTGATGAGTAAAACACATATAGCCTTCTATGTTATATAATATAAAATATACATATAGTGTTTTTTTATATCTGGTTTATACAACTCGTTGAAATATAGTTAATATTTTCTCGGCTCTGCCGAGAAAATATTAACTATATTTCAACGAGTTGTATAAACCAGATATAAAAAAACACTATATGTATATTGTTTTTATCTGATAACAAACAGCAGTTTCAATAGTTGAGGCTTATATTCACTTTTATGCTCATTTCCACGGGCCTCCGTAGAAAATGAGACAAAGCAAACGCGATCTTTTGGTTGTTGCTGTACAGGCAAAACCACTGGTTGCAGTTGATCTATTATTCATGTCTTTTTTAGCTCTTCCTGGCGACGATGATAAAGTGTATTCAATCGAGAAGTTTCCAATTTCCATTATTTATGGTCCACTTTTGTTTTTGTTTACAATTCGTACGAAACGTTTTTTTTTCACGTAGCAGACGAACGTGTAATTGGAGCAGTACTTTGATCGTGGACGTAGACGTAGCTATAAATAGCGCATTACACATCACTGACAGTCTAGTAATTTCTACATAAGGTTTTGAACGAAGTAGGTTGTAATTATTTCTTTATTTCAGCAAAATAAACTGAAAATTTACATGTTTATACTTATAGAAAATATGTCATATATATTTCGATTAAATTTCACTTGCTCCTTCAACGTAGAATTCAAACTTGCATTACGAAGTTTATGAATGAATGAAAATGGAATGGAACGAGGTCAAAGGTCGTTCGCATAAATTATAATTATATACAACACCCGTTGTATATACTTCAAGTATATACAACGGGTGTTATACTCTATGGTTATCAGATAATATAAAATATACAAGAAGCTTTATAAAGAGTCTGACCTTATTATCCTTCATCCAAGAGGAGTCTCGACACACTAACACACAACAGGTCGAGGTTTCATAAAGAAAAAATTACAATCAAGAAAAACAAACCACAACGACATATCTTATTCATTTATTTAATCTTATTTGTTTTACAAGGATTGGCGAACAAGTTATGCAACTTATATTAACGCCTCTCCTTGGCCCAATACGTGTGTGGGATGACCTTCATAGCGGCAAACTCGTGTCCTAGCTCTTCTCGAATACTACGAAGGGATTTTTAGCCTGCACGGGGAGTGTCGCTCTCCGCGCAAATGACAGCCATTTTACGCCCCCACCCGATAGGATGGTACGCTGTGATAGCATCAACCCCATATCTTAGTAGCAGGAGATGTATGGATCGTGCCCTATTGGCAGGATCTCATGGGGGACCGCGCAGAGAGATCGATGAAGAGAGTAGTAGAGGGCGATGGATCGTGCCCTATTGGAAGGATTTTGTGGTGGACCCCGTAGGGGGGCGATGAAGGGAGTAGAAGGAGAGCGATGGATCGTGCCCTATTGGCAGGATCTTATGGGGGACCTCGCAGGGGGACCTATGAAGGATATAGTAGGAGAGCGATGGATCGTGCCCTATTGGCAGGATCTCACTGTGGAACCGCAAGGGAACCAATAAAGGGAGTAGTAGGAGAGAGATGGATCGTGCCTTATTGGCAGGATCTCATGGGGACCCTGTGAGGGACCGATGAAGGGAGTAGTAGGAGATCGATGGATCGTGCCTTATTGGCAGGATCTCATGGGGACCCTGTGAGGGACCGATGAAGGGAGTAGTAGGAGATCGATGGATCGTGTCCTATTGCAAGGATCCCATGGTGGACCCCGTAGGGGGCCAATGAAGGGAGTAGTAGGAGAGCGATGGATCGTGCCTTATTGGCAGGATCCCATGGGGACCTCGCAGGGGGACCGATGAAGGAAGTAGTAGAAGGGCGCTGGATCGTGCCCTATCATGCCCTATTGCCAGGATCTTATAGGGCACGATCCATCGCTCTCCTACTACGTATCTTGTTGATATTCTACCGTAGTATATTTTGTAGTATTTCGAGAAAAGCGTACAGATAATGTCGACCAGATTGCGACTCAGTTTCGATCCGGACGTAATTCTCCGCCTGGCTTTGAAATTACTGCACAGTATATGCGGATCCCAAAAGTTCACACTCCTCACCACTCCCATCCCCTTACACACTCAGTCATGAAGTAGTGTTTGCGCCTTCGTGCGATAGGTGCTCTATTCTCATATTGCCTTTTTGGTACAGTACGTGGAGAGTGCATTGTAATTAAATCATCCACGGAGTGGAGTTATCACCCAAGCTATAACTTTAAAATTTTGTGCATATCGACAAAAAGCAACAGCAATGTTTCAGCCAATGGACCTCCGGGTTTTGGCTGAAACGTTGCTTGTGCTGGTTATGCTTTGCAACAAATTTGAAATTACTGCTTGAATGGAATCTCCACTCTGCCGGTGATTTAGAGATAATACACTCTCCACGTACTGTAGTTATCGAGAGTGTAGCTATTTTGAGGACACAACCACAAAACATTAAACACTCGAAAATGTAATAAAAATGAAGGAAGTCAGGATATATGACAACTCTTGGAGGAAGCTTTCATGTAGCCGGCAGAATAATTGTTGTCCACAGAATAACTGTTGAAGTGTTTTTTTTTTACACCAGGTATCATATTACATGTACTGAGAATCACATTAATTTTGACAAGAGAAAAGTGAAAACTTGAGATTGAAAGTGTGTCGTTAATTCCGACGCAGAACGACAACCTCTGGTTGTCATGTATGGTGTGGCAGAATTTCGAAGTGTTTCGAGACCTAGGCGTCACACTCGACTTACACACTTAACCCGCCACTGACGAGACAATTGAATTAAAAAATAACATCGCAGAATAAAACCGTTTATATTTCCATATTATATTTCCATATATAATTGTCCATATTTTCTTCTCGTTTTGTTTCCCGTTTACTGCCTTAAGGAGTATTGAAAACTTATAAAAGTATATCATTTTTAATTTCAGATATTGAAAATGCAAAATATAAGTTACAAAACACGTCACATAATCTTGCCATACGGCAGTTTTTTTCTGAGCAATTTTAAACTAAAAGATTTTTATAATGACTGTGTGATGAGCACATAATGGTCTCGGATGAATAAAACAACTTTTTTAATAAGAAAATGATGGATATCACTTAGTGAGCTACTGTTGATTGTATTCCACTTGATAAAGGCCAAGTGGCCGAAAATTTGTGATTAAAACAGAGTGACTTAAGAAAAGAATATTTATCTACTTCCCTCTGGAGGATTTATATTTGGAAATTAAATGGTTTGTGTCTGATATTTTACCCAAGTTAATAAAATTGATAAGTTTGTGCCTTGAGTGTAACAGGGCTTTGCAATGCTTTAGCAAGACTTATTGCACTAAAGGGACAAAATACACCACCACACATGCTATTCCGTAGATTATGAGACCTAATAAATAAAACAAACTAAAAACTTAAACTTTTGATGGCAAAAAAATAATTATAAAAATAAAAAATAAAATACAAAGCCGGGCTCCCACATGCAATTTTACAACAAATGACCTGAGAAACAGATATCTACTTTGTGAAGCCTATTGTTGGATTTTTGTCCACTTTTGTCATTTTTGTCAGGTTATATCTGCAACCAGCATTTCTCGGCTTTTCCGCGTATCACTAAAATTATAACTTACCTCAACGTTCATCTAGGCATCGTGCCACAAGGAATCCAAAGATATCTGAACTCTTCAAAATCTATAATACTAAAACTATTCTCATATCGCCTTCGTGTTGAAGGAGTTAAATTTCCAAGTATATAAATAATACTGATAAGCAATTAGCGTGTGATAAATATAGGATCGTCAAGTCGTCTCAATTACTATAATCCAGAAAGTGGAGTTATTGGTCGATTATCAAATCACAGTAATTCCCAATGAATGTATCGGTAAGTGTAATACCAGCGTTACATTCACCACACAAACATGGCCCAATAGATAGATAAACTCATTGTGATAGACTTTCCCAAACAAACCGCCGGTGTTTACATACAATCGCTGACATTTCAATGTCTGGTTCAATCACTGCAACTTTTATTATGTCAGAAACTGGAATTTATCTTTAGTTTTTATGAAGATCACGCTGACAAGCCGATATTAATGTTTAAAATCACAAATAAATCATCCACGCTCTTTCAAACACGCGTTGTATAGACTGGGAAGAAAAATACTAGAAATACAAGTGTATAAAAAAAGACATTTGCAATATTAATGCTTATTATATTTCTGATGGATAGATATATATGGGTATGCAATTCTCTATTCGCAGTGCATGGAAGTGATCAGATTCTCATGTTGCACGTGTTTAATACAAAATCCAATTCTTCATACAGTATCTTCGGAGGTCATCTTTGTCATTTTTTGTACTAGTTGATTCCCCGTCCAAGAACGGATATGCAAATCAAGGGAGATAATTTTAAAGATTTCTCCAAGCAAATTACACATTTTCATCCCATTCTGTCTGTTTGTGAACTCCAAACTCCCTGTGACACTCAACACTGAACTGAGTGGGCATGTTAAGTTTGATTGCGATTATCTCGCCGGCCTATACAAACTGAAGAAGAAAAGAAATGTTTCGCCAATTATAGCATGATTGTGGAACACCAGGACTCGCCCAGGTTTTGTCAACAACTTGGAACATTATTCTACATTACGACCGCCGAGACTGGTCACTTTCCACGGCAAGGCAATATTCATCAAAATATTAATTAATGAAGCACTGGGTAGTACCCGGTGCTTCATTAATTAAAATTTCGCTGACGATGATTTTTATTACCTGGTAAACGCATGTATGGACATCAGTGACCACGCGTGGAGTTTGACCACTCCACGGCGACTGTACTGTAATACGGAGCTTTCAGGCCAGTATGCATAATGTTTTGCGTACATTTGTAGAGGAACAGATGACACAATAGACACCTTATTAGTGAGATAGTTAATATCCTAGAAATAAATAAAATATTCTGATTACCTAATATGATTTTATTACAAACATATTACAATTTATTTGAGAATATATGTGGGTACTTTCCAATAAACTGTAACAAATTGGATTCTGTCGCAAACTTTCGGACAACTACAATTAATATGTCAATCTCCAATACGATAAAAAATAATCAATTAACAGAAGTATAAAATTTACAGGAATCTCTGTTTCGAGCAATTTATCTTTAGCTCATTTGCTCGATAGGACTCGAGTCGCAAGGGCATTTGCTCGTGGAGCACCTGCTCTATAGCTCAATTGTTCGATAAGATTCCAGTCGATCCAGCAATGACTTTTCAGTAACTGCTCGGTTGTCCTTTGGGTTTGAGAATCACATAGGCCTTCATTGTACAAATGGATGATACCACGGTATGGGCTTGCACAGATTATGGACAATCAAACTGTCTGAGTGGTTAGTTAGCTGCAGAAAAGTGAACTAATTGAATGAGTTGAGTAAATGAATCATGATGTTCGAAACAAGAAAATGAGTACTTGAAATAGGCTTAGAACTAGCCAGAAAATCTAAATATAGTAACAGCAAGCAAAGCCTTACCGACTGATAGGCTTTTCTACTCTACTGGAGTATGCCCCAGAACAAACGAATAGGACTGAAAAGGCGGAAACTATAGCATACCTTACAAAAACCAAAAGGTAGAGGCAGCGGACTCCGAAATATTCCGTATAACAGGTAGAATCCGAGGATTTGGTGAAAATTCGAACTGGTAAAATAGAAGTCGGTTGTTTGCGGTAATTCCACCCGAGAATCCTGCAGGAATTCGTACCAGAAAACTACTCTTATACAAAGGAATGCGCCTATTATTGGAAAAAGAAGGATTTTGGGGAATCCGTACCAAATAAAGTCCGTTTCGGTAATTTTGGGTGTTTTTTAGTGATTTTGGAGAATTGTCGAGTCTATTTGGTTAATTAGATTGACTCTTCTACAATCGATGGCGTCTTATAGCGCTATGTGCCATTCTTATATGTCCAAAATGCGCTTCACAAGTCCGTGTCGATGGTTTTGTTTGGATTTTGGTTATTTAGAAGGATTGTCTGGTCTATATATGTAATTAGACTGATTCTTATACAACGCGCCTTATGGCAATATGTGCTACTCTTCTAAGACGAAAATGGGGGAATACAGAGCTGTTTCGGTAATTTGGGGTGTTTTTCTTTTGTTGATTTGGAAGGACTATCGGATTGTTTGTGGTAATTAGATTTTCTCATATTCAATCGAACACGCCCTACATACATACCGCTGCCCTTTAAGAAGTATGTGGGTAACATAGCAACCAGGTGCTATCATAGAACCTAAAATGGCAGCCTCCAATTTTCCAAAATGGAAGACGGAAACACGTATCGCTTAAACAATGTTCGTGACGCATGCGGACTAGCCCCGCGTATCACTATGGAAATTACGTCTCAATATGGCCGCTCGAGAGCGATACCAACACAACACGACATGGCGCCGCTAGATCATGTGACTATGGCCTCACTTCCAGGGTCCGGGCCGAGGTCCCTGCAAATAATGGGTGTTCAAAAGCCCCTGACATGCTCCTTGCACATGCACATGATTTTACCGTGCGAGGCAGAATTCAGACTCCTATCCACTTCATCGTGGAACTATATGGTGCAATAATGGGAGGGACTAAAGAGGAAACTGCACACTGAATGGGTGATTGAAACTTATGTAGCAGTTTGACTGGTCATTTCAGTGAGTTTGGTGAAACGAGTAGAAGGTATATTGTGGGGATAGATAGATAGATAGATAGAGAGAGAGAGAGAGAGAGAGAGAGAGAGAGAGAGAGAGAGAGAGAGAGAAGAGAGAGAGAGAGAGAGAGAGAGAAACCAAAGATGGTTTGTGTTAGCTAGAACACAGCGTGGAATAGGTCGAATGCAGTCGGTAATAGGCAAATTGAATGACGGAATGGGTCCAGCTCTGATTATTTGGAAGTACGAGGTCGAAAATAGGTTGCGCTGATTATTTGGGCAGCTGGAGGAAGAATCTCATCGCGCAAATGAGCTTTCGGACGTTTGCTCTTCCGGGTGACTCCACATACTGCTCTACGGCTCCAATCAGTATTTGAGGATACCGATGACATGGTGATCTACAAACTGACGATACCTTTTGCGGATACTTTTTGCAGGATATCTATCTGGAAATAGTTATGGCCCGTAAATCTATTCAACTCCTGGATTCTAGGCCTTCCATGACATTCATAGTTCCAAGTCTTCTACTTCTGACTTGTCTATAGTCGCTATCATCTGTCTTATGATCAGCTTTCACTGCATTTACCATTGCAATGGTCTTATACCACCCTTGCAGTCTTGTACCATTATTGCCTTGTACGATTACTACTATTGGCTTACAGCCTTTTACGATTACTACTATTTGCTTACATCCTTGTACGCTTACTACTATTGGTTTACAACCTTGTAGGATTAGTACTAACTTGTGGCACTATTACGGCTCTTTGTACACTACTGCCGCTAAGTTCATATCACTATCATAATTGTTTTTTCACTACTGCTTGCTCGAATGACTCGAATATCATTGAGCGAATGAGCTATCGAGCAATTGCTCGAATGAGTAACTCCACATACGACTTTTATGTTCATCTCGGAAAATAGGGATTCTAACCACAGATGTTTCCCAAAATGGATTCTTTTAGTAGGATTCCGTAAGTTGGATTTCAAATTCAAAACCAGCTCCTGATGGTCTTACCATCGGCTTCCACCAACAGTTTCAGCTACCTGTCCCATGGTGTTAGCCTCTATTGTATTCAACATTACTATAGTTTTGTACCAGCCTTGCAGCCTTGTATCATTACTACTGACTTGTAACATTACTACTAAAATGTAACATTACTACTGACTTGTAACATTTCTATTGACTAGTAACGTTACTACTGACTTGTACCATCACTGCGGACTTGTACCATCACTACTGACTTGTATCATTACCACTGATTTGTATCATTACTACTGACTTGTAACATTTCTATTGACTTGTAACATTACTCATGATTTGTGCCATCACTGCTGACTTGTACCATCACTACTGACTTGTAACATCACTACTGACTTGTAACATCACTACTGACTTGTAACATTACTACTGACTTGTAACATTACTACTGACTTGTTCCATCACTACTGACTTGTACCATCACTACTGACTTGTAACATCACTACTGACTTGTACCATCACTACTGACTTGTAACATCACTGCTGACTTGTAACATTACTACTGACTTGTAACATTACTACTGACTTGTAACATTACTACTGACTTGTACCATCACTACTGACTTGTACCATCACTACTGACTTGTAACATTACTACTGACTTGTACCATCACTGCTGACTTGTAACATTACTACTGACTCGTAACATTATTACTGACTTGTAACATTACTACTGACTTGTACCATCACTACTGACTTGTACCATCACTACTGACTTGTAACATTACTACTGACTTGTACCATCACTACTGACTTGTAACATTACTACTGACTTGTAACATCACTACTGACTTGTAACATCACTACTGGCTTGTAACATCACTACTGACTTGTAACATCACTACTAATATGTTCCATCACTACTGACTTGTACCATTACTACTGACTTGTAACATCACTACTGACTTGTAACATTACTACAGACTTGTAACATTACTACTGACTTGTACCATCACTACTGATTTGTAACATTACTACTGACTTGTACCATCACTACTAACTTGTTCCATCACTACTGACTTGTACCATCACAACTGACTTGTAACATTACTACTGACTTGTACCATCACTACTGACCTGTAACATTATTACTGACTTGTAACATTACTACTGACTTGTACCATCACTACTGACTTGTAACATTACTACTGACTTGTAACATCACTACTGACTTTTTCCATCACTACTGACTTGCAACATCACTACTAACTTGTTCCATCACTACTGACTTGTAACATCACTACCAACTTGTTCCATCACTACTGACTTGTAACATCACTACTAACTTGTTCCATCACTACTGGCTTGTAACATTACTACAGACTTGTAACATTACTACTGACTTGTAACATCACTACTGACTTTTTCCATCACTACTGACTTGCAACATCACTACTAACTTGTTCCATCACTACTGACTTGTAACATCACTACTAACTTGTTCCATCACTACTGACTTGTAACATCACTACTAACTTGTTCCATCACTACTGGCTTGTAACATTACTACAGACTTGTAACATTACTACTGACTTGTAACATCACTACTGACCTGTAACATTACTACTGACTTGTAACATCACTACTGACTTGTACCATCACTACTGACTTGTAACATTACTACTGACTTGTACCATCACTACTGACTTGTACCATCACTACTGACTTGTAACATTACTACTGACTTGTACCATCACTACTGACTTGTACCATCACTACTGACCTGTAACATTATTACTGACTTGTAACATTACTACTGACTTGTAACATCACTACTGACCTGTAACATTACTACTGACTTGTAACATCACTACTGACTTGTAACATCACTACTAACTTGTTCCATCACTACTGGCTTGTAACATTACTACAGACTTGTAACATTACTACTGACTTGTACCATCACTACTGACCTGTAACATTACTACTGACCTGTAACATTACTACTGACTTGTAACATCACTACTGGCTTGTAACATTACTACAGACTTGTAACATTACTACTGACTTGTAACATCACTACTGACTTTTTCCATCACTACTGACTTGTAACATTACTACTGACTTGTAACATCACTACTGACTTTTTCCATCACTACTGACTTGCAACATCACTACTAACTTGTTCCATCACTACTGACTTGTAACATCACTACTAACTTGTTCCATCACTACTGACTTGTAACATTACTACTGACTTGTAACATCACTACTGACCTGTAACATTACTACTGACTTGTAACATCACTACTGACTTGTACCATCACTACTGACTTGTACCATCACTACTGACTTGTAACATTACTACTGACTTGTAACATCACTACTGACTTGTAACATCACTACTGACCTGTAACATTACTACTGACTTGTAACATCACTACTGACTTGTACCATCACTACTGACTTGTAACATTACTACTGACTTGTAACATCACTACTGACTTGTAACATCACTACTGACTTGTAACATCACTACTGACTTGTACCATCACTACTGACTTGTACCATCACTACTGACTTGTAACATTACTACTGACTTGTACCATCACTACTGACTTGTACCATCACTACTGACTTGTAACATTACTACTGACTTGTACCATCACTACTGACTTGTAACATTACTACTGACTTGTTCCATCACTACTGACTTGTAACATTACTACTGACTTGTAACATCACTACTGACCTGTAACATTACTACTGACTTGTAACATCACTACTGACTTGTACCATCACTACTGACTTGTAACATTACTACTGACTTGTAACATCACTACTGACTTGTACCATCACTACTGACTTGTAACATTACTACTGACTTGTAACATTACTACTGACTTGTAACATTACTACTGACTTGTAACATCACTACTGACTTGTACCATCACTACTGACTTGTAACATTACTACTGACTTGTAACATTACTACTGACTTGTAACATTACTACTGACTTGTAACATCACTACTGACTTGTAACATCACTACTGACCTGTAACATTACTACTGACTTGTAACATCACTACTGACTTGTACCATCACTACTGACTTGTACCATCACTACTGACTTGTAACATTACTACTGACTTGTAACATCACTACTGACTTGTACCATCACTACTGACTTGTAACATTACTACTGACTTGTAACATTACTACTGACTTGTAACATTACTACTGACTTGTAACATCACTACTGACTTGTAACATCACTACTGACCTGTAACATTACTACTGACCTGTAACATTATTACTGACTTGTAACATCACTACTGACTTGTAACATTACTACTGACTTGTAACATCACTACTGACTTGTAACATCACTACTGACTTGTAACATCACTACTGACCTGTAACATTACTACTGACCTGTAACATTATTACTGACTTGTAACATCACTACTGACTTGTAACATTACTACTGACTTGTAACATCACTACTGACTTGTAACATCACTACTGACTTGTAACATCACTACTGACCTGTAACATTACTACTGACTTGTAACATCACTACTGACTTGTAACATCACTACTGACTTGTAACATTACTACTGACTTGTACCATCACTACTGACCTGTAACATTATTACTGACTTGTAACATCACTACTGGCTTGTAACATTACTACTGACTTGTAACATCACTACTGACCTGTAACATTACTACTGACTTGTAACATCACTACTGACCTGTAACATTACTACTGACTTGTAACATCACTACTGACCTGTAACATTACTACTGACTTGTAACATCACTACTGACTTGTAACATCACTACTGACTTGTAACATCACTACTGACTTGTACCATCACTACTGACTTGTACCATCACTACTGACCTGTAACATCACTACTGACCTGTAACATTACTACTGACTTGTAACATCACTACTGGCTTGTAACATTACTACAGACTTGTAACATTACTACTGACCTGTAACATTACTACTGACTTGTAACATCACTACTGACCTGTAACATTACTACTGACTTGTAACATCACTACTGACTTGTAACATCACTACTGACTTGTACCATCACTACTGACTTGTACCATCACTACTGACCTGTAACATCACTACTGACCTGTAACATTACTACTGACCTGTAACATTACTACTGACTTGTAACATCACTACTGACCTGTAACATTACTACTGACTTGTAACATCACTACTGACTTGTAACATCACTACTGACTTGTACCATCACTACTGACCTGTAACATCACTACTGACCTGTAACATTACTACTGACTTGTAACATCACTACTGGCTTGTAACATTACTACAGACTTGTAACATTACTACTGACTTGTAACATCACTACTGACTTTTTCCATCACTACTGACTTGTAACATTACTACTGACTTGTAACATCACTACTGACTTTTTCCATCACTACTGACTTGCAACATCACTACTAACTTGTTCCATCACTACTGACTTGTAACATCACTACTAACTTGTTCCATCACTACTGACTTGTAACATTACTACTGACTTGTACCATCACTACTGACTTGTAACATTACTACTGACTTGTACCATCACTACTGACTTGTAACATCACTACTGACCTGTAACATTACTACTGACTTGTAACATCACTACTGACCTGTAACATTACTACTGACTTGTAACATCACTACTGACTTGTAACATCACTACTGACTTGTAACATTACTACTGACTTGTACCATCACTACTGACCTGTAACATTATTACTGACTTGTAACGTTACTACTGACTTGTACCATCACTACTGACTTGTAACATCACTACTGACTTTTTCCATCACTACTGACTTGCAACATCACTACTAACTTGTTCCATCACTACTGACTTGTACCATCACTACTAACTTGTTCCATCACTACTGACTTGTAACATCACTACTAACTTGTTCCATCACTACTGACTTGTAACATTACTACTGACTTGTACCATCACTACTGACTTGTAACATTACTACTGACTTGTACCATCACTACTGACTTGTAACATCACTACTGACCTGTAACATTACTACTGACTTGTACCATCACTACTGACTTGTAACATTACTACTGACTTGTAACATCACTACTGACTTTTTCCATCACTACTGACTTGCAACATCACTACTAACTTGTTCCATCACTACTGACTTGTAACATCACTACTAACTTGTTCCATCACTACTGACTTGTAACATCACTACTAACTTGTTCCATCACTACTGGCTTGTAACATTACTACAGACTTGTAACATTACTACTGACTTGTAACATCACTACTGACTTTTTCCATCACTACTGACTTGCAACATCACTACTAACTTGTTCCATCACTACTGACTTGTAACATCACTACTAACTTGTTCCATCACTACTGACTTGTAACATCACTACTAACTTGTTCCATCACTACTGACTTGTAACATTACTACTGACTTGTAACATTACTACTGACTTGTAACATTACTACTGACCTGTAACATTACTACTGACTTGTAACATTACTACTGACTTGTAACATTACTACTGACTTGTAACATTACTACTGACTTGTAACATCACTACTGACTTGTAACATTACTACTGACTTGTTCCATCACTACTGACCTGTAACATTACTACTGACTTGTAACATCACTACTGACTTGTAACATCACTACTAACTTGTTCCATCACTACTGACTTGTAACATCACTACTAACTTGTTCCATCACTACTGACCTGTAACATTACTACTGACCTGTAACATTACTACTGACTTGTAACATCACTACTGACTTGTAACATTACTACTGACTTGTACCATCACTACTGACCTGTACCATCACTACTGACTTGTAACATCACTACTGACTTGTACCATCACTACTGACCTGTAACATTACTACTGACTTGTAACATCACTACTAACTTGTTCCATCACTACTGGCTTGTAACATTACTACAGACTTGTAACATTACTACTGACTTGTACCATCACTACTGACTTGTAACATTACTACTGACTTGTACCATCACTACTGACCTGTAACATTATTACTGACTTGTAACATCACTACTGACTTGTAACATTACTACTGACTTGTAACATTACTACTTACTTGTACCATCACTACTGACCTGTAACAATACTACTGACTTCACTACTGACCTGTAACATTATTACTGACTTGTAACATCACTACTGACTTGTAACATTACTACAGACTTGTAACATTACTACTGACTTGTACCATCACTACTGACTTGTAACATTACTACTGACTTGTACCATCACTACTGACCTGTAACATTATTACTGACTTGTAACATCACTACTGACTTGTAACATTACTACAGACTTGTAACATTACTACTGACTTGTACCATCACTACTGACTTGTAACATTACTACTGACTTGTACCATCACTACTGACCTGTAACATTATTACTGACTTGTACCATCACTACTGACTTGTAACATTACTACTGACTTGTACCATCACTACTGACCTGTAACATTACTACTGACTTGTACCATCACTACTGACTTGTAACATCACTACTGACTTGTAACATTACTACTGACTTGTACCATCACTACTGACCTGTAACATTATTACTGACTTGTACCATCACTACTGACTTGTAACATTACTACTGACTTGTAACATCACTACTGACCTGTAACATTACTACTGACTTGTAACATCACTACTGACCTGTAACATTACTACTGACTTTTTCCATCACTACTGACTTGCAACATCACTACTGACTTGTAACATTACTACTGACTTGTACCATCACTACTGACTTGTAACATTACTACTGACTTGTACCATCACTACTGACCTGTAACATTACTACTGACTTGTAACATCACTACTGACCTGTAACATTACTACTGACTTGTAACATCACTACTGACCTGTAACATTACTACTGACTTTTTCCATCACTACTGACTTGCAACATCACTACTGACTTGTAACATTACTACTGACTTGTACCATCACTACTGACTTGAAACATCACTACTAACTTGTTCCATCACTACTGACTTGCAACATCACTACTAACTTGTTCCATCACTACTGACTTGTTCCATCACTACTGACCTGTAACATTACTACTGACTTGTAACATCACTACTGACTTGTAACATCACTACTAACTTGTTCCATCACTACTGACTTGTAACATCACTACTAACTTGTTCCATCACTACTGACCTGTAACATTACTACTGACCTGTAACATTACTACTGACTTGTAACATCACTACTGACTTGTAACATTACTACTGACTTGTACCATCACTACTGACCTGTACCATCACTACTGACTTGTAACATCACTACTGACTTGTACCATCACTACTGACCTGTAACATTACTACTGACTTGTAACATCACTACTAACTTGTTCCATCACTACTGGCTTGTAACATTACTACAGACTTGTAACATTACTACTGACTTGTACCATCACTACTGACTTGTAACATTACTACTGACTTGTACCATCACTACTGACCTGTAACATTATTACTGACTTGTAACATCACTACTGACTTGTAACATTACTACTGACTTGTAACATTACTACTTACTTGTACCATCACTACTGACCTGTAACAATACTACTGACTTCACTACTGACCTGTAACATTATTACTGACTTGTAACATCACTACTGACTTGTAACATTACTACAGACTTGTAACATTACTACTGACTTGTACCATCACTACTGACTTGTAACATTACTACTGACTTGTACCATCACTACTGACCTGTAACATTATTACTGACTTGTAACATCACTACTGACTTGTAACATTACTACAGACTTGTAACATTACTACTGACTTGTACCATCACTACTGACTTGTAACATTACTACTGACTTGTACCATCACTACTGACCTGTAACATTATTACTGACTTGTACCATCACTACTGACTTGTAACATTACTACTGACTTGTACCATCACTACTGACCTGTAACATTACTACTGACTTGTACCATCACTACTGACTTGTAACATCACTACTGACTTGTAACATTACTACTGACTTGTACCATCACTACTGACCTGTAACATTATTACTGACTTGTACCATCACTACTGACTTGTAACATCACTACTGACCTGTAACATTACTACTGACTTGTAACATCACTACTGACCTGTAACATTACTACTGACTTTTTCCATCACTACTGACTTGCAACATCACTACTGACTTGTAACATTACTACTGACCTGTAACATCACTACTGACCTGTAACATTACTACTGACTTGTAACATCACTACTGACTTGTAACATCACTACTGACTTGAAACATCACTACTAACTTGTTCCATCACTACTGACTTGTAACATTACTACTGACTTGTACCATCACTACTGACCTGTAACATTACTACTGACTTGTACCATCACTACTGACTTGTAACATTACTACTGACCTGTAACATTACTACTGACTTGTAACATCACTACTGACTTGTAACATCACTACTGACTTTTTCCATCACTACTGACTTGCAACATCACTACTAACTTGTTCCATCACTACTGACTTGTACCATCACTACTAACTTGTTCCATCACTACTGACTTGTAACATCACTACTAACTTGTTCCATCACTACTGACTTGTAACATTACTACTGACTTGTACCATCACTACTGACTTGTAACATTACTACTGACTTGTACCATCACTACTGACTTGTAACATCACTACTGACCTGTAACATTACTACTGACTTGTACCATCACTACTAACTTGTTCCATCACTACTGACTTGTAACATCACTACTAACTTGTTCCATCACTACTGACTTGTAACATTACTACTGACTTGTACCATCACTACTGACTTGTAACATTACTACTGACTTGTACCATCACTACTGACTTGTAACATTACTACTGACTTGTAACATTACTACTGACTTGTAACATCACTACTGACTTTTTCCATCACTACTGACTTGCAACATCACTACTAACTTGTTCCATCACTACTGACTTGTAACATCACTACTAACTTGTTCCATCACTACTGACTTGTAACATCACTACTAACTTGTTCCATCACTACTGGCTTGTAACATTACTACAGACTTGTAACATTACTACTGACTTGTAACATCACTACTGACTTTTTCCATCACTACTGACTTGCAACATCACTACTAACTTGTTCCATCACTACTGACTTGTAACATCACTACTAACTTGTTCCATCACTACTGACTTGTAACATCACTACTAACTTGTTCCATCACTACTGGCTTGTAACATTACTACAGACTTGTAACATTACTACTGACCTGTAACATTACTACTGACTTGTAACATTACTACTAACTTGTTCCATCACTACTGACTTGTAACATTACTACTAACTTGTTCCATCACTACTGGCTTGTAACATTACTACAGACTTGTAACATTACTACTGACTTGTACCATCACTACTGACTTGTAACATTACTACTGACTTGTACCATCACTACTGACTTGTAACATTACTACTGACTTGTTCCATCACTACTGACTTGTAACATTACTACTGACTTGTACCATCACTACTGACCTGTAACATTATTACTGACTTGTAACATCACTACTGACCTGTAACATTACTACTGACTTGTAACATTACTACTAACTTGTTCCATCACTACTGACTTGTAACATTACTACTAACTTGTTCCATCACTACTGGCTTGTAACATTACTACAGACTTGTAACATTACTACTGACTTGTACCATCACTACTGACCTGTAACATTACTACTGACTTGTAACATCACTACTAACTTGTTCCATCACTACTGACTTGTAACATTACTACTAACTTGTTCCATCACTACTGGCTTGTAACATTACTACAGACTTGTAACATTACTACTGACTTGTACCATCACTACTGACTTGTAACATTACTACTGACTTGTACCATCACTACTGACTTGTAACATTACTACTGACTTGTTCCATCACTACTGACTTGTAACATCACTACTAACTTGTTCCATCACTACTGACTTGTAACATCACTACTAACTTGTTCCATCACTACTGGCTTGTAACATTACTACAGACTTGTAACATTACTACTGACTTGTACCATCACTACTGACTTGTAACATTACTACTGACTTGTACCATCACTACTGACTTGTAACATTACTACTGACTTGTTCCATCACTACTGACTTGTAACATCACTACTAACTTGTTCCATCACTACTGGCTTGTAACATTACTACTGACTTGTACCATCACTACTGACCTGTAACATCACTACTGACCTGTAACATTACTACTGACCTGTAACATTACTACTGACTTGTAACATTACTACTGACCTGTAACATTACTACTGACCTGTAACATTACTACTGACTTGTAACATTACTACTGACCTGTAACATTACTACTGACTTGTAACATTACTACTGACCTGTAACATTACTACTTACTTGTACCATCACTACTGACTTGTAACATTACTACTGACTTGTAACATTACTACTGACCTGTAACATTACTACTTACTTGTACCATCACTACTGACTTGTAACATTACTACTGACTTGTAACATTACTACAGACTTGTAACATTACTACTGACTTGTACCATCACTACTGACTTGTAACATTACTACTGACTTGTACCATCACTACTGACCTGTAACATTACTACTGACTTGTAACATTACTACTGACCTGTAACATTACTACTTACTTGTACCATCACTACTGACTTGTAACATTACTACTGACTTCACTACTGACTTGTAACATCACTACTGACCTGTAACATTACTACTGACTTGTAACATCACTACTGACTTGTACCATCACTACTGACTTGTAACATTACTACTGACTTGTACCATCACTACTGACTTGTAACATTACTACTGACTTGTACCATCACTACTGACTTGTAACATTACTACTTACTTGTAACATCACTACTGACCTGTAACATTACTACTGACTTGTAACATCACTACTGACTTGTAACATTACTACTGACTTGTAACATTACTACTGACCTGTAACATTACTACTTACTTGTACCATCACTACTGACTTGTAACATTACTACTGACTTGTAACATTACTACTGACTTGTAACATTACTACTTACTTGTACCATCACTACTGACCTGTAACATTACTACTAACTTGTTCCATCACTACTGGCTTGTAACATTACTACTGACTTGTAACATTACTACTGACTTGTAACATCACTACTGACTTGTAACATCACTACTGACTTGTAACATCACTACTGACCTGTAACATTACTACTGACTTGTAACATCACTACTGACTTGTACCATCACTACTGACTTGTAACATTACTACTGACTTGTACCATCACTACTGACCTGTAACATTACTACTGACTTGTAACATCACTACTGACTTGTAACATTACTACTGACCTGTAACATTACTACTTACTTGTACCATCACTACTGACCTGTAACATTACTACTGACTTCACTACTGACCTGTAACATTACTACTGACTTGTAACATTACTACTGACTTGTAACATTACTACTGACCTGTAACATTACTACTGACTTGTAACATCACTACTGACTTGTAACATCACTACTGACTTGTAACATTACTACTGACTTGTAACATTACTACTGACCTGTAACATTACTACTGACTTGTAACATTACTACTGACCTGTAACATTACTACTGACTTGTAACATTACTACTGACCTGTAACATTACTACTTACTTGTAACATTACTACTGACCTGTAACATTACTACTTACTTGTACCATCACTACTGACTTGTAACATTACTACTGACTTGTAACATTACTACAGACTTGTAACATTACTACTGACTTGTACCATCACTACTGACTTGTAACATTACTACTGACTTGTACCATCACTACTGACCTGTAACATTACTACTGACTTGTAACATTACTACTGACCTGTAACATTACTACTTACTTGTACCATCACTACTGACTTGTAACATTACTACTGACTTCACTACTGACTTGTAACATCACTACTGACCTGTAACATTACTACTGACTTGTAACATTACTACTGACCTGTAACATTACTACTTACTTGTACCATCACTACTGACTTGTAACATTACTACTGACTTGTAACATTACTACAGACTTGTAACATTACTACTGACTTGTACCATCACTACTGACTTGTAACATTACTACTGACTTGTACCATCACTACTGACCTGTAACATTACTACTGACTTGTAACATTACTACTGACCTGTAACATTACTACTTACTTGTACCATCACTACTGACTTGTAACATTACTACTGACTTCACTACTGACTTGTAACATCACTACTGACCTGTAACATTACTACTGACTTGTAACATCACTACTGACTTGTACCATCACTACTGACTTGTAACATTACTACTGACTTGTACCATCACTACTGACTTGTAACATTACTACTGACTTGTACCATCACTACTGACTTGTAACATTACTACTTACTTGTAACATCACTACTGACCTGTAACATTACTACTGACTTGTAACATCACTACTGACTTGTAACATTACTACTGACTTGTAACATTACTACTGACCTGTAACATTACTACTTACTTGTACCATCACTACTGACTTGTAACATTACTACTGACTTGTAACATTACTACTGACTTGTAACATTACTACTTACTTGTACCATCACTACTGACCTGTAACATTACTACTAACTTGTTCCATCACTACTGGCTTGTAACATTACTACTGACTTGTAACATTACTACTGACTTGTAACATCACTACTGACTTGTAACATCACTACTGACTTGTAACATCACTACTGACCTGTAACATTACTACTGACTTGTAACATCACTACTGACTTGTACCATCACTACTGACTTGTAACATTACTACTGACTTGTACCATCACTACTGACCTGTAACATTACTACTGACTTGTACCATCACTACTGACTTGTAACATTACTACTGACTTGTAACATCACTACTGACCTGTAACATTACTACTGACCTGTAACATTATTACTGACTTGTAACATTACTACTGACTTGTAACATCACTACTGACCTGTAACATTACTACTGACTTGTAACATTACTACTGACTTGTAACATCACTACTGACCTGTAACATTACTACTGGCTTGTAACATTACTACAGACTTGTAACATTACTACTGACTTGTAACATTACTACTGACCTGTAACATTACTACTTACTTGTACCATCACTACTGACTTGTAACATTACTACTGACTTGTAACATCACTACTGACCTGTAACATTACTACTGACTTGTAACATCACTACTGGCTTGTAACATTACTACAGACTTGTAACATTACTACTGACTTGTAACATCACTGCTGACTTTTTCCATCACTACTGACTTGTAACATTACTACTGACTTGTAACATCACTACTGACTTTTTCCATCACTACTGACTTGCAACATCACTACTAACTTGTTCCATCACTACTGACTTGTAACATCACTACTAACTTGTTCCATCACTACTGGCTTGTAACATTACTACAGACTTGTAACATTACTACTGACTTGTAACATCACTACTGACTTTTTCCATCACTACTGACTTGCAACATCACTACTAACTTGTTCCATCACTACTGACTTGTAACATCACTACTAACTTGTTCCATCACTACTGACTTGTAACATCACTACTAACTTGTTCCATCACTACTGGCTTGTAACATTACTACAGACTTGTAACATTACTACTGACTTGTACCATCACTACTGACCTGTAACATTACTACTGACTTGTAACATCACTACTGACTTGTTCCATCACTACTGACTTGTAACATTACTACAGACTTGTAACATTACTACTGACTTGTACCATCACTACTGACTTGTAACATTACTACTGACTTGTACCATCACTACTGACCTGTAACATTATTACTGACTTGTAACATCACTACTGACTTGTACCATCACTACTGACTTGTAACATTACTACTGACCTGTAACATTACTACTTACTTGTACCATCACTACTGACCTGTAACATTACTACTGACTTCACTACTTACTTGTACCATCACTACTGACCTGTAACATTACTACTGACCTGTAACATTATTACTGACTTGTAACATTACTACTGACTTGTAACATCACTACTGACCTGTAACATTACTACTGGCTTGTAACATTACTACAGACTTGTAACATTACTACTGACTTGTAACATTACTACTGACCTGTAACATTACTACTTACTTGTACCATCACTACTGACTTGTAACATTACTACTGACTTGTAACATCACTACTGACCTGTAACATTACTACTGACTTGTAACATCACTACTGGCTTGTAACATTACTACAGACTTGTAACATTACTACTGACTTGTAACATCACTGCTGACTTTTTCCATCACTACTGACTTGTAACATTACTACTGACTTGTAACATCACTACTGACTTTTTCCATCACTACTGACTTGCAACATCACTACTAACTTGTTCCATCACTACTGACTTGTAACATCACTACTAACTTGTTCCATCACTACTGGCTTGTAACATTACTACAGACTTGTAACATTACTACTGACTTGTAACATCACTACTGACTTTTTCCATCACTACTGACTTGCAACATCACTACTAACTTGTTCCATCACTACTGACTTGTAACATCACTACTAACTTGTTCCATCACTACTGACTTGTAACATCACTACTAACTTGTTCCATCACTACTGGCTTGTAACATTACTACAGACTTGTAACATTACTACTGACTTGTACCATCACTACTGACCTGTAACATTACTACTGACTTGTAACATCACTACTGACTTGTTCCATCACTACTGACTTGTAACATTACTACAGACTTGTAACATTACTACTGACTTGTACCATCACTACTGACTTGTAACATTACTACTGACTTGTACCATCACTACTGACCTGTAACATTATTACTGACTTGTAACATCACTACTGACTTGTAACATTACTACTGACTTGTAACATCACTACTGACTTGTAACATTACTACTGACTTGTAACATTACTACTTACTTGTACCATCACTACTGACCTGTAACATTACTACTGACTTGTACCATCACTACTGACTTGTAACATCACTACTGACTTGTAACATCACTATTGACTTGTAACATTACTACTGACTTGTACCATCACTACTGACCTGTAACATTACTACTGACTTGTAACATTACTACTGACTTGTACCATCACTCCTCAAATCACGGCCTATATCCACGGTCATGTCTAAGAATGTGCAGAAGACTCTACTATGACGCTAGAAACCAAGCACAGACGACACAACACTCCATGACTTAGCATTCTGAACTACCCTCGCGTGGTTTTGTAGCACTAAGGGGTAACAGTAGACGTATTGGACAACAGACCGCATATCCCATTACTACCGTTCTAAACTTACCTCGTAATGTTACATATCCAAGCATTACGCACTCCCTATATCACTTCCGACGGTACAATATACTCACTGGGTTAGTAGTACCAAATGCGAACAGTAAAACAACTGGGGTACAGATCATACACCATATACTACCGCATTAGACAACCATTCATTACCCCCACCCCACCTTATAAAACTGCTTAACCAAGCATTACGTACTACTTGTGCCATCTGTAGGCCAGCCCACCACTCTAGATGGATAGTGGTACCAATGGCTAACTTTAAATTAGCAGGGTACAAACCACACGTCCTTGGCTAGCGCACTAGACAGGTATCCATTATCCCAACTCCACTTTACAACACGACCTGGACTAGCAGTACGCACTGCTAATACCAGTCATAGGATAATATGAAGCATTAGGTCGATTAGTAGAACCAAGGGATAGCATGGGATCAAAAGGGTATGTAACGGCCACAGTATACTATCGTTCTATACAACCAAGGACTACCTCGCAATACCGTTCTAGAAGACCATGTATTACCCCCAGCCACCTTACAATACTGCCTGGACTAGCAGTACGTACTACCAGTCATAGGATAATATAAAGCATGAGGTGGATTAGTAGTACAAAGAGCTAACGGTAACCGTACAGGGGCATATACCTCTACTACCATATCACTCCTTTACGAGACACACCCTTACCCGAACAACGTAATGTCGGTATTTACAGTGGAGAACAACAACGATCAACGTTTATATGACCTCGTGTGCGCATCATGACGTCACGATGTCAATAACAACGTCAACCGTTCCGCGGGCAATACTCTCAAGAGAACCCAACTTCCCCATCAATTTTCCATCACATACCCATACTACATGCCCATAGCCTTGTGTGTACATATATCGCTATACAAACCATAGCATACTATATATGCAGTGCGTGTACCACTTGACGGTTGCAATCTGAATGGTGCCGAAAAATTGCACCGGAAAAAGTTGCACAGGCAAAGCTTCGGGTTTCCTATGGGAATTTGACACTAGCTGCACCGACCCGACAAGCTCCAGCCGAATCATACGTGCAATACGACTCATGTTATATATGTTGCCAGAGGGGCAAATTCATCAAATTCTTCAATTTCCTACTTAATACGGAATTGCAGTGAGAATAAATAAAATAGATCTCACCGTAATAAGTGTTGTGTACGAACCACTTTTGTAATACAACCACTTTTGCAATAAAATTTATTACAAAAGTGGTTAACGCGTACCAACCACTTTTGTAATAAACTAACCATTATTGTAATAAACTCATTTCGGTGATAAATCACGAACGTCCATTTTATAGTTGGACATTGGGATGGGGTGAGGGACTAGTTTACCTAAACATGTTTGTGTGTCGTTCAATGGAATAGCGTGTCCATTCACCTATTGAAACTTGGTAGTGACTGAAGAAAGTACGCAAGCCCTTTTACAATAAACTTTATTTCAAAAGTGGTTACCGCGTACCAACCGCTTTTGTAATAAAACCACTTTTGTAATAAACTAACCATTATTGTAATTAACTCATTTTGGTGATAAATCACGGACGTCCATTTTATAGTTGGACATTGGGGTGTGGTTAGGGACAAGTTTACCTAAACATGTTTGTGTGTCGTTCAATGGAATAACGTGTCCATTCCATTCACCTGTTGAAACTTCGAAGTGACTGAAGAAAGTAAGTAACCACTTTTGCAATAAACTTTATTACAAAAGTGGTTATCGCGTACCAACCACTTTTGTACTAAACTAACCATTATTGTAACACACCTATTTTTGTGATGAATCACGGACGTTCATTTTGTAGTTGGACATTCGGGTGGGTTGAGAGCTAGTTTACCTAAACATGTTTGTGTGTCGTTCAATGGAATAAAGTGTTCATTCGCCAGTTGAAACGTAGCAGTGTCTGGAGAAAGTTCGCAACCACTTTTTCAATAAACTTTATTACAAAAGTGGTTATCGCGTACCAACCACTTTTGTAATAAAACCACTTTTGTAATAAACTAACCATTATTGTAATACACCTATTTTTGTGATGAATCACGACGTCCATTTTATTACCGGACGATGTTTTTGTTTGGAGAAAGGGTAGCACAAAGTAGCGTCAAAGCTATTCCGAAATTTGGTGGGCGCTAATATCGTACTGCACACGGGTGGATGGGGAAAGCTGGGTTTGACGTCTATCGTTTTTGATATGTCTGCCCGAATTCCTCCTACGGGCGCTGTTTTTCTTAAACATCGTAGTTCCTATCGATCTTGTTGTCCCTTTTATAGATAGGGTTGAATTCTTCCGCACACTGTTCACCCCAAATGAGGTGAGGAAATTAGAAATTCTATTACACACTATTGACTGGTGTTTGTAAATTATCACAATACAGGTGGACGTGCATCAGCCACCAAAGGGGTATGTAACGGCCACAGTATACCAACATCGCTGAAGTTAAGCTCCGATGAACCCGGTTAGTCTGTTGATGGGGTGACAATTCAGTGATTGATTTGGATTAACACTTCGTGCCCTTGGGCAAGGTATTTTACCTCGACTGCTCGCATGTGGAGCGGATGGGGGAAGCTGACGGTGTGCTGAGATGGACTGGTGTGCACGCGTCTTAACCTTAATTATCCTGACTGGGTTGTGCAGTGCGTAGTACTGATGTACAGTGCGTAGTGCAAGCTTGGATTATGTGATGTTGAAGAGGTTATAGGGTCTCGTCGCTGCTTGGTGGTTCTCTTCTGGTACATCGGCTTCCTCCACTCATAAAACTGTCACCGACACAAAATGACTCAGACTATATAAGTATCGTAAAACACAAATAAATAAATAAATAAATAAATAAATAAATAAATAAATAAATAAATAAATAAATAAATAAACCCACTGAATACCCTTTTTCGTCGTATGGAACAATGAATGCTGTGAAAATGAGCACATTACGCGCATAATCATATGTCTCAAAATGAAGATTATGAAAATGAGTTCAATGCGTGCAAAAACATACGTATCATAGCCTCATTTCGATATTTTTGGATCCACCGAGTCACTAACTATGACTCATTAAATGGATTCTAAGGAAAAATCATTTTACATACAGGCACTTTCTGCTTTCAATGGAGATAACTCTTGTTATTTTTTAAACAATAAACAGAGACGTAAATGGAAGTAGAGGAGCCACCGCCGCTTCTAGCTCCCCAAGGCCCCCGGTCTCTGCTACCCGACCGCCCCCTGCCCCTTGTCGCCCCTACTCCAAGCGCCTCTCGTTCCCTACCGCCTCTGCAGCCTCACCCCCCCCCCCCCCAGAGCTTCTGGTACCCTTTGCCCCTGCCGCCGCCGTCCATCGTGTCTAGAAGACACGATATTTTCAGAACAATTTCCATCCATGGATAGTTTTTTAGACATTGTCAAGCTGTTTTGGGTAATTCTATATCTAATATCGGTTGTTTGGGGTAATTCCATCTTTTCCCAAAACACACTCGTACAAACATTGGATCCGGAACATGTCCACGTCCCAGCTACAACATTAACATGGTTACCAGAGTAAAATCCACTAAAATACACGAAAGTTAGGTTCATTTGTGTAATTCTATACTAGCGGACCATACTCCCCTCGAATCAAACATACCCTCAAAACATACCCCCGATCTTATACCAAGAGGTAAGGTTTCGTCACCAGGCTACCACATGACACTTGAGAAACCAGGATGGCGCCCCTATACACAAAATGGACGACCAAAACACGTGTCCCCATATACACCCAAGCTGCCCACGCGCATTCGAACCTCGTATCGCTATGGCAATGACGTCACAACATAACCACGCACATTGGTTACATGTCATCAGAATATTGGCGCCCACAGTCGCGTGACATGACGTCACTTCCGAGATCCATCTAAATTGGAAAAGCGCGCCTTTGGCTAGTCTACTGCTGTACTAAACGGCTGCTCTTTGGGATGTGATAGCAGGTCTGATTCTGCAACCGTGAAAAGGGGCCCACATCATACAACTTCTGACACCTGAATCTAAACTTTCGCCGTTTTTATTTTTTGAATGAACATAACAAATATCGAGTATTCAGAAGTAAACACAACTGCATGTTATCCCTCTTGTCTTGTCTCCCCGCATGCCACAAGACAACAAGTAAAACATGCCCCCTTGCTTTTGGTACACGAAAGAATGGCTCAACTTGGACGCTGGTGATAAACTGGATTCAACTTTGCATCCATGAAAAGGATTCATGACTGGCCCGATTGCTCGCTCTGAAACTGAGTAATAAATTACGTGCAGTCACACAAGTAATCTTATCAAACATCTGAATCTGAACTTTCATGATCCTAATTTGGCAATATAACAATTGACTACGGGCCGATTGTTATATTGCCATACCGGAAGGATGAGTGTTTCAGTTGGCAATATAATAGTTCGCAAATGTATAGTAGTCAAAAGAAATTTATTTACTCTGATCAAGTCCTTCCACATAACACGGAACAAGTTACGCATGCCCCTGATCTTGTGCCGCATGGGCGGACTGCGCAACGGTTAACTTATCCGTAGCAATAATCGTGTCTGAAGTTTCATCGTTCTTGAAAAGAAATAACATATGCTTAATGCAGAATAATAACAGTGACCACTCATGGTCAATCTGAAGCGACCCCTCCATGTGCTACCAACCAATTAAAAATCTTGCTTTATATGGGACATTGACCTCCGAATGCAAAGTGGATCAGCGCATCAAAACCCGTGACCAGATATAAAAAAGATGTCTATTCCATTTTAGATTAATATTATTAACGCTTTCATTACCCCATTTGGCAACACAAAGCTCCTTATGTGCCAATCCTGCTGACATGGAATGTTTAGTCGAGCAAGCCAGTCAGCTGTACACTGAAGTTTTGTACAACTGATGTAAACGTCCACTTGTGTAACTTGTTTTTTCCTTTTTATTTTTTTCGTAATAGGAATTACACCGCCAGACATATGCTGTGGTAGACATACCCATTCTGACCCAACAATACAGCAGTCTATTTTACCATGTATCGTGAGCTGCGCGCTTTTCAATTACCCACATAATCCACTCGATAAGCATTGTTACAACCGGTAATGTAATACAACCTATTATGCAATAAATTTATTGCATTATCGGTTGCGTTGGATGGCAAACCTAACCTATAATGCAATAAACTTAATACATCAGCGGTTGTCTTGCATGGAAAACTTAACTACAAATGCAATAAATTTATTACATTATCGGTTGCGTAGAACCCCGGGAAGTAAGCAGCACTTGTTTACTGTGGTAAACCAGTTCCGCTTTACTAGTAAAATAGGACCCAGTCACCAATGCTTGGGGTGAAAGTCCTCTAAAATGGGCAACATGTAGATCAACGATTGACTAAACTTTACTTCATCTCCATGTTGTGTCACGATTAGCCATGGTGCATAAATATGTGACGTTAACCACCAACAAACAAACAAACAAACAATCGGTTGCGTAAGATGGCAAACCTAACCTATTATGCAATGAATTTATTACATTATCGGTTGCGTTGGATGGCAAATCCAACCTATTATGCAGTAAATTTATTACATTATCGGTTGCGTTGGATGGCAAACCTAATCTATAATGCAATAAATTTGTTACATTATCGGTTGCATAAGATGGCAAACCTAACATATTATGCAATGAATTGATTACATTATCGGTTGCGTTGGATGGCAAACCTAACCTACTATGCAGTAAATTTATTACATTATCGGTTGTGTTAGACGCTAAACCTAACATATTATGCAGTAAATTTATTACATTATCGGTTGCGTTGGATTGCAAACCTAACCTATTATGCAATAAATTCATTACATTATCGGTTGCGCTAGATGGTAAACCCAACCTATTATGCAATGAATTTATTACATTATCGGTTGCGCTAGATGGTAAACCCAACCTATTATGCAATGAATTTATTACATTATCGGTTGCGTTGGATGGCAAACTTAACCTATTATGCAATAAATTTATTACATCAACGGTTACGTTTATTTTTAAAGTTTATTGCAAAAGTGGTTGCTTACTTTCTTCAGTCACTTCCAAGTTTCAACAGGTTAATGGACACGTTATTCCATCGAACGACACACAAACATGTTTAGGTAAACTAGTCCCTCACCCCACCCCAATTTCCGACTATAAAATGTACGTCCGTGATTTATCACCGAAATGAGTTTATTACAATAATGGTTAGTTTACTACAAAAGTGGTTTTATTATAAAAGCGGTTGGTACGCGTTAACCCTTTTTGTAATAAAGTTTATTGCAAAAGTGGTTGCGTACTTTCTGCAGTCAATACGACGTTTCAACAGGTGAAAAGAAACGTTATTCTGTTCAAAGACAAACAAACATGTTTAGGTAAACTAGATCTCACCCCACCACAATGTCCAACTATAAAATGGACGTCCGTGATTTATCACAGATATGAGTTTATTACAATATTTGTTAGTTTACCACAATAGTGGTTTTATTACAAAAGTGGTCGGTACGCGATAATCACTATTATAATGAAGTTTATCACAAAAGTGGTTGTACCACAGCGCTTACTTTTGATAAAATCTATCTTCTCTCTATACATTTGAGTGATTTTGTCAGTTTGTTTGTCTGTTCTCTAAAGAATCGAAACTGACTGGGCCGATCGGGACGAAATTTGCCATGGTGTGTAGTTTGGGCCAATGAATGTTTTTGGTAATACGGACGTGGGTGAATTGGGGTGGGGTGCTTTCTTCGCGCATGCACTGTAACGCTCTCGGAAAGTACTTGGCCGACCGCGACGAAACCTGGGATTTAGCACTGTCGGCTACAGGGTGGAGCCAATCTTTACGCATACGCAGTTACGATCTTGGAAACTACTGCCCGGATAAAGTCGGACACCCTATCTAGTCTATTATATATTCAAGTTCGTTTGTCTGTCTGTGTGTGTGTCTGTTCGCTATCGACTAAAACACGACTGGGCCGAGAGGTACGAAACTTGGAATTGCATGTGTAGTTTGGTCCCGGGAAGGTGTTTCCTTTATTGGAACTGGGCCCATCTTCGCGTATGCGAAGTAACGATCTCGGAAACTACCGGGCCGATCGGGACGAAACTTTAGATCTGTATGTAAGATCCATCGGGTAGTGATTTGCCACCGTCGGGTGTGTGATGGGGCCGTATTCGCGCATGCGCAGTGCCGTTCTCGGAAACTACTGGGCCCTCTGGGAGAAACCTGGGATTTGTATTACGGTTCGTCAGGTGATGATTTGCCACCATCGGCTCTGGGGTGGGAGTCAATCTTTGCTCATGCGCAGTGATGATCTCGGAAACAACCAGCCCGGACGAAGCCCCCCCCCCCCCTCCAATCTACTCTAAATATATATTTAGTTTAAACAATATTTATTTCAAATTTCAAATAATTGCATACAAAAAATATAACGGGCGTGGATTCGACAATAAGCTTAAAGCTTTTATAAGATCGTTTCCACTCAATAAAACAGAACTTATAAACTCTCGAGATGGCTTCTACAGTATGTTACAATCCATATATTAAATTTTAGTACATTGTGCAGTTGGTAATCATGGTTATGATGTATAGATCATTTTATGGAATGTACTGGTTAAATTAGATATTGTATTAAACAATACAGTAAAGAAAAGAGAAGAATTACTCCAAACCCAACACGAGCACGGGACAACACTCAACATAGGACTGCCTTAAGTAATAGCCTCAAAATGTTGTGTTTGCTCCCTGTTTACACCGAGCTATACGAGTGGCAGATAGCAATGTTTAATAGTTCAAGGATGGAAGTTAGCTGATCAGATTGAAATAGGCTGGTAGCCGTCACCGCCATCGTATTGGGCCCGAAGTCAAGGTAGAAGTTCATATGATGGTACTACAGAAGAGTGGACATATATATATACATTTGAATAATCTTGTTTGTTTGTCGCTTCTCTATAGACTGGAAAAAGGATGGTCCGATTGGGAAGAAATTTATTTGGCATGGGTGTGTAGTTTTGCCCCGGGAAGGTTTTGAACTTTTCAGACATGGGGTAGGTAATGGTCTGTTTTCGCGCATGCGTAGTAACGCTCTCCCAAACTACTGGGCTGATAAACACAGGCAGACAGACATACATGCAGACAAACAAAATTACTGTAGTATATACACAGACTAGGTGGAGGGCCGGATTCGTCCGGGAATGAGTTAAATAGGCAGCTGAGCCGAGCACGAGCAATTTGTGTTGCCCAGAAGATTACTGGATGGAACTTACATACAGATCCCAGGTTTTGAGTCCATCGGCCCAGTAGCTTCCGAGATTGTTACCGCGCATGCGCGAAGATGGGTGAAAACCAATACCTGATGATGACCGATCACTACCCGATATACTATACATAACCACCCAAGTGCCGTCCCGGTCGGCCGAGTAGTCTCCAAAATGGTCACTACGCATGCGCAAAGACGGTGCTACACCCCATGCTCGTATAGCCATGTCCCTTCGGAATCCAAACTCCACACCCATGCCAAGTTTCGTCCCGATTGGCATAGCCGTTTTCGAGTCTATAGAAAAAAGACAAACACAGACAAGATTATAATATATATATAAATACTAGATGGTGGCGTTCGACTTTGTCTGAGCTATTATCTCTGAACATGCGCAAAGATTGACTCCCACCCCTTATCCGACGGTGGCAAATTACCACCCAATGGACTGTACATACAAATCCCAGGTTTCGTCCCGATCGGCCCAGTACTTTCCGAAATCGCCACTACGGATGCGAGAAGACAGGCCCCGCCCCATAGTCGACGGTGAAGAATGACTACCCGATGGACCCTAAAAAAAATCCCAAGTTTCGTCCCGATCAGCACAGTAGTTTTCGAGCTCGTCACTGCACATGCGCGAAAACGGACCATGCCTCATACCCGACGTTGGAAAATGAATACCCGATGGACCCCACATAAAAATCTCAAGTTTCGTCTCGAGTGGCCCAGTAGTCTCCGAGATTTGTACTGCGCATGCGCGAAGACGGGCTCTAATCCCACGGCCAAATAGCTTATATCCTTCCCGCGCCAAAGCTACACATACATGGTAAGTTTCGTCTCGATCAGCCAAAATGGTCACTCTGCATGCGCAAAGACGGCCTCATCCCATACTCGACAATATCAAATCACTACCCGGTGAACCTTACAAACAAATCCCAAGTTGTGTCCCGATCGGACCAGTAGTTTCCGATATCGTTACTGCGCATGCGCAAAAAAACTGACTCCATCACAATCTCTGTACAGCCTATGCCTTTCCCGGGCTTAACCTACACACCCGTGCCAAGTTTCGTCTCTATTGGCCCCGTCGTTTTCGAGTCTATAGAGAACAAACAGACAAGATTACTCAAATATATATACCTTAAATGGAGTGCCCGACTTCGTCCGGGTTATTGGTACTTAGACTGGATGCCACCAGTAGTTGGAAAATGACTACCTGATGGACCCTACATACAAATTCCAAGTATTGTTCCTTTCGGTCCAGGAATTAACACGACCGTTACTGCGCATGCGCGAAGACGGGTCCCACCCATACCCGATAGTGGCAAATCACTACCCGATGGGCCCTACATACATATCCCAAGTTTCGTTCCCAGTAGTTTCCGAGATCGTTACTGCTCATGCGCGAAGACGCCCCCCCCCCCCCCCCACACTCCATGTTCAAATAGCCTATGTCCTTTTCGGGCCCAAGTTACACAACCATGACAAAATTTTGTCCCGATAGTCCCAGCCATCTTCGAGTCTATGGAGAACAAACAGGCAGACAAAGGGACAAGATTGCTCAAATATATATATTGACTAGATAGGGGTGCTCGACTTTGTCCGGGTTTTTTATCTTGGTGCGTGCGCAAAGATTGGCTCCCAGGCAATAGCCGATGGTGGCAAATTACTACCCGATGTACCATACATACAAAATACCAGGTTTCTTCCCGATCGGTCTAGAAATTTCCCATTTTGTTTCTGCGCATGCGCCAAGACGGCCCCCAGCTCAAACCCGACGGTGACAAATGGCTACCCGGTGGACCCTACATACAAATTCCAAGTTTTGTCCCGATCGAAACAGTAGTTTCCGAATGCGCCACTACGCATGCTTGGAGTCGGGGTCCCATCCTATACCTGCAAATCCCTACACTATGGATCATATAATTATATCCCAGGTTTCGTCCCAATCGGCCGAGTAGTTTCCGATATCGTCACTGGGCATACGCGAAGTCGGGCCCCTAAGCCACGCCCAGAAGCCCCAATCCTTTCCGGGCGCAATCTGCACACCCACGCCGAATTTCGACCCGATCAGCCTATTCGTTTTCGAGTCTATGGAGGACAAACCAACAAACAAAGAAACAAACAAGTTTACTCAAATATATGAAGAGAGGATAGAGTTTATCAAAAGTGGGCATTTTACCAAAAGTGGTGATCTTCTTTCGTTTTATCAAAAGTGGCCGTTTCTTTTACATCAAACGTGATCGATTTTATATCAAAAGTGCCTAGCTACATCAAAAGTGGGCGATTTTTACACAAAAGTGGCAAGCTACATCAAAAGTGGTAAATATATCAAAAGTGGGCGCAACACATGTTTAGGTAAACTAGTCCCTCATCCCATTCCCAATGTCCGACTATAAAAAGGACAAACGTGATTTATCACCGAAATTAGTTTATATGGACGTCCGTGATTTATCACCGAAATGGGTTTATTACACTAATGGTTAGTTTATTACAAAAGTAGTATTATTACAAAAGTGGTTGGAATGCGATAACCACTTTTGTAATAAAGTTTATTGCAAAAGTGGTTGCGTACTTTCTCCAGACACTGCCACGTTTCAACTGGTGAATAAACACTTTATTCCATTCAACGACACACAAACATGTTTAGGTAAACTTGCTCTTAAACCACCCCAGTGTCCAACTATAAAATGAACGTCCTTGATTCATCACAAAAATAGGTGTGTTACAATAATGGTTAGTTTAGTACAAAACTGGTTGGTAAGCGATAACCACTTTTGTAATAAAGTTTATTGCAAAAGTGGTTACTTACTTTCTTCAGTCACTTCGAAGTTTCAACAGGTGAATGGAATGGACACGTTATTCCACTGAACGACACACAAACATGTTTAGGTAAACTTGTCCCTAACCCCACCCCAATGTCCAACTATAAAATGGACGTCCGTGATTGTAATAAAGTTTGTAAAAGTGCTTGCGTACTTTCTTCAGTCACTACCAAGTTTCAATAGGTGAATGGACACGTTATTCCATTGAACGATGCACAAACATGTTTAGGTAGACTAGTCCCTCACCCCTTCCCAATGTCCAACTATAAAATGGACGTCCGTGATTTATCACCGAAATGAGTTTATTACAATAATGGTTAGTTTATGACAAAAAGTGGTTTTATTACAAAAGTGGTTGGTACGCGATAACCACTTTTGTAATAAAGTTTGTTGTAAAAGTGCTTGCGTACTTTCTTCAGTCACTACCAAGTTTCAATAGGTGAATGGACACGTTATTCCATTGAACGATGCACAAACATATTTAGGTAGACTAGTCCCTCACCCCACCCAATGTCCGACTTTTAAATGGACGTCCGTGCTTTATCTCCAAAATGAGTTTATTACAATAATGGTTAGTTTATTACAAAAGAGGTTTCATTACAAAAGTGGTTGGTACGCGTTAAACACTTTTGTAATAAATTTTATTGCAAAAGTGGTTGTATTACAAAAGTGGTTGGTACAGTGCTGTCAAATACGGACACCTTACGTACAGACTAAATGGACACGATAGCTACTACTCTCCGTGTCACACTTATTTTCTCTCAGTTTCTCTGAAAAAGTAAAACAAGAACAAAGTGAATAAATAGATAAAATATTAAAATAATATTAACACCGTTAATGGAGTTAACGACATATTAATTACATTTTCTACCTAAGGAACGTCAAATTACTGTTTACCTAACACGAATAGCCGACGACATTTGCAAACAAAATTCTTGAATATTGAACTATTTTTTGTTTCATTTCGTGCACCAAAAAATAGCTTATGATTCTCATTGAAACGAGCTCAACGAGCTCGTTTCAATAAAAGATCATAAGCTATATTTTGAGATCAAAAACTGTAAAGGACAATGGAACTTGATGGTGATTTTGGTGATTAGCGCTTTTCAGTTTTGGCCGTTACGGTGATCTTTATTGAATATATAGTTGATTTAAAACTCTTTTAATACTTTATGGCAGACTGGTAGTGGCATGTCTCGATAGGGATTTATTATTAAGACGAATACAAAAACATTAAATCAATATTATTCTTAAAATGTTCCCCAACGATTGAAAAATTTATATTTTCATTGCCCACTGAATAACTTTCAATTGGAAAACAAACTGTACAATGAAGGCATATTGTTTATTAGTCAGTGTTGTATGGTTTATAAATACGACAAATCTAGTATCTTGGCATCAGCAATTACACAAATATAAACAATACATGCTGCGGAAGTTTTATACCTTGGAGAAATCAATTTCATTTCCTCTTGTTACACATTTTCATTAATGGCTGACCGACCACTGTGAGTACACAAGGGCTTTGTTAGTACAAAATAATCAAGTAACAGAGATATACGATGAAAGCGCAAACAGAACAGTCACGCCTCACTGGGGACGAATGTTTGAATTTAATACGCCTGATTATTGGGTATGAATAACGACCCAATATCATACAAAGTTCTCCCAAAACAACAAGCTGTGTTGAATACATCCACTTCAGAGATTTCCCGATGGTATAAGTGTCATCCGATCAGTGTCCTGTAGGGACGCAGGATCAAGTATAAGGTTGTGACCAGAGGGCAATTATGAAATGAGGAGCTGTACTAATTGGGATTTTAGCAATATTATCGAAACAATACGTGTCACTTAAGTAGAAAAAGCGGTCTTTTAGTAATTTTAAAACATACCCTTCAGTGCCTAATAATTTATTGTACAGAGTGGAATAATAGTATACACCAATGAATGAAAATTCCAGATTAGTACAGGGCGGAATAATAGTACAGAATTGGCTTGTGCAGGGTGGTTTAGGTGGAAATTCAAATATGTAAACTAGTTTCTATGTCCAGATGTATATTGCCGATGCAGAAGTCTGCTTCTCGTCCCCTTAGTTTCAATGTGTCCTATGTGCCTACTGGCACATAGAACACATTGGAACTCAGGGGACGCTCTGTTGAACTGATAATGAGCAAAGTCACTCTTGGTCATCAAACTTTGTTCACATGACTTTGCCTTGTTGTAATTTAACGACCACTGTGAGTACACAATGGCTTTCTTAGTTCAAAATAAACAAGTAACAGAGATATACCATGAAGCGGAAACAGAACAGCCATGCCTTACTGAGGACGAATGTTTGAATTTAATACACCTGATTATTGGAGATGCAACAAACTATGTTGAATACATCCACTTCAGAGATTTCCCGATGGTACAAGTGTCATCCGATCAGTGTCCTCTAGGGACGCATGATCAAGTACAAGGTTGTGACCAGAGGGTAATTATGAACTGTGGAGTTGTAAGAGGGTAAATCATTACAGACTAAATAATTTCATATCAGCTATAGTATGAAGTATATCCTATGTAGATTGTATTGACACTGCCTGTACTGTGTTTGGCTACTCACATAATATTCAACTGATGTTTTCCGATCAGGTCGTTTATACAATGATACAACCACTGATATGTTCATAGAGTGACCTTAAGTGTCTATTTTCGGGAACCGGGTGGCTCGGTGGCACGGTATTGGATTTCAAACCGAAACGTCCACGGTTCGATCCCCGCCAGGGGTAACTGCATTGTGTCCTTGTACAAGGAATTTTAGCCCGAATGCCCATTTTTGTGGCACGATGGCGCTGTGTACTAAGGCGTATGTGTTGCACGTCGATGGTGCATTTGTCTTCAACAAATGCTACTCCTGCTTGTTCGGATTTAGTACGTTGGGAAGTCTGACAGTTGCTCGTCGTTGCTCTGTGGTTCTCTCCATGTACTCTGGCTTGCTCCACCCATAATACTTCCCACACGAGGTGACCCTGGCTGTCAAAAACTGTCGTGAAACACCAATAAATAAACAAATAAATATCTATCTTCGAACACACTGAATATTGAAGGTGCGTGAAGACAGGCGTAATCTTTTATTCATCGATACTGAACAAACATGGAATATTTTGTAGTTAATTTCATGCATGAATGAGGTGTCATGAAATAGCACAGTGAGCACGAATCTGTAATAATTTTTTTTGAGATAAGTACGGTTCACTTCATGACTAATCTCAAAGTGCACGTGCGCATGTGCCTCCCAAGTTGAGCGTGGTGACAAATGTGGTGTCACACAGCAGAGAAGTTACACTTGTCAGCACAAACGACGTTCCCATTGAAGACATTGATAACATTTACGTTGAACTCTAAAACGTAATGCAAAAAACACGCCATTAACAGACACGTGAAGCCAATAAAGCTCTTGGAATGATCCAAAGTGGACAGACACAAAGAGATGTGGGTGTTGCATTTGGTGTGTCCCAGAGTGTGATATCCAGATTGCAGACAAAGTTCCAAGCAACAGGTACAGTCAATGAGAGACCAAGAAGTGGAAGACCACATACCACGATTCAACGCCAGGGCCATTACATCGTTACATTAGCTCGTAGACGTCTTGAACCTGCCCCATCCCTCAACAGACAGTACAATGCAGCAACAGGTGTACGAATAACACCTCTCTCAGTCAGGAATAGACTTCTTGCTGCTAACCCGAGAGCAAGACTCCTCCCACGTCGTCGACATGCTTGACTGGAGTTTGCGCGTAATCATGTGAGATAGGACTGCAAACGTTGGCAACCATTTCTTTTCATACATGAGCCCTTGTTTTGCTTGGTTTTACATGATGGTAGTAGACGTGTGTGGAGATAGCCTGGACAGCGGTACAGTTGGAACTTGGTAGCTGAGCATGATCGTTTCGGAGGGGGCTCTGTGATGGTATGGGATGGGATATCACTAGCAGGTCTTCTAGAGAGGACAACCATTAGAAACGGAGCTTTGAATGTTGTACGTTACAGGGCTGAAATTCGCCATCCAGTCGTGAGATTGTTTGTAGACTTAAACCTTTACCAAACGTAACGGCCAAAACCGGCCAGAGCTATTCTCAAAAATCACCAATTAATTTTCAAAATATTTTCATTTTTTGTCTCAAAAACATAGGTTATGACCCCTCGTTGGAACGAGCTCGTCGAGCTCGTTCCAACGAGGGTCATAACCTATGTTTTTGAGACAAAAAATTAAGAAATTTAGTTATTCAAGAATTTTTTTTGCAAGTGTCGTCTGCTTTTCATGTTAGGTAAAGGGTTAATTCTCATGGAGGATAATGCTCATCGGGCACGTGTGGTTAATGGGTATTTAGAAAGGGAGACTATTAAGAGAATGGAGCGGCCTGCTCTATCACCTGACTTGAATCCGATCGAGCATGTAGTGGATCAGCTGCAGCATCGCATTCCACATCTCCCAAACCAACCACACACCCTGGACGACCATGAGAATGCACTGGAATAGGAATGGAACAATCTCCCCTAACAGGGCATTGTAGTTCTCATCATGAGCATGCAACGCCGTTGGCAGCAGTCGTTGCAGCACAGGTCATTCCCGCTATTAAAGTCACTCTTTCTCTGGTTCACATCGACACTTGCTTGGATCTCCTTTCACTTTCACAACTAGTTGACACCGTGTTTCTGGGTATTGTTATTTGACATCATGTTACAGTATTATTATTCAATGACATTGAATCTTCCCTTTACATCTGAACTCTAAAGGTGGTCAGTGTTGTTGTTTCAAAATTTATCTGCGTCTAACTAAATATATACTTTCATCACAAACGCTTTCCATGATCCCTAACTTTCATTGTTCAGTATATATAAATGGGAACAAAATGTTGCAATTTGTGTTCGCCTAGTGTACTGCTATCAAATTACCACGTAATGGGAAGACAGCTAATCTAGCTTTGCCATTTCGAAACAATACCCATGTCAATTGTTTCTAAAAAAGTGTATGTACAAATGATCCCCCAATTTGATTGTCGAATAAATCATTTCAGTTTCCTTTGAGTATGAGGTATTACTGTACCTGTACTCCAGAATCAGTTCCGAATATGGTCTGTCTACATTTCACAGTAGGGTCCTGCGAATATTCGAGATTCGATTCGATATCGATACCATACGTATGCTTCGAGATCGATCCCGAATCAGTCTCAGGATTCGATTGTTTCGAATCTCTCGTACTAACTTCAATTTGTTACATTTCCAACAAAAATAGGATAAAACTGTCATTAGAAACTTCATTCATATAGGCTCAATTCCTATTTATTTGAGTAATTGACCATGTTTAATTGTTAGGTAAGGTGTGAATTTGGCCCAAAACATTATCCATAGTTTTGGTTTTTGAAGGCTTAACTAGTTACTATTCACGTTCTTAAGAACGTGAATAGTAACAAGTTAGGCCTTCAAAAACCAAAACTATGGACAATAGGCCTAGCTGTTTCAGCGACGGTGCTACAGAGAATATTTAGTTATTGGTGTTTAAAGTGTTCACTCCGTCGCGTAAGGGTCATCACAGTGTTCCGTAACTTAAGTTTGATGCAATATGAAATAACTTGTCTTTTAAGATTCGATTCGGGATTCGATTCGATGTCGATATCAGAGACACGATTCGATTCGAAATTCGATTCGAAAAGAAATTTGTGATTCGCAGATCCCTATTTCACAGTTCCATTACATCCCGTGTGTGCTTGTTTTGATCACCCTGCTATATATATCATACGTGTATGTGAACAATTTGATAGCTGAACTAAATGAACATGAACTTCTTGGGGTAAGCGATCAGCAGCAGGCCCCTATCTTCAGCCATTGGAATTTAATAACCGTAAAAGGTAAAATAAGCACCATATAGGTGGGAATTTTGTTCGAAAAAAATTGTTATACATGTTTGTTTACATGGCACTCAACAATTATATTTTGTTGTGTGTAAAATGTAAGAAATAAAAACTGAATTAACAGACAGGAATCTCAGTGATTTTAATTAATACTGGAATATTGTACACTTTTCTCTGCGACTATAATATGTGATACAGCCCTATTAGAGAAATGTTCTGAAAAATGGAATTAAAAATAAATGGTAAGATAACACTTTTCGAGTAAAGTGTCTGTGCAAATGTCTTATTATACACAAAGTGACAGATTATCGAAGAAATTGCGGAAAGATAGAAATCGTATCCCCCACTGTGAAGATATAGAAATTTTCACTTTCCTGGTATCAATCAAAATGGCGGCTTTCAAAGTTGAATACGAGTCAAATTATCACTGGAAATGATCAATTTGTTCAAAAAACGTATAATGAAAAGAAAACCTAGTGTTTTTGAATGGATACTGATCATTTCAGCAATAGTTCAACACGTATTCACCTTGAATTGATGCATGAAACTCGATAGTCCAAACATGGCCTTAAAATCTGTAATATAAGTTTTTGATTTGGTGCGTCCTTTCAAAGGACGTACCAAACCAAAAACGTATATTACGGACTTTCAGGCCATGTTTGGAATAGAAACCCGCCATCTGAAATAGATCGCAAGACGCTATCTGTTCCGAGTATCGATCAAATCACTTCCGCGTTTCAATGATTCAATGCGCTTTTTGGGACTGTCACGATTAATCGATTGTTAATCGGTCACGGCGAAATCGATTAGTATTTTTCGTTGTCGAATAATCGGTAAATTGTATCCCGCTTTAGACGTTTAATAATTAAAAGAAAATTTGATGAAAAAAACTATTGTTTCTAAAGGTAAAGAGTTAAGGACATCGATGTTAACCCCCCAAGAAGCCATTGGAAGCAATTGTCTTTCAGGTACATTCATGAAAGCTTTGATGTTCTGAACTTTTGAACCGTCAGTGTAATAATCAAGACCGGTCGGCAGTTGAGAAGTTCGCAACTGCCGACCGGTCTGGATTATTGCACTGACGGTTCAAAAGTTCAGAACATCAAAGTTTTGAATGTACCTAAAAGAGGATCGTCTTCGTAGTTTGCCGGAAGTAGGTCAACTAACTTGAACTTCATTTTTTATCGACCTCAGAAAGAAGGAGAGGGTCATCTAGGTACGATTAATCAATTATTATCGATTATTTGCGACGATTAATTGATTCCTAAATTTAAAAATCGTGACAGCCCAAGTGCTGTTTACTTCCATGCACCAATTCAAGGTTGAAACGAGTGGAATTGTCATATTTTTATAAAAAGCGCATAATAAAAAGAAAATCTTGTGTTTTTGAGTGGATACCGAAAATTATCTCATGAGTGACCGAGAGAAATGGTTACAATAACGACTTCTCGCAGTCACAAGAAAGATAATTTTCGGTATCCACTCAAAAACACTAGATATCCTCTATTTATTTATTTATTTATAATATTTATCACAAACCTGCAAACAAGGCAGGTCGTGATTAAAATGTAAAAATTAAAACATGATTAAAATCAAGAGGAGCGACAGTAGAGAATTTGCAGACGTCACGTCCCATTTTTCGGTTTAGCCTTTTTAACACCCACCCACCACCTAGTGCAATTTTTCTACTGCCATTTTCAGACACCCAATCCGCTTTCCCATTGAAATTACGAATTGCTTTCTGTTCCAACAGTTCCAACACGTTTCAAATTTCAAATATTGTAGTATTGTAGTATGACCTTGTTAATATGGTTATTTATTCGGCTTTCTCAAAATTTTTCTTCTCTATTTTTTTTTTTTTTTTTATTAGGCTTTCCCAAACCCAGTTTGTGAAAGACTATTGTTATTCTTCTTTTTCAAAATTTTTCTTCTCTATTTTTTTTTTTTTTTTATTAGGCTTTCCCAAACCCAATTTGGGAAAGACTATTGTTATTCTTCTTTTTCAAAATTTTTCTTCTCTATTTTTTTTTTTTTTTTTTTTTTTTTCCTCCCTGAATTTTGTCTGTTGAACTACTCGAAAACAAGTTGTACGATTTTGACCAAATTTGGCACACCTATGTAATGTCATAAACTCTAGTGAAATGCGGTATCGTCATATCTGTGAAAACGCGTATTTTCAAAATATTCTGCCAAAACCTTCAAAATTTCACCATTTTTCGAATGTCTCAAAATTGTTTACACATTTACAGCATAATAGGATACACCACAATCACCACTCAAATCTTTCAACATTAACCCCCACTGGCCAAAAATGACATGAATATAGATTTTTTCTTCAAAATTGACCAACTTCAAGGGCAAATTTCTCTAATAACAAGGTTGTTGTAACAATTATTTTGGTTTGGATAGATGCAACAATAATTGCGGAATAAAGTTACTGTTTACTTTTTAATCTCAGATTTAACCCTCAAGCACAATGAGGGCGAGGATAAGAGTACCGTTTGAAAATGACAAAATTATCCAACTTTGGTTGCTTTTTCTATCATTTTGGAAAGGGTTAAATTTCAAACACTTTTCATATACGTATTCACAATTGAGTACCGAGCATATTTGCTGTTGTAAGTTTGGTTGTAAAGTTTAACCCTATCCCATTCTGGTTGCATAAAAAAGTAGGTACCTTCCAAAAAAACTCCAATTTTTCAGAATTTGGTAACTTTAGGTGGCGATTTACTTCATTTACAATAGCTTGAGTTCTGAATTTTTTCTATTGCTGCTTGCAGCAGTCAAAGTATGACAAAGTTTGTTCTATATATTATTATTAAAAGTTTAACCCTTGGCAGATTTGAGACTTCCCATAAGGGTACTGTCGGAATAATTGTTATTTTCGCCAACGTTTACATGCACTTTCTCATCAGCACTGGAGCCATATTGTCTCAAAACCTTTTCCATGAGAGGATTGGGCCTTCATCCAAGAACAATTTTGCTGGTATATATTTTATTCAAAGATTTAACCTTCACCCAGTTTTCTGGCCTTGAATTTGAGTGCCCTAAAATTCTTCATAAAACTGGCTAATTTGGAGCTCACTTTTCTTCCATTTTCGAAAGAAATATCGAAAAATGATTTACATGTTCGTATTTACAATTGCCTACCGAGCATATTTGCTGTTGTAAGTCTAGTTGTAAAGTTTAACCCTATGCTCGTTCTGTGCATAAAGATAGGTGCAGTCCAAAAAAAAACTATTGTTTTTTAGAATTTGGTAAGTTTAAGTGACGATATACTCCATTCCTAATTGATTGAGCGCTGAATGCTTTCTATGGCTGTATGCAGCAGTCATAGTATGACAACTTTTGTTTTATATGTCATTATTAAAAGTTTAGCCGTTGGCAGATTCGAGACTGCCCATATGAGTACGGTCGGAATAATTGATATTTTCATAAAATCACTGAATATTGATAAGCGTGCAGTGGTAGTTTGGAATAGAATATCCGAAAATGCTTTCGAAATTCGGATTCACAGTTCAATTCCAAGAATATTTTCTGTTATAAGGTTGCTGTAAAGTTTAACTCCATCCCTGTCTCAAATGCATAAAAATTGGTGCCGTCGAAAAAAACCTCTAATTTTTTTCAGAATTCCGTAGATTTAAGTAACAATTTACTCCATTCCTAATTCATGGAGCGCTGAATGTTTTCTATTCCTGCATACAGCAAGCATAGCATGACAACTTCTGTTTTATACGTTATTATCAATAGTTTAACCCTTGGCATATTTAGGAGTTCCCATGTGATTATAGTCGGAATAATTGTTATTTTCGTAAAATCAATCCCTGAATATATTGGTAACCGTGCAGTGGCCTTTCGGTGGTGCTACATGAAGCCGCAAATAGTTAAGGTTGAAAAATTCATCAAATAGACAGATATAATGCCTAACTCAGCCGGTGACAGGTAAATAATAAATGGAAAAGTCGTTGAATTGAGAATAAAGTAGGGAGAATCGTGCCCTCGGTTTCCACCTGATCCACGGTATTTCCACGCACAGCACTTGACAAAGATACTAAACTATCGGGCAGGGACAGTAGAAAACATTCTGAGAATTTCAAGTTGCTGCCTTGCATGGTCGGGACATAATTGGAGTATATCCGACATTGTAACTGTTCAATTTGAATGTTAAATTAGCCAGATGACGGCTTTTTCTCCACCGGATAATCCCACCTGCGGCAACCGCGTTGTGTCCTTGGGCAAGACACTTCATCTCCACTGCCCGCGTGGGGGCACGGTGGCGTTGTGTACTAAGGCGTACTGCACGTCGATCGTGCACTTGTCTTCAACCAATGCTAACCCTGCTTGTGTGGAGTTCGTATGTTGGGGAGCTGACAGTTGCTCGCCGTTGCTCGGTGGTTCTCTCGGGGTACTCCGGCTTCCTCCACCCGTAAAACTGTTGCGGTCATGATTAGCCAGTGTGCATAAATATGTGACCTTAACCACCGATAAATAAATAAATAAATTCTCCACCGGATCGAGTTGTTAGTTTCTGCCGGGACGGTCTAAAATAAGCAGTTTAACTCAAAACTTTCTGTCCCATATGAATGTGCAAATATTTAAAGCTGGACAGTTCATCAAATAGACAGAAATAATGCCAAACTCGACTGGTGATAGGTAAATAGTGAATGGAAACGGCATTTCATTGGGAATAGAGTAGGGACGAATCGTCCCCGCAGTTTCCACGCGATCCACGTTGTTTCCATGCGGTCACGCCACTTGACAAAGATACTGTTCTGTTGAGCAGGGATAGTAGAACAACTTCTGAAGATTTCGTGCATCTGCCTTCACTGGTCTAGACGCTGTGTACTAAGGCATACTGAACATCGATGGTGCGCATGTCTTCAACCAATCTAACCTGCCTGTGCTACAGTGCTGAGGCACTATGTTGGGGAGCTGGCAGCTGCTCGTTATTGCTCGGTGGTTCTCTCTGGGTACTCCGGCCTGCGCCACCCATACAACTGTCACCGACATAATATGAACTTGGCTGTTAATGTGTCGTTAAACCCTAATAAATAAATAAATAAATAAATAAATAAATAAATAAATCCAGTACCAGTTTTGCTCGCACAAATAATAGTACCGTCAGACAAAATTCATTTTCTGATTAATTTCGTACTTTTCTGTACTCACCTTTCCTGAGTAAGATTGGTATATCTTTTCAATCTCAGATTTAACCCTCAAGCACAATGAGAGCGAGAATAAGAGTACCATTTGGAAATACCTAAATTATCCAACTTTGGTTACTCCCTACTATCATTTTGGAATGGGTTAATTTGAGACACTTTGCCTTGCTATATGCAGAGATGTTTAATCAATAAATCCGGCTTTAGTTATGTTCTGGGACTTAATGGAACATGTGCTTTGGACACTTGAAAATAGCACTGTCTGCAAAAAATGACTGAGTGAATACTCACTTGTCCAAAAACAAAAAGGAAAAAGCTCTTTGAGCTTTCCATAACTGCTTTCAAAAATCAATGGGGAACAAATTTTGTGTTATCTGTTTTGGTGTTCCGTGTTATCCAACCCCAGTTTGGCCGTACAAATATGAATACCGCCAGGAAAGAAAGCACATTTTCTCAGTGATAGACTGTTTGACTTCTATGATAGAGGTCCCGAGTTTGATCCCTGTCTGGGACGACCCACGTAATGTCCTTGGGCAAGGCACTTTATCCCGGTTGCCAACATGGGGGCACAATGATGCCATGTACTAAGACGTTCTGCATGTCAATGATGCACATGTCTTCAACCGCTGATACCCTGCTTCAGCTGAGCTTGAACATAATTAAAATGTTGGGCTGACAGGTGCTCGTCGATGCTCGGTGGTTCTCTCTGGGTCCTCCGACTTCCCCCACCCGTAAAACTGTCAGGGTCACGATTAGCCATTGTGGATAAGTATGTGACTGTAAACACTAATAAATAAATACCTCTGTGAAATCCTTCTGTCTATTAATAGCAAAGTAGTAATGTAATGCAAGAAATATTAACAAGCTGTTCAACATCCCTTTAATCAACTCATTTTGACTTGAACTGTACCCATCACTGTGTACCCTAGCTCTCTAGGTGGTTTAAACCATATCAAATAAACAACTAATTTGTGTGTGACAGTAACTCACATTACATGTATTTCATTGTATCTGAGACATATATGTTGGAAGAATTGTGAAATCATGAAGTAGGAAGCTTACCCTCGTTTGTTGACAAATCCCACACATTCACTAACAGACAAATGATAGAGAATAAATTAATGATTGATATTTAAGGTCACTTTCAGCATCTACAGCTATATCATGACCATAATATAGGTATTTATTCAAGTCCAGGTATTCATTGCATAGGTGTACACGGCTATTTTTCAGGGGGGGGGGGGGATGAACCCTTTTAGCCCGAAAAAGTTGAATCTCAGGAGGAAATGCCAAATGTGGGTATGGGAAGGAGGGAGGGGGTCTCCCTCCTATTGAGTACCTGGAGAGAACCACCGAGCAATGGCAAGCGACTCAGACTCCCCAACATACTAACTCCACAAAAGCAGGGTTAACATTGGTTGAAGACAAGTGCACCCTCAAAGTACCCTTAGTACACATCGCCATCGTGACCCCCCCCCCCCCCGTCCCCTCCCCCCACGTGGAAAATTAAATTGGGATGAAGTGTCTTGCTCAAGGACACAATGTGGTTGCCACGGGTGGGATTCGAACCGAGGACTTCTTGGATTGCAACAATCATCTCTACCTTCTGAGCCACCGTGCTCCCGTAATATACAGGAATAGAGCTCTTTATGTGTACTTGTGTGATTATAAATGAATAATATTAACGTGGATACGGTTCCACTGAATCAACTTGTACAGTCTAATTATCAGTTTACTTGCAACTTCTAAGTGATGAGATAAGAAAACAACATTTTGTGTGGAAAACTCAAAATGTTTTGTAATTTCTGGCAACTAAATTGTCCGAAATTTTCTGGCATATTGGCCGAAAAATCGGCTCCTTCCTGACTCAGGGGTGAGTTGGGGCACAGTCCTTCATGAAAACCCCGTCCCGTACTCCCATAATTCATATGTATCAATTTTTTACAAAGCACAAAGGACATCGCTTGTTTTGCTTTCTATGAAAATATTCTGTAATTATTGAAGAGCAAATTTTGTGTCAAATGTTTTGGTGTCCTGCTGTATCTCAAATATCTGTTTTGGCTGCATAAAAACTAGTAGCATCACAAAGAACTTTGATTTTCACTAAAATTTTCTGTTTTCAAAACTGATCGATAGTTTTGTGTACAATACAGTTTACCTTTTCATATTAAAAAGTTGGGAAAGCCCGTAATTTGTCCAACAAATTACAATTCTCTAGTGTTTTATTTATTTTTGCCTAATTCTCAATTAAAAATCAGTTGAGAATGATATTTGCCAATTTTCCAAAATCTCAAGTTCCCAATGACGCATGTGGTAAAGTCTTAATACACAATAATAGCAAGTTAAACTATACTCACTATTATATTGTAACCAGGTCATACTATACTCACTATTATATTGTAACCAGGTCATACTATACTCACTATTATATTGTAACCAGGTCATACTATACTCACTATTATATTGTAACCAGGTCATACTATACTCACTATTATATTGTAACCAGGTCATACTATACTCACTATTATATTGTAACCAGGTCATACTATACTCACTATTATAGTGTAACCAGGTCATACTATACTCACTATTATATTGTAACCAGGTCATACTATACTCACTATTATATTGTAACCAAGTCATACTATACTCACTATTATATTGTAACCAGGTCATACTATACTCACTATTATATTGTAACCAGGTCATACTATAATATTTGAAATTTGAAACGTGTTGGAACTGTTAATCAAGTTGAAACAGAGCAGTTGTCACAATCAATTCACTAGCACTGCTTCTCCGTCATAATACTAAAGCATTGACAACGAGTAAATAACAGAAAATATTCTCAAATATCCCTTTATCATTTGAGTGAATAAGTGAAGCCCTTGAAGTGAACAGAATATTAGTTGATACTAGCACATTTGTACATTAATTTTACATTAATTCGTCTTGTATCTGGTGCAGAAAGCATTTTTCCAAAAAAATTGTCCGACACATTTTCTACACTGAGAACCAGACACCCACCCCTCCACGAACATGTATCATTTGTGACATTTGCACAGATTTTACCTCATATGAACACTTAAAAAGTCTCCTTGTGTTGCTGTTAACCCCTTAGGTTTGATTTATAGCATTATATCAGCGCTTTGGAACATAAATTATGATAAATTGTAGAAAATTACGAAAACTTGTATAATTTGATAATGCACGTTTTTAGCGCACCCACACATAACGCATCGCAAATGTTTGATGCAGGTAATTTAAAGTCTATAAATCATTGCACGTAGTAGATAGTATCGCAAAATGCCGTACGTTTCACAGAAACATCGCGAAGTGCGAATGTATCGAAGTTGGCAAATTGAGTCATGTCAAAAGGCCAAGTTGGATGAATTTCCTGCTATAGGTGTATTTTGTTTTTAACCACAGTAGAAGCTTTACACTGGTAGTGGGGTTAAAAGCTCAAATTTAACATACAGGATTTTCACAGGTAGTAACATAGGCGAGCATTGTATAAATAGGCATACCCCCCTCTCAATCACATGTTAAAAAGTTGGGTTTTTTTATTCCATACTTCCACGTTTTATCATATGCCATTCCACGTCAAAGGAGATGGCGACCATATGTTCTTTCCTGGCAAAGGCATTTCTTTTAAACGGTTCAAGTCTAACCAAATGATCCATAGTACTTCTCTGGCTCCTGAAACCGCACTGAACATTCGCAAATAGATTGTTCGATTCCAGAAACTAGACGAGGCAGTCGATCATTGATCATCATTTCATTTAAAACCGACAATTTATTGATACAATTGGTCTGTAATTATTTTCATTGCGGTGATCTTTATCAGGCTTCGGAACGGGAGCGATTGCTGCTTTTCGCCAGGAAGTTGAAAACTGGCCAATCACCCAAAATTCATTGAAAATTGATAATAAAAGCTCAAAAGATGATTGTGTCAGATATTTTGAATTGTGATGGCGTGTTTCATCGGGACGAGTGGCAGTATTTTCTGATTTATGTAAAGTGTTAGCTGACTCTTCCAAAGAGAAGGTTCATTGTAATCCTCTAAATTGTCAGAGGTAAATTCGATCTTTTGTTTTTTCTGTTTTTTTTTTCTAATTTTAACAAATTCTAGATTACAATTTTCAAACGACGGATGTTTATAGAATATTGAGGCCAATTTGTTTGATATTTCATTCTCCGATTGTTATAACGTCTCTTGAGTTCCAATGTGTTCTATGTGCCTACTGGCAGCCTACTGGTGTGCCTACTGGCACATAGAACACATTGGAACTCGGGAGACGATATGTGTGTTGTTTGTCATTGGGGTGATGTACATTTTGATTTCGTTTCTTTATCTTGTTTTTTTAATCCTTTTCCAAATTTTGTTCATGGATGCTTGTTGGGTGAGTCTCGAAACATAGGTTTCCCAAGTACTATTTTTTTCTGCCCGATTTATACGTAGTTTCTCCAAATTATTTGTTGTTGATGTATTATTAAATTCCCCTTCGGTTTTCTTAGGATCGTGTATAACCCGTTTGCAATCGTCGTCAAGGCATGGTGTGTTGAAACATTTTGGAATTTCAGAGGTTTCTGGAATGGATGTGTTTGCAATGTCAAGTAATTCTTTAGTGAACTGATCGGCTTGATCAGCACTTACTTCAAATTTCTCTCGTGTGAGTCGTTCAGAACAAAGTAATGAGAAAGTGTCTCAGTTTTTTCTTAAATTCACTGAGGTACCCTCTCATCATTTGCCGGAACCCCTCTCTCCAATGCAATTGGAATGTGGTCACTCCAGCACAAGTCATCTTCAACCTTCCAAAAAATCAAAGGAAGAAGACAAGGGCGTGCGACTGTTGGATCAATTGATGTGAACGATCCGGATGCGGGATGCAGGTAAGTGTCTGATCCTTTATTGTCTGAACACAAGTCGTATTTTGTAATAACTCTTCCACTGTTTTACTCTTTACATCTTCTTGGCATCAGGAATTACTCCAAAGTGGATTATGTGAGTTGAAATCACCCAACAAACTATATGGAGTTGGGCGTTGATGGACCAGTAGCTCAAGATTATTTAGTTCTGGGGTTTTACTTCGTAAAACTTAGATAGAACAGAATATAGCAGTTTTATCTAAAGTCAAACGCACAGCTACAGCCTGTAAATTTGTTTGTAAAGGTACGCGACTGTGAATAATGTCCTTTCGAACTAAGATACACGTTCCAGGAACATGAAGCTCATTGTTTTCTGCTCAGGTATTACAAGAAGTATAATGCCTCAATGATGAATGATCTTGAGATTCAGGTTTCCTCCCAAGAGTTTCCTGCAGGCAAAACGCAGCAGATTTATATTTTGGCTTAGAAGGCCCACTTTATTAAATTTCGCTACATATTGGTTTTGTTTGTATTATCTATATCCAATTGGATATTTCGACGGGGGGCGTATGGGGGAAATAGCCACGGTAGATTTCTTTAGAGATTTATTTCTCCAGGGTCTATTCAGAAATGTCGGGCCAAGTTGCCCGAACATATCGTCGATGTTGTTACCGACTCACATCAGTTGAAAGCCCTCAAATCTGTTGTAGGTAACAGGGTCTTGAAGAGCTTTAGGTGTGCAGTCTTATAACTGCTTTTGTTTTTGTTTCTCCGTATTCTTTGTTTTGCAATTTTTTTGATTTCTTCTCTGACTTGGTTGCTGTGATTTCTGTGTATGTTCGGTTTTAGGTTTTGTGTTGGCTTTCTATTTTGCTGGTCTGATTTATTTTATTTTATTTTCTTTCTTCCTCTTTTTTTTTTTTTTTTTGTTTCCTCTGGTGTAGATTTTTGTTGTTCGTTTTTGTGTTGTCTTAAGTGTTTCTTGGGCAGCTGAATTTGTTTGTGTTGACCTTGTCTGAGTTAGATTGTTATTTCCTTTGTTAAACGCTTGTATCGAGGTTAGAATTGTGCCTTTGGGTCAAGTAAATTCAGTTTACAATGTAACTGTTTCTGTTGATTTCTTTTGTGTTAAAGTTGCGACTAAAGATGGTATTGATGAATTCATGCCAGGTATTGATGTTACGATGTACCTGGCTTCTTTAAAAGTAATCTGTTTTTCGCATTTTACTTTTTGTATCAACTTTTCCTTCTTCCAGACAGGGAACCCATTAGGCCATGACATGTGTTTGCACTGACAATTGATACATTTATATGTTGTTGGTTTATATGGTCCATAGTGATTTAAGCTACATTTAAAACATACTTGCTCCCTCGACAAGAACTCTGCCCATGCTAAAACGATTGGCACCTGAAACATCGAAGTGGATTTGGAACAAATACATCCACTCGAAGGTTCAAGTGAGCAATTTTGATAGCCTCTAGAGGTTTGGTGCCATTAAATGTACATATGTAAGTATTGGTCCTAAATTGTTTGCCATATTTTTATGTTCCCGCGTTTCACAGCTGTTATCCCTTGGCGTTTTAGTTCCAGAGTAATTTCACTTCCTGTCATAGAAGCCAATTTTCGAGTTCTTATGATACATTTGCAAGAATCTGGAGTTTTATGGAAATAGTCCTTAACATCAAAATCAACAATTTTGGAAGTGTGCATATGATTCAGGCCTGGCATTCTGAAAAATGCAGGAGGGCAAAAAATCACTCTCCTCAATCAGCTTAGGAGAGCAATTATCTTTACACAGCATTTTAAGTATCCAATTGAACGAACTCATTGAAACTGAAACCAACAGACTACATCAGTGATTTTATTACCTTTACTAAGGTAAAGCGAAATCTCTTAGACATCTAGATGTCTCTCTCAACAACCGAACACACACTTGACAAGACCTGTGTGTGTACCCAGACCTGTTGTCCAAGAAAGTCATACGCCTACCACTACCACCTTCAACCCCCCAAGGGGGTTGAAGGTGGTAGTGGTAGGCGTATGACTTTCTTGGACAACAGGTCTGCTTGAATCTACAGTCACATCCTGGTGCAAGTGCTTCAAGTGACAGGATAGTAGTAATGGTAGTATATTATAGTGTCAATATTCCTTGAATAATTACTCCTCAAACTGTGATGTCAGTTGTTGAACTTGAAACTGACAGAAAAAAACATATTGCTGTGACCCATTTTGCTTCAAATGACTGCAACTGTGTTTGGGTATGGTTGCAGCCATTACCTTTTACCACTAAACCACTTTCAAAATGAAATTACGTGATGTTATGTGACTTCGAAGTTAAATTACATTTTTGCTTTACAACAAAAATTTAATGTGAGCATAATACATGTAATCTCAATCATCCCAGACCAAAATATTTAGGAGGGCAATTTTTCGCTCTCCTTAATTCTTTCAGGAGGGCAGTAAGGAGAGCTAAAAAATCGTTCTCCTGAAATTGCCAAGCCTATGATTATGTATTTGAACTTGCTTAACACATTGTATTAACACTAACGCTGCCGAAAGCGACTATTGTCACCTATTTTATGATGATTATCTGTACCTTCTGGTATGCGCAGATCAAACCTACCATTTGATTACTTTTTGGAAAGGGCTCAGATGATAGAGTTTCAAGTATGCCATAAATTTTATTAAACTTTCGCGCATAAGGGCATACACAGAGGATCTTCATATATGGTTAAAGTGGGCGATGCGGTATTATTCTCGCTTTAAACTCGTTTAAAAATATGAAAACGGCGCTTTCACCACCTTTTGATGTTCTGTAACTTTTATTCTGTTCTCTGTAGGGGTGTGGTGGCTCAGTTGGTAGAGGTGCAGGCTGCAAGCCAAGAGGTCCGCGGTTCGAATGCCACCTGTGGCAACCGCGTTGTGTCCTTGGGCAAGACACATCACCCCTATCGCCCACGTGGGGGCACGGTGACGTTGTGTACTAAGGCGTACTGCACGTCGATGGTGCACCTGTCTTCAACCAATGCTATCCCTGCTTGTGCGGAGTTAGTATGTTGGGGAGCTGACAGTTGCCGTTGCTCGGTGGGTCTCTCCGGGTACTCCGGCGTCCTCCACCCGTAAAACTGTCGTGGTCATGATTAGCCATTGTGCAGAAATATGTGACCTTAAACACCAATAAATAAATAAATAAATATTATGTTCACTGCATCCTACGAGTGCGCATCGTGCGCATCGTGATATATAATACAGACACTGTCCATTCCATTAATATTAATGCCCAGAAGGTAGATCAGATCATCATTTTTCATGGGAAGAGTAAAAACATGCAATTTACTGTAAAAGTACCTTCGCGAAACAAAGAGCTAAAGTGGACAATTACTTAGTTGATTCTAATCAGCTTGCCATAAAAAGCCAAGTTGCCTTTTGTAACTTTTAATTAACCCCGGGGGCTGTCTGTTGTTTTCGTTTGTTAAAAATATCAAAAGGAAACACCACTTTATTTTCTCCCTATGTCATGGATGTTTTCAAAACATTTACATGTTTCGCAATTAGATCTTCCAGGCACGTCTAGTACTTTCAGGGGAGATAACTTCAACGAAAGTCTATTTTCATGACTAGATAAGCCAGGGATGGCGTGGCCCTGCGTGGTGTAACACGAGATGACGTCACCAGTCGTTTCAAATAGTTAGTGTATTTATCGATACCCCACTCCTCCCACATACACCTTTAAAGCCCCCCCCCCCCCGCCCCCCCCCCCCACACCGCACATGTCACGACCTCAGAGTCAACGAAATGGAATTTTTGTGGGTGCATTTTTCAATTTTGCTGGGGTCGTGAGTGCATCGGGAATTTATGCTCTCCACTTCCATTGAGAGTTTTAGCCGTAACTGGGGCTACTTAGCTTCCTTTGAAGCTATTGTGGTCAGGTGTCTTTCCCAAAGATTGAGCAAGCGTGACGCGGGCCAGTCCTGAAGTTCTCACCTCCCGACCACAAGTCTAACGTATTAACCATTGAGTAATTCTTCTCTGAAAGTCCTCTACACAGCGTGAACAAAGCAACCATGCAGCACTGCATTGCAAGTGCTCGGTGCGTTTCGGCTTTTAACCTTTTAAACCATTGTCTTACCTTCAGTTCAATGGCAGAGTTGGAAGAGTCCATACTCATTATGTGGGGGTAGACCAATTAATATTTTCACGTTGAAAATACTACACACATATCCAGTTAGTAGTCATCCCTCTTAATGGCATTATGGCGGATCACGTGTTTGGGCCGCTAAAACGGCTTCTCGGGTTCAAAGGGTTAAGCCATCTGGAAATGAAAAGCTCATGGAATAAACAAAGAAGATACAGATCTACTTGTAATACAGTAATTAACGATGCCCTTCATAGATTTTCAAGTAGTTTTGGGAATTATAATTAGCTTATCACAACCGCAATTGCTGTGAGGTAAAATCCAGTTCAATTCAATTAGAGAGCTGAAGTGGAAATATATGAAATCATATGTTTCTCATGTATGGCTCATGTATGGCTGTAATGAGAATATTTCAAACATATTATTTTATATATTGCATAATTAGTCGCTAAACAAAACGCACCCATTAATCGCTTGAACAACATGTTTGCGGCATATTGATTTGAATGTACTTTTTCTGTTGGAGTTCAAATCTGTGATTATGCAAAAAGAACTGATTGGGATTCAACATCTTAACCCTTCACCCAATGTAACGGCCAAAACCGGCCAGCGCTATTCATAAAAATCGCCAATTATTTTCATTATTTTTTTTATATTTTGTCTCAAAAACATAGGTTATGACCCCTCGTTGGAACGAGCTCGTTCCAACGAGGGGTCATAACCTATGCCTTTGAGACAAAAATTTAAAACAATTAGTTATTCAAGAATTTTGTTTGCAAGTGTCTACTGCTTTTCGTGTTAGGTAAAGGGTTAACCGGGTGTTCTATTAGTTTGTCTGTTTATTGAGGTTTAACGACACTTTGAACAAGCACGGCCATTTCTTGACAGACAGTGTTTGCAGACGAGGGAAGGTGCCAGAAGAGAACCTCTGAGCAGCGGTGAGTAACTGCCATACTTTTCACATACAGGGTTAGCGTGGGCTATATTTCCAAGCATGCGTTAACAGTGAATCTACGACATGAAACAATTGAACAACCCGATGCTTCCTTCATTGAATATTTACTAAAAACTACGGATTATTGATCGAGCAAAGCACCGATGGATAACACTGCGCATGCGTGGAGTTTTACCATTCCACGGCGGCTGGGCTGAACAGCGTCACTGTGTCCTTTTTGGGAATTCGTGATGATGTGTCTTTTCCAAAGATACAACGAAGGTGACTTGGGTATACTGAACCCCCAGGCCTAAAGATTAATTTTCAGGGACACGCCGCCGTTCCGTGGTCGTATATTACAGGAATGTTTATTTTACATGGCAATAATTGAACCATCTGACCGCTTCCGCATGTCATTGCTTAAAAGCATACCGCGTGGCATTCGTTAAAATCGTGTAAACCAATTCACATAACCATTTAGAATGTCTGCATGTTCACGTGCCTGATCAAATTTTGAAGACTCGGCAAGCCCCGCCCACACAGCCAAATTGTCACCATGACAACCGACTGATCGATCGATATTCCTATCGCCTTCAGTGAGCGAGAAAAAAATAAAAATTGATTGGGAACAAATAATTTAATAGAAACACCGAAGAGGGAGATAAATAAAGGGTCTTATTTTCGAACATAATTTTGAGGGATGCTAAAAAAAATATTTTTAATGATATTGTTATGTGACTTACTAAATAACTATCGTCTGGAATCGAAATTCAGAATGTAAACAAACAAGAGTAGGTAATAAAGGCGGATTTGCGACCACTTGTACATGTACGTGTACAAACATACGCACATGATGCGTTCACCAACGAGGAATTCAGTGTTAAATCACAAGCTTGTTCACAAAAACTGTACATGGTCTTGAATCCCTCCCATGTACAGTTGTGACTCCTAGATCGCACTTTTAACGTTCAAATACTCGTGGTGAACGCGTGGTGAATGCGCGTTTTTTAAAAAAGGGTGAAATTGTACATCTTCACTTGTATCTTGTACGTAATTTTTGTCGACGTTCCCATCGCAGATCAGACCATCGATCCATCGTTGGCGAACGCGAGCAAAAGCAAAAAATTCTGAGTCATCATCAAAAAACAGTTTTGGTGACTCTAGACCAGCGGTCCAGAACCCGCAATTGTGTTGAGACAGATGGTCTAGAACCCGCAATTGTTTTGAGGCGGCGGGGTTTTTTTTCCATTTATGACATTATTAGGGGAATTCCCCCACTATGAGAAAATTCCCAAACTCAGCTGATCGAGCGATCGGATCGCTCGATTCTCGTAAAACTCGATCTGAACGAAGAGTGTCGTCGTCGGTGTGTTGGAAATTCGCGAACCCGCTGTCACGTTTTTGATTGATATATATATAGGGGAGAAAAAAAATATAAATAAATAGTTATTTAGAAAATTAAATATATCAAATCGAATAGATAATAAAAAAAAAAAATACGTAAATCATGAGCGATTCTCAGACTATTAGAGCGAGGTTTCTTTTAAACATGCTGATGAGAGCATACGCAATCTGCGTGAATGAACAACTACGTCCCATCTTGTTAGAACGATGCGTCGGATGTCGGGATTATCTAGACTTCGATCACGAGAATCATTCGTGTCTGACGATGGAAAGGGAAGACATGGTCGTCATGTATTTCGAACCGGCGTTCGAACGCGTTAAATTCAACGATCTGAGCACGTTTTGGAAGATATTAGTCTTCTGTAAGAATCGAGACAGGCCCACAGATTCGGAAGAACTGAAATTGGCGCGTAGAAGTTTGACTTTAGAAGACAAGGGATGCATCAAGAAATTATTGCTGAACGAAGCATACGTCTAAGTTTTTTTTCGTTGATATAAAAATAAGGTAGAGTAGAAAATAAAAAAAAAAATAAATACACACATAAATTTTTTTATCTAATATTAGAAAGAGAGAAAAAAAAAACAAAATGAGAACCAGAAATAAATTGTATCCAACGTTAGTGGACGACGAGGACGAGAAGCCGAACGGCGTTTTGCCGACGGCGCCGTCGCTAGAAGAAAGAGAAAGAGGAGAGAGGTATCGCATCGATCAAATCAGTAGAATCCAATTGTATCTGACTCGAGAGAGAGATTCTCGTCGTTCCCTCAAGAAGAAGTATTCGCCTTTCGTGAAATTCGTCAACGCGATCGACACGACACTCATCACGATTTCCATGGGTTTACACGCGGCCGGCATCGGATTGTTGTTGACCGCAGTCGGCATTCCGATCGTGTTGACCGTAGAAGGAGTGGCTCTCGCCGCCGGATTGTTTAGCACGCTCGGAAACTTTTTGAGTAGGAAATTATATCTGAAGGCGAGGAAACACGACAAGATTCGCGTCTTGGCCGACTCTAAGATCGACACGATATCCGAAATGATATCTATGGCGTTGAAAGACGGTAGGATATCGGACGGTGAATACTTCGCGATATTGAGCGAGAAAACGAAATACGATGCCATGAAAGAAGCCGTGAGAATCAAGACTCGTCAGATCATCAAGGAAGAGATGAAGGATTCTCTCGTGGAAAAGGGGAGGAAAGAGGCCAGGGAGGAATTCAGTAAGATGATAGAACTCAAGAGCAGTGATTGACAAAAAAAAAAAATATATATATATATAATAAGAACAGAAATTAAAAAAAAAAAAAAAAAAAAATATTAAATTTATATATAAAATAAAAAAACGAAATTAATTTAAATAACTCTTAAAAAAATGTATTGCGTAAAGTGTAAGAGCGTTACCGAGACGAGTAATTCTAGAGAAGTGCGAACTAAAAATGATAGATGGATGCTTCGCAGAATTTGCAACGTGTGTGGTTCTGTCAAGACGCGATTCGTCAAACAAAAGAACGCGAGCAAAGGTACAGGCATCGTGAATAAAATGATCAACAATCTACCTTTCGAAATGCATCTGCCCGGTCACAGTTTCATGGGACCCAGAACGAAATTGAACAAGAGACTCAACACCGATCTGACTCCCAAATCTTGGAGCAAACCCGTGAATAGGGTGGAAGCGGCCGCATACGATCACGATCTGTGCTACGCCGGACATCCCGACACCAAGACTCGCAACGACGTCTGCGACAAAAACATGTTGGGGAGATTGAGAGGCATATCGAATCCGACCAGGAGACAGAAGATGGAACGTTCGCTGGTCGGCAATCTGATCGGTGCGAAACGTCGATTCGGATGGGGCGTTAAAAAAAAAAAAGCACATCTGAAAAGAAGAAGAAACGATTATTGACTAGCAAATTGGCCGAGGAGTTACACAAACCCATAGTGCGTAAATTTCAAAAGAGAAGGGTGTTCGTGAAGGGTCTGGATGACATTTGGTCTGCCGACTTGGTCGACATGAGATTGTTTTCGAGGTGGAACGAGGGTGTCAAATATCTATTGACGGTCATCGACGTGTTTTCCAAATACTGTTGGATCAGAGCTTTGAAGGATAAATCAGGACCTTGCATCACCGAGGCTCTGAAGAGCGTGTTCGACTCGTCTTCTCGAAAACCGAGTAAATTGTGGGTGGATAAGGGAAAGGAATTCTACAACAAGCACGTTCGTCGATTGGTAGACCTCTACTCGATCGAAAACGAAGAGAAAGCCAGCGTGGTGGAACGTTGGAATCGAACGATGAAGGAGAAGATGTACAGATACTTCACGGCGAATTCGACCAAGAAATACATATACGCTCTGAACGGTCTGGTCAAAGATTACAACAACACGTGACACAGATCGATCAAGATGACTCCCGCGGAAACTAGCGATCCTCGAAACGAAAAACGGGTCTACACGAATCTATATCCCAAGAGATCTAAGATCAGGAAGAAGTCTAGAACGCCGAAATTTGCGGTCGTCGATCGAGTGAGAATCTACGCTTATAAGAAGCACTTCGAAAAGGGTTATACTCCTCGATGGACCTCGGAAATTTTCGCGATCATCAAAATATTTCACACCAATCCGGTGACTTACGAAATCGAAGCTTTGGATGGAGAAGAGATCATCGGAAAGTTTTATGAACAACAATTACAGAAGACGAAGTTTTGATGAAGAACACAAATTTTTTTTTTTTTACTCTCTTTGACATTTTCTTGTTTACACACATATATATATAAGAGAGAAAAAAATAATAATAAAAAATAATTAAAAACTATTTTTTAGATAAAGAAAGCAAGTTAATTAATAAACAAAAAAAAAAAATAAAAAATCCTTTAAAATGACAAATATACTAGATATAACACAAAGCATAGTGAAAGATGAAAGTATTCAAGAATATGAGGTTCACGAATACAAACCGGTAACCGGAACGAGTTTGAACAATGCGGGAGAGATAAGAATCAACGTCAAAACTCAAGATCTATTCGTCCATCCTAGTGAGAGTTACATAGTGGTGCAGGGACGTCTCACCAAGGAAGATGTGAGCGACTACGCCAATGACGACACGGTTACTCTAGCTAATAATGGCATCATGCATCTATTCAGTAACATAAAATACATGCTATCCGGACAAGAGATAGAATCTGTTTTTCATCCCAGTCAGGCCACCACGATGTTCGGACTCTTGACGTATCCTGATGATTTTTCGAAATCCAGAGGACTTAATCAGTTGTGGGTGAAAGACACCGTAGGCCCTGCTAGCGCAGGTGCCGCCGCGATATTGAACTACGTCGTCAAGACGTCCAGACCTAAAGGAACGTTTTCGTTCAGGATACCTTTGAAACATACCTTTGAAACACATCTTCGGATTCGCGGACGATTACAACAAGATCATGTACGGATTCAAACACAATCTGACGTTGATTCGAAAAGGAAACGACGACGCAATAGTGAGACTCACCATGACCGATGCGGGTAAGATAACTCTACACAAGATATCGTGGTTCGTTCCGCAGGTGGAGCCTTCGATCGTGGAGAAAGCGTGTCTCTACAAAATCATAGAATCCAAGAGTAAATTACCCGTGGGATTTAGAATGAGACAGTGTGACACGGCTAGCATTCCTCCCTCCACGAATCACTTCAATTGGAGATTGACGGTGAAATCCGCTTCCAAGAGACCGCATTTCATCGTGGTTGCGTTTCAGACCGATAGGGACGGGTCTCAGGAAAAGAATGCATCGCTGTTCGATCACTGCAGTTTGAGAAACATGCAAGTGTTTCTGAATGCCACGAGATATCCAGCAATCGATTACAATGCGTCGTTCGACAAGAACGATTTCTGCAGACTGTACGGTGATGCCGCTGATTTTAGAAAAAAGTATCACGGTCTAGATGAATTGATGAGCAACCCCAACATATCTCCCGGCGAATACAAGTTGATGTATCCCATGTTCGTATTCGACGTCAGTAAACAGAGTGAACGACTCAAGAGTAGCATGTTAGACATACAGATCAAGATGCAATTCGATAGGAACGTGCCGAGAAAAACCAAAGCCTTCGCCCTGGTCCTGTCGGACAGAGAATTACAATTCGAATCGGATGGAAATAAGATGTCAATCATTCGATGAGAGACGAGTGTGTGAAAAAAAAATATAAAAAACAAAAAAAAAAAAGTAATGAGTTATTATTAAAAACAAAAAAAAAACAAAAAAAAATAAATAAAGTAATGTGATCTAGAGAGATTGAACATCTCTCTATATCTCATTACTGTTTTTTTTTGTTTTTTAATAATCACACATTATTTTTTTTTTAATTCATTATTTTCCACGCGTTCACTGTTTGTTCAAAGGATCTAGTTCGATCAGTAGACTCACCACGGAAGTGGCGGCTTCGGGATTATTGGTTTTCGTGACGAAATTAATCCTGTCTCCGGCGTTCACTTTGAGAGTCGCGCCAAACGTGCTGACATTCGCGTGTTGATTCTCAGTCTTTTCGATGCTGTATCTCTTATCGCTCTCCACACCATTCATCATGAGATTGACGACCAATCTGTTATTCAAATCCGAGGAAGCCAGACTCATTCGAAGGATTTCACCTCCCAACGGCATGGGATATCCAACCTGACCATGTTTCGATCCGCTACCTCCATTTCCGAAAGACCACTCGGCTCTTCCCTCATCTAAGGCGCTGGCCTCTTCAGCCCACACGGTGATCAATTGTCTAGCATATTTGACTTTCTCCACCACCAAAATCAGGGTGCAGGCATCCGGTAGATTCGTGAGCGCGTGTCCACCCATGTCTAGTTTACCTTCCATGATGTCACCCTTTCTCCAGACCAAGTTGTTGTCCACGTACTTCCTGCTTACCACGCTGGAATCGAATTCGGGATCGTGATCGAGACCGAATAAATTGTGACCATTCATGTTGATGCCACCCTCCATGGTTCCGCCAGATTCTTTGTTCAGGTAGAGATCGTCCACTTGCGATTCTAGGTATTCTTGCGATTGTATCACGGCAGAATCTACGTATCCCTTGTTGACCGCGGTTGAGTCCGCATCCGTGTCATCGATCTTCGACAGATTCAATATCTTGTGGAATCCCGCATTCAGATCCGATTTCATTTCTCGTCTGTCAGACTTTCTCTGTTCCAGATCTACGTAGTGTTTGGTCGCCACGTCCTTGCGATTCGTGGGAGTGGCCACGTTCGTTATCTTGTTAGAATTGGTGTTCAATTCCGAGTGCATCATTTTCAGAACGTATCTATTTCTCAGGTGTTCGCTGAATCTCACGTGAGAGTCGTCTGCATATTTCTTGGTCGCGGCATTGGTGGGATCTATGGGATTTGCGACGTTCACCAAACGTTTGGATTTCAGATCGAGATCGTCGGTCATGGTTTTATCTACATAATTATCCAGCAGGATTCGTTCGAAATCAGCGTTCCCCGTGTCAACGTATTTTTTAGTCACAGCATCTGCGAGATCTATCGGCTCGGGAAGATTGTAGAGCTTCTTATCATTCATGTTCAAAGGTTCTTCTCGAGATTCGTATCTCCGAATGTAACGTTCATCCAAGTTGGCAACGTCGTAACCATCGTCGACTTCGAACGTCTTCCTCTTCTTTCTCGGGTTGACTTTTTCGTTGTCACTTCTACCAAATTTATCAGCTGGCATGTTGTTGTAAGGATTTTTTGTTTTTAGAAAAAATATATTCAAAACGCAGTTTATTAAAAATGAACTATGTTATTTTATTTTTCGTTTTTATTCGATTAAAATTTTTTTTAAAATAATTTTTTATCTTTATATATACTATAAAAAGAAAAAAAATCTCTCTCTAATGTAAATCATTGAGAATGTCTTGAAATCGATCTCCTTCAGACCATCTCTTGAGAACGTAGAGACACAGGTGACCGCAAAACACTTGATCTGGTGATTGCACTTGTTCCGTGTTGTAACGAACCATCGATTTGTTGAAATAGTTCTTTATTTCTTTTGGCGGCGAGATTCCGTAGCTGTCGAAATAATAATTTTTCTTCTTCCCATTCTTCATCCACGCCACCCAGTGAGTGCCTTCACCCGATGAATCATCTAGATTTAAAATTCCGCATTCTGATTGTCGAGGTCTTCTCTTCGGCAAGGCATCTCTTGAAAACACTCCTAGAAAATCTTCGATCGATGTTGGATAGGGGTTCGTTGGGTAAGACGACACCTTCTACGGATATCTTTATTTTCTTATTCATAAATAAGTATATATTTTTTTTTATTTATTTTATTATAATTTACTAAAAATGACGTTATTTTTTTTTCTATTTTTTCTTTTTCTTTTTAAACTAACTTTCTCGATGTCACTATCCATTTCTATAATTTTGCGTTCATCTGATTCTTCTTGATTTTCTGGAATCCTATCATCCACAATCGTATCTGGAATCTTATCATCCACAATCGCATCTAGAATCCAATCATCCCCATTCATATCGTCTAAAATTAGATCCAAAGTCCAATTTCCGAGTGCCAAAGTGCTTATTTTATCGTCTAACACGAATCTCTTGTCATCGTCGGCCGTCAGCGAAATCTTGTTGACTATTTCAGTATACAAGTCATGATTTTCGCTTCGAATCGATTTCATAGTCTTATACACCGGACCACTTCCTAACAGACAATCTTTATACTCTTGGAAAGAGATGTTTTTCTTCACCACACACGCTTTAACTCCTTTGCACTTCTTGATCTCTTCATCATCTTCTAGACGATAAGCATACAGTTTGGGTCTCAAGCCCACAAATTCGACGATCTGTTTACCGCCGCTCTTGTCCTTAAATTTACCCAACACCTTCTTGTTGTCATTCGAGTGAATGTTGGACGGGTGATCGATGGGATAATTGCACGTGTTGAACCAATCGGCCACGTCCGGAGATATATCTTGGTAGACGTCTTTCATCTCTATCTCGTAAACTAAACTGTCCATGTCGGTGAACAGTAGTTTGGCTTTGTCACCAAATTTTCGTTTGACGTAATCGTAGTGAAACTCGTACATCAATCGCTTGCTGATATCTAAGATGATTGGTCCGAGATAATACGGTTTGTCGAACTTCAGGTGCGTCTTTTGCATGTGAACGGCCACTAGATTTTCGTCGAATATGGTTCGGTGTTTGTAATTGGGTTTCGCCACTAATTTTTTAGCTCTTTTCTCAGATGTGACGAGTCGAACGTCGGTTCTCTTTCTGATGTTTTCCATCGATTTGCTGTACACGCAGTTGTTCATGAGTTTGAAGAAATCTTTTTCGAAATCGTTCTCGGCTCGAGTTCTGAGATTCGTGTTGAGATCGATGTATTTTTTCATCCAAGGCTCTTCATCGAATCGAATGATGTGATGTATGTCGACTAATTTCATCCCGTAATCGACGTACTGTTTCAAATTCTCGCTGTAGATGATGTAGTTACGTTTGTTAAATAAATTGGGAATGAGGTTTTTCTCGTCTCCTTCGTTCGGGAGCCAGCGGATAATCGTTGTGTGGATCGTGTAATTCTTCCGGATAGTTCAAATCAACTTCTAAAATGCAAGGATAGTCTCTCCATTTTTGCATCTCTTCCGGTTCCTTCACCCATTCGAAATTTCTAATCGGTAAAGGATAACTCATAGCCCAACCATACAGATTATTGGCGTCCCAATACTGTATGTATTTAGTCGACCGTTTCAAATCGAAACCTTCTTTCATGTAAGGATTGTTAGCCTCAGAATATCTGTGGGAGATCATTGAGACGCCACCTCTTGCAGCCCTTTCGAACATGAGCAACATGTCTACGTCAAATAATAATTCCAATTGGACTTCGGTGGTCTTCAACAGAGCGTCCCATGCTAGACCGGGTGTGGTGAAATACCAAGCGGGATCCAGATCGTAATTTTGACGACAGACGTCTCGAAAATTTTCGAACACGTCTGCCAAGAGCAAAACGTCGGTCTTTAGATAGAGATCGTGATAATCTCTCATGGTTTTCATATCGAATGATTTCCACACGTTTTTGGCGTGTTCGTAATTCTTGTCGGAAATGTCGGATTCGTATAATTTCGAATAAAAATCATCTTTCGAAGGTAGTGCGGTGTCTTCAAATCTCTTTAGATCATTCATGTAATCGTAAGGATAGACTCCTTTCCTCAACATGACGTCTACTCGTTCTCCGAAATGTTCGCTCGTGATTTTAAATTTATCCTTGCTCATGTTATCGACTAATTTTTCCACAGCGGGCGACATGAATTTAAAACTGTCGATGAAACGTATGCATCTACGAATGGATTTCGTTTTTTCTTTCAATGTATTTCCGTCGATTACTCTTTTCCTCTCCATGAGCTTCCATTTCGTGAAGGAAATGTCTCTTTCTTCACTGTTCGCGATGCAATTTAATTCTTCGTGTGAGGTGCCGAGATTTTTCACGAACAGATGACTGTCATAACCCGAGAGATTTTGAAACATCACCGGATAGAAAGTGGCGTCTCGATATTTTAAATTACACTTGCTGTGAGCCGGACCGCGATACAGACCCGTGTAATGATCATGGTCTCTGACCTTCTTATTTTCCTCCGAATTCTCATCGAACAATTGTCTGCATAAGTGACATTCGGTGGCTCTGTTATTTTCGTCCTGCTGCTCTCGCGTGATGATCATTTTCGCCGGAGTTTTGAATTTGTCGTATAACATTTGAATTTTCGATTCTAACTCTTCCATGAAACTTTGAGCCACGTCGTCGTCTTCGCACTGTTTCGTGTAGGCGAAGGGACCCATGTCGTGTTGCGAGTCGAAAGCGCATTTCACGTAAATGCAATAGCCCGAAGGTATATGTTTTTGATATCTTTCGACGTAACTTTGAAGAGCGTTGGGTTGACAGGAACTCATTTTCGCAGTGAAACATTCGAAATCGGCGTACACAACGAATGGTACTTTTAACCTTCTATTGTGATTTTCAAACTTCACGATGGTGTTAGGTTTGGGCATTTCGACAGTGACACCTTGATTTTTGTTGCAATATTCCTCATGTTTCGCTAATGATTTTTCGGTCTTAAATATGTTCATGCAATTGTAACATAAAGATATCTTTCCTTTATGATTATTATTTTGTTTCGACAGTAATCGGGTCCGATGTTTAACCCAACAATAATGACGATTGTCACCATTCGAAATCAATAATAAAATAATCGTCTTTTCTCATCTGCGATACGAAGTCTGTCTGAGAGGATAGATCGTTCAATTTTCGGCGTAGTATCCTAGGACGTTCACCGCTACGGTGGGATTTTGAGCCTCGAAACGTTCGATATGTTTTAACTCTGTTGGAAAAGTCACTCCGGTCCAATCGAGATTTTTAGAAGTTTCCTCGTAATGAGAAACTCTATCGGTGTGTATTTCGACAGGGTATAAAGCGGAGGTGACTGCCCATTTAAAACACTGATCATCTTTATTTCTCACGTTGACCACGGCGTGTTTCTTAGTCAAGAAATACGGTAATTCCAAGTAGGAAGATCCTTTCAACGGATCATTTTTATTCATGTGAATTTCGAGTTTCAACACCTCATCGAACGTCCAATTACTACCTTCATGTTGATAATCCACGAGAGACGTCAACATCTTGTCTTTCATCTTTTCGAAAACGTCCGATAGATCTGAACCTCGAAATACGGGTTCGACGTTAGATCTGAAATATGCATTTTTCATGATGCTCTCGCCGGACTTCACGTCGATTTTATTCATTATGCAATGGAGTATCATCTTAATTTTTAATCCCACGTTCATGTATTCGCGAAACAAATCCAATACTTCTTTCTTCACCCGTTCCATGAACAACTTCGGATCGACTTTCTTCAACGAGGGAATCACGTCAAAAGTTTTAAAAATGCCTTTGATCGCCCTCTCCCGTTCTACGGGTTTCGATTGGAATAGTTTCGCAACGAGTCATGTTACATATTCTTCTCCTTTCTCTTCGTCAATTGCTGATTGAATTTCGCTTGATATATCTCGTTTGTCTTGAATCTGAAGTGCATCACTCATTCTCGTTTTAGTTTTTCTTTTCTTTTCTTTGGAAACTTGATGTTCTTCAACGGCTTTTCGTTTAGTCGTCTTCTTATTTTTCTAGCATTTCGCAAATATTCTTGTATGACATCAATTTTTTTTTATTTAGTTCTATGATTTCTGAAATCTGAAATTTGTAATAGTTTACAAATCTCGTTTAACTGAGGTATGGTTTTCTCATTTAAATTTACCATTGTTTTATCTGTTTGCTTCATTTGTAAGAATATTTTTTGGGGGGGGAATTTTGTATTAAATAATTTGTTAAAAAAGTTTTGCTTTTTTACTCTTTTTATATATACATAATAAAAAAAAAAAAAAAAAGTTAAATTTTAAATTCAATTTTTTTTTCTTTAATGTGTTTTTATTCAAAAACAATTCAAGATCGCTTTTATTTCTTGCTCACAAACCGAACACGTTTTTTCATCTTCAGAATGACATTCTCTACAGTAACGCAGGTGTGCGCACGGTAGAAACAAGACGTTTGTGACACCTTCGCAGACCAGACACTTGGTGGTGGACGTTTTACTCGGTTTGTTTTCGATGAGTGACGATAACTCGTCCGCTTCCGCCATGAATTTGATGAGATGTTCTAAAGTTATGAATTGAGACAGGGTCTTGTTCGTGATGTTTAACACATCGTACAATTGTTCCTTGGTGTATCCGAGTTGTAACATATCCATCAATAATTTTTGGTTTTTATCTCTATCCCTCTCTTCGTCTTGGATTTCGATCAATCCCAACGTTAGGATCTTGTTCAAATAATCGCATTCGTCTTTTTCAACATTACTTATGTGTTCTAGTAAAGGTACGTCATGAGGTTCCCAATTCATCAAATGTATGTCACAACAAAAACATTTGACTCTGTCGCCTCTACCCACGTAAACGAAACCCGCAGTGGCTAAATCTTCGGGTTTTTGAGTGAGATGCAAAGGCCAATTTTTAAACGTTTGAAGTCTTGCACGTTCTAGACTATAATTCGTATGTTTGGACTTGATCATTGTTTTTACCTCAAAATTGAGTTTGTAAGAATTTTTTTTTTTTTTTTTTAACTTTTATTTATATATAAAGAGAAATAAAGAGAAACTTTTTTTAACAAATTATTATTTAAATACAAAATTTAAAATATACATTATTTGCAAGAATTCATAAAACCAAATAATCGATCATGACAACAACACCTAAAAGATGCGAATTGAAATTGAAATGAGACGAAAGGTATGAGAAATCCAGTTTTAATATGTATACATTACAACCACACGATCCCATCGAATTGAATGAGGTCGAGATGGTGGACTTAGAGTGCTACTACCACAAATATCGAATGTGTTTGAAAGTGGATGAAGCCGCGCTCGATTTGTTTTACGAGTACCAAAGCGAACTGCTGATTAATATCATCGTCGCTGAAGACAGAGAATTCAACAGGTGTGATTTATTGTTGTCCTATGGAGATTACATACATCCAATAATCTCACCCGAACTCGTGAAGAAATCGGGTGGTGAGAGCGCATTCGCCTATGAAAAAAAACTCAAAAGAGTAAAGATAAACATTCACACCATTTTCGTATGTGGAAAAATGACGAATGTCAACTTGCTAATAACGGACTTGGAAATATAAACAATAGAGAGATTGAAATTAAAATTTTACTTTTTATATATATATAAAAAGAAAAAAAAACTTTTACTAAAAAAATTTTACATTAAAGAAAATTAAAAATTAAATAAACAACTTTTTTATATATATAAAGAGCAAAAAAAAACAACTTTTAAAACAAATTATTATTTAAATACTAAATAATCGATCATGAAGACAACAACACCTAAAAGATGCGAATTGTAATTGAAACGAGTCGAAACGTATAAGAAATTTGGTCATAAAATCTATAGATTACAACGACACGATCCCATCGAATTGAACGAGGTCGAGACGAAGGGCTTAAAGCACAAATACGAGAAATATAAGATGCCTTTGAAATTGGACGAAGCCGCGCTCGATTTGATTTACGAGTACCAAAGCGATCTGCAGAACATCGTCATCGCCGAAGATAGAGAATTCGACAAGGACGATTTGTGGTTGCCCTATGGAAATTACATATTTCCAAACATCTCATTCGAACTTGTGAAGAAATTGGGTGGTGAGAGCGAGTTGACCGATGTAAAAAAACTCAAAAGAGTAAAGATAAACATTCAACACGTTTTCGAAAAAGGAGAAGACACGCGTGTCAAGATGCTAATAACGGACTTGGAAATATAAAGAATAGAGTGATTGATTTTTAGCGAAGAAAAATGAAAAAAAAAAAAAATGTAATAAGATCATCTTTAGATCTCATTACTTTTTTTTTTTTTTTTTTTTTTTTGTTTTCCTTCTTCTTCACTATCATCATAATATATTATAATAACGTTTCCTTTTCTCTCAGTTTTCAGCATCGATTCCTCTTCTTTTTCTTTTTTTTTTTTTCTTTGTGATATGATATGTTTATAACAACATTTTTGTTTATCCGAATCATAATTATGAATGAATGTTGTGCATCTCTTGGTAACACTCGCATCATTACCATTCTCTTCAGAAGGTAGTGGTGACCGTGGAAAGCATCGTCTCATTCTCAACTGTCTATCCCGCGCTTTATCTATCTCTTTCATTAGTTCTTTCCTTAGATATCCATCATTAGCGTCTAACCATTTTTTTATTTTTTCGCTCTCTGGCTTGCAATGTTCGTCATTATCGTCACATTGTTTCTCCACCTTTTCATCCAGGTGATAAATTTGTTTCTCCACCTTTTTATCCATTTTAAATATATTATTTTATACTTTCTATGATTTTATATTTTATATAATTTTATATTATAATAACATATTCAAAATCGGTATGTTCTTAAATGGCGAATTCTCACCGAGCAACAAACCCTTGCCGAGTCGCTCGACGTTCCGTCCACTCTTCAGATAGAGACCGTTTCCTCTCAGAGAGTTGCCACCTCTAACGGGTTCTAGATACAATCCTTTACCGCTGTCGTCTACGTGGATGCGACACACGGCTCCTCCCTTCTTCAAAAACAGTCCGCTGCCACCCATTAATTTCTCAACTGCCGAACTAGCGAGTCCCGTGAGAGCTCCCACGCCGAGAGTCTTTCCGAGAAAGGGTAGCGCCTTTGCGGTGAAGGGTAATGCTTTTGCGGCTATTCCTGCCAATAGCGGTAGGAAACCACCTTTCATTCTCAAATTGTATCTCAATTGAGCGGGACTCATTCTGACTGTCAACCCTCTTCCATCGCGAATTGCTTTCTCCATCCTTTTGATTTGACTTCTGGTCCAGGCGATCGAATCCTGACCACCTCTCGTCAGATCTTCGTGAGTGAATTTGAATCTCACCGCCTCGCCTCGAGTTGTTAACGCTCTCTTAAGTTTCTTCCTCTGTCCTGCGGATATGTTCACGTTTTTAACCACGTATTCTGTCATAATTCTGTTTTTTGTTTTTTTTTAAATATATTTACTTCAATTGTTTCTTGTTTAATAATTATATTAAAATAATTTTGTAAAATTAATATTGCGTTTATTTTATTTTTGTTATCTATATATATAATATTTTTTTTTGCTTTTATATTTCTCTTATGTGAAATCGTATCGTCACTCTCTCTCTCCGCGAAGATCTAACAGTTCACCATTTTGATCCATCAATGTGGTTCTGAGACTATACAACGTGTCTAAAATCACTGGTAGATAAACTAAATTTCGAGGTTGCTCCACGATCTTATAACCCGGCGACACGTTTGGAAAGAAGGAATAGATCGTCGGTTGAGCGCTACCATTCACGTAGCTTCCAGCAATCACGTCCACGTTCACCAGAATGCTATTGACTGTGAGAATGTTGACCATATTTTCAGAAGCCGCGTGGCCTCGATACATCTTTCGATCAAATCCCAACATCTTCCCTATAGAATCGTCCGTGTTGAAATCCACTCGAAAATTATCTTCCAAATCCAACATCGTCTGTAAGGTATTAGGATTGGGAGCGAGTCTGATCTTGTTGCTTCCCGTCCCATCCATCTTCATTCGCGTCTGAATGTAATCGTTCAAATCGTCTATGTCGTAACTCCCTTTGGGAATTCGAATCTCCAACCAATCCACTCCATCGGAATACTTGAACGAGTTATTCTTTTTGGTGACGTTGGGAAAGGAATAATAAGTCTCCAGATTCACCAACGCCATCTCGTATCTTTTCTCTCTATTCAATTTGATGGAAGGTTCGAATTTCGTAGCGAATCGAGTCGAATCGCCACTCACCACGATTTGAATGGATTGTTTTGCAGCCGTATTCTCGGCTATCCGTTCTAACAATTCTCCATGTTCGAACATTATATTTAATTTAATTTTTTTTATTCAAAACTAATTATTTGAAGATTTTTTATTTTTCTAATTTTTTTTTATTTTCACGCCCTATCTTTTTATTACCATCGGAAACATAAAACTTGTCGAATCCGCACCGATATTTTCCGCGATTAAATTCGCTTGTCAAATCGATCACGACGAAATTGTAAAGTCCACCATCCCAAACCCTCTTGCAGAATCTCCTGAATTCCGCAGCGCTCATGTCGTTTGCGACGTGATCGCCGTATATGTGATTGAGATTCTTGAGATCTTGGCGAAAGAGACATAGAAAATTAGCGTTCTTCCTTATCGTCTGTCTGGGCAATCGAAAATAATTCTGCGACAGGTAGAAACAGTCCACGTTGCTGTGTCAACCCCTAACGTAATACGATTCGCATCGGTTCTGTCTCTCCAAAAGCAGATCGTCGAAAATCATGAGATTCTTATCTTCCGATTTCAGTTCTCTAGGACCCGGTACGTCGCTAGCGTTCTCATAAAATCGACACTCGACGTTCGAAGATGCATTTCTCTTCATCAGCTCCATCGTTGCGCCATCCAAAATGGTCGAGAGTGGAGCTCCACTCTTGTCGAATTCCTCCCTACTGTCAAAGATTCTGGCTATGACGACCTTGGGCAATCTGCGATCCATGCACTCTCGAAGCAATCTGTATTCGGGTTGAAACAAGCTCTTGCCAAACACGAACAATCTGTCGTAATCCAACCAGTCGGGTCGGGACAACAGATTCATCAACAGATTGGTCTTTCCACAATTCGATTTTCCCACTATCAAACCTCTTATGCTCTTGGGAAAGAACTCGTTATTCGACCTCTTGGTCGCGGCGTCGTTCCAAGACATATCTTTAATGTTCATCTGTTTTTATTTTGTTTGTTATTTTAGATTCTTTTCAAACACAAATTTTTTTATGTTTTTCAAACTCTGTTTTTAATGTTATTATTATTTATTTATATCGCACCGTCGTGAGTCCTCTTCAATCCGGATCCACTCGTCATTTTGGCTAAATCTTGTATGGGCACCACAGCATCCTTAAAATCTTTCCAACTTTTTGGTAACGCAGCTCGCTTCGCCGGCGGACTGATCAACTTGTCGATCAACGCATCGGCTGCCCTCTTGCCAGCCACAGAAGCTATCCTACCACTGGCTTCGGAAGCGGCTTTCTTACCAGCATCCAAAGCCGTCTTCTTACTGACCTCAAACGCGGTCGATGCGAGTTTTCTACCCGCATTGCTCGTGAACACTCGCATTATAGAATCGACGATGCCAGAACCGCCTTGAACGTAAGTTCTGATGTATCCCCTGTTCTTTATCACCAACATATTTTATTTTTATGATATATTTTTGTTTTTTTTTTTCCTGGTAAATCGTTTTTGCCGTTTAAATACTTTTTATTATTTTAGTGTAAGAATTTACTGTTTTATTTTTTTGTTTGTTTGTTTGTTTGTTTCTCTCTACTTATTATATACACATCAATCCTTCAATTCGTTCATCAGCCTTCTATACTGGATTTTATTCAAAACCTTCTGTCTTAACAATTCGTCAGATATAGCAACTATCTGATTATCTAATCCCGTGTTACCAGCCCGTCTGCTCGCCATCAACAAACTCAATCTCTGAGACAGAGCATCGGAATCGCTTGGAAGAAAAGTGGTTTCCACCCCTTTGCCAGTCACCGATTCGACGAACTTCTTGTTCATATCCGATATAGGTTTCACCACTTTCGTCCACTTGTAACCTCTGTTGGCTTTGGGTCTCGTCTCTCTGGCATCGTTATTTCTCTTCATGGCGTGGGTCTGGACCAGAATGTCTCCGTAATTGTCGAAATCCTGTTCCGTGTAATCGCCAGGCTTGTTGTAAAGGAGCAATCTCCGCAGACCATCGGTCAATTCGTATCTGTTCGAACCGACGATCAATTCATCATCCCCAATATCCACTTCCGTATCACCTACAAAAATCCTTCCCTCCGAATCCTTATAAAATCCATACGACTGATCTCTCTTACCGCCATCATCATCGGACGATGCGACGCTACTAGTGGTGATAGTCGAAGCCGTATCGGTGTCGCTCTCGCTCATATCTGTTTGAATTCCCGTGGGAACGTAATCCGGTGTAGATTGAACGGAATACCGATTTCCAAAACTAGGAGGTAACGAACCCATTCTCAAAGAACTCTCCTTTATAGGTCTCAATTCTTCGACTATCTCCTTCCTGCTTCGCTCTTGACCATCCGTCACGGGTTTAAATATTTTTGTGGCTTTGCGTTTGAGTTCCATCTCACTGAGACGTCTGCTCTTGTCAGCAGACTGAATGCCCTTCTTAGTACGTTCATACTGGTCTAAAATTAAATCTCGGCGTCTAGGATCCATCTGTAAAAACATCTTTCATTTTAATTGTTTTTATTATTTTCAAAATTAAATGTTTAATTATATTTTTTTTTATGTTTTAAGTAATAAAAAAACTCTTTCCGTCTTGATATATAATAATCTGAAAATATTCACATCTCAACTGATTGTGTTAATTGAAGTTTAAAAAATACGTTTAAACAGTACATGACAAACCGGTTTCTGATTTAACGCATTTTGACAGGAGTTTTTACATTTGTCAAAAGATTTTTAATTCACACATCAATTCACTGAGTGTCGAATTAAGAGAGAATCCTTTTGATGACTGCGATTGCTATCATGAATATATTAAAAATTTTACCACTCAAAACCTAATTGAGCGGAAAATGCGTTTTAAACGTTCCGATAAGTGTTTGACTTTTTTTTTTCGAACGAATGCTTAACAGTCAATCTCTCTCATCAAGACAAAATACGAATATCTATTACAGATCATCTCTTTCGAACAAAAAAACCCTCAAAACTCAATTTCTATCCGTCCCATCAAGAGAAAACATGATTGTCTATAATACAGACCATATTCATAATCGACTCTTTTGAACAAAAAAACCTCATTCACTCATTACGATAACATGTGTTAGTTTTTTTACTTCAGGAAGACGTGACTGGATTCGCAAATTTCCAACACACCGATGACAACAACACTCTTCGTTCAGATCGAGTTTTTACGAGAATCGAGCGATCCGATCGCTCGATCAGCTGAGTTTGGGAATTTTCTCATAGTGGGGGAATTCCCCTAATAATGTCATAAATGGGGAAAAAAAAACACCGCCTCAAAACTATTGCGGGTTCTGGACCATCTGTCTCAACACAATTGCGGGTTCTGGACCGCTGGTCTAGAGTCCCCAAAACTGTTTTTTGATGATGACTCAGAATTTTTTGCTTTTGCTCGCGTTTGCCAACGATGGATCGATGGTCTGATCTGCGATGGGAACGTCGACAAAAATTACGTACAAGATACAAGTGAAGATGTACAATTTCACCCTTTTTTTAAAAACGCGCGTTCACCACGCGTTCACCACGAGTATTTGAACGTTGAAAGTGCGATCTAGGAGTCACAACTGTACAGGGGGGGGGGGGGGGAGAGGGGATTCAATACCATGTACAGTTTTTGTGAACAAGCGTGTGATTTAACACTGAATTCCACGTTGGTGAACGCATCGTGTGCGTATGTTTGTACACGTACATGTACAAGTGGTCGTAAATCCGCCTTTATTACCTACTAACAAGACTATTATTTTCATGAATTCAATATCTAAATTTATCATGGCTGGGGAAGTTTATGGGAATTTCAGTATCGGTGATCCTACAGAATTTATCAATTTGAGAGGAGTGACAAATCGTTCCCTAGGTTTCAATGTGTTCTATGTGCCTTGAGGCACATAGAACTCATTGGAACTCAGGGGACGAAATGATGACGTTCATTCTTTTTTTTAAGCAATAATGAAAGAGAGGCTATTATACATATACACACATTCAAATATACAATAATAGTATATCACATTTTAATGTACAAAACAAAACATATTTGTAAGAAGAGAGGTAAAGACGGGGAGAAAAGAAGAAGAAAGAAGATGAGAAAGAAAAAGGGAAGGATTTCTGAGTAGATTTTCGAATATAGCAGATAATATTTATATGTTTAACAAAAAATAGTCGTCAAAGATAATTTAGATATGTATGTAATGAATGTATGTTTGTGTTTCATATGTGTTTTGCTGTCGTGCATGTGTATCACATAGGCCTTACATCAAAACACTGTAAGCGTTTTCATGTGTTTGGATCCATTTGTCGTCATACATCGACTTTCAATTTTTGTTTAACAGGCAAAATCCAAGATTTGTGCGTATTTCTGATGAACAGTTGAGTGCCTACGGTGAATGCCGACAATCCAAATAAACAAAAATAACTTGATGACGTAGTGCAAAGCATTGTTTGAGACGGGCCAATGGATGTCAAATTGAAATATGGTTCTCGTGACTTTTTGTGACACACTTTCCTGTATTTACCTGTTGTATTGTTGCTGAAATTACATGTTTTCCGTTCAAATACACAAAGTTATTATATTTTCTGTTAATGCCAGATTAAATTATAAGAAATAACTGTTGTTTTCTTTCGGTTTATTCGATATAAACCGAAAGTTTTCCGCACAGGCTTAATCATAACTCGCTAGGCATGTTATGAAGCTTGTGCTGACAATGTTCGGTTTATATCGCATAAACCGAAAGAAAACAAGTTATTTCTTAAATATACGTGAAAGAAATGTATGTGTATGAAGAGGTGGATTTGCTTTGTTTTTGTGCAATAAACCAAAAAAAAACTCGAAAGGGATTCTTACATAGTCTGTTGATATCATAGGGCGACATTGCAGGCGATCAGTGGTGGATCCAGAACTCTGACGTGGACGGGGCGGGGGTGCCACATTTCAATAATGAGTCACCATATTAAGCGATGCGTCCCGATGAGCTAAGGACTATTTTTTGATTTAATATGCCATATTCTCAGTTTTTGTGTCACTTATATGTGATGTAAATCTATTTTTACGACATTTCAGATTTTGCAAATCTTCTTTTCTGCTGGTGCAAAAATACTTCTGAGTTGGTGCAAATCGATTTCAGAGATGGTGCAAATCAACTTGTGGAAACTGGCGGTGGGGAAAATGACCAATACTCCCAAGCTTCGTGCAACTGGACGACTTACGACAGCTCCAGTGATTGATTCCCCAGACATTGTGAGGCACAATTAAATATGTTTCTCGATAATTACCGGTAATTATAAATAAAAGGAATATTTTTTAAATTAATTATAACTCGGCTTCCCTGTAATATCATTGCATAGCATATTAAGTTTTTTTTTTTCAGAACAAACCAACACAAACCACTCCAACCTTAGCACGCTTAGTTATCCTCAGCCACCCATTTTCTCGTTCATTCATAAACTCTTAGATATACCACTGGTATTTGGTTTGTGTTGTATTATTTGAAGGCAAGTTTTCAAATCAACAAAACTGTTTGTCTCCATAACAGTGACGTGTTTTTTCGTAAAAGTAGAAATTATATCGCAGTTCCAATGATATGGTCCCTTCGAGGGGAGTGATATGCCAACAAAAGGTCTTGACGGGTGATTACCAGTCAGATCATTCCAGTATCCGTTTCAATGTTCTGCGATCAATGAAATTAATTTGATGCATTCCCATATAGCATGCCATTTCGATATCTCCAACGGTTTCTGTAATATTAATAAACAATAAGGTATTTGTTGTGATGTGAAAATCACACTGTGTTAAACATGGACGTTGACAAGCCTATTTCCTTTGCTCTCCTGTGAAATAAGGTGTGATTTATGCTATTCTTGGGGGTAAATAGAGATGTCAAGTGATAGATGGTATATTTTTGGAACATAAGAAGAGTTTAGCGCACTATCTTGAACTATTGAAATAAACGTACATAGTAATAGGACCAATTGCTTTCGTCAAAACTTTCGATCGCTGTTCGGCTGAATACGGAAATAAATTATCCCTACTGGTGCAGGGACCGACCTGGGCATGCGCCAGTGAGTATTTGGTTCTGAAACATCAGGACCTGGCTCTTAAAACTCAGAAATAGGATTCTCAGTTGGCGCGTAACTTCTCAGATAATATTTTGATATTCTTTCGATGGATAATCGAGAGGGACACTCTTACATGTATTATATATATGATTATCATTTATCATTGTTGTAGAGTGCTTAAGTTAATACTTCAAGTCTTAATTACCAAGCATTAATCTTCACTGTGGTTTCTGATCAAGTCTTGGCTGCCTAAATAGGCAGCCAAGACTTGATCAGAAACCACAGTGAAGATTAATGTTTGCTATAGTGTACTAAATGAAAATGATGAGAGCTATTACATACTTGCAGTGTGTGTTACAAACAGCAGTGTGACTCCGTAAACTGAAATCTGGCGCATGAATTGAAAAAATAGGCTCCGAGGCAAGAGAGTATTTTAAATAGTCCTGATCGGTCCCTGTGGTGCGAAAGTTAAAGAATCAAACTGATCGTAGTAAGCATCCTATCACCACCCAAGGAATTGATTGGTATGCTAGTTTGTTACCTCATAAATTCAAACGCATGCCTTCGGCTTTGACGATTGGCAACTGCTGTGTGCTTTCGACTCCCACCTCTCTGAGACTGTTGATGTACATCAGCCTTTTATCTAATGCTAAGCTCATACGTTGATAGCTCTATTTAAAAAACGCACCAGTCAAATTTGTTATTTTTCAATTTTTGCCTCAACAACAGTGCGCATAGCCCTTCATTGTGGAGGGAGGGAGGGGGAGGGGGTGGGGGGATTATAAACTTTGTTTTCGAGGCAAAGAAATGAAAGTTTTCTGTTATAAAAGAATTTGCGCATGTGTTATATGATAATACTTATTTGTGTTTAACGTCACAGCTGGGCAATGGCTAATTGTAACCGGACAATGGATATAAAGTCAAGTTCTGCCGAACATTTATATATACGTTACCCATTTTAGAATACTTCTACCCCAGGCGTTGGTTACCAGGTACTAATTTACCAGTAATGCAGCACCACAGTAAACAAGCACTGCTTCACTTCCCTGGGTTATCACGGGAAGTCACGTGATTATAAACTTTATCGAAATTTCCTTTTGTTACTTTTAATAAACGAAAACAAAAGACAACTCTGTGGAATGACTGTTGTTTTCGTTCATTAAAAGTTACAAAGGGAAACTTGGCTTTTATGGCAAGTTGATTAGAAGCAACTAGTGATATCCGCTTAAGCTCTTTGTTTCATGAATGTGCTTTTACAGTAAATCGCGTGTTTTTGATTTGACTCTTCGTTCCCTGAGTTCCAATGTGTTCAATGTGCCTACTGGCATATTTCCATCGTTGTTGTGTGTTTACGTAAAAGCCACAGCGCCGTAACCGTGATGTTCTCTTGTGTCCTGCAGGAAAACTGGTCGCAGAGTACCAACATTCCAATATCAGCACCTTGTCGTTTCTGTTAAGCCTTTGGAGGTGCGGTGGCATTGCGGTAATCGGTTCTCGTCAGATCGCCGAAATTAAGCAACGTCGAGTCCGGTTAGTCCTCGGATGGGTAACCGTCTGAGCGATCGATTCGGACTTCCGCGTTGTGTTCTTGGGCAAGGCACTTAACCCCGCTTGTCCACATGGCCGCACGATGACGCCGTGTACAGAGGCGTACTGCACGTAGATGGTGCGCATGTCTTCAACCAATGTAATCCTGCCTGTGCTGCAGTGCGGAGTTACGTTGTTGGGGAGCTGGCAGCTGCTCGTCGTTGCTCGGTGGTTCTCTCCGAATACTCAGGCTTTCTCCACCCGTAAAACTGTCACGGTCACGAGTAGCCATTGTGCATCAGTTTGTGACCTAAGTTACAAATTGAGAAGTTGAAAAAAACAAATTCAAATAAGGTCAACAAAACTATACGACGTGAAGCCTCAATGGAACGAGATCGTTTCATTCAGTCGTCACATTATATGGATTTGTTGAAACATTTTAGAAAAACTTGGAGAAAAAAATATTTATCACAATAATATTTACAGTCTGAAATTAACTGAAAGATTTATTAAATCTTTAATTTGGCGTTGTGTACAAAGGCGTACTGCACGTCGAAGGAACACTTGTCTACAACCCCGCTTGAGTGGAGTTAGTACGCTAGGGAGTTAGGCAGTTGCTGGCCATACCTCGTAGGTACTCCGGCTTCCTCCACCCGTTAAACGGCCTGATATAGGTGACCCTGGATGTCGATAATGTCGTTAACCCTTTACCCAACGCAGACGATATCAAAATTAATTATTTTAAATATCATTTTTAAAATTTTTAAAAAAAATTTCAACAAAACCATATCCTGTGACCCCTCGTTGGAACGAGCTCGACGAGCTCGTTCCAACGAGGGGTCACAGGATATGGTTTTGTTTTGTTGAAATTTTTTGAAAAATAATATTTTTTCAACTGCTGAATTTGCATATTACGCGGGCGGATGCGGGCAATTCGTTGGGTAAAGGGTTAAACTCTAATACTTACATAAATAATGCGCTTATTTTGACACAATGTCGCGTAAGAATTGCGCGAAATTTCCTTATCCATTGCCATCCAAACCATTACAGATCAACAGAAAGCACATGCAACGTTTCAGCCTATGAACCCCCGAAACATTACTTGTACATAGATTGATAGCCTTTCTATCGCCATAACACACAGACCAACGTCTAGATTGAGGTGTTATTTGTCTGTAATTTATGACAGCTTTAACTGTAAGTTTTGAATTATATGTGAAAAGTATTTGTACCCACAGAAAATAAAGAAATTTATTAAACGCTAAACGATGGATTATCGAAGAGATTGCGGAAAGACAGAAATCGTATCCCTCACTGTGAAGATACAGAAAATTTCACTTTCACGGTATCAATCAAAATGGCGGCTTTCAAAGCATCACTTCAAGGTGAATAGCAGTCAAATTATCACTGGAAATAGTCAATTTGTTCTAGAAATGTATAATGAAAAGTAAATCTAGTGCTTTGGATCGGATACCGATCATTTCCAGCAATAATTCAACACATATTCACCTTGAATTGATGCTTGAAACTCGCTAGTCCAAACATGACCTGAAAGTCCGTAATACAAGTATTTGGTTTGGAACGTCCTTTCAAAGGACGTACCAAAACAAAAACTCATATTACGGACTTTCAGACCATGTTTGGACGAGAAACCCGCCAACTGAATCCGATCGCAAGACGCTATCTGTTCCGAGTATCGATCAAATCATCCGCGTATCAGTGATTCAATGCGCTGTTTGCTTTCATGCATCAATTCATGGTTGAAACGAGTGGAATTATCAGATTCTTATAAAAAGCGTATAATAAAAAGTAAACATAGTGTTTAGTGGAAAACTTAAAATCATCTCAATTGTGACCGAGATAAATGGATATTTTTGCTTGCGCAAGCGCTCGAGAAAAATAAACATTTGTCTCGGTCACTCATGAGATAATTTTTAGTATCCATACAGAAACACAAGACATCCTCTATGCATCTGATGCGGAAACATTCAACAAAACAACATGTAATCTTTTGTCGAAACTGCCGCTAATATACCACTTATTTCTTGGTATTTAAAGTCATATTATTTGTTACTCTTGTGTTTTCCAGGGTGTATGGGAATTTTCACCGGTTTGGGAACTAGTTCCCAAACCGGTATAACTTCCCATACACCCTGGATAACACAAGGATAACGGATTTATTTCCAAGAATTTTGGTGTACTTAATACCTTAACCTACATTGTCGGCAAAAACTAACAGAAAATTTGTATTTGCAAGTTTCTTAAATAAAACCAGACAAATATGGATGCCATTGGAACTGGCTCAATGGGCCAGTTCCAATGACATCCATATCTGTAATATTGTATTGCACATAAATATTAAATTTCCTGTATTTTTATTTTTGTTCTAACATAACCGAGCAGAAGGTATAAAGTAATAATTAAAAATGTGTACTTTTTTAGCCATATAGCTTGCTCTTGTATATTCTTGTTTTTACACTGTGGTTAAACACGGTGTAAAAAAAGCCACTGTGGATTGCAAGTTACACCGTACCTCTCAGCCAATAAAAATGCAGTATTTCTTTCATTTGGATATAAACTTATGTACAATGGCTAATCATGACCGTGATAGATTTACGGGCGGAGGAAGCCGTAGTACCCAGAGAGAACCACCGAGCAACGACGAGCAGCTGACAGCTCCCCACTGCACTGCTGCACAGGCAGAGTTAGATTGGTTGAAGACATGCGTACCATCGACGTGCAGCACGGCTTAGTACACGGCGTCATCGTGCCCCCGTGGACAATCGGGGTTAAGTGTCTTGCCCAAAGACACAACGCGGGAGTCCGAATCGATCGCACGGACGGTCACCCATCCGAGGATTAACCGGGCTCGACATTACTTAACTTCGCTGATCTAATGAGAACCGGTTACCCCCTACTATACCATTCATCTCATACGAAACACGTGACGATAACAACATAAAAAGGCAAAAACAAGGTCAGGACGTATTGTAAACTGAAATATGATGGAAGGGCAGAACCATATTTGGCAAATACATTATCTCCTGGGCAAGACTTTGTTTAGCACATTGTGCCATGTCTGAAAATTAAAATGTGAGAGATTTTGTGGAAGAATAGTTATGAGACGTTTATAGGAAAGCAATATTATTTATTTATTTATTGATGTTTAAGGTCGCATATTTATGCACAATGGCTTGGAAAGCAATAAGAAGAACTACTTTTTGTAAAGAGGTGAAAGTTCAAGAGTCCATTTTAGCAATTATTTTAAAATTGGATGAAAATGTTCGAGCACATGGAGAATACAGAGAACTGTAACACGGGTCTACAGCCGTGATTATTATATGAAATAAAATCGTCTCCTTGACTAGGATACCATTGGTATTTTCCTCGATCTCTCTTGTTTTTGTACATTACTTGCAAATCTGCTAGGTGGGGGATGTTAACACTTTCGCTGCCGAAAGCGACTATCGTCACATATTTTATGATGATAATCTGTACGTTCTGATATGCGCAGATCAAACCTATCACCTGATTAATTGTTGGAAAGGGCCCAGAGAGCCCTTTCCAACAATTAATCAGATGACAAAGTTTCAAGTATGTTATAATTTTTATTAAACTTCCTCTCATAAAGGCGAACATACATGTAAGTAGAGGTCCTCCATATATGGCTAATGTGGGCGTGGCAGTGAAAAGGGTTAAATAAAGCTATTCTAATCTAATCTCATGGATATTTTACACAACTGTTGTGATTTTATATAATGTACAGGATGCAATTATTTATTCGGATTTAACGACACATTTACCAGCCAGTGTCACCTCGTGTCGGACAGTTTCACAGGCAGAGAAAGCCAGAGAACGAGAACTACCTAGCTGTGTCGAGTAACTGTCAGACTCCCTAACTTACCAACGCCAGACATGCAGAGTTACCGCTGGTTGAAAAGAAGTGCACCATCGACATGGAGTACTCCTTCGTGCACGGCTTTATCGTGCCCCTACATGGGCAATCGGAATTGGAACCTTGCCTAAAGACACAACTCAGTTACCCCTGTCGGGGATCGCCCTATATCCAACGCCATAACCACTGAGCCACGGCTCTCACAATAAACAGGATATAATTCGCGATAAAAGTTTTGTAAATGTTCAGCTATCAATTAGCACATGTAGAAACACTTAATTTAAATAGGACATTTCATTCGAATCACAGACCGTGTCAGAAGTTGTTATTTAACTCTAATTGTGAATGTGTAACGTGTTGTGTAAAACTTCGACTCATAGCGAGATATTGCTGGATCATGTCTGGACTCATACCAAGAAATTGTTGGAGCATGTCTACATTCACAATGAGACATTGTTGGAGCATGTCAAGATTCATACTGCGACGCTGTTGGAGCATATCTAGACTCATACCGAGACATTGTGGGAGCATGTCTAGACTCATACAAGACATTCTTCGAGCATGTCTTGGCTAATACAGAGACAATGTTAGAGCATCTACACATTCGTACCTACACATTGCTGGAGCATGACTCGACTCACCCCTAGATACTTTTAGAGCAAGTCTACAATCATACCGATACAATGTTGGAGCATGTCTTAACTAATGCCGAAACATTATTGGAGTATGTTTAGACTCATACCGAGATACTATTGGCGCTTGTCTACACTCATACCGATACCTTGTGGAGCATGTCAAGATTCATACCGAGACATTCTTGGAGTATGTCTAGACTCATATCGAGACACTGTTGGAACATGTCCAGACTCATAACGAGACATTGTCGGAGCATGACCAGACTCATACCGAGATATTGTGGCAGCGTGTCAAGACTGATACTGAGATTGATACCGAGACATTGCTGGTGCATGGCTAGACTTATACCAAGACTTTTTCGAGCATGTCTAGATTCATACTGAGACATTGTTGGAGCACGTCTAGACTCATACCGAGATATTGATGGATCATGTCTAGAATCATACCGAGACATTGTTGAAACATGTCTAGACTAATACAGAGACATTGCTGGAGCATGTCTAGATCAATACCCAGGCGTTGTTTTATACCAAGACTTTTTCGAGCATGTCTAGATTCATACTGAGACATTGTTGGAGCACGTCTGGACTCATACCGAGATATTGATGGATCATGTCTAGAATCATACCGAGACATTGTTGGAGCATGTCTAGACTAATACAGAGACATTTTTGAAGTATGTCTAGACTCATACGGAGACATTGCTGGAGCATGTCTAGATCAATAGCCAGGCGTTGTTTTAGCATGTCTGGACTCATTCCAAGACATTGTTATAGTATGGCTAGTCAGATACCCAGATTTTTTGGAGCATGTCTTCACCCATACCGAGACAAGGTTGGATCTTGTCTAGACTCATACTGAGATATTTTAGAGCATGTCGGTACTCATGCCGAGACATTTTTGGAGCAAGTCTAGACTCATACCGAGAAAGTGTGGAGCATGTTTAGACTTATACCGAAATATTGCTGGAGGATGTGTAGACTCATACTGAGACATTGTTGGGGCATATCCAGCCTCATACTGAGACATTGATGGAGCATCTCTAGACTCATACTGAGACATTGTTGGAGCATACCTAGACTCAAACCGAGACATTGTGGGTGCTTGTCTAGACTCACGCCGAGACATTGTTGGAGCCTTCTAAACTTGTACCAAGACGTTGTTGGAGCATGTCTACACTCCTATCGAGAAATCGATGGAGTAGTTTGTACTCATACCGAGAATTGTTGGAGCATGTCTTGACTCGTACTGGGACATTGTTGGAGCACGTCAAGACTCATACCGAGATATTGACGGAGTATGTTTTGACTCATACCAAGACATTGTTGGAGCATGTCTAGACTCATGCCGAGAAATTGTTGAAGCATGTCTAGACTCACGCCGAGATATTGTTGGATCATATCTAGACTCATACTGAGACATTTTCGGAGCATCACTAAACTCATACTGAGACATTGTTGGAGCATGTCTATATTCATACCAAGACATCGATGGATCCATCTAGACCCACACCGAGACATTTTTGGAGCATATCTAGACTCATACTAAGACATTGTTGAAGCATATCTAGACTCATACTGAGACATTGTTGAACATGTTTAGACTCATACCGAAACATTGTTGGAGCATGTCTAGACTCATACCGAGACATCGTTGGAGCATGTCAAGAATCGACACGAAACATTGTTGGAGCATGTCTAGACACATGCCGAGACATTGCTGGAGCATGTCTAGACTCATACCGAGACATTGCGGGAGTCTGTCGTGACTCATACCGACTCATTGTTGGAGCATTTCATGTTTCATACCGAGACATTGTTGGAGCATACCTAGACTGATACTGAGACACTGTTGGAGCATACCTAGACTGATACTGAGACATTGTTGGAGCATACCTAGACTGATACTGAGACACTGTGGAGCATACCTAGACTGATACTGAGACATTGTTGGAACATGTCTAGACTCATACCGAGACATTTTTGGCTTGTCTAGACAGATGCCGAGAGATTGTTGGAGGGTGTCTAGACTCATGCCGAGACATTGTTGGTGCACGTCTAGACTCACACCGAGATATTGCTGGAGAATGTCTAGACTCATACCGAGACATTTTTGGGGTTTGTCTAGACTCATACTGAGACACTTTTAGAGCATGTCTGGACTGATGACGAGACGTTTTTAGAGATGTCTAGACTCATACCAAGACATCGTTGAAAATGTTTAGACTCATATCGAAACATTGTTGAAGCATGTCTAGACTCATACCGAGACACTGTTGGAGCACATCTAGACTCATACCGAGACACTGTTGGAGCATGCCAAGAATCCATCCGAAACGTTGTCGGAGCATGTCTACACTCATACCGAGACATTATTAGAGCAAGTCTAGACCCATACCGAGACATTGTTGGAACATGTCTAGACTTACCACCGAGACACTGTTCCATCATATTTTGACACATACCGAGACATTGTTGGTGCATGTCTGGACTTATACCGGCACATTGTTCGATCATGTCTAGACTCACACAGAGACATTGTAGGAGCATCTCTAGATTTATACCGAGACATTGTTAGAGCATGTCCAGACTCGGATCGTGCATGATGCATGTCTACATTTTTCGGGTGAAACTGATTCACACTCTTATTTAATCTGTGTTGTCTGTTCTTTCTCCTGAAGGTTAGTGCCTTTTGTGTTTCTTTGTTTAAGTGAAAGAGGTTTATGGGGTCTGATTGCAAGACCTGGACCACTGATCTCTATATAACTGGATTGTTGGAGCACACATGGTTACATATAGAAAAGTGCCTCACTTGCCGCCATCATAGAGGGGCGTGAGGTTATGGTTTCCATAAATAGACGAGGCTCAACAACAAAATTCTTCTTTCAATTTTCTGACGTCTCGCAATCGCAGATCACGTTTGATGTTTGGTTTCCATAAATAGACGAGGCTCAACAACAAAATTCTTCTTTCAATTTTCTGACGCCTCGCAATCGCAGATCACGTTTGATGTTTGGTTTCCATAAATAGATGAGGTTCATCAACAAAATTCTTCTTTCAATTTTCTGACGCCTCGCAAACGCAGATCACGTTTGATGTTTGCATAAAGTTAATATGTCGAGGATGTGACCATTTTCGCCATAATGTAAATGGAATATCAACGACATGTTTTAGTTATAAGAAATAACGGTGTTGAAAGCAGATATTGCGTCAATAGTATTCGTGCATTGCGAACACCATTTCCTTTCAAGTCATCAAAGAAAATTGTTACACTGTTACTACCAACGTTACCGATTGAAGGAGTTACTGGGTTGCTCTTGAGGTGAGGACATATTGAGTTGTGACGTTGTCCGCTGACATTCCAGCAAATTTTATAGCTATCAGTGATCCGGACCCACCCTGGACTTTCTATATCCCTGTGAGCTGATGACTTCATATTTTTCTGACTAAGTTTCCTTTGTGAAATGGTTCGTTTCTTGTCTACAGTGTTTGTTCTTAGGAGCGTATAGAACAAACATTGTTGATGATGTGTGTTCGTCGATGTTTCTTCACCAGCTAACACGCTGTGCACAAAATGCTTCATTTTTACGTGAGAACTGCATTTTTGTTTCACTTTTGTCTTCAATATATCATCAAACACAACAAAATACAGATTACTTACTGCGTTGACAATTTTAAGTTCATCGTCGCTTTATTGTAGCCTTTTACCTGAAGCGACATACATATTCAGCCAGTGCTTCGCATAATGAGTTTTTCCAAAGAGGGGCCATAAGCTATGTCCTTGAAGAAAAAATGCAAAGTTTAACTTATTCAAAAATCTGATTGCAAGTTCGATTTGAGTTAGCTAAAGTCTGTGATAACCATACAATGAACTTCATCCATAGAATCCAACACAGATATCTGTAAATCTCTTCTTGACTGAAGAGAAAGAGAACTATCAATACGACGACGTTGGTTGAAGCAGGAGAGTTCGACACCACACCAAATATTACAAAGAAAAACAACAGGGTACGATCAGCTGACTTAGAAGACACAACTGCTGATTGTTCTTTCAAATTTATGACATGACTGGAAAGACTTCCGGAAACAAGCCAAAGTCTTAACAAGCAGGGTAGTGGCGACAGGGGGTGAGGGGGAGTGTATAACCTTCTCCACCCCCCCCCCCCCCCCAATCCTGGCAAAATTTCCTATATTTGGAAATTCGGAGGGCAAGTCATGAGTAGTTGGAAATTCCATCTATCTGGATTTTAGAGCTTCTTTGGCGATGCCAATGTCTCCTTTAATTCCCAAAATTCCAACTCGGTTTCAAATCAGCAACAATTCCAACTGTTGCTATTTACAACTACACGCTACGCAATATCGACCTTCATAAATATGCATGATGTCAATCGGTACGAGATTTCTATAGCACATTTACTTATCGTAATAAAAAGTCCTCGAAATGCACTTCAAGAAAATCACATCATGTAAAACCGTTATCCTGTCAGCGGTGTTTATTTACAAACTTGAATATAACAAACAAATGGGGAAAGTATATAATTTATGAGTGAAGTATCAATCATGGAGATGAAGGTCATTTATTTATTCAATCTCAAAGTTTGTGGAGAAATCACTATTTTATATTTTAAATGTCAGTGGTGTTATAGTCAGTGGTGTTATCCAACTGTGTGTAACACCACTGACATCCATCGGTACCTGAATTGCTATATCAACACTTGAAGTGTTCTGGGGTGCTGCAACAAGTTCAGGGACACCACGAAATTTTCAAGGGGGGGGGGGGGCAGTGGCAGGGCCATGGCGATAAGCTAGCATAGACAGATGTGGCTACACTTTATGTAACATGACTCAACACACCAAAGACTTCGCCAGAATTCTCAAACAAGGTGGAGGGCCCTTCCAGCTTGTAAGGGGGGGGGGGGGGGTGCTGTAACAAAACTACCCCGTGGTATCTCGGTGTCATAAATTTCTGAGTGGTGGAAATTACTGGAAAAGGAGTTACCATTCCATTATGGTCATTACAATCAATGATAGTGACTGAGTACCGGTGTCGTATATTCCAGCTGCCGAGCTGCTATGAAATGCAATTGATCCCAGTCCTGAATTATCCTATGAACCATTTACCAAGTGTCTCATGGTACTTTTCACATATCTTTTATTTTATTTTCAGTTAAAAATGGGAAAAGCGTCAGCTGCCGAGCGGCAAAGATTATATCGCATGCCAAGGGACGAAGACCCTGAACTTCGACAGGCCTATCTTGGCAGCAGAAAACAAATGTACAGAAAAGATGTGGAAGAAGGGAAAAGAAAATTAATTGAAGAATTAACAGAAAGAGAGAGAAGGTGTACGAGGAAACAGCGGAAAAAGTGGCAAAAAGATTCTCGAATGAGGCGTAAAGAAGCCACTAACATAGTATTACATACACCACCGACGTAGCCACCAGAAACTTCCGGCATGGTGCCAAACACACAGGATAGATCAAGGTTAAACAATTAGCTTAACATTTTAAAAAGCATTTTCGTATCCAAGACATTGTCCCCTCTTGTTGAAAATCCCTTGCATCCACCAACCCATGCATCCACACAACCCCGTCTCCCACCATAATGTGGCGGAAGCATTTTTCTGGCACATGGAATGAGGGATGTTGTCTGGATGTAATTGGGAATATAAAGCCTCCCATGCCGCCCCACCTAAATGAAAATCCTTTAGGCAGAATCCCTGAGAGAACTGCATTGCCATGTGGCCAGTGGGAGAAAAGTTTGAAAATTTTATCCAAGTGATGTAATTTCTTTGCTTTATCCATGAACTATGCATCCCAAAGAAGGAATGATTTCGTGAAAAACTTAGTTTTTGACAATGGAGATCACCCGGAACACAACTGATGGCCGTGAACAAGATATAACATGACAATAAGTTGATGGAAAATACTTGGGTAGGTGGAGTCTGTTTTTCCACAACGTAAGACTGATCTGTTATTACACCTTATGTTTAATAGATGTACATAGTTTTAGTTTGATGTCCAAAGTTTTGTGCCATACCCCTCCCGCCAGTGTTAGCTTGCCGGTGATTACCAAATCAGCGACATAGAATTGGTACAAATAATAACGAATTGACCATTCTCTATTTATATATGCTAACACATTCGTTTGAGACAGTAGCCTGGAATGGAAAGTTTTAACCCTTTACATATTGCTTGTAGCATATGACACACGTGCGACTACAATTTTTAATTTACCAAAGCATACGTTATGGCTCCTTATTAGAACGGGTGTAACACATTCATTCCAACGAGGGACTAGAACCTATGTTGTGAAAGCAAAAAATAAAATAAACTGAATAGTGCTTTTGAACATAATGTGACGTAAAGGGTTCAATGTTTTTATTCTCTTTTCGTTTCAGACAAAGGCAACAAGGAAGAAGATCAGTGAAAGTAAGTCGATCAAAGGTGTACAGAGACAATGCCTCACTTGAACGACAACTTGAAGCCCAAATAAGACTTACAAATACAAGACCAGATGGTCGCGAGTAATGTCTCGTGTGACCTCCTCCTCCCCTCGTCCAAGAACAAAAACAAAAAGACTACTCAAGTGCTTGAATAAGGATCCCAAGGCAAAATGCGTAAGGAAAACACTCAATTTTCATTTCTCATTGGTGAGTGGTCTCAGGGCAGGTCTTTCCAGTCAGTGTCTCGAAAAAGAACGTATGGTGATTTCGCGATTTTTCACAAACTCAATCATTAAAAAGTATAAACCTAGGTCTTTTTTAAAGAACGTTGGTATGTCACAACGTATCTTTTACAAGTCAAGAAACACTTTTGGGAAAATGTGTCAGTCCCGCCAAATGGCATAAAAAATAAAGATAGCTATTCGTAACTTTTACATTAGGGATGACAACAGCCGAATGACAAGTGGACTTAAAAACTACGTTTCCAGGAAAGGGGCTAAAAAACAAAAGAAGAATTCTTTTAGACAGTATAATGAAAATCTACATCAAATTCCTTGATGAAACTAACCAGTCAGTGTCCTGTGCATATTTTTGCAAACAAAGATCATTCTGGATAGTTCCACCAAGGAATTCTGATAGAGAGACCTGTCTTTGTAAAACTCATGAACATTTTAGATTTGTAGCAGACAAATTATTTGCTTGCAATTTGTTACCAACTAAAAATCTTGATAGTTTGGTTTATGCAGTTGTTTGCAAAATCGACTCAAAATCATGTGCATACAACCAGTGTCACGAGTGCAAATCTAAAGCACATCCCTTTGTAAAACAGCCTGACAACAGCGAGGTTGTATATTTTAAGTGGGTAACAAAAATGTTGAAATATACCAAGGCAGGTCAAATTAGTAGTTCCACAATTACCGCTAAAGAACCGCTGACGATTTATTACCCAGTCTCAGTTGGCAAATGAATTTCAAATGATGCTCAGTAAATTTAAAAAACATATTTATAATATTAAACATCAATTTGTTGACTATAAGGAAATCAAACAGTCTCTTATGCTACAGGAATGTTTAATAAATGTGGATTTTAGCGAAAATTATAACTGTAAATATTCCAGGGAAATACAGTCTGTACACTTTGGAGCGTCTCATAAGCAGGCAAGTTTGCACACCGGCGTACTTTATGTTGAAAGCGACAAATCTGTTCCATTCTGTACAATATCTAAAACACGCCGTCACGACCCTCCAGCATTTTGGGCTCATTTAGAACCGGTGCTAAATTTTGTCAGGCAAACATTTCCAAATGTATCTGTTGTTCACTTTTTTCTGATGGTCCTTCGACCTAATATAGAAAAAAGGGTAATTTTTATTTAATGTCAACCGAAAATTTCAAGTATGGGGTTAAAGCAGTAGCATGGAATTTTTTGATTCAAGTCATGGAAAGGGAGCCCCGGGCGGAGTTGGAGGATCATTTAAGCGAAGTGCTGACAATCTTGTTAAGAATGGAACAGATATTCCAGATGCTAAGACCATGTTTCTGGAATTTTCCCAAAATGAGTCTTCGGTGAAGACGTATTTTGTTGAGGAATCAGCAGTAGATAAAAATAGCAAACACGCTTTCTGAAATTTATTTAAAACCCGTTAAAGGCACAAAATCATTCCATCAAGTAATTTCTATCACTGAGAAAGAATTTTTTTCCAGGTGTCTTAGTTGTATTTGTGGTCGAAATAAGGAACAGCTCAACTGTCCGTGTTACTCATTACAAAGATGCTCTCTTGGTGTCTGTAACATGAGGACGAATAAGAGTGAAGAAAATGTCTCGCTTTGTGAATTGCTTAACTTAACCCCCGACAAACCCGTCTCAACAACAAGTCTTGTTCGACCAGATGAAATATCAACTGAACATTTAAACAAGTAGGTCGGTGTTTTGTATGACGGCAAAGTTTATCCTGGCCAAATTTTGGAAATCGATGATAATGACATTAAAATAAATTGCATGCATCGTGTTGCTAAAAATAGATACTTCTGGCCACAGCCAAGGCCAGATGTTTCCTGGTATGCTGATGAAGATGTGATCTGTTTTATTAACGAACTACAGTTTGATACCAACAGGAGATATGTGGTTATAGAAGAAACATGGGGGGGGGGGGGGGGGGGGGGAGGGGGGGGGGGGTCGTATGAATAAAAAACTGAAGTATCCACTAAAAGGATTTGGAGTCAAACTTGACTGCTGTAGTTTTTCATTTCATTTTTGACATTTTTTTTATTCAATTTGACAACAAGGGGGTTAAAAATCGCACGTTTAAAATCAATAACACGTCTTTAGATTTCAAGTATATCGTGCATATTTGGATATTACTGGAACTATGTTCACTTATAAGGTCCATATATGTATGCTTTCCAGTCCTCTCTGCATGACAACAAAGCTGTCAAGCTTTCCACACGTTTTAGAATTTTGTTTCTTTTTTATACGTTAGTTGTATGAAGTTTAAAATTATGGAAATAATGTTATTGAAGCAACATGTTCGTTTCATTTTAAATAAAAGAATACTTGACAAACTGTCATTCCTAGTGTTTTCAGTGTCTGCACCTCTTTTGAAAATTTGGTACCAAAGAACTATATATCCATCATAGAAGTCCACCATTCTATCCCACTAACACAAATGCATTGAACATGTACTTAAACTAATTATATTTCGCCCCCCCTCCCCCTAAACTATCATCCATACACATTAGCAACCCAAATATGCATTGTCTGTTACCCACATGACCATGCCATCGACAGTTTTGTTTTATAGAGTATGATTAAGTAGTATATGCTGCTTGTAGATATCCCTGTCTATGTCAGTGGTGTTGCAACTTGGAGTCCATGGTGTTATCCAGGGTGTCAGTGGTGTTATTCGACAAATTTTGAATATTTTTCCAAAGTCTTTGCTAATATCTTTCAAATGACTGTGGATTGATTTTAACCAGTTGAATTGCTAACCCTTTGGCAAAAAAGATTATTTCTAAACGTTTTTCCCATATACAAATCATTCAGTGTAACATTCATACCATACGGAAAATACAACCCCAGATCATTTCCCGAGCTTTACATAACCTACACTGATATTCTATTTTCTGATGGGTTGGAGGTCTGAGGGAGTTACACTAGTAATTGATATTCTTTCATAACCCATTGTCCTATTCCCTCGCCTTTCAATCAGTATAGCTATCAATATGTGTGTAACACCACTGACATTATGAACTGGTACATGTAGTAGCGAAAATATATGGATGAAATCGGACATGTGAATAATCATTAAGCTCGGCCAAAATACGGCATAAGTCCTTCATATGGGTATACTTGAAAAATATTGTCAACGTATTGTCAAAGCAACAGTTATTTTTCTCTGACTATGGACTCTAACTTTGTACGTTTTTTGAAGAATGCCTCAACAACCTGACAATTCTAGCATAAATGTGTTGGCATTTCAGTTATTAGAAGCAATTTTATGCCCCATTTCATGGCTTCATTTTCAATTTTTTCTCGGTGGTGAATTGCCAACTAAGGGTAGGAACCGGGAGGGTAAACTCCACCACCCTACACCCCCAATCGGAAACCTCCAGCCACGTCCCTGTTAACAAGATACAATCCTTATAATGCTAAACACAGGCCTATTTGCACCCCCCCCCCCCCCACCCCAACCTTCCTTGTTTTCATACATCAGGTAATTTATTGTATTTAATGGAGGTAGGAGTACTGTGATTTTTTTTTGATTTTTTAGGAAAACGGTATAAAACGTCATCACGGAGCCTTGTTAACCTTTACGTGTTGTGGGCGGCGTTGAATCCAAGTGTGTCTCTAAAATGCAGTTGTAATGATGTAAATGGAGATTTGTTGAGGAAACAAGTGAAATAAGGATAGTTTACAGCGGTGACATTATAGCGTACTGCAATTTGTGGAGGCCTCCAGATTAAAAAAAAATCCCAACAGCGCACTCACAACCCGACAGTTCGTCAGTAAAATGTCGTGCATTCCAAACTTATAGCACACTGCATCTTGTGGCGCGTGATATTTAGCGCACATTTAAGTCTGAATTTTTTTTTCCTGTGTTTTATACACGTTTCTGCCATAGTGTCCAACAAAATTAACCCAGACTAAATGATCTTTTGTGGATGGATAATTCAATCGGAACTTCATTTCGTCCTTGAAACAGAATCAATTGTTTTAACGAACTGAAAAGGGCGCAAGTTTGAGAAATAGACTGCACCGACTGACGGCAAGTAACGTCAGTGCACAACACGTAGCACATATCGAACGCATCATCAATAACAAATGGGTTCTCGCAATAATTTCTGAAAAATACTAACCCTTTATCAAAAGTAATAGCTAAAACCACTCAGCATCTTTTCTACAAGTGTTGTATGCTATTCGAATTGTAACCACTCAGCACAATTATCTTTGCTACAAGTATCGTATGCTATTCGAATTGGATAAAACCACTCAACACTTATTGTTTCAACAAGTGTCGTGTGCCATTCGAATTGTAACCACTCAGCACAATTATCTTTGCTACAAGTATCGTATGTTATTCGAATTGGGTGAAACCACTCAGCACAATTATCTTTTCTGCAAGTATCGTATGCTATTCGAATTGGATAAAACCAATCAACACTTATTGTTTCTACATGTGTCGTGTGCCATTCGAATTGTAATCACTCAGCACAATTATCTTTGCTACAAGTGTGTTTACTATTCGAATTGGATAAAACACTCAGCACAATTGTCTTTTCTACAAGTATCGTATGCTATTCGAATTGGATAAAATCACTCAGCACAATTATCTTTTCTACAAGTATCAGTTGCTTTTCGAATTGGATAAACCCACTCAGCACAATTTTCTTTTCTACAAGTACATGTCGTGTGCTATTTGAATTGGGTAAAACCACTCAGCACAATTATCCTTTCTGCGTGTGTCGTGTGCAATTCGAATTGGATAAAACCACTCAACACAATTATCTTTTCTACAAGTCGTCCCCTGAGTTCCAATGTGTTCTATGTGCCAGTAGGCACATAGAACACGCTGGAACTCAGGGGACGAAGTGTCGGTGCTATTCGAATTGGTTGAAACCACAGGGGACAATTATCTTTTCTGCACGTGTCGTGTGCCATTCGAATTTGAGTAGTAGGGGTAACTCCTTACATGCTGCGTGTAGATATTCCTGTCCAGGACAGGTTTGCTCTTGCCACTGAAATAAAGATAATTTGGGCACATATAATTAAATTTTACTCTTGCAAATTTAATGGATTTTTCTCACAAATGATTTCTTGAGTTGAGTTCAGTAGAATTTTCCATCAAATCAAGTCATGTATTCTGTGAAGCAGCTATGACTAGATTTGATGAAAATATCTTAAAAATACTCAGCGGATTAAGAGTTAAATGCGGATCACTAATACGAAATCGAACGTGCAACTGTCACAAAGTCATAATTCTATTCTATCTACCAGCATTCACACATCTGAAGTAAGTATTTTGTCAGATCTCTTTCATGGGTGACATTGTTACATCTTTGCTCCCCCACCCCAATTTGCCTTAACACTACCAAGCACTTAATAATAAAGTAATAAACCCAAACGATCGTCTACTTACCTATTCCCATTTGATATTCTTCCATACCTTTTGAGCTTAGAGATTAAGTTACTACTGAATCGTATCTCAAATTAACAACAGATACTCTTGTGTGCATCAACATTGTAAATACCATAACACGGTTCAGTCACACAGAATTGAATGCGTTAACCATTTGCGCCGTCGTGGTATCTTCCATGAGAGCACAATGAGAGCAACTTGAAGAGTCCATATTCATTATGTGAGGGTGGACCAATTATTGATTTGTCTACCCAACACATTCACCTAGCAGTCATCCTACCTAAAAAGTATCATATTCCTGGGCCAGTAATGCGACCTCTCGTGTTCAAAAAATTAAAAATATAAAACAGTACGAACACCCTTGAAACGGTTTTCATAAACAGAGTGTCTTGAGAAAATCTGATTGCTAATTTAAAATATGTTTGTATATTCTGAAATATAAATTATTGTTTGATAGTATTTATTATTTATTTATGCAGCCATCATGGACTGGAAAACCAAACTTGCAATGAACAATTAATAAGAACTAATGTATGTGTTTTAGGACTACACTGAAAATTACTAATGTAGATTTTATTGTTTGATATATGTATCATAAGTACAGTGTAGCCAATAAAGGAGTAGTAGAATAATTATAATGACTGCTCTATGGGGAGTTTCGTTTTGGAAAATGTTGCCTACGTTGTGGGCGGTATGAAAAAATGCCCACACAACCTAAAGGGTACCCATACCAAGGACACTTGACAAGCTATATCAGTGCAATGAATTTCCAAAGGTGTTGGTTGGGGAGGCGGGTGGAATTTTGATTGGAAATTCACCACCTGACCCAGTCGTTTCGATGCAATTCACAGACTGACTGGTCACAAATAAACAATGAGAAATCAAGCACAAAATGTATGGAGTGCTGTCATAATTAAGTCGTGCAAACCAACCCAATCGGAGATAACTGAGGTCATTGAAATAACTCAAGAATGACAAAAAGACAGATCTGGGATAATTGACCCTGAACTAACCATATAAATGTAATATGATTGCTGTCTAAAAACTACCATAATTCTTCTGGTATTGTATTTATGCAGCCATCATGGATTGGAAAACCAAACTTGCAAGGAGCAATTAATAAGAACTAATGTATGTGTTTTAGGACTACACTGAAAATTACTAATGTAGATTTTATTGTTTGATATATGTATCATAAGTACAGTGTAGCCAATAAAGGAGTAGTAGAATAATTATAATGACTGCTCTATGGGGAGTTTCTTTTTGGAAAATGTTGCCTACGTTGTGGTCGGTATGAAAAAAACGCCCACACAACCTAAACGGTACTCATACCAAGGACACTTGACAAGCTATATCAGTGCAATGAATGTACAAAGGTGTTGGTTGGGGAGGCGGGTGGAATTTTGATTGGAAATTCCCCACATGACCCAGTCGTTTCGATGCAATTCACAGACTGACTGGTCACAAATACACAGCGAGAAATCAAGCACAAAATGTCCGGAGTGCTGTCATAATTAACTCGTGCAAGCCAATCCAATCTGAGATAAATGAGGTCATTGAAATAACTCAAGGATGACAAAAAGACAGATCTGGAATAATTAACCCTAAACTAACCATATAAATGTAATATGAGTGCTGCCTAAAAACTACCATAATTCTTCTGGTATTGTATTAGTGTTGAGGTCACATACTTATGCAGAAACGTTAATCGTTACCGAGACAGTTTTACGTGTGGAGGAAGCCGGAATATTCGGAGAGAACGACAGGGCATCCACGAGCAATTGTCAGCTCCTCAACATTCTAACTCTGTTCAAGATCCGCTCAAGAAGGATTACAGCGGTGGAAGACATGTGCACCATGGACGTGCAGTACGCCTTAGTACACGGTGTCATCGTGCCCCATGTAGGCAACCGGGATAACGTGCCTTGTCCAAGGACACAATGCGGGTCGTCCCGGACGGGAATCAAACTCGGTACCTCCAGCATAGAAGTCCAACAGTCTACCACTGAGCCACCTCTCTTCCCTTGTCTGATAGTAAACCGTTGAACAAATGAATGTTTTATACGACAATTTATCGAATTATAGTTTACTTTCTCTATATTGTGAGAGCAATTGTTACTGAGACAGAAGCCAGGTCTCCTAAAACAACTCCCAAGGTATTTGTATGTTCTAATTCCACACATTCATCTTTAACATCAACGGTGAAGCACCTGACAAACTTTATTGGTGGCAAATCGAGTCGACACAAGATGTTTAAGTGCTGATGTATTTCCGCTCTTATTGCACTTGGAATGAATGAATGAATGAATGAATGAATGAATGAATGAATGAATGAATGAATGAATGAATGAATGAAAGGATGAATGGATGAATAAATGGATGCATGAATGAATTGAATGAATGAATGAACGAACGAATGAATGAATGAATGAATGGATGAATGAATGAATAATTTTATTTTGCTGTATAATACATAACTAAACAAGATGAAATAATGAAACAGAAAACATGATACTGTAAGGTAATAGCATAGCCAAGAGGCTGTCTTCCTGTCACATTATTTATTTATTTATTTATTCATTTGTTCGTGTTTAAGGTCACATACTTATGCACAATGGCTAATCGTGAACGAGATATTTTTAGAGTGGAGGAAGCCGGAGTACCCGGAGAGAACCATCGAGCATCGACGAGCAACTGTCAGCTCCTCAACATTCTAACTCTGTTCAAGCTCCGCTCAAGGAGGGTTACAGCGATTGAAGACCATCGACGTGCAGTACGCCTGAGTACACGGCGTCATCGTGCTCCCAAGTAGGCAACCGGGATAAAGTGCCTTGCCCAAGGTCGTCGCTGTCGGGGTTCGAACTCGAGACCTCTAGCTTAGAAGTCCAACAGTTTACCACTGAACCAAAGCTCCCACCTGCCACACAATATTAGTTTAAAACCACATTCCAGATAGTAGATTTATTGACAGTGATTTGTTGTATTAACCCTTCACCTAACACGAAAAGAAGATGACACTTGCAAATAATTTTTTTGAAGCACTATTTTTTTTTTGGGGGGGGGGATTTTTTGCGTCAGAAACATAGCTTATGACCACTCATTGGAAGGAGCTCGTTCCAATGAGGGGTCATAAGCAATGTTTTTGTTACAAAAAAATTAAAAAGTAATAAGCATTTAATGGTAATAGCTCTAGCCGTTTTTTGGCCATGACGTTGGCAAAGGCTTTTTCATTATGCTCGTTGCCGACAAGAGAGATATTCATATCTTTTATAGTAATGGATCGATTTCCGATTAGATAAGTATCATGTGGTGGATGTAAAATAATAAACTTTTGTTTTGTTAGCGTTAAGCGCCAGTTTGTTTTGATAGACATTGGTCAATCCGATGTAGTTCACTATTAGTTACTTGTTCAAGTGAGTCTTATATTCTCACCTGAGGTGTATACAGTCATGTCGTCCGCGTAAGACACACATTTAGACTCAGATATTTTTTTAGATCATTTATGTACAGTATGAACAGAATAGGGCCGATGACAGTACCTTGAGGAATGCCAGTTGTTATCGCCAACATTTAGGATTGTGCGTTTGCAATTGACACAAACTTGCTTCTATCACTGAGGTAGTCATTGAACCAGGCATTTGTGTGACCTCTTATTCCGTAAAATCCTAATTTCTTTAGCACTATAAAGAAGGATTTATTGTGTCGAAGGCTTTTGGGAAGTCTAAAAACACAGATAATGCACTGTCTCTTGTTATTTTATTGTTTGTTTCAAAAACGCTATTAAGAAGATTATTATGGGATATATTGTTGAATGTGATTTTCTGAAGCCGAATTGATACTGATAAATTATGTTATTATGATTCTTGATTCTGGGTTACTTCTTAATTGTTTGAGAACATTTCAATGCAAGTAGTGTATGCCAAACCTCTACGTGCAATCATATTTGCAATTCGAATTGGCTAAGCACTAGATCACAAATTTCTGAAGCCAAGTTAACTCTTAACTTAACATGTCCGCATGCGCCCGCGTAATTTACAGAAATGAACAGTTAAAAAAAAACGTTACATTTAAAAATTGTCAACAAAACCATATCTTGTGCCCCCCTCACTGGTATATTTTTCAATGAGGGCTTACATGATATGGCTTTGTTGAAATTATTTTAAAAAGTTTATTTATTTATTTATTTATTTATTCATTTATTTATTTATTGGTGTGTAAGGCCACAAATATCTGCACAATGGCTAATCGCGACTGCAACATGGGCAAGCCCAGCCAGTCGTTTATACCAATGTTGCCCATTTAGAAGGTTTCCGCTATAGGTATTGGTTATCGGGTACTATTGTAGAACAGAGCTTGTTTACCGCAGTAAATAGCGCTGCTTCATTTACCGGGTTGCACTCGGGAAGGTGAATACATATAAAATAAATATATAGTGAGTTGAAATATTTTTATTTAATTCCAGGAGTAGAAGTGTTTATTTGACTCACGAGACTTATAAGCTGGATTAAATTATATATAACAGAATTTTGACACATTTCATGTCGATAGTTATGAATCACCACGAGATTAAAAAGCAATTCAAATCAAATTTAGTTAATGACAATTCTCCAATATAGGTCTGGAGCATATTGAAATATTCCCCTGTATGTACATGCGTGTAAACTGCAGTGAAGATTACAATCTAAATTACTTTAGCGGTCTTTGGAAGAAAAAGGAAAAACTTTTATTTGCAAATAATTTCATTTTTTTACAGAAAAGACGGACATATGATCACATATTTCATAACATACTCTTTAAAATGGTATCAAACACTTTTTGTTAAAATTGCATTTTAAAAGGCGCCACTTTTGTTTAACATTTTCGCATTCTTCCCAATACATCGCCTTATTAGTTTGTTAGAAAAGACTGATGGGGGTAACCTCAAAGTCCAAGAAGTGTACTAAATCCTAATGAGAAAATTTGGACGGACATTGATTTGATTAAAGCAAACTTTGTTTTTTTTTGTTTTTATTCTATCAACATATGTTGGATATGAAACAGTGAAAATGAGTGCCAGATGCGTAATTTGGGCGTGGTGGAGACCAAAATACCAGTCTAAAAGAAGAAGATTCACTGGGAGTATAATGGGCAAGTAGGATGGGGGAATGAAGGACATGTGGTTAGTGTGAGAAGCAAAGGAGAGGGTTAATATGCTAATCGGAGAGAATGGGAAGAATGGGACAAGGGATGTCATCAAGCAGTTCGTCTCCGAGTGTTGGGAGGAGAGACGGAGCGTGGGAATAAGAGGGCAGTTGGGAGTACAGGGGTAACCAGGGCCTTCTCATCCGAAGACCGCGACAGATCAGCGGCCGGCCAAAGTGATATTATTATTATTGTTTTAATGGTTCCACTGAACATTGAAAACTGGAGTTTTTCTATCTTTGAGACCTTGCGACAGATAATACCTTCCTTCTCCTAGTGTCAGCACGGGTAATCTCGAATGGCTGGATAATAGACCCATCCCCTAGACTAGTGTCAGCACGGTTAATCTCGAACGGCTGGATAATAGACCCATCCCTTAGTGTCAGCACGGGTAATCTCGAATGGCTGGATAATAGACCCACCCCTAGTGTCAGCAAGGGTAATCTCGAATCGATGGATAATAGGCCCATCCCATAGTGTCAGCATGGGTAATCTCGAATGGTTGGATTATAAACCCATTCCCGAGTGCCATCGCGGGTAATCTCGAATGGCTGGATAATAGATCCATGCCCTAGTGTCAGCAAGGGTAATCTCGAATGGCTGGATAATAGATCCATCCCCTAATGTCAGCAAGGGTAATCTCGAATGGCTGGATAATAGATCCATCCCCTAGTGTCAGCACGGGTAATCGCGAATGGCTGGATAATAGATCCATCCCGTAATGTCTGCACGGGTAATCTCGAATGGCTGGATAATAGATCCATTCCCTAGTGTCAGCACGGGTAATCTTGAATGGCTGGATAATAGATCCATCCCCTAATGTCAGTACGGGTAATCTCGAATTGCTGGATAATAGATGCATCCCCTTATGTCAGCACGGGTAATCTAGTATGGCTGGATAATACACCCACCCCTAACGTCAGCACGGGTAATCTCGAATGGCAGGATTATAGATCAATCCCCTAATGTCAGCGCGGGTAATTTGAAATGGCTGGTAATAGACCCATCCCCTAATGTCAGCACGGGTAATCTCGAATAGCTGGATAATAGACCCATCCCCTAATGTCAGCACGGGTAATCTCGCATGGCTGGATAATAGACCCATCCCCTAATGTCAGCACGGGTAATCTCGAATGGCTGGATAATAGGCCCATCCCCTAAAGTCAGCACGGGTAATCTCGAATGGCTGGATAATAGATCCATCCCCTTATGTCAGCACGGGCAATCTCGAATGGCTGGATAATAGATCCATCCCCTAATGTCAGCACGGGTAATCTCTAATGGATGGATAATAGACCCATCCCCTAATGTCAGCACGGGTAATCTCGAGTGGATGGAAAATAGACCCATCCCCTAATGTCAGCACGGGTAATCTCGAATGGCTGGATAATAGATCCATCCCCTAATGTCAGCACGGGTAATCTCGAGTGGATGGATAATAGATCCATCCCCTAATGTCAGCACGGGTAATCTCGAATGGCTGGATAACAGAGGTGTTTGTTTATACAATGGCGACAAAGCGTGTGATTCTTACAGTTTGGAATATATTTACTGAAGTGTGTTGAGATCAATAAGATGAAAATACATAGAGGATATTCACGAAAATTTGATGAATACCGAAAATATCTCGTGAGTGGCTACAAAGAAATTTGAGGATCTTCACGAGCGACGTAATTTTCGTAAATTTTCTTTTTATTTAATGCTCTACGACTACAAACTCTCCAATTTGTGGCCTTTATTTGCCATTAAGGCGCAAAATTTATGTGCCGAACCGGCGTCCATACAAAAATTACAACAACCAAACTCCAACCATTGGAATGTGTGAATATCCGCACAAAAAGTAGTCCCGTCTTATTTCTCCCCTAACTTTACGATTTACCAAGGCTGGCGAATTGAAATAATCGCAATGTGTTTCGAAGAAATAGAACAATAACAAAAAACACCACTTTCTTATTTTCAATAACAAGACACGTCATTTTATTTTTTTTGAACTCAATGCACTGAAGACGTGTGAAGTTGAACTGAAGAAATTTGAAAGTGGTTTCGGCTTTTCGCTGGAAGGTGAATGAGAAAGTCAAACTTTGAAACCGCTGATTTAATGAATTGATTTAGTCACTGTCACTATCAATTATTCGAATTCGTTTGTATTTGGGACTCTGGAATTCATTACTGATGTGCTGACTCGTTTAAAGTACATGTGATTCGTCATCCGAACCTACGATGAAATATCGATTTCTAAATATCATTTTGATATTTCGTTTTGCCGACCGACAGGGGAATATGACTTAATTTTTCAGCGTGAATTGATGCCTGAGCATTAAATAAAATGAATATATCCACTTCTAGTGGTAAATCCTTTGGTGTGAATGTTGTTTTTCTAACAGTTACTCAGTATCATGTTTTAATTGAAATAATGCCTCTAGCTCCCCATCAGGCCCACAGAAGCGCGATAGAAAGAATTAAACTGCGTGGAGTCGGTGAGGATTGCCTCATTACTCATTGAGACCTTTAGGATTGACTCTGTGGGGATTGCCTCGCAACTCTCCAAAGAAACCCACCCCTCACTCCATCCATAGCACCAATCACTCTATAGTCACAATATACAATAGCGCAGTTCTATCTTTCTCTAATAATGAAATAGAGTAGTGGAGTCAATGAAGACTGACTCGCTACTGATCAAGAATTCTAGGGACGGACTGTGGGGACTGATTCGCGAGTCATCAAGAATTCTAGGAACGAGACTATGGGGACTGATTCGCGAGTCATCAAGAATTCTAGGGACGGACTGTGGGGATTGCCTCGCAACTCTCCAAAGAAACCCACCCCTCACTCCATCCATAGCACCAATCACTCTATAGTCACAATATACAATAGCGCAGTTCTATCTTTCTCTAATAATGAAATAGAGTAGTGGAGTCAATGAAGACTGACTCGCTACTCATCAAGAATTCTAGGGACGAGTCTGTGGGGACTGATTCGCGAGTCATCAAGAATTCTAGGGACGGACTGCCTCGCAACTCAGCGGATGGGGAGCGGGCTTCGACGAAACCCACCCCTCACCCCATCCATAGCGACAATCACACAACAGTCACAATATACAATAGCGGATACCTATCTTTCTCTCTACCAAAAAACTTTACTAATTGAAAATTCTCAAATTTTCTTACGACACTCTCATCAAGAATACGTATGGAAATAGTAGACGAAGTATAGGAGGAATTGGTCCAACCTACCTTTCTGTTAACATTCACTGAAAGTCACCAAACACCAAGCAAGGATTGAAACAAGCTTGCCTGGCTAGGACGAGTGTACATCGTAAGTAAATAAATCGTTGAATAAAGATATAAATGCCTATTTAAGGGCTGTCGGGTGTGTGGATTTGAGTGGGAGTGTGTGTGCGGGGATTTGTTTTTCTTTCCCTCCCATCACCCCTTCATCTGTTCTCCCCGAAGGCAGGCCATATGGCCAAGGCTCAGCATCCACTCTCCCTTTTCGGCTGATGGATGACTCCCAGCTTCAACAACACATAATGATGGATAGCATGCTGGAGCTGCTCCCAAACCAGCGACTGTTTTGGTTTCTTTTTCTTTTTTTGTAAATCAACCAACAAACCGCAGTTTCAGTATTACCTTAAATATGCCCACGTCTCTAAGGAAACACAGATCAGAATTATGTTAGTTATGCACATTTCCTAGTCATCACCCGGTTCTGCGCAGATCTGCACCCATTACCTAACTGTCAATGCGTACACTCACAGCAAATAAGATTATTGGTTCTCGCTTCCGACTCTCATGGATTCATAAGCAAATAAAGTGATAAAGCAAATAGAGTTATTTGGGCCACACGGGGTGTAAATCCCACATCATCCCTGTGCGCCTTAGGCGCGCCCAAACTTTTCATTTCTTCTCTTCAGCAGGTCTTATGACGAATCAAACTCAATGCCGCCAGAACGCGGAGTTACGTTCTCTAAAAAGCAAAGGAAAAAACTCGTCCCCAGTATTGATCTCCAGTCATACGATCACAAATTAGAAGCGAGCAACGAGGCCAAATTTTGTGGATTTACTCTGTATAGCAACCTTCGTCTAAACAGTCACGTGACTCCATTACGGTCAGAACTACTAAACGTATTAATTTTATGAAGATGATTAGAGGTACAAAAATGAGATGCAAACAAATACGTTCTTCTCAAATTTTACAAATCCTGTATACGTCCATTGCTAGAATATGGTGCCATAATAACAAGTGGCATGAACAAAACCAACATTCAAAAGCTGCAAAGAGTTCAGAACAATGCGTTGAAAGACCATGGAGACACCGATAAAGGAACTTCATGGTGTAGCAAAAATAGAAACTATTTACGGGCGTTCAAAAGGTTTACAAAACAAAACCCTGAACAGACTCCACAGAAGTGAACTGATAGCAGAACAAAACAAGCACCGAACCCTTAACAGAAAAACTAAATGAGCTAAATAGCACAAGACGAGCAAGTGATCATAATTAAAGTCGCGCGACTAAACAAATCTAGACATCTAGCAAAACGGCTACAAAACAACAGTCAGTGAGGATCTCATATCCACTCAAACAAACATTAAGGGCGGACTTTATGAGGACTGCCTCATAGCTCAAGGCCTTATACATCTCCATAACGCGGTGGAAAGGGCCGGGAACTTGTTCAAAAAACCTGAACCGGTGGCAGACGACGATACGCACAAACGCTTGGCTCTGCTAACAGTGGGAGCTGTAAACAGCGTAAAACTCTCCACCTGCAGTCGGGTTTTTCATCCGCCGAGAACGGCAAGTACGCATGGCGCTTCGTCGCCTGGGGGCTAGAATGTTCTATGTCCCCTATGGGACGATATATTATTTTCCCTATGGGACATAGAACATTCTAGCACTCAGGCGACGACGTGTCGTTCTCGACGGAACAGTGTACTTAGAAGGCAAATACATCTTCTACCCCTACAAACATTATACAATAAAATCAATGTGAATAGAGTCAGTGAACATTGCCTCGCTACTCATTAAGGACCTTAGGATAGAGTCTGTGAGCACTGCCTCGCTACTCATTAAGAACCTCAGGACAGAGTCTGTGAGCATTGCCTCGCTACTCATTAAGAACCTTAGAATAGAGTCTGTGGGCATTGCCTTACTACTCATTAAGAACCTTAGGACAGAGTCTGTGAGCATTGCCTCGCTACTCATTAAGAACCCTAGGATATAGTCAGTGAGCATTGCCTCGCTACTTATTAAGAACCTTGGGATAGAGTCTGTGAGCATTGCCTCGCTACTCATTAAGAACCTTAGGATAGAGTCCGTGAGCATTGCCTCGCTACTCATAAAGAACCTTAGGATAGAGTCTGTGAGCATTGCCTCGCTATTCATTAAGGACTTTAGGATAGAGTCTGTGAGCATTGCCTTACTACTCATTAAGAACCTTAGAATAGAGTCTGTGAGCATTGACCCGCTACTCATTGAGAACTTTAGGATAGAGTCTATGAGCATTGCCCCGCTACTCGTTAAGAACCTTAGGATAGAGTCTTTGAGCATTTCCCGGCTACTCATTAAGAACTTAGGATAGAGTCAGTGAGCATTGCCCGCTACTCATTAAGAACCTTAGGATAGAGTCAGCGAGCATTGCCTCGCTACTTATTAAGAACCTCAGGATAGAGTCTGTGAGGATTGCCTCGCTACTCATTAAGAACCTTAGAATAGAGTCCGTGAGGATTGCCTCGCTACTCATTAAGAACCTTAGAATAGACTCTGTGAGCATTGCCTCGCTACTCATTAAGAACCCTAGGATACAGACAGTGAGCATTGCCTCGCTACTTATTAAGAACCTGAGGATAGAGTCTGTGAGGATTGCCTCGCAACTCTGAGGGTGGGGAGTGGCCTGGGAAGAAACGTCCCCGTCCCATCAATAGCAACAATCATACAACTGTCACTATATACAAAAGCTCATCTTTCTCTAACTATAACTTCTCTAACTAAATACTCTCAAATTTTCCTAAAATACTCTAACCATCAAGACACATAAAAAGTAGAGGAAGTACAGGAGGGATTGGATAAAGCTTCCTGCCAATATACACAGGGTTGCACGATATTCAAAACTGAATACCGGTATCGGTATTCAAAAAAATATCGCTGTATACCGGTATATCGAAAACTCTTCAGAGATATGAACACAAGTACCACAATCGAGACTCGAGGCATCACAGTCGGAACAAATTAGCGCGCCTTGATGATGCGGTTCAAAACACTTTCTACTCAACGCAGACGATATCAACATTTATTATTTTCAAAATTAGTTCATCAAATTTTCCCCAAAGATTTCAACAAAACTATATCATGTGACCCCTCATTGGGACGAGCTAGATCCAATGGGGGGTCACATGATATGGTTTGTTGAAATTTTTGAAAATTATTTTTTCAACTGCTGAATTTGTACATTACGAGGACACAAGCAAACGATTCCTTGGATAAAAGGATAATATTATTCATTCGGGGATACAGTTAAAAAACTCAAAACATCCTGAAAATTAAATTCTAGGTAAATAAATAATGACGATAAACCGATATTTTTGTAATTACACCGGTATTCGATATCGGTTTGAATACCGGAAAAAATCGGTTTATAGATATACCGTGCGGCCCTAGACATACATAGGGATATACATAGGGACAATCATAGGGACATACATAGGAAACCATCAACCACCAAGCAAGGATTGAAACAAGCTTGCCTGACGGAGATCACAGTACATTTTAAATAAATAAACTGATGAATAAAGATATAACAGCCCTTTTAAGGGCTTCGGGGTGAATGCCTGCGAGTGTGAGAATTTTTTTTCTGTCATCGGTCCCCCTGAAGGCAGACCAGATGGGCAAAGTTCAGCATCCACTCTCCCTTAAAGGCTGACACATTTTGGTGAAATGGTTCATAACCGTTACAGATAATATGCTGGGGCTGCTCCGAAACGAGCGACTTGTTCGGGTTTCTTTCTCTTCTCCCCAAAACAAACCAGCAAACTGTTGTTTCAGTATTACCATAAATACCCCCTTCTGAATAAAATACCAGAGCAAACGTTTTATAGTTATGCGCAATTTCTTTCAGTTCGAAATTATCGGGAGTTTGACACCACTACCCTGCCATCAGTGCGCACACTCAAATCAATAAAATGTTTAGCCCTCACTTCCGTCTGTCGTGTTTTTGTAAGCAAATTATTCAAGTCGCAAGGGATTTCAATCTCACCTCGTGCATAAGCACCTCCGGCGCACTGAAACCATTCATTCATTCATTCAGAAATTCATTAAAATCAACATACATAAAGTTTGAACCATGACGGAGCGGCCTCATAGAGAAATTGACTGGAAAAAAAACTAACTGAAGGAGAACAACTTCCTCGACCTAAACGCACAATTTCGATGAGATCTGTTTTGGACACTATAAGTTATTGTGATGAATTGACGATAACATGGACGCAAAGGCGTCTCGGTTAAACATAAGCCCCGAGCCGCAAACCTCAGACCATGTTACCGTCAATTCATCAGAATAATGTATATGTTCCAATAAGACACTACTAATAGCCCAAAATCTACATCGTGAAACAAGAGAGGTTTATTTAGTAAACATGTAATCGTTAAAAGTTGCCTTGTTCTAGGCAACTTTTAACTATCGCAGGTTTAGTAAATAAACTTCTCGTGTATCCCACAACGGCACTGGATAAATGATCAATAAACCAGATAAACTCATTACATCTCAGTTCAAATCGTAAATCGGCTTGAAATTTAAACACACTTCATATGGAATACCATCTACACGAGTGAAAAATACAAGAAAATGAAGCGGCTTGCTTCACTTCGTTGGTGAAGCAATTACGAAACTGGCGACGTCATTTCAAATATTTCGCGTGGTGACGTCAGACGGTAACATTTGCCACTTGAGCCGTAAACATAGAATATACAGGGGAACTCTCGTCCAACGGAAAAGGTGGATTTTAGTCCTGTTGGAACATAACTTATAAAGTTGAAAGACCTTTGGCCAGAAAGAAGGGAAAAACGTGAGTTACTTGCTAATGCAAATTTGAATTAATTTGTTTGTCACCGGACATTTTTCTGTTTTCTTCCGACATAATAGCGAACGTAGTGAGCGGCCGAAGGCCGCGAACGAAGAGAGCATAATGGTAACGTGTGTGTATGTGTGAAAATATAAGATCGAAATTTAGAATATTTCAGAAAAATATATATCCATGCAATCCAAAAATCTGTGTCCAGAAGTAAACACCATGGACGAAAAATAGGAGTCGAAGTTGATCAAATTGTATTGTTTTCATTGGTAGAAATCGAATTAGATTTCTGAAAAAGAAACAGGTGAACGTGCAGGAATAGCGTCACCCATAGATATCGGATATGGCGTCATCTGGCAGGTTCCGTCAAAAATCAAAACCACAACAACACAGAAGAAACGCAAGTTGCGCTTCATTTGTCGTTCATTTTTTAAACTTCAATTGCTTGTATAAAAAAAATCAAAATTGTTGGCCACAAAGTCGCACGCTTGTTAATAAAATATCTAAGAACAAGTGTGTCTGCAAGAAATTCTATAATTTTAAGTATTTTCCTTTCGCGAGACGTTTAAAAACGACGATGTGTTCTCGCATTTCTCATTTCTGACGCTCTTTTTTTGTAAACAAAAGGTTTACCCCCCTCTCGTGCTTAGGACGATTTCCGCTGGAAGATACGTAATATACAATTAAAAGAGGGACACAATGGGATTCCTGAGACTTTGCTCTTCATTGCAATGCATTGTACTTTTCGGATCGTATTTTTTTCCCTTTTTTCTGACGCAATAAAATTTTTTGAACGATTTTTTCCACTTTAATATTTATCAAGAAGTTACGGTATCGGTACCTGGTAATGATATTTCGAACACGAACTTTTCATTTTTTGAGGTTTTGAACTTACACCCAAGCACCTCGCTGCAGTGGAAACTCCACAGAAAATTGTTGCTTCTTTCGGATTGACCCACTTTGGCGTCACGCAGTGCTTCTTGTAACGTTGTACACCAATTTTGGCTAGGAAAGACGGTTTGCCGTCTTCGGGCTGTGATTGCAAGAGACAATTATCAAGCAGTGTTGATACATTTTGTTTTTGAATATGAAATCATTCAGTAAATAGTTCATGACTGATTCCTTCGAAAGATAAGGAAGATCAGAAGGTGAACTGCTGTTGTGATTGATCAGTGACCGAGTCTGATCAAACAGTCAGTCTGTCAGTCTCCAAATCCAATTCCAAATGCATTTGCAATTTATTATTATTAAGGCGACCAGCTAAATTGGACTACAATTACAAATTAAATTTAAATCGTCGGAATTAAATTAATTCTATAAATTTGATACCAGACAATTTTACTTACACTCACTGATACTGAATTCATTTTCTATCAGATCCTTTTTACAGGACGTTTAACAATCCAGTGGCGGTGCCACTGGAGGGGGATAGCCGCCCCTCCCACTCCCACCCCCCCAAATCAAACTTCAAATTTCTATCTGACCGTGGTTTTCCCACCCAATTTCACACCGCAAACGACACACAACAATACACGTCATGTCGGGTGTTGTAGAAATGTTCAGATATCGCTCCCACTCCCAGGACCTCCAAATATAGAAATCTTTCATGGGGAGAACTCCATAATATCCCCACACATGTGAGGGGGAGATCCCGTTCTCTCCGCCAGCTATAAGTCCTGCGGCATTTGGGAGATTCCTTCGGCATCTTGACCTTGGACCCCCACCCCCATAGCTTACCTAAGCCCCCCCCCCCCCCCCCAAAAAAAAAAAAAAAAATTGAAATCTTGGCGCCGTCACTGTACATAGCGATCAGTCAGTATCAAGAAAACTTGTGATGGAAAGACAATGTGTTGATCAAATTTGCAGAAAGGGCTACATAAAATTAAGCTACATAATGTTCTAACCAACTTGCAAGTTAAAAATATAACCACGGATTTGGGTTCGATGGGGGTGATTGATGCCCCCCCCCCCCCCAAAAAGGCCCATTCCAACATACGTAGAACCTGAAGTGTTGAGGTTGAATGGGTGAGTGTATTTGTTGCACCCCTCGACCCCCCCCCCCCCACCCCACCTTTCAGAAAATTTCAACCTGCTTAAACTACATGTACTTGAAAATACAAGAAGTGATATGGAGGCAGAGTGTGTGTATTTTAATTAATGCCTCCACCCAAATCCCTTAACAGATTGCTGAGTTATGAAATTTGAAAATGATAAAAAGTCAGAAATCTTCGCAAAAAAATTGGGAAAACAATCTTTTCTTGCTGCTAAGAATTCACCATAATTAGGAAAATTTTCAAAAACAAAAAGAAAAGATGCATCAGAAATTCACGCTTTCAATACCCTGAAGAAATATTTGAAAGGGGTAACAGCATGCACGAAGAATTCATCAAATTGTTAATTGTACTTTCTAAGGGTAGTGCTAGAAAATCTCTGTGTGGATGGTGGGGGCGGGGCATAGAGAATAAACTAGAATTTCACAACAAGACCATAAAAATATACAGTCGTGGCAAGTAACTAGATGTTTTGGTGAATAGTAATTACTGTGAACACTAGTTAGAACATATTGTCTGTGGTGATGGATGGGGGGTGGGGGGGGGGGTGGGGGGGGGGGAATTGTAATTTTTAAGGACCATAACAAATTTATTTGAAAAGAATGTTATGTTGGGCAACAAAACTTTTGCCAAATTGTATTTTATTGATGTCGGAAGTAGAAAATCACAGGGCTGTGATGATGCTGGATTTTTTTCTTATGACTTCGGTCTAAATCCTCCTAAGCAAGTCCCTGGGTGAAATCACAGCATACCACTCTGAATTTATTAAGTTTTTTGCAGGATACTATTTTCTTAGAAACTACTGTATAATTATTTATTTATTGTTGCTTAAGGTCACATACTTAGGCTATGCACAATGGATAATCATGACCGTGACAGTTTTACGGGTGGAGGAAGCCGGAGTACCCGGAGAGAACCACCGAGCAACGACGAGCAGCTGCCAGCTCCCCAACATCGTAACTCCGTAACGCAGCACAGTCAGAGTTAGATTGGTTGAAGACATGCGCACCATCGACGTAAAGTACGCCTTAGTACACGGCGCGTCATCGTGCCCCCAACTGGACAATCGGGGTTAAGTGCCTTGCCCAAGAACACAACGCGGGAGTCCCAATCGATCGCTCAGACGGTCACCCATCCGAGGACAAACCGGGCTCGACGTTGCTTAACTTCGGTGATCTTGACGAAAACCGGTTACCGCAACGCCACCGCTCCCCCAACTAGTGTATAAGAACCAGTAAATATTCAGCTCACAGACGGACTGCACCCCAGGGATTTATGTTGTAACTTTTATTGTTTTGTGAGTTCTGTTCTCAAAAAGTGTGCACAATAATTGTTGTAAAACTTTGTGATTCAATGGTGATCTGCTCTCTCCAGGATGTATCTCTTCTCCAACTCCATGCTTCTACAATTCCCTCCTCAGTAAAGTCTCTTAAACAAGCCTTCAGCCTGGACAGACTTTTCGGTCTGATTCAGTAGGGTCTTGCTCACCATAAAGGTGTTGAGAAATTCTATTAGCATCAAACTGTAGTTCTTCTTTTCATTGCGTGGGTGGGTCATAGTGAAATTGGTGTTGTGTTGGCAGTGTGGTTGTGGGTGGAGAGCAGGGGGTTCCTGAGAAATGTGGTGACCGGTGAGAGCGATCTGTATTCCACATTCTATTTCTATATGCATATTCATCCATTGACCAATGTCCTCATGTTTCTTGTGTCAACTTTATTGGGAATATGAGAGAGGGGTATACTCCTGTGACTGTCATCCATATAATGGTATGGTGAGGACTAATAGTACAGGGTGGAATATTATACTGAAGTTACAAACTGACTTCATAATATTTCAAAGTGCCATATCTTGGATAAATAACCTCAAAATTCCAGCATAACTCCAACTATCTACAGTTATGGAAGATGTTAAGAATTTAGTCCAAAACAGTGCATTATGAGACTTAGACTGCAGAGGAATCACGTACTTTCCCGACTGATGCGCCTTTTCATTCTTCTGTTGTCTTTTTCACTCAAGGATTTATTGTCTATCCCAGTCAGCAGCCTCTTTCGGATTTTGCACTGCTTCTCAAAGCTATCAAACTTTCTCATGCAATGGGTGTTACATGTTCCAAGCAGCACAGTGAGCACACTGCTCTGGTACACATGGACAGCCCAGCCAGCTGAAAGAAAGGTGGCCAGCTTTGAGAGAGTGGCCTTTTGGAAGTATCAATCACAAGTATTTAACATTATTTTCCCCACTGTGCAGCCTGAGCTGTGCATGATATTACGAAACAAATAGTTGTTAGTTTGAACAATGAATAATAGTACAAAATGAAACCTAAATGAATGAATGTGCATATTTATTAAATACAAAAATTAATTGAATTATATTTTGTCACCTCATGAAATAGGAGACCCATTAGTTCAATATGAAAGAGTTTAGATTTTATTTTCCCGCTCTGACCGACTTGAACCCCGTAAAACTGTCACGGTCACGATTACCTATTGTGCATAAGTATGTGACATTAAAAACCAATAAATAAATAATTAATTCTAAAGGTGGTGGATTCATTACTTAATGCTATGTTGTGATCAGTTTGGGTTATAAATGTTAAATTTAATACCTATTTTTTTCAAATCATACCCCTGGCAAATAAACTGCTATGAATATTGCCATGGACATTCTATTATTATTTTTTGGGCACAAATTTACTTTTTTCTAAAGTGTTCAAAATGGTTTTGGGTACGAAATCACTTGGGCACGAAATGATTTTGGTGATGGGTACGGAATTACACACACCCAATGACATCCTCTGTATATTTTTTATTCAAATTTACAAAATACAGTACGTGGAGAGTGGATTGTAACAAAATGACCCGTGGGGTGGCATTATCACCCAAAGTATTACTTTCAAATTCTGCACACATGGGCAAAAAACGCAAGCAATGCTTCAGCCAATGGCCCTCCGAGTGTAACCCAGGGATTCATTGGCTGGAACTTTGCTTGTGCTTGTTATGCTTTGCTGCAACAAATTTGCAATTATTGCTTGGGTGGAATCTCCACTCTGCGGGTGATTTTATGATAATACACTCTATACGTACTGTAAGTTGTAACTACGTTCGCACTTTAGGTAGCACCTATTTCATATTAGTGTATGTTACGATATAATATTATGTATGAACTAAACTGGGAAAACATGTAATATGAAGATAAAACAAGTCAACAGGAAACTATTGTAGGGGACGGTTTGGGACTCTGATGCTGCGGGGACAATTACATGTCAAATATGATCGCGCGCGATTTAATGTGTGAAAAATCACGGGATGCAACTCGAAATTTTGGCCATTAGTACAGGAGTACTTGTAGTTCAATGTGTCGGATTATAAATGTGAATTAAATTACTGGCCGAAATAACTGCAGCCTTTCGGGGGTTGCCGTTAACTAAGCCGGCACGGTGACAGAGCATTTATAGCTAGGCGGTTGCGCGCCGTAGACTCAGGATCGACTCCCGTTTGGAGCTCACTTCACAAAAACCTTTGACTTTTAACTTAACTGCCTGGGACCTAGGTCCGTGCTTTGTGGAATTCCTGCACGGTCTAGGCGATATACAATTATATTCAAGCAGTCGCGACTTCACAGATCTTCCATTAATTGCGATTCGTGTGTTTAAAAGCTGGGACAATACACGTATATAATTTTCCAGTTGCATCGAATGTTAATGTTAACGATCCACTTTAACTCTTTACCCAACGTAACGGCCAAAACCGGCCAGCGCTATTCTCTAAAATCGCCAATTATTTTTTTTCATTTTTTCTCTCAAAAACAGAGGTTATGATCCCTCAGTGGAACGAGCTCGTTCCAATGAGGGGTCATAACCTATGTTTTTGAGACACAAAATGGAAAAATTTAATTATCTTTTCTTTTTTTTTTGCAAGTGTCGTCTTCTATTCGTGTTAGGTAAACGGTTAACTCTCGCATTACAGGCGCCAAACTTTTGAGGGCTTTCTCTTAGTTAACTTAATTGGTAAGTTGGCAGAGCATCAATAGCAAGGCAGTTGGAATTCGCAGACGCATGATTAACTCTCGTCGGGGCCAACGTCGGAAAAACGTTAGAGTTCTCATTTCAGTGGTTCGGACCCTGGACAATAACTGATGTAATTCCTGCTTAAAATGTAAAATTTAATTCAAGCAGTTGTATCTTCACATATACACATGGTGGCAGAGCATCAATGGCAAGGTAGTTGGAATTCGTAGACGCATTATCGACTCTAGTCGGGGCCAACTTCGAAAAACGTTAGAGTTCTCAGTTCAGTGGTTCGGACCCTGGACAATAACTGATGTAATTCCTGCTTAAAATGTAAAATTGAATTCAAGCAGTTGTATCAATTAAGATTCCTGTGTTTAGAAGTTGAGTCCACAGGCTACTATATAGTTATTCTATGTGTAAAACCTAACTAGTTGTTTACAGTCAAGTAGTTTCCCCGAACTACCATAAAACACTTGACAAAATAAGAAATGTTACACGACTTGGAGTTGACTATAAAATAGTTGTAGTCGATGAAGGATAGCCCACACGCCGGAGGTGGATGAACTATTCTGCCGGGGACCACTGGCATAGTCAACATCAAACCTGATAATGCATTATATTCTCTCTTATCCAGTTACCACGAGATGAAATGAATTGGGGGAAAACAACTACTTTCTGCTGCCGTAGAAATGAAATGAAGCGGACAAACTGTTTTTTTTGCTGCTAATGGCAGCAGAAACATATCCCCACCCCCACCCCCCCCACCCCCACCCCCACTCTCACCACTTCAGTTATGGACCTCGTTGAAGAATAGAACCATAAGTTAAGATTTTTCGCAGCCGTTTTCCATCCCAACATTTTCAAATATATTATCGTTCTATCGACCCTGAATAGATTATTAATCATTTTCAAAGACATTTGGGTGATAGAAATTAGGATTTCACATGTCACGAGATTTTATTAAATTTTAATGATAATAAGCATTATCTGCTTTATTTGTGAAGTAATCATTATAGACGGGGTTAATGTCTCTATAGTATAGTGAATCGCTTTAGACGGGGCTAATGTCTCCACAATATAGTGAATTACTATGGACGTGCTTAATGTCTCTAAAGTATAGTGAATCGCTGTAGACAGGGTCAATGTCCCTACAGTATAGTGAATCGCTATAGACGGGGTTAATGTCTCTAAAGTATAACGAATCGCCATGGACAGGGTTAATGTCCCTACAGTATAATGAATCGCTATAGACGGGGTTAATGTCCCTACAGTATAGTGAATCGCCATAGACGGGGTTAATGTCTCTATAGTATAGTGAATCACTATAGATGGGGTTAATGCCTATATAGTATTGTGAATCGCTATAGACGGGATTAATATCTCTATAGTGTAGTGAATCGCTATAGACTGGGTTAATATCTCTATAGTACAGTGAATCAATATAGAGGGAGTTAACGTCTCTATAGTATAGTGGATCACTATAGACGGGGTTACTGTCTCTATAGTATTGTGAATCGCTATAGACGGGATTAATATCTCTATAGTGTAGTAAATTGCTATAGACTGGGTTAATATCTCTATAGTATAGTGAATCACTATAGACGAAGTTAACGTCTCTATAGTATAGTGGATCGCTATAGACGGGATTAATATCTCTATAGAATGTGGATCACTATAGACGGGGTTAATGTCTCTATGGTATAGTGAATCGCTATAGACGGGATTAATATCTCTATAGTATAGTGGATCACTATAGACGGGGTTAATGTCTCTATAGTGTAGTGAATCACTATAGACGTGGTTAATGTCTCTATAGTACAGTGGATAACTATAGACGGGGTTAATGTCTCCACAGTATAGTGAATCACTGTTGACGGGCTTAATGTCTCTGTGGTATAGTGAAGCGCTATAGACGGGGTTAATGTCTCCATAGTATAGTGAATCACTATAGACGGGGGTTAATGTCTCTATAGTGTAGTGAATCACTATAGACGTGGTTGATGTCTCTGTAGTATAGTGAATCGCTATAGACGTTATTAATTTAATGTCTCTATAGTATAGTGAATCGCTATAGACGGGGTTAATGTCTCTATAGTGTAGTGAATCACTATAGACGGGGTTAATGTCTCTATAATATAGTGAATCACTATAGACGGGGTTAATGTCTCTATAGTATAGTGGATAACTATAGACGGGATTAATGTCTCCACAGTATAGTGAATCACTGTTGACGGGGTTAATGTCTCTGTGGTATAGTGATTTACTATAGACGGAGTTAATGTCTCTATAGTGTAGGGAATCACTATAGACGGGGCTAATGTCTCTATAGTGTAGTGAATCACTATAGACGGGGTTTATGTCTCTATAGTATAGTGAACCGCTATAGACGGGGTTAATGTCTCTATAGTATAGTGAACCGCTATAGACGGGTTAATGTCTCTATAGCATTGTGAATAACTATAGACGGGGTTAATGTCTATGGTATAGTGAATCACTATAGACGGGGTTAATGTCTCTATAGTATAGTGAATCACTATAGACGGGGTTAATGTCTCTATAGTGTAGTAAATCGCTATAGACGGGGTTAATGTCTCTATAGTGTAGTAAATCGCTATAGACGGGGTTAATGTCTGTATAGTGTAGTGAATCACTATAGACGGGGTTAATGTCTCTATAGTATAGTGAATCACTATAGACGGGGTTAATGTCTCTCTAGTATAGTCAATCGCTATAGAAGGGGTTATTGTCTGTATAGTGTAGTGAATCACTATAGACGGGGTTAATGTCTCTATAGTATAGTGAATCACTATAGACGGGGTTTATGTCTCTATAGTATAGTGAACCGCTATAGACGGGGTTAATGTCTCTATAGTATAGTGAACCGCTATAGACGGGTTAATGTCTCTATAGCATTGTGAATAACTATAGACGGGGTTAATGTCTATGGTATAGTGAATCACTATAGACGGGGTTAATGTCTCTATAGTATAGTGAATCACTATAGACGGGGTTAATGTCTCTATAGTGTAGTAAATCGCTATAGACGGGGTTAATGTCTCTATAGTGTAGTAAATCGCTATAGACGGGGTTAATGTCTGTATAGTGTAGTGAATCACTATAGACGGGGTTAATGTCTCTATAGTATAGTGAATCACTATAGACGGGGTTAATGTCTCTCTAGTATAGTCAATCGCTATAGAAGGGGTTATTGTCTGTATAGTGTAGTGAATCACTATAGACGGGGTTAATGTCTCTATAGTGTAGTAAATCGCTATAGACGGGGTTAATGTCTCTATAGTGTAGTAAATCACTATAGGCGGGGCTAATGTCTGTATAGTGTAGTGAATCACTATAGACGGGGTTAATGTCTCTATAGTATAGTGAATCGCTATAGACGGGGTTAATGTCTCTATAGTGTAGTGAATCGCTATAGACGGGGTTAATGTCTCTCTAGTATAGTTAATCACTATAGACGGGGTTAATGTCTCTATAGTATAGTGAATCACTATAGACGGGGTTAATGTCTCTATAGTATAGTGAATCACTATAGACGGGGTTAATGTCTCTCTAGTATAGTCAATCGCTATAGAAGGGGTTATTGTCTGTATAGTGTAGTGAATCACTATAGACGGGGTTAATGTCTCTATAGTATAGTGAATCGCTATAGACGGGGTTAATGTCTCTATAGTATAGTGAATCGCTATAGACGGGGTTAATGTCTCTCTAGTATAGTTAATCACTATAGACGGGGTTAATGTCTCTATGGTATAGTGAATCACTATAGACGGGGTTAATGTCTCTATAGTATAGTGAATCGCTATAGGCGGGGTTAATGTCTCTCTAGTATAGTTAATCACTATAGACGGGGTTAATGTCTCTATAGTGTAGTAAATCACTATAGACGGGGTTAATGTCTCTATAGTATAGTGAATCGCTATAGACGGGGTTAATGTCTGTATAGTATAGTGAATCACTATAGACGGGGTTAATGTCTCTCTAGTATAGTCAATCGCTATAGAAGGGGTTATTGTCTGTATAGTATAGTGAATCACTATAGACGGGGTTAATGTCTCGTTCATCTGAGAGATTTCAGCGTACTGTAATGTTTGTTGTGCTTGATTATTACTCTTCTCTCTTCAACAATAGATGCCGGATGAAACCTGAAGACTCCAATATTATACGCCAGAAGACAAATAAGAAATGTGAGGAGATTAAGTAATAATTTAATCTTACACCTTCAAAGGAGTGTGAAATAAAATATCACTGAAATATCCATAGAATGTAAAAAAGATAGGCTCATTTTGTTGTATGTTGTACAAATAATGACCTGGTTGAAGGGTAACATTGCAGATTGTTTCCCTGAGGAATAAATATCATGCCTCGGGAGCCATTTGTTCCCCCCCCCCACACTCCCCTCCACCCCCACAACCTCACACACACATAAACCGTCAGAGGAATATGAAAATAGCAACTCTATACTAGTACATGAAGACTTGCTTTCATGTTCAGCTCAAACGCTTCAACTATTTAGGAGCCAGGAGACAATATTGAATGAAGAAACCTTGATTAATTTAATTTGAATGATCAAAATTTGGTTAATTTGGTTAATTTAGATGGTTAAATGCAATGGTCATCCATCTGAGAATGGGTAATATGAAATCTTCTGATTTTTCGGTCGTTTCCGGTGTCATTTTCGGGGAACCTCGGTCAGAGCGCGACATTACCTAAAATGTCACACAGAAATATTACCCGCAAAGAAAATATTGTAGAATAGGAAAGCAAATCGAATGGCTGTTTACAAAAGGCTTTTGAAATAAGGTACAACAAAATGTTATGTTGAACAATTCCGAAATTCAGTAGAAATGTTTACAGTCTTTAATATTAAGAATTAAATCTGAGAGGGGAGAGAGTGGAGTATCTTATTGGGAATGGAAATTCGAATACAAATAATCGGAATATATTTCGATAAAAAAATGATTCCTTTCCCACTTTCCAAGTAAGTTGGGGGTAAGTGGGCTTGAAACATCTCTCAGACAGACTACTCGTTACGCCGGCTAAATTTGAAAAATCTGGAAAGGGTAGAATAAAACTTTTAGCCACTTATGGAATAAATAGAGGATATGGAATGAGTGTTTTTCTCATATAATATTTATGAAACGAGTCTAAGAATTTTCCGTTTCGGGGAGCCTCTGGCGAGCCCAAACGGAAAATTCGGACGAGTTCCATAAATATTATATGAGAAAAACACTCATTTCATATTCTATTTATCATTTGACACACACACGCACAAACTAGCCGCTTCGTATGACTTTTTAACACATCACCTAACTTGAGTTGCAGACGGCATTTGGAAAAAAACATCCTCATGTAACTAAAAATTTTCATTTTTTGCTTCCAAAACATAGGTTATGACCCCTCATTGGAACGAGCTCGTAGAGCTCGTTCCAATGAGGGATTATAACCTATGTTTTGGAAGCAAAAAGTGAAAATATAAAAAAAAATGAATGGCGTTTTTCTTGAAGGTAAAAGATTAATACAATATAACCCACCCTAAATAGGACAGATAACGTAAATTCTCCCTACTGAAATTATGAAAATGTGGCCCAGTTGTATTTTGTTCAGCCAATCAAATTGTCCAGTTTTGAAATTGACCAATGAAAGCTCCCAACTCTAATTATGCATATTATGAAAATGTGGCCCAGTTGTATTTTGTTCAGCCAATCAAATTGTCTAGTTTTGAAATTGACCAATGAAATTGACGGAAGGCTTTATTTATCACTGATTAATATGAAAACGAAATATCAAATGTTTTAAAGTGAACAAAACGGACGAGTCATCTGATAAAATTGTTTATATTCACCATTACCCATACTTCCACTGTTTAGCCCAAGAACATTAGGTTTCACTAGGGAAAAAAATCGGAGAAAGCTGATTTTTTCAGGGAATGTCGAGTACATGTCACTGAACGATTAGACAAAAGTCCCCTAAAATCCCAGTTGAGCTTTTTTATCTACAGCCTTTTTTCGAAAACGCGTTTGAAAAAAATCAAAAAAAATCGCACGAACTTTGTAACCTCGAATTGATCCAACTGTATTTTTTGTTTACGCGTATTTCGAGCTACATAATGTCTAATATACATTTACCTAGAGGAAAATGTGCATTCTGTGACAATTTCTGCGAAAAATTATTGAAAATTCACAAAAAAGTATCGGATTTACGCAAAAAATGACGATTTTCCTAACGGATTTGCCCAAAGGGTCGTAGTACAGAACGGGATGTTAGTTGGACAGACGATAAAAAAATCCACCACCATTTGAAGACTTTTATCATTGCTTACAAAATAGACATTATGGAAGACCCCCTCTGCTTCTGGCCGAGTTCCCCTTTTGGCATAAAACTCGTCAGCATGAGAACTCAACTATTTTCGGGCTTGGGACCGAACAGACACGTCTGTGTCTGGCAGCATTAGATCAATAAATAATATTTACAGAATGTACAAAAATCAATAAATAATATTTACAGAATGTACAAATCAATCAACATGGATTAAGTTACATTGACTATTATCAACGCTATATACAGAAATGACATGACCTATATACATATTATTCATCGAACTCAGAAATTTCCGACAGGACAGTGTTTCTGTGGTTGTTACAAGAATCCGAACTGCAATTACACAAACCTGAGCAAGAGAGTCCTGCCTTCTTACACCCACACCTTTTTGTACAAGCACTCTTGCAACCACAACTGATCAGATTCAGTAGGTTATCGGGGGCACATGGCTTTGTGGCTGCAGTCGGTACAAGAAGTCCATTGTCTAGCGACCACCCACAATCCATCGGAGGAAGCGAAGTGCCCAGCCATTGTTGGACCTGGAGATAACATCTGTAGACATGTTGTTGTGCAGCATCGCTGCTTGGTGGGAGTGAGGCTAGGTCGATGGGTTTATTCAGTTTAGATTTTGCTACATAACGCTTGTAAGTGACATATCTATATTGGTCGAGAGAGGAAACAGTTTTACTCCCGTATAAGATCAGGAGAAGTTGTTCCCCGGCAGCGGCTACTGCACTTGGTGTACTGTCATCCGCCAAAATTGTGTTGACATACTGTTGTGAGTCGCTAGTAACATCGGAGACAATTGTGCTGAATACTTTCTGCTTACCAACTCGAAAGAGTGCAGAAGTAGTGTCACAACCACTTATAGAATGTGCTACAAGGAGGTTGCTTCTATGGTCACCCACTTTGGTTGCTATTTCACTAACTGAAACTAGTAAGTTTGGGGTAATGAAATACATCATGTGAATATTACATCCCGCTTGAACCCGAGAGGTAAGAATGACTAACAAGTCTGTGTCTGTTCCCACAACGACAACATTGTTGTCATCTTGAGCGATGTCAAGTGCAGTTTCGGCTATCAGTACATCAGCATCAGCCTCGGCCTGCTTGGACTGAATATTGATAGCAGATAGCTCCTGCATTAGAAGATCGATCAGTTGGGTTTTGTTCTTGGCATTTGCAAGGAAATCGGATTGGGGTGTGGTGGCTGGTAACTCGGGTGAGATATTGATATCAATGGAATACCTGTCTTTAGATCTACGGGCTTGTTCCAGTGCTATCGGTTATTCCTCTGCCATGTGTGAGACCACCAGGGAGCTTGAACATTCTCATTAAACACTGCTCTATGGTCTGATCAGAATATATCCCGTCCCAGAATTTATCTGAGCGCCTTATGTTAAAGTAACCTTTCTCAGTGAACAACTTCAAATCATCCTGTTGCATTATTTCTGTTAGCTCATTCATCTGCTGCAAATAGAGATGAGAACTTTTTGCGTAAGCAAAATGACCACCTGCGTGAAATACTGGAATCATATTGCGAACACAATATGTGTGGAGTTCCCAGTCGCCTGTGCGCTCTCCTCTCAAGAACAACTGGAGAAGACCTATTTGCTCGTAGTATTGTACCCAAAGCTTTCCTGTGCGTCCTACGGACGCATTCTGGAGCAGTTCGTGTAATTTTGACAGTAGATGATTGACACTTTCTTGATTGACAGCGTCAGCTGTTGTACAGTCACCTCTGGCAAGTCCACAGAATATTTCATTGACTTCTGTGCAGTCTATGTTATCTAGTGTTCGGCTTTCTTCAAACACAAGTTTTGTAATGGCAATTTGTGTTAGCAAATGGGCACGAACTGCTCTTGAATATGCATGACCACTGATCAAATGATGGATTGACCCACCAGCATAAACAGTTTCCCAAAGTTCATCCAAGCCGCTACCAGCCATGATCGAACCAATTGCCCCTAAATATGACATAATCATATGGAAGCCGCCGAGTCTAACGAAAACTTTTGTCAACTTATCTGACGAAGACACAATCTCCACTGCTTTGATATAAAGTGGTTGGTCAAACGTCACTGGACAAACGTTCAGTCCTTGTTTCTCACATTCAGTTTGTGCAAACATGAGAGCAGTGTAAATTGTGCTCGGGTTGGATGGATCAAAATTAATAAAGGGAAGTATCTCGACATCACTTGTTTCATAATCATCTGATGATGTGACAATGTGCATATATCCAGCCCAAGATGGGCAAGGTACTCTCAGTACATGCGTCAAAGACTAAAGACTGTCGACTGTTTTTGCGAGTTTCAAATTTTTCGGATCAGATTCACCCAAAGTTGATAAATCTTCATCACAATTTCGTCAAGACCCGATTTGCTTGGTTTACTGTAACCTTTCAAAGGGATGTACCCGAATTCACCAGAGCCAATATTCGAATGATCACCAGTTAGTCGTTTTTAATGCTATAATACGGTATTTGAATGAGAAAAGTCGATGCCGTTTGAATTTGAGTTTAGGGGGTATGGTTAATATTTCACACGTTTCACCAGTTCATTATGGAATAAATGACTATTGTTATATATCATTATAAAGCCACTGCTTTTCTGCAATTTTTGATATATAATTTAACTCCCAAAGTAGTCGTAGATTTGATTTAATGGACGTTGTGTACCGTTGTGTGTATGAAAACAATAAATTTTTTTTCGTAATTTTGTACATTTTCGTGAATATTTCACCATTGAGTGTGAGGATTGGTACAAAGTTGGCATTTTCTGTTGGGGATATGTATTCTCAATATTATTCAGCACGATATTTATGATTCTCACCCTACTAAGGCGAATAAGAATGAGAAATATGGAGCTGGGTCGATTTTTTTTTTAAATTTTTTTTTTTCATCAAAAAAACGCTATAACTAAAAAAGCTCAACTCGGATTCGCGGGGACTTTTCACACTTTATCCGCAATGTGTGTCCCGGAAACATATAAAAAATCAGCTTTCTCCGATTTTTTTCCTTACTTTCTCATTTTTATGTCTAATGTGCCTGGACTAGTTGGGCCATCTTCAATAGTGATAATCCTGTGTAGCAGTCTACTGGGACCTCGATCGTGAGAAGAATGTTTCACGGGATCGGTAAACTGTCGTCTTGCGGTAGAAGGGAAATAACTTTCCGCAATCAGATAAAAACTTTCAGTCAGTGTGAACAGTAACCACTACATTGTTCTATTACTTATTGTAACATGAGGTAAAAATGTAAATTACAACTGGTGAGGGATACTATTGAAAGTGTAATTCTTCTAAAACAAGGAATGTTTAATTTTTATATCTATATATATAAATATAATTTCGTCAATTTGCCGTCATGCTCGGAAGATTACTTCCTTCTAAGTGGCTTTCATTTTTGACTAATTCTTCTTCCGTTACGTTAAGTGCCGTACCAATGTGTATCGCGTCATGGGAACGTAAAATTTAGCGCCACACTTATCCTAATTGTTAAATGGGAATTATAAAATTAATCGAGATACGCGTACGTCTTACAGGTCGACTTATTATTTGGCAAGTGGCCGCCTATTTCCTAATTATGAACCCATGTATAAAATCGCCGTTTCATCTCTTTCTTGGGTGGCAACAAGTAAAGATATGTTCCGCATTTCAAGTTGTTCACTGTATTCAAGTGTAAATTATGCACAAAGAATACCGTATCATATCTTCCCTGGGTGGTAACACCAACACATGCCATGCAATACACAGACGAATAACAAGAGGGGGGTTTCCATCCCCATCAGCTCACGAACATATGCCATGCAATAAACAGACGTACACAAAGAGGGGTGTGTCCATCCCCATCAGCTCACGAACACATGCCATGCAATAAACAGACGTATAACAAGAGGAGTGTGTCCGTTCCCACCAGCTCACCAACACATGTCATGCAATAAACAAACATATAACAAGAGGGGTGTGTCCATCCCATCAGCTAACCAACACATGCCATGCAATAAACAGACATATAACAAGAGGGGTGTGTCCGTTCCCACCAGCCCACCAACACATGGCATGCAATAAACAAACATATAACAAGAGGAGGATGACCATTCCCATCAGCTAACCAACACATGTCATTCCCATCAGCTCACCAACAAATGTCATGCAATGAACAGATGAATAACAAGAGGGAGGATGTCCATCCCCACCCAGGGCTTGATTTAATCTGAAAATTTTGAATAGCAATTTACTATTCACCCTGGAAAATTGATTAGCAGTTGATCCAAAAGCACTTGAAACTAATAAATCTTGAATAGCAAAATTCAGAAATTGGAGAGCAAAGTGCTATGCTAATCCAGTTAAATCGAGCCCTGTCCCCACCAGCTCACCAACACATGCCATGCAATAAACCGATGAATAACAGGGGGGGGGGGGGGGGGGTCCATCCCCATGAGCTCACCAACACATGCCATGCAAGAAACAGACAAATAACAAGAGGGGTGTGTTCATCCCCATCAGCTCACCAACAAATGCCGTGCAATAAACAGACGAATAATAAGAGTGCCCACCCCCATCAGCCCACCAACACATGCCGTGCAATAAACAGACGAATAACAAGGGAGGGGGGATGTCCATCCCCATCAGCCCACCAACACATGCCATGTAATAAACAGACGTATAACAAGAGGGGGATGTCCATCCCCATCAGCTCACTAACAAATGCCTTGCAATAAACAGACGTATAACAAGAGGGGGGATGTCCATCCCCATCAGCTAACCAACACATGCCATGCAATAAACAGACGTATAACAAGAGGGGGATGCCCACCCCCATCAGCTCACCAACACATGCCATGCAATAAACAGACGTATAACAAGAGTGCCCACCCCCATCAGCTCACCAATACATGCCATGCTAAACAGACGAATAACAAGAGGGGGGATGTCCATCCCCATCAGCTCACCAACACATGCCATGCAATAAACAGACGAATAACAAGAGTGCCCACCCCCATCAGCCCACCAACACATGTCGTGCAATAAACAGAACAGACATATAACAAGAGGGGTGTGTCCGTTCCCACCAGCTCACCAACACATGTCATGCAATAAACAAACATATAACAAGAGGGGTGTGTCCGTTCCCACCAGCCCACCAACACATGGCATGCAATAAACAAACATATAACAAGAGGGGTGTGTCCGTTCCCGCCAGCTCACCAACACATGTCATGCAATAAACAAACATATAACAAGAGGGGTGTGTCCGTTCCCACCAGCCCACCAACACATGGCATGCAATAAACAAACATATAACAAGAGGAGGATGACCATTCCCATCAGCTAACCATCACACGTCATTCCCATCAGCTCACCAACAAATGTCATGCAATGAACAGATGAATAACAAGAGGGAGGATGTCCATCCCCACCAGCTCACCAACACATGCCATGCAATAAACCGATGAATAACAAGGGGGGGGGGGGGGGGGGGGTCCATCCCCATGAGCTCACCAACACATATGCCATGCAAGAAACAGACAAATAACAAGAGGGGTGTGTTCATCCCCATCAGCGCACCAACAAATGCCGTGCAATAAACAGACGTATAACAAGAGGGGTGGAGGGGGCGGTGGGGTTGTCCATCCCCATCAGCTCACCAACACATGCAATAAACAAACATATAACAAGAGGGGTGTGTCCATCCCATCAGCTAACCAACACATGCCATGCAATAAACAGACATATAACAAGAGGGGTGTGTCCGTTCCCACCAGCCCACCAACACATGGCATGCAATAAACAAACATATAACAAGAGGAGGATGACCATTCCCATCAGCTAACCAACACATGCCGTGCAATAAACAGGCGTATAGCAAGAGGGGGAGGGGGGATGTCCATCCCCATCAGCTCACTAACACATGCCATGCAATAAACAGACGAATAACAAGAGTGCCCACCCCCATCAGCCCACCAACACATGCCATGCAATAAACAAACTAATAACAAGAGGGGAAAGGAGTTAGGGTCCTGCGAATATTCGAGATTCGATTAGATATCTATATCATACGTCTGCTTCGATATCGATCCCGAATCAGTCTCAAGATTCGATTTTTTCGAGTCTCTCGTACTAACATCAATTTGTTACATTTCCAACAAGAATTGGATTAAATTGTCATTTGAAAATTCATTCGTGTAGGCTCAATTCCAATTTAATTGTGTAATTGACAATGTTTAATTGTTAGATAAGTAGTGAATTTTGCCCAGAACAATATCCATAATAGTTTTGGTTTTTGGAGGCTTCACTTGTTACTATTCACGTTCTTAAGAACGTGAATTGTAACAAGTTATGCCTTCAAAAAATAAAACTATGGATAATATGCCTAGCTGTTTCAGCGACTGTGCAATAGAGAATATTTACAATTTATAAGGTGCCAGCCAGTCTTGTATGGGTCACCACAGTGTTCCGTAACTTCTGTTTGGTGCAAAATGAAATAACTTGTCTTTTAAGATTCGATTCGAGATTCGATTCGATATCGACATTAGAGATACGATGAGATTCGAGATTCCATTCGAAAAGAAATTGTGATTCGCAGAACCCTAAAAGGAGTGTCCATCCCCATCAGCTCACCATTACATGCCATGCAATAAACAGACTAATAACAAGAAGGTGTGTGTGTGTGGCGGGGGGTGTCCATACTCATCAACCCACAAACACATGCCATGCAATAAACATACGAATAACAAGAGGGGGTGTCCATCCCTATAAGCTCATCAACATATGCCATGCAATAAACAGACGAATAACAAATGGGGGTGTCCATCCCCATTAGCTCACCACCACATGTCATGCAATAAACAGACGAATAACAAGGAGGTGTCCATCCCCATCAGCTCACCAACACATGCCATGCAACAAGCAGACGAATAACAAAAGTGGGGTGTCCAACCCCATCAGCTCAGCAACACGTCATGCAATAAACAGACGGGGGGTGTCCATCCCCTTCAGCTCACCAACACATGCCATGCAATAAAGAGATGTATAACTGGAGGGGTTGTCCATCCCTATCAGCTCACCGACGTCTGCCATGCAATGAACCTAGGCTTATTACAAATCAAGATCGCGCTCACCCAAAATAGACTGCATCCCATCAAAATTTCCAAAAATACAAATCTTTTTTCAGTTAATGGGTCAATGCATATTTTTCCGGGTGAATAACCTCTATACTTCATCACCATGAAATCAGTCAACACGATGCTTATATTTCTCAACCTGATCTTACCTGGAGAAACAGCCACAGCATACTGGTGGTAGCCGCCACTCATGTACATGTATAGCAAATAGCACCTACTAAACACCGAGGGATACTGAGCTACAGATAAAACTAGAAATCCTGTCATCAATTGCGCGCAAACACCTCGCCATTTAGCGCGTTTATCGGCGCGTAAGGTCACATGGAAATGCAATCACATTCTCTACGCAACCAATGCACAAGCAATCGTTCAGCCAATGGACCTCCGGGTTTAACCCGGAGGTCCATTGGCTGAAACATTGCTTGTGTTTGCTGCGTGTAATGGCAAGACTCTGTGGTAATTTGGGTATTTTCAATAGGAAAATTGCGCGCAATTCTTGTGCGAAATTGTGTCAAGATAAGCGCGCAATTCATGACAGGACTTCTAGTTTTAACTGCATACAGAGGTGAAGGAAAATAAGTGAGTAAGATTTATTTAAAAGGTTTAAATATGTGTGCAGACATATAATTTAGTCTTTTGAGACAGTATGTGTGATATAACGGTTGATTTATTCGAGTAAATGCAAGATATATAGCCCGAGCTGTCGCCGAGAAGTGTCCCTCGGTATTCAGTCGGTAGTTTTGTAATTAATAGGCTACATCGATGTCTGGATGAAGCACGAAAGTGCTAATTCGGTATCACGAGACAGATCACTGTAATATTTGATAAAAATAAAACTCCTATCAAATTTTCGTCGCCTGAGTGCTAGAATGTCCTATGTCCCCTATGGGAGTACTCTGTCCCCTATGGGAGTACTCTATCCCCTAGGGGAGTACTCTGTCCCCTATGGGAGTACTCTGTCCCCTATGGGAGTACTCTGTCCCCTATGGGAGTACTCTGTCTCCTATGGGAGTACTCTGTCCCCTATGGGAATACTCTGTCCCCTATGGGAGTACTCTATCCCCTAGGGGAGTACTCTGTCCCCTATGGGAGTACTCTGTCCCCTATGGGAGTACTCTGTCCCCTATGGGAGTACTCTGTCCCCTATGGGAGTACTCTGTCTCCTATGGGAGTACTCTGTCCCCTATGGGAGTACTCTATCCCCTAGGGGAGTACTCTGTCCCCTATGGGAGTACTCTGTCCCCTATGGGAGTACTCTGTCTCCTATGGGAGTACTCTGTCCCCCTTGGTAGTACTATGTCCCCTATGGGAGTACTATGTCCCTATGGGAGTACTCTGTCCCCTATGGGAGTACTCTGTCCCCTATGGGACACAGGACATTCTAGCACTAAGGCAACGTTTTATCTCGGCTTTGGACAGGCACAACATTTCCCAATTGCCATTGTTGGCTTTACGCCATTACTGAAGTTTTGTGGCGAACTGAGATAAGTAACGCTCGGCTTTGCCCGATACACCCAATGCAGTGCCGCAGCTTGTATTTAGTATATGAGTATATACAGTATATTTTTAAGCCGTTTCGGTTCAATGTCAACGGCTTTAATTTAGCCTTGGGGTTTTTTTTAATACTTTTTTGTTTTCGAGGTAATCACTCTCTTCATCTGACCAGGGTTTTTTTGTAAGTGTCGCCGTTTTAGGTATAGTCAAACGTCCGTCAGTTGAAGTTTGGTTTTTAAGAATTGTCGGAAACGTCAGTCAGTACTTTTTTATTCATTTGTTGGTCACGTCTGTCAGTCGTGAGTGCTGGACACGTCTCTTGTCTTACATCAAGTCTTTTTATAGTTGGTGAATGAAGTCACTTCCGAAAATATTTATTCGTAATGCAACGATATTCTCCATAACAATGTTTTCAATTTGACATGGCAATTTCAAAATTCTCCATTCATTTTCCAAATTTTATATTATTCATACTCTCGCAGTTGTTATTTGCGCATGATTTGGGGATGTCACTATGTGTCTGTCTTGGTTTGGTTGGATACTTTAGATTTTAAAAAATATCAATGCCAAATACTTGCTGTTTCTGTAAAGCGTCGGTAGATCAGTTGAAATTTCTTCGTATATAACAGGGTCCTCAGTCGAGAGAAGTCATGTATCTGAAGGGAAGAGAATAAGGATCATGTTATTTGCGGTTTCTTTGCTTGGCATCTTATGAAGATTGTGGGGCGCACCTTCCTTCAAATACCTTATACATAATGTGTGTGTTGAGTTTGGGAAGCAGTCTTTAACTGCACTTGCCGACAGCCACAGAAAGAACTAATTAGCAAGTCACGATGTGATTAAGGGGATGTCCAACCTAAGTTTGGTCACATTTCAGGTAATTTTCTTCCAAGCCTAAAAAAGACACGAAATGAATAACCACAATAAATTATATACCAACCTGCTTGGAATGAAACATAGAACATGTGGAAACAGGAATTTGCCATGTAACTGCTGCCATGTGTAGATAGCACTGCCTGCAAGTCTAATATGGCATAAGTAAGAGAACAATTTTTTTACAAGAAAATACATCAAAATAAAATAACAGCTGTATTCTATAAACACTGAAGTACATACTCGAAGAAATCTTTTCCTAATTCTTGAAAGTAATGAAGATTGAGAACAAATGTTATAAGTGGAGTGCTCACTGATTGAAGGCTGACATTTTCTTTTGTTTATGTTTTGATTTGGGGAAGTTCAACAAAGATCAACTTGAAGGAGTCCAACAGAAGAAGTATGGAAGGACAAAAGAGTGTCGCCCGATATAAAGATGGATGTGTCACTGTGGCGGTTTGGAAAGAAACTATGATATTCCCATATGTAGAATGCACTGCAAATTCATACATTGTAGTTGAATAAATATATTTACAAACCCCTTGCACTGTAACCCCTTTTATCCCATGCAATAATTTGATAGTGATTAAATTGGTAAATTTGTCTGGTTTATCAATAAGTAACATAGTTTCGTTTACTCTTGGACACCAATACACTCATGATATCTGTTGGAGAAGAAATAAGAGTAACTATAACCTGTCACTGCAATAAACAATCAAATGAACATAAAACTGCATTGCTAATAAACAACGAAATGTACATAAAAGTACGTTGCTATTCAAAACACATCAAACCAACCCTACATAACCATTATTGCATGTACGTTTTCCAAAAGAGGCTTATTGGCATATTGAGATGAAGAGGGCACATCCAGTAGGTCTTACAGTTAAAACTAGAAGTCCTGTTACGAATAGTGCGCTTATCTAGGCTTAATTGCGCGTTGGAATTGCGCGCAATTTCCACATCGAATGGCATCCAAAGCACGGCAGGTTCTCCTGGTTACTCATAGCAAACGCATGCAATGTTTCTGCCAATGGACCTCCGGGTTACCCGGAGGTCCATTGGCTGAAACATTGCTTGTGCACAGGCCATATGTACAGAATTTGATAGTTTTACGGGGGCCATAACGCGTACATTAACGCGCATATCAACGTGCTATTTGTGCGCATTTCATGACAGGACTTCTAGTTTTAACTGTACAATCATAGGTGTTCATATATTTTTTCAAGAACGCAGTACGCAAAGAAACCCCCAAAAGGTGACAAATAATCATCATTTACCGGGTGTGTGTGTGTGTGTGGGGGGGGGGGGGGGGGGGTCTTCATTGTATGCCTGTACCTTCGGCACTCATAGCATATGCCTATTTCATCAAAGTTCAACTCATTTTTCTTTTTGAAGATCCTGGCGACACACATGCACCAATCTCTATCAGACAGGTAACCCTCCAAATAAGTGTATCTGTAAAAATCATATTTGATTGCAAAACATTGTTTCTAGACTGCAAGTTCTGGACCTTTCCTGCTTCTTACTTCCAACTATAACACTTAATTTAGCGATTAATGGGTGAATGGAAAAACCCTGCCATAATCAACATGTTGAGTTCCAGAAGCCTCCATAACAGCTCCGATAAAAGTGTCAAACATCAGATTGGTGGCTTCACAGAATATTCATTAGCTTGTTGCTTGATAAGTAATGGGAACAAACTATTCACACAAAAATATTTTGTTGCAATTAATTCGAGGGTGTCAGCAGGCACTTTTCAACAAATTATAACAAATCAACTAGTTATAAACAAAATTTCCTAACTCGAAAGAGTGAAAAAGGACCATAAGTCGGGAAAACATGTGTGGAAGAAACATACGCTACAGCAGCTACACAGGCATCGTTTCTCCATGGTGCTCAATAACAACATAAAATATCCTTTAAATTGGAGTAGCGATGGTTGAGATACAAGGGAGAATGTTGGTATGGGTTAGAGGACAGAGGTCTTCACGGCACTAGATACGCCTTTGACTTTCCAACTTCCAAGTCCGGGGCATAAAAATCACAACACACCCAGCTTATCAATTCATAATTTCAGTAAAATAAACAGAACTATTAATTTTAATTAATGTATAGATGATGGAAAAATATTTGGCTTCTTTCGCCTTCTCGTACTATTACCACAAACATCTGCAGGCAGTATGATGCTGACAAACGAAACTGAACGCGTGTGGTCTGGTGTGTCAGGTTAAAAAGTAACTCAACACGGATAATGAAGAAATGCATTTGTTTCAATGGGTTAAAATTGAGAAAAATACCCTGATAATGTCACAGTAACCACCATGGCAATATGCCAGTAAGGTGAAACCCTACCTGAAAAATATCCACTTGGAAGAAAAGAAAGACAAACCTCACAACCTGCTCATAAAAGTAAAAAAAAGTATCACATTTGTTTCAAAGGGTTAAAATTTTAAAAAAATACCCTGAAAATGTTACTGTAACCACCATGGCAATATGCCAGTGAGGTAAAACTCCACTTAAAAAAAATATCAAAACCTGCACACAAAAGTACAACACCTGCACACAAAAGTCCAAAATTAAAGTAAATAAGCAGCTAAAGGGTTAAATAATATAACAATAGCCCCAAGAAGCAGCCTAACATAAAATAGGAACCATGGCAATATGCTACAAGGTAAGTCAACACGAGGAAGAAAAGAAAGACAAACCTCAAAACCTTGACATAAAAGTAAAAAAAAAGTATCACATTTGTTTCAAGGGGTTAAAATTGAGAAAAATACCCTGTCACAGTAACCACAATGCCAGTAAGGTGAAACTCTACTTGAAAAATATCCACTTGGAAGAAAAGAAAGACAAACCTCAAAACCTGCACAAAACAGTCAAAAAAGCATCACATTTGTTTCAAAGGGTTAAAATTTGGAAAAAATACCCTGAAACTGTTACAGTAACCACCACAGCAATATGCCAGTGAGGCTCCACTTAAAAAAAAATCAAAACCTGCACACAAAAGTCCAAAACCTGCACAAAAAAGTCCAAAATTAAAGTAAATAAGCAGCTAAAGGGTTAAATAATATAACAATAGCCCCAAGAAGCATCCTAACATAAAATAGGAACCATGGCAATATGCTACAAGGTAAGTCGCCACTTGGAAGAAAAGAAAGACAAACCTCAAAACCTGCACATAAAAGTAAAAAAAAGTATCACATTTGTTTCAAGGGGTTAAAATTGAGAAAAATACCCTGTCCCAGAACCACAAAGGAAATACGCCAGTAAGGTGAAACTCTACTTGAAAAATATCCACTTGGAAGAAAAGAAAGACAAACCTCAAAATCTGCACATAAAAGTAAAAAAAGCATCACATTTGTTTCAATGGGTTAAAATTGAGAAAAATACCCTGAAATGTTAAGGAAACCACCATGGCAATATGCCAGTAAGGGAAAACTCCACTTGAAGATAAAATTTCAAAACCTGTACACAAAAGTCAAAAACCTGCACAGAAAAGTCAAAAACCTGCACAGAAAAGTAAAAAAAAACTGCACAGAAAAGTCAAAAACCTGTACACAAAAGCCCAAAATTCAAGTAACTAAGCATGGAAAGGGTTGAATAAAATATTACTATCCCTGAAAAGCATGCAGACATAAAAAAAACGCAAAAAAAAAAAAAATCAAAACCTGCACACAAAAGTTCAAAATGAATGAATCCGGACGCCGACGCAGACGACGCCGACATGAGGGCTAAGCCATAGGCTCACACAACGATCGTTGGTGAGCCAAAAACGATGACAAAAGACATTGATCGGAGCTTGTATTTAGTTTGGTTGTTTTCAAGAAAAAACTAAATTCACACCATCGTCCAATCGCACCTTTTTTAATAGCGCGAATGCATCATTTTCAACCCATCTTCAATCGTCCTTTGCGGACATCAACACAGTCGCGGCGACGATCCATGGTTCCTACGAAGTTAATAACTTCACAACATCGGGGGAAATCAGCACGCTCAAAATAGTTTCAGGTCACATGTAATTTTCTTCGAGAAAAAAAGTGATTTCTGAAGCATTCTGTTTACTTTTTTATGAATATTACCTTATTTTTGTGTATCGTCCCGATTTTATACACTCGGTTATTTTTTGTACAAGTGGTTCATGTTGTCTTTTTAGTGCGCAATAATTCAGATTTTTCGTCAACAAAAAATTCAGACGGCCTGTAAACACTGGATGTCATTGGACGGAATTTCAAACCATATTTTCCAGTTATGACATTAATAGCTCAAGAATTTGCTGTAACCTGTTTGCAAATCCGCTCATACATTGTCTCGAACAAATAAAGGGCGTGGTCATGTCCTTTCATTCTTACGATGCCCAAAATGAGTATTCCTGCAAGAACCACATTATAATCACATGACCGGAATAAATATTATTGAAACATGGCCACATCCGGAACATCCAAAATTTGTGTTGGTGGTATTGCATTCCAACATCAAAACACTCCAGAGTGTGTGTCATAAAATGCTTTCTCCGAGTCTGTAGTATGCTATCATTATATTGAGGACAAGGCTTTCGAATTACCGATCATTTTCTGGTTTTACGGGTTCGTTATTTATGCCATTGGAAAATTAATCTTCTTCAAAATCATAAAATTCATCTTTTTCCTGAAAAAATTATACGTACCTTTTCTATGCACTTTACTCATTATTTTGATATATAATTTGCCTTTCCTTACTTCACTTATCTGTTTCTGGGATATTGAGAAAAAGGTCAACAAATTGACAAAAGTTAGGTTGGACGACCCCTTAACAATTCACTCAAATGCCTAACGAGACGCAGTCGCTGTAAATACTAATTACCAAACTACCTCCCAAATACAGAGAGAGAGATTTTTCAGCGAACCCTATTAGTAGTAGGAGATGACGTAAACGGCCCCGTTTGGGGGATCTCATGTGACGTCATAGTCACGCGACCTGGTGGCGCCATGTTTGGTTGTCATGGAAAACCGCGTGAGCGGCCATCTTGTGACGTCATCTCCATGGTATACGTGGTGTGAGTGCGCATGTGCAGCGCGTGTTGTTAGGGTGACACGTGTTTCCGTTGTCCATTTTGTATACTGGAGCCGCCACCTTGGTTTCTATGGTAGCACGTGGTTGTTATGTGACCCAATGGCTTCTAACAAGACAAGGGTATGTTCGGAGGGTGTGTTCCTTTGTATAAAAGTAATTTCCCGATTCGTAGAATTACCACAAACAACCCGACAAGTTATACTATTTCAAATTCTTTCAGAATTCTCTGATTCTATCTATATATGCAATAGTTTTCGTCTACCTGACCATGTTCCTTTGTCCTGGGGTATACTCCAGTACAATAGAAGAGCCTATCAGTTGGAATAGTTTACCTTATTATTACTATATTTAGCTTTTCAGGTCTACTCTTGTTAGTTTGGACCCCATTCCGAGTACTCTTGTGGTTTCCTTTATCTAGATCCTTTATATAGATTATAACCAACCAATCAGATTGCTTGATTTCCTATAATCTGTATGCAGAGTTTTCTCCCCTTATAACAATGAAGTCCTGTGCGAGTCTCATCACCTCTATATCCAATGGCCACCTCCCATGGAATCCCATTTTTGGGAAACACCCATGGCTATGGAATCCCTTTTTAGTCGTATGAGGCCATGGGGGCTATGTAAAAATTGTTTACTAATTTACTATCCCTCATAGCCTCATTTAATTTTGAGGTCATGATGGCCATGAAAAATCCCTCAATGAGGTATAAGTTACTACGACTCTTAGCCTCATTTCAATATTTGAGGATTCCTATGGCCGGGTATTGTATTATTTGAGGATACCTATCGATTATACCTTCTGGAGAATCCCTTTTTGTCGTATGAGGCCACGAGGACAATGTAAAAGCCCACAATGAGGCCTAATGTATTATCCTTCGTACCCTCACTGACTTTTGAGGTTATGAAGACTATGGAAAATCCCTCAATGAGGTATAATTTACTACGCCTCTTAGCCTCATTTCAATATTTGAGGATACCTATGGCTTGTGTTGTATTATTGAGGATACCTATCGAGGATACCTTTTGGAGAAATCCTTTTGTGTTGTTTGATGCCAGGAGAAATCCCTTAATGAGGTCTAATGTTGTCTTACCAGCGGCTTCCATCTTATCTCCAAAGCTCCAAGACAACTACTTGTCTATGGCCTATCTGTCCTATCATTAGCTTCTACAGCAGTCTTGTTCCATTGCGGCCTTGTACCAGTACTATTTGACTAAACTATCATCCATTAATATTGACTTGTATCACTACTTCATTGCTATATGCCTTCAAAATATTCAATCAGATTTCCCCGCTGTACATATAAACTGGCTATATAAGGCATTCCTAGCCGAGTCCGTAAAATTTGGATTCCGTGATTTTACATCAACACTCGAGGGTATGGAAAGGGATTGATAACACCCAATTCAACAATGACTACAAGACTCTGAACAGATAAAACCTGATAAGAACTACTACAAAACACACAGGTACAGAATGAAGGTCCAACACAACCAAGATCGAAGTGAACATAACACAGTGAATGAAGGTCGAACTGAACAGAACTGAATTATGAAAGATCTTAATGCCCAATAAATTCAATAAAGTTTTCAACTGAATGAACCCAAATATAATCCAATGTTGGCCTTTCAACTTTTTAAATGAACCCTAACCCTAATGAAGGTATTAACATCCTTTGGATTGTTTGAATAAACTTTATTTCTGAACTATAACCCTAAGGAACTGAACAAGGTTTAACTGAATGAACTCTATTTTTGAACCATTACCTAAATGAAGGTATTAACACCCTTTGAACTGAACAAAGTTTAACTGAATAATTTTTCAACTTAATGAACATATAACGAGCGCTATCTATTTATATACTCTTAATACAAAACCCCATGCCGTTTTCAGAGTATTGAACCCCATTACCACCCCTGTTTTCCTTCACCTCCACTCATGTACATATAACAGATATATAAAATATAAAAGTCACAACAAACTGGTGGTAGCCTCCACTCATGTACATATAACATATATATAAAATACAAAAGTCACAACAAACTGGTGGTAGCCTCCACTCATGTACATATAACAGATATATAAAATATAAAAGTCACAACAAACTGGTGGTAGCCTCCACTCATGTACATATAACATATATATAAAATACAAAAGTCACAACAAACTGGTGGTAGCCTCCACTCATGTACATATAACATATATATAAAATACAAAAGTCACAACAAACTGGTGGTAGCCTCCACTCATGTACATATAACATATATATAAAATATAAAAGTCACAACAATCTGGTGGTAGCCTCCACTCATGTACATATAACATATATATAAAATATAAAAGTCACAACAAACTGGTGGTAGCCTCCACTCATGTACATATAACATATATATAAAATACAAAAGTCACAACAAACTGGTGGTAGCCTCCACTCATGTACATATAACATATATATAAAATATAAAAGTCACAACAAACTGGTGGTAGCCTCCACTCATGTACATATAACATATATATAAAATATAAAAGTCACAACAAACTGGTGGTAGCCTCCACTCATGTACATATAACATATATATAAAATACAAAAGTCACAACAAACTGGTGGTAGCCTCCACTCATGTACATATAACATATATATAAAATACAAAAGTCACAACAAACTGGTGGTAGCCTCCACTCATGTACATATAACATATATATAAAATATAAAAGTCACAACAAACTGGTGGTAGTCTCCACTCATGTACATATAACATATATATAAAATACAAAAGTCACAACAAACTGGTGGTAGCCTCCACTCATGTACATATAACATATATATAAAATATAAAAGTCACAACAAACTGGTGGTAGCCTCCACTCATGTACATATAACATATATATAAAATATAAAAGTCACAACAAACTGGTGGTAGCCTCCACTCATGTACATATAACATATATATAAAATACAAAAGTCACAGTATACAGATGGTAGCCTCCACGCATGCACATGCAGGGGAACGGTTGATTTGCACCACGGTCGATTTGCACCATCGGGCGGTCGATTTGCACCATCGAAAAAGACGATTTGCACCATCGGAAAAGTCGATTTGCTCCATCGAAAAAGTCGATTTGCACCATTGGTTCGGTCAATTTGCACCATTGGTTCGGTCGATTTGCACCATAGTAGAGTCGATTTGCACCATTCATAAACACGGGTACTCGGCATGAAAAATGACATTTGATAACGATATTTGTATTCTATATCTTCAAAAATCGATTACCAAATTTATTTTTTCAGGAATGAGCTGTAATAAACTGTTACGCCTGTGTGTCCCTAGCCATTAGACACATTATCAATCTGCTGAGGCGGTAGTCCAAACTTGGATCCAAAGTGGCGAGTGTTGGCATTATTAATTGAGCGAAAGTGGAACAAAAGAAAAATACTAAAACTACTGAAAACATATCTTTTTAGCTGCCTAAAAACAAGATATTTTTCTCACAATTTATCTTCTGAGTGGTCCACTAACTGTGCACACTGACAAAGATATTCTGACGTGCTAATTTCTCGCTGTTCGTTATCATAAGCATCCCACAATTTAATTAGTGTCTGATGTTTTATTTGAGTGATCTTTTTCTGATGATGGCAGAGTGTTTTTTGGGAGACCAAACGAACTTGAAGTGGGAGGAGTTCTGATTCTTTGTGAAGCAAATTTAATTAGTGTCTGATGTTTTATTTGAGTGATCTTTTTCTGATGATGGCAGAACGTTTTTTGGGAGACCAAACGAACTTGAAGTGGGGGGAGTTCTGATTCTTTGTGAAGCAAATTGACAAGTTTATACGTGTTTAGTGAATTTGTTTTGGCCCGAGTATTAATGGAATGATGCCACCCCTCTGCATCATTGTTAGTTCGTATAGGTCGTCTGAAGGTTGACCAAGATGAAGGGGGACACTTTTCTGAGCACACCCAATTCTTTTCAATATATGCAACTAACTTATGAAGCTTTTCAGAAGATTGCGATGTTGGGCACCGGGCCTTCAAGAATGTGAAGGCATCTAATATGTGATTGTGTGGCAAATATGGAAGCGCAATCAACTGGCGCACATAATCTCTCACTGGTAGTTGGTGCACATATGCTGACTGAAGTCCAAATTTCTTCACTTTCCTGTATACAGCCTGGCTCCAGTGAAACCAGCAGCCATGAATGACAACTTCGGGCAATACCTCATGTATGGCAGACCACATTGCCCTCTCAAAATCTAAAACACATTCCTGTACTGCAGGTTCAGGTACAAAGTTTAAAATTTCACGTAGTACTGCTACGTAGTCTTTTGTCTTACGACGTGACATGTATGCATAACACAAAGGTATTTTCATAGAGTCTCCACTCTTAATGAAGCTGTGTACACCAAATAGCTGCATGACGGGTTCCCTTGCTACCTTAAAAGTTCCGTCCATAAACCCGATTTTTGAGTTTTCCATGTGTTTTAGTTGTAGGTCAGTGGCGAGAATTATGTGCCGCTAATCGTCCACTTGAATGTCTTTTTTAAGAAAACCGTCAGGTATAAACGACTCTTCCAGTATGAAGTCAAGGTCTTTTGGATGTTTCGGCCAAAGTTTTTCCCTGGCTCTATTTGCAGAACGTGCAAGCTGATCTAATTTTGGCAACGGCACATCATCATTTGCCACAGTGTCTAGTGCATGCCCCACAAGAACCCCCGAAGAAGTAAATATATCGTCTCTTGCTGCCTTCTTGACCATGGCTCTCGCTGAGCGTGTGATAGTTGCACCAGGGTCACCAGGATGCGTATGACGTGTCGGACCACGGTTGAAAACAGAGCTGGGCTGTGTGACGGTAGCATAACATTTGTTTGCCCTGCTGCTACAAATCCATGTGGTTGTTACATTAGTCTCGTTTAAACGTGTACATGTACCCTTGTGAATCTACTGAAATGTAAGCACCACTCTTTGACCCTCCCTTGACGATTTGGTATGTTGTTACCTGGTCATTAAGTATAGTGTCTGGAATGGGTTCTTCCTCAAGTGACTTTTCTATCGCCGATAGGGGATCATCCACGGGATGAATCACGTCGAATGACCTCTCTTGCTATGTTGAATCTATTTCCATTTATGATTGATCTGATACTTGACTTGACTTTAGACATTCTGGGCATACCCATGTTATTATGGTACCATCACGCTGCTGTTTCGTCATACTTCTATATTCATCTCTGGGCATACCAGTGCCACAAATCGTGTGTCTCCATTTATTGCAAGAGTCACACTCCAGGGCATCTTGTCGCCGCCGTACCTCCTTATTACAACTTGAGCATGGGTTCTCAGTGAGCTCGTCCATCTTCAACTGATGAAGTTGCAGAAAAAGTCAAACGTTTTACAGAAATCTGCTGGCTTGGGCGGACTTTTATATTTCATATGCGCCCTCATTAACCCTTTACCTAACATGAAAAGCAGACGACACTTGCAAAAAAAATCTTGAATAACTAAATTTTTTCATTTTTTGTCTCAAAAACATAGGTTATGACCCCTCGTTGGAACGAGCTCGACGAGCTCGTTCCAACGAGGGGTCATAACCTATGTTTTTGAGACAAAAAATTAAAATATTTTGAAAATTAATTGGCGATTTTTGAGAATAGCGCTGGCCGGTTTTGGCCGTTACGTTGGGTAAAGGGTTAAAGGGTGAATTAAAATTACAATCACCATACACCGACACCAACATAGGTTTTTGGGTCGCCGGACATTTCCCCATCCGGACATTACCCCATCCCATTTACGCCGGACATTCCCCATCGGACATTACCCCATTCTGCTTAATAGAAAAACGGACAATTCCCCATGCGGACTTTTCACCATCCATTTCTTAATTTTTTGTGGGTCAGTTTGTTTGAAATTTTCCAATTGATTTGTTGTGTATCATTCACTTTTTATTAAGCCGACATGGGTAATATTGTTTGAATTGTTTGTGTTGAAAAAAAAATTGTGTTCTGTGTTCGTAGCAATTTACAGTTAACTTTTTGTTGAGATGACTGATAAACGGTCATGTCTTCACTGATGTGAAATTCAATGAATACATCACTTTTTATCACACAAGTGGATTAAACAATATGGATGTTTTCACTGCAATTTTAATATTTGTTCTTTCTGTCAAGCTACTTTCGTTCAAAAATATTGTAAAGTTGATTGATAAACAGTCGCGTCTTCATTGAAGTAAATGTCAATGAATGCACCAGTGTTTATCAAACAACTCAACAAGAAGCATGTGTAAGAGATTTATAAGCAAACATATTTATATACATACACTTGTAACCAGATAAAAATACTTGTTTTTTATTATTGATGTTGTGTTTTCATTGTTGTGAAATTCAGATTGTGCTAAAATGTGCTAATGCCTATACCATATGCCGAGATGTTGTTTTTTCGAGTTATAAAAGAATAAAAAATGAAAACTTTTTAAGAGTTACTTGTCACTCATTCACATGTGGAAGCTGCCAGCTACATTGGACATGGGGCGATGCCCAATGGCGAAATGTCCACCTCCGATGGGTAAAGTCTGACAGGGAAATGTCCTTTCTCGATGGGGAAAGGTGTTAATATCCGACGGGGAAATGTCCACCTCCGATGGGGAAATATCCGCCTCTGATGGGGGCATGCTGATGGGGAAATGTCCGCCCTTGATGGGGAAATGTCCGGATGGGGAAATGTCCGGATGGGGAAATGCCCGCGCACCAGGTTTTTGAAGTACCGTGTTGTTTTGACAGTGTAAAACTATACAGAACGATGTTGGCGAAAGAATCAAGTCCTTAGACTGATAACTGATTGCTGTAAAAACAGTCCCTATCCAATTAATCAGTGAGTAGAGTCACATTTAACAATAATAATACTTTTTACAGAGACAAATGTTAAATTGGAGATTAAATAAATGTTTAGATAGAGACATTTGGCGAGATGAATTTATCATGGATACTTCTGAAGAAATATTTCTTCATTTTAAATGACATATATTATCCATTTTTAATGGTGCATATCGACTTATAGGTGGGGCAAATCGACTTTTTTGTGGTGCATATCGACTTTTTCGATGGTGCAAATCGACTTTTGAGATGGTGCAAATCGACCGGTGCAAATAGGCAATGGCGCAAATCGACCGATATTCCACATGCAACATATTTATAAAATATAAAAGTCAGAGTATGGAGGTGGTAGCCTATCTATCTTTGTTCCGGGTGAACTCCTCCGTTTCTCGACCGATCGATTTCAAATTTTGCACACGGGGGTAATTCGTCCCTGCCATTAACATGGGATGGGTGCCGTGCCCGTGCGGGGTAACCTTGACCTTGAAATTAATGGCCTTAACCTTTTATTTCGAAAACAACAGGGCAGATCGGGCTAAAATTTAGTATGTGCGGGTATATTAACCCCTCGATCATTTTGAATTTATCGGGGTGCCCGTGCGGGGTGATCTTGACCTTGAAATTGGTGACCTTGACCTTTTATTTCGAAAACGGCAGGGACGATCGCAGGGACGATCGTGCTAAAATTTCATGTGTGCGGGTATATTGACCCATCGATCATTTTGACTTTATCAGAGTGCCCGTGCAGGGTGAGCTTGGCTTTTTATTTCGAAAATGGCTGTGCCGATCGGGCTAAAATTTCATATGTGCGGGTATACTGACCCATCGATCATTTTGACTTTATCAGGGTGCCCTTGAAAGTGGTGTCCTTGACCTTCTATTTCGAAAACGGCCGATATAACCATCTTCTCCCATGCAACGCATGATATCACCCGCTAGTAAAATATAAAAGTCACAGCATATAGGTGGCAGCCCCCACTCATGTACATGTAACACATATATAAAATATAAAAGCCACAACAAACTGGTGGTAGCCTCCACTCAAGTACATGTAGAGCATAACAAAATTTTTCCAAGTCCACGCTTACAAAACGTATAACATTGCATTAAAAATCTGCAAAAAAATGTGATCATGGGTTGATGTTAATTTATTTTGATGCATGTAACACATATATCAAATATAAAAGCCATAGCATACCGCGGGTAGCCTCCACTAATGAACAATTACAGCAAAACAGGTCAGAAATTTTCTAAGCCCATACTTACAAAAAAGTCTACCATTGCAAAAATAAACAAGAGGCCTCACAGGGCCTGAAGCGCTCACCTAGAATAGAACACGATATAAACAGAGTCCAAGAATGAGTCTACATTAAGCAATCCATCTCCATAGGATACATTGTCAATCCTTGAGCCCCTCAGAAGAGACAAAAATAGTCGACACATCATGCCTTTTCTTCGGTTGATCATAATGTAAAATGTGGAGATCCCCTATGAAGCCCCTTGATACAACCTATGTGGATTGGTCTTAGTTACACACGTCTAGAGGGTACTGAATACAATATTTCTAATTCTTCACAATAGTAGGAGATGTGGAGATCGGGCCATATTGGCAGGACCCTGGAAGCGATGTCATGTCACGTGGCCCAGAATAAAAAGTATCTCCGAAAGGTATCCTCAACTGACACATAGCCAGGTCATAGGTATCCTCGAATACTGAAATGAGTCGACGAGCAATATGTGCGAGTTACTCGATCAAGCAATTGCTCGATAGCTCATTTGCTCGGCAGACTTTGAGTCGTTTGAGCAGAATGTGCGAGTCACTCGAACGAGCATTTACTCTAAAGCTCATTTGCTCGATTGGCTTCGAGCAATGGCCTTTCAGTAACTGCTCGGTAGCTTATAAGGGATATTTGGGATAGGTATGCCTTGTAATACAGGTAATAGTATCCTCAGATAAGTATCCCATAAAAAGGTATCCTCGATAGATATCCTCAAATAATACAATACCGGATTATAGGCATCCTCAAATACTGAGATGAGTCAACGAGCAATATGTGCGAGTCACTCGAATGAGCAATTGCTCGATAGCTCATTTGCTCGGTAGACTTCTAGTCATTCATTCAGCATATGCGAGCCACTCGAACATTGCTCTATGGCTCATTTGCTCGATGGGATTCGAGTAATTCGAGCAATGGCTTTTCAGTAACTGCTCGATAACTTATTGGCTTTGGGAATGCTTTTGATATACACAAGGAAGATAACTCTGCATAGAGATTATGGAAAATCAAGCAGTCTGATTGGTTAGTTATAATCTACATAAATGATCTAGATAAATGAAACAACAAGAGTACTCGGAATAGGGTCAGAACTGACAAGAATAGACTAGAAAAGCTAAATATAGTAATAATAAGCAGGGAAAACGAACATGGTCAGATAGACGAAACTTACTGCATGTATAGATAGAAGCAGAGAATTCTGAAAGAATGCTAAACAGTAAAAACTTGTCGGATTTATTTGGGTAATTCTACGAATCGGGAAATTACTCCTGTTCAATAGAACACACCCTCCAAACATACCCCTGTCTTGTTATAGGCCTTCGGGTCACATAGCAACCACGTGCTACCATAGAAACCAAGATGGCGGCCTCCAGTATACAAAATGGACGACGGAAACACGTATCACCCTAACAACACGCACTGCGCATGTGCACTCACACCACATATCACCATGGATATGACGTCACAAGATGGCCACTCACGCGGTTTACCATGACAACCAAACATGGCGCCTCTGGGTCACGAGACATGACGTCACTTCCGGGGTCTGGCCTTGGGTCCTGCCAATATGGCCCGATCTTCACATCTCCTACTACTCTTCACCTACATGTCCAATTCCGGTTCCCACAGGGAGCCCAAATATCCACCCATGCTCTCGATTTGAACACAGTTGAATCTGACCTCCCTAGAGATATTGGATACCAAATATGAAAGCTTTCTGACTGTTGGATCTGAAGAAGAAAAATTTTAATCTGAAGAAGAAAAATTTAAAAAAAAATTCTTCATATTGTTAAAATTTGGGCTACCATAGCGATCCCAAATATTAACCTACAGACCCGATTTGAACAAACTGAATCTACCCTGAGAGTTCCCTGCCCCCACCCCCCCCCCACCCTTGAGATGGACAAGGGTTAAATAATGGTAGAATGATAATAAGCACAATATAGAAGCAATGTAAAGGCCATGGGAAGAAAAAAGGTGTCGACAGCTGACCTAAACAGAAACTGAAACACACTGAAAATGTGCAAGTGTGAGGTAAAAGGAAGAGTTAACGTTTGAAATTTGATGCAAAATTTAAAGAAATTCACTGGAGAAGGGTTAAATGAACTAAACGCAACTAAAGATGGCAAGAAAAATGTTTAAAATGCAGAGTATGAGGGGTTAATTCTTGGAACAATGATACTGAGGAACATGTATGATAAAAATAGGTGCCATGGGAAGAGAAAGAGCACAGCAGCTGACCTAAACACTCAGTTAAACATGAAATTCTGAGTTATTATTATTATTATTTATTGGTGTTTAAGGTCACATATTTCTGCACAATGGTTAATGATGTCCATGACAGTTTTACGGGTGGAGGAAGCCAGAGTACCCATAGAGAACCACCGAGCAATGGCGAGCAACTGTCAGTTCCCCAACATACTAACTCCACACAAGCAGGGTTAGCATTGGTTGAAGACAAGTGCACCATCGACGTGCAGTACGCCTTAGTACACGACATCACTGTGCCCCCAGATGAGCATTGGGGGTGAAGTGTCTTGCCCAAGGACACAACGCGGTTGCCGCAAAAATTCTGAGCTAAACCAAAAAGTAAACGTAACTAAATAATGTTAAGAGAAATGTTTAAAACACACTGGGTGAGGATTAAATAGTGGTGGAATGATAATAAGCACCATATGGAAGCATTATAAAGGCTATGGGATGAAAAGGGTGTCAGCAGTCGATGTAAACAAAAAATTTAACCCACTGAAAATGTCAAAGTGTGAGCTGAACAGACAACTAAATATTCAAAATTGGAAAAAAAGTTTTCAGAAATTCACTGGACAAGGGTTAAACCATGGTAGAATGATAATGAAAAAGATGTATGGTGAATATAAGTGCCATGGGAAGAGAAGGAACACAGCAGGTGAGCTGAACACAAAGTTAAACATGAAATTCTGAGCTAAATAGAAAACTAAACGCAACTAAAAATGTCAAGAAAAATGTTTAAAATGCAGAGTATGAGGGGTTTAATCATGGTAGAATGATAATAATCATCATATAGCAGCATTATAAAGCCCATGATTTGAAAATAGGGCGAGTAAGTGACCTAAGCAGAAACTTTAACATTATTGGACACAAACGATGACGCCGACCGATCGAGCCATGCCATGAGCTCACACAACTAAAGTTGGTGAGCTAAAAATGCAGCGTCCCTTCGGGACCATCACTCACACAAACTTTCACATGAATTGGCCCAGTGGTTTTGAAGAAGACCAAAACATGGTGTTGACAGATGGCGGATGGATGGATGACGCAGGGAGAGTGATGAGATTAGCTCAGCTTGACTTTGTCAAGGTGAGCTAAAAAAATAATATCCCTGGGTAAGGGTCTGTGGGTAATTGTTATGTTGCAAGTAAGCCACAGAAACAGTATGGGGTGCATTGTAACAGGTGGGGAAAGTCAAAGTGGACACTTACAATAACTTGAACACACATGTTCACACCGACAGCCCAACGCCAAAGTGGACTCTTCCAATAACTTGAACACACGTCTTCACTCCGACGCCAAAGCATACGCGCCTCAGACTACAATGTAAGCTCACCCAATTTCCGGTGGTGAGCTAAAAATGATTAGAATCATGTAGATAAACAAGATAAACAAGAGGCTCTACGGGGCCTGAAACGCTCATCTTGAACAGAACACAATTTAAACAGAGTCAAAGAATGAGTCTAGATTAAGCAAGCCATCTTATAGGCTACACTGTCAATCCTTGAGTCCCTCAGGAGAGACAAAAATAATCTGGGTGTCATGCCTTTTCTTCAGTTGATTATAAAGTAAAATGTAGAGCTCCCCTATGAAGCCCCTTGATACAACCTATGTGGATTAATCTTAGTTACACAACTCTAGAGGGTACTGAATACAAACTTTCTGATTCCTCAGCTACATGACGAATTCTGGCTCCCATCGGGAGCCCAAATATTAACCCAGGCTCTTGATTTGAACACAGTTGAATCTGACTTCCCTAGAGATGTTGTGTACCGAATATGAAAGCATTCCGACTGTTGGATCTGAAGAAGAGAAATTGTAAAGAAATTTCTCCGAATTGCACTAAGTTCAAATTTGAGCTACCATAGCGAGCCCAAATATTAACCTATGGATCCAATTTGAACAAACTTGAATCTGCCCCCCCCCCCCCCCCAGAGATGTTGTATACCAAATGTGAAAGCATTCTGATGAGCGGATCTGAAGAAGTTTTTTTTAAGAAATTCCCTCATATTGTACTATGTTAAATTTCATGTTCCCATATGGAGCCCAAATATTAACCCAGGCAATCGAATTGAACAACCTGGAATCTGAACCCCCCTAGAGATGTTGTATACCAAATATAAAAGCATTCCGACTGGTGGATCTGATGAAGAAGATTTTTAAAGAAATTTCCTCATATTGCACTAAGTAAAAATTTGGGCTACCATAGTGAGTCCAAATATATACCTAGGGATCTGATTTGAACAAACTTGAATCTGACCCCCTTAGAGATGTTGCATAACAAATATCAAAGCATTCTGACTGGTGGATCTGAAGATAATTTTTTTAAATTACCCTCCATATTGAACAAAGATAAAATTTGGGCCCAAATATTAACCTAGGGACTTGGTTTGAACAATCTTAAATCTGACCCTCATAACAATGATGTATACCAAACATTAAAAGATTCTGACTGGTGGTTCTGAAGAAGATTTTTAAAGAATATTCCCCATATTACCCTATGTTAAAACTTTGGGCACCTGTAGAGAGCCCAAATATGAACCAATGAGCTTTATTTCAACAAACTTTTATCTGACCCCCCTATGAATGCTGTATACCAAATGTCAAAAGATTCTGATGATTGGTTCTGGAGAAAAGATTTTTAAAAATTTTTGCAAATATGCTGACTCAGCATTTTTTCGATGCCCATTACAGAACACCCTAACATAACTGATGGCAATTTTGTTTTACCATTCAATTCTACTGGTCCTAAGGATACTTCATACCAAATAAGAGCTCTCTGTTCCGTGTGATTTGGGCAATATGGGCATTTGAAAATATTTCTATTTTTAGCTCCCAGGGTTCCCATGGGAATGCGGGAATTTTTTTTTTGCATGGGTCAAGTACTTATGACCCAATAATACCACAAACCAAATTTGGTTCATACCAGGCCATCGGTTCAGAAAATAGAAATTTTGGGCGGGGCCAAAAATCTTACCCCTCCTATTACAAAGCCAAATATTACTTCACGAACTTCGTTTGAACAAACTTGATTCTACACCTCATATGGAAGCTCCATAGCAAATATCAAATCATTGTACTCACTGGTTCTTGAGAAGAAGATTTTAAAAATATTTTGGAGCATTTTCCCCCACTCCCTCCCTATGGGGCTGGGCACGTTGAGTTGAACAAAAATGAAATGCCCCTTTGGGACCATCACTCACACAAACATTCACTTGAATTGGCCCAGTGGCTTTGGAGAAGACCAAAACATGGTGTTGACGGACGACAGACGACTCACGTGAAAGGAACATGGAACTCACGTGAAAAGAACATGCTGGTAACCGACCCCCTGATACAAACATCTGTATCAGGGGGTCGGATACACGACAGATGCGGAGTTAATACAGGCAAAATACATGTTGATTGTAAGATAAAATATTCATACTGGGCAGATGTGGTTTGAAAATGGAAACATATATGGATTAACCTTATACTCACAGGCAGGCTGATCACAGGTGCTGTCAGTGTTAAGATAACCATGTAGGGGTTGGGGGTGTTAACCTGTCTTGGCAGTGATGGCTCAGCCTCAAGTCCCAACTGATCACATAATCCCACTACATCATCAAGGCATGCTTGCAATCATGAGGGAATGTTTTGTTGATACAGTCAGATTATTACTCATTTCAGATGATAGATAAAAACCAAAGCTGCCTTTGTTACATGTATTTAATATAATGCCATATATATACAGCACGGCCATCGTGGATTGTTCAATTTCCACGGGTGAGCAATATAATTAGATTCCAAACACTAATTATAGGAATTACTGAAAAATCATCAAAAATTTAATTAATGAAGCACCACGTTGTACCCGGTGCTTCGTTAATTAATTTTTTGATGATTATTCCTATAATTAGTGTTTGGGATCTAATGTTATTGCGTCCATGAAAATATTGCCCACCCGTGGAAAGTGGCCAGTCCACAGTGGCAGCACTGTAAAAGTGTGTTATGGGAACCAAAAATGAAAATTGTGTGCTTTTTAAAAAACAATATTACAAGTGTAGTCTAATTACATGAACATCTACCAAGAAGTCTGTTGTCCAATAAAAGATTATTTGCAGAAGAAATCATTTGAACTATTTTTGTATGTCGGAAAAAGAAGTTTAAGTTTGAACAATTTGCTTCTGTTGGTAGTAATTTCAACCAGTCATTTGATCAAGTTTTGTGAGAGTTGTTTTAATACACCTTCATGTAGCTTCGTACTTTACTTGAGACTAAAATACAACTTACATGTATATCTCAATGATTTCAACTTTTGCTAATTTAACTCAAAAGCAGTGCAGTAAATAAGGGTTTAATGTAGGCATTTTTTGTGCCAAAATAAAGACCCTTTCCCAATTCCCAATGGTGTACATGTTATCCAATTCCGAATTTTGTACATAAATACCATTATCCCCAAACTTGTACGGCAAAATCAGGTTTCATAGCAGTTGTGCTTTTCTGATAGTTACTCCTGTCTCCTAATAATGTGGTATCCATTCTACAATGTACCTGTATTAGCTCTAGAAAAGAGCTTCCAGGTGGATTCATGTTTAGTTGACCAATTGAATAATTTACTCAACACCAATAAAAAAGACCCCTTTCCAAATCTACATGGTTCTGGATCCAACCCTGAGTAAATGGAAATTGATTTGATGCATGCATGGAATCAACCATGCTTTGGACTTTACTATTAGAAGAAAAAACAAGAGGCCCCACGGGGCATGAAACGCTCATCTTGAACAGAACACAATTTAAACAGAGTCCAAGAATGAGTCTACATTAAGCAAGCCATCTCATTAGGCTACACTGTCAATCCTTGAGTCCCTCAGGATTGACAAAAATAATCTGGGCATCATGCCTTTTCTTCAGTTGATCATAAAGTAAAATGTAGAGCTTCCCTATGAAGCCCGTTGATACAACCTCTGTGGATTAATCTTAGTACCTCTAGAGGGTACTGAATACAAAAAATTTTTTAATTCTTCAGCAAAATGGCCAATTCCAGCTTCCATAGAGAGCCCAAATATTAACCCAGGCTCTTGATTTGAACACAGTTGAATCTGACTTCCCTAGAGATGTTGTGTACTGAAGATGAAAGCATTCTGACTGTTGGATCTGAAGAGAAATTGTAAAGAAATTTCTTCGAACTGCACTAAGTTCAAATTTGGGTTACCATAGCGAGCCCAAATATTAACCTAAGGATCCGATTTGAACAAATTTGAATCTGATCCCCCTAGAGATGTTGTATACCAAATGTGAAAGTATTCTGACAATTGAATCTGAAGAAGAAGATTTTTGAAGAAATTCCCTCATATTGTACTAAGTTAAATTTCATGTCCCCATATGGAGCCCAAATATTAACCTAGGCACTCAAATGAACAACCTGGAATCTGACCCCCTTAGAGATGTTGTATACTAAATATAAAAGCATTCCGACAGGTGGATCTGAAGAAGAAGATTTTTAAAGAAATTTCCTCATATTGCACTAAGTAAAAATTTGGGCTACCATAGTGAGCCCAAATATATACCTAGGGATCTGATTTGAACAAACTTGAATCTGACCCCATAGAGATGCTGCATACCAAATATCAAAGCATTCTGACTGGTGGATCCGAAGAAGAAGATTTTTTAAAATTACCCTCCATATTGAACAAAGATAAAATTTGGGCTTCCGTACGAAGCCCAAATATTAACCTAGGGACTTGGTTTGAACAATCTAGAATCTGACCCTCATAACAATGATGTATACCAAACATTAAAATATTCTGACTGGTGGTTCTGAAGAAGAAGATTTTTGAAGAATATTCCCCATATTACCCTATGTTAAAACTTTGGGCTTCTGTAGAGAGCCCAAATATGAACCAATGAGCTTTATTTCAACAAACTTTTATCTGACCCCCCTATGAATGCTGTATACCAAATATCAAAAGATTCTGATGATTGGTTCTGGAGAAAAGATTTTTTAAAATTTTTGTTTGCAAATATGCTGACTCAGCATTTTTTCGATGCCCATTACAGAACACCCTAACATAACCAATGGCAATCATTCAATTCTACTAGTCATAAGGATACTTCATACCAAATAACAGCTCTCTGTTCCATGGGGTTTGAAGATATTTCTATTTTTAGCTCCCAGGGTACCCATGGGGATGCGGGAATTTTTATTTTTTTTTGCATGGGTCAAGTACTTATGACCCAATACCACCACAAACCAAATTTGGTTCATACCGGACCATCGGTTCAGAAAATAGAAATTTTGGGCGGGGCCAAAAATCTTACCCCCTCCTATTACAAAGCCAAATATTACTTCACGAACTTCGTTTGAACAAACTTGATTCTACACCTCATATGGAAGCTCCATAGCAAATATCAAGTCATTGTACACATTGGTTCTTGAGAAGATTTTAAAAATATTTTGGAGCATTTTCCCCCCACTCCCTCCCTATGGGGCTGGGCATGCTGAGTTGAACAAAAATGAAATGCCCCTTTGGGACCATCACTTACACAAACTTTAACTTGAATTGGCCCAGTGGCTTTGGAGGAGAAGACCAAAACATGGTGTTGACGGACGACGGACGGAGAGCGATGAGATTAGCTCAGCTTGACTTTGTCAAGATGAGCTAAAAAGAAACCGTACAAAAACAATAGTCTGTGTGTTTCACACAGACTAATTATCACAGCATTTTCAAAAATGCGGGGATATAGTCGTGATCTCCGTCCGTAAGTCACACCCTGAAATGCACCTAGGGTATTTATCCGAAACGTTTAAACTATGCTAATGTGTCCAGGTAACATCTCTAGATGTGCATGAAGGTTTCAGAATTCTGATTTGGCCCCAGGTGGTTCCAGTGGAACCACCTTTATTATTGGAAAATCAGTTTTCTTTGAAAGACTCCTAGGGTATTTAATTCGAAATGTTTAAACTATGCTAAGGAGTTTAGGTAACATCTCTAGATGTGCGTAAAGGTTTCAGAATTTTGATTTGGCCAAAGGTGGTTCCAGTGGAACCACTTCTATCATTAGAAAATCAGTTTTCATCGAAAGGCTCCTAGGGTATTTAATTCGAAACATTAAAACTATGCTAAGATGTTCAGGTAATATCTCTAGATGTACATAAAGGTTTCGGAATTTTGATTTGGCCAAAGGTGGTTCCAGTGGAACCACTTTCATCGTTAGGAAATCAGTTTTCATCAAAAAGCTCCTAGGGTACTTAATTCGAAACGTAAAATCTTCTCTAATGTGTTCAGCTAGCAACTCTATATGTGCATGAAGGTTTCGGAATTTTGATTTTGCCCCGGGTGGTTGAACCACTTTTATCATTAGGAAATCAGTTTTCATCAAAAGGCTCCTAGGGTATTTGATATGAAATGTTAAAACTATGCTAACGTGTGCAGGTAGCATCACTAGATGTGCATGAAGGTTTCAGAATTTTGATTTGGACCCAGGTGGTTCCAGTGGATCCACTTTTATCGTTAGAAAATCAGTTTTCATCGAGAGGCATCCTACCAAGCTACAATGAAATCCCTTCATAAATACGACCTGCAGACTGTGCTAATGGTTTTCGGGTTTTGGGCTCGGGCAGCCATAACGGTTGACCGATCATGACCAAAGGGGACGTTCTCATCTAGACATGACCCCAAACCTGCATATGAAATTTTGTGACAATCACTCAAGAACTACGGGGGTGTAGCCTGTGCTAAAGGAAAATGTGAACAGACTTTGTCAAGTTAAGCTAAAAATGAGAATTTATTGCACAGATGTCAGTTCAAATGTTTACTGACTTGGGCCAAACAAAAGAATGATGCTTCGCGCCAATTCTGATCTTTTCTTGGGTACTGCGCATGCGCAGTATTAAAAGTATGGAGGGCCAGATAGGACTTTCAAATTTTGGTTTGGATGCAAATTTTGGGGATTGGGAGTTCAAAATTTGTGTTTAACCCTTGATATTATTGCATTTGCACCAGCTAAGTCTGGGCCATTGGTTTTAGTATAAAAATATGTCAGGCCAATGGTTAATGTCATAACTGTCATATTGATATATAAAAGCAACAGCATACTGGTGGTAGACCAACCTGACAAAAAAGTCCAACATTGCAAAAACAGGTCAGAAATTTTCCAAATCCGGCCAAGGGTTAATGTCATCTTTTATCATATGACTCGTCCGTTTTGTTCATTTAAAACATTTGATATTTTGTTTTCATATTGTGATAAATAAAGCCTTCCATCAATTTCATTCATCATTTTCGAAACTAGACAATTTGATTGGCTGAACAAAATACAACTGGGCATTTTCATAATTTGCAGAATTAGGGTTGGGAGCTTACATTGGTCAATTTCAAAACTGGACAATTTGATTGGCTTAACAAAATACAACTGGGTCACATTTGCATAATTGCAAATTTACTTTATCTGTCCTATTTAGGGTGGGTTATATTGTATTAATCCTTTACCTACAAGAAAAATGCCATTCATTTTTTTTTTATATTTTCACTTCTTTCCTCCAAAACATAGGTTATAACCCCTCATTGGAACGAGCTCGATGAGCTCGTTCCAATGAGGGGTCGTAATCTATGTTTTGAAAGCAAAAAATGAAAATTTTTAGTCATACGAGGATGTTTTTTCCAATTCAAGTTAGGTGATGGGTTAAAAAGTCATACTAAGTGGCTAATTTATGCGTGTGTGTGTCATATGATAAATAGAATATGAAATGAGTGTTTTTCTCATATAATATTTATGAAGCTCATCCGAATTTTCCATTTGGGCTCGCCAGAGACTCGCCAAAACACAAAATTAACTTGTTTCATAAATATTATATGAGAAAAACACTCATTCCATATCCTCTATTTTTTGATGCATTTTACACATATATGAAATATAAAAGCCACTGTAAACTGGTGGTAGCCTCCACTCATGTATAGCAAAAGAGGTCAGAAATTTTCAAAGTCCACACTAACAAAAAAGTCTAATATTGCAAAACACTAAAAATTGATAAAATATCACTGGGTAAGGGTCTATGGGTAATTGTGAGCCGTAGAAACACTAGGAGGTGAATAGTAACAGGGCAGAAAGTCAAAGTGGACTCGTACAATAACTTTAACACAAGTGTTGATGCTGATGCCGATGCACCTTGGGTCATAACAAATGCTCACACAACTCACAAAAATGTGGTACCGACCTGGAAAATTCCAAATGGTTTTGGTTCAATTTTAAGATGACATAATTAGTTTAAGCAATATTTATTTAAAACATTATGTTATATGTGTACAACATATAAAATAAAAGTCACAAAGGACAAAATAAAATAAAAATAAAATATTACAAAACAAGATACATCAGTATAATAAGTATAACGATGGCCAAATTGCTGAGGAAATGGCAGATTTGACAGAAAGCTTATAGTTTCTATAAATCATATCGCTAGTACCTGTACAAGTTAGCAGCTCTGCCCCATCTAAGTATACAGATGAGAAGATCAACCCTTATACAGCTGTCACTTATGAAGTCAGGATCAGTTGATTTTAAAACCAGCTGTCAACCCTCAGACACAAGCCAAAACCCTTCACTCTCACAAGCGCTACCAAACTTGTCTGCAGTCATGAGGTTTGTACTCTTCCTATCAAATAAATTAATTACTGTCTCTATATGGCTTAGAGTTAAAACTAGAAGTCCTGTCACGAACTGCGTGCTTATCTAGGCTTAATTACGCGTTGGAATTGCGTGCAAGTGCCATATCGAATGGCATCCACAGCACGGCAGGTTCTCCTGGTTACTCATAGCAAACACAAGCAATGTTTCTGCCAATGGACCTCCGGGTTACCCGGAGATCCATTGGCTGAAACATTGCTTGTGCACAGGCCATATGTATAGAATTTGATAGCTTTACTTGGGCCATAACGCGTACATTAACGTGCATATCAACGTGCTATTTGTGCGCATTTCATGACAGGACTTCTAGTTTTAACTGTAGAACATCCAAATGATATATACAAAACCAATTACAAGTGAAGAAGTATGACGTCATCACACATAACAGTACAGGAGAAACAGTATAAGTATGTTGTAGAGCTCAAAATATTAACTCTCTGCACACTGATGTTTAAATTTCAAAATTTTAACCAGCATTTTTTACCCATAATGCAACTTGGAATTTAACCATTTCAGTCTTGTTTGAGAGAGCTCAATGAGATTGAATTGGTTCAAGTCCTAGTTGCATTATGGGAAAAATTTGCTGCTTGAAACCTCACTATTTTGACATCAGTTTGCAGAGGGTTAAAGAAACATTAGTTTTTTGATTTATCATCATTTTGTCACCTTTTAAGATCATTTCACATTTACACCTTATTTTTGTCATTTTTCAGTGAAACGTTCAACTTTGGAAATGCTCCATAATCCGTATAAAAAAATATACACAGTACAGTGGGACCCTGTTAATTGAATAGTCACTTTGGCAATGAAAATTATTCAATGAACAGGAGTATTCAATTAACAGAGATTGTGTCACTTTCCTGTATTCTAAAGATAAACTTAGCATTTATTCTTTTGAATCTTGATTGACAGAGCTCCATGAGCTCTGTCAAACAAGATATAATAGATTAAATGCCTGCATTGGATGTACTGAGGCCAAATAGGTCTATAAACAAAGGAAAACTGGGGAGTGTCAGGGTAATTTCCCGACAGGTTAAAAGATTTTTTATTCAATTAACAGGAGAATATACTCTATAACCTATATTCAATTAACAAGTCAAATTTGTACTAGAGATATGGTAAATGGTTTTGTGTTAGGAAATTATAAATTACAGCACAGGAGCAACAATAGTATGTGACACACAAAGGAAAACCAGATCATGAAATGCAATCAGATTCCTCTGGGATGCCACACCGGTGACACTGGGGCATCAACATCACAAAAATCAAACTTTGCGCGATTTCCATTATAAGTTATCTCCGCCAACATGTATGGTTTTCAATGTAAAAAAAAATCTTCAAACTACACTAATTGAAACATTTGGGCTCCCATAGAGAGCCCAAATGTGGGCCCAGGGAACTGATTTCAATAAACTTGTGAAACAATCTTCCAAAGATGTTATATGTGAAATTTGAAAGCTTTTGGAGCAGTGGTTTGGGAGAAAAGTAGTGTTAAATGTTTTTCCCATTACCCACAAAGGGTTAAAAAATGCTGACTCAGCACTTTTTCAAAGTCCCGAAAAAGTACCCTACAATAAAACCGATAGCAATTTTTTTACCATTCCGTTCTCTTTGTCCTAAGGAATCTTCACACCAAACAAAAAGTCTCAGTGCAGTGCAGTATTGGAGATATGAGCATTTTAAGTTTTTGTCTTTTTTAGCTCCTGCGGTTCCCATGGGGCAACAAGGAAACATTCTTGCCCCTCCCATAACAATGGCAAATATAGCCCCTAGAACTTCTCTTGAACAAATCTGAGTCTACATCCCAAAAGGAAGCTGCACACCTAATATTAAGTCTCTTCTACTGCTGGTTCATGAGTAGAAAGATTTTTCAAGATTTAGGCTCACATTTTGGGGGTGGCCCTACCAAGGGGCGGGTCAATTTGGTTTGAACAAATTTGAATTGACATGTGATAGGGAGCATGCACACCACATTTGGTTCAATTTGGCTGAGTAGTTTGTGAGAAGAAGTCGATAATGTAAACAACGAACGGACGATGGACGGAAAGTGATTAGTAAAGCTCCCCTTCAGCTTCGTTCAGGTGAGCTAAAAATTAAGGAGGGCAATAACTTACCCTGCTGGCTTCAGAAAATAAAGATTACCATAACAGCCTATTCCTAAACCCCACATCTTTTCAGGTCTCTGCTATGTTAGTGGCCTCTGTAAGATGACCACAGTGCCCCTTCCACACCTTCGGGCCGTGACGCGGCCTGGGGTGAGAGAGGGGCAGTGTAGCACTCTCACTGAGACTACCTTGTTCGCAGCACTGAATAAAAAGTACAATGCCCACTAGGTAGAAATCATTAATAGTAAAACTTGATTTTGCCACTGTAATATTTGAGGAGAGCTAATCGCTCCCCTAGGCCATCTAGGGGAGCAATTTTTTTACTCCCTGCATTTTTAAGAATGCCAGGCCATATTTTCCAACCAACGGGTTCAAAAAGAAGATTGTTTTTGAGGGCCTCCAAAAGATCATTCCTGCCAAGTTTTGGTTCACTCGGCTCAGTAATTCCAGAGAGATTGAAAATGGGATTTCCCATCGGATTTTTCTATAGTGGCTATAAACACAATTGTGGCCATGTTTGCAACATGATCAACATTAAATGAGGGATGTTGGTAGAGGGTGTTCCAGTCATCAGCCATGCAAAGTGTCAAAACATCTGACCCTGTGATTTCAGAGGAGAAGAGTTTTCAAAATTGAACAATCAGAATCAAACAATGCTTCTGGTGGCCACGTTTTCCATCCAACAGGAATAACATGATTAACAGTTGTAGAGAACCTCTCACAAGTCTGGTTCACACTGGCTCAGTACTTTCAGGATGAAGGAAAATGTGATATCCTATAGGTTTCTATAGTAACTATAAACGACAATTGCAGCCATAATTGCAACTCGATGAAGATTAAATGAGGATCATTGGTAGAGGGGGTTACAGTCATCAATAACATTAAGTTTCAAAACATTTGGCTTTGTAGTTTCAAAGAAGATTTCTTGAAAATGCACACATTTATGAATTCTGTTTCAACAAAAAAATCAGTAATAGAAAGTTAAATACTTTGAAATCTACAATTTTTTTCAGACAGTATTCTCTTTTAAATAGCTTTGGATAGGTAAAGGGTTACAGGAAACACATTTTACTCCAATTTTGTCATATCTTAAATGATCTAATTTACTGGACAGCTACTGGGAAATGAAAATAAACAAAACTTCCATGCTTTCCAAACACCTGTCATCAATCAGTATTTCAAATAAGTAACTTGAGAGTAATACATGTATTAACATAATTACAGCTGCACTTGTTTACAGTAGTAGTCAAAATAAGTGGTAGAATAATCCTATAAACTATGTATCTTTCTCTTCCTACACTGATAAGACCAGAAGGTGAATACATTTTCTGGAAAGCTCTCACTGATAGCTTTCAAGAAAATGTCAGATTCGGATCTTGTCAGTGCAGGAGCAGTAGTTTAATTAGTTTATTGCAATTACGCTACAACTTATTTTGAATCGTACCGTATACACAATATATTGGTTTTTTTTCCTAGTTCGCGGTGGAGAAAACTGGAACCAACCTTTACCGCATTCTAAAAAAACAAGTATTTTGCTGACAGTATCGATCTTCTGACAGACAGGAGAGGCATTGGGTTAAGCATTAGAATATAGCCACATAATTCCATCCTCTCATAGACCATTCCTGCAAAGTTTGGTTCATGTTGGCTCAGTAGTTCCAGAGAAGATGAAAATGTGATTTCCCATTGGGTTTTCATAGTAACTATAAGCCGCAATTGCAGCCATGTTTGCAACCCGATCAACATTAAATGCGGACCTTTGGTAGAGGGTGTCACAGTCATAAACCATGTAAAGTTTCAAAACATTTGGACCTGTGGTTTCACAGAACATTTTTCAAAATCTACCAGTGAGAATATAAAAATGCTTCTGGCAGCCATGTTTTTTCAGTGCACGGTAACCAAAATGAGGAGCCTATGTAGAAGACCTCCCACAGACTATCCCTGCCAGGTTTGGTTCACATCGGCTCAGTAGTTCCAGAGATGAAAATGTGATTTTCCACAGGATTTCTGTAGTAACTGTAAGCCACAATAATGTCCATTTTTACAACCCGAACAACATTAAATGAGAATCGTTGGTAGCGGGAGTCCCAGACAACATCATTTATGTGAAGTATCAAATAATCAGAAAAGATTTTTGAAAATCCACCAACCAGAACCAAAGAATGCCTCTGGCAGCCATATTTTTCAACCCACATGAATGAAATGAGAATCGTTTGTGGAGGACCTCCCATAGACCATTTCTGCCAGGTTTGGTTCATGCCAGCTCAGTAGTTCCAGAGAAGAATATGAAAATGTGATTCCCCATAGGATTTTTCTATAGTAACTATAAGCCACAAATGAAACATGTTTGCAACCCGACCAACATTAAATGACGATCGTTAATAGAGTTGGTCCCAGTCATCAACCATGCAAAGTTTCAAAACATTTGGCCTGTGGTTTCAGTGAAGATTTTTGAAAATCCACCAATCAGAATCAAATAATGCCTCTGACAGCCATGTTTTCAAACCCATGGGATCAAAATGAAAATCATTTGTAGAGGACCTCCCACAGACTATCCCTGCCAGGTTTGGTTCATGTCAAGCTCAGTAGTTCCAGAGATGATGATGAAAATGTGATTTCTCATAGGGTTTCTACATCTACAGTAACTATAAGCCGCAATTGCAGCCATGTTTGTGACCCAATCAACATTAAATGAGGATCATTGGTAGAGGGGGTCCCAGTCATCATTTATGTGAAGTTTCAAAACATTTGGCCTGGTAGTTTCAGAGGAGAAGATTTTTAAAAATCCACCAACCAGAATTAAAGAATTCCTCTGTAAGCCATGTTTTTCATCCGATGGGAATAAAATGAGGATAGTTTGCAGAGGACCTCCCATAGACCATTCCTGCCAAGTTTAGTTCACACCAGCTAAGTGGTTAGAGAAGAAGATGAAAATGTGAAAAGTTTACGGACGACGATCAACGGACGACGATGGACGCCAAGTGATGAGAAAAGCTCACAATAAACCAAATACAAAAACTGTATCAATTTTCATATTTTCCTACCTTCACTACATTGTGGGCTTTGTTGTGGCTGAACAGAAGTTGAAGAGGTCATTTCCATGAAACAAGTGACTGGTTATCTTTCAGTTTTGTTAACCTTTAAGGGCGTGGGCAATTGTCCTGATTCCCACTAGACTACGATCTGTGCATATCTAGTTACTAAGCAGTAATCTGAAATCAAAACTGTTAAGACTAGAAATCACTGATCAGGTAATTAGTATAACTGGTAAAGTGTTGGAAGCCCATATTTGGGTTTTATTCTTTAGACTCGGTACCAGCATTTAAAGGCTTCATATTCTGAGGATTTATTTAATCTTATTTGTTTTACAAAGGATTGGCGAACAAGTTATGCAACTTGTATTAACGCCTCTCCTTGGCCCAATGGCATAGGTGTGTGGGATGACCTTTGTGGCCTAGCTCTTCTCGAATACTACGGAGGGATCTTTAGCCTGCATGGAATGTGTCTCTCTCTGCACACAGGACAGCCGTTTTACGTCCCCACCCGATAGGACGGTACGCTGTGACAACATCAGCCCCACAATTGATGCTGACAGAGAGTATCTGGACACCTCAAGAACTTTCCCCGACCGGGGATCGATCCCGGGACCTCTGGCATGAGAGACCAGCGCATTTATCCACTCGGCTACCTCTTTCTGAGGATGTGCTTCATATTATCTTTGAAGTGATATTATTTCACCTGTTAGGATTTTAATGTCCTGAGAATATTCGAGATTCGATTCGATATCGATACTATACGTATGCTTCGAAATCGATCCCGAATCAGTCTCAGGATTCGATTTTTTCGAATCTCTCGTACTAACTTCAATTTGTTACATTTCCAACAAAAAGAGGATAAAACTGTCATTAGAAAATTCATTCATGTAGGCTCAATTCCTATTTATTTGAGTAATTGACAATGTTTAATTGTTAGGTAAGGTGTGAATTTGGCCCAGAACATTATCCAAGTTTTGGTTTTTGAAGGCCTAACTTGTTACTATTCACCTTCTTAAGAACGTGAATAGTAACAAGTTAGGCCTTCAAAAACTAAAACTATGGACAACAGGCCTAGCTGTTTCAGCAACGGTGCTACAGAGAATATTTAGTTATTGGTGTTTAAGGTGTTCACTCCGTCGCGTAAGGGTCATCACAGTATTCCATAACTTCCGTTTGATGCAATATGAAATAACTTGTCTTTTAAGATTCGATTTGATGTAGATGTCAGAGACACAATTCGATTCGAGATTCGATTCGAGATTCGATTCGAAAAGAAATTTGTGATTCGCAGATCCCTATAGGATTTGCTTTGTTATAATTTATGGGAGAGTGTCTCCTGGCCCACTCTCCCATAAATTATAACAATGCAAAGATGCACAAAGAAATTGTAAGGACTAAAAATAATTTAGCACTCGACCAGTTAAGGCAGCAACGAGTTCACTAGAAATCATTTCTCAGGTAATTTGTATATTGTCAGCAGAGAACCATCTAATAACTAGACAACTGTAATTTGTTGGACAAATTACGAGCTTTCCCAACTTTCCAATGTGAAAATTCAGACTACATATAGCAAAGCAAAGTGTTTGAAATTAACCATTTCCAAAATGAAAGAAAAAAAGCATCCAAAGTTGGCTAATTTTGGCATTCTCTCACAGTTCCCTTATTTATGCCCTCATTTTGCTTGGGGATTAAATCTTGAGATTAAAAAGTAAACAGTAACTTTCTTCTACAATCATTGTTGCATCTATCCATACCAAAATAATTGCTACAACAACCTTGCAATTAGAGGAAATGAGTACAGATGTTTGTAAAATTCACTGAAAAACAATTTTTTTTTCTGACAGTACTATTCTTTACATGGCCAAAGCTTATGTTGTGTTAAGCCCCAAAGTATAACTTACAGCAGAGGATTTGTTCATTAGGCATCTCTACCTATAGCAAAATAAAGTGTTTAGAGATAACCCTAGTGATGAACCGATATGGTAAACAAACCATCAGCCAATACGAATGTTAAAAATTTAATAATCGGCCGGTGCCGATACCGATTCCGATGTTTTAAATTCCGTGAAAATGCGTGAAAAACTTGATTAAACCCTGCAAAGTTGGAATTAGAATGTCAATGCAGGGTTGTGTTTCTTGGTTCCTGGTAAACTTGCCTCCAAATCAACTCACCAGACAATTTATCCGATCGATTTGTGCAGTCCTTTCCTCAAGAACGGAATCACTTGTGTCAGATTGACTCTCCCTGCATGGAATACTACATATTCTCCCAATAAGATTAAATCCCATACATTTAAAACTCATACACAGACCGACAGACACTGTCCTGACTCTGGATAAATCCGACTTATTCCTTTCTTCTCATATCGGTCATACTTAAAAACCCTATAAAATTTGCCTGTGTACTAGTGATGATGTATGTACGAAATGTCTTTTGTATACGAAAGTCAGTATACGAAATGGGATCGGGGACAACCCACCCCAGGCCTATTTTGGGGGCGGTTTGGCACACTTTTTGGGGTGGGTTGTCCCAATTTTTTATCTGATTTTTGAAGAAAAAGTTTTTGGGGATAGTAATGTATAAAATATGTAGAGACCAGTCAGAAGTGATGTGTTGTTTTAGTCATGTTGTTTCAGTCGGGTACGCTCTAAGGGGAATGATATTTGGTTAATGCGAAAAAATCAAATGACCAGACATGTTGTTTCAGAGTGATATGGATTCATCACAGCGTTGATCGCTTTTCCTTTATCTAAGACTTAAGACAATAAATGTGCTTTTAAAGCTGATAACAATCATTGACTCAGATGAAGTCATGGACACGTCCGAGACAATAAACAGTCAGGCCACTGAAACATCCATCAATGAGACACCCACAGATACCATTACCACAGATACTTCTGATAATAATAATTCATTCGGAATTATTCATGATATTACTTTTAATATCATCATAATTAAGTCCAATAAACAAATCTATTGTCCGCTAATTAATAATGATCGTATTATAAGTAATAACAGCTGAATAGTTCATTTGTTATTACTTATAATCCAATCATAGTCCAATATCATAGTCAAATAGCTCATAACTGCAGCACATGATCCCGAGCGTGTTGTCCCAGCTTGTTTGGGGTGGGTTGCCCCGTTCCCTACAAAATGCCTGTGTACGAAACGACACTAATCCTCCATGGAATGCACATGTATTGTTTTCAAAGAAGCTGCCTTGTATAATTTACTTCACTTGTCTCCCAGACACCCACCAAATTTTTTTTCGTAATACAGTACTTATGAATAAATGAAAAATGAAACCGGCACCGACAGTCTGATACTGTTTGTTTTAATAAGAATTGTGCAATTTCCAAAATGGAGTAATATAGGAAAGCTAAATTTTAAACAATGATGTTACAACTTAAGAAACTGGGCCGAAATTTCCATGTAATAAGAATCATACATGACTGTGTGACAAATTGAAATTGTGGCTTAGCTTTAAATTATTCATAGAATTTTAAAACACACAGAATTTTGGAATCAGTAGAGTTGACACGTTCCCCGGACGTTCCACACTGTTTTCGACGATATGGCTGGGAGTAAAAAATTTTTTAAAAAAACGACGGTTTATTTGGACCCTGTAACAATCGGCGCACCCCTATTGACAAATGATGCCCTTTTCTGCCGATGCTGATGTTTCACCGATTACCCCATTATCGGCCGATAATAGGTTCATCATTAGTTAACCCTTTCCAAAAGACAGGAAACTGCAATCACAGTTAGCTAAGTTTGGCATTTTTGGATTGTACTCTTACCTTCATTTGCTTGAGGGTTAAGGACGAGATTAAAAATTAAACAGTAACTTTCTTCTGCAAGCATTGTTGCATCTATGCATACATAAAAAAATAATTGTTACAACAACCTCGCAATTATGAAAAATTTGCCCTTGAATTTAGTAAATCTTGAAGATAAAATGATATATTCATAACATTTGTGGCCAATAGGGGTTAATTTTGAAATATTTGTGAGGTGATTTTAGTGTATCATATTATGCTCTATTGCTCTTAATGTGTGAACATCAATCACAGACTGAGCGTCTGAAAAGAGACATGGACTAATCTTGAATCTTGGTATTCGAATGAACATGTACAAGTTGAGGGTATTCCAATTCAAGAACTGACAACTGGGTGAGGGTTAAAACTTGGAATAAAACATATAACAGCAAAATTGTTCTTGGATGAATGCCCTATCTTCTCGTGGGAAAGGTTTTGAGGCAATATGGCTCCAGTGCTGAGAAATTGCATGTAAAAGTTGGCGACAATAACAATTATTCCGACAGTATCCTTATGGGAAGTCTCAAATCTGCCAAGGGCTAAAGTTTTAATAACATATAGAACAAACTTTGTCATACTTTGACTGCTGCATGCAGCTATAGAAAACATTCAGAGGTCATCAATTAAAAATGGAGTAAATCGTCACCTAAACTTACCAAATTCAGAAAAAAATTGGAGTTTTTTTGGATGGTAGCTACTTTTATGCAACCAGTATGGGATAGGGTTAAACTTTACAACCAAACTTACAACAGCAAATATGCTCGGTGGTCAAACATGAAAAGTGTTTGAAATTGAGCCTTTCCAAAATGATAGCAAATGCAACCAAATTTGGCCAATTTTGGCATTTTCAAACGGTACTCTTATTCTCATTGTGCTTGAGGGTTAAATCTAAGATTAAAAAAGAAACAGTAACTTTCTTCCACAATCATTGTTGCATTTATCCATACGAAAATAACTGTTACAAAAAACCTTATAATTAGAGAAATTCACCCTTAAAGTTGGTCGATTTTGGAGAAAAAAGCTATATTAATGTCATTTTTGGCCAATGGGGGTTAATATTGAAATATTTGAGTGGTGATTGTGGTGTATCATATTATGCTCTAAATGTGTGGAAAATCTGAGCTAAAAAACTGTAAACATTTTTGAGACATTCGAAAAATGTTAAAATTTTGAAAATTTTGGCAGAATATTTTGAAAATACGCGTTTTTACAGACACGACGATACCGCATTTCACTAGATTTTATGACATTACATAAGATTGCCAAATTTGGTTAAATATCGTACAGCTTGTTTTTGAGCAGTTCAACAGACAAAATTAACAGAGAAAAAAAAATAAAAAAAAAAAAAAGAGAAGAAAAATTTTGAAAAAGAAGAATAACAAGAGTCTTTCCCAAACTGGGTTTGGGAAAGCCTAATGACATGTTAAGGACACATGTTCTGTGACCATAACAACCTGAAATGTGTTTGGAATAAAACAAAATTACTGTAGATATGATTTGTGTTGGCAAAAGAATGCAAATGTTGAGCTGCCTTTATTTGTGGTGCTGCAAATACTTTATTTCTCATCAACAAGTGATAGGGAGTGGCAGATGCAAAAGATGGCAACACAGAACCTGTGACACTGGTACCATCCAACTACAGAACCGAAAAGTGTTGAGAGAACTAGAGCTGTAGGTTAACCGAAACCGAACCGAGGTTTTTAGTTTTTTTTAAAATCCGAAACCGAAACCGTCGACATCCCGTAATCTAAGGTTTTTCGTTTTTTATTAAATACTCTCTTGCTGAAGAAATTCACAGAATGTAGCCATCCCAGAGTAGTGAGAGTACCCAGACACTGCCAATGGCAGTGTCTGGGTACTCTCACTACTCTGGGAAGGCTACATTCTGTGAATTTCTGACATTTCAGTTTAGTTGTGTTTGCAGCTTTCCTCAAGTTGCGTGTAGGTGTCAGACCTCGAAAAATGGCCAAGCAGAATAAAACTTCTGTATATTTAGGTAATTATTATATTGGCCTTCCTGATTCTTCATGTATTATAGCTTATTTCGGGCATTCATTGAGTTTCACTCAATTTCACTACCATTCAGTTATGACTCCGGACATAAGAGTTTTATTGAATTTCACTTGGCCTCATGAACAAACCGAAAACCGAACCGAACTGAGGTTTTACTCCACCTGAAAAACCAAAACTGAAACCGAACAAGAAATTTAACAACCTACAGCTCTAACATTCAAATGGTTTCTCTTCTGTATGAGTTTGTACATGCCTTTTGAGATGTGATTTTTGATTGAATGCTTTATGACAAATATTACATTTAAATGGTTTCTCACCTGTATGTGTTCTGAGATGTATTTTTAAAGGTGATTCTTGACTAAATGCTTTATTACATATATTACATTCAAATGGTTTCTCACCTGTATGGGTTCTGAGATGTGTAATGAGATATGCTTGTCGTCCGAATGCTTTATTACAAATGCTACATTCAAATGGTTTCTCACCTGTATGGATTATGATATGTGTTTTGAGATGAGATGCTTGAACAAATGCTTTATTGCAAATGTTACATTCAAATGGTTTCTCACCTGTATGAGTTCGGATATGCTCTTTGAGTTGAGGTATCAGACCAAATGCTTTATCACACGTAACACATCTAAATGGCTTCTCACCTTTATGTGTTCGGAGATGTCTTTTCATAAGTGACTTGTGACTGAATGCTTTATTACATATATTACACTGAAATGGATTTTCACCTGTATGTTTGCTGAGATGTATTTTTAGATTAGATTGTAGACCAAATGCTTTATTACATATATTACATTCAAATGGTTTCTCACCTGTATGTATTCTAAGATGTTTTTTTAAAGTTGATTCTTGACTAAATGCTTTATTACATATATTACATCCAAATGGTTTCTCACCTGTATGGGTTCTGAGATGTATAATGAGATATGCTTGTCGTCCGAAAGCTTTATTACAAATGGTACATTTAAATGGTTTCTCACCTGTATGGGTTATGATATGTGTTTTGAGATGTGATGCTCGAACAAATGCTTTATTACATGTATTACATTTAAATGGTTTCTCACCTGTATGAGTTCTGATATGTGTTTTGAGATGTGATGCTTGACCAAATGCTTTATTACATATATTACATTCAAATGGTTTCTCACCTGTATGTGTTCGGAGATGTATTTTGAGAAGTGATTCTTGACCGAATGTTTTATTACACATAGTACAGTAAAATGGTTTATCGCCTGCATGAATTCTGAGATGGTGGAAGAGATCTGAATTATTGCTGAATGCTTTATTACATATATTACATAGAAACATTTTCTCCCCTGTATGAAATCTGAGATGTGGTTTGAGCTGTTTTTAGCAGTAAATTCATTACTACATATGTTACATTGGTAAAGTTTCTCTCCTGTAGGAATTCTAAGATGTTTGGAGAGCTCAGAATCATCAATAAATGCTTTATTTGATTTTTCACATTCAAATAGTTTCTCACCTGTATGAGTTCTAAAATTACATTTCAATACTTTCTCACTTACGGGTATTTTGAAATGTTGTTTCAAACATTGTTTTTTGAAAAAAGGATGAACATGCATGATTCCATTAGAAAGCTCCACATTGTTTGCAATCAACCAAGTCTGTTCTGTTAAACTGTCCAAAGAAAATGTTCCTGTACCTCATTTACAAACATTTCAACTATATCTTCACAACACTCTTCATAAATCAGCAAATTGTATCAAGTTAACTGTCAATTTATAACATTACTGTAATTTCAAGTCTACTTTCAATCTGAATCTTTTTACTTTTCCACCAATACTAAACATTCAACACAAACCAGTGAGTTCCAGTTATCATTACCTGGATATTAAACGGCATTCTCTCATCATCATGTGTACTCTGAAGAACAAAAAAAATAAAACTACTATATCACCCATCATAATACCAAGAAATGAAAGTGTCAATGTCACTGTAGCTTGAGTGTGCGTAGTGTTTGATGAAAAGGATAATGTTTAATGTTTATGAAAGGATTTTGAAATAAGAGAATATGTCAATTGTTCCCGAAATGCTATGTTTTCAATAAAAACAATTTGAGGAGTAGACCGTACTAAAGAACTGAGAGGTGGGTTAAAGGTTTTCGGCTTTTAGGCTTGGGCAGCCGGTCACGTTTGGCAGATCGCAACCAAATGGGGAAATTCTCATCTTGACAGGACCTCAAACCTGCATATGAAATTTTGTGATGATTGGCAAGAACTTCGGGGTGCAGCCTGTGCTAAAGGAAAATGTGAACAGACTGAAAGACTAACTGACTCACAGACATCTGCATGCAGGATGGAACAAACAAAAGTGTCAATGACACTGTAGCTTAACTTGACTGTATATTGTGTTTGATGAAATGTTCAATGTTTATGAAAGGATTATGAACTAGAGGCTCCACAGAGCCTGTAATCGCTCACCTGGAAATACATATAAAAATGTAATTTCCCATAGGCTTTCCATGGTAACTATGAGCTGCATTGGTGACCATGTTTACAACATTACATCAAAATTACATGAGGATCATTGGCAGAAGGTGTCCCAGTCTTTCATCACGTGAAGTTTCACAACATTTGAATCCGCCAAAGAGAATCATAGAATGTCTCTGATGGCCATATTTTTCAGCCAACGGAAACAAAAAGAGGATCACTTGTAGAGGGCCTCCTATAGACCATTCTTGCCAAGTGCTGGTTCACATCAGCTCAATAGTTCCAGAGAGAAGATGAAAATGTGATTTCCTATAGATTTTTTCTATAGTAACTACACTACTGCGCAAGCGACTGTTACATGAATATCCTGGGTCCGAGGTGAGACAAAAGTATTAAACCCACCCGAGATTATGCGGACAATGAAAGCAGTAATTAAATTGGACAAGACATTTGAAGTGAAAGGGATTGACGCCAGAGAGCATAATCACGGCATTAACCCTTTATCCAACGAATCGCCTGCATCCGCCCATCTTATCTGCAGATTCAGCAGCTGAAAAAATATTTTTTGGAAAATTTTAACAAAACCATATCATGTGACCCCTCTTTGGGATGAGCTCGCTGAGCTCGTTCCAATGAGGGGTCACATGATATGGTTTTGTTGAAATTTTTTGAAAAAAATTAAAAAAGATATTTAAATTAAAAAAATTTGATATCATCTGCATTGGGTAAAGGGTTAATTGTGTGAAACAGATTACACCAAATAAACTACTGCATGTGGATGTCACAGAATGTCAGAATGATAACCAGTCATCAATAATTTTCTGAATCAAATTTATGTACGTTTGTGTCGGAATGTTGCAATTTGTCAAAATTTAAAACCAAATATTCCAACTGATTAAAAACGTAAATATTTTATGAGTATTGGTAATGATAAGGCCAACGTCATTTCGTCGAGTTGAGATTGTTGAATTATACATGTATTTTGACCACAAAACTGTGAGAGTCATGTAAAATATGACAATAAGTACATCCTTTTCGCTCAGGTGCCCTAGAAATTAATTACTGCTGTAATCTGTTTGACCGAGAATCACGGCGATTTTAATATCGTGTCAGACATTGACTCAAGAAACAATCGCCAATATTAGTCGGCGACTTATCTTAGATCTTAAGTGAAGATATAGTGGACTGGGATATTCATGTAATGGTCACTTGCGCAGTGGTGTATAAACTGCAATTGTGACCATGTTCGCAATACGATCAACATTAAAATGAGGAATGTTTGTGGAGGGTGTCCCAGTTACCAATCCAGGGAGCAAAATGACTGGAATCGCATCACAAAATGCGATGCAATATCCACACATAGCGATACAAGTTTAGGTCTACGAATCGCATTTCCGAAATCTGTTAACTTTGCATGCTGTCGCATTCACCAGCGGGGAAGCCGGAAGAGTCTCCTCCATGACGTATCATGGTTATTTTTAATGGGACATCTGACGTCAAATTACTCTACCCGGTATATAGACTATATAGAGTAATTTGACGTCAGATGTATTAGAATATGACTCCTGACCTGTTTTTGGTCGTCTGTCAAACGAATCGATGTTTACAAATTACATGAGACAGAACCGAAGACACGCCACGTGTGTGTATACATGCATTTTCAACTCACTGCCCGTGATGCGGGCAATGAGTTGAAAATGCATCTGTACACACGGTGACACGAACAATATTACACATTTTGGGTCAATCAATGAGTGAATGTCATTCATTTGTTCAGACCCCCTCTAAGAGACAATTGTGCTGTACACATGCGCAGATGCGCCTGTTACCAAATATTGACTGGGATTTTCCAAAACGCGCACACGTTTTGGGAAATCTCTGACTCAATATTTGGTAAGACACAACTGCGCATGTGTACAGCTAAATCGATGGAGCAACTATTCTTTTGTTTCAAGGGATTATTTATCGAAAAACTGAAGTAATGTGAACGTTAAAATTTTAGAGAATAGGATCAACTTTGGAAGTACCTAATTTGCGGCATCCCTGATGTGTTCGCAATCTGAGTTGTGCTCATCCAAAAGATTATGCACTCAGACACACTCGTTCTTGTCCCAAGCTGATAACAAAGGTAGCCAAGACATTTCTTGAAGATCAGTTCATAAATACAGCCCCTAGCCCGAGCCGTATTGACATGTGTACTCACTGTGTGTAAGTTCATCTAACTTGTATAATTTCTGCACGAGAAAACAACCTGTATTATATGTGATGTAGCCCACGGTACTAAACATTCACACAAAAAATTATTCAAATCAGCGCTTTCGTATGGAAGTTCTGCACAAAAATCTGATTGCACCTAATTTTGTACAAAATGGCTGCCAGTGGCCATCTTGAATTTTGGACTGGACCCAAAAACATTCGTTCTCATCCCACGGTGATAACAAAGGCACCCAAGAAGTATCGTAAAGATCATTTCATAAATACGGTCTCTAACCCGAGCCGTGTTGATGGCACAACAGACAGACAATGGACCATAACAATACCTCAAATTTGGCTTCGCCAAAGTTGAGCTAAAAATGTCAGATTCTGATCTTGTCAGGGCAGGAGCAGCAGTTTACTTAGTTTATTGCAGTTATGCTACAGCTTATTTTGACTATACACAGGCATGAGGATTTCAAAAATCATGGGAAACGATTTGATATTACCCTGATTTTGGAGCCTCGGTAATGATCGGTAATGATTTTTCTTTCATTCCTATTTTTTATTTATCGGTAACGATTTTATCCTACATGTATCAGTACCAATGAACGATTATGTTCAACTAACCATTTATACTGTACTGACCCGTGTTTAAGCCCAGGGGGAGCTTGCAGTGGAGAAATTAAAAAGCTGGAGTGGGCTTAAAGATGAGTAACGATACTTGCACTTGCAGGATATTTTGGGATGCATTGGAATGGGAGACATTCAGATAAGCATCCACTGGGTATGTTACGTCACTGTGAAAACCCCCCTCCAAATTATAGAATTTGCTTTAAAAATTCACATCAGTATCTTATACATATGTTTTGCAATCAGATTTCACATCTTTGACCGTCATTTTAATAAATAAAAAATTGGAAAACCATACATTTTGTACAGGTACTCTCAAACCGGAAGGGGAAACTGATGTTAGTATGTCGGTCAAAAACTCAATGCATCCTTTGAAACACACTCCCAATATACTCTGTTTAAAAATATCTGGTGTGTTGCTGTGGAGGGAGCATAAAATAATAAATGAAAACAATCTTCTTCTGTATTTTTGCCAAAACTGAATACAAATATTGTACCGAAGTTGTCAGAACATAAAAACGAAATTACCGGTGTACAACTGGGACTTGATAAAACCAGAGTTGCCTTCCTTGTAAACATTCAGAAAATTGATTTTAAAAAAAACTTTCAACTTCTGATGATGCCAGGTATTATGAATGATAAATAAACATGTTTTGTTGAACTATATTTATAAAGCATACTAGTCCTGATCATATTAATAATTACTTCTCAAATATCTGGGTTGTAATCATTTTTTTTTTTTAATTTTAAATATCACATTTTCATTTCTGAACATCTGTTTTAAGGTGGCCGGTTGTTCAGAAAAGTTGAACATCGCTAATGACAAATTGTTACTGGCCAATGACAGCATCGGTAATGACATGGTAGCAGAACGATCATTACTGTGAAATCCTCATGCCTGTATACACAATATTTTGGGTTTTTTTCCCCAATTCTCAGTGGAGAAAACTGGAACCAACCATTACCAGATTCTCAAAAAACAAGTATTTTGCTTACAGTACCGATCTTAATGCAGGCAGGAGAGGCATTAGGTTAAGCATTAGAATATAGCCTCCAATGGCCACATATTTCCATACTCTCAAAGACCATTCCTGCGAAGTTTGGCTCACGTCGGCTCAGTAGTTTCAGAAAAGATGAAAATATGATTTCCCATAGGGTTTCTATAGTAACTATAAGCTGTAAGTGTGGCCATGTTTACAACACATCAACATTAAATGAGGATCGTTGGTAGAGAGGGTCCCAGCCATCACTTATGTGAAGTATCAAAACATTTGGCCTGGCAGTTTCAGATAAGATTTTTAAAAATCCACCTATCAGAATCATAGAATGCCTCTGGCGGCCATGTTTTTCAACCCCTGGCAACAAAATGAGGATCGTTTGTAGAGGACCTCCCATAGACCATCCCTGCCAGGTTTGGTTCACGCCAGCTCAGAAGTTCTGGAGAAGATGAAAATGTTATTTCCCATAGGGTTTCTATAGTAACTATAAGCAGCAATTGTGGCCATGTTTGCAACCCGATCAACATTAAATGAGGATCGTTGGTCGAGGGGGTCCCAGTCATCATTTATGTGAAATATCAAAACATTTCGCCTGGCAGTTTCAGAGGAGAAGATTTTTGAAAATCTACCAATCAGAATCAAAGAATGCCTCTGGCGGCTATGTTTTTCAACCCTCAGGAACAAAAAGAGGATGGTTTGTAGAGGACTTCCCATAGACTATCCCTGCCAGGTTTGTTTTCACGTCACCTCGGTTTTTCCAGAGAAGAAGAGGAAAATGTGATTTCCCACTCTACAGTAACTATAAGCTGCAATCGCGGCCATGTTTGTGACCCAATCAACATTAAATGAGGATCGTTGGTTGAGGGGGTCCCAGTCACCATTTATGTGAAGTTTCAAAACATTGGGCCTGAGAGTTTCAGGAGAGAAGATTTTTGAAAATCCATCAACCAGAATCAAAGAACGCATCTGGAAGCAATGTTTTTCATCCAACGGGAACAAAATGAGGATCGTTTGAAGAGGACCTCCCATAGACCATTCCTGCCAAGTTTGCTTCATACCGGCTCAGTGGTTACTGAGAAGAAGGTGAAAATGTGAAAAGTTCATGGGCGCCGGACGACAACAGACCCCAAGTGATGAGAAAAGCTCATGTGGCCTATAATAAATGTGGCCAGTAGGCCATGCCAAAGAATGCTGATGCACAAATGCAATAAATTCAAAGACTGTTGCTAACAGCAACAGTTTTTGATGGAAATGAAAAGAAAATCAATAGCTCCTATCTTTGTCACCCTGCATAAGCATACAATGTTTCAAAACAACCTGATAATGAATGTGCCCTCTGGGGCATGCCAAAGGAAGATGTTAATGCACAAATGCACTAAGTAGAAGGATATTGCTTGTGGCAATGGTTTTGTTTTTTTGTTTTTTTTTAATGAAAATTCATAAATATACCCTGCTGAGAGTTCAAAAGGGATAAGTTGATGCACAAATGCAGTTAAGTTCAAAGGCTGGTGATAACAACAATAATTTATGGAAATAAAAAAAAAGCAATAGCTCACATCTCGAGGTCACCCCGAACACACATACCAAGTTTCAAAGTGATCCAATCATAAATGTGCCTGAAGGGTGTGTTAAAGGGAAATATTGAGGCCTGACTAAACTAAGTTCAAAGGTCAGCAGCAACATTTTTTGACAGAAATGGAAGAAAATCGACAGCTCCCATATAGATGTCACCCCATACAAGCACACCAAGTTTGCAAGCGATCCAATCATAAATGTGCCCTGCAGGGTGTGTCAAAGGGAAATACTGATGCTTAAATGCACTAAGTTTTTACCAAGTTCATCAAAGGTCATTGCCAGTGGTAACATTTTTTGACGGAAATCGAAGATGAAAGTGTCAATGACACTGTAGCTCAACTTGACAAACTTGAACTTGGTATATTTATTTATTTATTGTTGTTTATGGTCACATACTTCTGCACAATGGCTAATCATGACCACAACATGGAGATAAAGTCAAGGTCAGTCAATCATTTATACCCCATGTTGCCTATTTTAGAGGACTCGCACCCCAAGCATTAGTGACTGGGTCCTATTTTACCAGTGAAACAGAGCTTGTTTACCAAAGTAAACAACCACTGCTTCACTTCCCGGGGTTCCCACGGGGGCTGAACTTGGTAAGTTATAAATGAAATGGCAAAATTGAAGAACAGAGTAATCTATAAATTTTTTAATGTAAACTGTAAGACTGGCTAAAGGAAGAATGTTGATACACAAATGCAGTATGTTCAGAGGTTACTGTAAATGGCAACTTTTTTCACAGAAATGAATGCTAATCAATAGTTCTTATTGAAAGGTCTTGTCTAATGAGCACACCAAGTTAAACAAGCATACCAGGTTTCATCATTCATTTCAGTAATCCAATCATAAATGTGCCCTATAGGGTGTGCCAAAGAGAAATATTGAGGTCTGACTAAACTAAGTTCTAAGAACGTTGGCCGCGGTAACATTTTCTTACGGAAATTGAAGGAAATCGATAGCTCCCATCTAGAGGCCACCCCAAACAAGCATGCCAGGTTTCAAAGCAATCCAATCATAAGTGTGCCCTGTAGGGTGTGCCAAAGGGAAATATTGAGGTCTGAGAACGTTGGCAGAGGCAATAGTTTTGGACAGAAATGGAAGAAAATCAATAGCTCCCATCTAGAGGTCACCCTAAACAAGCATACCAGGTTTCAAAGCAATCCAATCATAAATGTGCCCTGTAGGGTGTGCCTAAGGGAAATGTTGTGGTTTGACTAAACTAAGTTCTAAGAACGTTGGCCGCGGCAACATTTTCTTACGGAAATTGAAGAAAATCGATAGCTCCCATCTAGAGGTCACCCCAAACAAGCATGCCAGGCTTCAAAGCAATCTGATCATAAATGTGTCATGTAGGGTGTGCCAAATGGAAATATTGAGGTCTGACTAAACTAAGTTCTAAGAAAGTTGGCCGTGGCAACATTTTTTTACACAAATTGAAGAAAATCGATAGCTCCCATCTAGAGATAACCCTAAACAAGCATACCAGGTTTCAAACCAATCCAATCATAGATGTGCGCTGTAGGGTGTGCCAAAGGGAAATATTGTGGTTTGACTAAACTAAGTTCTAAGAACGTTGGCTGCGGCAACATTTTTTGATGGAAATTGAAGAAAATCGATAGCTCCCATCTAGAGGTCACCCCAAACAAGCATACCAAGTTTCAAAGTGATCTGATCATAAATGCGACCTGTGAGGTGTGCCAAAGGAAATTGTGGACGTATGTACTAATGTACTAACATACTAACGTACTAACATACTAACGTACTAACATACTAACATACTAACGTACGTACGTACATACGCCGACGGACGGGAAGTGATGGCAATAGCTCAGCTTGACTTTGTCAAGTTGAGCTAAAAATCGATAGCTCCCATTTAGAGGTCACCCCAAACAAGCATGCCAGGTTTCAAAGCAATCCGATCTAAATGTGCCATGTAGGGTGTGCCAAAGGCAAATATTGAGGTCTGACTAAACTAAGTTCTAAGAACATTTGCTGGGGTAACATTTTTTGACAGAAATGGAAGAAAATCGATAGCTCCCATCTAGAGGTCACCTCAACCAAGCATGCCAGGTTTCAAAGCGATCCGGTCATAAATGCGCCCTGCAGGGTGTGCCAAAGGGAAATATTGAGGCCTGACTAAACTAAGTTTTAAGAATGTTGGCCATGGCAACATTTTTTGATGGAAATGGAAGAAAAACCAACAGCTCCCATCTGAGGTCACCCCAAACAAGCATGCCAGGTTTCAAAGCAATCCAATCACAAATGTGCCCTGTAGGGTGTGCCAAAGGGAAATACTGAGGTCTGACTAAACCAAGTTCTAAGAACGTTGGTTGCGGCAACATTTTTGATGGAAATTGAAGACAATCAATAGCTCCCATCTAGAGGTCACACCAAACAAGCATACCAAGTTTCAAAGTGATCTGATCATAAATGCGGCCTGTGAGGTGTGTCAAAGGAAATTGTGGACGTATGTACTAATGTACGTACGTACATACGTATGTAAGTACGTGCGTATGTACTCTGATGGACGAGAAATGATGGCAATAGTTCAGCTTGACTTTGTCAAGTTGAGCTAAAATCATATACATTATTGAAAGGGTTTGTTTTTACATGGCATCAATAAAAGCTTTGGAACCCACATTGCAGTCTTGAGAGGGATAAATTAAAGACATGCATATAGGCTTCTTCCATTCCTTAAGATGTTTCATACCAAATAACAGTTCTCTGTTCCTTGTGATTTGGGATATATAGGTTTTCGAAGTTTTTTCTGTTTGTAGCCCCCTGCGGTTGCCACAGGGCTGTGAAGATTTGGGGGGAGGGGGGTGGGGGGAGGGGACATCAAGCAACAAGAGCTGGACTTACGTCCAGTGTATATCCTCACGTGGTGTACCGCCCAGTGTGGGCCAACAAATATTATTTATGAATATTCTTGTATGGACTGACAGACAGATGCACAGATGGACGGATGCAATCCAGTATACCACCCCCTTTCCATTTTCTTCAATTTCCAACTATTCCTAAGTCAAAAGGCATGGTAAATTGTTTGGTGTTTGTAAGTTTTATGCAATGAGACAGACGCCTTTGTCATAGGCAAACTGCACGCCATATTTCACTGAAATCCGATAACCCCAATTCAGTATGCCCATCCCCCTCCAATTTTCTTCGAAAGTTTTCAACAATTTCCAACAATTTCTAAGTCAAAAGGTATGGTAAATGGTTTGGTGTTTGTAAGTTTTATGCAATGAGGCAGAAGCCTTTGTCATAGGCAAACTAAGTCAAAAAAGGGGGATAACTCTAAAAAGGAGAATGTGAGAAATATCGTTGAATCCTTTTTTTAAAGCCTATACCATAAGCAGTGTTCATGGCAAATTTCATTGCATAGAACATTCGATACCAGATATACAGGCTGAACAGACAAAATTTGGCTTGGACAGACACAATTTCTTAGTGAACAAGTAATAAAAACAAAAATAATAAAAAAAAAATAACTAGTGTGGGCATACCTATGACCAACAAATATTCTAAAAAATAATAATTTACTTAAGTTATGAATATTCTCGGACAGACTCACACACCAACGCACAGACGGACGGACGCATGTAATCCAGTATATCCCAATTTTCTTCGAAAGTGGGGGTATAATTACTTGAGAACCACTTATATTACATGCCAAATTTGGTTGAAATTGGCCCATGTTCTTGAAATAGAACTATAAATTTTATAGTAAATTTGCTTGCACTACAGTGGAAGAACCTAACTCGGATAAGATACTCTCTATTTTAATCTTTCCCAAGAGATTTGGGAAAGAAAAGTGGTGTAAAAACACCAAAAAAAAAAATAAAATAAACCAAAACTGGGTCGAGCGCCATCGGCGCACAATTCCAGTAAGGGTCGCTCTTCTCTTAGTACAATTCCACGGCTTCCGTTAACCAGTGCGCAAGCAGTCATCAAAACCATTCTTCTGAGTCCGCCAACATAAGAGGTACGTGATCAGTGGGGAGGAAGGATTCTTACCCGAATAAGACGACGGGAGGGCCTCCATGTAAACAATTGCGGTAGGTATAATAAGAAAGGAAATTTACTATAACATTTCTGGCTGAATAGACAAAAGGATGGAGGGAATCACATAACCAACCCACACATGACTCAATTGCATTGGAACCGTGGACAGAGGAAGTGATCCCTAGGCCTATCAAACCATAGCATCACAAACATTAGTAAAAGACAATGAAAGATGAGGCGTATGGTGAAGTGCGACGCACAGACAGAAAGGGCAGTAAAAGCATGGAGCTGGAACTGACCCTGTAAAAAGCAGAATGGCTGGGATAGACAACAGCCTGAGCCAAAGAAAGAGGGCCCGTAAGACAAAGGTCCTCTGTCTGCTCTTGCAACTGTCGCAGATAAATGGAGAAGGTAGCATTCTCCAGTAGGCTGCCAGTATAATATCTGACATGACAGAGTTAGTAAAAGCCCCGAGAGGAAGACAATGCACACACCTCGTGGCAGAAAAAACAACTGGTAATACAATCACCAGGAGCAAGACGAGCAGAAGCTACTCGAATAGCAAGACAAATGCATCGAGAAATGGATGCAGGTGAGATCTGGCATGTGAGAAAACGCATATCCATCCAGGATAAAGGCGCAAATGCGCCCCCCCCCCCCCCCCCTCCTCCAAGCAGAGCAGCACACAAGAAAGTGTCCTTCTTGGAGTAAACTGCAGTTTAGGCCTTTTCAAGGAAAAAAGCTGAACAAGCTTGGAGAGGCAAGGATGAGTGTCGAAACAATGCGGTACCACATATGAAAAAGTTCTCCGAAGCATGGACGTGTACCCATAGCTGTAGACCCCCAGAAACAAACATATATCAGAAACTCCGCAATCTGTGTGATCGAAGGAGTGACAGAAGCAACAGAGAAGAACCTTCAACTGAGATGTAGAAGCTAAACCAGTGGAGTGAGTGCCTCCATGAAGAAAAGCAACTCCACTGCTTGTCTCTAAAAACCACTACGGAGGAGACAGGACCCGATAAAAGACATGCGCGAAGGCACAATGAAGTCGGGTCAACTTGATACCTCCTCGGGCAACTTTGGCAAAGAAAGTTGCAATGTAGAGGGAGACATGCCGGAACCGCCGCTAACAGAGAGCTGAGCAGATTGATCCACACCCACTAAGGCGACAGGGGGTGTGATCAAAAGGATTCGAAGACTGCAGGTTCATATCTGGGCTAGAACCTGAGGCAGAATCGGAACCGGCAGGAAGGCGTAGCCAACAAGACCATCCCAAAGGAGGGTCAGAGCATCCACTTGAAAGCCAGAGCATCTGGACACGGGGACATGAAAGTGTCCACCTGATGGTTCCAACGAGTCACAAAGAGATCGAAGGAACACTGCCATGTGGAGCATCCACTCGGTGGAAAAGAACCTGCCCCGTCGGGACAGGGAGTCGGCTAGCTCGTTCAGATGACCGGGAATGTGACAAACAACCACCCTGGCATTGACATCCTGAGCGAGCAGTATTAGATCCTGAGCCAATTCGTACATTGGAACAGAGTGAAACAACCACCCTGGCACTGATATCCTGAGCGAGCAGTATTAGATCCCGAGCCAATTTGTACATTGGAACAGAGTGCATGCCACCCTGGTTCCGAATGTAAGCAACCACTGTCGAATTGTCAGACAACAGAAGGACATGACGATTAGACAGGTGAGGGATCTCCTGCCTGAAACTCAGAAGAAGAGCAAGAAGCTCCTTCTGGTTGATGTGTAGAGATGCTCGATCCTGGTCCCACATCCCGTGAAGGGAAAGACATAGAGGATCCAACATCGCACCCCATCCGAGATCGCTTGCATCTGCCGTCAGAACGCGATTGGATGTGGGTAAGTCCAACGGGACACCCTGCGTGAGGATGAAGAGATTCTGGTAACTGAAGCACCAGATCCAGAGAATCGACATTCGGCCTCAAGCAACTGAGCAGAAAGTGCTGGAGAGGTCTGACATGCAGCCGACCTAGAGGAATGAGATCCGTCACCGACCTGCAGAGACCGAACTGCCAGAGAATACCCCGTGCTGTCGCGGATGTGGACTGGGACAGAGTCCGAGCAAAAGCTGAGAGAATCACAGCCCTGGCCTGGGGCACCGGCACCGTATTGAACTGAGTGTGGAAGGCCATCCCCAGATGACAAAACGACTGAGAAGGGACTAGATCTGACTTCTCCTCGTTGACTCTGAATCCTAGCGACGTGAGCAAGCTCAACAGAGTGTTGACATCCAACTCCAGTAAGGCAGCATTGGAATGCCTCTGGAGGATATCATCTAGATATGCCGAAGTAGTCACCCTGGACTGTGTGCGATGTAAGGCTATCACATGCGACATCAGTCAGGTGAAGGCCCAAGGAGCCAGGTTGAGGCCGAAAGGCATGGCCTTCAACTGGTAAACTCACCCCAGAAAAGCAAACCTGAGATACTTCCGCGACTCCCGATGAATCGGAACGTGAAAGTGTCTCGCAGGTCGATGCTGGAAGTGAAATCTCCCTGGTGAATGGAACGGCGGACTGACCTGAAAGTCTCCATACTGAACTTGGGAGCAATGATAAGACTGGTTCAGGATACTCAGATCGATAACCGGTCGGAGCAGACAGAGGACCTTTGTCTTACGGGCCCTCTTTCTTTGGCTCAGGCTGTTGTCTATCCCAGCCATTCTGCTTTTTACAGGGTCAGTTCCAGCTCCATGCTTTTACTGCCCTTTCTGTCTGTGCGTCGCACTTCACCATACGCCTCATCTTTCATTGTCTTTTACTAATGTTTGTGATGCTATGGTTTGATAGGCCTAGGGATCACTTCCTCTGTCCACGGTTCCAATGCAATTGAGTCATGTGTGGGTTGGTTATGTGATTCCCTCCATCCTTTTGTCTATTCAGCCAGAAATGTTATAGTAAATTTCCTTTCTTATTATACCTACCGCAATTGTTTACATGGAGGCCCTCCCGTCGTCTTATTCGGGTAAGAATCCTTCCTCCCCACTGATCACGTACCTCTTATGTTGGCGGACTCAGAAGAATGGTTTTGATGACTGCTTGCGCACTGGTTAACGGAAGCCGTGGAATTGTACTAAGAGAAGAGCGACCCTTACTGGAATTGTGCGCCGATGGCGCTCGACCCAGTTTTGGTTTATTTTATTTTTTTTTTGGTGTTCTTACACCACTTTTCTTTCCCAAATCTCTTGGGAAAGATTAAAATAGAGAGTATCTTATCCGAGTTAGGTTCTTCCACTGTAGTGCAAGCAAATTTACTATAAAATTTATATTTCTATTTCAAGAACAGGCGGGAATAAAACCCCACTGACTGAATGTTCTTGACAACCTCAATAGCCCCCTTGGCCAGGAGATTGTCTATCTCTGTAGACAAAAGCTCCCGACATAAGATGAATTCTTGAGACGCGAGCAAGCTGAACAGAGTGTCGACATCCAACTCCAGTAAGGCAGCATTGGAATGCCTCTGGAGGATATCGTCTAGATATGCTGAAGTAGTCACCCTGGACTGTGTGCGATGTAAGGCTATCAATGCAACATCAGTTGGGTGAAGGCCCAAGGAACCAGGTTGAAGCCGAAAGGCATGGCCTTCAACTGGTAAACTCGCCCCAGAAAAGCGAACCTGAGATACTTCCGTGACACCCGATGAATCGGAACGTGAAAGTAAGTATCTCGCAGGTCGATGCTGGAAGCGAAATCTCCCTGGTGAATGGAACGGCGGACCGACCTGAAAGTCTCCATGCTGAACTTGGGAGCAATGATAGACTGGTTCAGGATACTCAGATCGATAACCGGTCAGAGTCGGCCGTCCTTCTTCGGCGCCAAGAACATGAAGGAATAAAACCCCACTGACTGAATGTTCTTGACAACCTCGATCGCGCCCTTGGCCAGGATATTGTCTATATCTGTGGACAAAAGCTCCCGACGTAAGACGTCTGAAGGAACTGTGGTTGGAAGAGGCACTCTGGACAAAGTGGGGTGCCTTCAGAAGGATATTCGCAGCCCGGACTGAACAACATCCAACACCCAAGGATCGGATGTGATGGTGGCCCAACGGTCTGCGAACTCTGCTATCCTTCCTCCAACCTGGGACGAATCGAGGTGGGGACCTTCAGTTCGAGCCCCGATGAGGCCCGCGAGGGGAGAAACCACCTCCTCTACTGAATGAAGAATCCTGAGACTTCCCTCTAGCCTGCTGATGCTAACACTTACCCCGTAAGAAGTAGAAGCGGTGGCAGAAGGATCAGCCCTTTGCTTCGCAGAGGAAGCAGGCTGATCAAGCTGACGAAGCAGCAGCTGATCTTTGAATGACGTGGGACGTCATCCCGGACCGTCGACACGGAACCCATGGAACAGTAGCGGACCTGCCAAAGAAGCAGATCGAAGAGCAACGCGCTGCCCCTCAGAAAGGGATCGGCCGATGTCCAGCACAGAGTCCCTTCGAACTAGTTCCAAAATAGCTGTGTCACAGGCATGCATGTGAGTAAGATGCATGAGCGCCTTGGACAAAACATGCAAAGGAGCCTGTACATCGTCAAACCTATCTGGAGGCAGATAGGGAGCTAAGGCAGAGACAACGTGATCGGAGAGAGAAAGCATACCCAGCATTTCTCTTGATAAGCCCAACATGGACTCCACAGTCGTCATAGGAATGACGGCAGACTTGTGCTTGGAAAGCCTGAGGGAATTACAGTCCTGATCCAAAACCATCAAAAGTCTTGCAGACTGATGGATTGGCGAAATCGTAGTAACAATAATGCACCATGGGCAAAAAGTTGTCAACCCTGGTGAAGAACAGAGCCTTTGTAGCCTTGGAACACAGCTTAGAATCCAAGGCTGTAAATGCTTCAACCACCGTACTGACTGGCACGGTCGAAGACGCCCAGAAGCAGGTTGCTCCACAGGCTGTAGGTGCGCGACCGATGATTGTGGCCTGGATGACACTGTCGGCTAGTTTGATGCTTTGAGATCCGGAAAGAACCCAAACACAAAGTCAAGAGCTGCCCCCAAGTCAGAAGACTGATGGCTCTCGACATCAAAGATGTCTGACTCCTCCCGAGTTGGAAGACACAAAGCCCATCGTGGGCAAACCAGCCGATGCCTCCCATGGTGTAGGCACACCGGGGGATCAGAAAGCGGTCTGTTTCCAATCTCGGGAGGCGGTGCCATAAGGGGCGTCTGGAAACCACTCGCTGCCTCGCTGGAAGCAACGGGAAGGCTCTTGGACAGAACCTGAGTGAGTAAAGAGAGGGCCTCCCTAGGTCACTGCCCGTACCAGCCGGTTCGACATGAGGACGAACCAGCAAAGTGGCTTCACACCTGACCCTCTTAACCAGTGAAGGGTCGTGATCCTTCAATACACCCGAAGCGGGGCGACGGGCGGCAGCCGAAACGTCTGAGGGCAGACGTGTATAGGGGTACGACACACCCCAAGGATCAACATAGCAGGAACTCAGGAAGAGTTGCCTCGGACCTCTGCAGGGCAGAAGGTCCAGGCTGCACAGAAGGCATTGGTCCTGCAAAACTGGTTGTGTGACCAGAATGAGTGGACGGAAAACCCCAATGACAAAACTGTGGTACTTGACAGCGCAGAGACCACAGCAGGGGATTCGGCCGGCAGCCACTTCCAACTTCGCTGAGTTGAAGTCAGAGAAGGCTGAGGCCGATACCACACATCTACACAACCAGACACCGCTGCAGGTATAAAACTGCTGTGCTCAGTGGCTGACAGGACACAGCAGGGGGTTCAGTCGGCAGCCACTTCCGACTGCGTCGAGTTGAAGTCAGGGAAGGCAACCACACTAGACATCCCTGCAGACCCTTGCAGGGATAAGCCAAGGCCGGCTAAAAACGGTGCTCAATGACATTGTAGACGCAACAGCAGTAGCAGCAGATACGACAGGAGCTGTTGAAACTGGCGGAAAAGGGGAGAGAGCCACCTAGCTCGGCCTCCAAAGGAGTCACAACCCTAGTGACAGCCTCAGATGTTGACTGGAGAGGGCGCATAGTCCCGAAACCAGGCATCTCTTCACCAGAAATCCAACAGCTCCCGCAGTATCCACCAAAGTAAAAAAAACAAGAGGCCCCAGGGGGCCTTAAGGCACTCACCTGACATGGAAGTCTAAATATCAAACCAGGGACTCGACTTGAATAAGCTGCATACGCCCCTCCTAAGAAAAGCATATACCAACTAGACGAAGCTATTGTGCCCACACAATACACAGGATTTTCCTTCCATTTTCAGTTCCTGCACTTGTACGTATCAAAATTGAGATAAACACATAAAAAACAGATTTTTTTTATTTTTGTTAGGAAATTTTCGAAGTCCCAAACCAAATTTTTTCAGACTAAAATTTTTTTTACTTCTTCTTAAAATGGACTAAAACCCATAAAAAAACCAAAGAACTAATTTCCGGATTTTGGTCCAAAATTTTCTAAGTCCCACCTGGCACCCAAATTTTCAGTGTTAAAAAAAGAATCTTTTTTTGTCTTAAAACTGACCAAAATGCATAAAAAACAAAAAAACTCATTTCCGGATTTTGGTCCAAAATTTCCCACCCAGACCCCAAATTTTCAGTGGAAGAAAAAAAAAAATTTTTATTTTCTTAAAATTGACCAAAACGCATAAAATGCCAAAAAACTAATTTCCAGATTTTGGTCCAAAATTTCTTAGTCCAGACAAGGACCCCAAATTTTCAGCCCAAATATGAACCCAGGAATTTGGCTTCAACAAACTTGAATCTCACCTCCCTTAGCATGCTGCATACCAAATATCAAAAGATTCCCATTAGTAGATCTGAAGAAGATTTTTAAAGAATATTCCTCATACTGCACTAATTTAAAAATTTGGGCTCCCATAGAGAGCCCAAATATGGACCCAGGGAAATGATTTTAATAAACATGTGAAACAATCTTCCAAAGATGTTATATGTGAAATTTGAAAGCTTCTGGAGCAGTGGTTTGGGAGAAAAGTAGTGTTAAATGTTTTTCCCATTACCCACAGTGTTAAAAAATGCTGACTCAGCACTTTTTCAAAGTCCCCAAAAAGTACCCCGTGATAAAACCGATAGCAATTGTTTTTGACCATTCCATTCTGTTGGATCTAAGAAAGCTTCACACCAAATAAGAATTCTCAGTGACGTGTAGTTTTGGAGATACGGGGGGTTTAATTTTTTTTCTATTTTTAGCTCCTGCGGTTCCCATGGGACGACGGGAAAGTTAAAAAATTTATAGCAATTTATATATTTTTTATACTTACCAATGACCCAGACTTAGCTGGTGCTAACTCCACAAAAACCAGGGCCAAACACAAATTTTGCCCCCCAATCCCCAAAATTTGCATCCAAAACAAAAAGAAATCATGTCCTAAAGGACCTCCATAGTACGACTCTACTGCGCATGCGCAGTGACGCAGTCGTCCCGAAATTGGCGCCAAATATCATTCTTACTGGCAGTGCCTGGTCAGCGCTATGTACTCAGCGGGGAGGCAAGAGTTCCCAACTCAGGGAGGGCCATCCCCGTCTGGGTCATTGGTAAGTATAAAAAATATATAAATTACTATAAATTTTTTAACATTTTTATACTGTACCAATGACCCAGACTTAGCTGAATAGTAAACAGGCTGGAGGGCCTAGGACATAGAGGAAAATCCAATAAGCTCAATTATAAAATAAAGAGGTAACCCCTTAAGGAGAAAAGGAGTATTAGGCTTTACATGTATCTTTCTTATTTAATATTTAAATTAGAAAGATACACTACCCTTAATAATTGAGCACAATAACATTCATGTTCTCTATTAACATCCAGTATAACCCTTATACTAATTATTTTTAAAGCAAGCCAATAAATAAAGTAGTCCAGAGAATTGAGACTCTTTATAATCATTTAAAAGTGTCCGAGTATTGTATATTAAAGCCCGTTTGACACTTGACATATACAAATGCTTCACACCGAGCTACACTTTAAAAATAAGACATGAATGAAATTAAACATTAATATTACACTTTAAAACCATCCCGGAAGTGACTCAGAAATACTGTCTTGGAGGAGGCATTCCCTTGCTTTTCACTATAAAGCAGGTGACCTAAGGGAACACCCGCCCCCCCCCCCCCCCCCCCTTCCCCTTGCCCTGGGTCAAATAGCCCAGAGCGAAGAGGGCAGTCGGACGGAGTCACTGCCGGAACAGAAAGCCTGCATAACTATAGTTGCAACTGTTTAGTGGACGACATTCTGAGCAACAGATAACGGACCTAAACAATGCAGGTCTCCAGAAATGGACTCAATATTTCTGAGATAAAAATTAGTAAATGTGGATGGCTGAGACCAATAAGCAGCCTTCATTAAATCTGTAATAGCAACACTATTAGCATAAGCCCAGGAAGTAGAAAGAGCTCTTACTTCATGAGCAGAAATCTTAAGCACAGACTGCTGAGAAGAAGATAAATCTTCATACGCAGTACGGATAGTTAACTGAATCCATCTAGCAATAGAATGGACTGAAATGTCCTTTCTATTAGGCATCAAAGACAGAAAGAAACGTTTCCGTCCCTTTCTGATGAACTGAGATCTCTGTTTATAGATACGTAGTGCTCTAACAGGACAGAGTAAAGGCCTACGCCCGTCTGAAGACAGAAGAGCCTTAATAACAACAGGTTCCGGATATTTATTAGGAGCCTGATTCTTAGCTAAAAAACCGACATTAGTAGTGAAGGTGATAGTGTTCCCAACACTACGATAATGAGAATCATCCACCGATAGTGCATGAAGCTCACTGACTCTTCTGGCAGAAGAGAAAGCTAAGAGAAAAGCTGTCTTATAAGATAAGAATTTGAAATCTACTGTCCCAAGAGGTTCAAATGGCTTTTCCTTCAATTTAAGGAGAACCCAAGCTAAATTCCACTTAGGAATTAATCTAAGAGTTCTGGGTCTATTTATCGAAAAGTTTCTAACCAATTTCGATAAAGAGACATTAGATCCAATTTGTAAACTATCATGATGTGCATAGGTATCAGATAACATAGATCTATAACCCTTTATAGTAACAGGTTGCAGTTTGATTTCGTCAAACAAGTATACTAGAAAGTTAGCAATGTCTGGTATAGAGGGATCAAATATATCAACAGAATGATCCCTACACCAACGACGGAAAACCTTCCACTTAGCCGCATAGTTTAGCGAAGAGGAGGTCCTCCTACAGTTAGAAATCGCGTCCACTGCTCGTCCTGTAAAGTGCTTGCCATGCAAGAAGGACCGCACAACGGAAAAACGTGAAGGCTGAGACCTTGCGGGTTGTGATGTAGTTGGCGCGATTTCCCCTGCCAAAGAAGATCCTCTCGTGGAGGGAGCTTCCGCGGTAGGTCCCACAACAGACACCTGAGTAGATTTATCCACGGTCTCTGTGGCGACAGAGATGCTACCAACAGAATCTTGCATTGAGATTGTTTTATCTTTAGCAATACTTGTTGAATTAACGGCGCTGGAGGATACGCATATCCTATCATTCCGTCCCAAGGGATCGACAGAGCGTCTACTGCAAATGCTCTTGGATGCGGACACGGGGACACATACGTTTGCAACTGATTGTTGAGATGTGTCGCAAATAAGTCTATCATTGGCCGTTCCCATTGGTAGCAAATCTGATTGAATACTTGTTTGTTGAGAGTCCACTCCGACGGCAACAAGCGACCCTTTCGTGAAAGGGAGTCTGCTAGCACATTCAGACGACCCGGTATGTGACGGACCGAAAGAAGAATGTGATGTTCCAACGCAAACAGAAGGATTCTTTCCGTTAGATTGAACAACGGAACTGAATGAGTGCCTCCCTGATTCCGTATATACGCCACTACTGTCGTATTGTCGGATAGGATTTGGACATGAGCATCGTGAATAATGTCCATCCAGTGACGTAACGCAAGCCAAATTGACATCATTTCCTTGATGTTTATGTGCTTGCACAGGAATTGCGGATCCCAAAGACCCTGGCATCTCGAATCCGTTGGGATCAACGATGCACCCCAACCTGTTTGACTGGCATCCGTCATAATGGTAAAACTCGGATCCGGCAACTGCAGCGGAACTCCTTGAGTTAACCACTGAATGTTTGCCCAAGTCTGAATCTCTTGTTTCACTTGATCTGACAAGAGAACGTCTACATCGAGCGAATGAATTTTCACACTCCAATTCTGAGTCAGGAAAATTTGAAGAGGCCGTGTGCGTAGCCGTCCCATCGGAATGAGATCCGCGGCGGCTCCGCACAGACCTATCAGTCTCATAAATTCTCTCGCCGTGACTTTGTCTGTATTCAGACAATAGCGAGCGTAACAACTGACTAATTTCGCTCTGGTTAACGGCAGACGAACGAGATTGTTGTGCGTCTCGAAGCTCATTCCCAGATGAGTGAATGACTTGGACGGCACCAGATCCGACTTCTCCTCGTTTACTATGAAACCGAGACGTCGGAGCAATAGAAGAAGATTCTGAACATCGTTCTGAAGCGTTAACTCGTTGCCGTACCTCTGAAGAATGTCGTCCAGGTAGGCCGACGTTACCGCAGACGAATGAGCTCGGAAGTAGATCATTACCGAGTTCATTACCCGAGTGAAAGCCCAGGGTGCTAGATTCAATCCGAAGCACATGGCCCGGAACTGATACACCACTCCTAGGACTGCGAAGCGTAGATACTTTCGGAATGTCGGATGTACCATGACGTGAAAGTACGCATCTTTGAGATCTATGCTCGTTGCATAATCGTTCACCCGAATACTCGCTCTGACCGATCGAATCGTCTCCATATAAAACTTCGGAGCGACGATCAGCTTGTTTATCCAGCTCAAATCTATGACTGGACGGAACGAGCCATCTGGTTTCGGAACCAGAAACAGATGGCTGTAGAATCCCAGCGATTCCTGGTTTTCTACGACCTCTACCGCGTTCTTCATTAAAAGAGACTGCACCTCTGATAGCAGAGCGTCTCTTTTCTGAGGGTTTGACGGAAGATGAGTCCACTTTGGACTTCGAGTTAATGGAGGCTTTCGTTTGAAGGATATCTTTAGACCTTCCGAAGTCACTCCTCTCACCCACGGGTCGTCCGTAATCGACGCCCACTCTTGAGAAAAACTCGACAACCTTCCGCCAACCGGAACGCGATAGAGGTTTAAGCCATCACCTCCTGGATCTGCGAGGCCTGCGGTAGGAGAAACCACGTCTTCCACGACCCGCACCTCGCCTCGTCGACCTCGGGGCATCCGACCGATTGTCCCGGCCTGAAGGACGTCCCGAACGAGAGTCACTATCCTGACGGTCTCTCGAATAAGAGCTAGAGGACGCACCGGAACCTCTATAGGAACCTCTCTTGGGCGGATAAGACCCAGAAGTGCCCGCCTTATTCGTGTCTGTTGTATCCAACCTTTTAGGAGCGGATCTAAACAACAGAGAATCACTAGCTTTCTTTTTAATATTATCATAAATAGCGGAAAGCTTGCCGTCAAAGAGAAGATCTCCTGAGACCGAAGCGACTCTAAGAGAGTTCTTCACCTTAGAATCCACTAGTGTGGATGTAGACAGGGCTGCGTCACGTCTAACCAACTCCAAATTTGCCACTGAAAGGGCGGAGTTACACGTGGAATAAGCTACTGCCCTTGAAAGAAGTCTTAAGGAGGATTGTATATCCTGAAACTCTTCCCCTTGAAGACGCAGTGATAACGCCTTAGTAAGGTGATCTGCGTAAGATAAGGCATCTAAATTGGCTCTGTTAGACGCAATAGCTGTTTCCAACACTGCGGTTGGAATAGAAGCTGACGACGGTAATGATAGCTGTAAGTCTTCCGCCTCGTCGTCCATACGCAGAGGAACTCTCGGTATACCCTGACCTGCCGTGTCGAATTTATTCCTTGCATTAATGAAAGGCAGGTTGAGAGTATTTGCGGACAAGAAGCCTGCTTTCCCCGTCCTGGAAGCAAGTTTAAAAATAGCGTCGTTCAATAATTCAAATGTTCTTGCAACATTATTGGACTGCGACGGAAACTCGGGAGCGATGTCCCTGAACCGCTCGAAAAAATCAGAGTCCAATGACGCTATAATTCTCCTGTCCGGAAGCGCAGCAGTCTGGCCCGACGGAACAACTTGAGGAAGAAAGTGCCGGATGAAGTCCACGGCAGCTTTGTGTTGTTCCGAAAGGGATAGCTCCAATTCATCCGTATCCCTTTCACCATCCGGTCGGACCTCCCGATGTTCCCGGTCGCCCCGATGCTTCGGTGGAGCGTACCGACCCAGCGCCGTCGGATATTTCTCGATCCGACACCGTTTCTGTCGGCTGCTGGGATGCTGCGATAAGCTGTGCTATCTGCACTAGAATGTCCGACGTCGAGACCTGCGGAGGAGCGGTCTTTCGCTGCTTCGCCGAGGGCAGCTCCGCATCAGATGGCTCCCGCATACTTTTCCTATGCGAACGTCCGGAGTCCATCGGTCTCGAATCCCTGGCTGCCGGATGGTGTGACCTGGTCGCCGAAGAATCCTTCATCGGCGAAGCTGGCAAAATATCGGAGGTCACGCAGCCAAGGTGCGGTCGTGTGCGCCGACGAGAAGAGGAAGCCTTAACAGTCTCTGCGGACTGCTTATACAACGGAGCGTCCCGAGCGACGGACGTATGCTCCGCTAAAGACACATTTTGTACCACAACATCTGGTCCCAGATGTTGTTGTACGAGAGAGGGGCCTCTCTCGCTCGCGGCCCGGCTGGACCTGGACGAGCTAGGAACCGGACTAAAAGGCTTCCTCCGTTCTCGTTCACTATCCGCCGTCACTGGGTGTGCATCTATTATTTTTATAGTGCTCGCATCACCCAAAATTTCCTCTTGGACCGCATCGGACGAACCCGGCTGCCGAACCATTCGGTGAATGGACGCTACACCGGGCGAGCTAGCGGACGACATTTGTCTAATCTCCATGAGCACTTTTGCCGCTAGCTCTGTATTTATTTGTGACGACGGACGCACACTTGAAGAAGATAACATGGAAACATCACCCTGTTCTGGTTCCTCTGAAATAGAAACTGAGAGAGTAAAGTGACCTTGTGGAGAAAGAGCCGGCATTGCTCTTTCTCCAGAAACAACATATCGTGACACACATTTCCAATGTTTCTCATCCCAATGTTCACATACAGGACAGGGATTAATGCGAGAACACTGACTACAATTAATGCAATAATCATGAAAATCAGAGGAAGATTTCTTCCTATTACAATTTGAACAACGTCCCTTCATTGTGAAAGAACAACAATAAGTCCTAGTTACTCGCAAAGACCCCTGACACAAAGATACATAATAACATGATCCATTAATAAATGAAAAAACAATTGCAAAACAAAATAATTTTGAAAAAATATTTTTTCAGAGAAGCCCAAGTTGCTGAAAAGTAACGTTGAGCCCCGATGGATCCGATGGCAAAGTGTGGTCAAAAATTTTAAAATTATATAAAATAATTAATGAGACACTTTCGGATAATATAAATGTATCTTATAATGAGATAAACTACCACAAAGGCAAACAGCCCCCCTCAAAAAAGGCTGTTGCCAATGAAAACAAACAGTGTAAACACAGTAGAAAACATGACTCCAGGCACTGAAAAAACTGGCCCGGAATCAGTCATCAATTACACTCTATCTGATGCAAAACAGAGACTCCCAGGGGAGAATCTGCAGAACATCAGATGGAAGATGCAGAACACAAACGTTATACACCCATGGGTGAAAACGTAACTATGGGGAAAATAACAGAAAACATTCTGTAACCAAGCAACTCTCCCAGGGAATTTTTAGAAATGAAACTTCTCAAAAATATGCCAAAAGCATGGGAGAATTGCAAGGGGGGACTTTAGAAGGTTAGGGGAGAGGAAACACTGAATAAGCAGTGCAACAATTAGCAAGAATGACAACAAGAGGCGTTTGCCTCGAAAATAGGCAACTTAACATAATTTCAACAAAAAATTTTAAGTACAGCCCTGATTATTTTTTGCCACTTCTTTTTTCCTCTCCTCCTTCTATCCTCCTTAGAATCACATTTTCTCCAAGAATTACGTGTCTGGCATCCTTTAAACTGAGATTTACAAGCACAAAGATCAGTGAGATGTTGACTGATGAAGGGCCAAACAGAGAATGATATTTGGCGCCAATTTCGGGACGACTGCGTCACTGCGCATGCGCAGTAGAGTCGTACTATGGAGGTCCTTTAGGACATGATTTCTTTTTGTTTTGGATGCAAATTTTGGGGATTGGGGGGCAAAATTTGTGTTTGGCCCTGGTTTTTGTGGAGTTAGCACCAGCTAAGTCTGGGTCATTGGTACAGTATAAAAATAACATTTTTTGGCATAAATTAAATACTTATGACCCAATAAGCCCTCATATCAAATTTGGTTCAAATCTGTCTCTTGGTTTGGAAAATAGAAATTTTGGGAGGAGCCAAAATTCTTGCCCCTCCCATAATGAAGGCAAATATCGCTCCTCAAATTTCTCTTGAACAAATCTGAGTCTGCACCTCAAAAGGAAGCTGCACACCAAATATCATGTCACAACTACTGCTGGCTCATGAGAAGAAGATTTTTTAAGATTTAAGCATACTTTTTAGACGTGGCCCTACCGAGGGGCGGGTCAACTTGATTTGAACAAATTTGAATTGACATATGATAGGGAACATGCACAGCAAATTTTGTTGAATTTGGTTCAGCAGTTTGTGAGAAGAAGTCGATAATGTAAAGTTAACGCCGAATACCGGACGGATGGAAAGGGATCAGTTAAGCTCCGCTTGAGCTTCGCTCAGGTGAGCTAAAAAGGCAGGAGGGCTAAAAATCTGTCTCCTAACATGGACTAGGATAGCCAAAATTTCTTCTCAAGCTTACAACTGACGAGAATGTGTAACTAGAATGACTTACTGGTAGATTCAGCAATACTGAATCCCGGTCAATGTATATTGCTAGAGAGTCGTCTCTGTAAGATGGCTATATATTACCACTCTCCAACTCCGGGGCTTACCATGGGGGAGTGGCAATATGTAGCCATTTTACAGAGATGATACCATATTTTTAAATGTGGGCATTAGAAATATACCACAACAGTAGGTGCTTTGTTTGAGAGAGCAGGAGGGCAATTTTTCTCTCTCGTTACAATTTTTTCAGCAGACTGGTAGGTGAGCAAAAAGGACGCTTGACTAAAAATGCCAGGCCATGGGCCCAAAATTTGTGCATTCTAATTGAGTGACTTTGCTATGAATAATTCAACTTCCTTTTGGAGGACTTTCAATGTGACCATTTGTGTAAGTTTCTAAAGTACGAGGAGGATGTGGCCGATTCGTTAGGTAGAGGGTAAACCCAGGGTTTCTGCGATACCGACAGCGGGTCCGTTGACCAGACCCATTCCCCCCGCCGATCATACTATGATCAGTCAGAAAAGCTGGTGGTTAAAATGTCGAGTACAATGCTGTATCATAACGACACTCAGGATCCTTTGTTTCCACGTAATATAGGCATAATTATGTTGTATACTATGCCTACTATTACTGCTGACAACCTGATACTTTTTAACCCCCAGACGAGAGGGGGAAACAAAAATTAAATCCTAAACGTCGCCTATAAAATTTCGGGGTCAAATTGTCGTGTTTGGTCCGAAATCACTGGCTTTTATTTTGAGCGACAAATGATGTACTCGTTTTGGAAGCTGTCACTTGTTTCAAATGAGTGTGCAGGCTGCTGTCAGGAGTTGTATGAAACACGCCCACAACGTATAGTTTTCACAGTGGTTGAATATCATCAGAAAGATACTGATTGAACACTGCCACTTTCGAGCGGTGCACAACTCATTGTGATAGAACACTGCCACTTTCGAGCGTGCACAACTCATTGTGAAAAACGGGTGTTCAGAAATTAATGAGAAAGTGGTAATTAAAAATAAAAAATAATTACAACTGTGGTATTTGAGAATTATATAACAATATAACCAGGGATATGATTTATGACTTATTGGTTCAATAAAACATGCTCATTTATCATTTCATCATGCCCTGCAACATCTGAAGTTGTGACTTTCAGTTTCAGTGTAAAATCAATTTTTCGAATGGTGCCAAGGGAGGCAACTATTTTGTTATTCATATTTCGCTGTGTACATTTTTTCTGGTCTTTATATTATGATTCTTTTATTGAGTCTGTGTGAAGCTATATTTTGTTTTATTCGTAAATTTTTTTTAAAATGTACATATTTAAAAAAAACTCTATTTTTAAACAGACAATGTTTGTCTGTTTTCAAGGGGGTGGTTTGCAGTGCTGATTGACATACTTAACGTCCTTTTCTGGCTTCGACTTTCGAGAGTAGCCTGTACAAAAAAAAAATGAAAAGAACACTGCATGGTTTTCTGTTTGTTTTATTCATTAAATTGAGGATTAAAACCCGAAATCTGAAAATGAAACGTATGTACAAGATAATTATGAGAATTTTTAAAGCTAATTCTATAAAATTGGTAGGTGGTTTCCAAAGAAACGTAACATACCCAGTGGATATTTACTTGCCTCATATCGCCAATTTCAGATGCATCCCAACGCGTCTTGCAAGCACTTGCAAGCACTATTACTCGTCCCGAAGCCCCCCCCCCCCCCTCCCCCACACAGACACTTTGCAATTTATCCACTACAAGCACCCCCTGGGCTTTTACACGAGTCAGTACGGTAATTGCACGTGCATGACGTAACACGTCCGCATCATGGTTCTTTTCGAATATTACAGCGAGCGGTTGTAAACAAAGCTCAGTCGCTGTTAGGATTCGTGGATTTTGTGTTGTTTTGGGTTTGTATTTTTATGAAACCTCCGACCAGATGTAGTATTGTGTGTCCCGTGGGAATTTAGAGAATTGTAGGAGGAAAAAATACATATTTTCCACATCAATTATTCAGCATTTTAGCGACCAGAATGTCCCCAGAGGCCACCAGAGAGCACCTAAAAACCAAAATTTTCCTGGGGGGAGAACCAGACCCCCCTCTATAAGCACGTGCGGCACACGCCTTCGGCGTGTGAGTTTCACTTTCTTTAAACTACAGGACCCACAAATTTCCCCCTAGCGGAAACCCTGGTAAACAATAGCTAATAAAATGCTATTAACTTACTACAGTTAAAATTAGAAGTCCTGTCATAAAAAGCGCACAAATAGCACGTCGATCTGCGCGTTAATGTACGCGTTGTGGCCATAGTAAAGCTATCAAATTCTGTACATATGGCGTGTGCACAAGCACTGTTTCAGCCAATGGACCCCCGGGTAACCCGGAGGTCCATTGGCAGAAACATTGCATGTGTTTGCTATGAGTAACCAGGAGAACCTGCTGTGCTTTGGATGCCATTCGATATGGCAATTGCGCGCAATTCCAACGCGCAATTAAGCCTAGATAAGCGCACTATTCGTGACAGGACTTCTAGTTTTAACTGTAACTTCATTATTTTCTTCTTCAGCCACTAACCCTTTACTCAACGAATCGGCCGCATCCGTAATATGCAAATTCAGCAGTTGAAAAAAAAAAAATTTTCCAAAAATTTCAACAAAACCATATCATGTGACCCCTCTTTGGAACGAGTTTGTCCAGCTCGTTCCAAAGAGGGGGCACATGATATGGTTTTGTTGAAATTTTTTTAAAAAATGATATTTAAAATAATAAATTTTGATATCGTCTTCGTTGGGTAAAGAGTTAACTCCTGGCAGGCTGCTGGCAGATATATATTCCTGCCCAGGACAAGATTTCACTTGCCATTGAAATCAGAATAATTTGGGCACATTTATTCAAATTAGTCCCCTATAAACTGAATGGATTTTCACCATTTATTCCTTGAATTAAATTTGGATGATTTTTTTCATAAAATCTAGTCATGGCTGCTTCATAGCAGCCAAATCTAATCATGGCTGCTTCATAGCAGCCACAACTAGATTTAATGAAAATATCTTGAAAGTTAAAAAATTTAAAGTAATTTATATATTTTTTATACTAACCAATGACCCAGACTTAGCTGGTGCAAACTCATCAAATTCAGAGCCAAATCAAATTTTGCCCCCCCCCAATCCCCAAAATTTGCATCAAAAACCAAAAATAAGATGCCCTGGTAAGTCCTCCATGCTTTTACTGTACTGCGCATGCGCAGTGTCAAGGAGGTCTCGAAATTCCCGCCAAAATGTCATTCTTACGACCAGTGCCTGTTAAGTGTTATGTACGCAGCGGGGAGGCAAGAGTTCCCAACTCCTGGGAGGGCCATCCCCGTCTGGGTCATTGGTAAGTATAAAAAATATATAAATTACTATAAATTTTTTAACATTTTTATACTGTACCAATGACCCAGACTTAGCTGAATAGTAAACAGGCTGGAGGGACCAGGACATAAATGAAAATCCAATAGGCTCAATTACATATAACAGAATTATCCCCTCAAGGAGAAAAGGAGAGATAGGATTTATATGTATCTTTCTTATTTTTATGAAAAAAGAAAGACACAAAACCATTGAGCACAAACACATCAATGATCTCTATTAATATCCAGTATAACTCTTTATACTAATTATTTTTAAAGGTAAGCCAATAAATAAAGGCAGTCCAGAGAAATGAGACTCTTTATACTCATTAAAAGTGTCCGAGGATTGTATATTAATGCCCGTTTGACACGTGACATATACAAATGCTTCACACCGAACTACACTTTAAAAATATTACATGACATGAGTAAACATTAGCTGTTTGTTGAGAGTCCATTCCGATGGCAACAGGCGACCCTTCCGTGAAAGGGAGTCTGCTAACACATTCAGACGATCCTGAATATGACGGACCGATAGTAGAACCTGATGTTCCAGTACAAACAGAAGGATTCCTTCCGTTAGATTAACAACGGAATGGAATGAGTGCCTCCCTGATTCCGTATATACGCCACTACCGTCGGACAAAATTTGAACGTGTGTGTTCTGAATAACGTCCATCCAATGACGCAACGCAAGCCAAATTGACATGATTTCCTTGATATTTATGTGCTTGCCTAAGAACTGAGGATCCCAAAGACCCTGGCACCTCGAATCCGACGGGCATAGAGTTGCGCCCCAACCTGTTTGACTGGCATCCGTCATGATAGTAAAACTCGGATCCGGCAATTGCAGTGGAACTCCCGGAGTTAACCACTGAATGTCTGCCCAAGTCTGAATCTCTTGTTTCACTAGGTCTGACAAGAGGATGTCCGCATCGAGCAAATGAGTCTTCACTTTCCAATTCTGAGTCAAAAAGATTTGGAGAGGACGATTGCGTAGCCGCCCCATTGGAAATGAGATCCAAGGCAGCTCCGCAAAGACCTATCAGTCTCATGTATGAGTTTAGACAATAGCGAGCATAACAACTGAATAATTTCACTCTGGTTAACGGCAGACGAACGAGATTGTTGTGTGCCTCGAAGCTCATCCCCAGGTGGGTGAATGACTTGGACGGCACCAGATCTGACTTCTGTTCGTTTACTATAAAACCGAGACGTCGGAGCAATAGTAGAAGATTCTGCACATCGTTCTGAAGCGTTAACTCGTTGCCGTACCTCTGAAGAATATCGTCCAGGTAGGCCGACGTTACCGCAGACGAATGAGCTCGGAAGTAAGTCATAACCGAGTTCATTATCCAAGTGAAAGCCCAGGGCGCCAGATTCAGACCGAAGCACATCGCACGGAACTGATATACCACCCCTAGGACAGCGAAACGAAGATACTTTCTGAATGCCGGATGTACCATGACGTGAAAGTATGCATCCTTGAGATCTATGCTCGCAGCATAGTCGTTCACTTGAATGCTCATTCTGACTGATCGAATGGTCTCCATAAAACTTTGGGGCCACAATCAGCTTGTTTATCCAGCTTAAATCTATTACTGGACGGAACAAGCCATCTGGTTTGGGAACCAGAAACAGATGGCTGTAGAAACCTGGAGATTCCTGGTTTTCTACGACCTCTATCGCATTCTTCAGTAAAAGAGACTGCACTTCTGAAAGAAGAGCGTCTCTCTTTTTAGAATATTTGACGGAAGTTGAGTCCATCTTGGACTTCGAGTTAACGGAAGCTTTCCTTTGAAGGACAGTTTCAGTCCTTCCGCAATTACCCTTCGAACCCAAGGGTCCTCCGTAATCAATTCCCAATTTTGTAAATAACTCGACAACCTTCCGTCCATAGGAACGCGACAGAGGTCTACACCATCACTTCCTGGACCTGCGAGGCTTGTGGAAGGAGAAACCACGTCCTCCCCGACCCGCACCTCGCGCCGTCGACCTAGGGGCATCTGACCTATTACGGCCAGCGTTACGGCACCTGCTAGAGTCGCTGCCTTGGCGGTCTCGAGAATAAGGCCTAGAAGGCGCGTACGCACCTCTAAAGGAACTTCCCCTGGACGTGATCGTCCCAGAAGATCCAGGCCTACATTTTTCTGCTGGTTCCGACTTACTAGAAGCGGACTTAAAAAGCAGAGAGTCTGAAGCTTTCTTAGTTAACTTATCGTAGATAGCAGAAAGCTTGCCGTCAAAGAGAAGTTCTCTGGAGACCGGAGCGACTCTAAGAGAGTTTTTCACCTTACTAACCACTCTTGTGGACGTAGCTAGGGTTCCGTCACATCTAACCAACTCCAGATTAGCCACTGAAAGGGCAGAGTTATATGTAGAATAGGAAATAGCCCTTGACAGAACTCTCAGAGACGTTTGTACATCCTGAAATTCTTGCCCTTCAAGGCGTAACGATAATGCTCTGGTAAGGTGATCTGCGTACGAGAGTGCGTCTAAATTTGCTCTATTTGAAGATATTGTAGTTTCCAAGATAGAGCTATGAATAGACATAGACGACAGCATGGATAATTCCAGGTCTTCAGCCTGGTCGTCTAGACGCAGAGGAACTCTCTGAACGCCCTGTCCTGCCGTTTCGAATCTATTCCTGGCATTAATGAAAGGCAGATTCAGAGCATTAGCCGATAGGAAAGCTGACTTGCCCGATTTACCGGCAAGTTTATTGATAGCGTCATTTAATAAAAGTTTAAACGTCTATGAGACATTCCTGGACTAAGATGGAAACTCTGGGACGGTGTCCCTAAACCGATTAAAAAATTTGGTGTCCAGTGGCGCTATAAGCCTCCTATCAGGCTGAGCAGCATCCTGGTCCGCTGGAACAACATCAGGAAGAAAATGCCGGATTAACTAGACGGCGATTTTGTGTTGTTCTGAAAGGGAGAACTCCAATTCATCCATATCCCTTTCGCCATCCTGACGGACCTCCTGGATATCTCGGTCGTCCGCTCCCGATCCAGCTGCGAAACGTACCGACCCAGTATCATCAGATTCTTCCTGCTCTGATAGGGCTTCTGCCGGATGCTGCTATGATTTGTGCTATCTGCGATAGAATGTCCGTTAACGAGGCCTGCGGAGCTGCAGTCTTGCGTGATTTAGCCGCAGGAAGCTCCGTGGACGTTGTCTCCTGCATACCTCTCTTATGCAAACATCCAGAAGAAGGTGGCCTCGAATCCCTGGCTACCGAATGGCGTGACCTGGCTGTCGAGGAATCTCTGGAAGGCGATGCCGGCTGGATATCGGCGGTCACGTAGCCAAGGTGCGATCGAGTGCGCTGACGTGAGGAGGAAGAAGCCCTTGATACAGCCTCTCCGGACTGTTTATACACCGGAGCGTCCCGAGTGGTGGACGTAAGCTCCGACTGAGGAATATTTTGTACAACATCCGGACCGCGATGTTGTTGTACGAGAGAGAGACCTTTCTCGCTCGCAGCCCGTGCAGAGCTGGACAAGTTAGGAACCGAACCCAAAGGCTTCTTCCATCCTAAACCAAGATCCGTCATCACTGGGTGTGTCTGAGGAATGTTTATAGTGCTCGCAACACCCTTAATTCTTTCCTGGACCGCAACGGACGAATCCGGGTGCTGTATTATTCGGCAAATGGACGTGAAACCGGGCGAGCTAGCGGACGTTGACGCCAACGACGTCGACCCTACGGGGGGCCTCTTAGGCAACTGCCGTATATCCATGAGCACTTTTGCCGCTAGCTCTTCTCTGGATTGTGACGACGGACACGCACTGGAAGACGACATCACGGAAACATCACCCAATTCTTGTTTCTCTGAAAAAGAGAGTGAAAAACTTCAGTGACCTTGCGGAGAGAGGACTGGCATGTCCTGCTCCCCACTAACAATATACCATGTCACACAGGTCCAACGTTTGTCATCCCATTTGGAACATATAGAACAAGGCTTAGTGCGGGTACACTGACTACAATTAATGCAGAAATCATGAGAATCAGAGGAAGATTTTCTTCCATTACAATTTGAACAATAATCTTTCATTGTAAAAATAATCAATCACAGTACCCGCAATAAACCTTGCAAACAAAGATACATAGTATAAAAATCCATTATAATAACATGAAAAAACAATTCAAAAAGAAAAAAATTTTTGAACAAATTTTTTCAGAAAAGCCCAAAGGGAACCCAGAGCCCAAATGGATCCCAAAAAAGCCTAAGTGTGGACAAAAATTTTAAATCATTCTGAAAAAATTAATGCAACACTCACTAATATTAATGTATCTTAATATGAATAATCAATGCAGAAGACAAGTAATCACTTATCAGAAGTAACTATTGTCAACATAAACAAACAGTGTAAACAAACCAGAAAACTGACTCCAGGCACTGGAAAACATGGCCCAGTAATCCGTGTCCAATTTAAACACTATCTGATGCTAAACAGAGCCTTCCCCAGAAGAGACTGCAGAGCATCAGATGGTAGATGCAGACCTAAACGCCTAAACACCCCTAGGGTGAGGATGTAAACATGGGGACAGAACAGAAAAAAAAAAAATTTGGTAACCAAGCCAAAACTCCCAAAAAATTTTTAGTAATAAAAATTACAAAAATAAGCCAAAAAAGCATGGGAGAATGGCAAGGGGGAATGAAGGAAAGGGAGAGAGGAAACACTGAACAAACAATGGAACATTCATAGCAAGAATGACAACAGCAGGGCTATGCCTCGAAAATAGGCAACATGAATAAATTTTTCTAAAAAATTTTTAAGTTACAGCCCTGAACATTGGAAACCACTGTTTTTCTCCTCTCCTCATCCTAAATGCACTTCCTATCCACCATTTCTCTCATAATTATGTGTCTGGCATCATTAAAACTGAGATTTACAGCACAAATATCAGTGATGTGACACTGTTTACAGGGCCAAACAAAGAAAGAATGACATTTTGGAGGGAATTTCGAGACCTCCTTGACACAGCGCAAGCGCAGTACAGTAAAAGTGTGGAGGACCTACCAGGACATCAATTTTTTGGTTTTAGATGCAAAATTTGGGGATTGGGGGGGGCAAAATTTGGTTTGGCCCTGAATTTAATGAGTTTGCACCAGCTAGTCTGGGTCATTGGTACAGTATAAAAATATATGTATTTTTTCCTCCTACAATTCTCTAAATTCCCAAGGGACACACAATACTACATCTGGTCGGAGGTTTCATAAAAATACAAACCCAAAACACCACAAAATCCACAAATCCTGGCAGTGACTGAGACACTTGACCTCAATTTTTTTTATACAACCCGATACGTGCCAACGTAAATAATTGGAAATGCAGAGAGAACGAAATATTCGAAAAGAACCATGATGCGGATGTGTGACGTCATGCACGTGCAATTACATCATTTATCGCTCGAAATAAAAGCCAGTGATTTCGGACCAAACACGACAATTTAAGTTCAAAATTTTATAGGTGACATTTAGGATTTGACCTTTGTTTCCCTCTCTTGTCTTTAAGAAATATTGGTTGCGCAGTTGTGTTAGATAAATACACAGAATGACACGTATGTGTGAATGGGTTAATTGATATGGCACGAGTGCCTGCGCGGAACGATAGAATGAGAGACCACAGGCCACAAGTTTTATCCTTCCATGATGGCACAAGTGCCATATCAATTAACCCATTCACACATGCGTGTCATTCTGTGTTTATTACATGCCTTCATGTCTATAAAAAAAATTATTACAAGGGCACTCAGCAATTCATTTAACAACTCTCAACAAAAAGAACACATTTAACACCAACCAAATTTGTGAAGGGAACCTGTCTTACTGTTTTATCCCCCGAGCTCCAATATGTTCTATGTACCTACTGGCACATAAAACACATTGGAACTCAGGGGACGATTTTCAGCTAGCGATTCAAACTTGGATTTGTGTTGCATGATTTGTAGAAAATTCCAGTGAAATTTCGCTTCTATTTAAAAGTAGCCTGTCAACGATTTCTGTTCTGCACATATGTGCGGAACAGATTTTCATTTTCCGCATGGTTTAGTGTTGCTGTAGATGGGGATTACAAAGAACAGGCGAGTAATAAAAGATTAAATATATGATTTCAAAATGAAATGAATGACGAAGTTGTTTGTAAAGATTGAAAGAAAACTTACTCTATGTCCCTTTGGTCCTCCTAATCCTGGCATTCCTGGGCTTCCTGATGGGCACTAGAATAAAAAAAAAAATATCACATCATGAATGAAATATAAAGACCCAATTAAGCTGCACAAAGTTGATCTTCTGTTTTTCAGGCCATTTTTTGTAAAATTGTACAGTTAAAACTATAAGTCCTGTCACAAATTGAGCGCTTATCTAGGCTTAATTGCACGTAGGAATTACATGCAATTGCCATATCGAATAGCATCCAAAGCACGGCAGGTTCTCCTGGTTACTTATAGCAAACACGGGCAATGTTTCAGCCAATGGATCTCCGGGTTACCCGGAGGTCCATTGGCTGAAACATTGCTTGTGCACAGGCCATATATACAGAATTTGATAGCCTTACTATGGTTATAACGTGTAGATTAATGCGCATATCGATGTGCTATTTGTGCGCATTTCAGGACAGTACTTTTAGTTTTAACTGTATGTGGGCGGGCTGTTTTTTATTTTATTTTTTAATTTTGTAATTATTTCTTTGCCAGCAAAAGTTCATGCTCTTGATTTGTTTTATGTTTTAGGCCTCATAATCTACAGAATAGTATGGGTGGCAGTGTATTTCGTCCCTTGAGTGCAAGTAGGCATAACATTGAGTTATCATTGACTTTGAGAAGATAGTATGCTGTATTTTGTTCTGGGTCAGCATAATAAAACTTTGGGGTTTTGTTTTTAATTGGGAGGGGGGGGCAGGTCGATGTATGCTACAGGCATATCCAAAGGCTGTAGGTCTGAGGTGGGGTGGGCATGGTGCTCCCATCGGTAGGGTTTGGAAACCTCCCCCAAACCCCCGCCAATGAGAGAGCCAGCATAATAAAACTTATTTTCTGTGCGGTCTTCCACATGGGATAACAATCACCATATCTACCACACAAGATAATAACCACCACCAACGTATGTATAATTATATGTGGTACAGTTGCATCCAGAAATAGACTACTAATACAGTAACAAGAGGCCCCAGGGGGCCTGAGGGCGCTCACCTGACATGGTAGCCTAAATATCAACCCAGAGAATTGATTTCAAGTTGCATCTGCTCCTCCTAAAAGCTTATTCCAAATATCCAAAGATTCTGACAAGTGGATCTAAACAAAACAATAGGCCCCACTAAGTTCAAATTTGGGCTACCATAGCAAGCCCAAATATTAACCTATGGATCCGATTTGAACAAACTTGAATCTGAACCCCCTAGAGATGTTGTATATCAAATGTGAATGCATTCTGACAAGTGAATCTGAAGAAAAAGATTTTTGAAGAAATTCCCTCATATTGTACTAAGTTAAAAATTTCATGTTCCCATATGGAGCCCAAATATTAACCTAGGCACTCGAATTGAACAACCTGGAATCTGACCCCCCTAGAGAAGTTGTATACCAAATATAAAAGCATTCCGACTGGTGGATCTGAAGAAGAAGATTTTTAAAGAAATTTCCTCATATTGCACTAAGTAAAAAGTTGGGCTACCATAGTGAGCCCAAATATATACCTAGGGATCTGATTTGAACAAACTTGAATTTGACCCCCATAGAGATGTTGCATACCAAATATCAAAGCATTCTGACTGATGGATCTGAAGAAGATTTTTAAAAAATTACCCTCCATATTGAACAAAGATAAAATTTGGGCTTCCGTACGAAGCCCAAATATTAACCAAGGGACTTGGTTTGAACAATCTAGAATCTGACTCTCATAACAATGATGTATACCAAATATTAAAAGATTTTGACTGGTGGTTCTGAAGAAGAAGATTTTTAAAGAATATTTCCCATATTACCCTATGTTAAAACTTCGGGCTCCTGTAGAGAGCCCAAATGTGAACCAATGAGCTTTATTTCAACAAACTTTTATCTGACCCCCCTATGAATGCTGTATACCAAATATCAAAAGATTCTGATGATTGGTTCTGGAGAAAAGATTTTTTAAAATTTTTGCAAACATGCTGACTCAGCATTTTTTCGATGTCCATTACAGAACACCCTAACATAACCGATGGCAATTTTTTTTTTACCATTCAATTCTACTGGTCATAAGGATACTTCATACCAAATAAACGCTCTCTGTTCCGTGGGGTTTGGGAAATATGGGCGTTTGAAAATATTTCTATTTTTAGCTCCCAGGGTTCCCATGGGGATGCGGTAATTTTTTTTTTTTTTGCATGGGTCAAGCACTTATGACCCAATACTACCACAAACCAAATTTGTTTCATACTGGACCATCGGTTCAGAAAATAGAAATTTTGGGCGGGGGCCAAAAATCTTACCCCTCGTATTACAAAGCCAAATATTACTTCACGAACTTCGTTTGAACAAACTTGATTCTACACCTCATATGGAAGCTCCATAGCAAATATCAAGTCATTGTACACACTGGTTCTTGAGAAGAAGATTTTAAAAATATTTTGGAGCATTTTCCCCCACTCCATCCTATGCGGCTGGGCATGCTGAGGTGAACAAAAATGAAATGCCCCTTTGGGAACATCACTCACACAAACTTTCACTTGAATTGGCCCAGTGGCTTTGGAGGAGAAGACCAAAACATGGTGTTGACGGACGACGGACGACAGATGGAGAGCGATGAGATTAGCTCAGCTTGACTTTGTCAAGATGAGCTAAAAAAGATTTTTAAAGAATATTCCTCATATTGAACTAAGTTATAATTCAGGATCCCACAGGGAGCCCATATATGAACCCAGGGACTTGGCTTTAACAAATTTGAATCTCACTCCCCCAAGGATGCTGCACACCAAATATCAAAACATTCCGAATGCTGGATCTGAAGAAGATTTTTAAAGAAAATTCCTCATTTTGAACTAAGTTACAATTCGGGCTCCCACAGTGAGCCCAAATATAGACCTAGTGACATGGCTTTAACAACACTTGAATCTCGCCCCCCCCCCCCCCCCACATCTCCCCCACCCCCCAAGGATGTTACACACTACATATCAAAACATTCCGACGGCTGGATCCGAAGATGAAGATTTTTTAAGAAAATTCCTCATTTCGAACTAAGTTACAATTCAAGCTCCCACAGTGAGCCCAAATATTGGGCCTGGGGACATTGGCTTGAATAAACTTGAATCTCACCCCCCTAAGGATGCTGCATACCAAATATCAAAACATTCCGACTGCTGGATCTGAAGAAGAAGATTTTTAAAGAAAATTCCTCATTTTGAACTAAGTTATCATTCAGGCTCCCCACAGTGAGCCCAAATATGGACCTAGGGACATGGCTTGAACAAACTTGAATCTCACCCCCCCCCCCACCCCCCCCTCCCCCCTAAGGATGCTGCATACCAAATATCAAAACATTCCAACTGCTGGATCTGAAGAAGATTTTTAAAGAAAGTTAAAAAATTTATAGTAATTTATATATTTTTTATACTTACCAATGACCCAGACTTAGCTGGTGCTAACTCTAACAAAACCAGGGCCAAACACAAATTTTGCCCCCCAATCCCCAAAATTTGCATCCAAAACAAAAAGAAATCATGTCCTAAAGGACCTCCATACTACGCCTCCACTGCGCATGCGCAGTGTGACGAACGTCCCGAAATTGGCGCCAATTATCATTCTTACTGGCAGTGCCTGGTCAGCGCTATGTACTCAGCGGGGAGGCAAGAGTTCCCAACTCCAGGGAGGGCCATCCCCGTCTGGGTCATTGGTAAGTATAAAAAATATATAAATTACTATAAATTTTTTAACATTTTTATACTGTACCAATGACCCAGACTTAGCTGAATAGTAAACAGGCTGGAGGGCCTAGGACATAGAGGAAAATCCAATAAGCTCAACTATATAGTAAAGAGGTAACCCCTTAAGGAGAAAAGGAGTATTAGGCTTTACATGTATCTTTCTTATTTAATATTAAATTAGAAAGATACACTACCCTTAATAATTGAGCACAATAACATTCATGTTCTCTATTAACATCCAGTATAACCCTTATACTAATTATTTTTAAAGTAAGCCAATAAATAAAGTAGTCCAGAGAATTGAGACTCTTTATAGTCATTTAAAAGTGTCCGAGTATTGTATATTAAAGCCCGTTTGACACTTGACATATACAAATGCTTCACACCGAGCTACACTTTAAAAATAAGACATGAATGAAATTAACATTAATATTACACTTTAAAACCATCCCGGAAGCGACTCAGAAATACTGACTTGGAGGAGGCATTCCCTTGCTTTTCACTATAAAGCAGGTGACCTAAGGGAACACCTGCCCCCCCCCCCCCCCCCCCTTCCCCTTGCCCTGGGTCAAATAGCCCAGAGCGAAGAGGGCAGCCGGACGGAGTCACTGCCGGAACAGAAAGCCTGCATAACTATAGTTGCAACTGTTTAGTGGACGACATTCTGAGCAACACATAACGAACCTAAACAATGCAGGTCTCCAGAAATGGACTCAATATTTCTGAGATAAAAATTTGTAAATGTGGATGGCTGAGACCAATAAGCAGCCTTCATTTAATCTGTAATAGCAACACTATTAGCATAAGCCCAGGAAGTAGAAAGAGCTCTTACTTCATGAGCGGAAATCTTAAGCACAGACTGCTGAGAAGAAGATAAACTCTCATAAGCAGTACGGATAGTTAATTGAATCCATCTAGCAATAGAATGGACCGAAATGTCCTTTCTATTAGGCATCAAAGACAGAAAGAAACGTTTCCGTCCCTTTCTGATAAACTGAGATCTCTGTTTATAGATACGTAATGCTCTAACAGGACAGAGTAAAGGCCTACGCCCGTCTGAAGATGGAAGAGCCTTAATAACAATAGGTTCCGGATATTTATTAGGAGCCTGATTCTTAGCTAAAAAACCCACATTAGTAGTGAAGGTGATAGTGTTCCCGACACTACGATAGTGAGAATCATTCACCGACAGTGCATGAAGCTCACTGACTCTTCTAGCAGAAGAGAAAGCTAAGAGAAAAGCTGTCTTATAAGATAAGAATTTGAAATCTACTGTCCCAAGAGGTTCAAATGGCTTTTCCTTCAATTTAAGAAGAACCCAAGCTAAATTCCATTTAGGAATTAATCTAAGAGTTCTGGGTCTATTCATCGAAAAGTTTCTAACCAACTTAGATAAAGAGACATTAGATCCAATTTGTAAACTATCATGATGTGCATAGGTATCAGATAACATAGACCTATAACCCTTTATAGTAACAGGCTGCAGTTTGATTTCGTCAAACAAGTATACTAGAAAGTTTGCAATGTCTGGTATAGAGGGATCGAATATATCTACAGAATGATCCCTACACCAACGACGAAAAACCTTCCACTTAGCCGCATAGTTTAGCGAAGAGGAGGTCCTCCTACAGTTAGAAATCGCGTCCACTGCTCGTCCTGTAAAGTGCTTGCCATGCAAGAAGGACCGCACAACGGAAAAACGTGAAGGTTGAGACGTTGCGGGTTGTGATGGAGTTGGCGCAATTTCCCCTGCGAAAGAAGATCCTCCCGTGGAGGAAGCTTTCGCGGTAGGTCCCACAACAGACATCTGAGTAGATTTATCCACGGTCTCTGTGGCGACAGAGATGCTACCAACAGAATCTTGCATTGAGATTGTTTTATCTTTAGCAATACTTGTTGAATTAACGGCGCTGGAGGATACGCATATCCTATCATTCCGTCCCAAGGGATCGACAGAGCGTCTACTGCAAATGCTCTTGGATCCCGACACGGAGACACATACGTCTGCAACTGATTGTTGAGATGTGTCGCAAATAAGTCTATCATTGGCCATTCCCATTGGTAGCAAATCTGATTGAATACTTGTTTGTTGAGAGTCCATTCCGACGGCAACAAGCAACCCTTTCGTGAAAGGGAGTCTGCTAGCACATTCAGACGACCCGGTATGTGACGGACCGAAAGAAGAATGTGATGTTCTAGCACAAACAGAAGGATTCTTTCCGTTAGATTGAACAACGGAACTGAATGAGTGCCTCCCTGATTCCGTATATACGCCACTACTGTCGTATTGTCGGATAGGATTTGGACATGAGCATTGTGAATAATGTCCATCCAGTGACGTAACGCAAGCCAAATTGACATCATTTCCTTGATGTTTATGTGCTTGCACAGGAATTGCGGATCCCAAAGACCCTGGCATCTCGAATCCGTTGGGATTAATGATGCACCCCAACCTGTTTGACTGGCATCCGTCATAATGGTAAAACTCGGATCCGGCAACTGCAGCGGAACTCCCTGAGTTAACCACTGAATGTTTGCCCAAGTCTGAATCTCTTGTTTCACTTGATCTGACAAGAGAACGTCTACGTCGAGCGAATGAATTTTCACACTCCAATTCTGAGTCAAGAAAATCTGAAGAGGACGCGTGCGTAACCGCCCCATCGGAATGAGATCCGCAGCGGCTCCGCACAGACCTATCAGTTTCATAAATTCTCTCGCTGTGACTTTGTCTGCGTGCAGACAATAGCGAGCGTAACAACTGACTAATTTCGCTCTGGTTAACGGCAGACGAACGAGATTGTTGTGCATCTCGAAGCTCATTCCCAGATGAGTGAATGACTTGGACGGCACCAGATCCGACTTCTCCTCGTTTACTATAAAACCGAGACGTCGGAACAATAGAAGAAGATTCTGAACATCGTTCTGAAGCGTTAACTCGTTGCCGTACCTCTGAAGAATGTCGTCCAGGTAGGCCGACGTTACCGCAGACGAATGAGCTCGGAAATAGATCATTACCGAGTTCATTACCCGAGTGAAAGCCCAGGGTGCTAGATTCAATCCGAAGCACATCGCCCGGAATTGATACACCACTCCTAGGACTGCGAAGAGTAGATACTTTCGGAATGTCGGATGTACCATGACGTGAAAGTACGCATCTTTGAGATCTATGCTTGTTGCATAATCGTTCACCCGAATACTCGCTCTGACCGATCGAATCGTCTCCATATAAAATTTCGGAGCGACGATCAGCTTGTTTATCCAGCTCAAATCTATGACTGGACGGAACGAGCCGTCTGGTTTCGGAACCAGAAACAGATGGCTGTAGAATCCCGGAGTTTCCTGGTTTTCTACGACCTCTACCGTGTTCTTCATTAAAAGAGACTGCACCTCTGATAACAGAGCGTCTCTTTTCTGCGGATTTGACGGAAGATGAGTGGACTTTGGACTTCGAGTTAATGGAGGCTTTCGTTTGAAGGATTTCTTTAGACCTTCCGAAGTCACTCCTCTCACCCAAGGGTCGTCCGTAATCAACGCCCATTCTTGTGAAAAGCTCGACAACCTTCCGCCAACCGGTACACGATAGAGGTTTAAGCCATCACCTCCTGGACCTGCGAGGCCTGTGGTAGGAGAAACCACGTCCTCCACGACCCGCACCTCGCCCCGTCGACCTCGGGGCGTCCGACCGATTATCCCGGCCCGAAGGACGTCCCGAACGAGAGTCGCTACCCTGACGGTCTCTCGAATAAGACCAAGAGGACGCACCGGAACCTCTATAGGAACCTCTCTTGGACGCATTAGACCCAGAAGTGCCTGTCTTATTCTTGTCTGCTGTATCCGACTTCTTGGAAGCAGATTTGAACAACAGAGAATCCGAAGCTTTCTTTGTAATTTTATCATAAATAGCAGAAAGCTTGCCGTCAAAGAGAAGTTCTCTGGAGACCGAAGCAACTCTAAGAGAGTTCTTCACCTTAGTATCCACGAGTGTGGATGTAGCTAGGGCTGCGTCACGTCTAACCAACTCCAGATTTGCCACTGAAAGGGCGGAGTTACACGTGGAATAAGCTACTGCCCTTGAAAGAAGTCTTAAAGAGGATTGTATACCCTGTCCTGCCGTATCGAATTTATTCCTTGCATTAATGAAAGGCAGGATGAGAGTATTAGCAGACAAGAAACCTGCTTTCCCCGTCTTGGAAGAAAGTTTAAATATGGCGTCGTTCAAAATAATTCAAATGTTCCTGCAACATTATTGGACTGCGACGGAAACTTGGGAGCGATGTCCCTGAACCGCTCAAAAAATTCAGAGTCCAATGACGCTATAATCCTCTTGTCCGGAACCGCAGCAGTCTGGCCCGACGGAACAACTTGAGGGAGAAAGTGCCGGATGAAGTCCACGGCAGCTTTATGTTGTTCCAAAAGGGATAGCTCCAAATCATCCGTATCCCTTTCACCATCCGGTCGGACCTCATGATGTTCCAGGTCGTCCGCCCCCGATGCTTCGGCGGAGCGTACCGACCCAGCGCCGTCGGATAATTCTCGAGCCAACACCGTTTCTGTCGGCTGCTGGGATGCTGCGATAAGCTGTGCTATCTGCACAAGAATGTCCGGCGTCGAGACCTGCGGAGACGCAGTCTTTCGCTGCTTCGCCGAGGGCAGCTCCGCATCGGATGGCTCCCGCATACTTTTTCTATGCGAACGTCCGGAGTCCATCGGTCTCGAATCCCTGGCTGCCAGATGGTGTGACCTGGTCGCCGAAGAATCCTTGATCGGCGAAGCTGGCAATATATCGGCGGTCACGCAGCCAAGGTGCGGTCGTGTGCGCTGACGAGAAGAGGAAGCCTTAGCAGTCTCCGCAGACTGCCTATACAACGGAGCGTCCCGAGCGACGGACGTATGCTCCGCTTGCGACACATTTTGTACCACAACATCTGGTCCCAGATGTTGTTGTACGAGAGAGGGGCCTCTCTCGCTCGCGGCCCGGCTGGACCTGGACGAGCTAGGAACCGGACTCAAAGGCTTCCTCCGTTCTCGCTTACTATCCGCCGTCACTGGGTGTGCACCTAGTATGTTTATAGTGCTCGCATCACCCAAAATTTCCTCCTGAACCGCATCGGACGAACCCGGCTGCCGAACCATTCGGTGAATGGACGCTACACCGGGCGAGCTAGCGGACGACATTTGTCTAATCTCCATGAGCACTTTTGCCGCTAGCTCTGAATTCATTTGTGACGACGGACGCACACTTGAAGAAGAAAACATGGAAACATCACCCTGTTCTTGTTCCTCTGAAATAGAAACTGAGAGAGTAGAGTGACCTTGCGGAGAAAGAGCCGGCATAGCCCTTTCTCCAGAAACAACACACCGTGACTCACGTTTCCAATGTTTATCATCCCAATATTGACAAATAGGACAGGGATTAGTGCGAGAACACTGACTACAATTAATACAATGATCATGAAAGTCAGAGGAAGATTTCTTCCCATTACAATTTGAACAAACTCCTTTCATTGTGAAAAGTCAACAAGTCCTAGTTACTCGCACAAACCCGACACAAAGATACATAATAACATGATCCATTAATAAATGAAAAAACAATTGCAAATCAAAATAATTTTCAAAAAATATTTTTTCAGCGAAGCCCAAGTTGCTGAAAAGTAACATTGATCCCCGATGGATCCGATGGCAAAGTGTGGTCAAAAATTTTAAATTTATATTAAATAATTAATGAGACACTTACGGATAATATAAATGTATCTTATAGTGAGATAAACTACAGCAAAGGCAAACAGCCCCCCTCAAAAAAGGCTGTTGCTAATGTAAACAAACAGTGTAAAACACCAGAAAACATGACTCCAGGCACTGAAAAAACTGGCCCGGAATCAGTCATCAAAATTACACTCTGTCTGATGCAAAACAGAGACTCCCAGGGGAGAATCTGCAGAACATCAGATGGAAGATGCAGAACACAACGTTTATACACCCATGAGTGAAAACGTAACTATGGGGAAAATAACAGAAAACATTCTGTATCCAAGCAACTCTCCCAGGAAAATTTTAGAAATGAACTTTCTCAAAAATATGCCAAAAGCATGGGAGAATTGCAAGGGGGGACTTTAGAAGGCTAGGGGAGAGGAAACACTGAATAAGCAGTGCAACATTTAGCAAGAATGACAACAAGAGGCCCATGCCTCGAAAATAGGCAACTTAACATAATTTCATCAAAAAATTTTAAGTACAGCCCTGATTATTTTTTGTCACTTCTTTTTCCTCTCCTCCTTCTATCCTCCTTAGAATCACATTTTCTCCAAAAATTACGTGTCTGGCATCCTTTAAACTGAGATTTACAAGCACAAAGATCAGTGAGATGTTGACTGATGAAGGGCCAAACAGAGAATGATAATTGGCGCCAATTTCGGAACGTTCGTCACACTGCGCATGCGCAGTCGAGGCATAGTATGGAGGTCCTTTAGGACATGATTTCTTTTTGTTTTGGATGCAAATTTTGGGGATTGGGGGGCAAAATTTGTGTTTGGCCCTGGTTTTGTTAGAGTTAGCACCAGCTAAGTCTGGGTCATTGGTACAGTATAAAAATATTCCTCATTTTGAACTAAGTTATAATTCGGGCCCCCACAGTTAGCTCAGATATGAGCCCATGGACTTGGCTTGAACAAAATTGAATCTCACCCCCCTAAGCATGGTGCATACCCAATATCAAAAGATTCTGCCTGCTGGATCTTGAGAAGAAGATTTTCAAAGACATTTAGGAGAGGTGGTGATGTAGGCCTTCTGCATAACATATACTGGGCCCTAATATAAACCCAGGGGGCCGATTTGAACAAACTTGAATCAGATCCACCCCACAATGTTGCATACCAAATATCAAAAGATTCTGCCTGCTGGATCTGGAGAAGATTTTTAAAGAAATTTGCCTGAAATGCACTAAGTTCGAAATCGGGCTCCTATACTGAGCCCAAATATGAATCTAGGGAGCCAATTTGAACAAATTTGCATCAGATCCACCCACCACAATGTTGCATACCAAATATCAAAATATTCTGCCTGCTGGATCTGGAGAAGAAGATTTTTTAAGAAATTTGTCTGAAATGCACTAACTTCGAATTCGAGCTTCTATAGTGAGCCCAAATATGAATCCAGGGGGCCGATTTGAACAAACTTGAATCAGATCCACCCACCACAATGTTGCATACCAAATATCAAAATATTCTGCCTGCTGGATCTGGAGAAGAAGATTTTTTAAGAAATTTGTCTGAAATGCACTAACTTCGAATTCGAGCTTCTATAGTGAGCCCAAATATGAATCTAGAGAGCTGATTTGAACAAACTTGAATCAGATCCACCCCACAATGTTGCATACCAAATATCAAAAGATTCTGCCTGCTGGATCTGGAGAAGATTTTTTAAGAAATTTGCCTGAAATGCACTAAGTTCGAAATCAGGCTCCTATACTGAGTGCAAATACGAACCCAGGGGGCCGATTTAAACAAACTTGAATCAGATCCACCCTACAATGTTGCATACCAAATATCAAAAGATTCTGCCTGCTGGATCTGGAGAAGAAGATTTTTTAATGTTTTTCCCATTGCCTACAGTGTTAAAAAGTGCTGACTCAGCACTTTTTCAAAAGTCCTGAAAAAAGTACCTTGTGATTAAACCGATAGGGATTTTTTTAACCATTCTATTCTACTGGATAAAAGTAAGCTTTATTCAAAATAAGAATTCTCTGTGCCGTGTAGTTTTGGAGATATGGCAGTTTTAATGTTTTTCCTATTTTTAGCGCCCGAGGTTCCCACGGGGCAATGAGAAAATTTTTTTGGCATCAATCAACTACTTATGACCCATTATCATCTCATATCAAATTTGGTTCAAATCGACCTCACGGTTCAGAAAATAGAAATTTTAGGTGTGGCCAAAATCTTTGCCCCTCCCATAACGAAGGCAAATAATGCCTGACAAACTTCTCTTGAACAAACTTGATTCTACACCTCAAAAGGAAGCTGCATACCGAATATCAAGTCTCTGCTACTGCTGGTTCATGAGAAGAAGATTTTCAAAGATTTTGGTGCCCCTTGGGGGCGTGGCCCCACCCAGGAGGAGGGGCAACTTCATTTGAACAAATCTGAATTGACATTAGGTAATAAACATTTACCCAACATTTGAAAAATATTGGGCCAGTGGTTTCTTTGGAGAAGTTGGTTTTGTAAAGTTTACGCCGGACGACGACGGACGATGACGGATGGAAAGCGATTAGTAAAGCTCACCTTGAGCTTTGCTCAGGTGAGCTAAAAACAAAAACTCCTACAGGAGAATAGAAGGATAGAGATCCCTGACAACTAAACAAAATGGGGACAGGCAGAAGTCACCACAATGAATCTGAGCAATGAAAATTTATATCTCTATTTAAGACCAAGCATAACCCGTTATGCTAATTTTGATAAGGGAAGCCAAAATATAAAGAAGACCACAGAAATGAGACTCTTTATAAATCATTAAAAGTGTCCATGTATTGTTATGGTAAAGCACATCTTGACACCTGACATATACAATAATGCTTCACATTGAGCTACAATGTACACGTTAAAAGCATATAATACATACATGTACAATGAAATAAATCCCTCCATATTAAATATGACCTGCAGACTGTGCTAAAAGTTTTTGGGTTTTGGGCTTGGGCAGCCATCACAGTTGACAGATCATGACTAAAAGGGGACGTTCTCATCTAGGCACTATACAGATGCATCCTGCAAGTTACAATGAAATCCCTTCATAAATACGACCTGTAGACTGTGCTAATAGTTTTCGGGTTTTGGGTTTGGGCAGCCATACCAGTTGACCAATCGCGACCAAACAGAGACATTCTCATCTAGAAATGACCCCAAACCTGCCTATGAAATTTTGTGACGATCAGACAAGAACTATGGGTGTAGTGTGAACTAAAGGAAAATGTGAACAGACTCAGACATCCGCACACATGATGGCAATAGCTTATCTTGACTTTGTCAAGCTAAAAGGCAAGGGAAATATAATATTTTGGTATATGGGCTGTTATCAGCTTTTCTCGCCATTTGTTAGCAAAAGGGGCAATCTGCTTGGTATTTTCCAAATTTAAAGATGATGCCTTCAGAAGCATAGTTGTGCCCTGTGAGCACCCCAAAATATGCACCCATTTGTATCATAAGGCTCCCAAAATGGGTTCTATCATTATTGGATTTGTAACCTATTATCGATTTCACGAAAAATTAATTCCAGTCTGAAGGTAAGGCTGTGGGTCACGAGTATATAGGGATGTCCCATGCTAGAGTTAAAACTAGAAGTCCAGTCACGAATTGTGCGCTTATCTAGGCTTAATTGCGCATAGGAATTGCGTGCAATTCAAATTATTGCCATATCAAATAGCATCCAAAGCACGGCAGGTTCTCCTGTTTACTTTTTGCAAACACGGGCAATGTTTCAGCCAATGGACCTCCGGGTTACCCGGAGGTCCATTGGCTGAAACATTCCTTGTGCACAGTCCATATCTACAGAATTTGATAGCCTCACTATGGTCACAACAAGTAGATTAACACGCTTATCGACGTGCTATTTGTGCGCATTTCAAGACAGGACTTTTAGTTTTAATTGTATAGCTTAGAGGAGGTGCCGCATAGGTGCCTTTAAAAGCATAGTGCTACTCTGTGGATCCACTAAAATATGCACCAATTTTGTGCTATAAGGCTTCCAAAATGGGTTCTGTCATTATTGGATTTACAGTCTATTATCGTTGTGTATGAAATCTTGTTAGAGAAAGGGTCAATTAGCTTTGTATTCTGAAAATAAACAAGGGCTGTCTGGCTAATCCCAGTGGTTCTAAGCGTGCCCCAAATTTTGCACCCATCCGGTGATGATGCCTTGGGAAACATAGTGGGGTGCTGCAGGACCCCTCCCCCACATTATGCACCAATCTTGGGCCATAAGGATCCCAGAAAGGGTTCTGTAAATTTTTGCTTTATGGTCTACTATTGGTTTTGGTGAAATCTTGTTAGATAATGAGTCAATTAGCTCGGCATTCCCAAAATACACAGTAGGTGTCTTGCTAACCACAGTGGTTCTGTTCGCCCCCCCCACACACACAAATTTTGTACCCTGTCTGCTAGCAAAAGGGGATATCTGCTTGGTATTCTCCAAATTTATAGACGGTGCCTTCGGACGCATAGTCGTGCGCTGTGGGTCCCCCAAATTTTGCACCCTTCTGGGTCCCTAAAGCATCCCAAAAAAGCAAGGGAAATATATTTTTGTTATGTGGGCTATTACCAGTTTTTCTCGCTGTTTGTTAGCAAAAGGGGCAATATGCTTGGTATTCTCCTAATCTATAGATGGTGCCTTCGGAAGCATAGTTGTGCTCTGCGGGCACCCCAAAATATTCACCCATTTCATGCCATAAGGCTCCCAAAAGGGGTTCGATCATTATTGGATTTACAATCTATTATCGATTTCTTGAAAAATTAATTCCAGTCTGAAGGTGTGTAAGGCTGTGGGTCGTTGCGAGTAGATAGGGATGTCCCATACTATAGCTTAGAGGAGGTGCTGCAAAGGTGCAAAAGAAAGGCGTGTGGTGATGTAGGGGAGCCATAGAGATCATATTTACAATAGGAGCAGTTGCAGGCCAAGTCGATGGCCATATATGAGAATAGGATCAGAAACACGAAGTTCAAGCTCAGGGAGCTAATTGCATTTAGCTAAACAGCATTACCTGTTTTAGAAGGCAAGCCATACATAGGTGGAGTAGGCTTTGCCTGTATGAACATTATTCTGAGACGAACGTAGGGGAAAGTTAACCTCATTGGTGGAGACTGCTTGCATGAAAAGCATCAAGTAAAGTGACAATAACCTAGAGGCTGTGCGACGGCAGTGATAGAGTGACATTCTGTCACATGTTAGAGTAAGGCTGTCACAATTATGAATTTTTATAATCGATTATTTTGTCATAAAAATCGACGGTTGATTATTTATGGTTAATATTTCTGTCTCGTTTCCTAGAACTTCGTCTATGAAATAACTTGGGAGGCGTTAAAAATTAAAATATCTAATCGTAAATGAAGCAAACGAACACCAAACCTTGAAAAATTTGACAAAACAGAATCTACATCGCATAGATTCAAACTTCAAATCATAGAAAAATGCATACTAAACTCACTAATAGCCCAATCCGTGCTCAATGCGTAATTTCGCCTCAGGAAATGTCAAGTCAACAAAGCTTTACACGTGGAAATGAAACATCAGGTTGCGGTACGTCGGAGAACAAAATAAATCATCATACTTTAAAAATAAATAACATGGCATTTCGAAGTTTTTCCCTCTTTACTTTCTGTATGTTAAAATTGCTTATCAAGTATCAAATTGATAAAAACAAAAACAACTCAAAACTCGACGATGTCTTATTGGCAAGGAATACAATGTAGCCAATGACAGTAATGCATCATTGAGTGTTATGTTATTTTTGTTGACAGAGTATTTTTCAGGCACATTTTACTTCGACTTTTATAAATTTTATGTATCGGTTGGAAATTGAGTAATTTGAGTTCAAAAGGAGGGGAAAGATCAAAGACATGCAATTGACAGCATGCTTTTGATACTCGGCAGAAGAATACAACCTCGTAACAACGTTGATGTTTTTTTGGCAGGTCACATGACTCACATCAAAGGAATGAGAAATATTGGGAAGTGAGTGATCATGCATACGATGATGACTGGGTTTTCGGCTAACATTAACTTGTGTGGTGCCGCAACTTGAAGCTACATTATATATTGGTTTTATGTTTTAACCCCGTTCACACACACATTTGTTGTCGAAATAGGTCCTTTATGTGAAACAATAGCTTGTGAATCAATATTTCCCCTTTGTTTAACAAAAAGGTATGACAGCACATGTCCAGTCAAATAATCGATCATTGAAAAAAATCGTTGATTATGACCTCATTCAAAGGTTGATCGATTTTTCGATCATTCGTGACAGCCTTATGTTGGAGCAAAACATTACTTAAAATAATCGATGCATTAACTGAGATGACATTAAGACTAGAAAAAAGTGTGCGACTTCATAAAATTAAAAGATCATCAGTAATCTATCGGCACGGCTTTTAATCCCGAACACGAAAATGTCTGTGGAACGTATTAATGCTGTGGGCAATTGCTAAAGGTGCACACGCCGTATATTTATTTTGTCCAAGGTCACTTACCGTGGACAAATTTTTATGTCTTTTCACACGCTTGTTCATACCCACCTTGGATACATGGAAAAGTGCCATTCCATAGCAACTATACTGTACCTGTATGGCAAACTGTTGGACTGTCTAGTTTCACAGGTAACAGGATCCACTGTCTTCACCTTTCATCCACTGCTTCATACTCCTTGATCAGGGAATATAATTGTTTCTTTGATTTGCTCAGTTCAGATTCTCTATCAGTCAGAAAGAATATGTTACTGTTTGGTAGCTGTTTGTATACTTTGGTTTTCTCCTTTATACTCTTCAATTCACTGTGTAAAACTTTCTGCTCTGCTATCTTTTCTTTGTATGTCTGAGAAGACATAATATTAACTTACAATTGGTCATCCATTTACTTACATGTAATGGACTACACCCTAATTCCCTGTAAAACATAAAAATAGAATGCGTCAATCTCATCACTTTCAAGAGAAAAAATTCAGGCCTGGCAATCTAGAAAACCAAGGAGTGCAAAACAGCTGCCCTGTTTGGGAGTGCAATTGCACCTGAAATTTTCAATGCAAAAACTTGTATGCTATTTTGGTTATATTCACTTCAAGGTATTAATATTGTGACTGAAAAATTGTACTACATTCAGCTACATAGTGGAAACATTAGCACACACATCTTCTCTTATTCAAAATGTTCTGTTCAATTCTTATGGTATTGCGGAACTAAATATTGAAATTAGGGTGAATCCTCTTAAAATGTTGCACTCGGAAATGATGCAATCTCCAAAAATAAACAGCCTTGGGAAAATATATTATTTCAATAAACGTTTGAAACATTCTATTGACATCTTGCATTATTGTTGAATATTCCTGATAAGAAAGAGGGTGATTTGATGACTTTTGGACTTAAAAAGTACAATTTACTTTTTGTGTGTTTTTGTAGGGAATTCCCTGAAAAATATGTGCATGTGACCAGTACTTCCCTTTGTGTCAGTTTTTCTCTCTTATTTGTTGCATGACCCCCTTTTTCAGATCAGAAAAAGTTGTCTAAAGGGCTATACTTGACAGAGATATTTGAATGCCAAAATTAAAGTGATGCGATCATATTTTTTTTCGCCTGAACTTTACAATGGTCGCCTATGGGAAAATATCTAGTTCTGTGATACCTATAGGAAATATGTTTTTTGGCTTCCAAACCAGATTCGGTTATTATTTTGGGTGATTATTTCACATTCAAATATTTATTTGAGGACCACATACCTTACCAAACTATTTTATTGTTTTGAAAGGTTGTATTTTTGTCACAGTCAGCAATAAAAGCTATATATTTCCAAAACTAAGGCTATTCATGCAAGCAAATTCACATCTTGAGCAAGTGTATTCCCCAGGAGCACACTAAAACCTCTGGCAGCTGCTAACTAACAACCTATCTTACCCTATTAACATATTTATTTAAACCATGGTTTCCCCTCATAGTACTAGGGGCGGAGAGGATTCCAAATCTTCCAACCCCCTCCCAAATCGCCGTTCAAACACGGACAGAAAACCTACACTGCCCTTCTCTATTCACTAGCATTTAGAAGTTTTTCTCTTCTATATTATGCTCTTCAAAATGTTGGAAAACAATTTCTTCATTGAAAGAGTATCCTGGAACACAAATTTGAGGAGGGGGTGGGGCTACAGTGGAAAATAAAACTAGTAATAAAACTAGAGCTCACACGTATCGCTGAAGCAATACAATGTCCTCTACCGGACTAAAAAGCATTAATAATTATACAAATGTTATAACCAAGATGTGATCAGCATGAATTCCGTTGAAGTGTTTCCAAAAGAGTCCGGAAAACTGATATTTTGGCACTTTTCCATATTTCCATGGGACATAACTCACACAAGAGTAATGCAATCAGCATGAAACTCAAACTTGATCTGTAAGTCATCATTCTATAGTAGATTACCAAGAATGAAATCATTCGGTTGAAGCATTTCCAAAAAAAGTCCGGAAAACTAAAGTATGACTGACAAACTGACTGACAGACTGACGGATGGACAGAGTGCAAATGAAACTTGATCTGTAAGTCATCGTTCTATAGTAGGTTACCAAAAATGAAATCATTCCATTAAAGCGTTTCCAAAAAAGTCTGGAAAACTGATATTTTGGCGCTTTTCTATATTTCCAAAGGCCAAACTCGATCTGTAAGTCATCGTTCTATAGTAGATTACCAAGAATGAAATCATGAGGTTGAAGCGTTTCTAAAAAAGAGTCTGGAAAACTAAAATATGACTGACAGACTGACGGCTGGATGGACAGAGTGTAAATGAAACTTGATCTGTTAGTCATCGCTCTATAGTAGGTTATCAAAAATGAAATCATTCTGTTGAAGCATTTCCAAAAAAGTCCGGAAAACTGATATTTTGGCACTTTTCTATATTTCCAAAGGCCATAACTCACACAAGAATAATGCAATCAGCATGAAACTCAAACCTAATCTGTAAGTCATCGTTTTATAGTAGTTAACCAAAAAATGAAATCATTCCGTTGAAGTGTTTCCCAAAGAACTCCGGAAAACTAAAGTGTGACTGATAGACTGACAGATGGACACTATTGGACAGACTGTCGGATGGACAGAGTGCAAACATATAGTTCCCTCTGGTGATGCCGGTAGGGGACTAATTACAAATGTGAGTGAATGGCATTTGTGCATAGCTACCAATATAGTTGTCTAGTACTAGTGCTGTCATGGTTCCAATGATACAGCATAAATTTACAGTGACAGTTGTGAAATATTGCTCTTTCCCTGAACCAAGTACCCCTCCCCCACATATTTAACACTTCTGCTAATGATAAACATTTGGAAAGACTGAACAGCATGTTTTTAGAGGCTGAAGTTACACCACTGTGCAAGTGACCATTACATGAATATCCCAGGTCCACGTTATTTTCACTCAAGATCTAACAGAAGTCACCGACTAATATTGGCAATTGTTTCTCGAGTCAATGTCCGACACAATATTAAAATCGCCGTGATTCTCGGTCAAACAGATTACAGCAGTAATAAATTTCTAGGGCACCTGAGCGAAAAGGATGTACTTATTGTCATATTTTACATGACTCTCACAATTTTGTGGTCAAAATACATTTATAACTCAACAATCTCAACTCGACGAAATGACGTTGGCCTTACCATTACCAACACTCATAAAATATTTACGTTTTAATCAGTTAGAATATTTTTACCTGCGTTGCCAGTGGCAGAGCAGGTCTAGTAACCGCTCGACTCCATCCATCAGTCCGTCAGCCCGAAACACTTCTTCCGTCAAAAGAGCAAATTTTCCATGTTTTTGACTCCGTCAAAGCCAAAAGTTGGATTCTAATGCAGAAATGACTCTTTTATCTCACGGAAGTGGTAAAATGTTTCTTTGGTGGAGTTGTGGATGATTATACACTACTGCGCAAGCGACTGTTACATGAATATCCTAGGTCCGAGGTGAGACAAAAGTATTAAACCCACCCGAGATTACGCGGACAATGAAAGCAGTAATTTAATTGGATAAGACATTTGGAGTGAAAGGGATTGACTCCAGAGAGCATAATCGTGGCATTAACCCTTTACCCAATGAATCGCCCGCATCCGCCCACCTAATCTGCAGATTCAGCAGCTGAAAAAATATTATTTTTTGGAAAATTTTAACAAAACCATATCATATGACCCCTCTTTGGAACGAGCTCATTGAGCTCGTTCCAATGAGGGGGTCACATGATATGGTTTTGTTCAAATTTTTTGAAAAAAATTAAGATATTTAAATTAAAAAAATTTGATATCATCTGCGTTGTGTAAAGGGTTAATTGTGAAATAGATTAGACCAAATAAACTACTACATGTTGATGTCACAAAATGTCAGAATGATAACGAGTCATCAATAATTTTCTGAATCAAATTTATGTACATTTGTGTCGGAATGTTGCAATTTGTCAAAATTTAAAAAAAAATATTCTAACTGATTAAAAACGTAAATATTTTATGAGTGTTGGTAATGGTAAGGCCAACGTCATTTCATCGAGTTGAGATTGTTGAGAACTTTATACATGTATTTTAACCACAAAATTGTGAGAGTCATGTAAAATATGACAATAAGTACATCCTTTTCGCTCAGGTGCCCTAGAAATTAATTACTGCTGTAATCTGTTTGACCGAGAATCACGGCGATTTTAATATCGTGTCGGACATTGACTCGAGAAACAATCGCCAATATTAGTCGGCGACTTCTCTTAGATCTTGAGTGAAGATATCGTGGACCTGGGATATTCATGTAATGGTCACTTGCGCAGTGGTGTAGGTATTGCAGAACTAAAAATTGAAATTAGAGTGAATCACCTGAAAATGTTGCTGGAAATGATGTAATCGCTAAAAATAAACAGCCTTGGGAAAATATATTATTTCAATAAACGTTTGAAACATTCTATTGACATCTTGCATTATTGTTGAATATTCCTGATAAAAAAGAGGGTGATTTGATGACTTTTGGACCTAAAAAATACAATTTACTTTTTTTGTGTGTTTTTGTAGGGAATTCCCTGAAAAATATGTGCATGTGACTGGTACTTCCCTTTGTGTCAGTTTTCTCTCTTATTTGTTACATGACCCCCTGTTTTCATATCAGAAAAAGCTGTCTGAAGGGCTATCCTTGACAGAGATATTTGAATGCCAAAATTAAAGTGATGCGATCATATTTTTTTCTGCCTGAAAGTTATAATGGCCGCCTATGGGAAAATATTCAGTTCTGTGATACCTACATGTATAGTGACTGTCTTCTAAACTAAAGATATATTGAAATGCAACACTGAATGGGTCATGAATTATTGTGAATCAAAGCAACCTTGACAAATTGTCCCTTGAGTTCCAATGTGTTCTCTGTGCCAGTAGACAGAGAGAACACAATAAAACTCAGGGGGCGAAATGATACTAGATTTTAAAGGCAGTCCGAAACAGGTCTGACATTCCTATATATGAAGGGGTTAAAAAAATTGCCCTCGTCAACTTTTTCTAGGCATGCAGCACTCCTAAGAATGCCAGGCCAGAAAATTACAGAATATATTTACACCAAATTTGATCTCCCATCGTTTATTTTGAAGGGAAAAAGGAAACATTAAGGCTAAGAAAAGACAAATATTGTTTCTCAGGCACCTCATACAAGATCTGCCTCATCACCTTTTTTCACCTGGAAATCTCTTCCACAGTTAAAACTAGAAGTCCTGCCCCGTATTCTCCACTAATTTGAAATAATAGCGTATTTGGTTAGTGCAGCACATCACCAGAGAATTGCATCTGATACACAGTAGTGTATCACGATTTCCACAGAATTGTAATGCATGGTGGCTGATTGATTCAGTACTTGTAACAGGCGATCAACAGTAATTAAGTCGCATCTGCTACGGACATTACATGTAAGTGGCAATCAAATATTAGAATGCGGATAGTCAGAGGATGAAATGATATTTATTCATCTGTTTTCTCCCCTTGTACACTACTGTGCAAGCGACCGTTACATGAATATCCTAGGTCCGAGGTGAGACAAAAGTATTAAACCCACCCGAGATTACGTGGACAATGAAAGCAGTAATTAAATTGGACAAGACATTTGGAGTGAAAGGGATTGACTCCAGAGAGCGTAATCTCTGCATTAATTGTGAAATAGATTAGACCAAATAAACTACTGCATGTTGATGTCACAGAACATCAGAATGATAACCAGTCATCAATAATTTTCCGAATCATATTTATGTACATGTACGTTTGTGTCGGAATGTTGCAATGTGTCAGAATTTTTAAAAAAATTCTTTCTGATTAAAAATGTAAATATTTTATGGGTGTTGGTAAATGTCATTTCGTCGAGTTGAGAATGTTGAGTTATATATATTTCGACCACAAAATTGTGAGAGTCGTACAAAATACGACAATAAGTACATCCTTTTCGTTCAGGTGCCCTAGAAATTAATTACTGCTGTAATCTGTTTGACCGTGAATCACAGCGATTTTAATATCGTGTCAGACATTGACTCGAAAAACAATCGCCAATATTAGTCGGCGACTTCTCTTAGATCTTGAGTGAAGATGTCGTGGACCTGGGATATTCATGTAATGTTCGCTTGCGCAGTAGTGTATCAATTCATTTCGTGACAATACAAGAAGTATTTAAAAACACGTATTGCGTGATTTTAGTTTTTGAAGATTGATGAGAAGATCATGCAGGTTGATTCAAGACTGCTAAACATTGAGAAGGTACAACGTAGAAGTAAAGATGTTATCTTTTGAGAATTTTTCAGCCTACTCTCAATCGCAGCTGTTCTTATGAAGGAACTATGGGAGAGGCAAGCATGGTTGGAAACAAAGAACTCTCTCCACTGAATACCAAACTGAGAGTATATCGAAAGTGTTGCGAGTGAATTATGAATGCTCAGCTGTTTATAGAGAAAGTTTCAATTTCAAGAGATAGTTGGTGTTCTGTTAAAAAATATGCATTTGGGTGAAAGATGAACAAGAAATTAATTTTGAAAATAAGATCATCAAAAAGATGCCCACCCCAACCCTCCCTTTCCTCATCAGAACCCTCAAGCCCTAAGGCAACCACACCCTCACATAGAGGGAAGCATGGGTAGAAAACTGCTAATTCCTCAAGACACAACAACTCTTCCTCCCCATGCTAGCTTTGTTTTTTAAGTGAAAGGTAAAAAAAAAAAAGTGTTGTCACGTTCTGTTGGTGGCCAATGTCACCTTCGATTAAGGAGGGTTAAACAGGATTAACATTATCAGTTAAAAAGGAAGGTTGTATTAAAAACATTGATTTGTAATTATTTTATCCCAGGCCTGGCGTTTTCAGGAGTGCGATTTATTCACTTGCCTACTGCTCGCCTTAAAAAATTGAGGAGGGCGAAAAATAGCCCTCCTAGCCTTAGAAAATAATGATTACCACAACAGCTTATTCCTAAAATTCACTGGTTTTCAGATCTCTGATATGCTAGTGGTCTCTACAATATGGCCACACTGCTCCTACCACACCTCCGGGCCTTACCAAGGCCCGGAGGTGTGGGAGGGGCAGTGCAACCGTCTAACGGAGACTACCTGGTTAGCAGCACCAAATAAAATGTACAAAGCCCACTAGGCAGAATTCATTAATAGTACAACCTCATTTTGCCACTTTTAGCTTTTATAAGTTTGAGGAGAGCTAATCGCTCCCCTAGGCCATGTGAGGACAGCGATTGTTAGCCCTCCTGCATTTTTAAGAATGCCAGGCCTGTTATCCATCACAGCTGCCTGTTTGAGTTTGTGTGGGGGGATGCAAAATAATGAAAATATATCAGTAAAAAATTTGCCCCCCCCCCCCCCAAACACATGTGTTGGTTACTGCATGGTTCAGTGGTCATGTTGTGTTAACAATTTATGACTGATAAGGGTGAGCCTACCCAGGGCTTAAAATTCGTCTGGCATCACGCGAATCTAACATAATTCTCGCGAAATATTTTCACGCGAATCCATTTAAACCATGATATGAAATCCCCCGTGGGAACCCGGGAAGTAAAGCCAATGATTGAGGTGGAAATCCTCTAAAATGTGCTTCATGGGGTATAAATGATTGAAAACCCTTGACTTTATATCCATGTTGCGGTCATGATTAGCCATTGTGCATAATTATGTGACCTTAAACACCCTTAAATAAATAAATAAATAAATAATGATATGAAATTCTGCAAAAACTAGCTGAATGTTGCTGGTGAGATCACGAAATAAGTTGTCAAAATTTCCACCCATGATTTACCACATGCTTCACATTTTCTTGAGTTTGGTATCAAATCAAGTCATGGCTGCTACAGCAGCCATGACTTGATTTGATACCAAACTCAAGAAATATCAATGGACAGTTTTTCAAAATTATACATTTTATGATAACCCAGGTCGGAACTTCATCATGAATCAACGACATCATACATAAAGTGAATCCAAGCAGTAAATTGACGCGAATCCACTTGGATTCGCGCCAGTGTAGTTTGCCAGAATCATTACGAGAATCGATTCGCGGATTCGCGTGTAATTTTAAGCCCTGCTACCGTTCACATCATCTTTTTCTGGAACCTATATTCCTAATCTTCGAAATGTTCAAGTCCAGTTACAACACATTACATTGTAGTTTTCCTAATCATATGTGTTGGAGATGAAAGTTAACAACCTTGTAAATAGTGCACTATATTCTGTGTTACATAACACATCAGTTATCACATGTTTAACTCTTAACACGGCAACCGCGTTGTGTCCTTGGGCAAGACACTTCATCTCCATTGCCCGCGTGGGGGCACGATGACGCCGTATTGCACATCGATGGTACGCATGTCTTCAACCAATCTAACCCTGCCTGTGCTGCAGTGCGGAGTTACGATGTTGGGGGAGCTGGCAGCTGCTCGTCGTTGCTCGGTGGTTCTCTCCGGCTTCCTCCACCCGTAAAACTGTCACGGTCATGATTAGCCATTATGCATAACTAACTGACCTTAAACATCAATAAATAAATAAATAACTCTTAGCACTCTGGTGGTATTTCAAAATTTTTGACATTGATCCCATATTGCCGTGACAGCATAAAAAATTTAACTCAAAATTTAGCTCAATGAGCTCTGTCAAACAAGATATAATTTATTAAATTTTCAGTTGTGGGTAACATTTGCTGCTGAAAACTTTGGTATTTTGACAACAGTGTGCAGAGAGTTAACTAGGTTTACTTGACTGTTCTGCACTAGACAGCACATTAACTAAGAAGCGTTTTCTGCACTAGATGTGACAGGACTTCTAGTTTTAACTGTTTGACACTATTTTTCACTTGTGGCACAAACATGTACAGTACAACTTACAATAAAGTGGAAACCTGTTGGTGCTAATATCAAGCTGTTTGGGCGATATATTTGCGTCACGTTCGTACAGTTAAAACTAGAAGTCCTGTCACGAATAGTGCGGTTATGTAGGCTGAAACATTGCTTGTGCACAGGCCATATGTACAGAATTTGATAGCTTTACTTGGGCCATAACGCGCATATTAACGCGCATATCAACGTGCTATTTGTGCGCATTTCATGACAGGACTTCTAGTTTTAACTGTATCTGAATATAGCAATATTTTTATACATGTAGGAATAGTGCATCAGTTGGTTGTTATTTGGCCGGGCGAACACGCTAAGATGACAAAGCCTCAAGGAATAATTTACAAACAGTACAATGGTACATATTTAAAAACAAAACATGCTTAATTATTAACAGTAATCATTATTTCAGTTAAAGAAAGCATAAAGAATTAGTGATGTCATATCAATACTAAACAGTAAACAAACAAACCTTCAAATAATTGTTAACAACGCTCGTTTCAATGCAATTACAAAACAAACAAGTACACAAAGACATGTTTTAAAAAGCACGAAGCTAAAAAACCATCCTGAAATTTAACACAGTATTTTTCAATTACTTCATCAGTCTGTACTGCTGGGTGGAAGTATTCTTGCATATGTTTACATGTATACAATTCTGGATAATTTTTTAATATTAGGAAGGATATTTTTCATTGATGAATTTAATTCAAACAAATGTGTTAGTACTTCATATTTTGTTAAAGTTTATGATAGATACTTTCAAATGTGTCCAAAATAGATCACACACATATTAATAATACAACTATGTAAACTAATTTTGTTTTACATCACCCTACACTGCTTGATATTGTCAACGTCAGTTCGTTTAACAAGAGACCCCAAGGGGCCTTAATCGCTCACCAGCCAAAGTGGTTCAAAGAAGTATTTGGGGTCATATTCAGTTAGAAATGGTTCATCAACACTACAAAGGAATAAAGTCACGGGAGGCAAATTTTATGGAAAAACACTAAAGAATGGATTTGAACAAACCTGAACATAACATCCCCCCCCACCCCACCCCTGCCCATAGAGCCCAAGTATTAAGCCAAGGACTCAAATTGAACAAACTTGAATCTGATCCCCCTTGACATGTCATATACCAAATAGGTAGGAAAGAATTTTGACTGATGGATATGAAGAAGGTTTGTAAAGAAATCACCTCACATTGCACTAAGTTAAACTTTGGGCTCAAATAAGGAGTTAAAATATTAACCCAGGGACCTGATTTGAACAAACTTGAATCTGACCCACCCAGAGACGTTGTATACCAAATATGAAAGGAGTCTGATTGGTGGATCCAAGCCTGAAAATAAGCCGTCTGACATTTGCAGAATGAGGTCCCCAGAGGGCGAGTTTGATCATGCTATCCCATACAGTAGGCCAATTTATCCTCTGGGTACCTCATTCTGTTTAGGTTTGAGACCCTGATTCAGATTGAGGTTCACAGAGAGAAAATTTAATTATGCTACCCTGCTGTGCAGGGTAGCATCACTAAATTCACCCTCTGGGGACCTCATTTTACAGATGTCAGCCTGCTTATTTTCTGGCTTGGCGTGGATCTGAAGAAGATTTTAAAAGAAATTCCCTCATATTGCACTAAGTTAAAATTCAGGCTCCCAAAGGGAACACAAATATTAACTGAGAAACTCAATTTGAACAAACTTGAATCTGGCCCCCTTAGAGATGATGTATACCAAATACATGTATGAGAGGATTCTGACTGGTGAATCTGAAGAAGATGATTTTTAAAGAATATTCCATACATTGCACAAATGCTGTATACCAAACATGAAAAGAGAGAGCCCAAATCTTAACCAAGGGACTCGATTTGAACAAACTTGAATCTGACCCCCCTAGAGATGTTTATAACAAATATGAAAAGATTCTGACTGAGGGATCTGAAGAAGATTTTTTTGAATTTTTAAAAACATTTATGGGTGCTATTAGAGTTATGCCCCTTCTGGTGCAGCAAGTTTATTTGTACAAACTTGAATTGACATATGATAAGGAACATGCATACAAAAGTTGGTTCAATTTGATCAAGTACTTTGTGAGAAGTCGATAATGTAAAGTTCACGACGGATGATGACGACGGACGGCAAGTGACAAGTTAAGCTCCCTTCGGTGAGCTAAACAAAAACCTTGCATGACTCAAATCATCCAAATCATTTTTAAGTATTCACTCCTCTTCTTTTCATCTGAAAAATTACAAATGATAGTTATGAAAACATCATTCAACTGAAACCTGCTCAGTCCAATGAGAGCTCATGACCTGAGCTATAATTAAGTTGATGGAAACAAAAATAGTTTTTTTTCAGTCAGACTTGGATGGGCTTATTTATTACAGATCTATCTGTTTAACCTACCAGTGAATGCAGCCAAGGGTTAACTAATAATTAAATGATTAAAACTAATGACATGCTTCATATTCAATTTTGAGTTGGTTACTTGTGCTTCAGACATTGCTTTGCATTAATACATTTACATCAAATGCTAACGTGGTGATGAGTGGTAATGCACAGGAAATATATTAGCACTTAATACATCAGAATTGCTACTGTACTAATGAGTATTAATCTCCCATCCTGGAGATTGCGGTGGTAAAATTTGGTGCAGCATCGATGCCGGATCATTTTAATCTCTTTTCCTCATACCAGTGATGGGTGATCGCAGGATCACCCCCCTGGCATGTACTGTAAATCAGCCACCATAGCCAGGTATGGCATTATTATCCATTCTGGCAAATACGCTACAAAATTGTTCATTTAATACCACATTATCAAAAAACATTCTCATAGAACCAGACATGTTAACTCTCCTGGAATGCCCAGGAAAATTCCGAAATTTCAGTGTAGTTCCCGGCCTCCACGACGGGAATCAGTTTTGGCCCAAAAATCCCAGAAAACAACAGCTGAATATTTCTTTCCCGTTGTAACTTAAAGAAAAAGTTTGGAGTCAAATCGCATGCATTTCAAACTCGTGTAAAAACTTAGGAAGCAATAAAATAAGGATTTAAGTGAAATTTATTTAAGGAAAGGGTATTTTATGTTATATATTTCAGTTGTATTCATGTTTATTTCTGTATTTTTCTTCGAAATTGGAGATTCGTGATCAATGAGCGAGCATTGAAGTGAAAATACTAGTTGGTGACTTACTTCAAAAAAATTGAGAACTCCACCTTCATTTAAATGCAGATTTTTGGTAAATAAAAAATTAAATAATATACACTACTGCACATGAATGTTACATGAATATCCTAGGTCCGAGGTGAGACAAAAGTATTAAACTCACCCGAGATTACACGGACAATGAAAGCAGTAATTAAATTGGACAAGACATTTGGAGTGAAAGGGATTGATTCCAGAGAGCATAATCGCGGCATTAACCCTTTACCCAACGAATCGCCCGCATTCGTCCGCCTAATCTGCAGATTCTGCTGCTGAAAAAATATTATTTTTCAGAAAATTTTAACAAAACCATATCATACGACCCCTCTTTGGAACGAGCTCGTTGAGCTCGTTTCAATGAGGGGTCACATGATATGGTTTTGTTGGAAATTTTTGAAAAAAATTTAAAAAGATATTTAAATAAAAAAAAATTTGATATCGTCTGCATTGGATAAAGGGTTAATTGTGAAATAGATTAGACCAAATAAACTACTACATGTTGATGTCACAGAATGTCAGAATGATAACCAGTCAGCAATAATTTTCTGAATCAAATTTATGTACGTTTGTGTCGGAATGTTGCAATTTGTCAAAATTTAAAAAAAAATATTCTAACTGATTAAAAACGTCAATATTTTATGAGTGTTGGTAATGGTAAGGCCAACGTCATTTCATTGAGTTGAGATTGTTGAGTTATACATGTATTTTGACCACAAAACTGTGAGAGTCATGTAAAATATGACAATAACTACATCCTGTTCGCTCAGGTGCCCTAGAAATTAATTACTGCTGTAATCTGTTTGACAGAGAATCACGGCGATTTTAATATCGTGTCGGACATTGACTCGAGAAACAATCGCCAATATTAGTCGGCGACTTCTCTTAGATCTTGAGTGAAGATATAGTGGACCTGGGATATTCATGTAATGGTCACTTGCACAGTGGTGTATAGTTATTTATTCACAGAATGGCTTTAATTCTCATCCCTTTTCCAAACACAATCAAAACGTAAACAACAGCTTGACCCCAACTATTTTCAGTTTAAAAATAGGTTAAACTCACTTAGGATGCCGAAATATTATGACTGCAGATATATACAGATTGGACTTATTTTCTAACAATACATTTATGCCATTGTGCTGACAACGGAACTGTTAACTGTTGTTGGCCGTCTGTACCCAGGAAATTTCGAATGGATTTACAAAAATTCCAGACCCTTCAATGATGAAAAGAAAAGTTATGTTTAGGGCAGTAAGGGCACAAACGTCCACACATGCATGAAGGATTTTGATAAAAATCCTTTCCAAGGACAAGTCTTCTTGAAGTAACTGAACATTAGGACATCTTTTCCTGTTAACATTTGCAGACTTTGGAAATTATTATCTGAGCAGACTTTGATAAAAGCAAACCACAGGTGGTGTGCTCTGGGGTGGGTGTGTGTGTGGGGGGAGGGGGGATGAATAAGAGGGTGGACTGGGTGGTGGGGGGTCAAATCAACAAATATTTTATGATGTTTTAACATAGCACAAATGCATCAGCATAACTGACAACTAGATCTGGACATAAGCTGGTGTTAATGGTGGTCTATGAGCTGAAAATTTGTAAGTTCTTTCTTCGGTTTTGTCCCCACGCGAACTTTTCCCTGAAATTCATCCCATTTCCCTGAAAACCACCCTCAGGTTCCATGCAAAAATTATTCTGGAGGTTAACATGTCTGCATAGAACTTCAGTTTTTATGATCTTTGCCTGTGGCCCGTGTGGGTGAGACTGAGACTGTGTGAGCGGTGCGACGAATTACCACATAGAACTACATAGATACCACATAGAACTACATAGATACCACATAGACGTATTAAGACCCCTACGTGTCTATACTGGTGTGGGGGGGGGGGGGGGGGGGAAGGTGGCTGTTTGAAAACCATATTATGTTCGACAACCGGTAGTTCTAAAAGGATTATGGACGATTCGAACCATGTACGATTCAGACCAGATTTTTATTGGATGATTCGGCCCAGATTATTGGACGATTCGGACCATGTTTATGGACGATTCGGACCATGTTTATGAACGATTCGGAACAAGATTCTGGACGATTTGGAGCGTATTTCTGGGTGATCTGGAGCATGTTTCTAGGCTACTTGGGACAAATTATAGTACGGTTCAATGATTCCGCAGGGAAAGAAGTCAAAATGTTTGTTAAAGAGAGAGTCATGGAAGACTGCAATCGAAACCGGTTAGTTTAGTCAATTGCGAGGGTTACAATATAAAGAAAAGCCAGCCTTTGAAAATTACCCTGATGGCACCTGGGGGGGGGGGGGGGGGGGGGGGGGGCGGCAATCCGTATTGCATTGATAGTATTGAAACTAACGGATTCCTCTCCAGCAACGTGGGGTGGAGAGTCCCCAAATTATCCCTATAGTCCCTTACTGATAAAAAGTATTTAGAAACTGAGAAATTTTTTTTTTAAAATAATGTCATTGATGCTTTCAGGTAAAATAAATGTTTAATTACAGCCATGATCCTGACTTAAAGACAAGCAGGTAAGAATTTAATATGCTCAACCTGTTATTCATTCTTTCTTTTTTTGTTCGCTCACTCTTCGTTCGTTTTTATTCTTTTGTCATATGCAATCTTTTGTGTGTTTGAAGTTTGTAGTATTATCATCATACAAGCAATTCAGAAAGTACAGCCCAGCCAAACCCTCTGAAGACCAATTCTGAGGGTTTAGCATGAAGATTATAGCTAAAACAACATTCACATATGTGACTTTCACCTAGAGCCATTACACTGCTTCATATGTTTTGACAAGTATAAATGTTAACTCTCTTTGGTCTATTGTACTTCGCAGACACCCCGGCGGATTACTGTCCAAGTAGTATCCCACGTAATTAACAGCATATTAATGTCGCCCAACAGCCTTTCTTCTGACATGAGGCCACCAGCCTTTGGGTCACTATAAAATAAACTCACTTTTCCTTCACTTCACTCTTTTTCAAAATGCCTTCCAGAAAAGCTAGATTCCCTTGTGGTAAATGTACGCAAAGCTGTTCAGTAAATACAATATTTTGTGACTGGTGTAATACATGGTTCCACGCTGACTGTGAAAATCTAACAAAGAAAGTGTTGACAATATTATCAAATGCTTCTTCAGATTATCAGTGCAAAAATTGCTTTAAAAAAGACTCCCTCGTCAGTGGTTATGATTTTAAAAATGCTTTACAGAGACTGACCATGGCTGCATCTAATGGTATAAGCATTTTACGCCTAGCTGCCAGAAAAGAAAAATCCATACTTCCAGTGGCTAGAGAATTTGAAGTATGCCATCAACAAATAACAAGAACGCACCAGTTAAGTTCAGAACTGTTGAACTATTACAAGATCGCTCATACCGGTAAGCATTCATTTTTCTGCTACTGTAAATAGAGAGAAAAAATTAATTTTTCCGCTGTCGAAATCTAGTCTGTCTTCTAGGGATCGTGATGACTTCACACAATTACTACTCAGTTAATGAAATCATAGTCCATGTTCCCTCCATGCAAGTAACTACGTCGAGGTATACTTGCATGGAGCGAACACTGCCTATGTTCGCCGTGAATAGAAAGAATAAATTAATTTTTCCGTTAGCGTATTCTGTCTTCTGGGGATCGTGATGACTTCACACAATTACTACTCAGTTAATGAAACCATAGTTCATGTTCCCTCCATGCAAGTAACTCCGTTGAGGTATACTTGCATGGAGCGATGTAACTTTTACTGTGTCCCTAAAATCATACAGACACGGATATCATTAGAACCGTATATCCATGTTTGTTTGGTTTTATTGAAAATGTTAATAATATAAAGTGCTACATGTTCATAACGCCCAGTATTACGATCTATTGACAACTGTATGATGTCTTTGTTATTATCTAACGTGCTGACTTACGTTTTTATTAGTTCACTGTTTTCTGCTTGTATTTTAGTGCTTGTATTTAGTGCTTTCTATTTTATGTTCAATAAACTGTAAAGTTTGCGTTGTTTTTTATTTTGTAAATATGGAATCCAATCCCAATTTACTCCGATGCCGACCAACAGTTTATATGATTTGGAAATGTCTCGCCTCACTCCCACCCACTCCAACCCCTAAAACAAATCTCAATGTAGGCGAGAATATTGTGGCGCCGTGGACTGTGCTGCGTAGACTGATTGGCAGTCAATGACAGAAGTACTCTCGGGGTCCAAATAATAGTACGGTCCCAAATAATAGTACAGGGTGGAAATTTGGTTCAAATTAAATAATAGTACAGACCCAAATAATAGTACAGGTGGGAATTTCCAATTTTCGGAAACAAATTATTAAAACAATAGTAAGCCCAAAAAATTTAACTAGAACAAATTTTGTATGAGTGATACTGGTAGAGCTGTCTCGGCATTGAAATTTGTTAACCATGTCGATTTTTGATTTTTTGTGACTACTAGTAAAAGTTTAAAACCTTTCTACTGATATTAATAACACACATGCTTCATTCAGTCTTTCGAGTTGGAAGACCAGACCAACAATCTGCCATGACCGATCATGGCTGGACATTGTTCCACACTAAAATGTAAACAACCGCAAAAATGCATTTTATTTGATGACAAAGTGCAAACTATTCACAGGTAGCTTTCCGAAGTCGAGTATTTTAAGAGGAATGGTAAGTTGAATCAGGTGCATCTGTTTATGTTTACGTTTTGGTGAGGGACAAGTATCTATTAGTACCCATCACACATCGGTCACTGTGCATTGTTGGTCTGGTCTTAGTCATTGTATGACTGTGGCCTGGAGCCTAACCCCCACCCCCTACATAGGCTCCACACAGTCATTGAGAAGCTCGACCAAATTCAATCTGACTAAAAATTGACATTCGACCCGGCTCACTTCACGCATCGTTTTGCCGATTAATAAATCACAGATAAGCATTGTGCTTACCGCTTTCAATTCGTGATACATTTATTTACGCGTCAGAATCATTTTCTGGCGAGGACATGGTAGTGATATGAAGAAATCTCGAAAAACATCCAAGTACAAGAATTTCAGCCAACTATTTTTTTGAAGAGGGCAGGACATTTGAATATAAACAACGCTATCTACGCACGCGCACGAAAGGCAAGAGACTTCACTCAGGCCTTCAAAATCATTTTGTCGTTTCCTTATATTTCATTTTGCTCACTCGCGAACTGAACGTCTTGGCTAAACAAGTGGCTATGGGTTCTTCTAAGTACGAGTTTTCATTTTGGTGTTCGATGGCTAACAGTATTCAATTAACATCTTTTTTCAATACTGATTACCACAAAACATAATAATCTCCCAGAAATGCGCCGATAAAATAATGCGATTCAGTGTCAAACCGCAGTGAGCCTCGCTAAACATCCACACACATGGCACAACCGGTCCACATGCTTAAAATACAGCACAGCTCCCCTTCTCGATAAATGGGCTAATCTAAATTGTGCGTTAATTGGAAGTTGGACCGTAGGAATTATTTTTCTGAGGGTACACGGCAATATACTGGCTGTTTGCGAGAATGTTTTATGCCCGGGTGAACACACAGTGCGTTTTTATGAAGATAAACTGCTACTATTACACAATTGTTTTGGGTGATGTTTCCGTGAATTTAAAACTGATTTATACAATCAGCTGTTGTTTATTATGATAAAGGAGTAAAGTTGAGTTCCTCACATTTTGGCAATTCATATTTTGCTGAAATTACATAATCGTACAGACCCAAATAAGGGTCGTACAGGTGGGATTTTATCCGAAAAAATAATAATCGTACATGTACGATTATTTGGACCCTGAGAGTATTGCATTAGTATCAAGTAATAAAGTGATGACATATTCAGAGAATGATTTTTCTTGCTTTCTTTGCTGCGAATTTTGCAGCAAAGAAGGCTAGAAAAATCATTCTCTGAATATGTCATCACTGATGGAATCTGAGCCATCCTTCCGGGCCCGGTCTGACGCAGTGGCGGATAAGAAATTTTGAGGGGGAGGGGGTGGAATCGGGGGTCTGGGGCAGTTCTCCCCACCCCCACCCCCACCCCCACAATACTGGGAAATGAGCGATCAAATGGAGCATTCTGGTGGCTTCTGGGGTAGAAATCCTTGGTTTTTTGAACGGCTAAATAACCCTTTTTAAACAGCGTGTTTCAAAATGTCAAATTCTGTCATACAGACAGAATTAGAAAATTTAAAACATGCTCTTCTGAACCGTTCACTATAATGTCGCATTTTGGACACCATGTTTACAGTCATAACCGACTTAACCCCAGGAGAACATCTGCCAGCGTTTGAAAGTTTTCAGCAGTCAGCCCTCTAGGCCTAGGCACCACATGGCTTCGCCAATTAAGATCCTGACCCAGTAAGAATCATAATTGGCATAGCCATGGGGTACCTAAGGGTAGGGGCATGTAACACCTCAAAATCATGCCGTGGCGGTGACGCTATGAATAAAGGCGACCAGTACTAGTAGATATATTTTACATGTTAAATGATTTCAACGGTATATTTGTTTTCCATAGTGAAACGTGATGGAAAAAATATGTCGTTGAAAGTATTTACTACATAGGATACAATATCATGATTTCAACACCCAACGATTACCTAATTTGAAGGGACTTTCGCTACTTATACTGGGGAGGGGCGAGGAGTGGGTTGTGAACTTGTGAAGAGTGGAGACTGCCCCCCCCCCCCCATGCTAGACAAACACGTGCTAAAGGGGGGGGGGGGGACTTCCCCACCCCCCCCCTTGTATCCGCCATTGGTCTGACGCCGTGCCGGGCCATTCGGCACCCCGGACCCTGGGGTACAGCCCCAGCTCCCCTGCCCTCTCACCGGCCCTGGTGCGTAGTACTGCTATGCAAGGCACGGTAATCAATAGGATTTGGGGTTATCACATAATGTCATTGGAGAGCTGAAAGGTGCTTGTCGATGCTCAGTGGCTCTCCGGGACCGGGTGCTATCACAGGGGTCTGGAAACGTTATTTTAGTGATTTAGGGTATATATGTTTAAAAAAGGAGAAAGGGTAACAACAGGCGAAATTGGGAAACTTCAACCAAGTGTCGACAAGTTTAAAAAATTATTAGATCTCGATGTACTTGGTTCCTGGCACATACCAGTTCTATTCTATATACATTTCCCCATTACTTAAAACAAATTTCGTCGAAATATCTTCAGTATTACTAGAGATATTCAATAAAATGTTAGCAAAAAGAATGCTATTTTCTGATTTGTAAATAAGGTTGTCCAAACGAAACCCGAATTTTTCAACACAAATCAGTGATATAAATGCACATAGAGACATTGACCTACGCTTCACTGTGGCTCTTTGTGTACCTTTTTGAACACTTTCAACGACTGCCCAACACCAGTCGCCTATCTATACTCTGGGGAGATATTTTTTCAACATTTGCAGGTTTTTCAGCCTTCTTCCTCGTAATCATCGTCATATTTTAACAACTCCGCTCAGAATAGAAGCAAACTTGAAAGCCTTACCGCGATTGGTTACAAGTGAACTGAGAAATCGAAAGTAGATTGAGGTCACTGATCTCAGTTCACTTGTAACCAATCGCGGTAAGGCTTTCAAGTTCGCTTCTATTCTGAGCGGAGTTGTTAAAATATGGCGAGATGACGAGGAAGAAGGCTGAAAAACCTGCAAATGTTGAAAAAATATCTCCCCAGAGTATAGATAGGCGACTGGTGTTGGGCAGTCGTTGAAAATGTTCAAAAAGGTACACAAAGAGCCACAGTGAAGCGTAGGTCAATGTCTATATGTGCATTTATATCACTGATTTGTGTAAAAAAATTCGGGTTTCGTTTGGACAACCTTATTTACAAATCAGAAAATAGCATTCTTTTTGCTAACATTTTATTGAATATCTCTAGTAATACTGAAGATATTTCGACAAAATTTGTTTTAAGTAATAGGGAAATGTATATAGAATAGAACTGGTATGTGCCAGGAACCAAGTACATCGAGATCTAATAATTTTTTAAACTTGTCGACACTTGGTTGAAGTTTCCCAATTTCGCCTGTTGTTACCCTTTCTCCTTTTTTAAACATATATACCCTAAATCACTAAAATAACGTTTCCAGACCCCTGTGGGTGCTATGGCCTCCTCCACCAATAAATCTGTTACCGACACAATATCACCCTGACTGTTAAGGCGTCACCAATAAATAAATCATAATACCATCCATGGTACTATGTCCATCTTTCGCGCAATCTCATCCGAATCGAGTCCGTGCGCCGATCATCGTCTTTCCTGAAAATAGATCGAGCACAACAACAATTTCTTATATTTTCGGCAATTAAATGTTCATTGTCCCTTTTATAACTATTTTTTTCACTTTTAAGGTCTACGTAGTATCTATGTGGTATCTATGTAGTTCTATGTGGTATCTATGTAGTTCTATGTAGTTCTATGTGGTATCTATGTAGTTCTATGTGGTAATTCGTCGCACCCTGTGTGAGAGAGGGACGGTTTTTTTTACCAAACTTCCCAGCAGTTTTGGACGGAATAATGTCTGGTTTCCAGTTCACCGTGGTTATAGATGGTAGCAGCTATTTTACATAATCCCGAAAATCGGACCTTGCTATACATGTACCTAGTTATTTCACCGTCAGATGCTCTAAAATCTTTTTAAAATCTTTGTTATTAAAAATCGTGCTTCGACTCCCGTTGAATGAGGGGGTGTTCGATTGAGATTCCATGAGACAACGCTTTTCTAAAAACACTTCGTCCCAGGCCATTTTCCGCACCGGGTCGACTCGTCTAGATTGTTTCGTCCCACAAAAATCTGAATGCTTGTGTGACAGGCTGGCGTTCTCACAGGGTATAAACCGTATAAACCTATGGAGTTCCTGAGACGACACGCCAATCGCCATTCGCTAATCGCCGATTGCCATTCGCCAATTGCCATTCGACAGTTGCTGTTTGCCATTGCCAATCGCCAATTGCTAATTGCCAAGTCCCATTTGCCAATTGCCATTTGCCATTCGCCAATTGCCAAACGCCAATTGCCATTCGCCAATTGCCATTCGCCAAACGCCAATCGCCAATTGTCAAGGCGATTAGCAAATGGCAATTGGCGAATGGCGAACGAAGATAGACTGAATATTTTCACTGGAGATAATAATAGGTATGGGCCTAGGTAACGAAGGAAGCTGGGGGCCAGAGGGGGATACATCTTATTTTTTTTGCTGATTTAATTGAAGCTATATCTGGAGCTTTTGGTTTGGAGAGCTCGAGAAGCTTATTGGGTTGAACATATTTTCTGGGGAGGATTGATCTATTGATGTTGGAGATGGGTTATGGTGGTGTTGGGTATTGCTGTTTATAGGCCTACACGCAATGACGGTATACGAGTCCGAGCGGGAGGGCCGGCACGACCCAAGCAGGGGGCCGGGGGGGGGGGGTAACCTCTGTGGGACATTTTGCCTCTTTTTAGTGGAATATGTGCGCAAAATATAGGTTTTGGGGGTCATTTTGGCATCTTTCTACTAGAATTTGTGTGCAACATGGAGGTTTTGGGATATTTTCTGATGTTTTCAAAACTTTTGCGGAAATATTCAAAACTTCGCGCCCGCCCCCCCCCCCCCCCCTCCTCCTCCCCGTGAAAACAGTTCGGCTTCGGGTCGCCCGGGGGGGGGGGGGGGCTGCACCTCCCTCCCACCCTGAGTCTGGGAGAAATCGATTTTATGAAAGTTTTACATTTAAGCTTGGGATGATAAATTTATGAAAATTGCCCGAATAAATTCATTTTTCTCAATGCAACTTTTGACCTTTACCATATGGAATATTTTCACCAAATTCAGCCACGCGCACCCAAAAAGTAAAAAGTTCAACTGTTAACAATTTTCTCCTTAATTACAAGGTTAAAAGGGCAGCTAGCAGGATACTCTTTAACCCTTTACCTAACGTAACAGCCAAAACCGGCCAGCGCTATATTCACAAAAATCGCCAGTCGAATTTAATTATACTCGTTCCAATGAGGGGTCATAAGCTATGTTTTTGAGGCAAAAAAATGAAAATTTTTAGTTATTCAATAATTTTTTTTTGGCAAGTGTCGTCTGCTATCCACGTTGGGTAAAGGGTGAAAATAGGTTTCAGACCATGGAAATGTTTTCCCAACTTTTCCCGGAAGTCTCTCGGTCCACAGCAATAGGAGGAGGGTGCACATTTTCCCGCACCCACATCGCTCTCATATAGAAATTGGCCCTTGGACCTGTCGAATATGATGACGCCTCGTGTTGTTTGGTTTGTTGATGTTCTGTCCGTTCTTGGCCGGTTTGCCGTGATTAAGATGGAGAACTCTGGATTTGGTTGAGTGGAATTGGGAGTAGTGAGCCATCAGGCCTATTTTTACAGAAACGTATAGGCCTAGGCTTTGAGATGATCACTTCTACTTTGGAGAATTGGATTGTGTAAAAGTTCCGTGTCCTTGTGCACTGTAAGGCCACCTCTGTTGGGATTTGTTCAGGGTAATCCTTTCCTGGGAGATTCGAGGGGACAACAGATGGGAATGGTGCAACATTTGGGAATGCCACTGCTTTTGAAGGAAAGGTGAATGGTGGCGGCGTGGGAAAACATCCATTGTCAATGAGCTACAGGTTAAAATTATAAAAGTAGCATACAGTCTTCAGATTTCATTACTGTGTGGGCCAGGAGCGCTGAAAGCAGTCGAGGGAGGCGGGGGGTGGGGGGGTGGGGGTGGTGGTGGTTGGGGGGGGGGGGGCAGACCTATCAAAAAGGGCACTTTTAATTGTTTCAGTCTCTCAAATAAGGCAATTTTTGCATAATTTGGGGGGGGGGGGGGCAATTTTTGGCATAGTTTTAAGAAAAAAAGGCCCTTCTTGCCCTCTCTCGCCCCGTAGGCTGAAGGCAGGGGGCGGAAGCTGCCCCCCGCTGATCCGGCGCCCCTGGACTGTGGGCTATAAGCCCTCTAATTCACCCACAAATTAAGGACATGCAATAACCATTGTGCCAAAATAATAGTAGGCCTACGCGAACTGTGCCTAAATTATATGATGTTGAAACACATTTTCCCAAATTTTCTATGCGCCCCTCCATACTTGGGTTGTGTTTGTTAGCAAGCATCTTATTGCCCCGCTAGTTCAGTGCCTATCAGACTATGCCAAAAACAACGGCACCGCTTGGCAGCCAATTTAAAAACAAAAATACAGAGTTCGCTTGAGTACATTTAGGCTACATGAGCCGATACAGTCAGTGTCGGTTGGTTTCATTAACGAATACTTTGTAAAAGTTTACAAACGTTTAAAACTCGCAAGGTGTGTGTGTGTGGGGGGGGGGGGGGGCAATGCAAGGAAGAAGACCCATGAAAGGACGCCGTGAAAAAATGAGACCAGGCCCGCTGGTTCGGAAATAGAAGCCGCGAAGGCGAAAATATCGTGCTCTTACTGCGCAGCATAAATATGGGACAGCGATTATTAGTGTGCCCCAAAAAAGGCCAATAAACATGGGTCAAGAATAGGCCTAACCGTCAAAAAGCATACTGGGCGTGACCGCTTGTATTCTTTTCTATAGTGTATAATTTTTAAGATGTATTTTTGTAAATTTGGAACAACACCAGTCTTGTTGGCATATGCGGGATTGAGGGGAAGGGGACGTGGGGGGGGGGGGGGGGGCAATGCCCCCCTCACTTTTTACAAGCATGTAAGAACTCGCGTTAAAATGTTTCTCAACATAAAAACACTTATATGGAACTGAAAAATAGCTCTGTAATTATTGCCAGAACTCAGGAAAACGCATCTGAGCACATCAATTTTTATATATTTTCAGGGGGAGGATCCCCAGACACCCGTCCAAACTTCGCGCCTTCGGTGCGCGTAGCTTCGCGCCTATGGTGCTCACATGTCGGCCTTGACTTCCACTATGAAACATTATACGCAGTTCTGCATTTTATGCCCCTCCAATTTGTTAATGCAAATCCCGCCCCTATTTGACGCCGTTCGTTGATGGGATGCACCCACCATCTTCTCATTCCCTTTATCTCCATCATTCCCACTATGGCCATCAACATTTCGTGACCCTCCTCCTCTTCATGCAGTGGACGGAGAAGGTAGTTGGCCTGTAGTTGAGATGATATGGCCACTGAAATTCTGTGTAGTGTTTGTCGATTTTATACACACCACGTGACACTGTACGCGTCTCGTGTGCACATGTCATCGCTAGCGTTAACGCATCTCATTAACGCTATACGCCATACGTGATACGCGTCTCCGTGTAAACAGGCCCTCACATGGTATTTTGTATCCTAAACTGAAATCGAAAGTAGAACATGAGAGTCTGATATTTTTTATGGGCATATGACTCCAGCTACTCATCCCCTCCCCCGCCCTCATTGAATTTGATGACGGTGGCAATTCCTACAGTATTGCCAAATGTCACAACCAAATTAGATTTCTGCTGATATTGTCACTTATTTTGTGATTCAAATTTATTTCGAATAAAAAATGTGATGTCGTCGTATTAGCCGTCGATTACCTCTTACTGACTTGAATACACTCTACAGGGGTCGCAGAGCAATTTGAACGTGTTTGTGTTGGGGGGGGGGGGGGGGCAGGTTTCTGCCGCGAGCTGCCACCATTAATGCTAGTGGGCTTCCTCCCCCCCCCCCCCCCCCCCCCCCCCTCCACCTCCCTCGAAAAAGCAGATAAAGGCATTTGTAGTGTTCGTGCACACCAAGACCGCTTCCTTTGTGAAAGTGGTGAGTCAGGACACGTTTTTACCAAATATTTGGTGTTGGTTTTTACAGAAGCGAAGTCCTGAGCTACGATACGGACCTAGTTCTTTTTTTTTTCTTCTTTTCCCCAACACATCGGGGAATGAATTTTCTCAAAAACGGTCTTTAAGATTTTTTTTGGACATGCAGGTATATCTCGCAATGCAGTAACTTCTGAACCGTCTGACTTCGGTCATTAACAGTTACTGTCATTCGCAGTTGATATACCTTCTTAACCCTTTACCAATGTGAGTTGCAGACGACACTTGGAAAACAAATCCTGGTATAAATAAAACGTTTCATTTTTTGCTTGTGTACTTTGTTTTTCTTTGTTATAACTAAACATTTTGATATTTTGATATCTCATCATCTCTCCCTGCACTCTAAAATCGGTTGGGTTAAAAATCAACCCAAATCGACTGGGTTGAGTGAATATGAACCCAAATTGGGTTCATATTCACTCAACCCAGTCGATTTGGGTTGATTTTTAACCCAACCGATTTAGAGTGTGTCCTCACTAGCTTCCTCTTTACAAGATTGTAATTGACCCAGTTTACAGCCGTTTATGGGTTCGGGTAGGGGCGTAGCCAGGATTCTATAATGGGGGGGGGGGGGGGGACCTAGCCATTTTCTTTTTTTTTTCTTTTTTTTTTGGGGGGGGGGGGGGGGGTAGGGGGGGTACCATGATTTGGAATGTTGATGTAGGATTTCTGGGGATCCTCCCTTAGTCCTAACTAGGACCCTCCATCGTTACCCCCTCCTCTCACATCCCTCCAAAGAAGTGGGAGGAGGGAGTAACGTCGAATGGTCTGAGTTAGTTAAGATAAGCGGGAGGAGGGGTTAGAGGCCGGTGGGTCCAAAAGTTGGGTGTCGATAGCTAAGAGATTGTGATTTATCCGAGAATGCGGGGAAACCCCGCCCTCACTCCCGCCATCCCATCCATTCCCACCAACCTATATCTATCTCCGGGTATATACGTACAGCTAAGATAAGAGGATTTATGCCTTGCGCGTAAATCAGTTTATTTCAGAATGATTCAACGATGCGGTGAGTTGGAAACGTTTGTTTGAAGTTGTCTCCCCTAGATCGGCTTTATGGTTTTACAGACTTGCAGGGACGGCTATTTATAGCTGTTGATGCAATCGACGCTGGGTGAACCGCGCACGTCATTGCGCAGCATCGTGATCAGTTCTGAAATTCTTCCCGTGTGGAAACAGCCAACACGTCTTGTCAGAAATCAACAAAGTTAAAAAACTGTATTATGCCTCCTCGAAGGAAGCGTTCGGTGGATGGTTCCCACACGCATCAGAAGCAGGCCAAGGCTGCTAAACGGCGGAGGTCAGTTCGACCCTCTACCAGCCGTTTTTCATCACACCATCTCGACCGACAGAAAAATTCACAGTCACAGAGTGCTCCATTTACGGCAACCATAGCTTCTGTAACTGTAAGTCAGTCTTCACCGAAGACATCTACCAGTCAACAGTCAAGGGATACAACAACTATGCCGGCTCAGACTCAAACAGGTGATCACCTTCCATCAGCGACGGCAGAGAAGCAGACTGCGGGTGATCCTCAGGGTGAGCAGATGTATTCCGGTAATACAGCCTTCGATATTTTCAATGTTTGGGAGGCTCCCAGTACACACGGGGCTAGTTCTACGACACCCTCTTTCTCGGCGCCCCCCACACACATAATTGGTCAGGGACCTTCAGGGGGCCGTCGTTGGTCCAGTCGTCCGATGACGACATGGCTGTACACGTTCCTGTCGCTATTCGACAGAAAATGTGGTCGAATCAATACATAAACTTAGCAATACTGTTGAAGAGTTCACCTGATTTGAATGATTTATCCTCGGGCAATACAATTTTCCTTACTGAACACGGAACTCTTGAAACTAAGTCCAAGCAGATCAAAGATAAGGTGTCGTCAATCGAACAATGGACTGACGCCTTCCTTATTTATCTGTATATCTTCATACAGAAACACCCCTCTAAAATCTTTGAAATGTTACAATACATGCATACTATTAGGGACGCTGCTGCTCGGTTCGGTACTTTTGCGTGGCGTGCTTACGACGAGCAATTTCGACTCCGACAAGCAATATCGGCTCAGTCGTGGGCCTCAATCAGTTCTAATCTCTGGCTTCGATTGATGACTCCAAAGGGGAATCAGCCAAATTTGCCTTTGCCGCCTGCCAAACGCCAAGGTGTTTGTTTTGCATACAACAAAGGGGTATGCAAGAGACACAATTGTCGTTTCTCTCATGTCTGTCAAACATGCGGTGGGGATCACCAACAGGCTCAGTGCCCGAATTTTCGTTCCAGGGGATTTGCCGTTAAAACCGATCGTAAAAGTAGCAGCTTCCCACAAATTCCCGCGGGCAAGAACGCCCATCAACATTGAAAATTTGAATGACGCTTAACATAATTATCCTGATCAAACTTTAGCACAATATTTGGCTGATGGTTTTCAGTTTGGTTTTTCACTTGAGTACAATGGCCATCGTCAACCCACAGAATCCACAAACCTGGCCTCCGTGTCCCTCAACAGGGACGTTGTGTTTCAGAAAATCATGAACGAAGTGCGAGAGGGCCGGTTCGCAAGCCCCTTCGAAGATCGACCAATCTCCACTCTTCGCATTTCACCATTGGGTCTGGTTCCGAAAAAAAAACACGAGGAGAATTTCGCTTAATTTACCACATGTCATATCCCGATGAATCGTCTGTCAATTCTCAAATCGACCCTCACCTTTGTTCTGTCTCGTATACACGCTTTGACGCCGCAGTCCACATGGTTCAAACTTTAGGAAGAGGGGCTCTCTTTGCGAAGGCAGATATCAAGAGCGCGTTTCGGCTTCTACCAATTACGCCAGGGGATTTCGATCAACTTGGTTTCAAATTTGACGACCTGTATTTTTACGACAAGTGCCTTCCAATGGGATGTTCAATTGCTTGCGCGATTTTTGAAAAAATTTCTTCCTTTTTGGAATGGCATGTACGCCTCTCTTCTCCTGGTGGTGACCTATTGCATTACTTAGATGATTTTTTGTTTGGGGGCCTCGCGGCATCTGATGAATGCAAGATCATGCTTGATGTTTTCTTACAGGAATGTGACCGTCTTGGGGTTCCACTTGCTTTAGAAAAAAACGAAGGTCCGCGTACCCTTCTTTATTTTCTGGGGTTGGAACTCGACACAGTCGCCATGGTTGTTCGCGTCCCGCTGGAAAAAAATGCAGAGCTCAGGGCAAAGATCACTGCGATTCTTGAGAAGTCGAAAACGACTCTCAAGCAGTTGCAGTCATTAATTGGCAGTTTAAACTTTTTGTGTCGGGTGATTTTGCCAGGCCGTCCCTTTATCAGACGCCTTATCAATGCCACCATGGGTCTAACACAGCCTTATCACCATGTACGGGTCACCAGAGGTATGAAAGATGATTTGCTAATGTGGCTTTCATTCCTCTCCGAATTTAATGGAATTTCAGTATTTTCCAATCAATTTTGGGAGCATAATTTTCATCTCCAATTGTTTACGGACCGCGCGGGGGGTACTGGCAGGGGCTTTGGACTGTATTTCAGTGGTAAGTGGGCTTACGGTACATGGCCTGCATTTTGGTATGAGACTGGTTTAACTGATAACATTCAGTTTTTGGAATTCTCTCCTGTTCTTGTTGCAGTGTATATTTGGGGCGAACTGCTTCGGAACAAAAAAGTACTATTTGGATCGGATAACCAGTCTGTTGTCTACATTATCAATAACTTGACATCCAAATCCAATGACATCATGCAGTTAGTAAGAGCCTTCACGTTGCAGTGCTTGCGAATTAACCTTACTTTTAAGGCAGACCATATTCCAGGAACAAATAATATCTTAACGGATAGTCTTTCCCGTTTACAGATTGCCAAGTTTCGTTCCCTGGCGCCAGATGCGGAATCCGATCCAACTCCAGTACCGGCGGCACTGTTCAACATTTGCAACACATAGTTCAGCAGATTTTACGTGCAAGTCTTGCACCAAATACCCGGAAGGCATACCATTTGGGTTTAACATCTTTTGCTAATTTTCGTAAGTTATGTCATCAACAGCCGGTATGGCCTGTATCCATTCCAGAGCTCACGCTATATATTGCTTTTCTTTTTAATCAAGGCAAGTCTATCTCTTCAGTGCAAGTCTATATCGCAGGATTGAGTTTTATTCATAAAGTAAACCAATGGGAGGACCCCGCTGGTTCCTTTTTAGTCCAAAAGATGATTCTGGGTTACCGGCGTACCAGACCTACTCGCGATACGCGATTTCCCATCACATTCGACATTTTATCGCGTCTACCTTCTGTATTAGCTGTAATATGTGCGTCACATTATGAAATTCTACTGTTTCGTTCCGCATATTTACTTGCATTTTTTGGCTTATTTCGTGTCGGGGAAAATACGCATCCATCGGCTGACTATGCGCGCCGCCCTTTACACGTGTCCGATGTTACCTTTTCCAAATGTGGAAAGAAACAGTTTGTGAAAGTCACTCTGAGTTCATCCAAGGCCAATAACACGGCACATGCTGAAACCGTTTTGGTACCAAGTTACTCCGACCCTCTAGTGTGCCCTGTCCTTGCACGTGCTCGTTTCATATCTGTGCGACCTTCTGCCCTTCAACTTTTCTGCCATGCCGACGGTAACCCCCTAACAAGATTCCAATTTACTGCGGTTCTTTCCAAATGCATTGCCCATTTAGGCTTACCGTCGGCACGCTTCAAATCACATTCATTTCTTATCAGAGGAGCCACGCATTTGGCCATGAATAAAGTTCCAGACGATGTAATTAAACGAATGGGCCGTTGGAAATCCGATGCGTTTATGCGTTACGTGCGACCACAAGATATTCCAGTGATTCTCTATTGACTTATAATCTAGTTTCAGATATTTGGTTGGTTGGATCATCTATCATTTACTGGGCTTCTCGCCGGGCGGCTCAACGATCGCGCCCGAATTTGAATTTGGAGCGTAGTGGAGTGTGCCTGAAATGGTTTGGTCAACGGGGTATGCGCTGGAATCAGCTTGTCCAGAAGGTCCAGAGCTTGAAAGTAATCCATGACGTTCCTCGTTTTCTTGTGGTACATGTAGCAGGTAATGACATTTCCTACGCTGATACGAAGGAACTTCTCGCACAGATGCAAAAGGACATTGCTCAACTGCATGCTCTATTACCGAATTGTACGTTAGTTTGGTCAGATATCTTACCTCGCCTTAATTGCCCCGCCAGCATTAACATTCCCGCTCTGAAGAGAAAGCGCAAGCGAGTCAACCGCTGTGGGCGCCGATTCTTTATCGAACATCAAGGTCGCGTTATCAAACATGACGATATTACTCATGAGGTTGCTGGTCTTTTTCGCGACGACGGTGTCCATCTTTCGGATATAGGAAACGACATTTTACTGAATACCTTCCAGGGCGCCATTGAAACTTTTTTAGGTGGCTCTGACGTTTTCTTTCAATGAGTCCACCTGCGGGATTTTTATTCCGCGAGCTCGTCCGACTTGTATTTTCCTTGATCCGCACATTGGCACATTCTATATCCCCTGCGTGCCTCGTTAGCTTTTCCAGCCTGCAACGTTCTTATCGCGCCGTTTATATATTTTACAAGCCCCCTCCCCCACACACCAAGCACGTTAGGAGCGTTTTACTCGTGCGATAGAACTTGGAGGCAATCGCCACAGGACATGGGAATGCTTCTCGGTACGCGTGCGACATAAGAATAAACGTCTGTTACACTCGACTTTATTTTATATCGTTTTAACTACACATGTCGTTTAACTTTTGAGCCCCCAATTTCACCCGTTGTGATGGGGTGTCAGTGTTCTATAGACAACACTGAGTGGCCCAAATTGAGTGCTTCGGAGTTGGTAACGTTGGGAAGTAGATGTAAAATTTGTGCTCTTCTATGGTTCATAGAGAGTCATAGAGAGTACTCGTTCACACTTTATTCTGTTGTGCTCTGCTATGGATTAACATGGGGAGCACTCGTTCAGTATGTGGCTTAGCTATGGCCTATCCTAGTAAGCAGTTAACCCTTGTGTTAATCGTTGACCTATAGGGTTAGATAATTTGTTGTGCTCTGCTATGGTTTTACCCTAGGGAGTACTCGTTGAGTTGTTGGTTAGCTATGAGCTAACCTCGTAAACTGTTATTATCTCTGCCATGGTTTGGTCACCCTGGGGAGATGCCCTACTTCTATGTAGACACGCCCTACTTCAACTGTGTTACCGGCTCCGGAGTAGACATGGGTCTTATAGACTTGAATTTGTGTATTGCTGCGGCCTTGATAAATCCAAATATATATAGAATTTATGTTTTCGTTGATGCATTTATTTGAAATAATAATAAACACAATATGGTTATTGCGTCCTATCCTTTCTATTTTCTCAGACTAATTTAGCAATACAAGTGCGCCATAATTGTTGTGCCAAAATGTTCTATGTACTCAGACATTATAGCACTGAGCCAAAATGGTAAATTTGTTTCAAAAATGTTCGATCTGCGTCATTCTGCAAACAGAAAAATGCTTATTACATTGGAACCGACATGCCCACTGTTATAATATAATTATCTGTTATAATATTTGTCAAATCTACATTATTTTAAATGCCCGACCCAAATCTGGTGTGGTTTTATATGAAATGATTCTCGGGATACATGAACTGAAGGTCAAAAACTTGAAATCCAATTTCCCACAAAAAGCTAAAATGGTAGATAGAACATTATAGCACTCATGCGTCGATAACTCGTTGGAATGGCGTAATCACATTTCGCTCGAGCCTTCGGCTCTCGCGAAATATGTCTAGGCCATTCAAACTCGTTATGCAAAATACCCACTGATTCGGCTCGAGTGAAATATGATTACGCCATTCCAACGAGTTATGTAAGTCATGCACCGATTCAAACACACATCGCGTTCTGTCTTTCTACAACACGTTGTCCAAATGGCGTTTAACCGGATTTCAGACTCTGCCTGCTTTTCACCCAAACAAGTCCACATAACGATAAACATGTTATTAGTTGCTATTTGGGTCACTCCGTGCTCTCAAGATGTGGTCTTTATTGAAATCCGGCCAGAATGCATACTTTTTGTAAATTTTCCATCCTCCTGTGAATCGTGGATGCGTTCAACCAAGCCCCGACGCGGACTGGTTTTCATGCCAACGACTACAAATCGTGTTCAACCGTGAATCTTTGAGACAACCACATGCTTCCAGGTCAAGGATTTTATTGAAACTTGGGCCTAAAATAGGACTTTCCTTGTTTGCCACCGTGTACTTCAATTAGGATCTGATCCGATGTGGTTTTCATGCAGTTTACTTGATAACACAAGTAATTAGCACCTGTGAGACCGCCCACGTTTCTAAAGATGATAGTTTTTTTTTTAAATCTACATACAGTATAGAGGGAACAGAAAATAACATATTCTCAATTATCAAAATTCTTGTCGTATTTCACAATCCTTTCAGAGACATTGAACATTATCCATTTCACAAAACACTACACACAGGCAGGTTATGCTAAAGTGTCATCGACACTTCAATTTGAACCACTGGCACGCATACATACATACAAACGCGACTGTTTTGCTGGTTAACGCAGCCGGAGAAAACAATCGAGTTGTGATAAGTAACTATCAGACTATCCAACTTTTTAACCCGCTGGATCCGGGGTTGACAGTGTCAGAAGCCCAGTATACCCCCGGGGTGGTGTTCTGTTGTGCTGTGTGCATTAGTACGCAATGGTACCACATAGTAAATGAGAAAGTGACTCCAAGAACCTTGTCTAAGGACTCACGGATGGCAGATGATGAATGAGGATCATCAGCGAACAGTCACCGTGATAATTTAATTTTAAAATCACAGTGCGCATCAATGAACCATTGCGCTTCTCAAACTCGACTCTGATATTCCATTTGTGACAGATATTCAGGATTCTGATCCACTTCGTACTTTAAAAGAAAAACAAATACTGGTTGTTTAGATGTAGTCTATTTAATATTGATAAAATGCAAACCGTTGCGTGAATGGCGTTCATTTAGAAAACGAACATATATATATAACGTTGCCTAAATGACTCCCATATGATAAAAAATATATACAACACGTTGCCCAAATGACGTTTAACCGGATTTCAGACTCTGCCTGCTTTTCACCCAAACAAGTCCAAACAAGGATAAACATGTTATTAGATGCTATTTGGGTCATTCCGTGCTCTCAAGATGTGGTCTATATTGAAATCCGGCCAAAATACATCCCTTTTTATCTCACCTGGCCTAAAAGGCCATGTGAGCTTTTCTCATCAATTGTCGTTCGTCGTCGTCTGTCATCTGTCGTCCGACGTCTGTCGTCTGTCGACCGTCGTCAAGCGTCCGTAAACGTTTCACATTTTCATCTTCTTCTCTGTAACCGTTGAGCCGGTGTGAACCAAACTTGAGAAGAATGGTCTATGGGAGGTCCTCGACAAACAATCCTCATTTCGTTCCCGTCGGATGAAAAACATGGCTTCCAGAGGCATTCTTTGATTCTGGTTGGTGGATTTTAAAAAATCTTCTCCAAATGTTTTGAAAGATCACATAAATGATGACTGGGTCCCCCGCTACCAACGATCCTCATTTAATGTTGATCGGGTTGTAAACATGGCCACAATTGCGACTTGGATTTACCATAGAAACCCATTGGGAAATCACATTTTTATCTTCTCTGGAACTACTGAGGCGAAGTGAAAACAAACCTGGTAGGGATGGTCTACCAACCATCCTCATTTGATGTTGATCGGGTTGTAAACATGGCCACAATTGCGGCTTATAGTTACTATAGAAACCCTATGGGAAATCACATTTTCATCTTCTTTTCTGGAACTACTGGGCCAACGTGAACCAAACCTGGCAGGGATAGTCTATGGGAGTTTGTAACGAACTTCATATGGTCATTTGACATAGCCTTAAATGTTGGTTAAGTCGGGTGGTGTGATCAGCTGTATGTAGACAGATTGATGTTGCACGGGAAAGTGGAGCATAGTAGAGGAGTAGTGGAAAATATCGGTTGAGTGTGTTATAGGTTGTAGTCAGCGCTGGTCAGGGGACGATTAAAGTTATGTTAGATGGTTTATCCTACCATGGAAGCTGTAGATCTTGAAGAGCCGGCAAGTACCGTGAATTTGTCAGGGCAGGTCATTAGTACATTGCCATGCTGTCAGTACACTCAGGTATGTCAGGTTAGTGTTTCGGTCGATGGATATTTGTTGGTTCGCGTTCGCGATTCGGTTGGTTGTCGATTCAGTTCATTTCGGTAAAGGTAATTCAGTCGGTATTTAGGGTAAGTTGGAAATACAAATGTATATTTCAGGGGTCCTAGGTGGTAGTGGCAGAACCGTTGATAGTCTGAAATGTGAGAGGGATCGTCGATAAGAGATGAATTGTTGGACATCAGGCATCAGTGAAACTGTGCATTGTGAACGGAGGGTTAAGCATTGTGTGGCGGAGTGGGGTACCGAGCCATGTGTGTCGGTGGAGCTTAAACTGTAATGTATTCTTATTGATGTTCATAAACTACACTGGAAATATCACTGAAATAAGCCCGTCTGTTATTAAGGTCTTGTCTGACTGGGTCAGGTGTAAGATGTGATCATTTTATAATCAGCGACATATGATGATTCTTGTGAAATGATTTGACGAGTATGTAACTGAAGTTTATATCCGTGATTTGCAGTATGGCGAACTATTAATTTACTATGAATATCGCCGGTACCGTGTTGGCAGATTGTGACTATAAAATTGACTCCAGAAAAACCACTGTGATTATAACATTGACTCCAGAAACCACGATGTCTGATTAATCATTTCACTTTCATCCATTCATTGACTTTGACGGAATCATGCATTTCATTTGACGGTTTCATTTCGTTTCGTGTATATTAATTTAAATTTCGTTTGTATATTTAGTTTGTTTGGTGTTTCATAAAAATCAGCAAGTTATCGGACTTACTCATCTCTTGATCACTGATTATTGACAATCCAAAAGTACTCAAACGTTTACAATGGTGGCAGAGGTGGGATTGTCACGGTGAAGAGAGATTAGTCAGTAGCGTTTTGTTGAATATTTAAAAGGGTATGTCATATAGTCGCGATGGCCAGTGATATGCCGAAGTGGCTTTCTCAACTCATTGAGAAGGGAGAATCAGTTGAAAAATGTTTAGAATTGTGGAAGGAAATTAAGGCATCAGAAAGAGAGGAGCGTTTAGCAGAAAGGGAGATGAAGAAGGCTGAGATGGAACGAGAGGTTCGACTTAAGGAATTGGAAGTTAGGGAAAAGGAAATTGGCCATGGGTCATCTTTGGCCAGTTTGGGGGAGGCTAAATTACTTTCAAAAACCAAATTGCCTAAATTTGTAGAAGGTCAGGATCCCGACGTGTTCCTAAAATCTTTTGAAAAGTTGGTTACTTTGCATAAAATCCCAAAGCCTGAGTGGGCAGTGAGGTTGGTACCTCTGTTGAGTGGGAAAGCATTGGAAGCTTATTCCCGATTGAGTGATGAAACGTGTAATAATTATGATGTTGTGAAAAGTTCAATACTTACTAGGTATGAATTAACTGTCGAAGCTTACAGGGAAAAGTTTAGGACTACGCGACAGATAGTCGATGAATCATTTAAAGAATTTTCGGTGAAAATTCAGGGCTTTTTCAATCATTGGTGTGAAAGAGAGAATGTTGGTAAGAGTTTTGATAAATTAGAGGATTTAGTGGTACGAGAACAGTTGATGAATAGTTGTAGTAGGGAAATGAGTGTTAAAATACAAGAACACAAAGTGAAAAGTGTAAATGAGCTGGTGGAATTAGCAGAGGCAATTCAACAGGCTAATAAGATATTTAAAGTCACTAAACAAAACCAGTCATCCCAAAGGTCAGAGGGTGAGACTCAAGGTAAGTCATTATTAGACAATAAATATAGAGGAACAAATATGCGCGAATGTCGGACATGTTTTGTTTGTAATAGAGTGGGGCATATTGCTTCGAATTGTCCAGTAAAAAGGTTTGAAGGTGGGGAATCAACCAGGAGCAAATTGGGCTTGTGTGTAAACAATCTAAATTCTTTTCGAAGGGATGCAGACGTATCTGTAGGTGAGTTGGTGTGTGAACCCAGAATCCTTTCACTGGACTGGGAAGGAGAAGAGTTAGGGAACACATGTATTGCTTCTGGTCTTGATATAATCAAAGGTAAGGTTGGTGAGGAAGATGTTACCGTTTTAAGAGACACAGGTTGTTCGACGGTATTTGTTAACAGTAGGTTCGTGCGACCTGAGAACCGCACTGATTATTATAAGGAAATATTACTGGCAGACGGGACTTCGCGTGTCTGTCCAGAGGTTTGTATTCAAGTAAATTCGCCTTATTTTAGTGGTAAAGTGTTTGCCTTAGTTTTAGATAGTCCCTTTGCGGATTTGATCATAGGTAATCACATTGATGAAATAAAAGTAAGTGAGGTCGCAGAAAGTTCAGTTGGAATGACGGGGGATGAAATAGATGGTGATGGATGTGACGATGTCTTCGATAGTACAGGTGAGGTATGTAATGCGGTGCAAACAAGGTCAATGGTATCAAAACAGATCGAGAGTGAAAATAGATCGAAGGTCATTATAGATAACTTTGCAGGGGATAAAGCGGTTTCGGGAACGATTGAATGCAAGCTGGTTGATGGAATTCACCATATTGATAGGCAACAATTGTTGGATGCCCAAAAATGGGATAAGAGCTTAGATAAAGTTCGCATGCTCGTAAATGATAACGCACGGTCAGAACAGTCCTATTTTCTCGAAGAAGCAGGTTTGTTATTTCGTGTATTTAATACACCCGGTAGAGAGCCTATTCGACAAATAGTTGTACCCGAACCGTTTAGAAAGGTTATTATGTCCTTGGGTCACGATATTCCTTTAGCAGGTCATATGGGAAATAAAAAAACCCGAAATAGGATTATGCAACATTTTTTCTGGCCCGGTATGTTTACTGACATAGCCAAGTATTGTAGATCATGTCCAATATGCCAGAAGAAAGGGGCCAAGGGTAGAGTACCAAAGGCCCATCTTGTTAGTATTCCACCAATCGGTGAACCATTTGAAAGACTGGCTGTGGATATCGTAGGGCCATTGCCCTTAACAGAGAAAAAAAATAGGTATATATTGGTATGTGTAGACTACGCAACAAAGTACCCCGAGGCAATACCTTTGAGAAACCAAGAAGCCGAGACAGTTGCAAATGCCCTAATAGAAATTTTTTCTAGAGTTGGAATCCCAAAGAATTGATTTCGGATCAAGGTAGTAATTTCATGTCTGAATTAATGAAAGAAGTTTGTAAATTACTCCGAATAAGAAAATTATGTACAAGTCCATATCACGCAATGGCAAATGGTTTATGTGAAAAATTCAATGGTGTGTTAAAGAACATGTTAAGAGCTTATGCTTCTTCAGAGCCATCACAATGGGATAAATATGTACCATACGTTTTGTTTTCCTATCGAGAGGTACCAAATGAAAGCACGGGGTTTTCTCCTTTTGAATTACTATATGGACGACAGGTTAGAGGCCCCTTGGCGGTTTTAAGGGAGGAATGGGAGGAGCCCCCGGGGTGTAGGAACTCAGTGTTGAGTTATTTGATTGAGACTAGGGAAAAACTTCAAAGTATGTCGGAGTTGGCTAAGTTATATGAGTTAAAAGCTAAGCAGAAACAAAAAAAGTATTATGATAAACAAGCAAGGCAAAGGTCTTTTGAGGTGGGTCAAAAGGTATTGGTTTTGTTGCCTACTAGTGCGTCAAAATTGCTTGCACAGTGGAAGGGACCATTCGTGGTTATGGATAAGGTAGGTAGGGTGGATTATAAAGTGAATGTTCATGGGAAAGTCAAATTGTATCATATTAATATGTTAAAAATATGGCATGATAGGGACTTGGAAAATGGGCAAAATTCAAAGAAGACGGTACCCTTGCCAGTTTGTTCAGGTGTTTGTACCCTTGGTTCTGCTCAGGGAAATGGGGAAATTGATGATGACGTTCCTGCAGCAGTAAGCCCGAACGTTGATAGTGGGGAAGGCATTAGTGACGTCAGTATTTCGGAGGGTTTATCGGAAAACCAAACTCAGAAATTAAACCTTTTACTAAAAGATTATGCTGATATTTTTAGTGACATGCCAGGTGTTACTGATGTTATATCGCATTCAATTGTGACAAACTCTGATGAACAAATTTTTACTCGGCCGTATTCTATACCGTATGCTCTCAAGGAAACTGTTAAAAAAGAAATTGATAAAATGTTAGCTGCAGGAATTATAGAGCATTCTGTGAGTCCATTTGCTGCTCCTGTAGTTTTAGTTAAAAAGAGGGATAACAGCATACGATTCTGTGTTGATTACAGGGAGTTAAATAGAGTAACAGTATTTGATCCAAGACCGATGCCTCGGATGGACGAGGTATTAAATAAGGTAAGTAAGGCAAAGTTCGTCAGTAAGTTAGATTTGGCAAAGGGGTACTGGCAAGTCCCTTTGGATAGCGATGCACGTAAAAAGAGCGCGTTTGTAACGCCATTTGGTCAGTATCAGTTTAGGGTAATGGCCTTTGGAATGATAAATTCGGGTGCCACTTTTGTCCGTTTGATGAATAAAGTGCTGGCCGGATGTGAAGATTTTGCTGAATCTTTTATTGATGATGTTGGAATTTTCAGTGAAAGTTGGGATTTGCATCTTGAACATTTAGGCATTGTGTTTGATGCTCTCAGAAAAGCACATTTAGTGGTCAGACCTAGCGAATGTTCATTGGGTTTTACAGAAATAGAATTTTTAGGCCACGTAGTAGGTCATGGGGTAATGAAACCAATGGTGAGTAAAGTTGTAGCTATTAAGAATTTTCCAGTTCCAAAAACTAAGAAACAGATAAGGTCTTTCTTAGGTTTGATCGGATTTTATCGTAAATTTATACCTAATTTTTCTCAAACCGCAACGCCATTAACCGATTTAACTAGAAAACATTTTCCAAATAAAGTAAAATGGTCTTCTGAAACCCAAGAGGCTTTTGAAAAGTTGAAATCTGCCCTATGTGGTGATACTGTTCTGAGCAGTCCAGATTTCTCTAGGGAGTTCATTCTGCATACCGATGCATCAAGTGTAGGGGTGGGAGCAGTGTTAGAACAGGAGTTTGAAGATGGGATACATCCTATTTTCTTTATCAGTAAAAAGTTTAGAGGCTCGGAGCATAATTATGCAGTGATAGAAAAAGAGTGTTATTCGATCGTGTGGGCGGTTAAAACATTGAACCTCTATCTAGCAGGCAGACAATTTTCGATTTATTCAGACCATGCGCCTCTCCAGTGGTTATACAAAATGGGAGCTAGTAATCAGCGTTTACAAAGGTGGAGTTTAATATTACAGGAATATAAGTTTTCAGTATATCATGTAGCAGGTAAGGAAAATAGTGTTGCTGATGCATTGTCGCGTCAGGATGGGTAATACCCCTGAGTGTTGTCTAGAAAATGTTTCATTTATAAACAGTTTGTGTATAATTATGTTTAGTTTAGTTAATTTTGTTAGTGGTTGTATTTATAATTCAGTTCGTAGTGATGGGTTAGACTAATAGGTTGTTTAGTCACGGGAAAGGGGCATCTGTAACGAACTTCATATGGTCATTTGACATAGCCTTAAATGTTGGTTAAGTCGGGTGGTGTGATCAGCTGTATGTAGACAGATTGATGTTGCACGGGAAAGTGGAGCATAGTAGAGGAGTAGTGGAAAATATCGGTTGAGTGTGTTATAGGTTGTAGTCAGCGCTGGTCAGGGGACGATTAAAGTTATGTTAGATGGTTTATCCTACCATGGAAGCTGTAGATCTTGAAGAGCCGGCAAGTACCGTGAATTTGTCAGGGCAGGTCATTAGTACATTGCCATGCTGTCAGTACACTCAGGTATGTCAGGTTAGTGTTTCGGTCGATGGATATTTGTTGGTTCGCGTTCGCGATTCGGTTGGTTGTCGATTCAGTTCATTTCGGTAAAGGTAATTCAGTCGGTATTTAGGGTAAGTTGGAAATACAAATGTATATTTCAGGGGTCCTAGGTGGTAGTGGCAGAACCGTTGATAGTCTGAAATGTGAGAGGGATCGTCGATAAGAGATGAATTGTTGGACATCAGGCATCAGTGAAACTGTGCATTGTGAACGGAGGGTTAAGCATTGTGTGGCGGAGTGGGGTACCGAGCCATGTGTGTCGGTGGAGCTTAAACTGTAATGTATTCTTATTGATGTTCATAAACTACACTGGAAATATCGCTGAAATAAGTCCGTCTGTTATTAAGGTCTTGTCTGACTGGGTCAGGTGTAAGATGTGATCATTTTATAATCAGCGACATATGATGATTCTTGTGAAATGATTTGACGAGTATGTAACTGAAGTTTATATCCGTGATTTGCAGTATGGCGAACTATTAATTTACTATGAATATCGCCGGTACCGTGTTGGCAGATTGTGACTATAAAATTGACTCCAGAAAAACCACTGTGATTATAACATTGACTCCAGAAACCACGATGTCTGATTAATCATTTCACTTTCATCCATTCATTGACTTTGACGGAATCATGCATTTCATTTGACGGTTTCATTTCGTTTCGTGTATATTAATTTAAATTTCGTTTGTATATTTAGTTTGTTTGGTGTTTCATAAAAATCAGCAAGTTATCGGACTTACTCATCTCTTGATCACTGATTATTGACAATCCAAAAGTACTCAAACGTTTACAGAGTTCCTCTTCAAGTCATCCTCATTTTGTGTCCATGCGTTTGAAAACGTATCCATCAGAGGCATTCTTTGATTCTGATTGGTGGATTTGAAAAATCTTCTCCTCCGGAACCACAGGGTCAAATGTTTTTAACCTTTGCGTGGTTGATGACTGAGACACCCTTTACCAACGATTCTCATTTAATGTTGATTGGGTTGTAAACATGGCCACAATTGCGGCTTATAGTTACTATAGAAACCCTATGGGAAATCACATCTTCATCTTCTTTTCTGGAACTACTGGGCCGACGTGAACCAAACCTGGCAGGGATAGTCTATGGGAGTTCCTCTTCAAGTCATCCTCATTTTGTGTCCATGCGTTTGAAATCATAGCCGTCAGAGTCATTCTTTGATTTTGAGTGGTGCATATTGAAAAATCTTTTCCAATGGAACCACAGGGTCAAATGTTTTTAACCTTTGCGTGGTTGGTGACTGAGACACCCTTTACCAACGAATCTCATTTAATGTTGATTGGGTTGTAAACATGGCCACAATTGCGGCTTATAGTTACTATAGAAACCCTATGGGAAATCACATTTTCATTTTCTTCTCTGGAACTTCTTAGCTGACGTGAACCAAACCTGGCAGGGATAGTCTATGGGAGGTATTCTACAAATGCTCCTCATTTTTGTTACCGTGCATTGAAAAATATGGCTGGCTGAATCTTTTTTTATTCCGATTGATGGATTTTGAAAAGTCTTCTCCTCTGAAACCACAGGGTCAAATGTTTTGAAACTATGTATGGCTGATGACTGGGGCACCCTCTACGAACGATCCTCATTTAATGTTGATCGCGTTGCAACTATGGCCACAATTGCGGCTGATATTTACTATAGAAACTCTATCGGGAATCACTTTTTCATCTTCTCTGGAACTACTGAGCCGACGCGAACCAAACATTACATGAATGGTCTATAGGAGGCCCTCTACAAACAATCCTCATTTTGTTTCCATTTGTTGGAAAATATGGCCACCAAAGATATTGTCTGATTCTGACTGATGGATTTTGCAAAAATCTTCGCCTCTGAAACCACAAAGTCAAACTTCACTTGATTGAGGACTGGGACACCTTCTACTAATGATCCTCAAGTAATGCTGTTGAAATGTTGCAAGCATGGCCACAATTGCAGCTCATAGTTACCATGGATAGCCTATGGGAAACCACATTTTCATATGTCGTTCCAGGTGAGCGAATGTGTTCCACCAGGGTCGGAACTCGGAATGGGCCTGGTTTTCATGGAAACGAGACAAGTTAGGATAACGTCGATCATTATTTTTATTTCATGCCTAAAATCGGACTTTTCTTACTTGTCATACTTTTGCGAACTCGGGATGTAAACATGCAGAGTCTAAACTTGCCTGGTTTTCATCCAAATGAACCCACCTCAATGACAAGACGAGTCACAGTTGCCTTTGTCAGCACTGCTGACTAGGCTATACTTTGTCAACCTCTTGTGAACTTCGGATACACCTGATCTGTCCTTGTAAAGAACAGTCCGAATTATGAATACACGAGCCGTACGTTGCATTTGAACCCCCTTCACTCTCAGATAAGGTATTTTTAAATGATTCTTGTACCCAAATCGGAATATTCATTGGGGCACTCTAGACCCTCAAGATAAAGATTTTTTAAAAAAATCTGAGCCTAAAATTTGACTTTCCTTATTTAACATTCCCATGTTAATCCCGAATATGTTCATTTGGAATCCTACCCACCGTAGCAGGCGAGGGGCCAGCGTCGAGAAGGCGGTAACAGGTAAACGGGCAGAGTAATTATAGGAGTGTCGTTCGAGAAGTGTCCTCCCCCATGCTGAACATCTGCGCGTGGAGGACGAGAACCTCTGACCGATTTTGATCACGAACTGAACAATTCAGGTGAGGGAGCTTTTCATCAGAACACAGACTAGGAGCGAGCAAGCCACAGTAGTAACTAACACTTTCTTCAGAAGATGAGTTTTTTGCAAGCCGGGAACGCTGCTTGATGAGTTTTGGAGAGTGGACAGGGCCTCCAGCTCTCGATAGAATGCCGAGTGCTTAGCACGCGAGCACCGCCCTCTGTGCCGAAAATTGCCGTCACGACCCTAATATCGATAATAGCTTCCTTCACTCATCTACCCCCACCCCCCCCCCCCCACCCCAACACACACACACACATACACATACTCGGTAAAAGCGATCGTATATTCGAAGTGTATTCGAAGTTAATTCAAATGCCCCCTCCCACACCCCAATCGGTGAAAACAGTTCGTGAATAGTAAGAAACACCCCCATCCCAGTAAAAATAGACTTGCATCTTAAGAAGAGGTCCTCTCAGTAAAGACCCTTCCAAACCATCGCAGGTGCTGCTTCTCAACAAAAAGGTGGAAAGTAGCTGACTTTCCTCGGATAAGCCCCCCCCCCCCCCCCCTCCCACACACAGATACACACACACTCTCCTCGCAAAGAAAGTGACACTGTATACATCCAGCAGGCATAGGCCCTCGCAGAAAAAAGCACACGGCACATTTAAAAATTAACCCAAAATCAACTAGGATGAGTGAATACGGCGCGTTTCTGTACGACCCCCACCCCCTCCCCACCTCCTTGATGTAACGTGGAGAGTGCTACATAACCACCCTGTACCCGAACAGACTTCTTCATTTATAATAAATTTCTCTGTTTGTTATTGTAAAACATATACTTTTGTTATTGTAAAATATACAGTTTCGTCCAATATCATTGACTACAATAATTTCTTCATTTCATCTCAAGGTAAACAAAGATGTTGGTGTGTTTGAGTGAGGGTATGTGTATGCTTAGGTGGGGAGGGGAGTATCTGTCGATTAATAATCCTATACTGTCTGTAAGTGTAGATGTGAAGGCGCACTCTCTTTACTGTGTGGTGTATCCTCGACGAGGCATGGGGCACGTTGACCAGATGAAATCCACTCGCCGACCAGTCTGCCAACTTTATCCCAAATCCATGTGTGAGCAGGTTCCTCGACAGATACATCGACAGGTGTCTACTTACTGGTTATATTGTGGGAAATATTTCGAGCACCACCCATCTTTAGCCATATTTTTCATGATTCCACTTTCAGTAGGAATTAATGAAGGGACGGTAGCTTACGTTTGCTGAACTGCATAAAATATTTTTTCCTGTTTTTTTTTTGCAATTTTACTTTGGGCTAGCACCACATCCCATCTAATTTGTTCTAGTGGATCGTTAGTTCATACTGCTTTATAACTGAACTTGACAATGTCAAGATAAGCTATTGCCACCACGCGTACGGAAGTCAGTCTGTCTGTCAGTCTGTCTGTCAGTCTGTTCAGATTTTCTTTAGCACAGGCTACACCCCGTCGTTCTTGTCTGATCATCACGAAATTTCAAATGTGGGTTCACGGTCATGTCTGGATGAGACATCCCCCTTTTGTTCGCGATCAGTCCGCCGTGTCAAATGCCCGAGGCTGAAACCCCGAATTTTTTTAGTACAGTCTGAAGGTCGTATTTATGAAGAGATTTCATCGTAACTCGGTACAAAGACTCCGTATACTATCTAGACGAGAACGTCCTATCTTGGTCGCGATCGGTCAACCCTGACGGCTACGCGGATCCGAAGCCCGAAAAAATTTGACATAGTCTAAAGGTGGTATTTAGGAAGGGATTTCATTGAATCTTTATAGGATGACTCCGTATGATATCTAGACGAGAACGCGCCCTTTTGGTCGCGATCGGTCTGCCGTGACGGCTACGATGGCTCGAAGCCCGAAAATATTTACCACACTCCACAGGTGGTATTTATGAAGGGATTTTATTTTAACGTCGTAGGATGACTTTGCATAATTACTGGATGAGAACGTCCTTTTTGGTTGGGTTCAGTCAACCGTGACTATCGCAGAGGCACGTTACCGAGATTCCTTTCGCCCAGTCTACAGATTGCATTTATTAAGGGATTTCCATTGTAGGATGACTCAGTATAATGTCTGGATGAGAATATCCTATTTTGGTCATGATCGACGCCTATGACAAAGATTTGTTAGCACAGTCCACAGTTCATATTTATTAAGCGATTTTATTTTAACTTGGACGGATAACTCGGTATAATGTTTAGATGAGTCTGCTCTGTTTTGATCACGATCGTTCAGCCGTTACCGCTGCCTGGTCACTTGACTTAGATTCCTTTAGCATTGTCTACAGGTTGTTTTTATGAAGGGATTCAATTGCAAGTTGTTAGGATAACGTGGTATGATCTCTTAGTGAGACTTTCCTATTTTGGGCATGATCGGCCAACCATGACCACCGAGCTGTTGTGTGAACTAGATTCCTTAAGCAACGTCTTCGAGTTATATTTAACAAGGGATTTCATTGCAACTTGGTAAAATGGCTTGTTTTGGAATAAGTTTACTGAAACTTGGTAACTTTGGTCGCCATGCATTAACTGTCAGTGCCACATTAACCCAGGCCTCATTTCTTTAGTACAGTCTAAACTTAAAATTATTCTTACTGGAAACATAGCAAACAGGGGACAGAAATTAACATATTCTCATTTATCAAACTTCTTGTCGTATTTCATAATCAATTCATAGACATTGAACATTATCCATTTCACAAAACACAACACAAAGTCAGGTTATGCTAAAGTGTCATTGACACTTTCATTTGAACCATTGGCACGCATACATACGCAGCCGGAAAAAACAACCGAGCTACGACAAGTAACTATTAGACTCCCCAACATTTTAACCCGTTGGATACCGTGTTGACAGTGTCAGAAGCCAGTATACCCCGCGTGCTGTTCTGTTGTGCGGTGTTCATTAATACGCAATGATACCACATAGTACATGGGAAAATGACACCAAGAACCTCGTCTAAGGACTCACGGATGGCAGATGATGAATGCGGATCATAAGCGAACTGTTACCGTAATCTTTCAATTTTAAAATCACTGTGCGCATCAAAGAACCATTGAGCTTCACTAACTCGACTCTGATATTCCATTTGTGACAGATATTCAAGATTCTGATCCACTTCGTACTTTGAAAAAAACATCCCAAATACTGGTTGTTCAGATGTAGTCTATTTGATATAGATAAAATGCAAAACGTTGCGCGAATGACGTTCATGTTGAAAACGAGCATATATATAACGTTGCCTAAATGACTCCCATATGATAAAAATATATACAACACGTTGCCTAAATGAGGTTTAACCGGATTTCAGTCTCTGTCTGCTTTTCATCGAACAGGTTCAAATAACGATAAACATGTTATTTGTTACTATTTTGGTCACTCCGTGCTCTCAGGATGTGGTCTTTTTTGAAATCCGACCAAAATGCATACTTTTCTTAAATTCCCCATCCTCCTGTGAATTGGGGATGCCTTAGCCAAGCCCCGAAGCGGTCTGGTTTTCATGCCAATGACCCCAAATCGCGTTCACCCGAATCATCACTTATCATTGAGACAAGTACAGGCTCTCATGAGGATTTTCTTGAAACCTGGGCCTAAAGTGGGTTCTTCATTGTTTAACATCTCTGTGTATTGCGGGTGTGTTCAATTAGGATCGACCCGCCGTGGTTATCATGCACTTTACTAAATAACACATGCAATTAGCACCCTTAAGACCACTCCAGGTTCTGAAGAATATAGGTTTTTATTGAAATCTGGGCCTGCCTGAAATGGAACTTCTCTTATTTGCCATCCACTTACCAACACCGAATGTGTTCCGCCAAGGTCGGAATAGGCCTAGTCTTCATGCCGACGAGCACAAGTTATGATAATGATCATTATTGTAGTTTCGAGCCCAAAACCTGACTTTTCCTCCTTGCCATACCCCTGCAAACTTTGGATGTGCTGTAGCGAAACTCGACCCACCCCGCCCTGCTCTCACTTTGTGTCGAGTCTCTCGGCCCCGAACTCACTTACATGAAGTGAGTTCCGGCCGAGAGCCACGCCACAAAGCCAAACAAGGTCTAGCCATAGCACAGATTTGTTGTCGAGGGGTTAGTTACAAGTTCGCAATTTCAAACCGAAAATTAGTTAGCGTAATCAATCACCTAGAACCTCTACAAAATTATTCCAGACTACCCTGGCACCCGTGCTGTGCCGCTGTTCTCGGGCCGGACTCACTTACAATAAGTGAGCCCTTACCGAGAACCTCGCCACAACAGTCAACCAAGGAACAAACATCTTCCTATGATTCCAATCCACCCTTAAACCGTGTTTTGTGTTAAGATATATGTTAGGACTAGGACTCTGAAACAGAATAGGAATTAAAAATACAAAAAAAAAAAACAATTCCACTAAATTATTAGCAAATTTATTCACAAATCCCCAAATCGTCTCTACCCTCCCACAATTCAGCAGTACATTCAGATTTACATTCAAGTTGTACAGACCAACTCATTTCATTCACCCTTCAAGGTGAGATCATAATTCCTCATAAAATAGTTACGTCCCCTACTAAAGAGGGGGAAAAACCCTACAATCTGGCACTTATGCCGCCTTAAAATATGCACACCAGACTACATGACTACTACCCTTAACTAAAGAAGGGGAGTCCAAGATACGGCAATACCAAATATTTACTTTCACATGTCACCCAGCAGAAGGGTTACTTCATTATTTGTGACCCACCTACCCTCCTCAATATTGCTAAATATTCACTGAGGGTAGCGTTATCTCAGTATTCACGTCTGTACATTCAAGCTAATGCCATAAAAGGAGAAGGGGGGGGGGGGGGGGGGTACAATCCATCGGGCCACCGAAACTCGCCCCAAGCCGAAAGATCACGATTAGGCCATAGCATCCTATCGCAACAGCAATAAGATGCCCTGGATCAATCGTGAATAATCCTAGAACCAATTTAATATAGCCTTTTATAACATATTTCGGCTTACGGCGAGGATCGGTAAATTACATAAAATATGACCGGCCCCGGCAGGGTACAACTACGGAGAAATAAATATTCGACTCACCTATAGGAAGCTCCACACGGTTCTGATCCACTAGACTCCGATTCAGAATAATATAATATTGCAGACGCAATTATTTCGTGCGAAGTCAACACCGCCGAGCACGAGAAACTACATGTCTCTCACAATAGTGGTCAATGAAGTAAGAACCACTGATCCATAACGCTATCAGTTAATGATCAATGTAACAATTTAAGGCCACCTCAGAGTATTTTAGCACTTTCAATACTGAAGCGGGCAAACACACACTCGATATGTACACACAGACCCATACCTACATATATATATAATATACATACATAGATATAGGCCACTGTGCACACACCGTGTGTGTGTCCCTTATTGTACAATTCCACTTTTTCTTACACCGCACAAACCGCGTCCGACCATGCCTGGTTTTCATCCAAATGGACCCACCTCATGGTAAGACGAGTCATAGTTGCCTTTGGGAGCATTGCAGATTACACCCCTCCCCTAAGATATGGGTTTAATTGGAATTCAGAGTCGGACTTGACTATAATTTGCCAATTTTCTTGCTCACTGGAAGCGCATTTGGATGAATTTTTGAGAGTGCACAGTGCCCACAACCCTTGTCCGCTAGCGGAGTCTTATCGAAGATTTCAGCTGTCCTGGTAAGATAAGTAGCGGTTGGTTCCCCTCAGCCATCACCCCCCCCCCCCCCCCCACACACACACACACACACACACCTCCCAACACAAACACACACACTTACAATCTGTAAAAGCGATCGAGCATTTAAAGGTAATTTAAATGCAGGCTGACCTGCCCCAGAAAATGGTGTATGTCTGGAAGCCCCCCCCCCCCCCCCCCCCCCGTCCCCCCCACACACACACACGTATTGCAGATGAGGTCCACTTTCATCAAAACAGACGGCATGATTGAATGTATCCCCCTTCATCAAAGCAGACGGCGTGGTTGAATTTATCTGGACAGTGACTTGCAGATGAACCTCCTCCCTGGTAAAAGCGGACGTGTATCTCACGAGCCCCACTCAATAGAAGCCTTCCAGACCATCGCAGTTGAGGCTGCTCGCCAAAAGTTTCTAAAGTAGCTGGCTTTCCTCGGAGAGGCTCCAGCCCCCTCGCAAAAATGGACAATGTATTATTAAGACCGGAGGAAACCATTGCACTGAGGCGAGTAACTATCAGACTCTCCAACATTTTATTCCGGTGGAAACGGGGTTGACAGTGTCAGAAGCCAAATATATAACCGCATGCTGTAGTACTGTCATTCTATGCGCATTAGTAAAGAATGGCACCAGATTTCACACGGACAAATGGCGAATCCAGGACAAAATGCCAATGGACAAAATGCCAATCAGACAAAATGCCAATGGACAAAATGCCAATCAGACAAAATGCCAATCGGACAAAATGCCTATTGGACAAAATGCCAATGGATTTTTGAAAATTTGTTTTTTTTTCATTAATTTTTTTTTTCATTAAATTTTAAAATACCAATGGGTTTTTTTTTGGTTTAACTGGACTTTATCGCACCAGTCAAGAATTTAAACATTTCTGTGGTATGCTTGATGGACTGGCTTTTTTACCTCTGTCAGAAATCGACGAAGGGATGCAATATCTCAAAGAGAACTGTCCTCCAGGAGCCGAATCTCTCTTAGACTATTTTGACTGTACATATGTGTCAGGAACATATAGAAGGATTCAACGTCCAGTTGGTGAAACAGGTGAAACTGTTATTAGAATTAGGAGGTTAGCACCTCAGTTCCCCCCTGAAGTGTGGAATGTTTACAACAGTGCGGAGAGGACAAATAATCATTGTGAGGGGTGGAATAATGCATTCAGAAGTATGGTTGGGCATAGTCACCCATCCATCTGGAGACTGATCAAGCATTTGAAAGAGGATGCTGCTTTGGCAAGGACTGCAATTTTACAGGATGCCAGGGGTCAACCAGCTGTGAAACGTATACGCACGGAAGTGAAAAAGTACCAAGAAAGACTTCAAACTCTTTGTCAGTCAAAAGAAAGTGGTGATAAATCTTTAGAGGATTTTATGAAAGGACTTGGCCATTGCATTAGATTGAGTTCCGTATAAAGAAGGCCATTATTAAAAGATCTTTTTGTTTGCCCTCTCCCGAGCCATAATTTTCTTTTTGGGTAGGTAACAGCACTAGTAGCAGACGACAACCTTAACAAATTTTCGTATCACTAAAAATTTTCATTTTTTGCTTCCAAAACATAGGTTGTGACCTCTCATCAGAACGAGTACATCGCGCCGTTCCAATGAGGGGCCATAACCTATGTTTTGGAAGTTAGGCAGTCAAGTAAAATTTCTACATTTTTGTCAATTTCATAAACCCATTTGAAGGTGTATTCAATGACCTAATTATCACATTATTATGGATTTTGCTCTGCATTCAGTAAGAAAAAAAACAAGGATTTGGACAGGTAGGGTTTAAACTGGTTAAGTAGGGAAATGGCAAACAAATTAATTTTAATTTTGCCCCAATGTATTTATAATTATTGAAAGGGTTAAGTAATTTAAAAACAAAAGCTACTCTCTGTTATGTAAAGACTTACTCTATGGGCAATTTTTCAAATAAAAGTGTGAGTTATGTACATGTGTTATGCTATGTGAGTTATGTATATGTGTTATGTTAAAAACTGAGCACATGGAGAGGTTTTTGTACACACAGAAATCTGGAAGTGCATATTTATATCCAAAAAAATAAAACGTTCCTACGAAAACAAACTGTCGGTACTCCAATTCATAGCTTTCCCATGCTTTTAACACTCTTCTCATTATTTTAAAGTAAGATTATTGATGTTTGCAATATATTTGACTTGTTACAATTTATGGGAGAGTGCCTGTAGGCACTCTCTCATAAATTGTAAAAAGTCAAATATATTGCAAACACAAAAAATAAATATGAATCTATGAAAAAACATAAAAAACTTGGAGTCTCCTCAGTTTTTTCTAATATTGGTGGACAATGAAAGACAATGTTCAACGAGGGGGGTTCAGATTCAGTGAGGGATTGCCTGAGAACCAGAACCTTATTTTTTTAGCCTTAAGTAATTTAAAAAAAATAGGTACTTTCTGTTAGGTAAAGACTTACCCTATGGGCAAATCTTCAAATAAAAGTGTGAGTTGATGTACATGTGTTATGCTATGTCGTGTTATGTATTTGTTGGAGAAATGTTCAAGAGATGTTGTTAGATAAAGTGCTATAATTATGGAGCAATAAAAATTTAATTCACTGTTTCTTTTTTGTCACTTGTACTTCAATGTAAGATCTGATTGGCATTTTGTCCAATTTGCAGCATAAGCACTGCGATTTTAAAATATCAATAAAGAAAAAATGCAATCCATCTGGCCCATTTTTTTTTCAAATTTCATGATCAGTTTTAGTTAAAAAACCATTGGTATTTTAAAATTGAATGAAGAAAAAAAATTAATGAAAAAAAAACAACTTTAAAAAATCCATTGGCATTTTGTCCAATAGGCATTTTGTCCGATTGGCATTTTGTCTGATTGGCATTTTGTCCATTGGCATTTTGTCTGATTGGCATTTTGTCCATTGGCATTTTGTCCGTACACCACAAATGGCACCAAGAGCCTTGTCTAAGGCCATATTGCAGATGAGGATCATGAGCGAACCGTCCTCGTGATCTTTCAATTTGAAGTTCACTGTGCTGATCAATGTATGATTGCGCTTCACAAATGTTGTATTTGTGACAGATATTCAAGATTCTGATCCACTTCGCACTTTTAAAAAACAAATACTTGTTATTTAGATGTCGTCTATTTAATATTGATAATAATGCAAAACATTGCCTGAATGGCGTTCATATAGAAAGCGAACATATATATAACGTTGCCTGAATGACTCCCATATGAAAATAAATATATACAGAATGGTGCCCAAAGGACGTTTATATTGTAAACACTTTCTGACCTTTCGGCAACCTACATTAAGGCAACCGGATTTGGTCAACGCGAAACCATATATCTTTTAAAAATGCATATAATTTCAATTTTAGTACACAGATGCGTTATTTATTGATAAACTAGAAGTGATAAGAGATGTTTTAATAAATACAGACGTTTGTGACAAATATATTGATGAATATCTCTGAGGTTGCCCAAATGACGTAAGTTGCCCAAATGACAAGAAGTTGCCGAAATGTTGTTTACATAGTTATATATATATATATATATTATGCAATATATGGAAGTATCTTGACATTCCTTACATTCCAGATCCTTTTAATTTTAAAGGGGTATATTAAAATCGGGTTCCGCCGGTTGTGTGTTTTCTAGAAAACTTTTTCAGAATTTGTCTAACAGTATTGTTTTTACCTCTTCCTATCTACTACAGTTTCTTATCTTTTCGGTGGCATTACACTCCCGTTCAGTCAGAACTTGGCTTACGAGAACCTTTATCACCACATTTGATTTCTTTCGTCGTCTGCGTGTATTTTTCTTGTTGTGTCTGTACCCTGAAGAAGGTCTTCAGCAGACGGAAAGCTAGGTGAATTTTTTTTCCTGTTTTGTTTGAGCTTTATTTAGACGAATATCTTTCGCTTTAGGATCTTGTATTTCTCAGATCCAGCACACTTGAAACAGATTTGTTTTATCAGAATATTGACCTTAAAACACTGTTCCAGCTGCATTGAAGGTTAAGGTAAACTCTCCTCAGGCAAAAATCAGAACAAATACAGACGCTATGTAAACAGTTACAAATCGTCACTTACAACAGTTCCAAAATTTCAGTTATTGTTAATTCTTGAATAAAAGTCTAGGGTAGGGTTGTATAGGTGAATTGATATACTGACTTAGTTAATTGAACCCCGTTAGGGATTGCCGTTGGCTCACTTGGTACGGTTGCTGGGTAGAGATCGATTCCCGCCATGGCCAACTTCCGAGAAACTTTACAGTTTTCTGTTCAGTCACTCAGTCCTAGTCCAATACCAATTGGAACTCCTGCTTGACAAAGGCGACATAAAAGCAAATTCAAGCAGTTGCATCTTCACATATCTTCCATTAATTAAGAGTCTTGAGTTCAAAAGCTGGGACCATACATCATTATATATATTCAGTTATGTCGCAATGACATTGTCAATCACTTCGATTTATTCAGTGTTGTATTTGCTTTAATTTGATTAATATATTATGTAATATCACTGTAAAGTCGATTGTCAAATTACGTGTACATTATCTTTTATCATCCACAAGCGATCCTATGAATTTATAATTGTACGACAAAACCTCGTTAACTAACGTTTCAATATACGTGACAACACCACTTAATGTTTGTTCCAGAGATGTTGCACAGAGGCTTGCATCCCAATGTGCACCGATAAACTAAAGATGTTTCAACTGTGTGACATCTGTAACTTCTTGATTCAGTCGTATTTTGTTTGTTCATCAGAAAGGTTGGGAAAACACCATACAGGAAAGGTATGCCTTGTATAGTATTCATCATATTATCTATTAACTATTTCGTTTTATTTTACTTTCCATAGCAGTAATTCATTTTGTGTATTTGCCCATCCCTCGGTCCTGGAAATGAGATGGGTGCGAGTGCAATTGCTCCAGTCAGCACCCGTGTTTTCTGTCTAACGGGAGCTAAAGAATGCACTCGTTGAAAGATATTGTAGAGCACTATTATACTGCGAGGGCAACAAATGTGTTGTATTGAGAAAGCAGCACTGTGCAGTCAGTGATAAGTTACTGTCACAATTCAGCAATTCTTTATACACTTAACCCCTTGAACTCGATCGGCCGCTTTTCTGACCAGGAACATGATACATCATAACGTCATTAAATGGGATGGCTGTTCAGTAAATGTGTGGGGTAGACCAATCAATATTTTCAACGTGCAGCCCCGAGGCTGCACGTTGGAAATTTGATTGGTCTACCCCACATAATGAATATGGACTCATCTAATTGCTACCATTGAACTGGCATGGAAGATACCACTAGTGTTCAAAGGGTTAAGGTTTTTGGTGTTTGATGACAGTATTCCCTCGAAAAATCGTATACTAACATTCTGCGGGTGCAATTTACTCCCGTGCCTGAATTCACGGGCGCTTAAAACTGCACCCGTAAATTTTGTTTATTTCCAGCACTGATCCCTCTCCTACACACAAGTACTTTCGTTGTACTTCCATCATATATCATAATCTGGAAGATAACTGTGCCATTCCGAATGTAAATAGTACTTTTGTTGAATTTCCACTACATTTGACTACAGCATAATCTGGAAGATAACTGTGTCATTCCGAATATAAATAGTACTTTCGGTGAATTTCCACTACATTTGACTGCAGCATAATCTGGAAGATAACTGAGTCATTCCGAATGTAAATAGTACTTTCGCTGAATTTCCACAACATTTGAATATAGCACAATCTGAAAGGTAGCTGTGCCATTCCGAATATAAATATTTGATTATCACTTTTCGTGTTTTCGTTCGTTTTAGAAACAAGAGGTTAACACTTCCAACACTGTTACTCTGAATTGTATTGTTTTGTACACAGCTGTTGGTGGGTAAATGGAACAGTCTATTTTGTATTCTGGTGCAGGGGTGGGGGGGTTCAGTCATATTTTTACCCGAAAATCCTACAGGGTTTTAGGATTAAACTATTACTGAGCTCACCCCCTCTCCCCGCTTGCCTAGATACTATTGGGCGGTCTTCCGTTTGTATCGGAAAAGATTTATGCATAACGGGTTGAAGTTGTTAAATATTGTTCTACCACCTTCATAGTTGCATTTGAGAAATCAAGGTACAGTACAGAGCCTCCAATTATTTATTTATTTATTTATTTATTTATTTATTTATTTGCGTCTAGCGGCTCATCAGTATCTAAGGCTACGGTACAGCAGCTGTGGACTGGTCACTTTCCACGGAAGGGCAATATTTCCACGGACGCAAAAATATTAGATTCCAAACAATAATTATAGGAATAATCATCAAAAATTTAATTAATGAAGCACCGGGTTGTACCCGGTGCTTCAATAATTAAAATTTTGCTGCTGATGATTTTTATTACATCGTAAATGCATGCGTGACCATCACTGCCCACGCGTGGTTTACGACCAATCCACGGCGATTGTACTGAAAATGGAGGCGCTAAAACCGTATTTATTGTCATAAAAGAACTAATTATACAAGCTGTTTAAAAAACTCATTAAAACATGAAAAGAGTAGGCTGAATGATGACAGATTTATTTATTTATTTGTGCTTAACGCCACATCAGCAGTTAAGGCTATGTCGTTGCGAGTAAACGATAAAATATAAAAGAAGACTTTGACAATTCTGAAATGAAATGAGGGAATATCAAAAAAGAAATAATTATAGTCCTGGGGCCAGGGGAACCCACCATGCACCCCCCCCCCCCCCTCAGCATTCACTGGGATCACTATTTTCTTTATGTAATATACTATTCAAAAAAGGTAGAGGATATCCAAACTGATGCTAATATTTTCGGAAAATGGTATTGGATACGCGTGATTGGACACATCAATATGTTACCAAGTTTAGTGTGGATCATGAATGCCACCAGCACACGAAAACTCGAGCAGGTTTTTGGTGCGAGCGCCGCGTTAATGTCTGTGGGGTACGTTTTGAAATTTTCATTTGTACTGGACGAGCTTTTTCGGAGGTCTCATCGTTCCTTTCTTGGTATAAACTAGTTCATCAATAGCTTCGAAACGTAACTACCCAGGGGGAATGTGTGCTTGTCAGACGTCCAACTATCGCTGAAATCATTCACTAGATGCCCCAGTGCAATGCCTCAATTGTCTTGTTGATGAAAATATAAATATTTCTTCATATATCTCACTTTTATCAAATACCCCCTACCGTTTTTGAATAGTATATTTAGCTAGTGGAATTTTAAAACTTGTACCTGAAAAATGAAGTGAAACAATCGATGTTCTTTTGACGGTAAACACAAGCGGCTTTGTAGAAGTAGAAATTGCACGAGAGTAGTAGGGTATGTACCCGATCGACCCCCATTACCCGGATTTTTGCCGGTGCAGCTAGCGCTAAATTCCCATAGGAACTGAATTTTTGAACAAGTGTACTCTGAATAGGGTAGGAACTACTGGGATTACGTACCACCTTACCAGTAACAGGATGATACAATGTATTCGATAGGTTAATACTATCAACGGTTAAGATGGGACCTACATGTCATACTCTGCTGCCGCTCTGTACTACCAGGTATCACACAATACCGCTTGATAATATGAAGCATCTGGTGGATTACTAGTTTCAAGTGCTAACAAGAGACCTACAGGGGTATATACAGCCTATGCTATACTACCGTTCTGAACTACCAAGCATTACCACCACCCCTCAATACCTCTCACCTACCATAAGGAACTACCTATACCTGCCATGTAATGAAACAAAGCAATCGGTTTGTTAATAGTACCAAACACTAACGCGAGGCCTAATGGAGTATATACCGCCCATTCTATACTACCGTCCTAAACTACCAGGCATACCCCCTACACACAATAGCCATTGGCCTAGCATTACATACTACTTATAACATGAAGCATTGGGCGGGTTAATAGTACTTTGGCTAACATGAGGCATGTATGGGTACAACGCGTACATCCTATACTACCACACTAGACGACCATGCATAACACCCACCCACCCACCCCACAATAACAGCTGGCCCCGCATTACATACTAGAGGTATATGTCCATGCTGTACTGCCGTTCAGAGGTATATGTCCACACTATACTGCCGTTCTGTACTTCCAGGCATTACCCTCCACCCCACAATACCACTTGACCTGCCATAACCTACTACATATACCAGTCATAGAATAATACAAAGCAATCGGTTGGTTAATAATACCGAGGACTAACAGGGGACCTACTGCGGTATATACAATGCATTCAGTTCTAAAGAAACGATTATAATATTGCCTGACCTAGTATTACGAACTACCAATACCAGCCATAAGATAATACAAATGATTCGGTAGGTTAGAAGTACTAAGGGGGTAATAGGCCAACAGACCATTCACCCTATACTGCCAATCTAAACCACCAAGGACTGTCTCGCAATTCCGCACTGGCCGACCATACATGACCCCCATCCCCACAATACTGCTTGACTAACAGACATAGGAGGATAATATGAAGGCTCAAGGGTTAATAGCATACGTATGTGTAATTTTTAAATATTGAAATCCCATTGCTGGCGTGTTCACCACGGTTATTGTATAAAGCAAAAAATTATGTCAAAGGCTTTTCATATAAAGTAGAATAGGTAATCATATGATATAAATTCTTTTTCCACATGGTTTTACTGGTTGTGATACTACATCACGGATTTATGGTATCGACACACCTACTGCTATCAAACTATTTAGATCCAGTCCACACTTTAGAGTTGCCGCTGAGGTATTTTGTAAACGTCCATGTGATGTGAATAAAGATGAAATAATCTCAGCTGGCGAGTTTGTATTCATTTGTCTATATAAAGGTGTGGCGACTTGTAACTTGGAAGGTTCGTGTTGTGTCCATCTTCACGGATAAGGCATCCAAATCGGTATCTGCCGTCGATCCCAAAATACATTCACCAAGTCAGAGTTCTGCTCAGTGTCATAGCATGAGAATGTACCTCCACATATGTGAATGGAGAGGAGAAGATTTGTTGATAGCCGCAGACTGGTGATGGGTAATGTAGGAAAACGTTCGACATCCTTTGAAAATAATCAAACCCTAGCACCCGAAAAACTTCTGAAAATTGTTCACTGTAACTGCAAAACTGACTGTAAGTCGGCGCATTGCAGTTGCAAAATGTGTGGGTCGTGTAGATGTACGAGCTGTGACAATGCGCAGCTTTCAATTGTTCAGGTTTATCTGTTTTGTTTTATTCTATTTATGATTATATTGATAGGAGAGAAATATCTCCATTCTCTGGGTTAACAAAGTGAGAAATCTGTAAACATAGTGGGTCCTGAAGCAACCAAGGACATACTTTTTTCTTTTTTTTTTTTTTGTTTCGTTTTGATTTGTTTAGAAAGGAAAATAGTCTATACATTCTTATCCGTCCGCCCTATGATCCCAGCGATTGGGGGATATATTTCTAAGGTAATCATTTTGACCCTACCCGCCCGCGAAATATGCAAATTTAGTAGTTGGAAAAATATTACTTTTCAAAAAATTTTAACAAAACCATATCATGTGACTCCTCGTTGGAACGAGCTCGTTCCAACGAGGGGGTCACATGATATGGTTTTGTTGAATTATTATTTTTCAAAAAATTTCAACAAAACCATATCATGTAACCCCTCGTTGGAACGAGCTCGTTCCAACGAGGGGCCACATGATATGGTTTTGTTGAATTTTTTGGAAAAATAATATTTTTCCAACGACTGAATTTGCATATTTCGCGGGCGGGTGCGGCTGTGCTGTTCGGTTTTTGGCTTCATATTCTAAGCAGAGGACAGATAGATATGTTGGCAACTGATTACAATTAATGTAACATGCACTGTAGTTATTTGCATTCTGCTGTTCATTTTGAGAACATCATAATATTTAGCCTTGTGTAACCTTCGTATGCCATAGTTGGATCTAAAAGTGAGATTTGTTTCTTATTGCTAGTCGATGTAAACGTCTGTATGAATATGCACACTGTGCAGTCATCTCGAACACAATGCCGTCGTTTCGCTAGTACAACATCGTAGCGCATTGACCTCTTTTGGTTCATTTGCAGTCTGCGCGAACCTTATACAATTTGTAATTGTGGGTGGTCTATGCGAATGTTGTGGACAAAATTGATGCAGGCAATTTGAGGATGGCCACCCTCTGTGATAGCGTAGCATATTGTCGTCATATACGCACAAATCCCCTCTCTATATCCGAAAACATAAACAAAAAAGAAAAAGACTTTTTCGAATTTTTCCGCCCTTTTGTCAACCATCCTGAATTCAGATGAACGATTCCAATGGCGAATGTATCTCTGGTTATTGTAGAACACACAATCACAATCAGATACCATTTTGGACGCCATCATGAATTGTTTACAAAGTGCGCGAGTACAAGCTCGGATTATTTCTCTGTTATTGGGGAAGGTTCGTAGTTTCGAAAAACGTTAAAACCAGTTGTGTACAATTTGTTGTAGCTTTACCGGCCTTGGTCTTATTTTGACATCCCCAGAAGAAATTTATCACCCTAAAATACATCATTTAACTGACATTAATAATTATCTGTGGAGGCTCATTACCTTCCATCTTGTAAGAAGCAACAAATTACAGAAACAGGACTAGTCAGGAGTCAGAATGGCAAACCGATAGTGAGACAAATCGAGATGGAACAAGCTCAGAGCCAGTAATATGACAAGTTGCGTAGTCTGATCACACAGAGAGTTTGCATACAGCAAAACATAATGAAACTTAATGATGCATTGTGATATTATGTTGGTTTAATAAAGGCTACAAAATATGAATGTTTTGATTATAGAGCTGAAAAGGTTAAAGAAAACTGCAGAAGCATGACATTCACATCCTTTGAAAAGGGTAAGGATAAATGTTCCTCACAGCTCATATTCAGCAATGCCGTGAAAATAGCTGATGCAGTCAAGCTGGGTTACAAGTTGGGTACCAATGACATTATTGCTCATGTAGCTGAAACCCTCCTGGAACGCATCCAAGAGTTTTTCATTAACTCTGACAAAATGGTACCAACCCCCCCCCCTCCCCCCCCCCCCCACACACACACACACTGTCAGTGGAATATCTCAAGAACATTGAAGGTGTTGTTCCAGAAGAACTAGAAAGGTTCTTTACGATTGTCTGTTTGGTAGTGAAGACAGTGAAAACATCAAAATCAACCGACTTTTGTTATCCATCGATCAGGACATTTGTAGGTTGGCAACAAATAGGACGTGAACGATACCAAAACACAAACTGCTGTGTATGGCACTTTTCGTGTGTTTCATAGTAAGACTATATTAACATTGATAAACAAGTTTGGACACTGTGAAGGGTATAGTTTTAGCCTTGAATTAGAGACAGCAATAACAGAAGCTGTGCAACGCGGTGCTTCTCTTCTGCCTGGTAGTATCCTGGTACCTACTATTGGCCATTCTGTTTTTCACTTTGAGTTTGAAAATTTTGATAAGATTGTCAATGACTTGTATGGGCTGATTCAGTCCACACAACACATGAGATAATGTTGCGGGATATTGTGGGGGAAGAGGAAGCAGACACTTAAAGTGCAACCGTTCCAAGAACCAAGGAGAGATTTTTAAAGGAGCTACCAGATGCATACTCCCTGACTGTTTCATGACAAATAGAAGTGGCACACAATGTGTAACGGAAAATGATGCACAGGGGTGGCCTAGAGGCCTTTAATATTTCAAAGTGGAAAAACATCCGGTGGGTTTTTCTGCGTGATGTTGAGAGAAATGTTCATGGAGGTTCACAACAATGCCTAGCAGCAATAGACTACTGCCTTGTGATTCATAACCCCACCATAGAATACAGAACTGACTGTGAAGGAACACACTAAAAACTAAAGTGTTAAAACTGACACTTTCAGGGTGTTAAACCCATTCTAACTCTTAGAGTTTGATTTTAACACTCAAAGTGCAATGCTTTAAGCACTTAGACATTACAATCGTTAGACATCTGAAACTTGAATGGATGGCACTCCCCATGTGTCTAGCATTGGTGGTTCTTCCAGAATCGTCCATAATCCGATTGCGCTTGGTGGGTACATAATTAAAAGGACACAACGCAGATGGCGCGGTTCAGGCTCAAAAGTTCGAGCCTGATCCGCGTCATCTGCGTTGTTTCCTTTTAAGTGTCGCGACATTACACTTGTCAAGTGGTATTATTGTAACACCTGTCAAGTTCTGGGATATCTACACTTGAACAAATTGGTAGTTCAGCACTTAGTAAGCGTTAAATACAGCACTTCAAGTGTAGTTTTTAACACTTTAGTTTTTAGCGTGAATGTTTCAGATCCGCTGACGAGGCAACACATGTGGTAGGACACGAATATAAAACATTTGACTTAGGGGTATACACGAAAGCACAACAATGGAAGTGGAAGAGATGCATAAAAACATGTAAGCCCAATTGGAATCTTTCACTTGACAGGTGTTCATTTCCACATGTCTGTGAATAAGAGAAACTCGCGTGCCCTAATGGATGTGTTACTATGAAGCTTGGTTTGTGGGATCAGGCACTATGGATGGCATACTCAGCGGCAAAAACTGCAGCCGTGCACTGATGTTTCACAAGACTGTCTTGTTTGGAAAGACTTCTGATCAAAAAGTTTCTAGTCCACATGTGAAAGCAAATCTTACCAAAAACAGCTGAAGTGAAACTGCATGAAATGAAATCCTCGTCAACAAAGAGTAAACTTTATTATTGCATCAATCACCCCCGATACCGCTTGTTACAATCGCAAATACTGTCAGTTTCAAGAGGTGGCGGCTAATGGTGAATTGGGAAAGACATATATATTGTGGAACAGGTGTACCAGTATGCAAGGGTCAGGAGTCCAGGCACTGACATATTCGGGATATCGGTGTACGATCCCAGGGAAATAGACATTACTGTCCCCTTCGATACAGGTCATGGCAACAAGAAGCGCCTTATTAACATTACAAATCTCTCTAAACACAACACACAGCAAATGTGTGAGACAGTGCTAGCGCGTCACGTATTCACCGGGTGTGATTCGGCCAGCTATTTCCCTATAATATTTGTTCGCAGCGAGTCTTAAATAATAAACAGGTGCTTATAAATCCCTTCCGAAAGCTGAAAAATAGTACAATTAAACTTATTCACCTATAATATTGACGAAGAAGACATCTTGGAGGGGAAATTTCTTCTTCTTTAAAGCCGGTATTGTTTTTCGTCCCCAAAACTTCGATTGTAAGACTTTATTCTTTGAGTACATATATTAAAATTGCATTACATGTAGCCAACTAATAAATACATGATAAATAAGAAAATAATAGTCCCGGTAACTGTAGAGTGGAGTGGGGGAATTCAATATCTCTCGAAGTTCCAAAATGAGAGTGTTCTTCAACTTCGGGTTGAGTAAAGCTTAGGGCTGTACGATATTCAAAACCGAATACCGGTATCGGTATTCAAAAAAATACCGCGGTATTCCGGTATATCGAAAACTGTTTGTGACTTGGGGCATCACAGTCGGAACGAATTAGTATGCCTTGATGATGCGTTTCGAAAAACCTTTACCCAACGCAGACGATATCACAATTTATTATTTTTAAAATTAGTTTATCAAATTTTCCCCAGATTTCAACAAAACTATACCATGTGACCCCTCATTGGAACGAGCTCGTTCCAATGAGGGGGTCACATGATATAGTTTTGTTGAAATTTTTTAAAATTATTTTTTCAACTGCTGAATTTGTATATTACGAGGGCACAAGCAAACGACTCTTTGGATAAAGGGATAATATTATTCATTCGGGACTACAGATAAAAAACTCAAGACATCTTGAAAATTAAATTGTGGGTAAATAAATAATGACGATAAACCGATATTTTTGTAATTACACCGGCATTCAATCGATATTGGTTTGAATACCGGTATATATCGGTTTATCGATATACCGTGCAGCCCCAGTAAAGCTAATGAAGAGGAATGAGAGTCGGAAAAGATAATCGACGTTCGTTCCTGTACATTCTCTTTGTGTTCAGGCGCAAGCTGTAATCCAATTAACACTGAAACTCTGAAATGTGTGAATGAAATCTTGATCTCCAGGGAATAATGGTCGGAAGCGGTGAGAGAAATTAGCTGAGAATGAAGGTGTCAGACAGTTTATTCTGCAATCAATTAACAGAATGGACACTTTGATTAAAATGCCAGAGGACTGTACTGATTTTGAGGGTGTTTATATTTTGCAATGGGATGAAAACACGAGAATGAACAAAAAAGCATACTGGTTAAATTTGTGACAAGCTTCAAATTACTGGTCGGCCATAAAATAATTAAGGCGCTTAGGGGTTATCGCATCTTTTCATTTGTACTCACGCGGAAACCTATCTGATATTGCGGACAGCGGTTTTAACTGTTTTTACTACAATAAATATTTTCTTGGTTTTAACATCAAAGGTGAAAAAATGGGCAAATGTCAGCTTGTTTATTTTTATATGATTAGAGAGGACAATATCCATATTATAAGCCGGTATGCGCACAGCATTGATAATGTGAAGCAACAAAATATATATTAACCGCTAAAAATTTACGAAAATGCAATTTTCTGTTATTTTGCATGGAATTATACAGGAAATAACAGTAGCATTTTAAATCAACGTGGGAGAAAATTGGTCGAATGAAATCGTTCGATAGTATCACCAACTGAGAGCATATATAGTTTTCTAAAGGGACTGATGCGCACATATAACTTTCATTGGTCTTATATAATTTTGAGAAATATAAAAATTCCCCATTCAATTACTGTTAATTTTTGCCAGGCAATTCTTAGCAATCAGGGGAGTTAACCTTTTCGTAAGTCGATGTGAATGACGAGAAAAGTTGACAGTGTCACAAATTCAACTTTAAACCAATTGTGTGAAACACCATAGAATACAATGCCTCTGCTAATCTCACATTTTGGTCAAATCGAATCAGACAGAGTGTTTAGAATCTAACAAATCTAGAAATGAATCTTACTGTTCTTTAAATTATAAACACTACACCCTCTTTTTATAACTGTTCATATTGTCAGTCTTCACTCAACTATTGTATTCAATGGCAACTGTCTATTTAAACAACCCGATCAAAAAGTGGAATTAAATCAATGTGTTTTTTACAGGGGACCTAATGATAGAATAGGAGTTCAAGAAAGGACACTTGATAGAATTTTGAACCCATCAGGATGATTTGACGATTTCCCAATCACCGAGACTCTAATCCTGTCAAATAGAATCGAATCGAATTTCGAAACTTCGCATCGTCTTAACAAAATAATGTACACGATTTCCCACTTTCGTCAGTAATATACATCTACGCTGTTTTAGTGAATGAGTATGGACCTGAAAGTTTGATTTTTCACGAGCATTCAGGCCCACACGAATGAGATAATTCCAGATACTCACTGTAGATGCTCTTTTTATTATATGCTACGTTTTTATAATAAATAATTTACAAATTTTCAAACTATTGTCAGTAATAAGACACAATTAACGGTAAACTTCACAGGACCCTAGCAAACTAACCTACATAGTTTCAAACTATTGTCAGTAATATAACCCAAATAATGGTAATCTTCACAGGACCCTAGCAAACTAAGCTACGTAGTTTCAAACTATTGCCAGTAATATAACACATATAACGACAAACTTCGCAGGACGCTAGCAAACTAATCTACAAAGTTTCAAACTATTGTCAGTAATAAATACAAATAACGGCAAACTTTACATGGCCCGAGAAAACTAATCTACAGTGTTTCAAACTATTGTCAGTAATATAATGCAAATAACGGCAGACTTCACAGGGCCCTAGCAAACTAATTCACAAAGTTTCAAACTATTGTCCCTAATATAATACAAATTACACTAACCTTCACAAGACCATAGCAAACTAATCTACAAGGTTTCAAACTATTGTCAGTAATATAATACAGATAACGGTAAACTTCACAGGGCCCTGGCAGGCAGGAATGTCTATTTTAATGTTCACTAAGTCCATAGTATCCGAGCTGTATAATTTTAACCAGTGTTGTCCAGCTCATCATATTCTTATCACAAAAAACGGTACTGTATGAAAATAAAAAAAAAAACGTCGTACTTTCTGAACAAATTTAGTGAAATCAGAAAGCCACATCTAATGAGACAAACGGAACATCGACAGACACGTTCTATTCATTTAATTTTTGACCACAAGAATTACGAATATTGAGTGCATCGAGATGAAATGCAACCCATTTTTAAAAAAGTTGTCACCTGAGTGCTAGAATGTTCTATGACCCATAGGGGACTTAGAACATTATAGCACTCGTGCGACGAAGTGTCGCCACAACCTGGCGACTAACTAGGATTTCGTCACCAAGAGTCTTTGACCTCACAAGAGTAGATTGCAGAATGTGTCGATCAACTGCACAGTGCTGGACTTTGAAATTGGAAGCAGGATTATTACGTGGAATTTGTATGAGCGTGTATTCCTTGGTTACAGCCTCCTGAAAGAGACCTTCATCATAACTGGCATTATGAATAATCCATTTATATTTATCGGGACATTTAGGAATCTACTGTGCCTGGAATATGCAATAATTACAACATCAATGACTACATCTCCAAATATCAATCATGTGGTAAACAGAAACTTTTGAGAAAACCCTTCTCAACCCCCACTTTGAGAAAAAAATTTCCAACACTTAAATATTCACCCGTTAATGAAATCTAAGTGCACCCGCGACACTTGTGTTCGAAATATATAATATTTCGGTTCTGATGTTGGAATTTGTCTCTGGAGTACTTATTGCATTCAAGGGGCAAACGATTAGACTCTAGTAACTTATTATGCTTCACGTTTGTAACATCAGCCGTGATTGGTTAATTTGACATCTTCTAAAAGTCATAGTACTGGAGTTTTGGGGCAAAGCACGGGTACTATCAGAACGTTCTTTCCCGGAGACAAGAGAACGTAGAAAATGTAAGCTCCACTTCCATTGATCAGCGTCGATTGGAATTTCTCAACACCAAACGCTGGCTCAACGTCCGTTTAACTTTTTTCGTCACCGGTATACACAAACTTACCAACAAATATATCATCTTCAGTGGGTGTGTTTTCAATTTTAACTGCAAACAATGAATTCAAAAGAATCAGAAATATTAAAAACTCACGTGTTGTTCGCCACTTCAGTGAATCCTGAATATGAGTTATGACTTCAATCAATTATTTCCTCAAGTGTAGTACTCCTCGGCCTCACTGAGCCTCCGCCTGCGCCCTCAAGTTCAAAATAAATTGTTTCGGTCCGCTTAATTCTAACAACTATCGTCGTAAAAGAAACCTGAATTTATATTCCATTAATTTATACCACTTATTACTCAAGCATTAACCAGGAATTATAACATGAACAGCCTATTGCAGTTGTAAACACTGGCATTTGGTGATATAGAAACTCCCAAAGCGACGGCACTTGTGACAAGTCATTTCCGAAGAGACGTCATTCGTTCGAAATGACGTCATGTTTTTGGATTCGACTACATTGTTGTTACAAGATTGATGGCATTTTGCAGTTAACGCTTAACAATGAAAGTTATTTTTTGTTCGGCATAATAAAATAATTAGAACGTTTCTTTTCATGTTCTATCGGTCGATATTACCTGAGTTTGTGTGATTTCTGAAATAAAACCTTCAGCAGCTTCAAAAGGAACGTTCTAATATTATAATATTCCCTTTAAATGTGGTTCGACAATATACGTTAGAAGCGAACACAGGCGTAGATAGAATGCCTAGAAATTTATTATCGTTGCGCTTGACATTTTTAACGCTTATTGTCTGACTTAAAATTACTATTGCATTTTTTTTATCTGGATTGGGGGTGAGGCTGGCCCATAACTGTTACCAAGTTCCCGGACATTATGTTTGTATAACTGAGTATCTGTTGTGAAAGAATGCGTTCATTGTACTTAACAGTGTGGATTGCTTGGATTGCTAAGCCCATCAACGTGACTCCATAGTCATCAAAATCTGAGAAACATTTCGACATTTTCTGCGGCCATCATTTTGCATTTAAGAACCGAATGGATGCTTCGGTTTCTGCTGTTGACAAATTCCAATCAGCCCGATCTTTATCAATACTGGTATGTGACAACAGAGCTTACATTTTTAATCGCTCCAGTTTGCAGCGGCGAAGACGAACATTGAAATAACATCTCAGGCAAAATGCAGGGTAGATGGAGATTCAATATCTGGATGTCGATTTTGACCCCGTTCCGCAAGCTGGCGGGTTTTGGAAAGTGAAACTCCGAATTGGATTTAGTATGTTATTTTATTTTGGTGTTTATGTACCCGATTTTAATACGTTTTTTGGTGGTTGTGATATATCGAAAGTAATGATGAAAGCATTTATTTTAATGTATGTACAATTTTTCCAAATATTTATCCTCTTAGTTACATTTACACCATAACATTTCAGTTCTGTCAATATTTCTGATTCGTCAATGACAGCAAGCTCCCTGCTTCTCACAATTCGTCGTTATTGAGGGTTCTATGTGGGCCTTCCTGTACCTGAATATCTACTATTTTTTTGAATTTTCAAAAGAATGAACGCCTTAATTGTTGTTTCATCCAGTAATTTCAACCAGAGTTTGTCTCAGGGTGAGTCGTCGAGTGAATACAGAGGGTACGTCTCACATAATGCACATCCTAAGTCGATATATCAGGCCACCAGTCTAATTCCATAGAGAACCAGGCGCTGGGCAGTTTGTTTACCCTCTTTTCGTGGAATTTCCGCGCAGACTGCCGTTGATATAATTGATGTTCCTTCTTCTATAGAGATATATCCAGATATTGTTTTATGCTCCGTTTATAGATAATCCAACAAAAAAAATATTTATTTCAATTTGAAAGCATTAAGTTATTAACACAATTAGTGGATCTACGCGACGTAATCATAAAACTAGGACAGTATTGAGTCTTCATTCCTAATAGTGTTGTCTGGGATAATTCGGACAAATCAAATACCAATTGAGCAATATTTCTTTCGTTGCTTCCAAGCAAATGAACGTTCATTGTATTTGATAGATTCAGTCGTTTGGAATCGCAGATTCGCTTTTCAGACTATCAGAGACGAGTGAATCTAAGACGATTTTTTAGTTAGACTGGTTCCAGACCACAATAACGTCATATTCCTTTCATAGACTAGTGGCTTCCACCTAAATATGAATCACGAGACTAAGAATATACCATATGCGACGATAATGTGTTCCTTGCTAACAAATGTTGATAGTGGGGCACATCCTACGGGTTATAATCAATCCAAATGATAACCTAACAAGGTAATCTGACTTTTCCTGAAAGGGAAATATATTTGTTATTCTTCTCGAAAAAAATATTTGTTTTTTTTTCAACACGTGATCTAATAAATCTAAATGACAACCTTACAATGTAACTTCATCAGTGATTATTTCATAAGATAAATTCTCTTGAAAATTAACATCTTAAATACATTTGAAATTTTTATTCCTCTAGTCTAGATTTAATCTCCAGATCTATTACAATCAACGTTATTTATGTAGTATTTAGCACACACGTGCGCACCATTACCCATTATTATTATCACCTTTTATTTTCGTCTTTTTTATGCAATTGATTTACGTCATAAAAGATAGTCCCGCTTCACACTTAACGCCACTCTATCGCCACGATATAGCCGTAGATAATGACGTGGCGGTACACACAAATACATTTGTAAATAAAAAGTATGTCAGCTATTATCCCATATCTGGGTATGTTCGTATTCCAAGTTATATGGCATGGTGTACCATTATGGTCCTGCGAATATTCGAGATTCGATTCGATATCGATACCATACGTATGCTTCGAGATCGATCCCGAATCAGTCTCAGGATTCGATTTTTTCAAATCTCTCGTACTAACTTCAATTTGTTACATTTCCAACAAAAATAGGATAAAAGTGTCATTAGAAAATTCATTCATGTAGACTCAATTCCTATTTATTTGAGTAATTGACAATGTTTAATTGTTAGGTAAGGTGTGAATTTGGCATTATCCATAGTTTTGGTTTTTGAAGGCTTAACTTGTTACTATTCACGTTCTTAAGAACGTGAATAGTAACAAGTTAGGCCTTCAAAAACTAAAACTATGGACAATAGGCCTAGCTGTTTCAGCGACGGTGCTACAGAGAATATTTAGTTATTGGTGTTTAAGGTGTTCACTCCGTCGCGGAAGGGTTATCACAGCGTTCCGTAACTTCCGTTTGATGCAATATGAAATAACTTGTCTTTTAAGATTCGATTCTGGATTCGATTCGATAATGATATCAGAGACACGATTCGATTCGAAAAGAAATTTGTGATTCGCAGATCCCTATGTACCATGCCTTACGGGTTCTGATTGGAGAGTGTTTTTAGAATAGAAAATATTTCAGGCAACCACTACTCTAGTTTAAAAGTCTTTACAACCATCCTATATTTACAATTGTCAATTTTTATCCTAAATTTCGGGATACGTAACATCAATATAGTTATCAGGATACAATTATTCTAAAAGGAGGTCAATAAAGATTTCTGTGATAAGCAGGGCGACAAAGTTTTTGTTGTGGTGTCAGTAGCATAGCATGTACCCGAATGACCATTATTGGATGGAGGAAAAGGTGGATAGGGATGTGACGTCATATTCACGTGACCCACTTACATTATGTCATGATTGGTCGACATGGTAGCACATGAGAAGCCATCTTGTGACGTCGTCCCCGTAGTGATATGTGGTCTTAGTGCGCATGCGCATTCTGTGTTGAAATGGTGTGTTGTTAAGGTGATACGTGTTTATGTCGTCCATTTTGTGCACTGGAGACCGCCATCTTAATTTCTATGGTAGCACGTGGTGTGGTTTCTATGTTACCCAAAATCCTACAATAGGGCCAAGGCCTGCAATAGGGCCATTCTATTGAATAGGAGTAGTTTCTCAGTTTGTAGAATTACCCATATAGACCAAACAATCCACCAAAATAACCCAAAACGAATTTATTTGGCACGGCTTCTTCAAGAATCCTAATTATAAGAGAAGCACGTAGTTCTATAAGCCGCCATCTATTGTATAAGAGTGATTACAATTATCCAGCATCCTCGGTTTCTATCTATCCATACGCTATTCCAGCTACTCTAACCCTAGTCTTTCATATTGTCCAAACTACTCCTTGTTACAACCTCTGCCTTGGTCCAAGTCTTTTAATCACCAGTCACATTGCTTGATGCCCTATAACTTGTACCTTAACATACAGAGTTATATCCCTTATGCATAACGACGATTTCTTACCCTAAAGACAATCGAACGGGGACTTGTATTGTTCTACCCCAATACACTACTACCGTTGTGGGTCCCAGTAATACTACTTTTACACTTGGCTTCCAGTGTAACTAACAGTCGTATACGGAGTGCTTTCTCTAACGACTCAAATTTTGTCTTTTAAATAAGCTATAGAATTAGAGTACACAGTTGGTGCATATTTAAAGCGCGAGGTGGAAAAGAAGGACACAGTTCTCACGCAGTCTCGTTTTTGATTCTGCCCTATCATACTGCATGCGTTTTGTCAGTACCAGCTTTGTCTGATACTGCATGAAGAGATCGTATCCCTATCAATGATGAAGATAAAATAAATTATATATATATATGGTATTTTGGAAGGACGGGGGCATGATATCACAGAAGAAACGTGTATTTTACGCAATGTCTACCCAAAGTCAGGATGTGTGAATACGGCTTCCAGTTCTGTCTTTCCGCGACAGCATTAACATATCGTGGCGTTCTTTGTTTATTACACGCCTCGTTGAACCCATCAATTTTAAAAAACTCGGTCTTATTTGTAGGATTTCACAGATCTGAAATAAAAACAAAAACACAACTGGCAAACACGTGTGGCAGATCGACACGTAAACAGAAAAAATGTAAATGAAAACTGAGTACAAATAGGTTGTATTTTCAAGAAATTGGCTGTCGTTATCTGAGATATTTTCGCTTCAAGGTCAGTACTTGAGTTTCATAAAATCACTCCCCATTTATAGAATAAGGTTAATTTCGTTAGTGTTTGTAGATTTGAACAAAACCATTTTCCAATTCACATTCGATTTATCGGCTGTCACTGCAGCTTCTGAATTGATCAAGGTCAGAATTAGTCGTTTCGATCGGCAGATTACGAAAATGTGCGAATAGTGGTTCTTTTGATAGATCCATGGCGCCAGGCCAAAGAGTAGTCCGTCAACAGACATCCATATGGAAAATTTGTTCCGTACGGATTTGTAAATATAGAACTAGAGGTAACGTAATAAATAGGTGTGTGATAAATCATATTACAGATCACAATTACTCAGTCCACTTGATTTTTAACCCTGTTGATATTAAGAGTGTGTTCCTGCTGCTCCTCCTGTGTTTTGTGTTTCAAGAGAAAATAGACTTATATTTATTGCGCACTTATTGCCTCACAGAACTCATAATAACGAATTTGGGTCATTTTGTTATCATCCAGTTCATGGCCTTAACTGTTTAGTATATTATTTTTTTGAGAACTTTCTGACTTCGAGTCTGGAAGGCCATTTGTCATAACATAGGCCTATCTTTCTTTTTGATGTGTAACATGTCAATGCTTTAAAATTTTGTACATGTGCCTTTCGCCCCCTCTTTGGACTCGACATGCAAGCGATTGGCGGTGGGGTGGCGTAGCGGACAACTAACTCGCTTCAACCAAGCAATCAAAGTGTGTTCGATAAACCTGTCGCATGAGATTGGGAAAATCAATATGGAAAGAAAGAGTGGCATTTAACGGTGTAAATTCTCCAATCTTTTCAGTTTCCCAAATCCAAACAATCGGAGAACTCTTTTTAAATAATATACTTTGATGTCTGTGAAAAGTGAATATGCTGATGCGCACAATTCACGAAGCAATTCAAACGAAGTCATAACATGGCTGCTCACGCGCGGGGTAACATGAAACCAAACATGGCGCCATTGGGTGACGTGTCTATGTCGCCACATGAGATCCCCGATGAGAACCCTCTGATGGGGCACGAAACGTTCGAGTTATACTACTATTGCCCTCAGACCCTCTGAAAATGTACGTTCGTATCGTGGAAAGTGGAATGCGTACTAACACCACGTATCACTATGGTGATGGCGTCACAACATGGTCGCTCACGCGGACTACCACGACAACCAAACATGGAACCATTGGGTCACGTGAATATGATATCACATGGCATCTCCGATGAGATCCTCGTGATGGAGCACGAAACGTGCGAGCTATGCTACTGACAATCTCACACAATCAGAAGTTGTTCAGTTTCTTATTCGTTCGTTTTTATTCTGACAATAACAGCAAAGAGAAATTAAGAAAATGAATGGAATGGAAAGGATCACTGATTATTGGGTCAAAGCGTCTTTGCCTGGATGAGGCAAAAATAAAATGCTTTGGTTCTGATTAAATGCCTCAGAAAAATAGGTTTGGTCATTCGAAGTTTTTTTTTATTTTACTATTTTACTTTTTCTCAACCCTTTACCTAACGAATCGATCACATCCGCCCCTGTAATATGCGAATTGAGCAGTTAAAAAAATTAAAAAAAAATCAAAATATTTAAAAAAAAACATATCATGTGATCCATCATTGGAACGAGCTCGTTGAGCTCGTTCTAAAGAGGGGTCACATGATATTGTTTTGTTGAACTTTTTTGAAAAATTTAAAAAAATTATGTTTAAAATAATACATTTTGATATCGTCTACGTTGGGTACAGGGTTAAAGCTGCTTAATCCTTCTACCCAACCTTATTGCAAAATTAACCGCCGGTTCGATTTACAAAAATCCCTATTATTTTGTTGTTATGAAGTCATTCAAAGAAGTTGGAATAACTTATTGCGATCTCTAGGCTATTTTCTATTTATGTTTTTTTTTTCATTTTCTCTCAGCTTTGCATTTCTGCTTTAATTCTAACGTTTTATCTACAACAACAACAAAAAAATAAAAATGTGGAATCGTCATGGTAAATACTGAACGGATCTGCCCGAATTTTCGCGGACGCTTTTAAAACTTCAATGTCGCCCGCTTTCTTGTAAGTATAGATGCTGTAAAGCTAAAAACTTTAAGAGGTAGCTGATTTTTTTTTTTTTTTTTTTTGATGTATCGCGATTTCTTGACCTGTTTACGTCATTTCAAATACGTCAATATTTTCATAAAAAAAACCCATTGCGGTTCATTGAAATGGGATGCACTTCTCAGAAATAGTGTTGGGCATTTGCAGATGTGCACCTTGAGTTTTTTTATTTCAGATTTGGACATACGATGCCAACAATGCCAGCGATGCCAATTTTACGTTTTTTTCTATCATCTTTATTTTCAATCTCATTTTCACGTTCGGCCTTTCTAAATTTTCGTAATATAATCTTCACAAAAAACATATTAAAAAGTCGTATCGTCCTAGAAAATTCTCAACAGATACGGTCAAACAATGGGATGACGTCATAGAGGGTCTTAGGGTCATTTAGTTTTGACGTTTCCTGTAACAGTTTCCGATCGGAAGGCGATGCTGTTATGGACCTGTCCGTTTATCAACGTTTCGAGGAAATTTGCGCGCACACTACCGTTATGTAGAGAGGTGTTCTTTCAATCAAAGGGATATGCAGATTAGGTTAATGGTAAAATGTATGCCAAACTTCCACTGTGCATGAACAGAAATGAACGGAAGAAAACGATAAATGCTTTTTGAGGTGGAGAAGGGTTTTCTGAAATACACGGTGCGTGTGTTTTCGCTTCGTAGTGTGTCACGTCATTTGATGGCATGTGTCATCAATTGTCATCATACACTAATGTGTCAATCCTACCTAACGTTTTCGGGAAAATGTTAATGTTTCATTGTAACTCGTATCCTACCCGAAATCGATCGCTTTTGAAATGCAAAAAATTTGGAAAAATGCTTATTTTTATGTTCTTAAAATACCGGATCGAACCTGTAAAGGTGGTTTATGAACGGCCCATACATTCGTTAGAATTGATCTGTTACTTAAATTACAGTAAACGTTTGTATCTGATAGAAAAATATCGGTTTCCTAATTTTCATTTTGAACGGATGGTAGACCCAGCTCCGAAATCTGTTGAACGGTCGGTTCTCATTCAGATGACCACGTTGAATGGACGATAGACGCAATGAGTTCCACATTCTGTGTTGAAATTATACAATTCTAAACAGTATATCTGTTTTTTCCGCTATGTCTTGTTTCAAACTCTAGTGGTGCATTTATTGTACAATTTATCTCACAATCGGGGCGTTTCTCCACTGTTACGCAATTAAATTTTAATGTATCTGGGCCCTTGTTCCGAATCCGTATCAAAGGCCCCTGATACAAGCGCGTGATTCTGCTGTTGCCAAAACAACGGCATTAATATCATTTTTCGATCGCTTCGCGCTTTTTCCTTCAGAGAAAACAATATTCGCCGAACCTAATATTGTTTTCTCTGAGTCGTATATGACAGTGCATCTGCCAACTAAACGCCCTCTAATGTATTTATTATGCACAGCATGCTAAAATGTCACCGGGGAAGTTAACTCAACGAATAGTTAAATTATGCGCACTTTTCGGCATCTTGGGCTGGTTTGTAGCCTATTATTGGGATTTTCCTGAATGCTCGAGTCGAGGCTTCTCTCTTGAAGTTAAAGGATTAGCTTTTGCTATGAAATGTGGAAAACTCCACCTCAATAAACGATGAACGGCATATTACAACTCGACTTGATCTGAATTCCCGGAGTCACACACTGTGGTGATAATCTGTATGTAACATTGAATTCAGTACTATAGAATCTCAGTTTTTTCTGAAATCCTGACCGCAAAAATGACACCGGGGTATCATAAGTCGAACAAATCTATATTATAATACTAATTGCCTGTGTTTTGTGAGTGGAGCAGGGTATTCTCTTTCCAACACTGTCACGTACAACTCGCCCCCTCCCAACACTCACACGCCCAAACCCTCCTTCCCTCACATACACTTACACTCCCGCTCCGAATGAAGTACACGTTAGGAAGTAGACTAAATTAAACCTATTTTATTTGTTATAATTAACAAAAGGATTGAATGACAAGTACCCAGCGCTTAGATTATATCCTTTCCTTAAATTACAGTTGAAAATTACAAAGCATGTGAACATAAACTAGTTATACATGAAATATGTGTGTATAATGGGGAAGTAATCGTGTATATAGACAGAACGCGATGTGTGTTTGAATCGGGGGGGGGGGGGGGGGGGGGGGGGGGTCGTTTTACATAACGAGTTGGAATGGCGTAGTCATATTTCGCGAGAGCCATTCCAACGAGTTCTGTAAAACACCCACCGATTCAAACACACATCGCGTTCTGTGTTTATTACACAACCCTTGCATTAAAATGCATTTAAATAAACAAATTTTAATTCCGATAATTTAACCCAAAGGTGAAGAGTTTGTTTTGACTGAAGCTGTACTGATCATATGGATCGATAAAAAGTTAAAACAATCTTTTCTGAACCAGTGTTTATTGAAATTCCTATCGCTATTTCCTAATAGTTATAGCCACCAAATGGTTTGGCGTGAATGGGCCGGTGACCATTCACGCCTAACCATTTGGTGGCTATTACTGTTAGTAAAAATATAAGTACAAATATGTGCAGATTTGCAAAACAGCTGGGAGAAACGTTTTTAAAAGAAGTTCGAAGCATGTCAAGGTGTACGAAGATTTACCGAAATAAAGTTGACCAATTTTGATATAATGGGATCCACAAAACGAGACGGCAACGGGGCTGGGTTAATGTTCTGGTTTGAAATGTTTGGGTTTTTTTTTAAAATATTATCTCATCTTTGGCTATTTTTTGTGAACCGACTTTATTTTGCTTTGGAAAGTTTTCATTTTCACTCTATGCGACAGACGGTCGATGATTGTTTAACGAAATTTGGAAACTTTCCGAAGCGTAACTAAACGGTGCAGTAAAAAATTCCGGCTTGTGTATCACCCGTTGAATACAGACTCATTTATATCATAGCGGCGATTCCGTTGAATATAAGGGTTTAAAGTTTAATAGATGTGTAATAAATATATATATATTTCGAGACAATGGTGTATATGTATAGGGCTTGGAACACAGCCTGTGGCTGATCAACTCTGAAATTGTCAGAACAAAGGTAGAGAGGAAAAGTAAACTGTCACATTACAACACTGCCGGTTCGGAAAAGCACAATTATTCGGGTGATGATTCAGCGCAACACCTCCGCGACCTACAGAGTCCCACGGCACTGCTGTAGCTAGGACTGAACTGACGGACAGACATGGGGAAAAGCAGCAAGCCATGTAATAAGTAAACACAGATAACCATTGATTTTATAAGTCAATAGCTTAAGAGTAAGTTGTTTAACCCTCTTCCCTAAACATCTCAAAGCGGTCTACGCTGTTCACTAGAATCGCTTTTCATATATTGTTATGTTTTGAATTTCTTGTCTTAGAAACACGGTCCTCGATCAGTTCAATCGACGAGGGGTTATAGACTATTTTCTGGAGACAAGAGTTGAAAAAATCTAGTTATTCAATAATTTCTGCCAGGGTTATCTCTTATCCACGGTGCACAGGGGATGGTGATCTGCACGCTTGGCTAGCGGCCCAGCCTTAAAAACCCTTCGTTGCTTTGAAGCATTTTTGTCCAGTTCGAAAACGTGGATGTTAACCCTTTACCTAACGTAACGCCCAAAACCGGCAGGCGCTATTCTAAAAAATAGCCAATTAATTTTCATTATTTTTTTTCAATTTCTTTTTGTCTTAAATGAAGCCCATCGAGCAAAAGAGTTTCAGTAACTGCTCGATAGCTTATAAGGGATATTTGGGATAGGTATGCCCTGTGGTACAGGTAACAGTATCCCCAGATAAGTATCCTATAAAAGGTATCCTCGATAGGTATCCTCAAATGATACAATACCGGGTCATAGGTATCCTCAAATACTGAAATGAGTCGACGAGCAATATGTGCGAGTCACTCGAACGAGCAATTGCTCGATAGCTCATTTGCTCGGTTGACTTCGAGTCGTTCGAGCAATATGTGCGAGTCACTCGGACGAGCATTTTCTCTAAAGCTCATTTGCTCGATGGGCTTAGTGTGCCTTGGAGCAATGACTTTTCAGTAACTGCTCGATAGCTTATAAGGAATATTTGGGATAGGTATGTCTTGTGGTACAGGTACTAGTATCGTCAAATAAGTATCCTATAAAAAGGTATCCTCGATAGGTATCCTCAAATGATACAATGCCGGACAATAGGTATCCTCAAATACTGAAATGAGTCGACGAGCAATATGTGCGAGTCACTCGAACGAGCAGTTGCTCGATAGCTCATTTGCTCGGTAGACTTCGAGTCATTCGAGCAATATGTGCGAGTCACTCGATCGAGCATTTTCTCTAAAGCTCATTTGCTCGATGGGCTTCGAGTCATTCGAGTAATGACTTTTCAGTAACTGCTCGATAGCTTATAAGGAATATTTGGGATAGGTATAGGCTTTTGTTATACAGAAGGGAGATAACTCTGCATACAGATTATGGGAAATCAAACAATCTAATTGGTTAGTTATAATCTATACAAATGATCTAGATGAACGAAACACCAAGAGTACTCGGAATAGGGAAGGAACTACTGGTATTAAGAACCACCTTACCAGTAACATGATGGTACAAATCATTTGATAGGTTAATATTATCTACTGTTAAGATGGGACCGTCAGGGGAATATACTCTAACCATACTCTGCTGCCGTTCTGTATTACCAGGCATTAACCCCACCCCAGAACGTCGCTTGATAATATGAAGCACCTGGTGGATCAGTTGTACCAAGAACCAACAACAGACCCACAGGGGCATGTACAGCCTATGCTATACTACCGTTCTAAACTACCAAGCATTACCCCCACCCCCACAATATCACTAGACCTACCATAACGTACTACATATACCAGCCATATAATAAGACAAAGCAATCGGCCAAGAACCAACAACAGACCCACAGGGGCATGTACAGCCTATGCTATACTACCGTTCTAAACTACCAAGCATTACCCTCTACCCCCACAATATCACTAGACCTACCATAACGTACTACATACCAGCCATATAATAAGACAAAGCAATCGGCTGGTTAATAGTACCAAACACTAACGGGGGCCTAAAAGGGTAAATACCGCCCATACTATACTACCGTTCTAAACTGCCAGTCATTACCCCTACCGACAATACCACAATGCCTAGCACTGCATACTACCTATACCAGTCATAGGATAACATAAAGCTTTAGGAGGATTAATAGTACTAAGGCCTAACATGGGGCCTGTAGGGATACAACGCATACACCCTAGACTACCATGCATTACACCCCTCCACCCCCCCCCCCCCCAATAACGTCTGGTCTTACGTATTACCTAGACCACTCATATAAAGCATTAGGTCGATTAGTAGTACTAATGGCTTTCGGGAGTGGGGGAGGGGCTGAACGAAGGTATATATCATACATACTATACTGCCGTTCTCTACTACCAGGCATTACCCCCCCACCCCACAATACCACTTGACCAGCGTACTACCTATACCAGTCATAGAATAACACAAAGCAATCGGTTGGTTAATAATACCGAGGACTACAAGGGACCTACAGCGGTATATATAATGCATCCTAAGCCCCGTTATAAACAAACGATTATAATACTGCCTGGCCTAGCATTTCGAACTACCAATACCAGGCATCAGATAATACAAAGGATTCGGTAGGTTAATAGTACTAAGGGGTGATAAGCCAACAGACCATTCATCTTGTACTGCCAATCAAAACCACCAAGGACTATCTCGTAATACTACAGTGGGCGACCATGCATTACTCCTATCCCCATAATACTGCTTGATCTAGCTATAGCTGACATAGGATAATATAAAGGCTCAAGGGTTAATAGTATACTCACATGGATATACACCACTACTACCATATCACCCCCACACCCTTATAAGAAGTCCTACACCCCTGATCAGAACAACGTTATGTCGGATTGTATAGTGGACAACAACAGTAGTCAACATCTCTATGACGTCGCGTGCGCATCATGACGTCACGACGTCAATAGCAACGTAAAGCGTTTCGCGGAAAAAAAACTTTCAAGAAAAGCCAGCTTCACCATTAATTTTCCATCACACTCCAATGCTATATACACAAAGCCCTGTGTTTACCTACATCACTATACATACCATAGCATACTATATATGTAGTACGTACACCACTTGCCGGAACTAGCTGGATGACGCGAAAAACACGCCTCGTGTCTGCTCCGGCAAAGCTCCGGTTCCTATTGGAATTTAACACTAGCTGCTCCGTCAAAGCTCCGGGTAATAGGGGTCGATCAGGTACATGCTATACTACTGATGTATTTAACCCTTTACCCAACGTAACGGCCAAAACCGCCTAGCGTTATTCTAAAAAATCGCCAATAAGTTTTCATTGTATTTTCATTTTTCGTCTCAAAAAACATAGTTTATGACCCCTCTTTGGAACGAGCTCGTCGAGCTCGTTCCAATGAGGGGTCATAACCTATGTTTTTGAGGCAAAAATGAAAAGAAATAGTTATTCAATAATTGTTTTGTAAGTGTCGTCTGCTTTTAATGTTAGGTAAAGAGTTAAGGAAAAAATGATCCCAATATAGATCCCTAAGAAACACCATAATTAATAGGTACTCTGAGAGAGCAGAGTTAACAGTTACCCTTTGTTTACGATCGGCCAAGTAGCTACTGGCCAACTCGATGGGTAGTCCAGATATACAATATTGTCCTAGTTTATAAATTTAACTTTTGTGCCAAACCCTATCAAAGGCTTTTGATATGTCACAGAATGCCCAAGAGAGAATTGGTTCCTATCAAAAGCTGAGCAAAGTTATGATACATTTCAATGAGCTGATAAACAGGTTGGTCACGATTAGCCTTGTGCATAAGTATGTGACCTTGAACGTCAATAAATAAATAAATAATAAATAGATAAACAAGTGCTATGTTAGGGTAGGAAGCCGGACTGATATTTAAAAAATAAATTATTAACACAGCAATATTCATACATTTGGTTAAAGACAATCTTCTCGATCACTTTGCTGACTCAGCTGAGAAGGAAAACTGGTCTGTAATGATTGGGATCGTGTGCAACTCCCTTTTTATGAACGGCACGACTGATGTCACCTACCATTCTGATGCGTAGACGCATGGTGCGAAGAAGAGCGCAAATAGTTGAAGCAATGGCTGTGTTTGTTTTTTGTTTCTTCGGGTACACGGCTGGGCAGGTGGTTGCTGTTGTTTTTATTTTTGGGTTGTTGGTTACCGAGGATCCTAATCACTTCGTCTTCAGATAATTCAATTCTGGATCTCGGAACACATAGGTCTGAAATCAGGTTCGCTATTTCCAACATCATTTATCATACTATTTTATTAAAATGTTTTGTTGAGTTCGTCGGCTTTGTCTACGTCGTCTCTTCCCAAAACTTCCCTATCATCTTTGTAATGTTGAAAAATGACCGGGGCTTTCCTATCGATTACGGGTAAAATGAAGGTGAGCTGATTTGCCCAATAAGATCGCCTTTCTTTATCATTGACATTTTTATCTTCTTGCCGTCTTCCACTGGGATTATTTCTTTGCCTCGGGATAGCGCAATGTTTGGAATCACTTTGAAGTTTCTCTAGCGTGAAAACAGTGTGGAGTCCGGATAGGGTCCTGCGAATATTCGAGATTCGATTCGATATCGATACCATACGTATGCTTCGAATCAGTCTCAGGATTCGATTTTTTCGAATCTCTCGTACTAACTTCAATTTGTTACATTTCCAACAAAATAGGATAAAACTGTCATTAGAAAATTCATTCATGTTCGCTCAATTCCTATTTATTTGAGTAATTGACAATGTTTAATTGTTAGGTAAAGTGTGAATTTGGCCCAGAACATTATCCATAGTTTTGGTTTTTGAAGACTTAACTTAAGAACGTGAATAGTAACAAGTTAGGCCTTCAAAAACTAAAACTATGGACAATAGGCCTAGCTGTTTCAGCGACGGTGCTACAGAGAATATTTAGTTATTGGTATTTAAGGTGTTCACTCCGTCGCGTAAGGGTCATCACAGTGTTCCGTAACTTCCGTTTGATGCAGTATGAAATAACTTGTCTTTTAAGATTCGATTCGGGATTCGATTCGATGTCGATATTAGAGACACGATTCTATTCGAGATTCGATTCGAAAAGAAATTTGTGATTCGCAGATCAATAAGTCCGGATTTTTTTCGCGAACCTCAACTTTCACTTCAGCATCTTTATGTGCTTCAACCGTGCGCATAATGTCTGAGGTGAAACTGTCGGAAACCTGTTCGCGTGATGGACAATAACACCAGATATCCATTCTCTGCTAAATATGCATGAGTACATTTCATAACAGGGCACAGAAAAGTTCACAATGATTATATTTTCGTTCATACAATGTCCGTGTCAAATTTAAAAAAAAAAACACATGATTATTGTTTATATCCATCGACCATCAGAGCTTAATCCATGTTCCAGTGGGGTACTCTTCTTAAAGTGTGTGTGCTTGCGTGGTACGAGAGGGAGGAGTGTTTACGTGTATGTGAGGGGGGGGGGGGTGCGTGGGGGCGAGGGTGGTGGGGGTGGTGGTGACAATGTTGAGAAAGAGAATACCCTGATGCACTCACAAAGCACAGGTAAGTACTATTACAATACACATTGTTTTTTATCGCCCAGAGTCATTTTGGGGGTCAGGATTTCAGAAAAAAGATGACCATAACAATAATACTGAATTAAACATTACATTGTACAGCGAAGATGAATGCGCCACTTGAGTCTAAAACACGACATAGCTGAGGATACTCATATACTGTTCAGAATTCCTTAATTTCAACACAAAGTGGGGAGCCCTTTGTGTCTGTCGTCCGTTCAACGTGGTCGCCTGAAATGAGAACCGGCCGTTCAACAGATTTCGGAGCTGGGCCTCCAGTCCGTTTAAAATGAAAATTAGGAAACCGGGATTTTTCTATCAGATGCAAAAGTTTACTGTGATTTAAATAACAGACCAATTTTAACGGATAAATGGGCCAATTTTAAACCATCTTTGCAAGTTCCATTCGGTAGTTTAAGAACCAAAAAATAAGCTTTCCTTCCTAATTTCGTTGCATTTGGGAAGCGATCTATGTCGGTGTGATGTGATTTGTCATGATCATGACATATATATTTCAGAAAACCCTTCTCATCCTCAAAAACGTTTACCGGTTTCTTCCGTTCACTTCCGTTTATAAAGAGTGAATTCAGGATGTCCGCGTATTTAAAGTCGATCCAGCAAGTATCTTCAACGATCTTTGTAACATTCTAATTAAGTACTCGAAAAGGTTAGGATTTTCCTTGTTTGTGTTTCCTATTCAGTGAAATGCAAATAATATTTTGTTTATACAAGTTTGTTCTATTACAAATTATTGGATAGTGCTTTCAGGCACTCTCCAATAATTTGTAATGAAACATATTTTGTATAAAAAAATTTGACCACCAAAACTAATCTAGCCCGCAACCAGTTAATTGCATATGGATTATAGGGTAAATTCCTCGTAACTGAATGAAAAATCATATGCATCAACGTACCTCAGGTAAATACCTCGGGTAAATACTACAGTACGTGGAGAGTGGATTTTAACTAAATCACCCGCGGAGTGGAGTTATCACCCAGGCTAAAACTTTCAACTTTTGTACATATCGACAAAAAAACACAAGCAATGTTTCAGCCAATGGACCTCCGGGTTTAACCCGGAGGTCCATTGGCTGAAACTTTGATGGTGCTGGTTATGTTTTGCAACAAAATTACAATTATTCCTCGGGTGGAATCTCCACTCTGCGGGTGATTTAGCGATAATACACTCTCCACGTACTGTACATGTGGTTGGAACAAAGGAACACACACTGAAACCAGTCCTTTTAATAGGAACACACACTGAAACCAATCCTTTTAATACTAAATTACCCAAGTTTATCTTAATTATACCTCCACTAAATGAAGTTTCAGGGCGTATTTAGAAGTCAACTTGTTCAGATGGGTTCCCTCACGGTGCGCCTGCGAGTTCCTCGTGTACTAAAATTAAGCCACACAAGCTTAATTAGTTCCAACGGTGATAAGATAAATACTTGTAATTAATTTAAGCCCAAAATATTGTTGGTGGTAATTTGCTTCAATACTTATAGGCTATACTTACCCACCCCACCCACTCTACCCCACACCACATCATCCCACTCCACCCACCTCTGGCTATCAACCCTGTTACTCTAACAGTTTATAATAATGTTAATATCCATGAGAGAGAGAGGGAGAGAGGAGGGGGGATGAAGGGAGAGAGGGAGAGAAAGAAAGAAAAGAGACATATTAGTCTTATGTGTATGTTTTGTTACTACCACAGACATGTATCTTATTTAACTTTTAACCTGCTGAGTAAATTAAAGATATGTTTCACCAAATCTAGGCATGGCTGCTGTGAAGCAGCCATGACTAGATTTGATGACAATTTCATCTAAATTTAACTCAAGAAATCATTGGTGAAAAAGTTTATATCGATCTGGAAACCCGAATAATTTTATTCATTTCCTCAGCCCCATCAACTGCAGTATCTTCTTTGTCGGCCAAATAGTTTAAACGAAAACACAACAGAATGCCGTGTGCTCTTGATTTATCTCACAATCTGGGCGTTTTTGCACTGTTACGCAACTAAAGTTTATTATTATCACTTTACAGGGCACTCCTTGGCGAATATTTTCATTTTCTGGGGCTGCACAAAAGTCATATTGTCCAGGATGTACTGGGCTGCGGGCCAATATTGAAAAAGTCGACTCAATATGGCCCGCGGCCCGCGGGCCATTTCCGCCACCGGTAACATGATGCACATCTTTTATCATGTGACGTAATGTTTCAATTCAATTCAATTCCCGATTTCCTCTGCTTCCGGCTGCCGTGATTTGTTTCGAAAAATGTGCAATTTTCTTCATTCCTTTTCATCGCAAAGCTACATGTTTAGGTGAAACCCCTTCCAAATGGGACACGTATGGGATCTTACTATCGATATTTGGTAAGTAATAGTTAGTCACTGTGTCTGAAATATGTTGTTAGCACATTGTTTAGCTTCGTCATTCGGTTGCCTTTCTAGATTTCGCTGTAATTTATTTGAAAGTTCGAGAGGTCAACTCACTCATCACGTGACCGCATTTGTCTATAAATATCACCGGCGACTGTTGATAAACAGACGACACATGCGATTTCTTAAAATCTGAAAACCAAAAGTATTACCGGTATAATGTCACAATCAAGTGAGTTAAGTGAAGCTGATTTGCAAAATTTGGAGAAAAGTTCAATACCCCAAAATACTGCTCTGGCTACGAAATATGGGGTCAAGAAATTCCATGATTGGTTGGAAAGGCGACAGAAAGAATGTAATTTCTATACAATTTCACCAATGGAATTGAATGAACTGTTGCGAAAGTTTTACGCAGAAGTGCGTTCAAAGAAACCTGGAACAAGTCTAACACCAAGTAGCTTGTCGTCTGTGCGAGCAGCTATCCACCGGTTCATCACCTCTGCACCATACAATAGGCCTATTAATATCATAAAAGACAAGGACTTTACAAGTGCTAACAACATATTTCAGGCCCGATGTCGACTTTATTTCAAAGCTGGCAATCCCAAGACAAAGCACAAGCGAACAATAAGTGATTCAGACATGAAAAAAATTGGCGTCTACTTATCCAGTTACCAAAAATCACCTGAAATTCTCCTTGAAGCTTGTTGGTTTCACTTGTGTTATAGCTTCGGCCGTCGTGGGCGAGAGGGTTGGACAACAATGACGAAAGACACTTTTCGTTTGTCTGAAGACTCGGATGGTATCCAATTCGTGGAAATGAATGAAGCGTTACAGTCCAAAAACTACCAAGGTGGCAACCGCCAAAGAGAAATCGACTATAATACCCAAAGGATGTATGGCGATGGGGTTGCCGTGTTCAAATTTCATGTTTCTAAATTAAATCCTAACTGTAACAGACTTTTCCAACACCCAAGGGTTAAATACAATACAAATGAACACTGGTTTGAAAATAAACCGATTGGCAAGAATACCCTAGCATCTATGATGCAACACATTTCTTCAAAAGCAGGACTTTCGACTGAATATACCTGCCACAGTGTACGAGTAGCTACCGTGACCAATCTGTACAGGGTGGGATTAGTACAGAGACAATCAGAAGCATCACTAATCACAAAAATGTTGAAAGTTTAAAACATTACATTTCTGACAGCTCTGTTCACCAAAAACGAGCATGCGCTAACATCCTCAGTGCATCATTGAGTACTCCCAGTGAATCCTTGAATGTCAATTCCGACCAAGAGTATGAGAATATGAATATCGGTGAAAGTGAGAATACGAATATCAGTGGAAGCAGTGGAGGTGCTGGTTCATTTAGCATTTCACACAGTTTGTTTGATGATCATAACCATACAGACAATGATTCCATAGAAGCATCAGTTGCTAATCCACATATGAACTTGGTTTCAGAGGATGGAATAATTACAATTCCTCCCAACGCACCACCTGGTACAATTTTTAATATTGATGTTCCTCAACCAAACCAGCAGTCAAATGAAACAGGCAGCTGTAATCAGTTCACGAGTCACTCAAATTCACAGGCACTTCAGATGGCTCCCAATATAATGCCTGGTGCCACTTTCAATAATTGTACATTTAATATGAAAATGTGAATTATTCTTCAGGGCCAACTACACTGGACAGTGACTAGTATTATTGTTGAACTTCATGATCTTCATTTTTGTTCACCTCTGATGAATCATATATAAATGATTGATGATCTGATGTTTTCTCCCTCTTATCCATATATAACCTCACGGTAGTGATAATAATAAAAATAACATGATTTCTTTTCGAGCGTTATGGTTCATTATCGGCCCTACCGGAATGATCAACAGCCCGCGGGCTATTATCGGCCCTCGACTCCGTCTCGGGCCGATAATAGACCCTTGGGCTGTTGATCATTCCGGTAGGGCCGATAATGAACCATAACGCCCTCAAAAATCATGTTATTGTATAAATGTATCTGGGCCCTGCTTCCGAATCCGTATCAAGGGCCCCTGATACAAGCGCGTGATTCTGCTGTTGCCAAAACAACGGCATCAGAGAAAACAATATTAGGTGAGGCGAAGCCGAACCTAATATTGTTTTCTCTGAGCCGTATATGACACTGTATCTGCCAACTAAACGCCCTGTAACGTATTTATTATGCACGGCATGCTAAAATGTCACTGGGGAAGTTTACTCAACGAAAAGTTAAATTATGCGCACTTTTCGGCATGTTGGGCTGGTTTGTAGCCTATTATTGGGATTCTCCTGAACGCTCGAGTCGGGGCTTCTCTCTTGAAGTTAAAGGATTAGCTTTCGCTATGAAATGTGGAAATCTCCACCTCAATAAACGATGAACAGCATATTTTAAAATATAATAATACACAAAGAGGGATATTTAATTCACCAGTAATTGTTGCAAAAGTTTCAACCAAATTCACGTTGACGAAACACACAGTTGCTCCACTTCGCAAGCAGTATTCAGTAAAGTGAATCCCAGTGACGTATTTTTTCTCTGAAGTGTAACGTCATCACTGACCTCAATATGGAGATCAATGAACGCTATTCTATTTTTAAATTTGCGTCTTTCCGTCGTTAAGGCAAATGAAAAAGTTCCTCTTGAAATAGTTTTATAACACATTTTGTGGTCAATATTGTGAGATAAATTTATCATCACCACAGTGTGTGTCTCGGGAAATTCTGATCAAGTCTCGTTGTAGGCACAGAATCGCATTTCGACTCGCCCTAACGGGCTCGTCGAAATACTGTTCCTGCAACTCGACTTGATCTGAATTCCCGGAGAGACACACTGTGGTGATAATCTGTATTGAACGAATAACTCGTTGTCAAGATCACAGTCCCGTCAATGTTGCATACAATTACGAAATTCAGTCATCAAAACACATTCAATAAGACGATAAGCATACGATTGGTTTGTTTGTTTATTGGAGGCTTAACGATACTTTCAGCAGCCAGCGCAATATTGTTTCGGAAACTTTTGATTGAAAATCACGCAACAATTATCTGTACGGTGTGGATGGAAAGAAGGCCCGGGCTGAATAATTCTGAAATAACTAATCAATTTTATTGCTTGCCTCTAAAACGCAGGCAATGATTACTCGATGTCTCGTTACAATGAGGCTTCACCAAGCACTGAGCTGTGTTTTGGAGTGGCAAATTGAAAAAAATAATGTTATTTAAATTGCTATTTTTTTTTTTTTGGCGAAAACCTCTGGCCTGTTTCGAGACGCTTGTTAGCTGAAGGTAATAATATCTTTTCTTTCATGCATTTTTTTTTTACAACAGCAAGAGGAATGGACTCAGAAACAAGAAAAGATATATATAGCAAGTTTGACGCAGAGTTCTTCATTAGAGATAAAATATGTGACGAATTTCATAAAAGTGGGACCCAATTTGTTTCGAACTGGATGTATACAGTATTTTCGGAAGGTATTTCCGGTACATATATGTTGGAAAATTAACCCTTTACCTAACATGAAAAGCAGACGGCACTTGCAAACAAAACTTATTGAATAACCAATTATTTTTCATTTTTTGCCTAAAAAAAACATAGGTAGGTTATGACCCCTCTTTGGAACGAGCACGACGAGGGGTCATAACCTATGTTTTTGAGACAAAAAAAATGAAAAAAATAATGAATATTAATTGGCGATTTTTGTGAATAGTTTTGGACGTAACATCGAGTAAAGGGTTAATCGTGTGTCGACACTTTAGTAGTATAGCTATAAACTAATCGTTGAAAAGACTGCTTTTATCCTGCCTGTTTGGGATGGCACCTTATCTTCTCAAGTAGTACACCTTGCACCCGAACGACCCTGATTACATGGTGCAGCTTGTGTTAGATTCCCATAGGAACAGGAACTTTACCGGTGCCACTTTTCCTTGAGCAAAATATCGGCACCATTCGGACTGCATCGGGCGAGTGGTACTCGCACTGCATATATAGTATGCTGTGGTATGTATAATGGTTATGTGCACTCAGAGCTCTGGGTATATAGTATTGGTAGGGAGCGCGGTGGCTCAGTGGTAGACTGTTCGACTTTTGTGCTAGAGGTCCCGAGTTCGACCCTCGTCCGGGACGATACGCGTTGTGTCCTTGGGCAAGACACTTTATCCTAGTTGGCTACATGGGGCACGATGACACCATGTACTGACTAAAATGGATAATTAGCATTTTAAAAGATATGGCAATTTGCCAACTGGCAAATTGCCACATCTTTGAAAATGTTAATGGTTCACTTCAACCCATTTAAAGTCATAACTACAAACTACAATTCTAGAAAATACGATTGCAAAAGTTGTATAGTAGTATTGGCCAGAGTTTGGGAGCGCGGTGGCTATGCTAGAGGTCCCGAGTTCGAAGCCCGTCCGGGACGACCTGCGCTGTGTCCTTGGGCAATGCACTTTATCCCGGATGCCTACATGGGGGCACGATGATGCCGTGTACTAAGGCGTATTGCACGTCGGTGGTGCACATGTTATCAACCGCTGTAACCCTGCTTGAGCGGAGCTTGAACAGAGTTAGAATGTTGAAGAGCCGACAGTTGCTCATCGGTGCTCGGTGGTTCTCTTCGGGTACCCTAGCTTCCTCCACCAGTAAAACTGTCACGGTCACGATTAGGCATTGTGGATAAGTATGTGACCTTAAAGACCAAATAAATAAATAAATACATAAATAAAAAGAAATATAATATGGGTACGTGATGGGAAAGTGATGGGGAAGTTGGGATTTTTTGAAGGTTTTCCCCAGTAAACGAATGACGTTGCTATTGACATTCTGACGTCATGGCGCGCTCTCGATGTCATTCAAAGTTGACCGTTGTTGTTGTCCACTGCACCTATCGACATTAAGTTATTTGTGTGAGGGTGTGTCGGGTTTCTCGTACGAAACTGAAATAGTAGTATCGGTACATTGTCATGTAGGTCCCCCGTTCTCCTGACCTATCGACTGTGTTTGTGGGGTGGTACGGAACATGGACAGGTGTGAGAACTGGGTTATGCCTTTGTGGAGGGTTCGGAATTTAAGGAATGATTGGAGAGATGACAACTGGAATATATATAGGAAGACGTGAAGAACATGGTTTTAAACCGGAGTATTCTCACAGGTATGGCAGAATGTCGCAGCAGTGGTTGAATTATATTTCCACAAGAGTAAGTCCTGTAATTACGGCAGCGTGGAAGCGACACTCTATGTTTTCCTACTATCTTGTTTAAACGAGATAGCTAAGTCGTTTAAACGAGATAGCTAAGTCGTTTAAACGAGATAGCCAATTTGTGTAGGTTGGCCCGAGGTTAAGGGCTCAAGATTGGAAATATAGCCTACTGCGTTGCGCAGGGGTGCGGCCTTAACATAGTGGCACGCATATAGAGGAATGAGTATTGGTGTTCTGATTTGGTTGTGCGCCAGGTTAAGCGGTGCGTGTGAGAACTCAACTCCCGTATAGGTTATGGTTTGTTCTATGCTCCTTCGAGGGAACTTTTTTTTTGTAAATATGAAGGCAGTGAGTATGTATAGGTATCACTGTTTCTAATAGTGTGGGTTGCCCTGAAAAGGGCCGTTAATTAGCGTAGTGCAGGGTCTACAGCCAGGATTCTTCCTTGTTGGTGGACGTGGATTCATCCGGTTTGTCCATCGTCTGTGGGTCAGTAGCTGCTTTAGGGGCTGCTTGCAGCAGTTGTTTGGCTACGAGCAGTGCAATCTTGGCAGCCATGTCCGCAATCTTCTGATCGTCACTACTGCCAGTGTGCAGGTTAACATGGTGTCTTTGACCGCCTGTTTATACTTCTCCACCTGATCAAACAACTGTGCGTCAAGCTCCTGTTGGTCAAGAATGTACGCGGTGGATGGAGGGCGAGTGTCGTAGGTCCAGTCAGATGATTGGACGTGTTTAATCCAATCGAGGGCGTGCCTCGTTCTCTGTTCCCTTAAAGCTTCCTCCCTAGGCTTGGTATGATCTAGTGGCGCCATAGTGATTCAAGTATGCCTAGGTGGAGGCTGGTACGGTCGTGCCGACGTTCTGTGCTGGTTGTTCGATCTACGAGTTGTTCTAATTGGTCGCATGGTTGGAAGCAGAAGGAGTTACGAAAGCCGTTTGGTTGAACCGGGTATAAATCAGTCCGTGGCGGATGTAATAAAGATAACGCCGCTATAGGTATTGGTGTCAAGGTCAGAGGACACGGAGATGGGTAGATGCTCATTCAAGACGCTCTATCCTCGTAGGAGGATGCGTGTGGTGGGTAGCAGCTGGTATGATCACGCGTTCAGATAGCTAATTGCCTGTAGTAAATGTGCTCATCGAGCCACAACCCCATGTGTGTGGGGGAGGGGGGGGGGGAGTAGACCGTAGGTTGGTACCGGTTAATTGTGGTGGGTTGTACTGCCAGTGGGAGACCGGATGGTCGGTGGGTGGGTCTCTCCGACACTATGCCTTGTAGGCGGTAGTTGGGCATATACTAGGGTGTCATTAAGGTTTGTGCCGCGTTTGAAAGCCAGAATTGGAGGCTCCGGGAATATTCTCCGCAGTGTGGTACTGCTGGATATGAGTTCCCAATATTTTAAGAGTGCCTTCTTGATGTTAGAAATGTACGGGTTGAATGTCGTAGTGAAGACCAAAGGTGGCTCCATATAAGCTTTATTTGTCTGACCCCGATTCGTGTTTGTAAGCAGCGTGGGTCGATCCGTGAAATTGACAGTGGTGAGTACAGGTGTTCAATTTCCTGCATGGTGTAACCCCGTGGTAGGCGTTTATTCACAAACTGTTCTTTGTGGTGTGTATAGCGTGTTTCAGATGAGTTGTTGCGTATAAAGCGCGCCAGTTCACCCTTGATGAAATCCTTGAAAGTGGCAGGGGGATGAGCGGATTGGCGGTGGAGGTAATGGAATGTCTCCGTTGGTTTGATGTGGAAACGCACATCCAGAACGCCGGTGGCTTGGAACCGATCACCTTTGTAAATCTCGGTATCAAAGAACGTGACCTCGGTGGTCGAGGCTTCATAAACAAAGCGAAATGTCGGGTGTGATTGGTTAGCTATTTCCATGAAGCTATGCAGGTCCGCTTCGGATCTCGTCCAGATGATAAAGGTATTATCACGATATCGGAGCCATTTGTGGATTTTGCTCTGGCCCTTTGAAAGTAGTGTGATCTCCCAGGTATGAGCCGTGATATCGGCTATTTCTGGACTGGCCTTACTGCCCATGGCAGCCCTCAATGTTTGGATATAGGACTGTCCATCAAACTGGAAGCAGTTGCGCTCAAGAATAAGCTTAAGGAGCGTTAGTAGTGAAGTAGTCGATGGTCTGGGTATGAGATATGGTAAATTATGGTTCTCAATCAGAACTCGTTCGACAGATGCCATAGCTTCCTCGTGGGATATGTTGGTGTACATATTGGAAATGTCGGCAAAAACGAGTATGGGATCAGGAGGGATATGTGCCTCCTCAATGAGTTGGATGGAGTGGGCAGTGTCCCGTATATACGTATGTTGTTTCTTCACAATGGGAACCAGGAAAAGTCGAGTAGATCGGATATAGAGGTAGTGGGGCTGCTGCAACCCACAATGATCGGTCTACCCGTTGTAGGCGGGTCCTTGCGTATCTTTGGTAGAAGGTAGAGGACAGGCTGTTTGGTCGTGTCCAATTTAGCTAGATTGAAGCTATGTATGCATTTTATTATCAATCTCGTGGTAACTGTACATACGTTCCAAGTGATTCCGGACGTCGAGTGTGGTAAGTGCCGTTATATCATGGGGGAACGGTTTATAGTGGAGGGTGGAGGTAAGTTGACGAAGGCCCTCAGCTACATGGGTGGTGCCGTTGATTAGAATAGTTGATTTGCGTTTATCCGACTGTTTGATGTCAATGTCGCGGTTCCGCCGGGTCTATTTATCGCAATTCGCTCCGCCTTGGTCATATTATTGCGGCAGATACGAAGGCGCGAGGGGTTAAGACACCGTAGGAGTTCTATTTTCGTCTTAGATAGGTATATTTCCACTGCAACATTGTGACAAGTGGTTGGAGCGGTATTGTTCCTCTTGTGGAAGGGGTTAATGAAGCCCCTGTTGGTCAGCATGTATAACTCTCAGTCGCATTCGATTATAAAGCAATTGGATATCCTCATTGAAGAAATATTTGATAGGTTTTGGAGGCGTTGGTATAATTTTAAGGCCCTTGCCCAGTACAATCTTCTCAGGTATACTGAGGGTGTAATTCGATAGATTAGTGATGTGTTTGCTAGTTAGTGTGCAATGTCGTTCCATTTGACGTCGTATACGCTGATTCTGGTTATGTTTGACACGCGAAGCCACGTGGAAGTTGCGCGTGCGGCAGTGGCGCTTAGGTCTACGGTGGCCTGTAAAAAAGGAACATCACTGATATGAGCGTAATGGCCTAGTCAAAGACCCTGTTAACCTGCACACTGGCAGTAGTGACAATCAGAAGATTGCGGACATGGCTGCCAAGATTTCACTGCTCGTAGCCAAACAACTGCTGTAAGCAGCACCTAAAGCAGCTACTGACCCACAGACGATGGACAAACCGGATGAATCCACGTCCACCAACAAGGAAGGATCCTGGCTGTAGACCCTACACTACGCTAATTAACGACCCCTTTCAGGGCAACCCACAATATTAGAAACAGTGATACCTATACATACTCACTGCCTTCATATTTACAAAAAACAAGCTCCCTCGAAGGATCATAGAACAATCCATAACCTTTACGGGAGTTAAGTTCCCACCCGAACCGCTTAACCTGGCGCACAGCCAAATCAGAACACCAATACTCATTCCTCTATATGCGTGCCACTATGTGGAGACCGCACCCATGAGCAACGCAACAGGCTATATTTCCAATCCTGAGCCCTTAACCTTCAAATCCAGATAATATCACCAAGCAACAACGCCCCACCGGGGCAGGGTTTATAGGGATGGGCTACCATGGCCCTCCCCATCTCGCACCGCTGTTAGATGACCGCATCCGAAGCTTGAGGGTGAACCTAGTGGCTACTATGCCCCCCCCCCCCCCCCATCCCAACAACTACATGGTGAAAATTAATTTGCACCATGGTGAAAATTTGAAAAAAAAATAATAATGCATATGAGATATGGGCCGCCGTAGATTTTCCCTAAGTGTACATTAAATTCACCTTCCACGGACGGATGCACTTTTTTTGCTTGTAGTTGACTCAACACTGCTGTCGTTCGTCAGTTCACAAGTTGTGCCCGTGTCAAAATGAATTTGATTGGCCAATAGCTATCTCGTTTAAACAACTTGGATATCTCGTTTAAACGACTTAGCTATCTCGTTTAAACGACTTAGCTATCTCGTTTAAACGACTTAGTTATCTCGTTTAAACGACTTAGCTATCTCGTTTAAACGACTCAGCTATCTCGTTTAAACGACCTAGCTATCTCGTTTAAACAACTTAGCTACTCGTTTAAACAAGATAGTAGGAAAACATAGAGTGTCGCTTCCACGCCGCCGTATGTAATCCGGCATTAGTTCAATGAAGAAGAGAAAAAAATGGGAAGGAGACATCTGCCCGTGGAGAGCTGGTGTAAAGAGACGAAAATTATCTACCAATTTCCCGACTGCTTCTGGCACTTCCACAATTGTCGACTAAACACAAAAAGAAATGGAGAAACAATTCGTTTCGCAGTGTTCTAGAAAAACAATGTTTAAGAAAAACAAATGGAAGATCTCAAAGAGATTATCAAGAGCCAAAGGATACACAATTGTTGAAATTTGGGAATGCCAGTGACTGAAAAATGAGAAAGGATCTTGTGATGAAACGTTACCTACAGAAATCTGAGAGCCACAGCTTAGACGGGGCACTGAACGAGAGTGAAGTAACACAACATGTGAATTCGGGAGACACCCCTCTTTAGAGATACCACGATCAGTACAGAAAACAAACCAAGATTAAAGGTGATATATTGTCAGCTAACACATGGCCTATTCAAAGTTGAATGGAGTGGCGATGGAATCGTGGGTCTCTGGAGCAAACCGTACATATGTTTCTACCCGCGTAAGAAGTTTATTTCCAAAGGAATAAATAAACGCCTAAACGACCTGACGAACAGCAAATAAGTGTTGAACACAACAGAGTGGAACAGGAGTAGAATGTCGATTTGTTGTGAACAATAATCACATATACATTTACAACCAGATCAAAGATGGACTGCCACAGTTTTACCCCAAAAGAAAAATTCTAGAAGATGGAATCTCAGCCAGATCACTGAATATATAGACAGTGATGTACTCTTACCACCATCTCCATCATTTATTTTGTCGCTGTACTCTTGATGTGACAACGGGTGAAAAATTCATAGATCTGTGTTATACGTCATTAGCTGGTCCCGTGAACTTGTTAGCCACAAGCAAATCGTGTTTTTTTCGGATAAATATATTATTAGTTACACAGTTTGTTGGTGGCATAATATGGTATATATGGTGTCAGTTAATTTCATATTGGACGAGAGCTTCGCCTAGTATGGTACATATGGTGTCAGTTAATTTCATATACCATATTAGGCCACCAACAAACTGTGTGACGAATATATTTACCCACTGCTGCATCGATGCACAGAACTAATAACAACAGCGATCAAAATTAAGTGAGAGAATTCTCACAGTGTGTTCGCGTGTCTTTGCCTTGTTACAATTTATGGGAGAGTGCAGGCAGTCTCCCATAAATTGTAACAAGGCAAATTCATACATACCAAACAGTTTCATTTTGAAGGTAACATGACACACATCCATAGAAGAAGAAGCCTTTTAAGTTGCCTAGCTTGCACTTCAGACCAAATATGGGCTTCCAACATACAATCTTTCAACTTGAAGCGTTTATCGGCTGCCGCCATTTTGCATAATCATTGAACAAAGGGGCGATTACCCATAGCTGTCGGCGTATGTTGATATTGACAGGCAGTATATGGTTTTATATGCAGTCTGCATGTGCCGTCTTTGAACCAGTGAAATTTCCAGATACTTGTAGGAGGTAAGTTATATTGTAATATTATTTTTATATAATGCACAACATAAAAAATATTGAATTTTGATAGACGATCTATTATTTAGTTTACACCCGTCCAGTTCGTTTCACTGTCGGGAACTCTTCCAGGTTTGATCTGCAACTCCACATTTAAAGGATAAAATCTAGGCACGAAATAGAAGCCCTATAGAGATAGGCGCCATAAAGTTAGGAACAAAATAGGACCCATAAAGCCGTGGTGTAGGAACATGGAAGCAAGAGGTCTAAAGGCTTTTCTGGTATTCAGGAGTCAAACCACACCAGCTCAACTCCAGAACCCCCAAAAGTCCCTAAAGCAGCTCAATGTTCAGTCTCCCGAGGTTTCCACAAGCTCCCAAACCACCCCAATCAGTCCTTAAATTCACAAAATTGTACAATGGCTCACGCCAGTGCCACGCCAGTCCACATTTCATACCACCAATAACAACCTCCAAAACACTATCGATAGGATAAGAGAACTAAGGGGATAATAAACCAACAAACCGTGCATCCCATACTACTTTCAAAACAACCATGTATACCACCGACTGGCCTAGCATTCCATATACCGTTCAAAACAACCAAGTATATCACCACCTGGTCTAGCATTCCATACTACCGTTCAAAACAACCAAGTATACCACCGCCTGGCCTAGCATTCCATACTACCCTTCAAAACAACCAAGTGTACCACCGCCTGGCTTAGCATGCCATACTACCGTTCAAAACAACCAATTTTACCACCGCCTTGCCTAGCATTCCATGCTACCGTTCAAAACAACCAAGTATACCACCGCCTGGTCTAGCATTCCATACTACCGTTCAAAACAACATAGTATACCACCGCCTGGTCTAGCATTCCATACTACCGTTCAAAACAACCAAGTATACCATCGTCTGGCCTAGCATTCCATACTACCGTTCAAATCAACCAAGTATACCACCACCTGATCTAGCATTCTATACTACCGTTCAAAACAACAAAGTATACCACCGCCTGGCCTAGCATTCCATATTACCGTTCAAAACAACCAAGTGTACCACCGTCTGGTCTAGCATTCCATACTACTGTTCAAAACAAGAAAGTGTACCACCGCCTGGTCTAACATTCCATACTACGTTCAAAACAACAAAGTATACCACCGCCTGGTCTACCATTCCATACTGCCGTTCAAAACAACCAAGTATCCCACCGCCTGGCCTAGCATGCCATACTACCCTTCAAAACAACCAAGTATACCACCGCCTGGCCTAGCATTCCATACTACCGTTCAAAACAACCAAGTATACCACCGCCTGGTCTAGCATTCCATACTACCGTTCAAAACAACATAGTATACCACCGCCTGGTCTAGCATTCCATACTACCGTTCAAAACAACCAAGTATACCATCGTCTGGCCTAGCATTCCATACTACCGTTCAAATCAACCAAGTATACCACCACCTGGTCTAGCATTCCATATTACCGTTTAAAACAACCAAGTGTACCACCGTCTGGTCTAGCATTCCATACTACTGTTCAAAACAAGAAAGTGTACCACCGCCTGGTCTAACATTCCATACTACGTTCAAAACAACAAAGTATACCACCGCCTGGTCTACCATTCCATACTGCCGTTCAAAACAACCAAGTATCCCACCGCCTGGCCTAGCATGCCATACTACCCATCAAAACAACCAAGTATACCACCGCCTGGCCTAGCATTCCATACTACCGTTCAAAACAACCAAATATACCACCGCCTGGCCTAGCATTCCATATTACCGTTCAAAACAACCAAGTGTACCACCGCCTGGTCTAGCATTCCATACCACCGTTCAAAACAACAAAGTGTACCACCGCCTGGTCTAGCATTCCATAATATGTTCAAAATAACAAAGTATACCACCGCCTGGTCTACCATTCCATACTGCCGCTCAAATCAACCAAGTATACCACCACCTTGTCTAGCATTCCATACTACCGTTCAAAACAATCAAGTATACCACCGCCTGGCCTAGCATTCCTTACTACCGTTCAAAACAACCATGTATACCACCGCCTGGTCTAGCATTCCATACTACCGTTCAAAACAACCAAGTATACCACCGCCTTGTCTAGCATTCCATACTACCGTTCAAAACAACTAAGTATACCACCGCCTGGTCTAGCATTCCATACTATCGTTCAAAACAACCAAGTATACCACCGCCTGGTCTAGAATTCCATATACCGTTCAAAACAACCAAGTACACTACCGTCCGGTCTACCATTCCAAACCTTCGTTCAAAACAAACCAAGTATACCACCGCCTGGCCTAACCTGCCATACTACCATTCAAAACAACCAAGTATACCACCGTCTGGTCTACCATTCTATACTTTCGTTCAAAACAACCATGTATACCACCGCCTGTCCTAGCATTCCATACTACCGTTCAAAACAACAAAGATTACCGCAGCCTGGTCTGGCATTCCATACTACCGTTCAAAACAACCAAGTGTACAACCGCCTGGTCTAGCATTCCATATACCTTTCAAAGGAACCAATTATACCTCCGCCTGCCCTAGCATGCCATACTACCATTCAAACCAACCAAGTATACCACCGCCTGGTCCTGTATTCCACACTATTGTTCAAAACAACCAAGTATACCACCGCCTGGTCAAGCATTCCATACTACCATTCAAACCAACGAAGTATACCACCGCCTGGTCCTGTATTCCTAACCATCGTTCAAAACAACCATGTATACCACCGCCTGGTCCTGTATTCCACACTATCGTTCAAAACAACCAAGTATAACACCGCCTGGCCTAGCATTCTAGCTTTCTATACAACCTATATCACACATAATATGGAGCAAAAAGTCGATAAGGAGTACAAAGAGTTAACAGGGGAGGTCCAAGGAAATATACCGCTACTACTCTATCGATTCCGTACGAGAAGCCAAACAAACCGTTGCTGGAACAACGTACTGTCGGAATGTGCAGTGGCCACAACAGCGGACGCCGTTTCTGTGACGTCTTGTTGCCAAGAGCAATGTCAGCCTTTTCTTGGGGAAAATGTTCAGGAAAACCGAACTTTTCCATCAATTTTCCATCACATTCCCATACTATATACCCAGAACCCTGAATATACATATCTCACCACACATACTATCGCATACAATATATGCAGAAAGTGCACCATTTTGTTCCGAAAAAGTTGTTTCGGCAATGCTCGGAGAATTTAACACAAATTTAAGAGGAAAGCTCCGGGTGACCAGAGTCGTTTGGGTACATGCTATACTACATGCATGTATGCCTTATTGTGTGATTTTATGAGAATATTGTCGGATCATACAGAATGCAATGCACACTTGAATAGGATGCCACCCAATATCTAGCCTGTCCAGCTGTCCACCTACCGTGTGTAGAATGGATTGTTAATGAGGTCAACGCATCGCGTCAGAATGGTGAAAATAAAAGTATTTTGGTGCAAGACCCTAGTCCCTCTGGCATTATTAGCTTATTATGATTTGGTGACGTGTAGTTTGGCGGTCTGTGTAAACCGAGATGCTTATCGAGAACACAAATCAGCGACAAATAACTGCAACACTTTCCCATGTACTAAGATAGAACACAACGATTGGAGATTACGAGGGACTGTGATCAACCACCTGAATTGAAATGTCTGTTATATTTTACTAGCGCCAAACGTAAGCATGGAATGCAGGCAAAATTCCAGCAACGGTCATTGATTCCTGTCAACCTTACTCCACCCGAGCTGCGTTATGCTTTTATACCAAGATGAAACGTGCTTGACACAGTTTTCTGTCTAAGCAATTCATTTACGTCATAACGTCACGCAGATGCATTACGACTCATCGTATGTATTCTGACACGACATTCTCACACGCTGGCCTTATTCCACACGCTGTATAACAGCCACACTTCTAAATGTCTGTATTCTATCTGGTAACAGATACAAAATTGCGAGGTGAAATGGATTTCACGTCAAGGACGCATGGTTAAAGGTGTATTGAGACAAAGTGTTCGCAATTGGTAAGATTAAGCGCATTTGTTAGGTGATCCGGATCCGTTACTAAACCTCAAGATCGAAAATCCCACCTCGATATACAAACCTGCAAAATATGAGTAAATACCATTCAATTTATCTCTATGAATGATGATTTTATACTAACCCTTTACCTAACATGAAAAGCAGACGACACCTGCAAACAAAATCTTTGAATAACTAACTTTTTCCATTTTTAATTTCAAAAACATATGTTATGACCCCTCATTGGAACGAGCTCGGCGATCTCGTTCCATAGAGGGGTCATAACCTATTGTTTGAGGCAAAAATAATGAAAATTAATTGGCGATTTTTGAGAATAGCGCAGGGCGGTTCTTGCAGTTACTTTGGGTAAAAGGTAAAGCTGCCCAAGGATGTTCGATTGGCTCGTTGCCATCATTAGCCTTTGTTCTTTGTTCTATCTTTTTTCTTTCTTTGTTTTCGAGAACTTCTCGTTAACCCTCACTCACGAAATATGGCACACTTCTCAGAAATCGGAAAATCTGGCCATGGCAGCTATTTGTTTCAAGAAATTATATTCGCGATGAGAGCGGTGTTGGTTTGAAATGTTTGGAACAGTTTTCTACATCAAAACCTGTATCTGGCCCCCTGCCCTATTTCAAACTTTCCATATCCCATCTCTAATAAAAACATATCTCAAAATGTCTTCGGTTCTGGGGAATTTGGGGGGGGGGGGGGGGTCGCGGTGGCATTGCGGTGCCTGTGCTGCAATGCGGAGTTATGATGTTGGGGAGCTGGCAGCTGCTCGTCGTTGCTCGGTGGTTTTTTTCGGGTACTCCGGCTTTCTTCTCCCGAAAACTGTCACCGACGTAATATGACCTTGGCTGTTAATGTGTCGTTAAACCCTAATAAATATATAAATAAACAATTCTGCGGAATTCTAAATCACTCGGCTGACGGCATAAGGATCATAAGTCAGAAGATTGAACGTTGTCAAATTTTCGTGAAATTTTAGTATGTTGTAGAGTACAAAAATAGGATACACCTGTTATTTTTTATTTTTTATTTTTTTTTTTTTTTGGGGGGGGGGGGGGGGGGGGTACCACCAGTGTGTGTGTACGTTTTTACGAAATTTTAAATTTTAGCATTATTCTAATTAACAACGCTGTTTCTGTGATTCGCTTCATTCTCCTTCATGATTCAGCTTTCACACCTATTGTTGGTTATATGAAATTGGTCAGTACTTTTTTTAAATGTTGACACTACATTGGAAGCCGCCGGATTCTAAGACTTTTTCAAGACTGCAATTTCCAACTTATTTTTTTCTTTATCTTTTTCAATCTTTGGAAATATAGCCTTTTAAAATTCGTTGGCTTTTCTGACATTTCTGTCTGCTTTAGAGCTACACAATAAGAGATAACAGTTACTGTTTAGAGGGTTTTCGATTTGATGCCATTTTGACGACTTTAAGTCACTTCAAAGTTTATCCTATTTTTGACATATTTCATTAAAAATGCTAATCCACGTAACTCCATATTTATAAATATTACAGTTATCAAACTCCATGAACTGTTTTCTGCTTTCAGAAGTTGTCCACTATTGTTTTATTCATTTAAAATTACGCATCCGATGCCAGCGATGCCAGTGATGCCAAAATTATGGGTTGTTTTAGCCTCAGCCTTCTGAAATTTTGGAACTTTAATCTCCACAAAAAAGACATATCTAAAAGTGTATTGTCATCCTAGAAAAGTCTGAACTGTTATACCCGAACGTTGAGGTGGCACCATAGGTGGACATATAGTCAAAAATTTAAATAGTCTGTTAAGTATGTTGTAGAGCTCCAGAAAATAAGAGACTGATTTTGTTCAATTTGGAGCCATTTTGATATTTTACGTCACATTGTCGTTTAACCTACTGTTGATATATTTCATGAAACGTGCTGTCTCCTGGTTCACGTAATTCCATATTTATAAAATTACAGCATCCAAACTCCATCTTCTGTTTTATAATTATCTGAAAGTGTTCACTGTTATTTTTGCATCCAAAATTTACACACCCGATGCCAGCGATGCCAATTTTACGGGTTGTTTTGTTTCGTTTACTTTCAACCTCATTTTCGTCGCAGCCTTTGAAATTTTGGGGATTCTAATCTTCACAAAAAACATATCTAAAATGTATTACCGTCTTAGAAAATCCTCAACTGTCATACCCGAACGCTGAGATGACGTCGTAGGGCGTCATATAATCCAAAAATAAATGTCGTCGGACTTTACTGAAATTTTACGATGCTGTGGATCTCACAAAATTAAGGATGACAGTTTTTCTTCGAATTAGCGTTGATTTGTCGTTGTATACGTCACTTCAATGTTTACCCAATTTCTTACATATTTCATTAAAACGAGAGATGTAATATGATTTATTCAGCAGTTTAGTACGTTAAAATGCGACATCTATAAAATCCTCATCTACAGCAACACAGAACCATGCGGAAAATAAAAGCGTGTTGCGCACATATCGTCGTCTGAGTGAAGAAGGCGTGTAATAAACACAGAACGACACACGCGTGTGAATGCGTTAATCGATATGCACTTGTGCCATCGCGGAAGGATAAAACGAGAGACGTTGTTGGGGTGTTCGGTATTGGCGATGCTTTGTTGGGTGGCTTCTGGACATTTGCGGTTTTAAAACCATCTAGTTGTACATGGTTTAATCAATTTATTATTATTCCACCGAATCACTATTTTCTATTTAATTTTCTTTTCTATTAATAATTTCCAATATTTCTTTCATACAGGTAATATAACAGGGGAGCAATTACTTGATATGGGCACTGGTCCTAGTGTTCATTCAGTGATGTACGCCTCGCCATATTTTAAAAAGATATTCTTGAGTGATTTTTCCCGAAACTGCAGAACGTTTCTTGAAGAGTGGCATCAAGGCGAGCACAGCGAGTTGTTGAGATTTTACTTCGAACAGGCAGTAAAACTAGAAGGGAATATGTAAGTTACTATTAATGAAAAGCAAATTGTTTTGGTGGGTTTGACTTGGGATTGGATCCACCTATTAGCTTTCCAAAGTCTGCTGTGTAGTCTTGTTGTAATCAATGCCTAACATTTTATATAATTTACCACATCAGTCATCTATGCTATTAGAGATGTGCGGTATACCGTGAATAACGTTCGCCATCGTTATCGAGTCTATATAGATTTACCTTACCCAAGGAGTCTCAAACTACGGAAATGTCGATACTGATATATATTTCAGACACTTGTTAAAATAAAAGGGCAAACAATAGAATATTGCCCAACGTCCTTACACGAAGACTCCGTGTAGTGTGTGTTTCTAAGGGCGGTCATTTGATGTAAGAAGAAGGCTGAGAGCAAATGCAGAGAGGTTGATTCTATCAGCTTTCTTGTTGTATCAACTGACCGAGTGGGGGTGTCTGTGTAACTTTCAAAATTGTTACAATTCGGCTTAGTTGTCTACTATAAAACGAGGATCTACAGCTGGGTAGTATATCAAAAATACTTAACTCTATTAGTATTGGTATGGGTACACGTATGCTGTTGGTATTGGTATTGATGGGAGTACATGTATGATGTTGGTATTGGTGTGTGTACATGTATGTTGTTGGTATTGGTGTTAGTACAGTTATGTTGTTGGTATTGGTATTGGTATGAGTACATGATTGTTGTTGGTATTGGCATTGGTATGAGTACATGTATGTTGTTGGTATTGGTATCAGTACATGTATGTTGCTGGTATTGGTATTAGTACATTATACTGTTGGAATTGGTATTGGTGTGTGTACATGCATGTTGTTGGTATTGGTATTGGTATGAGTATATGTATGTTGTTGGTATTGGTATTGGTATGGGTACATGTATGTTGTTGGTATTGGTATGAGTACATATATGTTGTTGGTATTGCTATTAGTCTGTGTACTTGTATGTTGTTGGTAATGGTATCAGTGTGTGTACAGTTATGTTGTTGGTATTGGTATTTAGTATATGTACATGTATTTTGTTGGTATTGGTATTGGTATTGGTATTGGTGTGAGCACATTATGTTGTTGGTATTGGTATGAGTACATGCATGTTGTTGGTATTGGTATTGGTATGAGAACATGCATGTTGTTGGTATTGGTATGAGTACATGCATCTTGTTCGTATTGATATTGGTATGATTACATGCATGTTGTTCGGTATTGGTATTGGTGTGAGTACATGCATGTTGTTGGTATTGGTATTGGTGTAAGTACATGAATGTTGTTGGTATTGGTATTGGTATGAGTACATGCATGTTGTTGGCATTGGTATTGGTGTGAGTACGTGTATGTTGTTGGTATTGGTATTAGTGTGTGTACATGTTGTTGGTATTGGTATTGATGTGAGTACATGTATGTTGTTGGTATTGGTATGAGTACATGCATGCTGTTGGTATTGTATTAGTGTGTGTGTTTACATGTATGTTATTGGTAATGGTATTGGTATGAGTACATGCATGTTGTTGGTATTGGTATGAGTACATGCATGGTATTGGTATTGGTATTGGTGTGAGTACGTGTATGTTGTTGGTATTGGTATTAGTGTTTGTGTACATGTATGTTGTTGGTGTTGGTATTGGTGTGAGTACATGTATGTTGTTGGTATTGGTATGAGTACATGTTCCTTGTTGGTATTGGTATTAGTGTGTTTGTGTACATGTATGTTGTTGGTATTGGTATTGGTATGAGTACATGTATGTTGTTGGTATTGGTATTGGTGAGAGTACATGTATGTTGTTGGTATTGGTATTGGTGTGAGTACATGTATGTTGCTGGTACTGGTATGAGTACATGTATGTTGTTGGTACTGGTATGAGTACATGTATGTTGTTGGTATTGGTATTGATATGAGTACATGTATGTTGTTGGTATTGGTATTGGTGTGAGTACATGTATGTTGTTGGTACTGGTATGAATACCTGTATGTTGTTGGTACGGGTATTGATATGAGTACATTGGTATTGGTGTGAGTACATGTATGTTGTTGATAATGGTATGAGTACATGTATGTTGTTGGTATTGGTATTGGTATGAGTACATGCATGTTGTTGGTACTGGTATGAGTACATGTATGTTGTTGGTATTGGTATTGGTATGAGTACATGTATGATGTTGGTATTGGTATGAGTACATGTATGTTGTTGGTAGTAGTATTGGTGTGAGTACGTGCATGTTGTTGGTATTGGAAATGGTATGAGTACATGTATGATGTTGGTATTGGTATTAGTGTGTGTGTGTGTACATGTATGTTGTCGGTATTGGTATTGGTATGAGTACATGTATGATGTTGGTATTGGTATTGGTATGAGTACATGTATGTTGTTGGTAGTGGTATTGGTGTGAGTACGTGCATGTTGTTGGTATTGGGATTGGTATGAGTACATGTATGATGTTGGTATTGGTATGAGTGCATGTATGTTGTTGGTATTGGTATTGGTGTGAGTACATGTATGTTGTTGGTATTGGTGTTGATGTGAGTACGTGCATGTTGTTGGTATTGGTATGAGTACATGTATGTTGTCGGTATTGGTATTGTATGAGTACATGTATTTTGTTCGTATTGGTATTGGTGTGAGTACATATATGTTGTTGGTATTGGTATGAATACATATATGTTTTTGGTATTGGTATTGGTATGAGTACATGTATGTTGTTGGTATTGGTATTGGTATTGGTGTGAGTACATGCATGTTGTTGTTATTGGTATAAGTACATTTTGTTGGTATTGGTAGTGGTGTGAGTATATGCAGGTTATTGACACGAATACCATACTAATACCGAGGTAAAATCACACTAAATATACTGATGCCGAAACCGAATTTGAAATTTAAATGCCGCCCTGCTCTAAATGAGATAGGCCTCATACTACCAGAAACCACCAACACAGTACATGGCGCAGCGCATTTTGCTCATAGATGCAAAGTTCAGATAATCTGTATTCTAGTCCTTCTAAAAAAGCTTTACTTATTCCATTTACAAGATATTGGATATGACTTGATCCTCGAATATCCTCGTCTATTCTCGGTTAGTATCGTCTCTCGAAATAACAACCAAGAAAGATAACTTCCCTTATCCACACCAGACCCAGAGTGGAACTATATTAAGTTTTATGAATGCGCCAACTCATTATAGATCTACTTAACCCTTTACCTAACATGAAGTGCAGACGGCACTTACAAAGAAATTCCTGAATAATTTTTTTCATTTTTTGTCTCACAAACTTAGGTTATGACCCCTCGTTAGAACGAGCTCGACAAGCTAATTCAAACGAGGGGGTCATAAGCTATGTTTTTTACACAAAAATAAAAAGTAATGAAAATTTACTGGCTAATTTTGAGAATAGCGCTGTCCGTTTTTGGCCGTAACGTTGGGTAAAGAGATAAGATCATAAAGGGAATCACGAGATATCATTCAATGATGCATGACCAATGCCGGTTCGTCCCAGTCAAAGGTGTCTGGCTTATTTTACCTAATCTGAACTTTATACAATGAAATTTAAAATTAAACACAAGGTCGGGCTGAACATCATGACGTTGAATACATTATGTGAACTTGAAGTAGAATGCGACGTTGAACCACGTTAACTATTCCATTCAGTGTATGTAAAATATCACAGCCGAATCTCTTACAGTTCCTGAAGTTGAAGTTTTACAAAATTGTGGGGTATACAGGGTAAAATGTGAAAACATTAAATGGTGCATAAATGTATAAAATGACGGCAACTACAAAAGTTCTAAAACATGTGTTTTTCATTTTTAGAGCTCTACAAAATACTAAAATGTCTTAAAAATCGTCAGTATTAAAATATTTTGGATATTGACCTCGTATGACGCCAAGGGTCAGTTCACCTTTAGTCTTCTTTGATAATTTTGCAGAAGAGCAACGCGTTTTTAGATATGGCTTTTACTGAAGACTATATTCTTAATATTACTGAAGGGCGAGTCTACAAATAAGACTGGAAATAAAAGAATTAGGAAAAACAGATAAAACTCACATCCCTTACAATGTTGATCGAAATTGAAAACGTAAAGACGCTGTTGATAATTTCGACTGACCGAAAAACGATATGTGAAGTTTCAAAGATGTGTTACTAAACACTACGGCGCTGAGGTTGGTAAAACATTAGCTCTTTTAATGAAGTATATCCTAATAGGCCTTAAGATGAAGTATCATCTCCTGTGTTTGAAGTAGGATTTTCTAAATGTTTTCGGATTTGGGTTTGCAACCATGGTGATGTTATTTAAATGTCAGTTAAACTACAATGAACAGAAAGTTCACATGATTTCAACAGCATGCATTTTTACTTTTAATTTTGACGTATTCCGACCTTTAGTCTGAATTAACGTAATAACGTATATATTTTCCGACAGTCTGAATAAATAAAAATATGACAGGGTACTACTTCAACTGTTCATTCTACGGCATGACAAATATATTGCTGGAAATTTGTTGTAGTTTGTAAGTTTTGGTACTCACAAAGTGGGTGGGTTGTTGGGAAACATATAATCACGTAAACACGCCAAAAGTTATCTGTAGCGTTGAATATTGTCAGACAATCTGAAGAAAAACTTAAAAACTGAAGAGTGCATCACTTCAACTGCTCATTTAGTTGTGTGCAACTCCCCCCCCCCCCCCCCCCCCCCCAATGATGTTTTGCTAATATAGGGTTTGCCTGCTCACAATGAGAGGTCAGTTATGAAAACGTAAGATGACGTACAAACGTCAAAAATGGCGTGAAATGAATTAAAAAAACGAAAAATACCGGTACCCAGAGAAGATGATCATCACAGACGAGAAAATGAAAGACTATAATAGAGCCACCGAATGTCACATCTGTGGACTATAACAGAGAGCCACCGAATGTCACATCTGTGGACTATGACAGAATATCACATCTGTAGACTATAACATAGAGCCACCGAATGTCACATCGAGAGCCACCGAATGTCACATCTGTAGACTATAACAGAGAGCCACCGAATGTCACATCTGTGGACTATGACAGAGAGCCATCGAATGTCACATCTGTAGACTATAACAGAGAGCCACCGAATGTCACATCTGTGGAATATAACAGAGAGCCACCGAATGTCACATCTGTAGACTATAACAGAGAGCCATCGAATGTCACGTCTGTAGACTATAACAGAGAGCCACCGAATGTCACATCCGTGGAATATAACAGAGAGCCACCGAATGTCACATCTGTAGACTATAACAGAGAGCCACCGAATGTCACATCTGTAGACTATAACAGAGAGCCACCGAATGTCACATCTGTAGACAGAGAGCCACCGAATGTCACATCTGTAGACTATAACAGAGTGCCACCGAATGTCACATCTGTAGACTATAACAGAGAGCCACCGAATGTCACATCTGTAGACAGAGAGCCATCAAATGTCACATCTGTGGACTATAGCAGAGTGCCACCGAATGTCACATCTGTAGACTATAACAGAGAGCCACCGAATGTCACATCTGTGGACTATAGCAGAGTGCCACCGAATGTCACATCTGTGGACTATAACAGAGAGCCACCGAATGTCACATCTGTGGACTATAACAGAGAGCCACCGAATGTCACACCTGTGGAGAACTGTTCACTGAAACTTCGGCACCGGAATACAAGAAAGTGAGAGATCATGATCTCTACGCGGGAGTAGTATAGCTCGCATGGTTGAACCCAATTCACCCGGATCTCATGCCGGATCTCATGTGACGTCAGTCACGTGACCGGGGGCCTCCATTCTGGTTGTCATGGTAACCCGATTGAGCGGCCATCTTGTGACGTCATCCCCATAGTGATGAGTGATGTTAGTGCGCATACGCAGTGCGTGTTGTTATGGTAATATGCGTTTCCGTCGTCCATTTTGTATAGTGGAGTTCGCCATCTTGGCTTCTATGGTAGCACGTGGTTGCTAGGTACCCAATGTCTTCTTATGGGAAGGAGGTATGTTCTTGGGGTATGTTCGATTGAATTGGAGTATCACAAATTACCCAGATGAGCTCAAGAATCACCGGAAATCATCGAAATGATTATCGAAATCACCGAAACGGACTTATCCTAACTAGAATCTTTGATGTGAATAGTAGCAAGTAGTGCTATAAGGCAACTATAGGGTGTGCTCCATTGTACTCGAGTATTTTTTTTCCAAGAATTACCCAAATGAGCCGGAGAATCACCGGAAATCACCGAAATGATCACCGAAGCGGACTTTTCCAAACTAGAAATTTGATCTAAATAGTACCACGTAGTGGTATATGGCCCCTATAAGATGTGTTCGATTCAATGGGAGTATAACGAATTAATCACATGAAACTATTTTTAGTAATTTTTTCCGTAAATGACCCCCTAACTAACTACTTTAGTTTCCTTTAACTCCATGATCTATATTTAGTAACATCCATAATCAACCCCCTAACTAACTACTTAATTAAGTTTCCCTTAACTACAATATGGATCTATATTTGTATGAATTCATACTGATCTATATTTAGTAACATCCATAATCGACCCCCTTACTTACTACTTTAGGTCATTTAAAACCATAAGGGAATACTTGAACTCCAATATGGAACTATTTTGTTAGTAAATTCCTACACACATTGATCTCTTTTAGTAACATCCATAACTGATCCCCCAACCACTTTAGTTCACATTAATAGACCCTTTAACTACATGACCCCACAGTTGAGGATCAAGAAATTTCCTAACTGACCAATCAGATTAGTGTGTTTCCTGGTGTGTTTCTCTCTCATTACTTTCTATGCTAATTTTCTAATTTTTCCAAGTTTAAGCTATAAACTTATGGGAAACAAACACAAAGCCCACTCGAGGATTGAACAGTCGATAAAAATTTGACAAAACTACATGGTGTTTTCAATAACATCCGTCACGAATTGATAAATGCCCGAGTGTCGTGATAACGCTCTCATTTTGTTTTTATCGCTCGATTGAAAAAACATCAATCTGTGTTAATTGAAATTATAATATTTTTCTGTGTGTTCATTCAAAAGGATTCTATCCAAGGATTTCAAGGACACTTGTGCATTTATTCACGGATACAAACACACTTGTGCGTTCACCGATTCAAAGAATCAAGGACATTTGTGTGTTTATTAACGGATATTATTATTGAAGGATTCAAGGAACCATGTATACCAACACTGAATTTATGTGCGAGGATTGTGGAAAAGTCTTTTCGATAAGGACAAACCGGGACCACCATAGGTGGACAACACACCAAGGTAAGTCATTTAATTGTAACAACAATTGTTTTAAAAATATTTCCGGCAAGAGGACCCGACCCACCATTTAAAGACCGCCTGCCTCGAAAATAGGGAAGAGTTCAATAACTTATTGCGGTTTAACCGCCACAAGAATTATGCTCATGGACAGCCCAACTGCATACCAAGAGGAAGACTGACCCGCCGACGAGGAGAGCAACGAAACCTGATCAGTATCATTAAAGATAATTGGGATGGAATTAAAACCCGCCATGTTACAAATAGGTCCAAGATGTTTATAATTATCGCCTGGGATGGAATTAGGACCCACAATGTTACAAATAGGAAAGTCCAAGATGTTTTTATTTATCGCCTCAATACTACCAATTTGTCTGAAGAACTCACTGGCACGATATTTAGTCAACAGAGAATGAAATTTAAAATAAATTAATTTAAGTTATGGATTTGTATTGAAATGTAATGAAACCGGTGAATACCGGTACTTAATGCTAGGGTCACGGGTGTACCATATCTCGTGGAGAACGAGTCTGATTTTGGAACTTTCCTAGACCACATTCAAGAAGAAGATATACTAGAATGAGTCAGACAACAGCGAACAACATCCAAGTGGATTGTACACCGAATCACAAAAGTGATTTTCAACATCAATAAAATTCAGAACCATCCCATTGGTGGAGCACCGGAAGATTTACCTGAATATATACCGAATCACCGAAATGCCATCATTGCCTTAGTAAAAGTTGAAGCACGCCATTTTTATTATGACGACAACCTTTGCGTATTTCGTTGTTTGGCATTATGGAGTGGAAACGACTGCCACAACATGAATACAACTACGGACGCCTTGTTCAAAAGATATACCATAGAAGATCCAAAAAAATTTTGTGGAGTGACATTGGACCAATTACCTGACACTGATAAGTTTTTTGAAGTAAACATCATACAGTTTTACCAACTGATTAAAAGAGAAGATGATACCATTGCAGCAGAGATTGTACAGATATCACAACACCGTTATAATGAGACCATGAATGTCAACCTTTACAAACAGCATTTTAGTTACATTACTGGATCAATACAGCCATTCATATTCTTGACGCAAATGCGGAAAGCTTTGGAAGTCTGGATTTATGCTCAACCGACACGAATTTACTTGTACTGAAGATGTAATTTACAACTATGCCGGTGGTGCTTACCACCGTCTATTTGCAAAAAATTAAATGACGAATGGATCAGCGTACTGGAAGAACAGAGATATTTTCATCATAGAGTCACATATGACTTTGAGTCATACTTTGAAAAGAAGAGCCTACGTACTAATAAGCTTCCATGGGAAGCTCAACACAAACCTCCGAGTGTCAGCGTGTGTAGTTATGTCCAGGGCTATGAAGATCAAGTCTGCTTTATTACGGAAGGTGATTCCCAAAACGTAGTGGAACAAATGATGACATACCTCATTGATATTGCAAATGAAAGCTACTGCCAAATGAGAAGTCTCCACAGTAATACCTTATTTGCTTTAAGACAAAAGATTAATGATAGACTGCACCGCGAATCGGTTACCACTCACGAAGATAATAGCAAACCTCATCAATTGGAAAAAAACTTGAACAAGAATTTGATGCCTACCTCAAAGAAATTCCAGCCATGGGATTTAATTCTGGAAGATACTATATCAACGCAGTAAAAAGAGAACTGATGGAATACCTGAAGCTGAAAAACCCGATGAAATTTGTTGTTAAAAATCTAACAATTTTATGTGCTTGAAGACGGACCAATTCAAATTTTTTGACATCATGAATTATATAGCACCTGGCTTCTTATACGATACATTTCTGAAAGCATTTGGGTGTTCTGTAACCAAAGGTTACCTCCCTTACGGGTGGATCACCTCCTTGGAGAAACTGGATGAAGACCATTTACCGAACCATGAAGATTTTTACAGCTCGATCAAAAAGGAAAACATCACCGATGAAGAATGCACGTACTGTCAGCAAATTTGGAAAGACAACAACATGACAACATTCCGCGAATTTTTAATCTGGTACAACAACCGTGACGACAAACGCTTTTTGGAAGCATTGGAAAAACACTTTGCCTTTTATGAAGCTCGGAAGATAGATATGTTTACGGACGGTATAAGTGTGCCCGGACTTTCCGTGAAATATTGTTTTAGTACCGTTGATGACTACAGCTATTTTTCACTGTTTGACTCCAAGAACAACGACCTTCATCACCTCGTCAAGAACCAGATCGTCGGAGGTTCATCGATCATTTTTAATAGATACCAAGAGAAGGATGTAACCAGTATTAGAGAACAGAACTACGGTCCCGAATCAAGAACATGTGGTGGTGTGGTGGGCTATGATGACAATGCTTTGTACCAGTGGTCACTTATGCAGGATATGTCCACTGGATGGTTTGTTGAACGGCGTGAAGAAAATAAATTTAAACCAGAGTACGTCCTCAAATTGGAAGAATGGCAGACCAATTGTTAGATTTTAAAGCGGCAAGAGATGGCATCGAGTTACGTCACCAGCTGAATGGCAGCGAGAAGAGAATCGGAAGGAGACAGTTACCCGTCGATGGATGGTGCCAAGAAACCCAAACATGTTACCAATTTCACGGTTGTTTTTAGCATGGGCACTCATGCCACTTGAATAATGAGAAAAATGGATCCAGCGTACTCTACAACAACGTGCGACAAAAGCCAGTGAGATAATTATATGAAGAGACATTGAAAAATTCACAGAACATCGGATATGATCTAAATGATATATGGGAATGTGAATGGCGAGACACAAAGAAGAGAGGCCTTACCCATTAAGTCTTTTTAGAGAACTTCCACTCCAACAAAATCTCCTATGCTATGAAAGAGAATGAAATCAAAGAGAAAATTGTATCCAGTGAATTATTCGGCTTCATTGAATGTGACATCAAAGTTCCAGGTCATCTGAAGAAAACATTTGAAGCGTTCACTCCAATTTTTAAAAATGTTAACAACACATGGGAAGATATTGGTGACCACACGAAAACTTATACCATGGATAATAATATAATGAGCCAACCGAGAAAATCGTTAATTGGAAGCTTTTTCAGAGATAGAATTTTATTGGCAACACCACTTTTCAAGTTGTACATTGATCAAGGCTTGGAAGTAACCCACATATATCAGATGATACAGCATCAGCCAAAAGCACGTTTTCGGAATTTTGGAGAGAAAGTATCTGCAGCAAGAGGGAGATCGAGATCCAGATAAAAGCCATCGTCGCAGAAATAATGAAGTAACTGGAAAATTCAGGTTATGGTGAGACTGTAACAAACAAAGACAATTTTAAAAATACCTGTTATTGTAATGAGGATGAAGCCAATCAAGCAATTAATAATTTATCCTTTAGAACCTCGAACCAACTTAGGGACACCTTATATGAAATACACATGAATAAACACAAGATAAAACTGAATTTACCACTTCACATAGGCTTTTATGTTTATCCGTATGCCAAACTGAAAATGTTACAATTTTATCATGATTTTCTAGATGTTTTTGTAGATAAAAGATATTTTGAACTCTGTGATATGGATACAGACAGGTTGTACATATCATTATCACAACTATCTATTGAAGACGTCGTTAGACCAGAGAAGAAATTAGATTTCTACAGAGAGTGACGTCAATGGTTTCCAGCCAAATCGTGTGACTTACACTGAACAGAATACGTGATGGCGAAAGTAAAGGAGAAAGTTGGACACCCAAATCTTGCTGTGTAGATAGAAGAAAATTTGATAAGAGAACGCCTGGTCTTTTTGAGGTTGAATGGTCTGGTGACGGATCGTTGGCTTATGTAGCAAGATGTATTATTATTTTGGTGGAACCAACAAGGCGAGCTGCAACGGTATTTGCAAGCGTCGCAAGGAGCTGAATAAGGAGAAGTATTTACAAGTATTGACATGTAAACAGAATGGTACGGGTATCAACAAAGGATTTGTAAACAACAACAACGACATCTACACATACTCACATACCAGAGATGGACATTCATATTTCTACCCCAAGAGGAAGGCACAGGCTGATGGCATCTCGACCAAACCACTGGACATCTGAAGAAACATCGATTCGGTATGCGACGTGTCAGTCGCTTACCGTCTACATCAACTTCAACAACAAGAATACAGCTCAGGTAAGTACACTTTTTTTTTCTAAAGTCCTAGAGAGAAACTTTAGGCAGCAATTCATTCAATTCCAAGAGTGAAACTCTAGGCAGTCTCTAAAGTCCTAGAGAGAAACGCTAGGCAGCAATTCATTCAATTCCTAGACTGAAACTCTTGGCAGCAATTCATTCAATTCCTAGAGTGAAACTCTTGGCAGCAATTCATTCAATTCCTAGAGTGAAACTCTTGGCAGCAATTCATTCAATTCCTAGAGTGAAACTCTTGGCAGCAATTCATTAAAGTCACAGAGTGAAACTCTAGGCAGTCTCTAAAGTCATAGAGAGAAACTCTTGGCAGCAATTCATTCAATTCCTAGAGTGAAACTCTTGGCAGCAGTTCATTAAAGTCACAGAGTGAAACTCTAGGCAGTCTCTAAAGTCATAGAGAGAAACTCTAGGCAGCAATTCATTCAATTCCTAGAGTGAAACTCTTGGCAGCAATTCATTAAAGTCACAGAGTGAAACTCTAGGCAGTCTCTAAAGTCATAGAGAGAAACTCTAGGCAGCAATTCATTCAATTCCTATAGTGAAACTCTTGGCAGCAATTCATTAAAGTCCCAGAGTGAAAATCTAGGCAGTCTCTAAAGTCATAGAGAGAAACTCTAGGCAGCAATTCATTCAATTCATAGAGTGAAACTCTTGGCAGCAATTAATTAAAGTCCCAGAGTGAAACTCTAGGCAGCAATTCATTAAAGTCACAGAGTGAAACTCTAGGCAACAATTCATTAAAGTCACAGAGTGAAACTCTTGGCAGCAATTCATTAAAGTCACAGGGTGAAACTCTAGGCAGTCTCTAAAGTCCTAGAAAGAAACTCTAGGCAGTCTCTAAAGCCCTAGATTGAAACTCTAGGCATTTGCTAAAGTCTTTCGTGGCAGTCTATAAGTCCTTTCTATATGGCAGTCTCCAGAGTGAAGCTCTAGGCAGTCTCTAAAGCCCTAGAGTGAAACTCTAGGCATTTGCTAAAGTCTTTCGTGGCAGTCTATGAGTCCTTTCTATATGGCAGTCTCCAGAGTGAAGCTCTAGGCAGTCTCTAAAGCCCTATAGTGAAACTCTAGGCATTCGCTAAAGTCTTTCGTGGCAGTCTATGAGTCCTTTCTATATGGCAGTCTCCAGAGTAAAGCACTAGGCAGTCCATAAAATCCTAGAATAAAATTCTAGGTGAAATTAAGTCCTTTATGGCATTCACTAAAGTCCTTGATGGCAGCAGTCTATAGAGTAAAACTCTTGGTGGAATTTGAGGGTAGTTGAAGAAAATTCTTTGTTTGTTTCTCTCAAAGTGTTTTAGTCTAAAGTCAAATCAATACAGAGAATTGTCTAATATCATCATCATCATCATCATCATCATCATCATTCATGTTGTATTGGTAGGCTGTTGGAACCAGATGGCAAACTTTTTTATTTTTGTCTGTAAATATGGTATCCTGGTATAATTTAGGCCACCCTTATTTGAACCAGAAAATTCTCTGAGGTCTTTATGTTTTATTTCATAGAAACAAAACTTTATTTTTTATTTCTATCTCAAACTATGGTATCCTGGTATCGTTTAGGTTACCACTATTTGAACCAGAAGATTCTCTGAGGTCTTTATGTTTTTATTATTTCTATCTCACACTGTGGTGTCCTGGTATCATTTAGGGTACCCCTATTTCTATCTCACTCTGTGGTATCCTGGTATCGTTTAGGGTACCCCTATTTCTATCTCACTCTGTGGTATCCTGGTATCGTTTAGGGTACCCCAATTTCTATCTCACACTGTGGTATCCTGGTATCATTTAGGTCACCCCTATTTCTATCTCACACTATGGTATCCTGATATCATTTAGGTTACCCCTATTTGAACCAGAAGATACTCTGAGGTCTTTATGTTTTATTATTTCTATCTCACACTAAAGTATCCTGATATCATTTAGGTTACCCCTATTTGAACCAGAAGATACTCTGAGGTCTTTATGTTTTATTATTTCTATCTCACACTAAAGTATCCTGATATCATTTAGCGTACCCCTATTTGAACCAGAAGATACTCTGAGGTCTTTATGTTTTATTATTTCTATCTCACACTAAAGTATCCTGATATCATTTAGGTTACCCCTATTTGAACCAGAAGATACTCTGAGGTCTTTATGTTTTATTATTTCTATCTCACACTAAAGTATCCTGATATCATTTAGCGTACCCCTATTTGAACCAGAAGATACTCTGAGGTCTTTATGTTTTATTATTTCTATCTCACACTATGGTATCCTGGTATCATTTAGCGTACCCCTATTTGAACCAGAAGATACTCTGAGGTCTTTATGTTTTATTATTTCTATCTCACACTATGGTATCCTGGTATCATTTAGCGTACCCCTATTTGAACCAGAAGACACTCTGAGGTCTTTATGTTTTATTATTTCTATCTCACACTATGGTATCCTGGTATCATTTAGCGTACCCCTATTTGAACCAGAAGATACTCTGAGGTCTTTATGTTTTATTATTTCTATCTCACACTATGGTATCCTGGTATCATTTAGGGTACCCCTATTTGATCCTGCAGATGCTCCGAGATGTTTAGTCCATTTTTATGATTAGTTCATTGATTCCTGGTATCTTTTGGGTTACTCCTATCTGAGCCGGATGATCCTTATTCTTTATTTCTGTACCACAATGAAAACTGTCTGGTATCCTTTAAGCCATACCTAACAAAATCATCATTCATGTTGTCACCTCTTGGTATCATTTAGGTTACCCCTATTAGAACCAGAGTTGAAGAAAATTCTCTGTTGTAAATATTTTGTAAGTTATACTTCTGGTTATTAACCAGAAATAAAGAGAAATGAACAAAGAATTTCCCAATTACTTTCACTGAACCTTTTATAGAAAATTGAAAAAAATAAAACTTAAAAAGTTTAATAAAACAAAAAAAGAATGAAAAAAAGAAAAATTCATAAAAAAAACCCCAAATCTTGTTGGTGGGTGGTAATGCTCTCAATTTGTTTGATGTTTATCTGCTGGGCGGCTATCAATAAACTTGACCTGTTTCCAGTCAGTACAAAATGCAGAGGGGCACCATATACAAAATCACGATTTCGGTTATATGACTTGCAAAAAATATTTGAACAGGAAAAAAACTGTAGTGGGTGGTAATGCTCTTGAGTGATTTGAAATAAAAAAAGGACCACTTGACCTGTACCAAGTCAGTACAAAATGCAGAGGGACACTTTCTACAGTTTTTGAGGATCAAGATTGCAGTTTGATTACCAAACTGACCAATCAGATCCCTGAATATTTGACTAATCAGATTATATCATTGAAGTAACTCATCCAATCAGATTTGGGTATTTTCTGTTGTGTTTCCTTCCTACATGTATTACTTTCTATGTTAAATTCCAAATTTTTCCAAGTTTAACCTGTATTCCTGTGAGAAACGAACACAAATCCGACTCGAGGATTGAAAATTCTATCACAATTTGTCAAAAGTACATGGTGTTTTGAAACACGTCCGTCCGAAATGTTTGAATATAGATGTCTAATCATGTTTTCATAATTGTGTTTTGAACCTTTGCATTGGACAGATCAAGAAGATGTTTCGTCTCGGAACGAGACGCACCCACGTCAACGTGAATACTTTCCAAGGTGAGGTGAAGATCCACATAAGAAGATATCTCAACGACAATGTACCAACCACGACTGGAATTGTACTGTCTACAGGAGAATGGAACGAACTCAAGAACCTCCTTCAAGAGATCAATGCTGAAGTTAACAAACCACTGCTTCCTGATGAGGGGCCAAGTCAAGAAGATCGCCTATTTCCCATCTTCAAGAAACCTTTAGGTGTTCCTGCTTGAAAGAGCCCAAAAAGTTCTTCGTCGATGAAGTGGATACTGGACGAATAGTAGAAGAAAATGGATTTCTACAGGGAGTGGCATTAATGATTTCAAGTGAGAGAGAAGATAAGAAAATATTGGAGAGAAGAAAGAAGCCGATTGTTGACGAAGTGGATGCTGAAATCAGGACAATTCGTATACAACATGAATTTTGTATTGCTTATGCTCAGTGTGTTGAACAACTCATCAACTCTGTTGTTAAAGAAGAATGTTATGGCTGCACGGTATATCACCCAAGTCAACTACAGCGCTTATTGTATGCCTCATGAAGTCTCAAGAAGAGACGATTATAACATGTTTTAATGAAGCATTTGAAAGAGTTAACAAAGACACTGTACATTTAATGTGACACGATAGCCTTTCATCTATGATTCCACCAACCGTCCAATCTGAATTTAAAGAACTGTTTGAGAAACCTCTCACAAATGAACAGAGATGTTGTATTATGGATTTAGTGATAGAGTCCATGAAGGCTGCAAAGATGTAAAGTTGTACATAATTTTATAGAGAAAAGAAAGAAAAGAAGTATAAAAAGAAAAAAAAGGTGGTAATGCACTCAAGTTATGTAATCTTCATCTTCAGGACGGATTTACAAAGCTAGACCTGCCCCAAGTTAGTACTAAAGTGAAGTCAGAGGGCCACCAATGGTAAGTACTTTGTATTTTCCCCAACATCTTCCCAGTTAGAGGACTATAAGTACGCCACAGTCGTCGTGGTAGCCCCTAAGCCACCTGATGAGTTCCCTCGGACACGGGCGAAACGCATAAAAGGGTGAGTAGATCATGTTCTTAAGTAAACATGGATCCTTGCTGGAAGCATCCATTTACTTGTTTACTGTGCGGTCCTACTGGTAGTGGTAAATCATCCTTTGTGAATCGTGTTATTCAACACATTCAGGGAATTATCACACCCACTCCTAATCACATTATTATTTGGTGTTATAGTGAACGGCAATCTCTATACGATACCTTGCCCCAAGTAGAAATTGTAGAGGGTCTCCTCCAAGAATTCAAATCTGATTCTTTAATCATCTAGGGTGATCTGATGGTCGATGCTGCTGTTCGATTGTCTAAATTGTAATATCAGTGCCATGCACATCGTTCAAAATTTATTCGACAAGAACAAAGTAAAACTGTGGCTCTCAATAGTCTGATTTTGTTTAAGACTTCCTAGGGATCGTTCCCAGATCACACACTTGACAGCCCAGATGTACCCAAATCATTCCAAGTTTCTAAGAGAAGTTTTCGAAGAGGCCACGTCGGGTCCGTATGGGTATCTTTTAATGGATCTCAAACAGGACACTCCTGAACATATGTGATTGATAACTCAAATTTTCCCGGGGGAAACACAATACGTGTACCCCCGAAAGGTATAAAGGGGGCAGTAAGTCTGCCCTCGAGTCAGAATTATGTCTGACCGTCTCAATCGTAACATCGCGATTCTCAAGCTCCTGGTAAAATCGAACCCAGTACTAGTCAAATCCATTCTCCGACACGCCGATAAAGATTTGATAACGTGGCTGTGTGACTGTGCCTCCAATATCGTGAAAGCTCAGAAATTCAAACTTGTTTGTCAGAAACGTTTAGCGAGAGCCGTTGCAAAGAAGGGTATCTCTGACAAAAAGAAGAAGCAGATCTTGCAGAAAGGGGGATTCTTGGGTGCTCTATTGCAACCTGCGTTACTGAGTGTGGCCAAGGGTATTGTTGGATGACGGAATATGCAAAGAAAATGGCTTTGATAGAACCAAAATTATTGGAGCGCCTTCAAGACACTCCAATGATCAGGCAATCCAATGAAATGACTGTCTCGTCTTTGGATCGAGAAATGAGAGATATTCTCGATGCTTCTTACTCCGCACAGAAGAAAAGATGACTCGATGTAATCAAGTCTTACAACGATATCCAACATTTAAGGAGAAGGTGGGTGGTGGCCCCTCGACCCGTCAAAGTAGAAATGGAATGGGAGAGTTCAGACCAAGACATTTTGGATTCAGCTACAATGGCGATGAGGAAGAAAGCAAAGTTATTATTGAGTCGTATTGAGAACGACCCAAACATATCTTGGAATGAGAAAGGGTGAACTGATCCACAAGGATCAAACGGTGCTAGAGTCGAATGTGACGGATCTTCTAAGCGATTTACTTAGAAGACGGAAGACATTCCAGCCCAAGGGATGGGAAGTGTTGGCCTAAGCCTTACAAGATAGTAACATCCCACAAGAGTTGATTGGTTATAAAGAAGGTCGGGATTTTATGAGACTGGGGCCTGTAAAGGTGGAGACGAAGCATTCTAAAGGAAAGAAACTCAAGAAGATCCAATAGAATAGTCTGAGGTACAAATAGGACTGTTTTTCATTGATGAGTTGGTTGGGTCATGGATGAGTTGTGCTATGATACGGAAGTTCCTGGTAGTTTTGGTGGTGGGGACGCTCTACGTAGAGCGTCTAAGAAAAAAAAAACAAGTCATGAAATGGTAAGAGACTTAAGACACTTACACTCTTCACAAACCTGTTCGTCGTAAATTTCCAAGAAAGAGAGTGATTGTTAGTGAAAGAGATGCACAATGGCAAGCTGACTTGGTGGATTTAACAAACATAAGTAAATTCAACAAAGATATAATTTTTTTTGTTGACTTGTATAGATGTATTCAGTAAATATGGTTGGGTGATGTCATTACAAAATAAATTCGGTGACTCGATAGTAAAAGCGTTTGCTAAAACTTTCAAAGCAAGGTCGTAAACCAGAAAAAAATTACAAAATGTCAGGGCAAAGAATTTCTGAACAGAAAATATCAAAATTTTCTCAAAGATCACAAGGTCGCTGTTTTCACTACGCACAACGTGGAAACAAAATGTTCTATCGTACAAAGATTCAATAGAACTTTGAAAACTAAGATGCGGACATATTTTACCAAGAACGAAACAATGATTTTTCCACTTTCAAAATTGTTCAAAACATATAATCACAATCATCATCGAAGCATTGGTATGGCCCCCGTAAGTGTCAACTTTGAAAATCAAGAAGAAGTTTGGCAAAGGTTGTATGGACAACCTATAAATAAAAAGTCCAAAGTGGGAGATAGAGTGAGAATCAGTAAAGTCGAGAAACCTTTTGAAAATGGTTATTTACCCAACTGCACCGAGGAGTTATTCACGGTGATATCTGTCAAAAAATGTCATCCAGTCGCATACGTCCTGAAGGACGATGGTGGGGAAGTACTGAGAGGGTCTTTCAACACTGAAGAACTTCAAGGAGTGGCATATAAAACTATTTACAAAATCGAACGCGTTCTCAAGAAACGTGGTCGAGGTAAGAAAAGGGAATTATTCGTGAAGTGGTTAGGATACCTTTCGTCCTTCAACTCATGGACCCATGAGCATCAGCTCGCCTATAACAGGAAGTGAACCAGCTCGAGCTCCCCTGAGATGGAAGAAGATACGAAAGGATCTTGGCCTCTATTTGGAAAGAGAGTTCCTAGGAGCGAAATCACTTATTTTTCCCAAATAATCATACTGTACATTATCATCATCATCGCAAACATTGCTAACCTCACCCTCGATAATATAGATAGCAAGCTGTGGACGACTCTAAGTAGTAGTATAGGATATTTACTACCTAATCCGGCCATCAAGAAAAAGTGATGTTTTATTTGACCCTACAAAGTAACAGTTCAATAAACGTGTTCGCAGATGACACATTGACTACGAACACTACCGATGTATTTCACTGGGGAATGGGAGGTGGGTTTGGCAGAGATTCAGTATCCAAACTCTTGATTTAACATTCGGGGGGAAGAAGCTTTCGTCACAGTGTATTGGAATTCGAAAACAACATTATCAGCTCACTCTGAAAGAAGGTCGATATTCGGAACCTTCCGACGTAATACGATGCATCAATGGTGTTAAAGAAGTTCTGCTACCTCGTCACGACAAAATATATTTTGAATTGGACGAGGTCACTGGTAAAGTTCGAATCAAGGTACGAGATGGGGTCGTAGTCACATTAAGTTCGACTCTCCAAAAGATCTTTGGTTTTGGCGGGTATGTGTTCAAAGCTGGCTCTTACGAATCTTCTCGAGTGGCCAATGGCAACCCATGTTTCTATTCACTGCATATCTACTATGACTTGGTTCGTGACCAAGTCGTGGGAGGTACGAGGGTGCCTCTACTTCGCATCGTACCCGCGGGAGGCAAATATGGAAGTATTATCTCCAAGACGTTTGAGAACGTGTTTGACGTACCCGTAGAACGAAAGAATTTTGGCACCTTCAGGGTGTACATAAGGGACGACACAGGAGCCAGTGTACCATTCGAGTTTGGGAAGGTGACAGAGACACTTCATTTCGGAAATCGAAGATCTCTTCATTTCACATAGACATGACTTGACTTACTGTTGTAATGCCAAGTTTTATGAGGAGTATTATACGAAACAAGCTGGGAAAGGGGTACCAGATTTTTCTGGAACGCAGATACAGAGAGGTTATGGTTTGGGAAGTATATTGGGAGGACTGAAGAATATGGTATTACCCTTATTGAAAACTATTGGCAAAACAGTGGGAAGAAAACTCGTTAAAAAAGGAGCAGCATTCGCTAGAGATGTCATCAAAGGGAAAAATGTGATCCAGGCAGCGATCAGCAGACTCAAAGAAGCTGGTGTGGGAGATTGGAATGAAGTGGTGGGTGGCTCGGCCGCCCGGCCGCAAAGGTATAACAAGGCGTGAACCACGCACTGCCAGTAAATCGAAAAAAGGAAAGAGAGCGGTACAGTCGCAAGACTTTCTCGGTACGTGATGTCTCTCATGAACCACAAATTCTGTGAGTGTGTAAATAGTGAACTCGACTTATGTTCAACACCACCAGCACAGACCAGTATGTAACATGGACAATGGGTGAAACACAGACCATTGGCTACTATAGGAAACAGTGGACCGATAGAACTCATTATCGCGGAGTTCGGAGATGATTATTTGAATCTGGCACAGGCATATCTGTATGTTAAGGCAAAGATTGTAGATTCCAATGGAGCAGCAATCACAAATAATGCCAAAGTGGGACCGGTCAATCTATGGATGCATTCGTTATTCAGTCAAATCGACATCAGTTCGAAAGAGAAACTTGTGTCTCCTTCCAACAACACTTACCACTACAGAGCCTACATAGACACTTTGTTAAGTTATGGACCAGCAGCCAAAAAGTCACAATAGACTAATGCCTTATTGTACAAGGACACGACTGGCCACATGGGAGATCTCACAGAAGATAGCAATGGATTTGCCACGAGAAAAAAGTTTACGGCTGAAAGTAAAGGCTTGGAAATGGCAGGAAGATTGCACTTGGATTTGTTTTTCCAAACACGTTACCTACTGAATGGGGTTAACGTTCACGTAAAAATGAACAGAGCCAAGGATGCTACAACATTAGTTACTTTTGTCTATATGTAGACGGACAACCTATTCCTACAAAACCACGACAACCTCGATTCGATCAACAAGAAGTGGCGAGATGTTATGCCACCCTGTTCCAAGGAACCGAACAGATGTACGAGAATGAAGGAAACCACATTAGCCGAGAGGAGTATATAAACGGATACACGTCGTTCGTGTTTGACCTGACTCCAGACCTATCACATGGACAACACTTCGATTTGGTGAGGAGAGGAAATTTGAGACTGGAAGTCTATTTAAAAAATCCACGTAGCCGACTACGATCAACGTATTGGTGTATGCATTATTCCAAAACGTCATAGAAGTGGACAAGAATATACAAGTAATTTTCGACTACTCGACATGAACACGTTGCAGTTGGAGAATGCCCTCTGATCAGATGATTGTTTTGAAGAGGATTTGTTTGGGCGTATGTGCAAGAAACAGATTACCAAGAAGACTACCAGATCACAGACCAGTGGCTTTGATAGTCAACACAGATCCAGAACACAGAAAACGAGAACTTGGGATTCTTTCGTCGTGAGCCACAAAGACGCAGAATACTTTGACTCCTACGGATTACCTCCAAGACACAGGCTATTCCACAATTTTCTCAAGAAGAATTCCACGAGCTGAATAAGGAGAAGTTTTTACAAGTATTGACATGTATATATAGCGCTTGAATATTGAATAGCGCTGGCCGGTTTTGGCCGTTCCATTAGATAAAGGGTTAACCAAGAAACGAGAAACCCAGATTCGAGAAATCCATTTCCACGAGACTATGTAGAGAGAATGAACGTTGAAACGTTTTATCAGGATGTTCCACAACAAATACTGGGGCAGATTTTCGTTCACTGATTGCTCTAGAGAAATTCGAGCCAGTACCACCGCGCCACATGAAGTATGTATTGGAAGAACACCGCCTCAATACTTTTGAAAGTATGTTAAAAAGAGAAAGTACAAAAACCCGAAAGAACTAGCGAGAGCTGGCTTCTTTTATTTGGGGACAGGAGAGAGAACTCGAGGTGTTCATTGTGGAATAGTTATGCGATTCTGGGATGAAAAAGTTGATGTTATAGAAGAACATAGACCATATGCTCCAGAATGTTATTATATTCACAACCTTCCCGATGGAGTAGGAAGAAGAATCCAATGAAGAACAAGAAGAGGAGGCCGACAGAAACGAAGATTCACGGAAATGTTGTGTGTGTTTATTAACTGAAGCCAATGTCACTCCGCGACTATGTAATCACTTGTGCCTGTGCACTGACTGTTGCAAATCACTGAGATGATGTCCAATCTGCAGACAGACAGCTTATGATTACTTGACAATCTACATACCATAAAAAGTTGTATTGTGATTTGTTGTTCAATAAAAGAAATTCAAGTGTAAAGAATGCGTTGTTATTTTTTCTTTTTAGTATAGCATTCCCATACCTTAAAGACCTGACTGAGAACATAAGGGGTTTGGGGGTAGATCAAGAGAAATATTTTCATGGGCCTCTCATACGGGTTGTCAAAGCATCTCCAGATGTGTATTCTCCGATAGATATCACCAAATAGGTATCCCCAAAAGGTATCCTGACTGTAAACATAAAGGGCTTGAGGTTAGATCAAGAGAAATAGCTCCATTGCTCTTATGTACACATACGGGAGAGTCGGCATACTAGATAGAAGTTATTACAGATCAAAGAATGATGTGTACAAATGATTTAAGTAGACAAGGATTCTTAAGGAATCTGAACCCCTTTGGGTGATTTCGGTGATCATTTCGGAGATTTCCGGTCATTCTCGGGCTCATTTGTGTAAAATTCTTGGTATAAAATACTCTAGTACAATGGAACACATCCTATAGTTGCCTATAGCGCGACGTGCAACTATTTAAATCAAAGATTCTAGTTAGGATAAGTACATTTCGGTGATATCGGTAATATTTCGGTGATTTCCGGTGATTCTCGGGCTCATTTGGGTAATTCTTCAAGCAAAATGGCGGCCCCCGGTCACGTGCCTATGACGTCACATGAGATCTGGCATGAGATCCGGGTGAATTGGGTTTAACCTTGCGAGCTATACTACTCACGGGTAAATTTCTATGTGCTGCGTACAGTAATTGGAATTTATAATATCAAGATGCTAAGTTTCTTCCGGTAATATTTCACAATCTGTCGGGTTATGACTGCCATCTGTTTTTGAAGAATCTCGGTAGTGTAAGCGAAGGACGTGTAAACCGCACTGCAAAGAGCGAGGAACAGTACATTTCTTTCACGAAATGGTTAGCCGTAGGCAAAAAGAAACAAAGTAGATGGAGAAATGTTAGCAGTGAAGACAGGAATAATTTTATGAATAGTTTTAAATTCATGTCGACAAGTCTCGAAAAATTAGTCAGTAGTTTGGGAAAGGAGAAATTCGAGGGCACGACCAAACGCTTTAAAGATTTAGCCTTCTATCCCTATGATTATGGTGGTGGTTTGCATAGATTCGACGAGTCGAAGCTACCTCCCAAAGATCATTTTATTCGAAATTTTGCGATGCTGACATTTCCGATGTGGACTATGAACATGCTCAAAAAGTGTGGGAAATATTCGGCATGAAATCCATGAGAGATTATCATGATCTGTATCCGAAAACCGACACCCTTCTCTTGGCAGACGTGTTCGAAAATTTTCGAGATGGCTGTTGGATACGTTACTATCTACATCCGGCTTGGTATTAGATGGCTCCCAGCTTGAGCTTGTATGCACTTTTATAGACGACTAAAATCCGCTTGGAATTATTATCCGACGTGGACATGTTGGTCATGTTCGGGTTCGAGGTTGAGTGTCGATAATATCTCATAAATACACGAAAGTGAACGAATGCTACATGTAAGAATGATTTGATGCTCAAGAAGCGAGTAAATACATCACATATCTCGATTCTAATAATTTTTATTATGCCTCACGTTTGTAACATCAGTCGTGATTGGTTAATTTGACACCTTCTAAAATTCATAGTACTGGAGTTTTGCGGCAAAACACGGGTACTATCGGAACGTTCTTCCCTGGAGACAGTAGAACGTAGAAAACGTAAGCTCCACTTCCATTGATCAGCGTCGATTGGAATTTCTCAACACCAAACGCTGGCTCTGTGTCCGCTTAACTTTTTTCGTCACCGGTAGACCCAAACGTACCAACAAATATATCATCTTCAGTGGGCGTGTTTTCAATTTTAACTGCAAACAATGAATTCAAAAGAAACAGAAATATTAAAAACTCACGTGTTGTTCACCACTTCAGTGAATTCTGAATATGAGTTATGACTTCAATCAATTATATTTCCACAAGTTTTGTACTCTTCGACCTCACTGAGCCTCCGCCTCAAGTTCAAAATAAATTGTTTCACTCTGCTTAATTCTATCAACTGTCGTCGTCCGAGAAACATGAATTTATTTTCCATTAATTTATACCACTTATCACACAAGTATTAACAATGAATTATAACATGAACAGAAGGATGCAGCTGTAAACACTGGCATTTGGTGATACAGAAACTCCCAAAGCGACAGCACTTGTGACAAGTCATTCGAAGAGACGTCATTTCGAAATGACGTTGACGTGGTGTTTTTGGATCCGACTATATTGTTATTACAAGATTGATGACATGTTGCAGTTAACGCTTATCAATGAAAGTTATTTTTTGTTCAGCAAAATAAAATAATTAGAACGTTTCTTTTCATGTTCTATCGGTCGATAGTACCTCAGTTTGTGTGATTTCTGAAATAAAACCTTTAGCAGCTTCGCTGCTTCAGGTTTTATTTTCAGAAATCACACAAACTCAGGAACTATCGACCGATAGAACATGAGAAGCTGCTGAAGGTTTTATTTCAGAAATCACACAAACTCAGGTACTATCGACCGTTAGAACACGAAAAGAAACGTTCTAATATTATAATATGCTTGGACCATGAGTCATCCATCACAGGTGGGAAATTTCAAATGGGTCGAGAATTGCAAGGAGGTGGAATAATGGAAACACTCTACCTGTCTGGAAGTGGATCTAAAAAATCCGGAAACGTCACGCAATCCATTATCCTTTAGCACCGGAACAAATAAAAATGAATAAAGTCGATAAACTCGTTCCAAATTTAAATGAAAAATGTATATATGTAGTCTACTGTGACAATCTGAAACTTTACATAGATTGCGGCATGAAATTAGTCAAAATACATCACATCATCCGATTTGATGAAAAGTATTCGATGAAGAAGTATACAGATCTTAACACGAACATAAGATTGCAGGCCGTGACCGAATTCGAGAAAGATTTTCTTAACTTGTGAATAATTGTGTGCACGGAAAATCGGTGGAAAACATCAGACAAAGGACTGACATTCGTCTGGTGACGACGGTCAGTCAGGCTAGAAAATACATTTCGAAAACCAAATTATAAACATCGAACCATCTTCGATGAAAATCTAGTGGCCGTTCACATGAAACAAACACGTCTGACATTCAACAAACCGATTTATTTGGGAACGTGTATCTTGGACGACATTAGCAAGCAGTTAATGTATCGATTTCATAACGAATACATCAAGAAGAAATACAATTCGAAAACTAAATTGTTGTTTACCGACATGGATAGTCTGGCTTATGAGATAGAGATTGAAGACTTTTACCAATATGTCAATGCGTGGTTCGACACGAGCAATCATCCCAGTGACCAAAAATCTAATATTCCACGGGGAATAAAAGGTGGTGGAAAAATTCAAGGACGAGGCGGGGGAAGACCATCATGGAATTCCTAGGTTTAAAGGTGAATCTGTACGCTTCTCAAAGGTGTCAAAAGAAATGTTGCGAATAATGACCTCACTTTTTGAAGAGTACATAAATTGTCTGTTCAAACATCGAGAAGTGAACAAATCGATGAACATGATTCAAAGCGACAAGCACGATCTCTACACGGAAATAATCAATATAATTGCTTTTTCAGCTTTTATGATGATAAGAGAATCGTGCAATCGGATGGACCTTAGGTCAATGTTATTATTCCATAAAGTCGATGATCGCTCAAAATCAAGGATGATTAGACGAGTAAATTAATAGAGAAAATCTTGAAGATAATTAATAGCAAAAGATAAAAAAATAAATAAAGAAATTCTTAAATGGAATAAATAATAAAATGTACAGTCAGTTTTGACGAAAGGAAAAATAAAATATTTCCAACGTTCGTTTGGGATTTTGCGTACAGAGAAGAGCGGAAAAGAACTTGGCAACAGAAGTATTTGGATTGCATGAGATGTTAGAGACTATGTGAAGAGATGAACGAAATGTTGAAGGAAATAATGACAGGAGAAATGACTAAAACTGTAGAAACAACAGAGGTATGTGATTCAATTTAGAAATGAATTTTGTTTTTTAGGGGTGGGGGGAGGGGAGAGAAAATGAAATCCACATACAAAATAAAGATAAAAAAAACATTCAAAAGAAATTAAATTCAAAATAAATTGAAATGGAAAATACCGATAGAAGATGTTATCTTACCCGACAAACATCTATCTAACATCGATCTGTTGGATGCAGTCACATCATTGGAAATAAAACATTTTAAGTAGTCTTTTCCAGAGATGCCTTGCCTAGAAAACTGCGAAATGGCGATGAATGTGGAATCTGGAATGTAGACGATTTCTTGGATGAGGACACACATTCAAGAATGCTGGAAGAAATTATTATTTCGACAGTTACGGAATTTCACCATCCGAGTAATTGATGGATTATATAAAATCGTTGATTTTTACATACTGAATGTGTGCAACCTCGCAAACAAGTGTTTTGTAGACACTGGCGAATCTACGTTCTCAAGAGATGATCCTCAAAACATCCTTTTTCAAGACATCCTGGGCGATTTACACCGAGCGTAAACAAATCATACATCTAATAGGAAATAAAAAAAAATAAAAAATAAAAATAAATTAGATAGAAAAAAATTACTGTTGAATAATTTGAAAGAACTGATGAAAATGTGAAAAAAGAAAGATCGTCGATGAAGGCAATGTCGGAGTGTCTTTACATAAGTGAATGATCATTTCACTAGGAGATACGAACCTCGAAAGGAACCATTAAACATGAATAATCAAAAGCTTTATGGCGTTCCCAAGTCAATAGATCTCAGCGATGCCGAAACTAAAAAAGTATGCAGATGAAGCAGTTGCAGATTTCGAGAAGTGTGTGAAAGATAATTACCTGGATAAAAACATGACCGATGATCTCGACTTAAAATCTAAATGATTGGTGAAGGTTGCAGATCATGTGGATTCGAATAATGCAAGCACGAAACATTATGCTGATTTTACTTTTCGTGCAATATCTGAGAGAATGCTAGGTCCCAAAAATCATGAATTCTGGAGTGGATGCGATTTCTTACAAGATATCGAATCTAGGAGAACCAGAGCATCTGATAGATGCTCTATCACCAAACAATATGTACACTTCGCAGAACGAAATATCGTTCAATACGTTGAATGAAAAAAATGAAATAAAAACCGATCTGAACGCCGAATTTATTAAGATCGTCAATCTGGCACAAATCGGTATCAAATCAACTGCAGTCAATAAAGGTTATGTGGATTCTGCTCTCGCCAAATCACAAACCTCAAAAAGCATGTGGATAATCTGTGTCTCAACAAATGATTAGGAGGAATGATGGAGTCCGGCATCGACATAAACAGTAACAAACTATTCGGTCACGAGAACAATCCGGAATGCGATTCGAGTGTAGTCAGCAGAAAATCCACGGACGACACTAAACTCGAGAAAACCGGAGATATGATGGAAGGTGGCCAGGACATGGGAGGTAATCGACTCATGTATCTAACCGAACCGGCGATATGATGAAAGGTGGCCTGGACATGGGAGGTAATCGACTCATGTATCTAACCGAACCGGCGATATGATGGAAGGTGGCCTGAACATGGGAGGTAATCGACTCATGTATCTAACCGAACCGGCGATATGATGGAAGGTGGCCTGAACATGGGAGGTAATCGACTCATGTATCTAACCGAACCGGCGATATGATGGAAGGTGGCCAGGACATGGGAGGTAATCGACTCATGTATCTAACCGATCCCATGGTGATGGTGGATTCTTGCACTATGATTTGGGTGATGGAGAAAATAAAATCCGCGAGACAGTTGATAACCACGTGGGCACAAGAAAGCAGTGAATTAGATTTTGTGAAATCGGAACGATCCTTCAGAATTGGGAGAAATGGAATGCAACTCGGAAGATTGTATATCACAGGAGGACGTATTCTTCGAATGAGTCTGACTTCTACTGACTTGAATAATAGATCTGTTGTGAAATTGATGATAAAAGGCATAGAAAACGATCAATATGAAGTCGAGAGATGGAGAATCAATATGCTAATACAAGCACATTCGGAACATATTTGACAGTCGAAGAGAGAGATAGAATTAATTTCAAGATGAAGACGACTAATCTCGACGTTGCTTCTTCTACAGTATCTTTGTCAATTGAATGCAATCCTTTGAATGTATAAAAATGATTTTTTAATCGAATTGAACATGTGAAGTACTTGAAGGAAAAACAAATAAGGGAGTTTGTAAACTTCTACAGTTCCCAAACTTTCTTTTTTGTGTTTAAATTTTTTTGATTTTTTATTATATACTGAGTCAAAAAAGAAAGTGTAATAAACTTTGAGGAGCATTCTTTTTTAATATTGTCGACTTTAATCCCAAACAAATTATTGTAAATTCATATTTCGAGTCTAGCTGTATGAATTAGCATAATTTCAGGGTAGAGTGTCCTGTATTCGGTGGGTTTTACGTTCGGATTATTTATCAATTCGTCCACGTGATGATATTTCGATCTGAAGTCTGTGGCATCACCGTGCATCTTAGAAAAGTCGTTGTTCTCAAACGAGGCATTGTAATCTATGGTCGGATCTCTCGTGGAATTGAGACCACCTGCATGATTCTCGAGTTGCAATGATCAAATACAAATGTATTCGTTTCTTGAGATCTGGTCCTCTCTGTTTGAAATTCCTGTTATGATGAAACACGGTTTTCCGAAGAATGTTCCCCATTATTTTCTGTGCACCGGAACTGATCAATCCCGACAGAGCACCTATACCCACACGGTTTTGATGAGAATGGGTAATACCTTGGTGTCCAATCCTGCCAACAATCCTAAGAAACCACCTTTCATTTTCAAATTATATCTCAGTTGTGCAGGACTCAGTCATGTATTCATCACGAATATCTAACAACTCTCCATTTTAATTCAGTGGTAATACTGTATGAGTTAATGAGTTATCACAACAGTTAGATAGACTAGATTTCTTTGTCGCTCTTTGATTTTGTAGCCCAGAGAAACATCCAGAAAGAAAGAGTACATCATGGGCTGTGTTCCACCATTCACATAATTTCCAGAGTCCACGTTCACCAAAATACTGTTGACCTACAGAATGTCCACCACATTTTCAGATGTCGCATGTCCTTTCCATGTTTCGATTGAATCGCAACATCTTATCAAAGGTGTCATCTCTTCTAAAATCCCATTGATAACCCCCTCTCATGGTCACTATCGTTTGCATAGTGTTATTATTATCATTAATATTTATAACATTATCAACTAAGGTTATATCGCGGCGAAAAAACATTCGAGTTAAACATGTCAAAAATATTGAATAAAAAACATGAAATAATTTCAAAATAAATGACAAAGATAGCGTGAGAATAACAAGAATGACTAAATGATAGAAGAAACATGAATATTTTATAAATTGAGTTTGGGACTTAAATAACCCAAAACATTTTTAGAATTTGTTAAAAAGGTTGATTAATTTAGGGAATAAGAGAATCTTGTGTGGGATCGTATGACAAATATACATTATCATGACCATGTGCATGAGCTGTAATTTGTATGACATTCGAGGTCGTGTTTACAATCAGATCGCAACGAGCCCGTCAGGGCGAGTTGTGATCCGATTGTAGACACGACCGAGAATCTGATACAAATTACAGGACAAGCATTTGGTCGTGATAATACATTTATCTAACAATTCCGTTACATGAAGGCTTTTTTCCGTTTTTCAGTTCAAATTGGGTTGGAATTGGTCAAAATTTTGAATTTCATATTTTAATACGTAATAACAATGCATATAATGCTATTATTTGTCATAGCGCGCTGTTTACCGGAAGTTGAATCTATGTGATACGGAATCAGAAAGAGTCGTCTATATGATACGGAATCGGAACACATTATGTGATACGTACCGTTTCTCGTGGTGGTTTTCAAGCCGATTGTTAGATAAAAACGATCTCTTAGAGATACTGCCCTTTGACACGATTAAAATCAGTGCATTGTAAAGGAATGTGTTCCGTTGTCAACGCCTGGTGGCAAGGAACACATTCTGGTCGCATATTACCCTCTAACAAAAAGGAATGTGTTAGTCTTGTATGACCAGTATGATGTCGTGTCAAACTGCATGATCTTTTGCACAGAGGTTAATAGACATGTTGTGATCGAAAATATTTGGTCCGAAGCGATGGAGCTTGTAATTTGTCGCTCCATCCCAACCCGTATGCCACACGGATTTGACGTAATTATTGATATGTGGTTCGAAATCACTGAAATGAATGTTAAGATCAGTGAGAGGCTTGGTTAAATCCTGTTTTGTTGCACTGTCTGCTCTGTTGTTACCGGAAATACCTACATGTCCAGGTAACCAGCAAAACACGATATCACATTGGTTAGGCATGAGAGTATTCAACTTTTCACGAAGTTCCAAAATGAGAGGGCTCTTCAACTCGAGGTTGAGGAAAGCAAGTAACGAGTAAAGAGAGTCAGAAAATATAATCGACTTCCTTTCCTGTACATGCTCGATGTGTTCAAACACACGTTGTGAACCTTTATTTGTTTATATATTGGGGTGTAATGACACTTTCTACAGCCAGGATCACCCAGTGTCGGAAATCTTTACGAGAGAACTGCCGAGCAACGGTGAGCAACTGTCAGGCTCTCCAACATGCTAACTCCACACATGCAGGGCTAGCATTGGTTGAAGACGAGTGCACCATCGACGTGCAGTACGTCTTCGTACACGACGCCACTGTACCCCCACGAGGACAATGGGGTGAGGTGTCTTGCCCAAGTGCACAATGCTGTTGCGCATTCTAAAGCTTTAACTTCAGCTGTGAAAATAGAACTTTTGTTCGGAATTCGAATTGAGGTGATCTGATCATCACAGGATGTTGACGTTGGTACTTTTGTTGATGGCAGTTCCGACTTCACCATCAATCTTCATTCTAGTTTGAATGAGTTCGCTCAGATCAACTATGTCGTAACTATCCTTGGGAATGCAAGTCATGAGCCAATCCGTTTCGTTCGAATATCTGAACGTATTATTTTTTCTGTGATGTTGTGAAACGAATAGTCCGTCTGCAGATTTACCAGTGCATCTCATACTTCTTATCTCTCTTCAATTCGGAATGAAATTTGTAATGTATCGAGTGTAGTCGTCGCTCATTACGATAGAAAAATAATCTTTTACAGTCGTGTTCTCGGCTATCCTTTCTAGTAATCTTTTGCAGTCGTGTTCTCGGCTAACCTTTCTAATAATCTTTTAAAGTCGTGTTCTCGGCTATCCTTTCTAATAATCTTTTGCAGTCGTGTTCTCGGCTATCCTTTCTAATAATCTTTTACAGTCGTGGTCTCGGCTATCCTTTCTAATAATCTTTTGCAGTCGTGTTCTCGGCTATCCTTTCTAATAATCTTTTGCAGTCGTGTTCTCGGCTATCCTTTCTAATAATCTTTTACAGTCGTGTTCTCGGCTATCCTTTCTAATAATCTTTTACAGTCGTGTTCTCGGCTATTCTTTCTAATAATTGAATTTTGTATTCTAGCAACATTTTTTTTTATATTTTTAATAATTGTACATTTTTTTTTAAATCTAATTATTTATTTTCTTTCAGATATTTTTTAATACTTGTATATTTTTTATTTTATTTATTTATTGTTTTTTACCTCTATTTAATATGATTTTTTTATTATTAATTGCAATTGTCCATAACATCGAATCTATTCCTATATTTACTACTCGTCAGATCGATGACAATCTCACACCAACTTACAAAATCTCTTGAATTCCTTTTGCACATGTCATTGGTCATGTGATCATTGTAAATCTGATTGAGAATCTGGAGATCTTGACGAAACAGACACTCTACATTTGCATTCTCTCTTATGGTCCGTCTCGGCAATCTGAAATAATTTTGAGATAGATAGACAGGCACAGTTCGCGTTGCTGTAAAGTCCTCGAAGGTAGTAAGATTCGAACTAATTCTTTTTCTCCAACATGAAGTCATCGAAGATCATTGGATTTTTGTGCTTCATATTCAAGTCACGAGGATCGGGCTCGTCGTTCACATTTTCACAAAATTGACATTCCACATTTGACATTTTATTTTTTCTGAGTTCTCTCGACGAGACTTGCAATATCGTGGCGAGCGATGGATCACATTTTCGAAATCGTCTTAGTGATCGAAGATTCTCATTATAACATCCTTCGGTAAGTTTGCGCTCAGAGCTTTTCACAATAATTCGTATTCGAGTTGAAAGAAACTCTTGCTAAACACCAGCAATCTTTCGTAATGCATCCACTCCAGTCGAACAACAGATTCATCAACAGACTCATCTTTCCACAATTCAATTTTCCCACTATCAATCCTCTTATGCTTTGAGGAAATAATTTGTGATTTGATCTCTCACTTTTTGGTGCATTCCACGATAAATTTTGTCTTTCCATGCTTGTTTTCCAAGTTACTTTTTATGCTTTTAAAAACATTTTTTTTTATTTTTATATATTTTATTATATAAATTACAAAAATTGTTTTTTTTTTAAACTTATTTCTGAATTTTCAATCCCCATCCGCTACTGCTTTTCAACGTCTTGGTGAGTTACTGTATCGGTACAACACACGAACCCTCGAAATTTCCAAGTTTCATGTTCACCAGAATCTCTTTCGATTTCGTATCAACTCCTGAATTAATTCGTCACTCCTCTTGCCAGCTTCCAAAGCGATTCTAGTGCTCGCTTGCGACGCGACTTTTTACCCACATGCATCGCGGTTTTCATTCTGACCTTCGCGGAGGTGAAGCGATACGTCTCGCCACATCACCAGTGAAGGCACGCGACAGAGATCCCATCACCGAATCCAGCAAACCCGATCCGCCGTAGACGTACGATCTCATAAATCGTCTGTTCTTTTTCTCTGACATGTTTTTGTTCTCTTTCGTCTTAATTTGTTTTAAATAAAATTAGTTTCCTTTAATTTTATTTTATTTTTTGTTTTAACTTCCTATTTTATCTACTATTATTTTATTTCCCTCCTTCTTTCGACGAGTTCATGGTCAACACCTCTATCGTAACAATTCGTCACATATGCTCTCCAAATTCGTTTCTCACACCGTATTACTGCCTTCTCGACACGCCATCAAGAGATCTAATTTCCCCAGCAGTGCATTAGGATCACCAGGAATGATCGTGGTTGATGTCATTCCCTGTCCTGTGACCGATTTAACAAATGCTTTATTCGCATCCCATATGGGTTTTACCACGATCTTCCACTTCGAACTTTTTCTCGTTTTCGGTTTCGTCTCTCTGAAATCGGTGTTTTTTACATGATATTCGTACGAACCAGAAGATCGCCGTGAGGTTTGTACTCCTCTTCCTCATAATCGTTAGGTTTAGCCTGTACAATCAAATTCCACAATCATTTTATACCTTCGTATTCTCGATCTTCTACGATAAAATTATAATGGATATTTCCACTCCTTTGTGACCAATTTCAGGGCTTATGTTTCGTCTAAATTTGTGAGAATCCATTTGGATTCTCGTGAAAATGGTTGCGAGAATCCATACCTACTATGAGTGTTCCAGGATTCCATGAGGCCACCATGGTGGAACCACTGTTGTATACTGATAACACATGTTAACCTTTTACCCAGCACACCTTTTTAACTAAATTTGATAATTTTTAAAAAATAAATAATAAATAAATGATAAAATAATTAAATGCACAATATTTACCAATAAAGTCTTTCAAATATGGCTGTCGTTGGAACCGGCTCAATGAGCCGGTTCCAACGACAGCCATATTTGTAAGATTTTATTGACAAAGTGTCAGAATATTTCAGGTCATGTTAGCCTCCTATTGGTTAAATTGTTGCTGCTGTGTTAGTTAAATGGTTAAATTGACTTAATTTTTTTCACGCGAATCCTAGCAGAGGTGCAGCGAGAATCTACATGGATTCTAGCCGGTTTTATTGCGCGAATCTTTGTGCGAATCGATTCTCGGATTCTCGTCGAAATATAAGCCCTGAATTTGGAGAATGCTATAGTCTCCCTCGCGCAAGTGGAACACAGAGCCCACACTCCACGGTTTCGTCTTATATGAATTCGCATAATCTTCGGGTTTCGTATTGCTTGCATCTATCATCGTGCCCGCAGTTGTAGTCAATAGTACCCTCTCCGAATCGATCACAATTCAGACAAATGACAAGCTTTTTATTGATTTTTTTTTTTAAATATTCTTCCTTTTCAACCTTTTTTTTCTTTTAGAAATTGAATTTAAATAATTCCATTTTTTAAATATTTTTTTCTTTTACTATATATTATATAGAAAAAATAAATAAACAAAAAACAAATCCCTACTCTGTTTTAGTCGTTGACAATGAGTAATGAAAGTGCCCTTGAAGATCGTTACCAGCGTCAACCTTTCTAACTTAGTGAACACTCGCGGATATATACGGTGATGGGTCCTTATTCGCAAGGCGTAGCGTCCCTCTCATACCCCCCCCTCCCCCTCCATCTGTGAACGAACCATAAAAGACCATATACACATCTTCCGAACGATTAATATATCTCTTCCAAAAACGTTTAGTGGAGAAGAATCACACCATCTCTTGTATGGGCAAAACACTAATTTATCCCAAGAAGTCTAACATTTTTTAGGGTAAAAATAGCTCGAGTTAGCCAGAAAATAAATAGTAAATTAAATTATACTCCTTGCATGCTGCTGGCGAAAAATTCCTGCTGAGGACAGGAAACTCTCTTACCATTAAAATAAATAAAACAATCAGCATACAGTACGTGGATAGTGGTTTGTAACTAAATCACCCGCGGAGTGGAGTTATCACCCAAGCCATAACTTTCAAATTTTGTACATATCGACAAAAACACAAACAATGTTTCAGCCAATGGACCTCCGGGTTAACCCGGAGGTCCATTGGCTGAAACTTTGCTTGTGCTGGTAAAGCTTTGCAACAAATTTGCAATTATTGCTTGGGTGGAATCTCCACTCTGCGGGTGATTTAGTGATAATACACTCTCCACGTACTGTATTTAACTAAGCTTTCTCTCATAAATTGTATATCCTACATGTCGAATCCTTTGTACAGACAAATTGTAATGAATTTTCAATAAAAATCTAATCATTTCTGCTACGACTAGGTTTTATTGAAACAATATATGTTAACATTGCTCAACGGGTTAACAGTTAAAACCTACTGTTATTGACACAAAAACAACTTGCGAACGAAATGCAGAAATTTCAATTTTTAAAAGAGAAGAGACGTCTACATAAGATACTCCCCCTCCCCCACAAATAACCTTCAATGCAAAAGACTGTAACATGAGATAAAATTCAATTTTTATATTATTTGCCCGCTATGACCATGACTCTGTTAATACAAATGAACAAGAAAAAAGACATTCAAATATTTCTTAGGGAGTTATTTATATCTGCATTTTCTTCTTCATTCCTTACAGTATGTGGAGAGTGTATTGTAAGTAAATCACCCGCGGAGTGGGGTTATCACCCAAGCTGTAACTTTCAAATTTTGTTCATATCGACAAAAAGCACAGGCAATGTTTCAGCCAATGGACCTCCGGGTTTAACCTTTTCATTATTTTTTCATTTTTTGTCTCAAACACATTGGTTATGAAAAAAAAATAGTTATTCAAGATTATTTTTTGAAAGTGTCGTCTGCTTTTCCTGTTAGGTAAAGGATTAGGACTGGTCGGTGTATGTCATAAGATGATCTTAAGATGATCTCAAGTAGGTCGTAAAGTTATGAAAATCTTTGAACTCATAATAATTGATGTGTGAAGGGTCATTGCATTGCGATTGGATGATTTGTGTGCAGAAAGGTCATTGTATGGTGAATTGGTGCTTCACATAAAGAACATGGCTGCTGTTTACATGCTGTACCAAGATGGAAGAAATTGAAGGCGACAAAGGAGCTTCAGAGATAGGATCAACCCCCTAGATAATATGTGTGACGAAGAAATAATTTCGCGATGCCGTTTGGACCGGACGATGATTTCTGATGTTTGTGGGATTGCCGAAAGACTCAATTGCGAACCCGACAAGAAGATCAAATTCTTTGTCTGTGTCGATGCAAGTGTTGATTGCGCTACAATTTTATGTAACTGGGAGTTTTCAGGCTATCATCGGAGACACTCACGGGGTAAGCAAGTAAACGATATCACGTGTGATCAATTGAGTGACATCTGCTTTGTGCGAGAGGGCTAATCATTTCATTTCATTTCCAAGAAACGAACCCACACTGCGAGCGATAGTGGTTGGCTTTCATGGGATCGCTGGATTTCCGAACGTTGTTGAGGCCATTGACTGCACCCATATCAGGATTATGGCTAGTTCTGATGATGAAGCTGCATACCTGAATAGAAAATGTTACCATTCTATTAACGTGCAGGGAGTGCGTGACTCCGATCTACGATTCAGAAATGTTGTGGAGAAATGGTCGCGTTCAGCACACGACGCTTTCATTAACACAACGACATGACTTCTCCGACTGTTCGAGAATGGTGACATACCAGTCGGCTGGTTGGTAGGAGGCAGTTGATACCGAACTGATGACGCCCATAAACAATGGGACAACAGCTGCAGAGCGAAGGTTCACGAAAGAGCTAGGGAAAACCCGGAACACTATAGAGCATGCGTTTTTGGGGTTCTGAAAATGCCTTTTCGACGCATTGATAACTCTTGCGGTGGACTGTTGCTCTCCCCAACGCGTGTCTGTAAGACAACATTACCTGTATGTGTTCTCCACAATATGTGTATCGATAGACGATTGCCAACTCCAGACGAAGAAATGCCAACAAACGATGATATGGCTATTACTTTTTATGGAGAAGCGCAACATTCCACAGGGATTGAACTGAGAACTGCACTTGTGGAGGGACGGTTCCAGTAATTAGTGTTTATCGGAATACAATTGCGAATTTCCAAGCTAATTTTCGTTCTACCCTTAAGTGATTAAAGGGTTGGTAAGCAAGTAAATCATTCAATGATGATCTTTCATTGAATGAAAACATTATTTTGTTTTTTTTTCGAATAGGGCCATGTAACATACTGCAGGCCCCAAATGGGTAATTTGCTACTAAACTCTGCATGGCAGGCTCGGCTGGAAGAAACTCTTGATACTATTAGATTGGAGGGGTAAAAAAACACCTACCGGTTCATCGTCACGCATCAATTGCATAAAACTCAAAACAATCACATTCGAACATCTGTTCATCTAACCTCGGCTTCTTTACAGCAGAATTGATAAAAAGGTACTTGTTTCATTCGGAAAAATAGAGGATTTGGAATGAGTGTTTTTCTCATAAAATATTTATGAAACGAGTCTAAGAAAATTCGGACGAGTGTCATAAATATTATATGAGAAAAAACACTCATTTCATACTCTATTTTCATATGACACACACACACACAAATCAGCCACTTAGTATGACTTTTTAATCATCACCTAACTTGAGTTGCAGACGGCACTTGGAAAAAAAAACATCCTCGTATAACTAAAACTTTTCATTTTTTGCTTCCAAAACATATGTTATGTCCCCTCATTGGGACGAGCTCGTCAAGCTCGTTCCAATGAGGGGTCATAACCAATGTTTTGGAAGCAAAAAGTGAAAATATAAAAAAAAGATGAATGGCATTTTTCTTGTAGGTAAAAGATTAATACAATATAATCCACCCTAAATAGGACAGATAACGTAAATTTTCCCTACTGAAATTATACAAATGTGACCCAGTTGTATTTTGTTTAGCCACTCAAATTGTCCAGTTTTGAAATTGACCAATGAAAGCTCCCAACTCTAATTATGAAAATGTGGCCCAGTTGTATTTTGTTCAGCCAATCAAATTGTCTAGTTTTGAAATTGACCAATGAAATTAACGGAAGGCTTTATTTATCACTGATTAATATGAAAACAAAATATCAAATGTTATAAAATGAACAAAACTGACGAGTCATATGATAAATGGGAAATGTTAACGCATTTAGTTTGTCAGGTGGAAGAAAAAAAACAATGTGTCAGATATGACATTTGGGAAATCGTACAAAATCGAAATAACTACTTTCAACGGACACTGACTTTGTCCTGTTTACACAGAACAGTTGAAAGCTTTGAATCGCTTTCTTAAAGATATGAGTTAGATTAGTTCTGCACCCATAGGATAGAGGGCATTCAGCAACGCGGATGGAATGATATCACGAGTATCTTCCCATCATGAGTCTGTTTGAATTTAACAGCGCGCATGGATGATCAGTGGAGTTACCTGGATTTGAACGCCCAATGTCAGCACTGGAAAAGGAGTTTGAAGGAAACCTTACGAATTGGTCATTCGAACCATACAATGAAAGAAGTTTTCTAAATTATTTAATTCAGAATAAATGAATGCATGGGTGGGTAAATCAAATTTGAACAACGAGTGGGATGTTGGTGTTGACTTCGAGGGTGAGCCGAGCAGATAAAAGTAACATCACAAGAGGGGTTCAACTCTGATTTAGTCGACAAGTCCATAAGGAACAGTAGGTCTGATGTTCCCGGGCACGAAAGCAGTATTTCTGTGCCTCTACACTCTCATGCGGCCATCTGTAGCGTGAGCGCAGGAACCTACTCTCCTCTGACCAATGAACTTTCCTCCATGTCCTGAGATTCCCATGTTATCGTGCCATACACCACTCCAAACGTCGGCCTTGATGCTGATCGGACATAGCGTGACGCTTGACGACCTTCCTGGACCTCATGGTCAGTGCTTTGTGACGGTTTCGGACGGTTCTGTTGCACAAACGCCTGTTGGGGAGCCAAAGGCGTTTCCAAACCCTACTTGAATCAAAGAGTTCATTCATCACGAGGCGCACCAGACTCCCATCTTTCAAACATTTTGTTTTTGAATTAGCTTTTCTTTTCTTCCATACAGGGCAGTCTTTCGATGGCGCTCTGTGTTTATCTGGCAGTTACAACATTTTAAAGTATTTTTGCATGGGTCGTGATGTCGTTATCCACATATGAAATATACCGCTTGTCCCCTGCAATAGTTCTGGCTATGGACATATTTTTTACACTTTAAACACCGAAGTCCACGTTGGAGTTCATGAAATCTATTTTAATTATTCGTAGCCGCTACGGTGGTTCCAGTGTAAAAATATATGTATTTGGTTTGATTGTTGTTTTGTCATCTTTTTAATTACAGTTGGTTAAACTGTCGTTACTATTTGTGGTTTTAATTTGTTTGTAATTTCTGATTCATTCTGTTCGAACAACGCAATTATCATGTGTAGTTCAGGACCTAATATATACGCATTTTTAGTGGTATTGCGTGTGAAACATTAACCCTTTAAGCCCATTGGCCTTTTTTTGGCCAGGAACAAGATACGTCATGTCATTATACAGGATGGCTGTTCAATAAATATTGTGGGGTAAACCAATCAGTAATTTCAGGCACGGCCTGAAAATACTGATTGGTCTACCCCAAATAATGAATATGAACTCTTCTAATTGCTGCATTTGAACTGGCACGGGAGATACCACTAGAGTCCAAAGGGTTAAATACCAAATATGTCGATAAAGTTGATAGGTATATTTTAATTCCCAGATATATATTGTACTGATATTTGTAATTCTTTTATTATGTGATTCTGGCAAAACCTAAACTGCGATAAACTCGGTGTATCAAATACGGACTGTAACGCCTTGTCCATGCAACTATTTTCCGTGATACTTGTCTTTATTGCCAAGGCTATCTATAAAACATGTTCATGCAAGTAGTGCATAGAAACTACATGCAGGCCAGAACATTTATATTTTAAAACAACTGACTCCAATTCAGAAACTAATATGTAATGGAATAAGTTGGGTCTACTCAATTTATCAACATTTTCAAATCATAAATTAAAGATGGTCCCTCAGGTAGAACTCCGATTTTGTAGGGAGGTGCGATTGCTCCCGTCGCAACCTGAAGTCGAGCCCATATCCCTGGGCATATATCGACGCGTCCGTTATGACCCAGAGGCGAGATCGAAACATTAATACACAATCTCGGAAACCAACTTAGAGGTAATGACCAATGTATCTTAGAATACCCCCCCCCCCCCTTTTTTTTGGCTTGTTCGCATATATTTTGACAATCATTTAACGTCTATTAATTGACTTTTTACGTTATTGGGATCTGTATGACGTAATCCACATTCATTGTTCCACTTGCACTATAACCGTCGAGCTTTATAGTAGTGCTTCAGCTGTGTTGTTCTCGGTCTTATTTTTTAAGCTCTAACGCATGATTGGCCTCTATAAAAATATAAGAGCAATATCCTCATGGCAAAACATGATCTAGTTTTATTTATTTCGCTTTATTGGTGATTTAGTTATCAAATAATTACTGCTATCAAATCGTTGCCCACGGAATATCTAATTCAGGCGTCGATGAGTTCAGGTTGAAAATGTTCTCTTTCTGACTGGAATGAACGCACGTGTGGTTGCTGCCCTCATTACAGATTTGTATTTTGTCTGGACATTTTTACTAGTAGTCGGGAAAAAACGTTCTCACTGCGAGACAAATATAATTATTGTAAAACAAAACAAGCAGATGTGATATTTATCAACTCTTGCTTAAGTTTTTTTTCTCTCCCCTTTAACAAAGTATATGTAGAGTTCCACCTGTCTGGAATAAACACCATATAATATTGAATCTCGGGTACTTTGCTTCGGTTGCGTAGTTTGAAGAATGTCCAGTAACTGACAACTCAATTGAATGAATGCGATACATTGAGTGCATTGATGGCAAGTTATTCCTCATGTTCTCTATGAAAACACCGCAATCACCATAGACTGGTATCTCGGAACCTACCCTGTGTACTCTACAGAATGTAGTTTGGTGCGGAAACAATACTAGTTTTACATTCTCTCTCCAGTACAAAGTCATGGTAGCAAGGCAACGAAGTGGCATAATCATCAACTTTTAAAATTGTCAACAACAACAACAATAATAATAATATAATAATAATAATAATAATAATAATAATAATAATAATAATAATAATAATAATAATCAGCAGTTACTTTTATGGCGCTACTAATATACTCAGTTGTGCTTCACAAAAGATTAAAACCCAAATAATTAAACAAAGAAACTTAATTAGTGATATTGTTTTCTCTGTAAATGCGGAAAAATAAATAAATAAAATCAATTAAAGAAAATATAATAATATAAAGCATAGTAAAGGCATCATACGGCTGTGTATGCGAATACCTCGTCCCCATATAAGAATAGAGATGTTCACTCCTTAAAAGCTGTTCACAAGTATCGGCTTCAAGAGTAGAGGTCGTGAGTATATACTTCACATTGTTATTTTCCAGACAAACACCCGACGAGAAAGAGAAAGAAGTTAAAGATAAAGTAAAAGAAGTACTTTATTGTGATGTAACGCAAGCCAATCCTCTAAGTGGTAACGACAAACAACGTGATCTTGGACCGTTTGACGCTGTCACGGCTTGTTGGTGTCTGAGCGCAGCAACTAACAACGAAGAAGAATACAAAGATGCCATCAGGAATATTATCGCCCTGATTAAACCTGGAGGATATCTGCTATTGATGGATATCAAAAATGAAATCCCTCGATATAAAGTCAATGGTTTAGATTACCCTGGTGTTTCTTTATCAGTAGATCGTATCAAGAATTATTTCGAAACTACATTCCCAAACAGCATGTGGGCACAAAAGAACACCACTCGAGAAGGTGTAAGGTGTCAATTCTTCAAAGTTGCAGCTAAAATTTCCTAGACTGGTCTTTACCATAAATCATTTATAACTTCTTTTTTAGAACTGTATTTTGTATCTATCACTTTAAATGATAAAATGAATCTTTAGCGTTTGAAAAGACTTGAATGTTTTCCTATCGGTAAATTACGACGTATGTTAACCCTGTGATACGTTTGTACGTGTAATTACATTAAAAATATCTTGTTATTTATTCCTTCCGACGTTTGATGTCGCATTTTAAAAAGCGTCGAGGAAACTGATTTCCCAGTGACGTTTGAACGTCAGGATAATTAAAGTCTGAAAGGGTTAACTTGCTATTGATTACATCGGTTGTTATTGTTTACAGGTAGCCAATACTGTTCTTAAGAAGGTAATTGAAGATACCTTATAATTTTGCCTCTGGAAGACATTGTAATTAAAGAACTCGCAATCTAATCTGAAAGAGTTTACTGTCAAAGGCTAGATGTTTATTTACTCCGTTTCTTATGTGATGAATTAGCAAAACCATCAACAAAATTAATATATTGGACGACAGATCGACAAAATATGCGTTTCAAAATTCGGAACATAAAATCTTACTCAACTCATATTTTTGCGCACTGAGACGTATAATTAAAATGTAGAATATACCAACAGTAGTTAGGTGTACCAAATGTTCACCACGAGTGGTGAAGTGATGTTAACCGCGAGCCTTCATGAACATTTGGTACACCAAGCTACTATTGGTATATTTTATACGTACCATGATCGTCAGATTATTAAGAGTCGCTATTAGTTTTTCTCGATTTTTCTGAACATCAGACGTAGATACCTGCAAAACTGTTTTTGTTTTCATGAGCATCGGTGGGCGGTACGTCCGCTGTCAATTTTGTCGCCGAAACGAAATGGAAAAGAAAACCCGGAACCTTCTTCGTTTTAATAACGTAATAGCATACTATGTCGAGTTAGTTAATTTTTTGGTATCTTATAAGGAAAACCCATTAAAAAATGTAATAAACAATTGCCACTTTCATTTCACTCTTCGCGAGGCGACGTGCCATAAATTTAGACAAGTTTGCATTCAGGTCGACGTCACCACAGCTCAACTTGGATGTAGTTCTACAGTAGGTGTAAAATTTAACTATTGAAATCCCATTGTTGGCGTGTTCACCACGGTTGGTGTGTAAAGCTAACATTTATGCCATAGGCTTTTCGTATATAGCAGAATAGGTTATCATGGTATAAAACAGGGTTTAAACCCCACAGGAAATATTTTTTTTTAGTCGTGACAGTTGTTCGATGGGTATGAAATAAGGAGTCATTGTATCTAGTTTCTTTTTGTGTGATTATTAGAATAAATATCCTATACGGTGGGGACACCAAAAGTGGTACGTGCTTCCTTTTCGAAAGAGTTGAAAGGATAGACTGGGGAGTGTTTACTGAGATTGAAAGGCTAGACTGGGGTGTATTTACTGAGATTGAAAGGCTAGACTGGGGAGTGTTTACTGAGATTAAAAGGCTAGACTGGGGTGTATTTACTGAGATTGAATGGCTAGACTGGGATGTGTTTACTGAGATTGAAAGGCTAGACTGGGGTATGTTTATTGAGATTGAAAGGCTAGATTGGGGGTGTGTTTACTGAGATTGAAAGGCTAGACTGAGGTGTGTTTATTGAGATTGAAAGACTAGACTGGGGTGTGTTTACGAGATTGAAAGGCTAGAATGGGGTGTGTTTTCTGAGATTGAAAGGCGAGACTGGGGTGTGTTTACGGAGATTGAAAGGCTAGACTGGGGTATATTAACTGAGATTGAACGGCTAGACTGGGATGTGTTTACTGAGATTGAAAGGCTAGACTGGGGTGTGTTTACTGAGATTGAAAGGCTAGACTGGGGTGTGTTTACTGAGATTAAAAGGCTAGACTGGGGTGTGTTTACGGAGATTTAAAGGCTAGACTGATGTGTGTTTACTGAGATTGAAAGACTAGACTGGGGGTGTGTTTACGGAGATTGAAAAGCTAGACTGGGGTATATTAACTGAGATTGAACGGCTAGACTGGGATGTGTTTACTGAGATTGAAAGGCTAGACTGGGATGTGTTTACTGAAATTGAAAGGCTGGACTGGGATATGATTACTGAGATTGAAAGACTAGACTGGGGTGTGTTTACCGAGATTGAAAGGCTAGACTGGGGTGTGTTTACAGAGATTAAAAGGCTAGACTGGGGTGTGTTTACTGAGATTGAAAGGCTAGACTAGGGGTGTGTTTACTGAGATTAAAAGGCTAGACTGGGGTGTGTTTACGGAGATTGAAAGGCTAGACTGATGTGTGTTTACAGAGATTAAAAGGCTAGACTGGGGTGTATTTACTGAGATTGAAAAGCTAGACTGGGGTGTGTTTACCGAGATTGAAAGGCTAGACTGGGATGTATTTACTGAGATTGAACGGCTAGACTGGGGTGTGTTTACTGAGATTGAAAGGCTAGACTGGGGTGTGTTTACTGAGATTGAAAGGCTAGACTCGGGTATATTTACTGAGATTGAAATGCTAGACAGGGGTGTATCTACTGAGATTGAAAGGCTAAACTGGGGTGTGTTTACTGAGATTGAAAGGCTAGACTGGGGTGTATTTACTGAGATTGAATGGCTAGACTGGGGTTTGTTTACTGAGATTGAAAGGCTAGACTGGGATGTACTGAGATTGAACGGCTAGTCTGGGATGTGTTTACTGAGATTGAAAGGCTAGACTGGGGTGTGTTTACTGAGATTGATAGGCTAGACTGGGGTATATTTACTGAGATTGAAATGCTAGACAGGGGTGTGTTTACTTAGATTGAAAGGCTAGACTGGGGTGTGTTTACTGAGATTGAAAGGCTAGACTGGGTGTATTTACTGAGATTGAATGGCTAGACTGGGGTGTGTTTACTGAGATTCGCAGGCTAGACTGGGGTGTATTTATTGAGATTGATTGGCTAGACAGGGGTGTGTTTAATGACATTGAAAGGCTAGGCTGGGGTGTGCTTACTGAGATTGAAAGGCTAGACAGGGATGTGTTTACTGACATTGAAAGGCTAGACTGGGGTATCTTTAATGAGATTGAAAGGCTAGACTGTGGTGTATTTACTGAGATTGAAAGGATAGACTGGGGGGTGTTTACTGAGATTGAACGGCTAGACTGGAGTGTGTTTAGTGAGACTGAAAGGCTAGACTTGGGTGTGTTTACTGAGATTAAAAGGCTAGACTGGGGTGTATTTACTTAGATGGATAGGCTAGACTGGTGTGTGTTTACTGAGACTGAAAAGCTAGACTGGTGTGTGTTTACTGAGAATGAAAAGCTAGACTGGGGTGTGTTTACTGATATCGAAAGGCTAGACAGGGGTGTGTTTACTGAGATTGGAAGGCTAGACTGGGGTGTGTTTCATGAGATTGAAAGGCTAGGCTGGGTGTATTTACTGAGATTGAAAGGCTTGACTGGGGTGTGTCTACTGAGATTGAAAGGCTAAACTGGGGTGCATTTGCTGAGATTGAAAGGCTTGACTGGAGTGTATTTACTGAGATTGAAAGGCTGGACTGGGGTGTATTTACTGAGATTGGAAAAGAGAGAAACAAAGGAAGCACTATAAGGATAAACAGTTACGTCATTTGGTTGAGCACATTGCTTATGGTTACTTCTGTAAACCCGAAGAATAGTGGACTCAACAAATTATGCAAAAATTATCATCGTTTCCCAACTTGTCATGGTTTTCCTACATTCTTTAGTGTGTTTTCTTCACATATGTACCAAAAACCCTGAGTTTTTTTTTATACATTTAGAGATTATTTACCAATTTTTTCCTTCCCGTAAGGCACGGAAAAGTCGTCTGATCGTGTTTATCAACAGCGACGTTTTTTCAACGGAAATTGTGAAACATGTGACGTCACGGTGGACTTCTCCTCCCATTTGTGGAGAATTCAGTATCACATCAGTTCAGGAAATCGCACCGTGTTCGACTGAGTAGGGTCAGTGTAGGAAAAGGTTCGGATTAGCTAACCCAAACCCTTGCTAGACTTACCTTAACCCGTCGAGCGTGGTGCTATTTATTACATAATAACTTACCTTAAAAATAAAAAAAGTGAATCCAATACCAATTTCCGACTTCTCCTTGTAGCGGGGGAGGAATTCGTCACATACAGGTGAATTGTGCACTTGGTGATACCTTCTTGAAATTTGGCACACTGTTAGTGTAGGCTATGAGGTTCTCAAAAACGATCGGCTACAAGTTGACACCGACCGGTGGCGACCAGTAGCGGCACAATCCAAAATGGCCGCCAGCGGCTGAAGGGAACCTCCTTTTCGACGGTCTACCGACTATACATCCGATTGTAAGGGCGCGAAAGTGAACTCTGATCCACGCACGTGTTGGAAACAGACGTGGGAGATGATGTAGAATAAAACGAGATTCTCTATACGGACGCATCAATTTCTTGGAACTTGAAAAGAGCGTTGTTTCTCCGGGATCAGCGTCATTCAGGCAAACCTGAATGACGCTGATCCCGGAGAAACAACGCTCTTTATGAAGCAGTCTCTTTGCCATACAATCTCTTGTTTGGCGTAATTCCGCAAGCAATTCTGATTTGTCTGTCGAAATTAATTCGAGAACGCGATTGTTCACAAAAATCATTCACAGAATGAGTGAGAATCCTCTTCGTGTACGGACTAGTACTGACTGGGAACGTTGTTGCTTTTGCCAGCAAGACAGTTCCAAGAAATTGATGCGTCCGTATAGAGAATCTCGTTTTCATGACGCCTATAAAGCTATTGAGGAAGACATAACGCGCTTCCTAGATAATGGCGTTGAGCTTCCATATAATTTGACCATTGATTGTTTGATGAGAGAGAGTGATGAGTGTATGTCGATGTCACTGTTGACGAATAAGGCAATATATCATAAGACATGCCGTGACAGTATTCGGACTCACATCGTACAGCGCGTGCTACACAAGCGAGAGCGAAATGAGGCAGTGGCATCCTGCTCCACGCTGAGTCCTAAAAGAACACGGACAAGTTTTGAATCTGGCTGTGACAGGAAACTGCCCCAGTGTGTTTATTGTCACAAACGCGAAGGTGACAGCAGTGAGCCTATTTGCAGATCAATGTCTGATAACAATAAACTCAAAATTATGGCAAAGGAAGCCGAGAACTGGGTTGTTTTTTCTCGGGTCAATGCAGCATTTGATTCCGCTGCTAGTGATCTTTACTATCACAAAACCTGTTATTGTAAGCTTGCCAATGAAGCACGAGCGGCTAAATCTAAAAAGTCGAAGAACGCCGAACATTCCGCGTCAGGCCTGCCCTATGACCCTCTCGTTATGGCAGAGCTCATAACATTTGTTGAACACAACGATTCCGCGATGAAGCTTGTCGATCTCAAGAATCTGTACAGTCGGAGGTTGAAGCAAGTCGGTTCTGATTGGCTTAGTGAAGAAATACATTCCACTCGATTCAAAGAACATTTGTTGCAGAAATTGGGCGATGGCTGGGACGCCTTCACACAGGGTAGAGATGTGTTTATTTCAAGTAGGTTTCGAGTTGGCTCCTTGTTGTCCGAATCTTTAACTCGTATAGTGTCTGAGGAAGAGGCAAAAAAGATAGTTGATGTGGGTCTTCTTCTGCGTAAACACATACTCATATCTCAAGCTCCTTTCACGGGATCATTTTCATCTTATTGCTTGAGCGAGCCTGTACCCAACTCACTCCTGACTCTTCTTAGAGTTCTACTTGAGGGCACATGTAGTATACAGAACTTAGGCGATGATGAGACTGTTAATGCCAAGACTCGAGTGGCTTGTACTATTTCACAGATGTTGATCAGCAATTCAGCGAAACGCTCCGAACATGCACAAAATGTTCACCAGAGACGTGACAGAGAAACTCCAATGCCTCTTTATGTGGGTTTGAAGTTGCATGCCCATGATCGTATGAAAAATCTTATCAGAGATTTTCATCAAATGGGACTCTCTGTCTCTTATGATCGCGTAATGGATGTTCGCAGGAGTTTCGCGAGAGCTGTTTCACTGCGGTTCAAGAACGAAGGTGTTGTAGTCCCAGCTAACTGCAAACGTAATGTTTTCTCGATAGGAACCACTGATAACATTGATGTATCTGGTAGATCTGATATGCATGGTACGTCCATCACACTCATTGGTCAACTGAGCAGGGACAATGTGGGTACTGATCCCCCACCACTGAGTTTAGATGTTCCAGAAGACACACAAATTGAACTCCCAGACGACTATGCATTTGTTCCTTTCGTTGAAGACTTTGGTGGGGACATCAGGCTTGAATCTCCAGATGAATGTAATGTACGGCCCAATGAATATGCAGATTTGAACGTGGGAGAGAATGACTGGTTGTCTCATGTGTCACAGATCAGCAATAAAGGGAAGGTTGATGGCAGCTGGCAGCTTGATGAAGTCCCTGTGACCTTTTCAGGCTTCTTTTCAAAACATGAAGATCAAGACAATGTCAAACCTCGTGCAGTTATTGGGGTATTCCCTGTTTTCAGTGAGCAGAAAGCGGACTCACTCAGTATGCAGAAGCATGCTATGTATGTGGTCAGGGAAGCTACTGCTTTCGTAAACCCCGGCCAGATACCTGTCATTGAAGGTGACTGTCCGTTGTATGCCAGGCAGAAAAAATGTCAATGGCTGTTCCCAGAGGAGATAGGTGAGGATCGAATGGTGTGTATGATTGGATTCCTGCATCTTGAAATGTGCACCCAAGAAGCTGGTGGTAAGCTTATGGGTGGTTCTGGTTGGGAGCGAATGTTTCACCTCGCAAAGATATTCACACCCGGTGTAGCATCATCCCTACTTGGTGGGAAACATGTCAAGAGGACGCGACAGGCATATCTTCTCACTCTAGCTTGGCTTGAGATCCTCAGAAAGAATGCTTATGAGATTTACTGTCAGCAGACTGGGCCCCATGAGTCATTTGAAATGTGGGAACAGAGGATTCTTTCACAATCTCCAACTGCGCGCTATTGGGGTGAAATCGTTCGGAACTTTCTCTTGACAAGCTGTCAATTCGTTCGGAACCAACGAATCGGTAACTGGCCTGGTACACTGTGTTCTATCGATGAGTTGTGCAGTTACTTTTTTGCCCTAGGACATACAAATTATTGTCGGTGGGTCCCCGTATTTCTGAGAGACATGTCTCAGCTACCCAGGCGGCATCCTTCAATCCACAACAAATTCATGGAAGGCCATTTTGTGGTCCAGCGTAGTGAGAGGAAGTTCAGTATGATGGGTTTAGATCAGAGCCAAGAACATAGTATCCAACTACTCAAAGAAGACAGTGGTCCAAAAGGTCTCTATGGCCAGGCTGAAGAGAAAGTCGTTATTGAGCTTTCAAGGTCAGAAGTTCTGCGTGTTATAGATGAGTATGAATATGCAAGTTTCCACACAACATCATCAGATAACACGGAACACCCGGAAAGTTCGGTATCAGAGCAGAAAAAATTTCTGAATCAATTGAAATCTCTCCTCGATCTGGTGAATCAGGGACTCATTATCAACCCTTATGATGAAACTAGTGGTCAGCTGGTGACATTAGATACTGGTGAATATATGGACCCCGAAGTTAGTAAGAGTTTACGGTCATTACCCGAAAGGGGCAAGCATTTATATTCCACTTTCTTGAAGGAAAGGCTTGTGGAATGCACCGTACCCCTGAATGATGTTATTCCCAAGGCAAATATATATACCTTCCTTAACCCACCCCCAGCCAACCTGGACAAAGGCCGAGACAAACTCATGTCAAGTAAAGCAACTGCCGCAATAGTTACCCAGATGTTCGTTTCACTGCAAGCCCGGCCTGATTCAAACATGGATGAGTTTTTCATGCACGAGAATGCACGTGATCCGCCAGCATTATCCGATAGAGGTAAGCTACGGAGTGGGACAAAATCTCAAATTCTCAATTGTTTACCAGCTATTCCTGCACAAGGGAAGAATTCAGCAGCTAGACAAGCTTCAGTTGTCATCTTGGATATGCCTGCTGTAGTCCATGTAATCAAACCACAGAAAGCGGATCTGTTTGGAGAATATGCTCGATTGCAATTATTGCCATACATCGAATCTCTGATTAACACGAACACCACAAGGGTTGATGCGATCTATGACTGTTACCCCGAAGGCAGTTTGAAGAATCAGACGCGAGCAAAACGCCTCGGTGAGACAGCAGTTAGGTTGATACGGGTGTCCGAGAACGTCCCTTTACCTAAAGGGAAGAATTGGCAGGCATTCTTGAAAGTTAGTGAGAATAAAGACGAATTTTTCAAGTTCCTGTCTGCTGAACTGCTGAAATTAACATCAACATCCGAGTACCAGTTGTTAACGACATCAGGAGAATATGTACTATGCAATAAGGATGTTAGCTTATGTGACATATCTCCATCGAACCACGAGGAAGCAGACACGCGCATGATGCTTCATCTCAACCATGCAGTCTCACAAGGTCACAAAATAGCTTTTCTTCGCACGGTTGATTCTGATGTCGTCATTCTGTCTTTGCACCATTTCGCAACATTCCGTGACCTTGGACTCAGTGAGCTGTGGATTGGGTTTGGAATTGGAAAGGCATATAAAGATATGCCAATTCATGAGATAGCTTCACAACTTGGACCTGATTACTGTAAGGCCCTGACTTTCTTCCACGCCTTCACAGGTTGTGATGTAACATCCAGCATGCTCGGCATTGGGAAGAAGACAGGATGGAATGCATGGATGAATTTTCCCGCATCAACTGAAATGATGATAGAATTGACTGAGAATCCGCAAGTCTTTTCAGAGGATTCCCCTCATATGCAGCATATCGAAAAACTCACCATACAGATGTACAGTAACAGTTGTGTCAGTACACGTGTCAATGATGCGAGACGGCATATGTTCACACATGGCCTTAAGTCTATGGAAAACATCCCGCCCACCAAAGCAGCTCTGTATCAACATGTAAAAAGGGTAATTCTTGTGTCATCTTTCATTTGGCATCGTGCTCTGCAGAAACACTTATGTGTGCCAGACCCATCACAGTACGGATGGGAGTGGAATCCACGTCTCAATATTCTGGTCCCATTTTGGACTCACCTAGGAGACGCAAGTGCTGCATGTGCACTGATGCTCCACTGTAGTTGTGCCAAGGCCTGCAAGGGCAATTGCAAATGCTTGAAAGCTGGATTAAGGTGCACACCTTTGTGTAAGTGTGAAGGTGGCTGTTGTAACAATATTGAGTAGTATACTGTCATGTTAGGACCAGTCATCTCCTATTCTGGTATTTTTTTTTCCATTTTCGGCCAGTTAACACATGTCATGTTTCTAGTTGAGTTGATTTTGCTAACAAATGTTCATCCCATGTGGCTTGCTACATTGTCCGGGGTATAGGAATACAGTTTTAGATTTCGGAAAATAGTCTGTTATTTACTGCACAAGACGGTGTTAATTCATGCATAGCATGATACAATATCCCCAACTATTTTGCCTCTGTACAACAGTTGATACCTTCGTTCACCCGTGTGTTCATCTATGGTATCCTTGTCTTTCTCTGGCCATAGGCCACATGTGACTAGTCAGTTCCTACTCCATAGCAAATCAACTTGGAAATCCTTCATCTTGTAGCGCACTCATGTCTCAATGAATCCATACCTGAGTTGATCTAATAAATCTAACGTAAGGTATCAAATTGCCATACCGGATCATATTTCGATAAGTTATTCGCTAAAACATTTCGACCACTCATCGACATCAAAGGTCATGTTTTGGCTCCCAGTGGTGGCTATATCTCTATATCCCTGGTAAAGTAGCATACCATGAGGGATGGGCATTAAGTGTCGGCAACATTAATCCTGACTTGGAACACACCACATCTTAACTGGCCGAAAATGAAGAATACTACTTGTAGTCAAAAAATATTCCTGTACCTCGAATGACTGCAAACATACACTCACCCCTTCTAGTCCCATTTTGCCAATGTTCTATACTGGCAAGATAACATTGTATAATTAACAACGGGAACTAATGCATCCCGAGTTCATGCCAGCACTGCCCTTGCTGGCAGACGTGTCGCTATGGTGTTGAGATTGAACCAGAACTCCTCTAGAAATTTGATAGTTTTATTTTCTTAGAAAATAAATCTATCGAAAATGCCGGAAGTTGAGAATAGACTGTCACTTTAATTGGATTATCAAATGTCCAAGTATCCCCACTGCTGCATACTATCGAGTACCCTTGTTCATGTGTTGACAGGAATCTCTCATACCATGTTCATTTGACCATTGCATTCCCGAGAAACATTCAACACTAATTTATCTACGGACGGACGATCATACTGACAGTCAGACACACAGACGCACACATCGACGGAAATTCTGATCCCATTATCCATTAATCTTCCCCCCAACTTGTTCCAAGGGCTTCACTCCATCATTCACATCAATTACAGCACATGTATGGTGTTAGGTTTGGAGCTTCAGTTGTGCGATCGGCGAAAATAGCTTTTTTTCGATCCGCTTGGCGGCCATTTTGGATTTCGCTGCTAGTGGTGGCTAGAGGATGGTGCCAACTTGTAGCCGATCGATTTTGAAATCTCTGATGCCTACCCTTACATCATGCCAAATTTCAGGAAGGTATCACCAAGTGCACAATTCTAGCGAATTCCTCCCCCGCTATTGGGGTTCCGGTGCATAACAAGTGCGCTTCAAAATCGAACACACACTTTCGGATAGAAAAGATTGAATTGCTTCGTCGTGCAAGTTAAAAACTAGTGAAAACAAGCTAAAAAGTGATTTTTATTCCTCAAAATGTATGATATATAAAGAAAAAACACTAAAGAATGTAGAGAAACCATGAACAGTTGCGAAAAGTTCGTAAATTTTGTATAAATTGTTGGTACCGTTACTTCTGCTTCTGTTCGCAAATAACACTTTTAGGCGAACGGTTGGTAGATAGTATAACCTACAGGACAAGTTAAAAAATATAGCTATTTTCCTGGTTCGAGACCACTGTTGAGTTCACAGGTTCTCTGAGGAATGTTTGCTATGTTGTTGAGTAAGTCAGTTCTCTGCTCATTTTATAACGAACACTCAGTGAGGAGTTGTTTTGAGTCTTGGTATAGATGTCCGCATAGACAAGAGTCGTTTCTTGTCAATAGGTGGTTGAGCAGGTGCGCTTTTCAGTTACTACACTCAGAACGTAATCTACGGTGAGAGCCTGTATGTAGGTACTTTGGCGTTTTCGGTCGGGAGTGTTTTATTAACTTCTTGAGGTGGGGTAGAATCGTACCTCACGGATTTTAGAGCTAGGTCGGTTCCGCAATTCAACGGTCGACGGTAGGTAGCTACTTGAGAGGATCCCACAAATTAAAGTACATGATTTCGCAGTGGAAAGTTGGATACGTCTGAAACTTGACTCGATGAGGGAGAGGTATATAGTGCTAGCACCCTTCATTATTTTATAAACTATTGTTAACTTGTGAACTCGACGCCTTTCGTGGGAAACAAGGTTTTCGTTTGGTATATAATCACGTGTTGCGCCGCATAATGTGCGTAGAACACCCACTGGGAGATTGACTAATATTCTTGCTTTGTTTTTCTCTTAACCATCACTTCCAAACATTTTTCTCAAGTGGAAGGAAGATTATTTTTCATAATTCTAATCAAATGAACATTATTATTGAATTAGTTGGCCGAGCATCCTATTCTCATCGAGTAACAGGCCTTGGTATTCTTAAAGAGAGTCGGTGGCGTCTGTTTGGGCGAATGATGTTGGGTACTATACTAATTGGTTCGCCTATACGCGCTTCGCGGAGTGATTTTGCGAATAGTTCTTGACTGCATTGTCCGTATTGGACACTGAGTTGCTACACATATGGAAATGCAATAATTCAATGCGAACAAAAAATCCCAGCAATTTTTTTCCTATCACAGATCAGGGAATGTTTACTATTTCTCCTGCCTCTCAAATTCTCACGATATCCCAGGAAACGAAACTAAAACAGATCAGTGACAGTTCCATGTGGGGAGATAACCCAGCTGTGAGAACTCCCTTCAATCGTGAAGCTAAGTACACACTGTACAAGCAGTAAACACCTGCATCTACACGTATATGTAAGGGAAAAAGTTTCTTGGGGTACTTAGCTCTGTGTTTAGTATTTCGTATTTTTTATACGTCGATCCACACAAACAAGAGGGGTGTCTATGATATAGTCAAAGAGTGAAACCTATTTTCAGAAGGAAAGATACGTAAAGCCAAGATTTGTGGAGAACCTGGGCTGGTTCTTTGTGGGCATGCTTTCAAGCTAACAGTCTTATTTTTGTTCGGAATTCGACGCTGTTATGAACTGTTTGCTTACCCACTTTCGATGGACATTTTTGCGGGCTATAGAAATATTTTTCATACTCCAGTTATAGACAGTATTTATCGGATTCGCTTTCAAAACACCAAGATATTAAAAGAATCAGTAGAACTACGCGGTTTAATCATAAAACAGTTACTATGGTGAATCTTTATTTATAATGGGAGACGTCATCAAACATTCTGTCAAATCAAGTCTCGATTGAATAACATTTCTATCATTGATTCAGAGAAAATTAATCTTTGTAGTATTTTGAAATTCAATCTTCTGGAATTGAAATACTGAAATATTCCAGTCGCGTGAATATAAACATGGGTGGTGTGCCATTTAAGAACCAGAATGGTTCCAGGCCCTAACAGCGGCAAATTCCTTACAGAATTAGACTGATGGATTAAAGCTTGTCAGGTGGGGGCCACTGATGTCCAAATGGAGGTGTCAGGACGCAGGAGCTTACAGTTAAAACTAGAAGTCCTGTCATGAAATGCGCACAAATAGCACATTGATATGCGCGTTAATGTACGCGATATGACGCAAGTAAAGCTATCAAAGTCTGTACATATGGCCTGTGCACAAGCAATGTTTCAGCCAATGGACCTCCGGGTAACCCGGAGGTGCATTGGCAGAAACATTGCATGTGTTTGCTATGAGTAACCAGGAGAACCTGCCGTGCTTTGGATGCCATTCGATGTGGCAATTGCGCGCAATTCCAACGCGCAATTAAGCCTAGAAAAGCGCACTATTCGTGACAGGACTTCTAGTTTTAACTGTAGGGAGAAATTGGAAAAGGCGGTTACCAGGGGTGTCAAATGTGTAATTTGAGAGAGGTGGATACCCTGGAGCACTTCAGAAGGTATAAAATATCAAATTAACAGAATATGATCCATAAAGAGTTTAATGTGGAAATGCAATGGTTATTACATATTAAGTAGATGTGTGTATGTTTAAGAACTTCCAAGCTTCGATAATTTTGATCAACCGGTCACAAACTTATGACTCCACTATTTAGTTTCAACACGGCGATGTATTCCGTAGTGTTGAGAGGAGTGTATGCCGTATTCAACAAATACGTTCATCCGGCTGCTATTATTCTTGGACGAAGTGTGATAATTTCCCACATAAAATATTTACTGATTGCAGTCCGCTTCTGGTGTGACGGCACCCACCACAGTGAAGAAATTTGTTGGATGGAAGCGAAATTAACCATATCTATACGCAAATAAAACAAATAATGAAATTATGTACACGCACTCAAAACGTCACGGTAGATATAGAGCGTAGCCAGCCTGGACGAAGTTTGGGGACTGTCATTGGGCAGCAGAAAAAATATTTTGCCCCCTCCACCCCATTTCTGTGTCAAAAGTTTTTCCTCCATTTTGTATTTGTTTCATCTCGTTTTGGTTCAATAGTGTGTATTTCCTGTAGGTGAATTTCAAGGATCTTCTCCGAGTTTATTTCACACTCACACTGTGAAGTTCCATACATGTTAGCCAAATCCACGTGACCTATAACATAAAATATAAAAACGCGAGTGACAACTACAGTCTTAGAAATCAAAGCTAATCCTTTAACCTTTTATCCAACGTAACGGTAAAAATCGGCCATCGATATTCACAAAAGTCGTCAATTAATTTTCATTACTTTTTTTCATTTTTGTCTCAAAAACATAGGTTATGACTCCTCTTTGGAGCGAGCCTTGCTGCGATGTGACGTTCAGTCAAACGTGGAATTATTCGACGTCGTATTGATTCCAGCTGTGTAGGCGATTTCGGATAGTCTGACCACTGATGCGCATATCTGTCACTCGGTGCAGCTGCTGTCCAATTTCCGAGGCACTTTGATGGCGGTTACGTAATGCTGTGGTTCGGATGAAACGATCCTGGTTAGCAGTTGTCGCCCTTGGGCGAATTGATCGACGTCTGTCATCAACATTGCCTGTCTGACGGTAGCGTGACCACAACCTGCTAATCACCGATTGAGTAACGTTCAGAATTTGAGCCACCGCATTCTGTCAGTGGCCAGCTTCCAACATTTAAGCGTTCGTCAGTGTCAGCCTTCGCGTACCTCAAAAGTTACGTTTGGACAAAAAACTATTGATGAACGAGTTTATACCAAGAAAAGAAGGACGAGACTTCTGAAAAAGCCCGTTGAGTACAAATGGAAATTTATAAACCTACCTCACAGACATTAATGCGGCGCTCGTGCGAAAAACCTGCACGAAGTTTTCGTGGGCCGGTGACATTCATGATCCACTCTAAACTTGGTAACAAACAGCTGCAATTAATAACAGCATGTAAATAAGAGAGGTCATTACACTGGCGGTATGCATTTATACTGACTTATCACAAAATACATAATTTAATTCTCTATAAAAAAGAAACTTGTTTATAACTTTACAGATGAAGTTACAGGTCGTCTGACCCTTGTCAGATTATACATTTGGTAATGACTGAAAATTAATTTATTAAATCCAGTAGCCATTGTGTATCATATATACACTGTACATGGCCAAATTTGATTCTTTTACCACATTGCTGTGATATGGTCATTGCTGCTGTAAGTAACATTGATTTCCTAATATAATATTAATGACACTTTGGCCAGCCGCTGATTTGTCGCGGTTCTCGGACGAGAAGGCCATGGTTTCCCCTGTACTCCCAACTGCCTCCCTATTCCCACGCTTCTCCTCTCCTCCAAACACTCGGAGACGAACCGCTTGATGACATCCCTTGTCCCATTCTTCCCAATCTCTCTGATTAGCATATTAACCCTCTCCTTTGAGTCTCCCCCTAACCACATGTCCTTCATTCTCCCATCTCACTTCCCCATTATACTCCAAGTGAATCTCATTCTTTCAGACTGATACTTTGGGCATTCTAGAAGAAAGTGCTCCAGGGTCTCCACCATGTCCAAGTTACACATCTGGCACTCCCTTTCACCGTCTTTCCCAATTTTCCCCTCAGCTCCAGGGATCGCGACCTCAGCTTGAACAACAGTGACCCCCAAAGGTGCCATCAAGGTACTCTTCAAAACCCGGCTTCTCTTTATCACGCAGGCCACCCAAAGTCCTCTTTGATTTGACCCCCTCTCGCCAATTACGGTTACAATCCTCCATGATCCTTTCCCTGACGATTTTTTTACCCTGATTTGCCCCAACGTCCAGGTCCGAGATCTCCAATGAGTAGTTCTCTACAAGCTCCCTCACTTGGACCATTCACCCCGTTTGGATATTTGAGTTGAAAATTCTCAGGAACATTACTTTACACCATCGGCTGTCGGGGAGATTTACCAAATAATTAAGATAACCGAGCTTCAACAGGTTTATCCTATCCTTGATCCTCATCCACCCAAGCTCACCCCCTGATTGCTTCTAGCGCTGCCTGATTTCCTATAATAAAGTATAAGGCAATAATGTTTCATTTTACTGCTCCAAATTCAATTACTGGTACAACTTGTGAGTGAGATATTTTATCTACAAGTAGAGCCGTTATGCTTGTATGCACTGTTCACATTCCCAGGTGTTGGAATTGTTTAAAGTTCATGTTGTCTTATATGGTGAGGAAATCCCTGTTAATTGTTGATGTACCCTTGCTTACCGATGTAAATGTATATAATAGGGACATATGTTTTACTTTTAGTATCCCTTGTACTTTGGGAAATTAGGGGCCGTTCTACCCTATTGGAATGAGTTTCCAGGTATATCAGTATATACTCAGTGGGAAGTGATTTTGATTTCAATTTGCTCTTCCGACACTGGGTAACCTTGACTGTCGGAGGTGTAGTTAAACCACAATAAATAAATATATATCACGTTGCCCTACTTAGAATGTAACCTTTTGAACCCCAGCGGCCGCTTCTCCGGCCAGGACCATGATACGCCCTAACGTTATTAAATACGGTGGCTATTCAGTAAATACGTCGGGTAGACCAATCAATATTTTCAACGTGCAGCCCCGAGGCTGCACGTTGAAAATATTGATTGGTCTACCCCAAATAATGAATATGGACTCTTCCAATTCTAATTGCTGCCATTGAAATGGAAAGGAAGATACCACCAGAGCTCAAAGGGTTAAGGGTCTGTTATGCCTTCTGTGGCAGTCATATCTTCTGGACTCAGTATTTTATTCGTTATTATTCCAGCAGTTCTGATTTTTTGTGATTTTTGATGATATAGTGATGATTGTGGTGATGAGTATGATTAATGATTGTACTGTTCACAATATAATCGGACACACATTAAAAATATAAAAGACGTCCAACTTGTTGTTATTCCTCCACAGCTCAAGACAGGTAACACTGGCTGGAAACATTGGTGAGATAACTATGTTTTCTTTGGAAATCATAAAACCACTCGCACCGCTGGCGTTGCGCTTTGTGTAGTGAACTGGTTACTACACCCTTTATCGCGCAATTAACATAGCTTTCATATCGGGTTGAACGGAGTGTGGTACGGTTGAAGGAAGTCGGGGTCTCCGGATAGAACCGCCGGAAATTAACCGTTGGACACTGCAGCTTACTATCCCGGTGAAAAGTATGGTTACAAAGGGTTTAAGCCTATTGTCCTGACGTGGTACGCTACGCCGTAGTACACAGTGTCGTTGTTATACCATTTGGGACGTATTATGCCAATGACACAACGCAGATGACGCAAGTCGTGACGTTGTTCAAACATGGACCCTAAGTCCGTAATATTATTTTTGGAATGGTACGTCCTATGGGTTAAAAATCTGCCAAATATGTTTCAGCGTTGACAAAAAGTGCATACAGCAAAACATCTAAATTTCAGTATTGGAACAATACATCATATCCTGGGTGTATCTGATCGAAAAAGATGTACTTTTGGAAGTTACCGATGACTATATAAACTCAGTGGGCGTTTGGTAAACCGTAAAAATGTGATAGTTTGTCTTCGAAAATTCGATTGTGCAGACAGACAAAGCCATACCAAAATTATCAAGCGTAAAGCGAGCGATTCACAGAACACTCGCAAGCTGCCATGGCACCAGTCTAATTCTGTTCGGAATTCGAGACTGTTATGGACTATTTGTTTATCAGTTTTTTGCGGAAATTTGCATACAGACAACCGTTGATACGGTTTCATGTCTCTTCACTCTCAAAGATATACAGATGTAGTTTCGTGCTCCAGTTATATATACTCCAATCAATAAGTATTTAATTCACCTTGAAAACATCAAAGTATTAACACACGCAACGTAATCAGAAAAAAAAACTTATGCTGTAGTAGGTCTTCATTCATAATGTTATTATTATAGTCATCGACCAAATCGTCTGAGACGACGTCCACATATTTCTTAGTCAAGTTGCTTTTTCCTCACCGACTCTATTCCATTATTCGACCACGCTCACCTTCTCCTTGTTTTCTGGGGTATAGATGTCGACGAGTCGACGAACATGAACGTTATAAAATTCTCGACTTGTATCCACCCACCCACAATTTTTCGGGTTTTCGCGAAGAAGAACAGAAAATGTTTTCCAACGCTTCAGCCACGCTCACTTCCGATTTATTTGCAACGCTCTCATCCATCCGAATTTCGAAAACACGTCTATGGTCAGCAATAGATACTTCACACTCCGTTGTGTCTCGAAGATGAATGCATGTCTACCACTTCGGCTACCTACACGTGATCCAATCCTTTGACGAATACTTTTCTCTTTCGAAATCCGTGAACTATGGGCTCTTGCAGCTCGTTCGCTAATGCATTAGTGAATTGTTTTTTTTATTTCACATTCTGAATCGACGTTTACTGAATAGCGAACGTCTTGTCACGCACGCCATTTCGAGCCTTCGTGTCGAGCTGCCTACCTATTTATTTATTGGTGCACGAGTAGCTAAGGCTATATCGGGACGATGGAAAGTATGTATTTTAAAGTAGATCAATATAAACCATAAGGTGATCAAAAATGAGTCGTAGAAATATGAAATATGAGGAAGAAAACTTGGAAGTGCACACAGAAATTAAAAAGTGACCAGTTGTTCAAAAAATTCCCTGCAAATCAACCTGTGAAATAGATATGAATGAATAAGTATTTATTTATTTATTTATTTATTTGCGCTTAACGCCACATCAGCAGCCAACGCTATATCTTGGCGAGAAAACGGTAGAAAGTCAATATGTCAATTTTGAAGTTAAAAAGATTGAATAAAACAAATAATGACAATAGAAATGTTATAGAAAGGAGTGGTTTGAACAGTAATGGGTGATGATTCATGAAAAGTGAATACCACGTAAATCAGCTTAATGGATTTTGAGACTTGAAGAGACTCGTTTAAGAGAAGAAATACATTTTTAAAATTTATTAAAATGGTTGATCAATCACTTTGAGAAACGATCGAACTTTGTGCTGGCTATTATGATAAAATAAATCTCTTAGAGATTCAACTGTGAAATACTGCACTCTGACAAGATTAAAACCGGTGCAATGTAATAATAATATAATAACACTTCGGCCGGCCGCTGATTTGTCGCGGTTCTCGTATGAGAAGGCCTTAGTTACCCATGTTCTACCAACTGCCTCCCTATTCCCGCGCTTCTTCTCTCCTCCCAACACTCGGAGACGAACTGCTTGATGACATCCCTTGCCCCATTCTTCCCAATCTCTTCGATTAGTATATTAACCCTCTCCTTTGAGTCGCCCCCTAACCACATGTCCTTCATTCTCCCATCCCACTTCTCCATTATACTCCCCGTGAATCTTGTTCTTTTAGACTGGTATTTTGGGCATTCTATAAGAAAGTGTTCCAGGGTCTCCACCACGCCCAAGTTATACACCAGGCACTCCTTTTCACTGTTTTTCCCAAATGTAAAAGAATATGCTTCACTGACAGCACTTGCTGGCAAGGAGGACACTTTGATCACATATTACTAAATAACTTTGTGTGAGCGCGTATGATAAAATAGATCTCTTTCAGATCCTACAGTGAAGTACTGCCCTCTGGCATGATTAAAACCAATGTAAACGTATGTTTTCTTCTGTCAACGTCTCGTCGTCTGAGTGCTAGAATGTTCTATGTCCTATAGGGGACATAGAACATTCTAGCATTCAGGCGACGTTATGTTGGCAAGGAACACACTCTGGTCGCACATTAACCTTTTGACAAAAAATAATATTTAAGTCTTGTGTGACCTCAATATGACATCGTGTCAGAATTACATGATCGTTTCTACAAAGATTACTTGAAGGATATTTATCATTAATAGTTGGTCGGAAGCGACGAGTTTGTTATTTGTCGCCCCATACCATTCCGCCTGTCAAACGGATTTGATGTTGTTACTGATATGTGGCTTAAAATCACTGAACGGAATTTTAAAATCAGTGATTGGCTTGTTTAAAAGTCTGTTTTGCTTCTCAGTCTTCCCTGATGTTAACGGAGATAAAAACGTGTCCAGGCACCCAGCAAAACACGATATCATTTTGGCCAGACATGAGAGTATTCAACCTCTCACGAAGTTTCAAAATGAGAGGTTTCTTCTACTTTGGGTTGCGTAATGCAAACAAAGAGGAAAGGGTGTCGGAAATTAAAATCTACTTCGTTTCCTGTACATTCTCGATGTGTTTTAGTGTTCAAGCACAAGTTGTAAAGCTTTAACTGCGGCTGTGAAAATATAACTTGTATTTGGATTTCGGATTGAGCTGATCTGATCAACAGTAACAGCGGGTGATGATGCATTTTTACCATCTTTAGCTCCATCTGTGTAAATCCGTTTATATGCACTGTACTCTGACGTCATTTCAGGATATTGCTGCTTAAACCGTAAGGAATTAGTTTCGGACACATTATAGAAGGAGGGCCCACAACAACTGTAGGATATAATGCCAAAGAGGCATAACATATTGCTTACAGGCTTCGTTTATCATATCAGATTCACGGACACTTTTTCGCCACTTTGTTCGGAACGACTCACAAGGTAGAATCGTTATACACAGCTGATCAAGTAGAACCGTTTACTAAATAGTTACTTGACACTGTAAGAACTGTCATTCTAAAAACCTCGGCTAACTCAAAACGTTTCACCAAACCACGTTTCGATAAAGATTGCAAACAGGCGATAAACGTACGCAAGAAACTGAATTGGAATTTATTAAGTCACCAACAACAATTAATGCAGACAAACTACGTATCAATCGGGCAAAGACAAGACGACTTAAAAAACAAAACAATAAAAATTCTTTGGGAAACTTATGTTTCTATAGTTGACCAACATGGTCCCGTCAATAAAATTTGGAAAACGATTAATGTGCTATATAAATAAGAACAAATGGTTTACTTTTTAATTCCGAAGTCTGATATTCCATAAAAAAATGGCGACATCGACGCCGTAGCTGCGACGGGTGGTGCAATCTCACACAATTCTAAGTACATCAAGGGCCATAACTCCAAGAAAAATATTTGGAACAACACATGCATTGAACAGTGGCTAGACATCAATAAGATACACTTACATGCCAAATATAAAGTCATTCCATCAAGTATTTCAAAAGTTATTGAGTTTTGAAACTCGTTGGTCACAGACAGACCGACAGACCGACAGACAGATCGACGGACCGACATTGCCACTTATTGAGCTGTTAGTCGCAGCTAAAAAAATTGATGTATAAATTGCATATATCCAATTTGCATGTATGGATAATCAGAGGTGGGAATTTCAAAGTAAACAAATTTCCTTTACTTGTATAGTATCTTAGGAAAATTGAAGGTAAAGAAACAAAATGAAATGTAAAAAAACGTAGAATCATACAATACATGGAGAGTGTATTATCACTAAATCACCCGCAGAGTGGAAATTTCACCCGGGGAATAATTGTAAATTTGTTGCAAAGCATAACCAGCACCAGCAAAGTTTCAGCCAATGGACCTCCGGGTTAAACCCGGAGGTCCATTGGCTGAAACATTGCTTGCGTTTTTGTCGATATTTTCAAAATTTGAAAGTTGTAGCTTAGGTGATAACTCCACTCCGCGGGTGATTTAGTTACAATCCACTCTCCACGTACTGAACATTAAACAAACTGGCCTCAACATTTTCTAAATTTTGTCGTCTGAAAATTATAATCGAGAATTCATAAAAATTTACAAAAAAGCAACAGGACAAACAAAAATCAAACTTTTCTCCGGCATTGTAGAGGGTTATAATGAACCTAGGGATCTGCGAATCACAAATTTCTTTTCGAATCGTATCTCGAATCGAATCGTGTCTCTGATATCGACATCGAATCGAATCCAGAATCGAATCTTAAAAGACAAGTTATTTCATATTGTATCAAACGGAAGTTACGGAACACTGTGATGACCCTTACGCGACGGAGTGAACACTTTAAACACCAATAACTAAATATTCTCTGTAGCACCGTCGCTGAAACAGCTAGGCCTATTGCCCACAGTTTTAGTTTTTGAAGTCCTAACTTGTTACTATTCACGTTCTTAAGAACGTGAATAGTAACAAGTTAAGCCTTCAAAAACCAAAACTATGGATAATGTTCAGGACCAAATTCACACCTTACCTAACAATTAAACATTGTCAATTACTCAAATAAATAGAAATTGAGCCTACATGAATGAATTTTCTAATGAGAGTTTTATCCTAATTTTGTTGGAAATGTAACACATTGAAGTTAGTACGAGAGATTCGAAAAAATCGAATCCTGAGACTGATTCGGGATCGATCTCGAAGCATAAGTATGGTATCGATATCGAATCGAATCTCGAATATTCGCAGGACCCTAAATGAACCTTTCTCTATGGAAGAGTTAAATAACTATTTGCATGAAGGAAACGACTCTACTATTGGATCCTATGAAATATAACTTTTGAAACATATCGTCCACTGAGTTCCAATGTGTTCTATGTGCCTACTGGCAGCCTACCGGCGTGCCTACTGGCAGCCTACTGGCACATAGAACACATTGGAACTCAGGGGACGATATGCCTCAAACGTCACTCGAAGTTTACTACTCATCTTCAATGACATAGGGGTGACTGACCAGTTTCCACATTGAGGGCGAAGACCAACAATAATTCCTATTTTAAGGGCCGACAAAGATCCCTGCAATCCGTGTAATTACAAACCGTTTGCATTAATAATTTGTACAAAAAAGCCTCAACGAATGATCAATGATCGACGTATCTGGTTTCTGAAATCGACCAATCCACTTCCGAATGTTTTGTGTGGTTCCAGAAGTCAGATAAGAACGGTGGATCATTTGGTTAGACTTGAAACATTCAGCAGAAATTCCTCCGCCAGAATTTCACTTCTCATTAGAACTAAGAGTGAGATGTTAAAAATACACTCAATCTCCTGAAGGAAGTTCATAGCACTGATTCGGATGCTGAACAAAAACACTATTTCATCTGTAGAGATAACTTGGTAGATCAAAATTTTTATTCTCGAATCAAGTTGGCTGCTGTAATTTGTCAACGAATTGGACAAAGTGTGATCTTTGCAAGTAGCTTGTAGATAGATGAGGGAAGTATGTTACTCAGCATATCTGGGGATAAAACTTTCTCCGTGTATTGCCAAAGCAAGTCATGGCTGTTGTAAAGCAGCTATGGCTTGATTTGTCAGCAAGCTAAAGACATGTTATGACATTGCAAATGCCTTAGAAATGCATGAGAAAAGTGTATCACTCAACAATATCTCTCAATTTATTGTCGATTCAAATCATGGTTGTATGTTAAGCAATGGCTTGATTTGTCAACGATCTTTGCAAGTCCATTGCGGACATATGAGAAAAGTATGTTACTCAGACTATCGGAGAATACACTGTCTGTTGTGGCCCAGTCATGGCCTGATTTGTCGACAATCTAATGCCATGTGACCATTGCCGGTACGTGGAAATACGATGATTATTCCTGTAATTATTGTTTGTCGTGTAATTTTATTGCATCTGTTGGAATACTGCTCACCACGTGGTGGCCATATTGTATTTGGCCTGCATCATCATTAGGACACTCAAGTTCAACAATATTGAAATAAAATCCCTGGATTAAAATTTGGGCTCCTTATGGGAACCGACATGTCATCTTGGTCATTATAAAGAATATTCTTTTTAAATTTACTTCTTATGATCCCCTGTTCAGAAGCTTATTATATATTGTATTCAGTATCCTTGAGGGGTGGGGTGGAGGTTTGGGGTTGTGTGGTAGGGGTGGGTAATTGATCAGATTCAAAGGTTTCTTAAAATCTGGTCTCTGGGCCTAAATTTTAATAGTGTAATATGAGGGATATTCTCCAAAGATCTTCAGATCAATCAAAATTGTTTTTATACTTGGTGTACAGCATTCTTCGTAGTTTCAGATTCAGGTTTATAATTTGGCTCCCTGTGGTCTTTGGGGCATTTATCTTGTATGAACTTAGCTTTCATGACTTCTTTCCAAAATCTCGGCACTGATTTAATGTGAACTTGAGGGTATTTGATTTTATATTTCTTTTACAGCCACTGGGCTAATTAGAAAGGAGGTGGGAAGAACGATTTGATGAAAGTGGGGTGAACATGAAAGTTTGCTCGAGGAAAGTTTGAGAGACACATTTTCAGTCGTTCTGGGATGGATACCTTAATGTTTTACCTGCCCGAAATTTCTATTTTCGAGACCAATGGGTCAATTCGCACAAAAGTTGGAATGTGGTATTACTGGGTCTTGAGTACTTGACTGATGAAAACAACAGGGGAATCCCAGTAGCAGGTGTTCTCTCCAACAGGAGGTTTGAGTATTCCTTTTTACGAGTTCACAATAAGGAAAGCCATTTTCTCTATGGTGTAATGTCTGTAACTATCCACCAGAGAGTTGTACCCTGTTCCTCCATCCAGCTTCACCCTCCTGGAACGACCCCCAACCCATCCAGAGAGTTGTACCCTGTTGCTCCATCCCGCCTCACCCTCCTGGAACGACCCCCAACCCAGGCGCTAAAACTATAATTATGTTCAAATATCAAAATGTGCTCAACTGCACGGAACAGAGAACTGTTATATGGTATAAAGCCTCTTTCTGACCAATAGATGCAACTGGCAAATCCCTTATTAAAATCCAGCTTAATTATCTAGCTTATACAAGCTTCTGTCGCATGTTCGCACAAGCTTCTGTCGTCTCATAAACTCATCATTGGAACAAATACAAGCTTGTGCAAGGTTGCATAAGCTTGTAACAAGCGTGTATGAGCTCGCAACAAAGTTGCGCGAGGTCACCACGAGCTCATAGTCAATAGATTAACTTTGACACACTTACCCACATCATGGGACTTAGTCATATCGTTTTCGGGCTCTGTACACTGATATATTTCTACCTTTCAAAATCTAGAGTGTTGACGCCCTTTGCCTTTACCCATTCAATCGGGGAAAATCGATCACCTCAATTTCTGGACGACGAGACCTTCCATGTGATGTATTACATGCCTACCTTCCTTATATCTACGATGTTTTTAACATAATATCTGAAATAATAATAATAATAATAATAAAAAATAAAAGTAAAAAACATTTCGAAGTACGAATTTCTAAGTGTTTTTTCATTGATGGATAATTGATCTTCCCAAAACATCGATACTGTATATCATTTACACCATTGAGAAAATATGATTAAAAAAATAAATAATTTTATTACACGCCTGTTCAAGAGCAACACTAAATCATGTGGAAAGTGAAAATCTATTCCACACACATGTGCGGAACGGAAATCGTTGACGGTCTATTTTATTACTAAGAAGCGAAATTTCCCTGGAATGTTCTACAAATTGTGCACAACAATTACAATTTGCATGGTTAGCGATAGCTAAATCTCTTCACCTGAGCTCAGGGGACGAAATAGTAACACGGGTTCCCCTCGCTAATTTGGTTGGCGATAAATTGTGTTGTTTTTGTTGATAATTGTCAAATGAATTGCTGAGTGTCCATCTAATAATTGTTTTTATATAAACGTGAGGCGTGTAATAAACACAGAGCGATACACGGCCTTTCGTTCTATCCTTCCGCGCTAGCACTCGTGCCATATCGATTAACCCATTCACACACGCGTGTCATTCTGTGTATTATTTTCATGATGTGAGTGTGAATATAAATGTTTCAGGTGTATATTCATTTAAGGATGAGTGATCTTTTCAAAAACTTTGATTCGTGTTACTCTGTATTATATTGTAAACCTGTAGAGAAGGATAAATGCTTTAAATTCGAATTTTGTATTTTCTTCAGTCATCATGGTGAATAACTACTGTGTGTTTGTTTTGTCTAATTTTTGATTGAAAATTGTGTATTGACAGGCGCGAGACCTGCTGTGGACATTCTCAGTTAAATAACCATCGAAAGAAAGAGATGTATATTAGTCCTTTAAAAGCTGCGTGCTTGGTATCCCGAGGCTGTTCTTTACGTTTGTAGTTGAGAGGATTCACCCAGCGAACTACGATCCAACCAATACCCTGTATGTCTGATGCGATTTGCTATGGTAGAAAGTTCGAATTACACAGTTGGTAACTACCTTTAAGGTAGAGCTGTAGATTAACCGAAACCGAACCGAGGTTTTTATTTTTTTTTAAAAACCGAAACCGAAACCGTCGACATCCCGTAATCTAAGGTTTTTCGTTTTTTCTTAAATACTCTCTTGCTGCAGAAATTCTCAGAATGTGGCCATCCCAGAGTAGTGAGAGTACCCAGACACTGCCAATGGCAGTGTCTGGGTACTCTCACTTCTCTGGGAAGGCTACATTCTGTGAATTTCCGACATTTCAGTTTAGTTGTGTTTGCAGCTTTCCTCAAGTTGCGTGAAGGTGTCAGACCTCGAAAATGGCAAAGCACAATAAAAGTTCTGTATATTTAGGTAATTATTATATTGGCCTTCCTGATTATTCATGTATTATAGCTTATTTCGGGCATTCATTGAGTTTCACTCAATTTCACTGCCATTCAGTTATGACTCCGGACATAATAATGAGTTTTATTGAATTTTATTTGGCCTCATGAACAAATCGAAAACCGAACCGAACCGAGATTTTACTCCACCTGAAAAACCAAAACCGAAACCGAACAAGAAAATTAAAAACCTACAGCTCTACTTTAAGGGCGCTTCCATTACATTTTAAAACAGCTAAATTAAAACATTCACTCTTGTGTCTAATATAAAAGATGTACATCCAAAGGCAACGAATTATTCTAGTCTTTTTATTTTATATCCGCAAAAAGAGTTATCTTGTGAGATGCACTTCCTATGCAATATTTCTTCTTCTGTGTAACATTTGCAGGTTTGTCGGGTGAATGATGCTGTGACCATTTGCAAACACTCTGTACTTTATCTGCGTACTCTTATAGCTCGTGTGTATTTGTGAAGTGTTTTAAGCAACGGACAACCAACTCTGTGGCAAATGTCTGTCTGTGGACCTGTAACCAACAATTTCGATAACTTTTACAATATTGGGTGGAATGGCATAGTATAAGATATGCAAGTGTATTTTTTCGTTTTCTCGCCTCACCTAGGATGCCACCGGTGTTATTCACCGTATTCTTATCAAAGTTATTGCCCTTTATGGACTTGGTATCTTTCGCAAATGTCTTTGTCTTTTAGGTGATAACTTTTAACATATACGGTGTAATGGCGTCATATTTCGTGTGCAAGAGTATCTCTCATCGATATATATGCCGGTGTTGTTCTGTTATATTTTCTCAGAGCTATTGCCCTTTACGGACTTTGAATTTGTTTCATTTTATTTTGCCATCATCTCGTTTCGGTCAAGTCTCCATTGGGCGTTATGGTCCGATCTCCCGAAATGTCATGGTGGTAAGTAGTAAGAGCTCTGTCACAGTACGTTCACGAATCACTTGTCCGAAAAGTATCTCTCTATCATCAGTTCATAAACGTATATATTCATCGCGATCACAGTCCGTCCTGTTGGTTGTCATGTACCACCCTCCCGATATGTTGTGATGGTAGTAGTTGGATCTCTACAGTTCGTCCTGTTGGTTGTCATGTACCACTCTCCCGATATGTTGTGATGGTAGTAGTTGGATCTCTACAGTCCGTCCTGTTGGTTGTCAAGTACCACCCTCCCGATATGTTGTGATGGTAGTAGTTGGATCTCTACAGTCCGTCCTGTTGGTTGTCATGTACCACTCTCCCGATATGTTGTGATGGTAGTAGTTGGATCTCTACAGTCCGTCCTGTTGGTTGTCATGTACCACTCTCCCGATATGTTGTGATGGTAGTAGTTGGATCTCTACAGTCCGTCCTGTTGGTTGTCATGCACCACTCTCCCGATATGTTGTGATGGTAGTAGTTGGATCTCTACAGTCCGTCCTGTTGGTTGTCATGTACCACTCTCCCGATATGTTGTGATGGTAGTAGTTGGATCTCTACAGTCCGTCCTGTTGGTTGTCATGTACCACTCTCCCGATATGTTGTGATGGTAGTAGTTGGATCTCTACAGTCCGTCCTGTTGGTTGTCATGTACCACCCTCCCGATATGTTGTGATGGTAGTAGTTGGATCTCTACAGTCCGTCCTGCTGGTTGTCATGTACCACCCTCCCGATATGTTGTGATGGTAGTAGTTGGATCTCTACAGTCCGTCCTGTTGGTTGTCATGTACCACTATCCCGATATGTTGTGATGGTAGTAGTTGGATCTCTACAGTCCGTCCTGTTGGTTGTCATGTACCACTCTCCCGATATGTCGTGATGGTAGTAGTTGGATCTCTACAGTCCGTCCTGTTGGTTGTCATGTACCACTTTCCCGATATGTTGTAGTGGTAGAAGTTGGATCTCTGTCTCAGTACATTTACGAACCTCTTGCCCGAAAAGTATTTCTTTATCATCCGCTAAGAAACGAATAAGTATCCATCGCGCCCACAGTCCTATTGGTTGTCATATCTCCGCTCTTCCGAAATGTCGAGGTAGCCGCAGTGGGATCTCTGCTTTGTCACAGTACATTCACGAATCTCTTGTCCGAAACGTATCTCTCCTTTATCCGTTCAGAGACATATATATCCATCGCCATCACTGTCTTATTGGTTGTCATGTTTCCCCCTCTCAAAATATAGTAGTGGTAATAGTCGGATCTCTGCTCTGTCACAGTACGTTCACGAATCTCTTTACTGAAAATAATCTCTCTATCGTCCTCTCAGAAACATGTATATCCATCGCAATCACAGTCCTGATGGTTGTCATATTCCGCTCTCCAGGAATGTCTTGGTGGTGGTAGTCGAATCTCTGTCTCAATATCGTCGTCTGAGTACTGGAAGGTCGTATGTCCATTTTTTCTAAAGTCGGAGAAAAATGAATTTCAATTTTTCGCATCTTGGTTTATTATCACCGAATGGTCGCGTTTGGTCGCAAGTACTTTGGGACAATGGGGAATGTTGTTTTAGGAATTCGAGCAGAATTTTGTGGTCAATGGATTGCGAATAAATAAGTAATTGGCAAAAATGTCTTTGAAAATATGCTATCTTTCTCATGGATTTGCCGTTCCACTTCCGGATTAGAAAGCCAAAGGAGATAGGACTTTCTAGCACCAGTTACTGTGTACTGTTACGTACAGAATGCAAACTGTGCTATACACGTTAAGCATTTTATTATACTATTATGTCGCTTGGGTAAGCAATATTAAATAGACTTAGGATAAAAAGATAGATATTACATACAAGCTGGTACACACAGAACGTGTTGTTGACAGTTCCATAAGTTGCATGTTTGATCGTTTTTGGAAACAAGATTTGCAGTCATTAACACACACGCGTGCTCCAGTATGCACATTAAAATGTTTTTGTTATACTCAACATTCCTCTTTGGAACCCAGTGAAGTGAAGCAGTGCTAGTTTACTGTGGTAAGGAAATCCTCTTTCACTGGTAAAATATGACCGAGTAACCAATGCCTGGGGTGGAAGTCTTCTAAAATTGTAAGAATTTGGGGTAAACGATAGGCACAACTTGAATTTACCCCTCTGTTGGAGTGACACTTAGCCATAGCTGCAGAAACGTCTGGTGGTTTGTTTTAACTCTTAGAACGCAGAGAAATCAGAATTAATTTATTGAACATTACATACAGTGAACGCCTTACAGTAAAGCAGGTGCTGCTAAGTCAAGAGTCGTCAGGTAGACGACACTTGACTAGAAACACCTGTTTAGTGTTTAATTCTCGCCCAGCTTAAAGATAGCCAGACCGTCGCAGCCAGATTACCTGCCGTATTACATTAAAGACGAGAAACCTCGTCTCCCGGCTTCTAAGAGTTAAGGGCGGGGGTCCACAGGACAAAATTGAAAACCTGATGTTTGTAGTAACAAGGTCATCACCATTATCTTAATAAAGACTGGTCTAATAATCCACAATAGAATGCAATAAAATGAAACTTAAAATTAAAAATTTATTAACAAACACCGTTGTTCTCACATGAACTTTCAAATGCAATACCTGCATCCATGGGCTACACCATTACAAACGTAATACTGATTTGATTTTCCTATAGCAATTAGATCTCCCGAACATAACTGATTACTCGACTCCGTTGACAATATTACAAAAATGAATAGCCAAATTTAACTAAACAAAAGCCATCAGTAAATTTGGTTTTGCAAATGAACGCTATTCAAAAGAAAGAGGTTTACCATACGTGAACATTAAGTAACTCAAGGTTTCGCTAGCAGCGTTTGATACAATCCGATTTAAATGTGTGAGTGACCCATTCACACATTAAAATCTGATTACATCAAACGATGCCACCGAAACTTTTCTTACTCAAGTAGTTTTTTTCTACCAAATTCTGTGCCAACAATAAATAGTTATTCATTAAGAATAAAGGTAATTGTCTCTTGTCAACCCACTAATAGTTTGTAAATTGTGTTTTTTGCAAATTAAAATGCTGTTCCGAGCTACAAAACAATTACTAAAACACTCAAACTCGATGCCCTGAAGGACAAGAAGTCGCAAAGTTAGAGACAAAGCAACTATCCATAATCCATTTGACAAAACCACACTGTTCATTGGAAAAAAAGAATCTTATGTTCTGTTTATACTTTTACACGAATGTTCTCATTCCGATTAAATAAAATAACTTGAAAACGATAATCTGCTATTTTCCATAGAGGACATGCAGCATTTTACAGAAATATCAAACTATCGTCTTCAACCTAATTTGGATTTGTTAAACTGGACCGGAGAGATTATTATGTGAAATATGGGATTATTTTTTTAAAATGAATCTTGTGGTCTGGGCAAATAGATAGTTAACCCTTTCTTCCAAATTTGCGGCTTATTGTCCCTTCAATAAACCTCTGAAAATCCACAGTCGGTTTGTACGTTATCAAACACATTTATAAAACGGGGTTCTTAAGTCATTCCTTATTTGAAAAAAATGGCATCATAATATTGTTTATCCACTGTAGGCAACCAGTTATGCATAATTTTGATGTCACTAATTTTCTCTTTTGGAGAGTTTTGGATGGCTAGCAATTACGGGTGCATACGTTAACATACAAGGCGCACTTCTTTTTGTAAAAGGATGGAGGTTCACATCAGTGAATTCCGAGACAGAAAATCTCGTTTTGAAAGAACAATTTCCAGTTTCAATGTTAACAATAACAAAATACTTAACTTTAGTGAATGGCACAAGGTTGAACTTTAATGAGTTTGCAACTTTACTGAAGTTTAAAAAGTCAGATCTTCGTATTTGTAATACTTGCGTAAAATTTGGTCTGATGGAATTTATAAGTCTGATTAATATAACTGGGCTGAAAACGTCCGTCAAGTTCAGTCTCTTCCGATTGTGTGAATGAATATTGTCCACTTCCTGAACGCATGAATGTCCCGGTGTGGAAAATTTCTGTTCAATTCTTATTATGTTTTTGTGTGTTTTCATAAAGAGTTTAAGGGCCATTACCATATGCGAATTTCTATTCTGCGGGATGCAACTGTCTGACCACAAAATAAGGTTTGAAATATGAGGCAAATCTAAACAAACAGGATCAAGCATTTTACAAAGAGCACTGTCTATTGCGTTGCCCCCCCCCCCCCCCCTAAGTGTTCATCACATATTGCGTTATAAGCTTTCTTATTAACGGAGCAGTGTGCTGTCAAATTGAACACCGTAAGCTTTCTTTCGTAAAAAAAAATAAACACACAATGTACTGCTCGTTGGAGGAATGGACGGACAGGTGGACGGACGGGCGGAGTAGTCTTGGATAGACACAGTTAATCCAGTATAATACACATCATTCTCTTTGAGAATGGTATACAAAAGGTAGTGGTGAATAAAATTTCATGTTATTATTTTATTGCGTTTTGTCATTTATCTACAACTGGCAATATTGTGTCAAACCTGCAACATAAAATAGTATTAGTATCACCAGCCACAGCCATGTACTGTTGAAATCCACGTTGTGAGTGGGTTAAATATACATTTATTACATTTCGAACACATTTGGCATCGAAAACAATGTTTGTGCTTATCTCCATAACCTGCAATGATGGACAGACAAATGCAAAAATAATATTCCGTGCAAAACTGCCCTATCTCCAAAACATTTTTCAAAAGCTCATGCTGCTCCTGTATTGCGTTCAATAAAAACATTTTAAGTACTTATTGATTATAAAACATTTCTACAATGAAATTTCACATTTTTTATAAATAAAAATTTACTTCATAAATAAAAACGTTTATATTGACATTTTATTCTACCTACCCCTTTTTCTGGGTATTTTCGTCGTCCATTTGTCAGACTTTGTGCATGTGATATAATACTGTTCGGTGATTGGTTAAAAAGATAGGGCCATATAGCATGGATCTGACAAGCCATATTGGAGGTAGGGCTTTTTTTGCACGACGTTTTACGTGTAACTGAATAGGGTTAGGTAAGATTAAATGAAAGAAATGGGTAGAAAATCGAAACCCGATTACAATGACACCAATATCTCATTTTCGCGCCAAAATGGACATACGACCTTATAGCACTGAGGCGACGATATGTTCGCGAATCTCTTGCCCGAAAATTTGTCATATTAGACTCTCCCCAGGTGTCGCGGTAGTAGTCAGATCTCTGTCTGAATATGTTCTCAAATCTCTTGCCTAAAAAAAAAATCTCTCTATCATCCACCCAGAAACGTATATCCGTCGCGTTCACAGTTCTGTTGGTTGCCATGTTCCGCCCTCCAAAAACGTATTGGTGGTTGTATTTGGATTTCAGTCACAGTAGTTTTTTTTCATAGATCGCGAAGTTACAGGATCCAATCGCCATCCCGTGAAACAAATTTGATGTGTTCCCCGACTGGGCTCGAAGCGCACGATCCCGAAATTTTATAAGATATTCTAAACTTTTCTTAGATTTTTATTTTCGCTTAATTTCCGGGATTCGATCGACAAGATTTCCGACTCAAAATGGTCGCGCGTCGTTTCGTGGTATACGAGCCCACTTAACGAGAAGTCTTAAGTGAACTTGTATCTTGACCTTAGGTGAGTTCTGGAGAAAATAGCCTCTAAAACTGCGAGAAATCACCATAATCAAAAGCTGCGTTTAGTGGACTGGAACGCCCAATTTTACTCTACTGTCGTGTTCGGCATGTTTTGTTTGTTTACACTGCTTTCCGCCGTCCGGGCTCTCGGAACCAACTAAATAGAGAATGTAGGTTATATGTGCGTCCTTCTAATGAAAGTCACGAATATTTCCTCCTTGCTAAGTGAGCTTCATAAAAGTCGATAGAAATTTTATTTGGGTGTCGTGCACTTTTACAAATATACTTAAACAGGATTAGCGGCTTTTAGAATGATAGACTCATAACGCAAATCATCACAATTACTAAAACATGATACTTGGCATTGTGGTGATAGCTGAAGCATTTGGAAGACGAAAGGGTTTTAAGTGTAAAACATTTAACAATGTGGTGGGGGACAGTTGAAAGCACACCCAGTAAGCTCTGCTGTACATTTTTCATCCATCTTTAATCCCTACATTTGTCACCTTCTACGGGCTTGGGTGGGTGGAAGGTCTCGTGCGTGGAGGTGCCTCCGTTCGACCTGATGGTAGCTTCGGATGGCGGCGGCGGTGGCGGCGCATGATGGATGGAGCTGACTATTAGTTACCCATGGAGACTGTGACTTTCACGACATGGTGAGCTGCCGCGTGATAAATATGTGCTTTGCACCACATAAGAGGTTGGTAAGTTGGTAAGGCGCTGAGACTGGACGAATCGGCAAGGCGCAGCAATTATTTACTTCAAAAACCTCTAAATGATCATGGTGGAAGTCTGTCTAGAGTTCCCGAATAGGAGACTGAGAATCGGCCATGACATTGCATGGACACTGTGTTTACATTACAAAAGTTACATACCGTCCCATCAAACCCTTTCTGCTCATAATGTAGTCTATAGTTTGTAGGGATCTGCGAATCACCAATTTCTTTTCGAATCGAATCTCGAATCGAACCGTGTCTCTGATATCGACATCGAATCGAATCCCGAATCGAATCTTAAAAGACAAGTTATTTCATATTGCATCAAACGGAAGTTACGGAACACTGTGATGACCCTTACGCGACGGAGTGAACACCTTAAACATCAATGACTAAATATTCTCTGTAGCACCGTCGCTGAAACAGCTAGGCCTATTATCCATAGTTTTAGTTTTTGAAGGCCTAACTTGTTACTATTCACGTTCTTAAGAACGTGAATAGTAACAAGTTAAGCCTTCAAAAACTAAACTATGGATAATGTTCTGAGCCAAATTCACACCTTACCTAACAATTAAAATTTGTCAATTACTCAAATAAATAGGAATTGAGCCTACATGAATGAATTTTCTAATGACAGTTTTATCCTATTTTTGTTGGAAATGTAACACATTGAAGTTAGTACGAGAGATTCGAAAAAATCGAATCCTGAGACTGCTTCGGGATCGATCTCGAAGCATACGTATGGTATCGGTATCGAATCGAATCTCGAATATTCGAAGCATACGTATGGTATCGGTATCGAATCGAATCTCGAATATTCGCAGGACCCTAATTGTTTGTGCCTTAATTTGTATAGTAGTTCAGCCTATGCTTTTTTTTCTCATCAGTACATGCGCACCAACATATTAAATAATATATATATTCTTTAACACCAATTCATTCCGACATCGGTTCTTTCAGTGGCACTTAAACATTATTTCCATTCAGTGAAACTAATGTATGGCTCATCAGGTTTTTTTTATATTTTCATCTTTAGCTTTCAATGAAATTCGTCAAAATAATATGCTGAAACCAAAAGTTGAGTACATTCCAATTTCAATTGAATGACATGAGAACTCGCTCGCTGTGCCTTTCTCCAATTGTTCTGATCGTTTGCCACCATCTCTTTTATCACCGACAAATATGTCGTCGGATGTGTTTTAGCCGGTTAATTAGGATCTATTTCATTATTAAACATTGACAAATGCTAACCAAAGTAGAAACGCCTGAGAGAAGAAATAAGAATATATCCCAACACCACCTGATGCAGAATACAGACAGTAGCAAATACTGCATACATGTAGGAGGAAGGCTCTCAAGCATGACATCTACGGGTACCGAGAGCCCCATCCCTCCGTTTATACCTGCCTGGTTCGATTCTCATCGCTGCCCACCTGAACAGGAGTTTGACCTCGGGAAGGAGGTTCCTAACATTACCAGTGGAATGGAACGGCGGTCGACCTAACATCGAGAAGGAGGTTCCTAGCAATACCAGGGTAATGGAAAGACGGTCGATTTAACCTCGGGAGGGAGGTCCCTAAAATTACAAGTGGAATGGAATGGCGGTCGACTTAACATCAAGAAGGAGGTTCCGAGCAATACCAGCGTAATGGAAAGACGGTCGAGTTAACCCCGGGAAGGAGGTTCCTAACATTACCAGTGGAATGGAAGGGCGATCAACATAACCTCGAGAAGGCGGTTCCTAACATTACCAGTGGAATGGAACGACTGTCGACCTAACCTAGAGAAAGAGGTTCCTAAGATTACCAGAAATGGAACTAGTATAATGGAGTGGCGTTCGATCTAAACTCGAGGAGTTCCTAGCATTACCAGCGGAATGGAACGGCTGTCGATTTAACCTTGTTAATGGAAGGGAATGGAGTTCGCTCCAAACTCGAAAAGGTGTTCCTAACATTACCAGTGGAATGGAATGACGGTAGATCTAAAATATGGATCAAATACCTCTGCTCAGAGTTAACCTTTCACCCAGCACACAGGATAGAAATATTTATTATTTTAAATATTGTTTCCCGAGTATTTTCAAAACATTTCAACAAATGTGAGGGGTCACATGATATGGTTTCGTTCCAATGAGGAGTCACAGGATATGGTTTTGTTGAAACTTTTTGAAACATATATTATTTTTTAACTGCATGATTTGAAAATTTTGCTGGCGGATGAATTAGATGCGTTAGATAAAGGTTTAACTAAGTGCGTTTATTGCTTCTCGCATCTCTGTCCAATCACCAATCCGCTAGAATTGTACAGTTAAAACTAAAAGTCCTGTCATGAAATGCGCACAAATAGCACGTTGATATGCGCGTTAATGTACGCGTTATGGCCCAAGTAAAGCTATCAACTTCCAAGTAAAGCTATCAACTTCTGTACATATTGCCTGTGCACAAGCAATGTTTCAGCCAAAGGACCTCCGGGTAACCCGGAGGTCCATTGGCAGAAAAATTGCATGTGTTTGCTATGAGTAACCAGGATAACCTGCCGTGCTTTGGATGCCATTCGATATGGCAATTGTGCGCAATTCCAACGCGCAATTAAGCCTAGATAAGCGCACTATTCGTGACAGGACTTCTAGTATTAACTGTAGGATTTCAGTGACCTGCCGATTAGATTAGTTGTTTATTGAGAAACCTCTCATGAAATATCTTCTGCCCTTCACGTTTAAAAGGGAACTCGCGTAGTTCAAAGGAGAGCACAACCGTTTTATACTCATGCTTCATAACATTCATCGAACTGAATGTGCAGGACTTAATGGCATGTAAAGTGTCCATACCCTCCAATTTACTACTATATTTCCTACTTTTAGTTATCTCTACACTGTCTCCTTTGACTACTACGGCCTCTATGGCTATCGTTATCAACCGTCACTACTATCAGCTCTACGGCGACAATGCTGCTCATTTAACAGCAGGGTATGCGTACAGACCATTTTCTGAGCCCGTTCAGCAGCATGGTGCGCATACACAACAATTCCAGAGCCCGCAGATCCCAACCCAATTCGCCAGCCAACAGAACTCCTATTCAATCTGGCGGAACCCCAATTCCAGCAGAACCTCTATTCCGCTCCGCTATTTCATGCTGAGGAATCCCTATTCCAGCCGACGGAGCCCCTATCCCGGCCGTTGGAACCTCTATTCCAGATGGCGGACCCCTATTCCAAATCGCACGAGAGGGATGGCACATTACCCTCGCTGACCCGAAAGCTCTCATAAGAGTGCTCCTATAACGTCTTTGTAGAGGTTGTGAGTTCCAGTACTATACCTGAGGTAATCTCTTTACAACACGAGGAGTTCTAAGACTTGTGCATAGAAAAATGTTGCTGGAATCGTACTCCGCGGAAAGAATTACACCAAAGAATACTGCAAGAATTATTTAATCAGGATCCGGAAGGGTAGTAGAATTCCCGCGTCCTATGGGTTTGCGGTAAGGGGGTTCAGAGCGAAATACATCTTTATCGAACTTTTGGAAGAGAGAACGTTCGATCGAGTTCACGTGCAATCGAAAAATACGCCTAACAGCAGTTAGGTCTTGTTGTAGCCGAGACGACTATCCGTTGTCGACAGCTTTGTTCTTAGGCTCCCCAGATACTGTTTCTATGGAACAAATGTACTCCAGTGGCTCATAAAGGTGCTGTACAACATGCACCGTCAACGGAAACATCCCATCAGTTCCAGGGTTCTTATGGGCCTTTGGTCCTTGTTGCTGCAGCATCAAAAGGCCTATTCCACGCCGTCGGGATCATCTGGCGGGCGTGTCCAGCAAACTGGCTAGTTTACAACATACTTCAGCCTTTACAGACAGCGGCTGACAATCTTCCCCACGTCCCGTAGCGTCCCGAAAAGTGTTCCACGTCTTGCCGATGTGGCGACTCCATGCATTGCAGACCAAAGCTCCACAGAGTCCCTCATCGTATTGGAGGAGTCTTCAGATATATTTATTTTAATATAAACTATGTACGTAATACTTTCCGGCGTTCAAACCGTGAACCTACCAACGACACTCTCTGCCGGAGAGCAATATGAGTGTGTCTTTGCTGAGGTAACCTACTACCCTTTTTTGGTACACATTGGTATAATAAGAATCTGCATAAGAGATGACCAGGATCATCGTCCTCAAATACCCAAATCATCACATGGGAGGTTTGACATTAGACCTCGTTGAGAGATATTTTGATGATCGTGATTACCTCATCTGATGGTTTACTTTTAACTCTCTGAACTCTGATATCAAAATTCCTTCATTTCAAACATAATTTTTTTTCTCCGAATACCACTGTAAATTGAACCATTACCGTGCTTGACAGAGTCTTTAAAACCCGCCGTACTATTTTATCCAAAAAAACCCCTTAATATCAAACACGGTTTGTTTTTGTCTCTTAATACAGGTCAGAATTGAATCAAATCAACCTTGTTAAACAAAACTCTTTTTTTAACTCTCTGTTCTCTGATATCAAAATACCTTAATTTCAAACATCATTTTCCTCTCTCTTAATACCACTAACAATTGAATCAACTCAGTCTTGTTTGATAGAGCACACAAGCTCCGTCAAACAAAATTGAAGTAAATAAAGTACCAGTGGTATATTGGGAACATTTGTTGAGCGGAAAAGGTTAAGAGAGATGGGTGGTAAAGTACTGGTATCCACGACACGAGTCTGCACGTTAAGAGAGATGGGTGGTAAAGTACTGGTATCCACGACACGAGTCTGCACGTTAAGAGAGATGGGTGGTAAAGTAGTGGTATCCACGACACGAGTCTGCACGTTAAGAGAGATGGGTGGTAAAGTACTGGTATCCACGACACGAGTCTGCACGTTAAGAGAGATGGGTGGTAAAGTACTGGTATCCACGACACGAGTCTGCACATACCAAGATGAGGACAAAAGAGGCTGGAGGTTAGACTTTATTGTGAGACTGTATCATAGTCTTTCTAGTCTCATTTAATAATACGTGAACTGCCAAGGCTTGGACTAGATAGCGGATGGTGTGACAGTGTCTTGGACTGAGACCAATAGAGATATATCGTCGTCTGAGTGCTAGAATATTCTATGTCCCCTATGAGTAGTTAGTAAGTTGTGAGAAAGCGATATGAGTGGATTCTGGTGATCGAGACAGAACGCTAGGGTTGACAGAGACCACAAAGGGTTGCAACACGTCAGTACTAAATTACAAGAGTTCACTTTAATAAAAATCGAAAAACACAATCATAGTCCCGATATTAAGATAAAATGGGGTACAGGAAGATACAGTACGTGGAGAGTGGATTGTAACTAAATCACCCGCGGAGTGGAGATATCACCCAATCTATAACTTTCAAATTTTGTTCATATCGACAAAAAACACAAGCAATGTTTCCGCCAATGGACCTCCGGGTTTAACCCGGAGGTCCATTGGCTGAAACTTTGCTTGTGTTGTTTATGCTTTGCAACAAATTTGCAATTATTGCTTGCGGGTGATTTAGTGATAATACACTCTCCACGTACTGTATAAGCCATAATCTGGCTAGAGAACGTCCCGAAAGGAGGGACGGTTTTTCGAATGGGTCTGAATAGACACGAAGGATAAGTCTGAACACAATAGAAACAGCAACAAATACTCCGATTCAAACGAATGTTGGCTTCTAAGTCAGAAGCACCGTGTACCATTTTGGAAATTGAGATTGAAGCCTTAGTAATCAGTAATTATTGTGCCGCACCAACCCTTTTCGGTTATTCGATACACACCTACACAATCGCACATGATCCGATACTGTAGTGGGCTACATGGCTTCATGGTAAACATCTTGCACCACAGAAAGTAAGATGACGATCTTCAAAGATCAGAAACTGTTGTCAAAATAACTAAAACCTCAGCAAGTGTACTCCGTATTATCATAGTGGTAACGCCACTACACAAAATGTCAGTACGTGCACTCCGTATTTTCACTATGATAACGCCACTGCATGTCTACTTACGTGCACTATCTTAAAAGCCGACCATGAAGTCTCTGGGGATGTAATTATGGCGCCACAGTCCCCTTATCCCTTACCCACCTTAACTTGTACGTAAGAATCGCAATGGTTGGTTAAACATGGGTTACTCTCTGCAAAATGTCGTCCCCTGAGTTTCAATGCGTTCTGTGTGCCAGTAAGTACGGAGAACATATTACAGCTCAGGGGACGATGTAAAGATACCTACGAAACTATTGAGTATCTATCCAACAAACACTTAAGTCTGAAATGTCTACACTCGTGTTCGTGAATTTTCAAAGTATTTTGAATGTCAGGTGGAGTATGTTACAATATCAGTTTACCTAGCTATTCCTGTTTGAGTGCCTCATTTTTTATTTCTTTTGTTTTTCTTTATATGGTACAACTGACAAGCGATGGTAACTTTATATATTCTTAAACTAATCTAAACGAGATATGTTGATACCTGCACAAAATCGTAAACAATCGACTCGTTATATCGTTTTTCAAGTTGTAGGTAAACATTGTAGGAATCCCAAGTACAGGTCTATTATCAAATGAATTGATTTAACATAGCAATCAAGGTTACAAAAGCTGTTCCATTTGTTTTTAAAACACTGGTCGTAAATAGCTCCCGTCAACGGAAGAACATTTCGAATCCGATAGAAAAGACACAAAAGATCGTGTACATTAGGTTAGTGAAAATAATCGATGAAATAATCCTACTAATGGTCTCAGTTTACCCAAACGGTTTGCAATTGCTATAGCCACCACTTGAAATAAGGAATGGGTCCTTGACATGACTAGAACCGTCAGAGGGATGGTCTTTCGCCAACATGAATATCGCAAACACCTTTCAAATCCTTCATGAATTTCCACATGCAGAAAGTAACACAATCGGAGTATCGTTCATCTTCACCCTCGCTTTTATGTCAGAACTGTTCTAGGTTTTTTCGTTTACGATCAAACAATCGTGGTGTTATGACAATCTGTTCCATAATGAATATAAAATTTGGTTTAACGACACTTGCAGCCAGGGTCACCTCGTATAGGACAGTTTTGCGGGTGGAGGAAGCAGGAGTACCTGTAGAGGACGCCGAGAAGCGGCGAGCAACTGTCAGACTCCCAGTGCACTCACTACTAACAGTGTTCTAACAATTAGGGTTAGCATTGGTTGAAGACAAGTGTAAGATCGACGGACAGTACGCCTTTGCGTACAGCGCCACCGTGCACCTATGTGGGCAATAGGGATTCCGTATCGTGCCCAGAGACATAACGTAGTTACCTTGGTGGGATTGAACGGTAGACCTTTCGGTTTGAAGTCCAATGCCTTAACCACTGAGCCATCGTGCTCTCAATCTGGTCTTTTATAGGTTGACGTATCAATATATAATTAACCCCTTACCTAACGAATCGCCGGCATCCGCCCCCGTAATATGCAAACTGAGCAGTTGGAAAAAATAAATTTTTCAAAATATTTCGACAAAACCATATGATGTGACCCCTCATTGGAACGAGCTCATTGAGCTCGTTCCAATGAGGTGTCACATGATATGGTTTTGTCGAAATATTTTGAAAAATTTACAAAAATGGTATTTAAAATAATAAATTTTGACATCGCCTGTGTTGGGTAAAGGGTTAAGAGGGGAGAAAAAATGAGAAAAGAAAGGTGGGACATAAAAGACCACCAACAATGGATCATTTTACAACGTCAAGATGAACTTGATATATAGAGGGTGTTCATAAAAAGCAGTAGCCAGTCCGCGTTATAGAATGAAAGTGTCCGTATTTTTATTAAGTAGAAAACCACCTGACAAATACTACTTGGAATACAATGTAGGCAAAATAAGAACCTCAAGTGAACTTTCATAGAACCATAACGAAATGAAAAATACAAACGTACAAGATAAGTTCGAGCGGATATTCAGTAATATTCTAAACCCAATTGTAAATCTGTACAACAAGCCTACGGAGAGAGAGAAACGGAGGAGAAATACGGGATTGCAATGGCATGAAGCACTCCAGCCAGTCTTTCATTGGTGACAAAGGGCAAGTAGTGGGAAAGACGACACCACGATTAACGTCTTGTATAAATTAATGTTAGTAGGGAAAGAGCTGGACTAAGCGTATCTGCAAAACGCATTGCGGTGCGACATGATTCTTGAACGTTGGGTTGAATTTGTTCCTAACTGTATGTTCATTTTAAGAAGCGTTGATTGTTGCTAAAACATCCTCACAGCTCAAACACCGACCTATTTAATTGTTGGGTATTTTGCTATTACTAGTAAAATAAACTTTTAGCTTGAACAGTCAATTGTCTCGATTAGCAGGAATATTTTCCATCATTCCCCTCAGAAAATCATCAACTGAATATGGTACACAATAAAAATATTGCGTAAGTTATACAGAGAGTTATCGCTTGACTGGACTGGTTGCGTGAAATAATTCATGAGTGCGCGAATGCGCTCGAGTGTTTTACAATATAGACCCTCGCCTCGAATGAATTATTTCACGTAACCAGTCCAGTCAAGCGATTAAACTGTTTATTACTTTTCATTATTAACGATATTTATAATTTTTAACCCTTTTCCTAAAGTAACGTCCAGCGCTATTCTTAAAAATCGCCAATTAATCTTCATATTTTTTTTCATTTTTTCTCTCTAAAACATAGGTTATAACCCTTCATTGGAACGAGCTCGTCGAGCTCGGTCCATGAGGGGGTCATAACCTATGTTTTTTAGAAAAAAAATGAAAATAATAGTTATTCAATAATTTTTTTTTGCAAGTGTCGTCTGCTTTTCATATCAGATAAAGGGTTAAAAATCAAACAAAAAACAATGACGTCCCCATTACACCCACGGCAAAGCGTCTTCGTTTGCGGACACGGATACATGATCAGTTTGTTGATTACATAATTCACGTGTGAAATTATGGTTTGTAATCAAACCTGGAAATCCCAGTAAATCACACTTTAGAAAGTAAAAAAAATGTTATCATCCCAAACTCACGTGAATTTTGACAGCTGGTGGATACTTACAGCATGAACGTGCCAGTCTACACATAAAACACACTGCCTGGATTTCGGACAGACACAGTTGTTGGATGAGGAGTTCACATACCCAGGGTCATCCTATATTAACGCCCTGTCATCGAAAACAATTCCCCGTTGTTTCTGATGAACATAGAATGATGTCCCATTTCCTTTATACAAGACATAAAGCTGACTGCCATAAGGTAGTTCTCTGCGGTTCCTGTGCAATGAAAGATGTCAGTCCACTTATAACAAAAAACCCACAAAAAAATGCATTGAATGCTGACGATATTCCCGGTGTTTTGAGATTTATTATATGAGAACGAGAACATTATTGAACGAATCGCCAAGGTAACCCAACACACATCATATCAAAATTTGCTGTTTAAAGGGCGATGGAGCCGAAGGCTCTTGAGCGAGACGTCGGCAATAGCCGACACCGAGCGACATCGTCCTTTATATTTTTATAAAGGACGAAGGCGCCGGAGGCGCCCGAGTTGAGACGGAGGCGAAGCCGACGTCGAAACTCGTGAGTCCTTTATACTAATTTCACACTTTTTTTTAACGTAGGAAATAGTTAACGAGATGAGACTTCACGAGAATTACTCTGGCTGATTAAACTTTTAGGGATTTTTCCCAAAGGAACCGGGGACAAATGAGGTTACATTTTTTTCAAGGATATTCGGACACTAGAACAAGTGATGGCTCGCCACCATTGCTTTCACCCTCATTGGGTCAAGGGACCCTTAATGTATTGGATGTGTGGGGGGAGGGGGGTGAATGGGTCACGTCCATAGCAAGTAAAGCACGCCCTAGCAACGGGCAAACTACTGGGCCAATTTTGACCAATTTTGATGCATGGAACCCAACATGCATTGCAAACGAAAACAGACTGGTCAATGGTGTCGCCACATGACTTCCCTAGCAACCAGAGCGTCCCCTTAGCAACGGGCTAACTACTGGGCCGATTTTAACCAAATTCGGTAAACGGACCCAGAATGCATTGCAAATAAAAACAGACAGATCAATGTTGACGTCTCGTGACTTCCCTGGCAACCAGAGCGCGCCCTTAGCAACGGGCTAACTACAGGGCCGATTTGGACCAAATTCGGTATACGGACCCAAAATGCATTGCAAACGAAACCAGACAGATCAGTCATGATGTCACGTGACTTCCATAGCAACCAGAGCGCCCCCTTAGCAACGGGCTAACTACTAAGCCGATTTGGGCCAAATTCAGTATACGTACCCAAAGTGCATTGCAAATGAAAAGAAACAGATAAATGTTGACGTCCCGTGACTTCCCTAGCAACCAGAGCGCGCCCATAGCAACGGGCTAACTACTGGGCCGATTTGGACAAAATTCGGTATATGGACCCAAAATGCGTTGCAAATAAAAACATACAGGTCAATGTTGACATCACGTGACTTACCTAGCAACCAGAGCCCCCCCCCCCCCTTAGCAACGGGCCAACTACTGGGCCGATTTTGACCAAATTCGGGATACCGACCCAAAATGCATTGCAAATGAAAACAGACAGTCAATGTTGATGTCACGTGACTTCCCCTAGCAACGAGAGCGCCCCTTAGCAACGGGCCAACTACTGAACCGATTTTGACCAAATTCGGTATATGGACCCAAAATGCATTGTAAATAAAAACAGGCAGGTCAATGTTGACGTCACGTCTTTTTTCCTCTTCCCAGACATGACCCAGAAGCACAGGATTAATTGTTTCATAATTACTCGCAGAATTATCTGTTGTGATAACTACAAACTATACCGGTACGTCGGTATTTTTTTTCAGTGAAATTAATGAAAATGACTCACTGAAATTGGCACATAAAGCTCTAGGCCTATTTAATTCAAAAGACAAGTCTGTGCTGTAAGTGTGTATGTCTGTGCTGGCTTGTGTAGTTTGCGTGTCTGTTGGGCGAATCGCCCAGAAACCCTGTCCGAATCGAACACAAACATGGTCCGAATCGTCCAATGATCTGGTCCGAATCGGCCAGAAATATGGTCCGAATCGTCAATAGATCTGGGCCGAAACGCCCTTTATAAAATTTTGGTCTGAATCGTACACGGCCCGAATCGTCCAGACACCATGTAACGAGTTAATTTTCTTACGTTCGATGTGTACTCTGAGGTTATTGATAGAAAACCCAGATAGAACTGATCGTATTTACAGAAAATGCCACTGGTATTCAGAACGTCAGTGCTGTTGGAAAGGCGAATGAAAAAAAAATATGGTATGTGTTTTTAAAGAAATCATCAAGACTACGTGATTTGAATACAAAATAATCTTTATATTTGCTCTTCATGTCATGTTTTATTCTATAATTTCAGATGCATTCTTTGAAAAAAAAAGGTTTATTTCCTTTCATTTTTGGCTTAACAATTGTCAGCAAAACTTTTGTTTCCAGAGCACTAGAATGTTCTATGCTCCTCGTGCACAAGTTTCTGAAAACAGCATATTTAGTGAAGAAAGATACTAAAAATTTTTTTAAAAAAATAAATAAATACTCTCCCCCCCCCCCCGCCCCCTCCCCCATCTTCATTATTTTCTACAATATATTGATCGAGAATCAAATATATTTTGATTTGTTTTCAAATTGATCTGTTTATGTTTAAATTAATTATTCCTCAGATTTTTACTCAACATAATGTTTTACATGAAACTACATTTGTGATACTCAGTCTTATTATTTTAAAGATGGTCTTTTCAGTAAAACTGCATTGGCATATTATCATCGTCCTTTTTTGCATAGCACTGCTGTATTTTCTTGTTTTCACTATTTTTTTATCGTAGGAAGTAGTTAACGAGATGAGACTTCACGAGAATGACTCTGGCTGATTAAACTTTTAGGGATTTTTCCCAAAGGAACCGGGGACAAATGAGGTTGCAGTTTTTCAAGGATACCCGGACGCGAGAACAAGTGATGGCTCCCCACCATTGCTTTCACCCTCATTGGGTCAAGGTACCCTTAATATATTGGGTGAGGGGGTGGGGAGGTGGGGGCTAATGGATCACTGATTGTCACTCGACGTCCATTGTAAGTAAAGCACGCCCCTAGCAACGGGCAAACTACTGAGCCAATTTTGACCAATTTTGATACATGGACCCAACATGCATCGCAAACGAAAATTGACAGGTCACTGGTGTCGTCAAGTGACTTCCCTAGCAACCAGAGCGCCTTTAGCAACGGGCTAACTGCTGGGCCGATTTGGACCAAATTCGGTATACGGACCCAAAATGCATTGCAAATGAAAACAGTCAGATCAATGATGACGTCACGTGACTTCTCTAGCAACCAGAACGCCCTCTTAGCAACGGACTAACTACTGGGCCGATTTTAACCAAATTCGGTATACGGAACCAAAATGCATTGCAAATGTAAACAGACAGATCAATGTTGACGTCACGTGACTTCCCTAACAACCAGAGCCAGACTGCCCCCGTAGCAACGGGCTAACTACTTGGCCGATTTTGACCAAATTCGGTATAAGGACCCAAAATGCATTGCAAATGTAAACAGACAGATCAAAGTCTACGTCTCGTGACTTGCCTAGCAACCAGAGCGCCCCCTAGCAACGGGCTAACTACTGGGGCGATTTTGACCATATTCGGTATACGGACCCAAAATGCAGTGCAAATGAAAACAGACAGATCAATATTGACGTCACGTGACTTCCTTAAAAACCAGAGCTCCACTTAGCAACGGGCTAACTACTGGGCCGATTTTGACGAAATTCGGTATACGGTCCCAAAATGCATTGCAAATGAAAAACAGACAGATCAAAGTTTACATCTTGTGACTTCCCTAACAACGAGAGCGTCCCTTAGCAACGGGCTAACTACTGGGTCGATTTTGACCAAATTCCGTATACGGACCCAAAATGCATTGAAAATAAAAACAGGTAGGTCAATGTTGACCTCACGTCTTTATTCCCCAGATTGTTCTTCAACGTAATGTTTTACATGAAACTACATTTGTGATACTCAGTCTTATTATTTTAAAGATAGTCTTTTCAGTAAAACTGCATTGGCATATTATCATCGTCCTTTTTTGCACAGCGCTGCTGTATTTTCTTGTTTTATTTATATTTCTTTCATTATTTTATTAAAAATATCAACAAAACTGTAGTAGGGCCGATATCTGTTGGAAGACTAACCCATCATTCTCATGGCCGTGCTCACATTGTGTATGTTATCGTTGATCAGAAAGATCTTCTCAACAAATTATATGTATCACCCAGTAATAGAATGGATTCTATTGAGACACAACATTAATTTAAATTTTTCTTATTTCCATCAGGGAAGGTACACAAAAGCTGCGGATAGCCTTATTCCGTTATTTCACAGTGTATAAAAAGTACTTCACGCTCCGAATTAAGGGCCTATATAAGTAATGAAATTTTGTATATTTTGAAAATTCTCACCTCTGATATTCCTTCAATTCAAATTAAATATGCACAAAATGTACCTCAAAATGAAGGTTGGGATGTATAGAACACGAAACACATGTGTAATCAACTCATAGAGTCGACTGTAGGCACCACTGGTTCCTGGAAGTCTGCTGCCGTATTCACACCAGAACTGATAATTTAATAATATTTCACGAAAACAGTTTGTGGCCAAATGTGCTTTACATATCCAAGAACAACGCTAGGGTATAAAAAAGTCTTCAAAACACGGCGACAGAGCTGCATTGGGGAACATTCCAAAGCCTTTGCTTTTGTTTGCGTATGAGTATACTTTCGATTTCCGGTCGACGTCATCGGACAGAAAAAGCATGTAAAAACAACGCCGTCTAAAATCAAATAATGAAAAGGATCGCCTTCATACAGTAAACTGTTATTAGATAGAGATTGCACAGTTACCATATTCAGTGCAAGGTATCATGATACCTGTAGAAATTTCTTAGAACTACGATTTTGTTTTTCGATGGAAATTCGTGGTAACGAGTGATTTGCGCATGTCTGTCGAGCATGGAAACCATCTTCAATAAAAAAAATGCAGACAGTGTTGTCCTTTTCCAATATGCAGTCCTATCGCTGTATTCGAAAGTGTTTTGAATGCCTAGCTTTGTTCTTGGATATATGAAGCACATTTGGTCACAAGTTGTTTGGATGAAATATTATTCTATTATCAGTTCTGGTGCGAATATGGTAGCAGACTTTCAGGAACCAGTGGTGCCTACAGTCGACTCTATGAGTTGATTATTTATGTGTTTCGTGTTCTATACATCCCAACCTTCATTTTGATGTGTAATTTGTGAAAATTTAATCTGAATTTAAGGAATATGAGAGGTGAGAATTTCAAAATAAACAAAATTCCATTACTTATATAGGCCCTTAATGATCTCTAGGTCGGTTTTAATCGACAAAGGTACTGACGGACGTCCAGACAGGCAACCTGCCTACAAGGAAGATGGACTATCTAGTCTGCTTGAATTTAAATGATAGTTAATGTAACCAGAGAAATCTCTTTGTTAAAAGAATTCAAGCACTCTTATCACCAATGCAAACGAAAAACATTTCGGCAGTTTCCAGAGACAAAAATACAGATAATTCGAGCCAGTTTCAAATACTGTAAACAAATTGGTCAGGATACCCTAAGACCCTGTTTATACAGAACGCGAAGCGACGCGACGCGTCGCGACTCGGACTCGAAAATGTTTCGCTGTTGATGTATTTCCATTTGACCATTTACACTGGACGCGCCACGAAGCGAAGCGATGCGACGGGCTATTTCAGTTTCGCAAGTCTAGCCAAAAATGTTGCGCCGCTTGCTTAGCATATACTAGCGGAAAAACGAACCGCAAGTTTTTTCTGTGGTACATATTTCAAATATGTTCTGGATGGTTATTTCATTGTTTGGAGTTTGATGTTATTTCTCCATTACTGATGGAATTTTGACGAGTTTTGTTGTCTTAACACAGATGGCGTTTGCATAGATAACGTTCAAACGTGGGTACTCTACGCCAATTCCCGATCAAAATCAATAATGGCTGTGCCCGCCTTGGGCTTCCGTCGCTGCTCTAATATTCCTCACCATTGATCCCATCAAGTTGTGGAATGTGTGGAATGTTATCCCACTCTTGAAGAAGGCCCCGTGTGAGCTGACCCTCATGTCCAGCTCGTCCCACAAATGCTCGATCGGAAACAAATCTGGACTGTAAGGTGACCAATCAAGAACTGGAACATTGTTTTGGTTGAGGAAGTAACCACAAACACTAGCAACGTGCGACCTCGCATTATCCTGCTGCAACGTAAGGTTATGCGTGTGGATAATTGTAAGGACGTGAGGCATGAGGACCTGATCCCGATATCTTACGTCTGTAGGATTGCTGAACATTGCCCTGGATGACCACGAGATGAGTTTCACGCCATGATACTCCCCCCCCCCCACCAACCCCCCCCCCCCCACCAAACCATAACATACCCTCCCCCGAATCTGTCATTTTCCTTAATGCACGTGTCATAATATCTCTCACCTCGAAGTCGATAGCATTGTTCCTGTAAAGCTCGAACCGAGACTAGTCAGTGAATAACACACGTCTCCAGTGGGCCAAGTGAAACCGATTTATTGCATTTACCCACAGTCATTGCAGTCGACGTTGACATCGCTGGGTGCAAGTTGCGCATCAACGTAAGCGTAATCCTTTAACCGATTTTAACTGTTATTGGCGACACTCGGTGATCATAAATGCCTACAACCTGACTCGGCGCCTCCGTCGCCGTCTGAAATCGGTTGCGGTGTGAGAGACGTATGCCTCTATCTTGACGTGGCGACATAACGCGCGGACGTCCGCTTCTAGGACGGTCAGCTAATCTTCCTGTGGCTCAGAGACGCCCAACTAAATGAGCTCTCGTTGACTCATGGACCCCAATTTGCTGGGCGACGAGACGTTGCGATTGACCCTGCATAATTAGAGCAACAATCTTACTTCTATCAATTCGGACATTCGCGGCATTTTGCTTTTCAATCGAGTTGAAATTAAATGTTGTGCAATCGACGTGTACTGTTCGTAACTTTGATTTGGTATTGTTTTCAGGCCCATAGCACGTGGGAGTGCCCCGGATGCAAGCTTTGTCGAAAAATCTGTTGAAAGGATAGAGCGTCTCACATGGTCATGGCTGACTGTATTTTAACCATAGACACTTTAGACCGTACACTGACGTAGCTATATGTATCAAATTTTACTACATTTGGTCCATGGATAAAACAATTATATTGGCAAAACTGAACTTGCGTTTCTTTTTCACGTCAGTATACTAACATGATTACACATTAACATGATTAAAAGGGGGCGCGGTGACTCAGTGGGTAGAGATGCAGGCTGCAAGCCGAGAGGTTCTCGGTTTGAATCCCACCTGCGGCAACCATATTGTGCATTGTGGGCAAGACACTTCATCCCATTGTCGATGCGGGGGCACGGTGATGCTGTGTACTAAGGCGTACGGCGCGTCGATAGTTCACCTGTCTTCAACCAATGCTGACCCTGCTTGTGTGGAGTTAGTATGTTGGGAAGCTGACAGTTGCTCGCCGTTGCTCGGTGGTTCTCTACGGGTACTGCGGCTTCCTCCACCCGTAAAACTGTCGTGATCATGAATTGCCATTGTGCAGAAATATGTGACAAATAAATAAATAATATGATTAAAGTGTGCCTGTGTGGGTCTTGCGAAGCGCTACGAAGTCTCTGCGTCCGTGTCACGTCGCGTCGCTTCTCGTTCTCCATAAACAGGGCCTTACCCGCCGAGAGTACTCACCAAAGTCTCTGGAATACAATTTACACTTCATCGAATGCCAATCATTGGAACGACACTTCTGAATAATTCAGGGAGAGTCGTCCAATTATTTATCTTCACACGAAGCGGAAAGAACAAAAAGCAAAAAAAAAAATCCACATACTTGACTCCCTGGACAATGCAAACAGAACTGTTATCTTGCGTCCGAATATGTATTAAGGAAGGTCGTACTAAAAACTATTTCAGACCAAAGAACGAGCTATACCACAAAACCATATCACGTAGCCCCATTGGACGAACTCGTTCCAATGAGGTATCACATGATATGGTTATCTTAATTTTTTTGAAAATTGTTTTCAATTGCTGATTTTGTAATTTACGTAGGTGGCCGTTTTGTTAGGTAAAGGTTTAGTCATTTGTTTACCACGAGCAGAAGACTTGTAGAAATCAAATACTTTCCTGAAACACAACTTATGGACACTCACTGTAAGACGCTCCAAACATTTGCTCCAGTGGGAGATAACTATCAATGTTTTGTGGAAATAAGGCGAGAAAAGTAATACATTAGTAGTGACAGTACCTAATCGAGCTGGATATATTTTATAAATACGAACAACCTGTCGCGTGCGTTGAGTGACACCGAATCACGTATCGACACCGAAGTTAGTAAATAATTTACCCCCTGCCTTCTTTTCAATCAACGACTCATTGTAAGGCGATCCACGAGCTTGCCCTAAGAACTAACTTACAACCTGTCCTTTGTTCTTTCAAGAAAACGCCCAGACACATGTATACTCAGTGGACCAGATGTATTCACGTGACCTCACTTAAACAGATCACGTTTTTGTAGAATCAATAGCAATGATCTCCTTTGACCAGTTCATGAATAAACATCAAGCTCCACGTGACCCAATTAGTCGTTATGAACGATATGTATTTGTGAGCATACGCCGGTATCTTTAAATTCAACAACGTTTTCTCTTCCTCTGTCAGTTCAGCACCCTGTTATCATTTTGGGGATTTGTGTTAACGAATGAAATTACAAAGTAATCAAATTGATTTGGCAACCCATCAACTCCTTGCAGAAGTGTCGATTGACGATTTGAGCATATGAACCAAAAGAAGGAGGGTCAGTTTAGCAGAACATTACCACTTGCTTCTTTTGTAATAATGCTGAGCCCCCAGCTTCAATCATACAATTAAAAACAATATCTGCAATTATTTTCATATCCGTAGTATATGTACACGACCGTGCCTTATTACCCAGAATTTTGAGGAGAAGATAGTGCTAAATTTCCATAGAATCGGAGTATTGGGGAAGTTATACAAAAAGGAGATAACTCTGTATGGGTTGGTTCAGATTATGAGAAATGACGCATTCTGATTAGACATTCTGACTTGTCTCCCTATGGTATAAGGAAGGCACCTATGCACACTAAAAACTAAAGTGTTAAAACTGACACTTTCAAGGTGTTAAACACATTCTAACTCTTAGGGTTTGATTTTAACACTCAAAGTGCAATGTTTTAAGCACTTAGACATTACAATCGTCAGACATCTGAAACTTGAATGGATGGCACTTCCCATGTGTCTAGCATTGGTGGTTCTTCCAGAATCGTCCATAATTTGATTTGCGCTTGGTGGGTACATAATTAAAAGGACACCACGCAGATGCACGCATGCATACTGCACGTCAATGGTGCACTTTTATTCAACCAATGCTAACCCCGCTTGTGTTGAGTTACTATGTTGGGGACCTGACAGTTGCTTGCCGTTGCTCGGTGGTTCTCTGCAGGTACTCGGGCTTCCTCCACCCGTAAAACTGCCATGATTAGCCATTGTGCAGAAATATGTGACCTTAAAACAACAATAAATAAAAAAGAAAATGAAAGTGACCTGAACAAGCATAACTCGAACGACTTTAATCTTATCGAGCAAGTGAGGTATCGAGCAAGTACTCGACCGAGTGATTGCACTTACGACTCTTATGCTCCTCGGGGTGTTGTGGGATACCTATGGCATGGTGATGTAATACTGGAAGATGTCCATTGGAGAATATCATTTGTAGTTGGAGTGGGCCCGGGTGACGTTTCCACGGGAATAAATTCGACATTCGAGACAAAAACAGCCCTTACTTGACTCTGAGTCCGTTTGCGTCCATAATTAGTTAATAAATTGTGAAAGGCAACATTAATTAGACCACATCACCACCAAATAGAATACGAATAAATTATTAAATTATAAAATATTGTAACCGATTGCTTGAAACAACATAGCAATATAGCAACTAACAGGTGAACTATTTGGTTCAGAGCCATTTCAGTCTTGAGTACGATGGTTTCCTGTATGGTTGTAAACACAACACATGTGGGTACGCACTAAAGTGCACCTCAAATATTGTCCGAAGCATGTGAAGTTTCGAATGAATTAGAAAACAAAATAGCCACGAAGATACAAATTATGGAACAATTATTATGCACAGGCGTACGAAGCATCCGTGTTTTGATATTTTGTTGTGAGAATTGACGTGATATATAAGTGAAACTGCGTTCAACAGAAGTCAGAAATATTTGGAAATCCACACACTAATTTTACTTACCCTGCTTTTCAGGTATACGCACCCCTCCACTCAAACATTTTACAAGTATAAATATGTAGATTTTAAGATTTCTTGCCTGATGTTCCCAATATCAGGCATATGGATTAACATGGGGGTTGGGGGAGTGGCATGACTGAATTTTTTTTTTCTGGTGGGTGGGGGGGGGGGGGGGAGTTCCATGTTCCACTGGATCGTGGTTGCAATGTGCTGAGGCGTATACCGCATCAGCGGTACATACGCCTTCAACAATTGCTAACCCTGCTTGTGTCGAGTTAATAGCACTGATAGTTACTCGCGCCGATCAGTGTTTCTCCGGTTTTACAACCTCACCCGTAAAACTGTCTGACACTGGCTTTCGAAAGTGTCGGTGCGCCCCAGAAAATAAATAAATAAATAAATAAATAAATAAATAAATAAATAAATAAATAAATAAATGTCGCGCCCTGGGTGCAAAAACAAAACGACCGAAGGAACCTAAAGTATGCCGGGGTTGACCACGATTGGCTAATCAATTAGATTCGACGCGACGGTGATGCGTGTGTATATTTCAAAACTTCTCCGTGTCGCATCAGCGACGGATTTAATACAAAGATTCGTCGCCTATTTCAGGCCTAAGAGCTATCGAGTTTATATGACGTCGCGTGCGCGTAGCAACAAAGAGCAAAGTCAGACGGGAGATTTGCAGCAGATGAGATGTTTCGGTCGACGGTGCATGCTGCCCAGTACCTGTATTAGCTGCTGGAGCACATTTATCCTGTAGGAACAGTGGAAGGTGAGCCTGACAGAAAAGCTCTCGACAACTGATATCCGCCATCCCAAAGGGATCGGACAGACAATGTACCTTTTAGAGGTCCAGATGATGCGCAAATACCCGCAGAATGGACAGCAACCTTGCAACAATAGTGGCTTCCGTCTACTATAGTCCCAAGGGTGAGTGAAAGGGACTACAGCTATCAAAACACTTGCTTCGACTGCCAATGTCTTTCATGTAACATCCCGGGCTTGGCTGAAAAAAAAAAAACAGGCCGTTTGACAGGTTTAATTGCCGCCCGTGCGGAACACATAAATTCCGCGTTCTTAACTTGACGTGTCTGTACCGAATGAGGGCCACAAGGCCGATCTTCGGTATTTGTCCGATGACTGGCTTTGGCGGTAGACACGGCCTCCCAGTATAAAGAAGTGGAGCCCTTGGCCACGAAAGAAGTCAAAGAGGACGCGGGCGTTCATGAAACGATATACAGTCGGGGCTCTCTGCGGTACCCCAAGCTGCTCAAGGTCGACCCTGGGTGGGAGTTCATTATTAATCAGCTACTGTTCAAGCATGGGACCAAAGTCAGGCGCGATCGTGTGGGAGTCCAAGACCAAGCTATGTTGGAGCTTTTCAACATTACCATGGCAGAGCAGCTCTTTGGGCACCATATGCTCAGGAGATGAGGCTTCGCTCTGTGGGGCGATCGCCCGAATGGGCCGAATTAAACAAGGATATGACCCCCCCCCCCACCCCGCCACGGCATCACTGCTAAGACTCTAAAACAAAAGTCCTCTAGCACCTGTGTTCTATAGGAACAGTAGTAGTTGAGCCTGACAGCAAAGCTGTTAGCAACTGATAGCCGCAATCCTAAAGGGATTGGACGAACTAATTGCCTGTTAGATGCCCAGGAGATTCTGAAATCTCCCGAGAATGGACAACAAGCATGCAACAAAGTTGGCTGCAATCTACTAAAGTCCCAAGGGCTGCTGGAAGTGACTGGCAGCCACCAAAAATATTTCTTCAACAGCCAAGGTCTCTGAAGCAACAGCCCGAAAAAAGGCCGTCTGGCAGGTTTATTTGCCGCCCGCACGAAACACATACATTTAGCGGCCTAAGTTTGCCGTGTGAGTATCGAATGAAGGCCACCAGGCCGAACTTTTGTTGCTGCCCCATGACCGACTTTGGCGCAGAACCTACAAGTATTCGCTCTTGGTGGTTGAAAGGATATACAAGCGGGGCCCTCTGCAGTGGCCTCAAGCTGCTCCAGGTTGACTCTGCGCGGGAGTTTATTTAGGGCGATTAATCACCTACTTGCCAAACATAGGACCGAGTCAGGCGCGATCTACTGAATGTCCACCAAGACCAAGCTGTTTTGAAACAATTCAACCGAACTCTGGCACGGCGGCTCTTTGGGCACCAGCGTGGTCAGGGTTGAGGCTTTCTTCTGTGGAGCGATCGACCGAGTGGGCTGCCCACCGCGGTCTCCGAATTGAACAACTGACTGACAAGAAGCCCTCCGACGCCATCACTGCTAAGACTGTAAAACAAAAGCCCTCCTCTGTGGTTACAGGTCACCTGGTTTGCATTCGAGAGCAGACGCTCCCCTTTCGTGTGGAGGTCTATTATTTCTACAAGTCTGGTGAGCTGGAGGGTGGGGGCGCCCCAGGGCAAGAGACCCTGTGTGGTCTCTCCAGGTTTACTGGATGGCGCTCGGGCACCAAGCCCGATGAACTCGTACTTTTCTACTTATTAGATGGGTCAGCCAGCCAGCGGCTTCTTTCGAAAATTGCAGGTTGTTGTGTCTCCCGACACCCAACTGCCACCGGATGGAGTTTTTACTCGTTGAGTTCTGTAGTTCCTCGTTTTCGGTTACACTCTAAACAGGTCAGTCGCACGTTCCCCTGACAGAGCCCCTTGATGTTGTTGATCCGGTCAACCGAAAACTTCTACGGATCCTTCGCCTGGTAGACCCACGGCATGTCGATGTTGCAATGGTTCTTCTGGCTCTCCTTTTGCCTCGGGATGTTGCCGCCCATGCTATTGAACCCCGGAAGTCCTTTGGACTAATCATGCGTTTGCTGGCGACAAGCTTCGTCTGGGTCGTTCCACCGGTTTAGAGGGCTGCCTGACCTCAGAACACTATTCTGGTGGACAGATCACCTGTTCGAGCTGTTTGATTGAGAATTCAACGATGTCGTTGAGAACCATCTCTTCCTCTAGATCGGTTCCCGGAATAGCCACTGTGATATACGTTGTTTTCGGCTATCTTTTGGCGTGGTACAGAAGCGAGACTTGAGTATCCGGAAACTGAGCCTTGCGCCTCTCGAATATCAGTTCCTGTCTCTGTTTGCCTGACGGCTATTGAGTATTGTCATATCACCCGATCGCCACCGCTTTACAACCCTGTACTACCATTGACAGCCGGGGAGATCCTTCGCATCTCTCGACACTGGACTTTGTAAGATTGGAGCCTAATTTCCTTTTTCAGAGCCTTGAGGGTGTCATCGTTTGCCTGGTGGTCGACTTCAGCCTGCTTGTAGTAGTCCAGGTGCTGCACCAGCCAGTTATGCGGCATTCCGCCAGCGATTGGGGCAGCTGGCCTTGATCACCACACCAGACGACTTGTTGATCCAGTCACTGCAGGAAGGTATCAAAGATTGACCGGGGAACCGTTCAGACCCCGTCCTAGATAATAACACGGGGAGTGGACTTCTGGTCCATTCGGTCAGGTGTCCATTCATATTGCCATCACCATCGGGCGAAGTTGACAGGTCTGGCTTTGACGCCTCTTTAGCAAGGGATGTGTGGGGGTGAAGACAAGTGTGTCTCTTACTCCGAAGAACTCGATGGCCCACACCATCTTTTCATTCCCCCCTCCACCGCTGAGGTAGCTTAGCGGGATGAGGGTGCGCGGGTCGTCATGCCGGTAGTAGGTATTTTCCTTGCCGCCAACACTTTATCTGTGGAGCCACTATTCGCCCTTGTCACGCCATTGGGCAAAGGCGAGCGGCAGGAGTACTGTTCCCCGACGAGACTGGAGAAGCAGCCCCCTTCTTGGCAATTACACAGTTTTGGGGCTACGTAAGCCTCAGCACCCTTAAGCTTGGGTGGAGCTATCTTTTGGGTATAGATGCTGTCTGTGGCAACGCGAATAATCTCCTCAGGGCTGAAGTTCTGCAGCATGGAGACGCGGTTGATGTAGGTGTACGCCAGCATGCTGACCTGCAGGTGCGTATACTGAGGCTGAGATCCGTCATAGTTGGTCAGAATGTAGCCAAGATGGGACCTTTCTGCCGCATCGACCAGTATACCGCGCTGCCTTGTGTCTTGGATTAGAAAAGCCCAGCCCTGGTCTGTTACGAAATGCCTGGTCAGTGTCTTGCCGTCGGATCTGCTGCCCGGGTCGAACTTTCCAATGATGCTACTGCCTAGTCATCGTCTTGTAACAGCGAAACATCGGTTTGTTTCTCTAATGCAACAATCGCCTTGCTGACCTTCAGATTCTTTACGAAACCATTTTCTGGCACGTAGACGAGCAGGGGTGTGGGGGCCCAGCGCCGCTCCTCAAAGTACTTCCAACCCAGGCCAGCATGACGGGGAGGATTTAAACTTTGAATCCCCACCCTGTCACTTCATTGAACCCTTGTTTGACATATTCGCGGTTGAGCTATCCGTTGATGGCCACTCTTGTCATCCGATGGGTGGGATGGCCAAATCTCTGGAAATAGAGTTGGGCCTCGCCTTGGAAACTGGCTGGATAGCATTCTTTCATGTCGATGCTAACGATATCTCTCGTATCGTAGGCCATGGAGTTCCACACAGGGTTTCTGGACGTCATCGAGGTAGGTGTGGGTTTCCAGACATTGCGTTCTCAGGTGATGCTGGCCGTGTGGTTCACTCCGAAGGCCTTCTCTCCAAAGGTCTCATCGCCCAGCTAGGCACAAACCTCTTGGATGATTTGGTGGGCCTCTTGGACCCTGAAGATGCGGCCACCTTATAAGACGAACTGGCCGACGTTGAGCTGTCTATCGTGGTCACCTCGGAGTTGCCAGACAGCGGATGGCTCATTTTGGGTGGCCTGTCTGATGACTTCCCATACGTCACTCTCGTGTATCTGGACCTGTCACGACTGATGGAAGTGCAGGTCTTCGGACCAGGCGTGGCGTTGTGGGCGATGAGCTCTATATCAGCCCCACGATACGGATATTTACCACTGCTGGTCATATCCTTATTGGCGATGTCCTTCAAATTGATTGCCCCCTTGAGAATCTTCTCGAGCTCTGCCATATCATCAATCATAGCGCCAGTCTCGTGGACTCGCTCTTCCCACTCTCGATGTTTTTTGTCTCCTAGCAGGGGAGATGCCCTGTCCCATCAGTGCGCCTCCGAAGTGCTCCACAACTCTTTGATTAACGCCGTAGAGGTTGTCGTCTTTCAGCGAGGCTTGGTTTGCAGGATATGGATATCTGAGGAGCTAGACATCTTACACGGCCGCGGTGACAGGACAAGCATTCTGGTAGAATACGTTGTCGATGCCGGTCAGAGATGCGGGACTTGTCTCCTTTGTGACATCAACAATGTGCTGGGTATCAACACTAGTCATCTGGAGTTTGGACTGAGGAATGGACCTGGGTGTCCAGATCGATAAACTGCTGCATAGCGTCTGGTATTTCTGCAAGTAACTCTTCGATAAGGTCGCCCCTTGTCGCTATGCTGGAATATACAATGCGGGGAAATATTTAAATGAATGCCTGGTGTGCAGTGTGCGCAGCTAAAACAAAGGCCAACTGCTATTTGGCGTTTTTCGACTGTACGTAGCCTCGATCGAACGTTCTCTCTTCTGTAAGCTCGACAAATCTGTATATTGCTGTGAACTCCTTTACCGCAACACCGACAGGGCGCAGGAATTTCACTACCCTTGCCCATCCTTATTAAACGATGCAGCTCTTTCCGCGGAGCTCGATTCTAGCAGCGCTTCTCAAGGCGCTAATGTTAGGACCCCTCGTACTGTATACCTCAGGTATACTATTGGAACGCGCAACTTCCAAAAAGTCTGAGGAGCAATCACATCAGAGCCCCCGCGACAACGAGGCAGATGGTCGTCTCTCGGCTCTGCTATTGCTCTCGCACGGTTTTCGAATTTTTCGCCAGTTGGAATAGGAGTCCGCCGACTGGAATGGGATTTCGTCTGATGGAATAGGTTCCACCGGTTGGAATAGGGGAGACATAGGAGTTCCTCCGGCTGGAATAGGGACATAATGGTTCCGCCGGCTGGAATAGGCGTTTCACAGGCTGCAATAGGGTGGAATAGGGATTCCACCGGTTAACTAGGGGTTCATCGGCTAAAATATGGGAATAGGGCTCTATCGGCTGGAATAGTGGTCCGCCACCGATATAGGTGTAAAATCGTGATTCCGAGGTCTGGAATAGGGGTTCTTACGGCTGAAGCACGAGTTCCGGGTTTAAGTCTCTACGCACACTCTGCTGTTGCATGAGCAGTAGTGTCACTGTAAATCTGAGAATCGTGATAAGTGACAACGGAAGGTTTAGTGGTCGTAGTAGTAGTCAGAGAAGACACTGTAGAGCGGTAGCAAGTGGAAATTGGAGCATGAAATATATGGTTAGGTTGTAGTTTTGGGACTGGAGAGTATGAACACTTTCTATTCCCGGCCAGTGAGTCCTGAACATTCAGTCAGATGAATGTGTATGGAATAAGGGTATAAAATGGCCGTGCTTTGCTTTGTACGACGCACATCCCATTTAAAAGGGAAGGGTAAAATATGTTTCTGGAGGGGCTTTTCAATAAACACCTTGTCGGCAGATCAGTGAAATCATACAAATCTAGCGGATTGGTGATTGATCGGAGATGTAAGAAGTAATAAACGCACCGAGTTAACTATTTACGTAACGAATCGACCGCATCCGCCAGCAGAAGTTTCAAACTGAGCAGTCGAGCTCGTTCAACGAGGGGTTATATGATATGGTTTTAATCTAACAATCGTATTGATTTTGGCGGTATGTATCACATAATGTGTTCCGATTCCGTATCCGTATCACAGAGACGACTTATTCTGATTCCGTATCACATAGACTCGTTTCTGGTAACGCGAAGGGCTATAATAACAGGCACATGAATACATTCCATGTGCGTTTCAGTGATCGACCCTTCATTTTGCCCCAAAACTATTTCAGTTATTGGGAGCGTGGCGGCTCAGTAGGTAGAGGTGCACGCTGCAAGCCGAGAGGTCCTCGGTTCGAATCCCACCTGCGGCAACCGCGTTGTGTCCTTGGGCAAGACACTTCATCTCCATTGCCCGTGTGGGGGCACGATGACGCCGTGTACTAAGGCGTACTGCACGTCGATGGTACGCATGTCTTCAACCAATCTAACCCTGCCTGTGCTGCAGTGCGGAGTTACGATGTTGGGGAGCTGGCAGCTGCTCGTTGTTGCTCGGTGGTTCTCTCCGGGTACTCCGGCTTCCTCCACCCGTAAAACTGTCACGGTCATGATTAGCCATTGTGCATAAGTATGTGACCTTAAACATCAATAAATATAAATATATAAATATATTTCAATAATTTAAGATTTAATCTGTTTATGTGACAGAATTGTTAGATAAATGAATTATTTTGATAATGTGCATGTCCTGTGATTTGCATCAGATTCTCGGTGGTGTCCAAAAATGGGATCACAACTCGCCGGCAAAGCCGGCTCGTTGAGATCCCATCCTGGACACCACCTCGAATCTGATACAAATCACTGGACATGCACATTATCATGATAATCTGTATTGTTGAAATTTTTAGACACTCTTAGAAAAACAATAATTCAAATAGCAACTTTACACCGGTTTGAGAACTCATACACCCTGAGGCAAAGCCGAAGGGTGTATGAGTTCCAGACCCGTGTAAACTCCCATACACCCTGGAAAACACAACGATAACAGATTTATTTCGAAAAATATTGGTGTACTCAATACTTTAACCTACATTGTGGGAAAACATTGACAGAAGATTTGTACTTTGTAAGTTTCTTAATAAAACCAGACAAATATGGATGCCATTGGAACTGGCTCAATGAGCCAGTTCCAAAGACATCCATATCTGTAATATTTTATTGCACCTGAATATTAAATTTCCTGTATTTTTATTTTTGTTCTGAAAAAAACGGAGAAGAAGGTATGAATTAATAATTAAAAATGGGTACTTTTTAGCCATGTAGCCTGCCATTGTGTGTTCTTGTTTTTACAGTGTGGTTGACCACGGTGTAAAAAAAAAGCTAGTGTGGATTGCAAGTCACACCGTACCTCTCAGCCAATCCAAACGCAGTATTTTGTTTCATTTAGAAATATTGTGTGTTACATCGAGTAAAAGTGTTCCATCAGTATCTTTGGTCGAACTCCATTCCTTTCCACTGGTGATATTAGGAACCTCCTTCTCGAAGTCAAACTTCTGTTCAAATGGGCGTGCGAAATAGCTGGAATATCGCCCCGTTGGTCGACTAGTGGATCTGGATCTTCTAGTGGATTTGTGTTCGGACTTCAAAGTCCACAACAGTCTTTTGAAATTCGGAATATGTTCTTTCGAGGTGGCGTAGGTTATCCGTGTACCGTCTGTTGGTTCGGCTGTGTGGCAAATATTAGAAATTCCAGCTAATGGACGGTTCAGCCAGCAAGTAATTAAATTAGACCACTCCAACTCTCTGTTATATAAATTTATTCTGTTAGTCTATATAAGTTCTTCGCCAATATTCAATTATTACAACTACTACTGGGAATTATGAAAGTTCATTTTGCTGGAGTGACGGTAGTTATTTGTGTTGGAAATCACATATCCAGTAACAAAATTCTGGAAACACACGTCCCGCAGCTGTAAGTGTTGACACGAGAGTGTCTGATCTGGCCTTCTACTCGCGCGTTTATACCCAGTGGAACGTGACTGACCTTGGTCTAAGCATTGTTTAGGCAACAAGAGACCTCTCGCAGATCATGTGATTATGACCCACCCTCTTTCAGAGAAGTGCCTCAAACAGTCCGTTTCCCATTCTTCTAACATGAATTCCCAAGCTTCAATAGTCGTCATACTGGTGCATGTTTTGTTAGATAAGTACTGACAGTTTAGCCAGTTCTAATTAAAACTTGTCAGAGCTGCCTAAGTATCCCACCAGTGTACAATTTCTGCAAATCAGGCATGCCATGACGGAACAATGGAACAGTTTGGCAGTTACGTGCCATGTTAAAATCTCTCCTCATTAGTAGAGGAATAACATCCCACAAACCCGACAACTGAATATACCAAAAACGTCCGAAAGTCATAACTTCTTCCAAACAATTTTGGTTCACCTGGGTATAACTGACGTTATAGAGAGAGATCTTCTCACCTTCGTCAACTATTTTAACAATACTTTGACAGTATCGTATCCATTGGTATGTACATCTGTTTGCGCATCTGGAGTCCAATTAAAATATTTAGTACTGTGATCGACAGGTATTAATTGCAAGGTTTGTGATTCTCAGTGATTCTCACCCAGTCTGCATTGAGTATTAGTGCAACAAAACAAACTTTAATATATGTCTATGATATACATAGACAGAACGCGATGTGTGTTTGAATCGGTGGGTGTTTTACACAACGAGTTGGAATGGCGTAGTCATAAATATGATTACGCCATTCCAACGAGTTGTGTAAAACATCCACCGATTCAAACACACGTCGCGTTCTGTGTTTATTACACAACCCATGCATTAAAATTCGTTTAAATAAACAAATTTTAATTCCGATGTTTGAACCCAAAGGTGAAGAGTTTGTTTTGACTGAAGCTGTACTGATCATATGGATCGATAAAAAATCAAAACAACCTTTTCGGAACCAGTGTTTGTTGAAATTCCTATCGCTATTTGCTAACAGTAATAGCCACCAAATGGTTAGGAGTGAATGGGCTGGTGAATGCACTGGTGCCCATTCACGCCTAACCATTTGGTGACTATTACTGTTAGTTTAAATACAAGTACAAATATATGCAGATTTGCAAAACAGCTGGGAGAAATGTTTTTAAAAGAAGTTCGAAGCATGTCAAGATGTACGAAGATTTACCGAAATCAAGCTGACCAATTTAGATATAATGGGATCCACAAAACGAGACGGCCACGGGACTGGGTTAATGTTCTAGTTGGAAATTATTGTTTTTTTAAAAAACATTATCTCATTTTTTGCTAATTTTTTGTGAACCCACTTCATTTTGCTTTGGACGTTTTCATTTTCGCACTATGCGACAGACGGTCGATGATTGTAAAAAGAAATTTGGAAACTTTTCGAAACGTAACTAAACGGTGCAGTAAAAAAGTTCCGGCTTGTATATCACCCGTTGAATACAGAATCATTTATATCATAGCGGCGATTCCGTTGAATACAGGGGTTTAAAGTTTAATGGATGTCTATTGACCCTTTTAACACCTTGCCCATCCTAATTCTGCTACTGTAGGCTGAATCTGGCAACACGCGGCTATAGCAATCGAAAGAGGCAGGTGTTAACAAGGAGCTCTCAGTTTCCGATATATTATGCTTGAGATATTTCCTTCCACATGTTTGCAATGTTTGATACTGTCTATATATTGTGCGTCAGATGATGTACGGATACAGTACGTGGAGAGTGTATTGTCCTTAAATCACCAGCAGGGTGGATACTCCACCCGAGCAATAATTGCAAATTTGTTGCAAAGCATAACCAGCACCAGCAAAGCTTTAGCCAATGGACCTCCGGGTTAAACCCGGAGGTCCATTGGCTAAAACATTGCTTGTGTTTTTTGTCGATACATGCACAATTTGAAAGTTATAGCTTGGGCGATAACTCCACTCCGCGGGTGGTTTAGTTACAATACACTCTCCACGTACTGCATATTCCTATTTTTCATATCGAATATTTCTTACTTAGGTTATCATTTTCAATGTTGAAAAATGAAACGGATCCTAATCAACCGACGAAACACACCCGGCGAGATATTCGTCGACGAAAATAAACTGTCATAAAAAAACTAGAACAATTCGTGAACTACACCGGGAGGGAGGTCTCATACCATTCACCGAAATTGGAAAGTATTCAGCTTTTGGTTCCAGAATATTATTATAATACATTCCACTGAAAAGTGAAGATGACAAACTTCATCAGAATGACAATATTCAGATCCAAAGACACGAGAAAACAAGGAGCCAGTCATTAGATTTAATGAACAAAAACCACTTTTTTTAAAGTTCCAGTGGATGCCAATTAAGGCCCAAACTATACAATACACCATGAGCAGGCAGAGTACGATTGGATGGTTTGTAAACTAAATTAAATGTTTGTGCAAAGCCATGACTTACTTCCATTATCGTTTTCATGGATTCCAGACAGAGTTGCACCATATTTAGAGGTTTTTGAAGTAAATAAATAATTGCTGCGAACAACCGTTCTTCCAGTCTCAGAGCCTAAGTTCATCATGCGGAACTTAATCTTCTCAGTATGAGAGAGTCAGCACACCTCACCAAACTCTTCTTCGGTACGAGGTGCACATTTATCCTCCATCGGAAAACAACCGGCCTATCGGAATTCGAAAAGCTAAAGTTTATCTCGGATATCTCGGATATCTAATCGCCAGCTCGATCCACCGTACACAACCGCTGTCCGCTGTCACCACCAGGTTGAACGGTGGCACGTCCTAGCAGGGATGTGGCTAGAGGGTTTCAGCTGGGGGGGGGGGGGGGGGGTGCCATGGTGTAAATTCCAACTGTGAGTGGTTTCGATAGGTGGTTGCACTGCAGCGCTGGGTGATATCTTTTAACCCTTTACCCAAACGAATCGCCCGCATCCGCTCGCGTAATATGCAAATACAGCTGCTGAAAAAATATTATTTTTCGACAAATTTCGTCGAGCTCGTTCCAAAGAGGGGTCACATGATATGTTTTTTTTTTAATTTTTTTAAAAAAATGATATTTAAAATAATGAATTTTAAAATTGTCTGCGTTGGGTAAAGGGTTATGAACCCTTCTGAAAATTTCCACTGGTCCTTAAACGGAAAAAGCATCATTTATAATATGTCTGGGTCAGAAAATTTACCGGATTGATGTCAGAGTCGACTTTTTGAGGCCATGTCAATTTTAGAGTAGGAAATTTGAAACTCAAGTTTCCAGTTGGAACTAAAAGATCAAAATTTCTCATCATTAGTTGGAATATTAATATTTTTAATGAACAATGTTAATTTATTGAATTTTCAACCATTTGATTTTTGACCTCGGGATTTCCAACTATTAAAAAAAAATACTCCTAGCTGGGAGGGGAGGAGACAGACCCCCCCCCCCAACACACACACACCCTGTCGCCATATCCCTGCGTCCGTGCATTAGATATCCCCTTCCCCCACAATCCCCACTTTGTCCGTAGAAACTCGCAAATGTAGGGGCAAAAGATGGATAAAATAATGTGCTACAGTATTCATTGATTGTGCCTGCAACTCTCCACCACCACATTACTCAAAATGTTATACTTAAAAATCTTTCCTTTTCAAAATGATTTATCGATCACCACAATGTCAAGCATCATGCTCTAGTTCTTGTGTAGATGTACTTTATGATTCTTATGCTATTATTCTAAAAGATGCGAAAGTACATTTCATCTACTGCCAAATATAATTTCTATCGACTTCCAACCCACACAGCAAGGAGGAATCATTAGAGACTTTTTATTAGAAGAACGTAAATATAACCTTTGTTCTGTATTAGTTGCTTCCGGTAGCCTCAACGACGGAAAGCAGTGTAAATAAACAATGTCGAACACGACGAGACACATTGACAAAGAATTGTTGAAGATTGTAAGCCTGAATATATTAATAATAGTTGAGAAATCCTTTTAGTATCGGTTACATTATAAAAAGGCGGGTGATATTGAATATGTAGTTGTGTGCCTATCCACGGCAACTCATTTTATGTGACCGACTTGAAATAAAAAGTTGTTTTTTTTTAGACAAACAGAAGAAACTTGTTTCTCTAGCTGAACCTAGTACCCCCCCCCCCCCCATAAGTTGCTGATTTGATATATGAGGTGGAGTAACCGCGACCTTTATTGTTCTAAGTTATGGATTCTGTGTTGCCCGGTGACGTCGTGGAGTACAGGAAAGATTTATTAAATGCATTTTTATCGTTAACGTTTCCTTTATCATTCAAGTCAAGTTGCTTTATTCATTTCATGGTTTGGGTTTTGGGCTATGAGTAGGCTCTCATTGGAACATATACGTCATTGTGACGAATTGACAGTAACATGGAATGGGGTTTGCGAAATGTCTAGATTGAACACACGTTGGGAAGCGCGGTGGCTCAGTAGGTAGAGATGCAGACTGCAGGCCGAGAGGACCTTTGTTCGAATCCCACCTACGGCAACCCCCGTTGTTTTCTTGACCAAGACATTTCATTCCAATTGCCCACGTGAGGTGGTGTTTTGTACTAAGACGTAGAGCACGTTGATGCTGCATTTGTCTTTAGCCAATGCTAACCCTGCTTGTGTGGAGTTAGTATGTCGGGAGGCTGACAGTTGCTAGCCGCTGCTCGGTGGTTCTCTCTTGGTACTCCGACTGTCCGACTGTCCGACTCGTGGTGACCCTGGCTGTCGAGAGTGTCGTTAAACTCCAATAAATAAATGAACATACGCTGTCGAACAATGTAACGTTTAACGACAACAAATTTAAGAAATAACTGTTGTTTTCCTTCGGTTTATGTGATATAAACCGAAAATTTTCAGCACAAGCTTCATAATACGCGAGTTATGATTAAGCTTGCGCTGAAAATTTATATATCGCATAAACCGAAGGAAAACAACAGTTATTTCTTATGATTTAATCCGGCTGTAATATTAAAATATAAAAACTATGCGTACGTGAACGAAAAACTTTTAATTTTCGCAAAAGACGACAGTCAAACTCAGGAAAGTGTGCCACAAACAGGTCACGTCAATCATTGTCAATTTGTCAAATTCAACTGTTCATCTGAAATCCGCACAAATCTTGGCGTTTGCTTAAATAAATTGTGAAACTCATGATTTGCCCCTTCTCTCAAATTTATAAAATCTGCCGGATCACCGATATAGAAATTTCCATACCATTCAATGGCCATCGTAAAAGAAAATCTTGAATTTGCGTGAAACGGTGAATAAATCTGAAAAATACTTCGGAGTTTTGTTTGTTGTTTTGATTTTCGATCGCAGACGACAGATACAAGTCACGTAACAATATCATTAAAAACATTTTAATTAAGCCAGTTCCCCAAAAATCATGTTTGGATGTATGGTCTTTTATTCGTATCCCATTTGGGTATACTTTTCATTAAATTCAATTGTTCCCGAGAAATTATCATTATATTCTCGCTGACTGGAGGCGATGAAAAATCGATCATTGACCTTTGTTTACAAGCTTGTTATCCATCTATCAGTCTGCCGTCACGCCCTCACGGTGACAATTGGATTGAGTGAGCGGGGCTTCCAGAGTCTTCAAAGTTGGATCGGATGTGCGAACGTACGCGTACGAACGTGTGGACATTCCAAATCATTAGGTGATTTGGTTTATACGATTTTGACGACTTTCGCGCTGTATGCTTTCAACCAATCAAACGCAGAGGCAGGACAAATGATTAAATTATTAGTAAATAAACCCCTTGTGTGCCCCACGACGTCACTGTGCAAACAATTAATAAAACATATAAAGGACAAGGTCACTCCATCCTATTACAAATAATAAACTGATTTGTAATTTATACAATACTACACATGTGAAATATCTAGGCAAATGAAACGGTTTGCAAGTCACTCTTTGGCGGAATAATCGGGAAATGGGCAACGCCATTTCAAATATTTCGCTTGTCGACTTCAGGCGGTAACATACGATAGTAGTATGTCTCGTATGTTTCACCTCTCATTAGCAGGATCTCATTGCAGAATCTCATGTGACGTCATAGTCACGTGACCCAGTGGCGCCATGTTGTGTTGTCATGGTAACACACATGAGCGGCCATGTTGTGACGCCATCTCCATAGTGATACGTGGTGTTAGTTCGCATGCGCAGCGCGTGTTGTTAAGGTGATAGGTGTTTCCGTCGTCCATTTTGTATACTGGAGGCCGCCATCTTGGTTTCTATGGTAGCACTTGATTGCTATGTTACCTAAACCCTTCTTATAGAACAGGGGTATGTTCGGTGGTATGCTCGATTGAATAGGAGTAATTTCCCGATTCAGAGAATTACCACAAACAACCGGACAAATTTTACTATTTCGAATTCTTCCAGAATTCTCTGCTTCTATCTATATATGCAACATTTATCGTTTATCTGGCCATGTTCCTTTATTCTAGAGTATATTCTAGTGGGGTAGAAGAGCCTATCAGTTGGAACAGCTTTGCTTGTTGTTGCTATATTTAGCTATTTCTGGTCTATTCTTGTTAGTTCTGACCCTATTCTAAGTACTCTTGTTGTTTCATTTATCTAGAACATGTATAACCAATCAGATTGCTTGATTTCCCATAACCTGTACGAACGTGTAGACATTCCAAATCATTACGTGAACAGAGGTTGTTTTTGTAATAATAATTGGGTGTTATCAATCCCTTTCCATACCCTCGAATGTCGATGTTAAAACATGGAATCCAAATTTAAACCGAATCGGCTAGGAATCTCAATTACGGAATGCCTTATATAGTCCATTTATATGTATACAGGGGAAATCTGATTGAATATTTTGAAGGTCTGGGCGAAGGTATAGCTGGGAAGTAGTGATACAAGTCTATATTAATGTATGATAGTTTATTCAATAGTACTGGTACAAGGCCGCAATGGAACAAGCCTGCTGGAGAAGCTAATGGTAGGACAGATACACCATAGACAAGTAATGGCCTTGGAGCTTTGGAGATAAGATGGAAGCAGTTGGCAAGACTACATTAGACCTGATTGAGGGATTTCTCATGGCCTAATGCGACAAAAAAAGGAATTCTCCAAAGGTTTCCTCGATAGGTATTCTCAAATAATACAATACCAGGCCATAGGTACCCTCAAATACCCGTATGTGCATATGTGCTAGGGCACATTGTGTCACATTGTGCCTTTTCACATAAGCACATATCGGCACATAAAGCATGTGACTTTGTGCTAGGGCATATTGTGTCACATTGTGCTTTTTCACATAAGCACATATGACAAAAAAGGGGTGCCGAAGGTCATATGTTTTTCAAAAAAAGGGGTGCTGAAAATGGGGCGCCCGGGGATATTGCCATTGGATATAGATGTGATGAGAATCGGATACAACTTCGTTGTAATAATGGGAGATATCTATATACGATTAAGTACAGGTTATGGGAAATCAAGTAATCTGATTGGTTATAAATGTTCTAGATAAATGAAACAACAAGAGTACTTAGAATAGGGTAAGAACTAACAAGCATAGACCTGAAAAGCTAAATATAGTAATAATAAGCAAAGCTGTTCCAACTGATAGGCTCTTCTAAGCTACTGGAGTATATTCTAGAATAAAGGAACATGGCCAGATAAACGATAACTATTGTATATATAGTTAGAAGCAGAAAATTCTGGAAGAATTCGAAATAGTTAAACATGTCGGGTTGTTTGTGGTAATTCTACGAATCGGGAAATTACTCCTATTCAATCGAACATACCCACCTTACCTAACATAGCAAACACGTGCTACCATAGAAACCAAGATGGCGGCCTCCAGTATACAAAATGGACGACGGAACACGTATCACCTTAACAACACGCGCTGCGCATGCGCACTAACACCACGTATCACTATGAAGATGACGTCACAACATGGCCGCTCACGCAGGTTACCATGACAATACAACATGGCGCCACATGACGTCACATGAGATCCTGCAATGAGATCCTGCCAATGAGAGGTGAAACATACGAGACACACTACTTTCGGTATTGGAGCTGTAAACATAGAAGAAACTAAGCGAGCTCTAGTCCAATCAGAGGGTGATGGTTTTAGTCTTATTGCAACAGAGGTTGTTTATGTCCTAACCACATCCTCGCGTCAATGCTAGAATGTCCTATGTCTACATTGATCATGGGGCGGGGTGGCGTTGTGGTAACCGGTTCTCGTCAGATCATCGAAGTTAAGCAACGTCTAGCCCGGTTTGCAGGTGACTCAGTTGATGGAATAATTGCGAAATGAGCAAAGTCATTTCAAATATGTCGTGCCGTGTCGTCAGACGGTAAGCTACTGGAGTCGGAAAAGGAAGAAACTACGCGAGCTCTCAACTAATCCGAAGGCAAAAAATTTAGTCTTATTGGAACATAATTTATAATTTAATTAATGCAGGCTACAGCAAACTGCATGTGATATCAAAGACTTGCGGATATTCCAAGCCCTAACATTGACTCTATTACGCAGTATGGAATCTCTTGGAGCCCAGATGCCACAAACGCGAATTGGTGAAATTGGAGCAGACTATCAGCTAAATATAGCCAAGCTATTTTAGACAAAAAGAGCGGAAAATATACATTAGGTTGATAATCAGATCAAAACTCGGTCTTCCGACTTCAGACCTTTTCGATCATCATTTGGAGAACTGACAAGCAAGACAGTGCATACATGCTGAATAAACATTTAACGGAAACATATTAAATCGGAGCAAAGGAAGAACCTTGGAAACTAGGACTATATATCGGATCAAAGGAAGAACCCTGGGAACTGGGACTGTATAAATTCTAAAATCCGTAAGCGCACTTTGGTCAGAACTATTTCCTACCTGTTTTCAGCAGAAAATTCTTCTTGTGTTTTTTATTCTTAAACTTGATGGATTCTGGGGAAGAAGTAATGGGGAGGGGGGGGGGGGTCAATCTGATGAAAGCGTGATAAAAGGTATGAAAACTGTAACAGTAAAACAATTAAATCGGAATGACGGCGAATGGAGGGCCTATTCCAATTATCTTGAACAAAAATTGCACAAGGGTATTATGCGAGATGCCAGGCCATGGAAACGGCATTCATTAATTGGTGAGTAACAAATCGAATTCGTCAATAATTAAAAGACGGAAAGCCTGGGTGAAAAGCACCATCATTGCATGGTGAGCAATCGTCCCGAGGCAGCCGGCTCAAACATGTTCCACTGAGGTAAGGGAGAACAGCAGGGGGCTGAGGTAAGGGAGAACAGCAGGGGACTGAGGTAAGGGAGAACAGCAGGGGACTGAGGTAAGGGAGAACAGCAGGGCACTGAGGTAAGGGAGAACAGCAGGGGACTGAGGTAAGGAAGCACAGCAGGGGACTGAGGTAAGGGAGAACAGCAGGGGACTGAGGTAATGGAGAACAACAGGGGACTGAGGTAGGGGAGAGCAGCAGGGGACTGAGGTAAGGGAGAACAGCAGGGGACTGAGGTAAGGGAGAACAGCAGGGGACTGAGGTAAGGGAGAGCAGCAGGGGACTGAGGTAAGGGAGAACAACAGGGGACTGAGGTAAGGGAGAGCAGCAGGGGACTGAGGTAAGGGATAACAGCAGGGGATTGAGGTAAGTGAGAACAGCAGGGGACTGAGGTAAGGGAGAACAACAGGGGAAACCCTGTTGCGTACAGATTATCATCAGATTGTGGGACATTGGATAAACAAAAAGTGCGCAATCGCGTCCCAAACTCACGCTTTATCCTCTACCGTCGGAAAATTCGTTGGAAATCCGAGACATTATACAGTATGGCCGCCGTGGACGGATTTCTTTCCACGAGTGGGCAATATTTCCACGGACGCAATAATATTAGATTCCAAACACTAATTATAGGAATAATCGTCAAAACATTAACCCTGAAAAGCAGACGACACTTGCAAAAATAATGCTTGAATAACTAATTTTTTTCTTCATTTTAGTCTCAAAAGCATAGGTTATGACCCTTCGTTGGAACGAGCTCGACGAGCTCGTTCCAGCGAGGGGTCATAACCTATGTTTTTGAGACAAAAATAAAAAAAAATAATGAAAATTAATTGGCGATTTTTGAGAATAGCGCTAGCCGGTTTTGGCCGTTACGTTAGGTAAAGGGTTAATTAATGAAGCATTGGGTACCACCCGGAGCTTCATTAAATAAAATTTTGCTGATGATGATTTTTATTACCTGGTGGACGCATGCATGGACATCACTGCCCACGTGTGAAATATGACTAGTCCATGGCTGCTGTACTGTAGAAAAGTACAGACCATTTACACTGTCTGGAACTCAAAGCAACACAAATGGGGCTGATTTGACACGTTTTAGATATTCAAAATTGGGACATTTTAAAAAGAATGTTGAACAAAGAGAGATGATGGTGCTGATGATGATGATGATTCTTTATTTTCTTTATATTTGAAGAGTACATCAGATCAAATAACATATATTACAAAGTTGAAGCAAACCAGAACGACAATTGTAAACTGTATTTTTGTGCATATGTACATGACAGGGGCGAAAAAGGATACAGGTGGAATCAAGAAAGGCATTTAGTCAGCAACAGACCGGTTGGGGATCCGAAGCACTGATAAAGAAGCAGTCAACCGCTACTGCGGGGAGCATTTCACGCAGGTTACAGACGAAAGAGATACAGTCTGTCAATAATTGGTCCTCGTGCCCGTCATTGGGCAGGGTTGGGGAAATTATTGTAACATCTCCCATGACAAACGAGAGGAAATCGTCATCTGAAACAGGAAAGTACCCGGGCCATATACATTCATGATGTCCGACCAAAAGTCGTTTCGTGTATCCAGCCTGGACTTGGAATTGCAGACAAAAAGAACATGTCGAATTTGGTTCATGTCTTAAGCAGTCAGGACACTGGGTATTAATGTCGTAGGTGGTTTTAACAAGAAGATTTGCCATGACGATACATTTTACAGCTCGCTTGGCTTTTCCCAGCAGAGTTTCCAGAGTCTCCAATGCGCGACTGGGACGGGGTTTACGTTAACAACAGTCGCAAGGCAGAGTTCATCACGTGATCTTTGTAGGGTGTCAGTAAGGTGGAAAAATCGGGTTTCAGTCTTCACATAGTTTTTCCATTGATATATGGATGGAAAGTTACCATGCTGAATGTAATTGTGAATATGTTGTACAAGGTTGTATTTATTGAGCAGGTGCATAATGTCGCAGTGGAATCCAGAGGGGGCATTGTTGAACAAGACCTGATCGTATATTCTATTCAGTAGTATCTGGAGAGCATGCCGGTGATTATGCGATAAATAGATTAAAATGGCAAGAAATAGAAGTTTTCTTAACTCTATCTCTGATTGTAGGGGCAGTGCACCAAGTCGACTAAGGGACAGTATAGTGATTGATATCTGGGGAATTGATTGCATAAATTTAAGACATTTTCTATAAGTACGTTCGAGTTGGAGCATCTGGGTATTTGAAATGTTATGCTACAATTCTGAGCTGTAGAGAGCTTGTGAGAGCACTACACTCTTGAATATTTTGAAAGCCGTTAGGGGTGTTAAGTTACCGAGCTCGAGTGTATTGCAAGTCAGAAAATACGTCTTCCTGATCTTTTAACAAGCTAACTCGATTCTTGACAGGTTTACCAAGTATTTGTCTAAAATAATTCCAAGATGTGTTAATTCCTGTACTTCATCTAGAGTAGTGGGGCCAAGTTCCCATTTCCAACTAGATCTATCAAATCCAAGTTTTGTTTTGTTGAAAACGATTATCTTGCTTTTTGCGGGAAAATAGTTGAATTTCCATTTTATACTGTAAGCGTGGCAGATTTGGATTAGCCTGTCCAGCCATGCTTGTGAAAGGAGACTAGCGAGATATCGTCAGCAGTTGTAGGCGAGGTGCAGCGAACAGTACATACTGATGCTCCGTCGCTGGAGTTTTGGAGATCGCTCAGAAGATCATTTATGAATACGAGATAGAGAAACGGGGACAAGGCACTTCCTTGTCGGTTACCTTGTTCCAGTCGAAATGGGTGAGATATCGCGCCAGCATGTAGTACTCAGCTCTGCGCATTCGTTTGAAGGTTTTACAAAACTCTAAACCGGTTTTCTTCACGGGAGGCTGTGAACAGAGATAGTAAAAATAAATTGCAAGCTCCAAGACAGAGGTAAAAAGAAAATGGTAAAAATTGTAAAAATGATGATCCCTATCCCGGAAAAGGTGGCAGTAAACAAGTTCTTGAGCTGACATTTTGTGTTAGCAAAAACTTTTTGATAATATGCAAAACAGACAGAATTTATTGAGAGATAAAAATAATTACCTGCAGTAGAAAGTTATAGGTGAAGGAATCCAACCCAGGAGATTGGTTCGATTTTGTTTTCATTTTAATGGGACATCACAATTGCATGAATTTACTGTATTGGATGAACTTAACAGGAGTATTATTACCGGGCAAAAGCCAGTGATATTTTATTATTTTTTTCTGAAAGGCAATTAGAAATTACCGAAGGTTTTCTCCTGCATGTGTGACTCGGTTCGTTAATCAGATATTCACATTAGATTATCCACCATGCAGGTACAGCAGATTAATTGATTAACGAATTCGATCTAATCTTCATTTTTTTACAATAATAATCAGTTGTTAATCATTTCAAGTTCCACTCTGTTTGTTCTAAAACACGTTTGCCTTTGTTGTATATTTTAATAGTTGTTTATAGTAACCACAATGTATATATACCAAGTTATTAAAGTAAAACGCATAATTTTGGAAATACCAAATTGTAAAGCGAGTCTCGTTCCAAGTACGGAATAATCCTATTTGTGGCGAGTCGGCTGGAATCCAGTGTCGTTAGAATAAATTGTGTTTTAATTGTAACGAAAGACTCAGTCGTATTTCAAAGTTTCATTTCCGGTAGAAAAGTTTAAGTGAACGACAGCCTGGCAGCAGTATGATGTTAGAATTACATTGGTTTACGAGGAATATTGTCAACATTTATTAGGGTTTACAAAAACTGAAGCTGAAGCCATGCCAGTAATTGGAAGGTCAGATTGAGGTATCCCATATCGAAAAACCTATTGCTTTGCTTACACACAAATTGAGTGAACAATCACAAAAAACGATCGACTTCTGACAAGGGGAAAGAGGCATTTGCATACACTTATGCATTGGGTACACTTAACAATTATTTGCAGGGTACAAGGTTTGTAGTCAATAAAAAACACACCTCCCTTACAATTCTTGTTTAAACATCCGCAGAATTACGATACGGTTCAGCGATGGGCTTTGAAAATATCCAGTTTGACAATAAGACAAAACACTTGTGCCAAACTTTTGTCTAGGCTTCCAGAAAGTTGCTGAAGTAGGAAAAAAGTATAATGCAGATAACACAGGTGCTTCGGACAAGGCATTAGTGGCATGAATGATTAACAGTAACCCAATTCCTAGGGAGTTTATACACACAGAACCCGAAACAATTGAGGCTACATACAGTTGATTATAAGAATTTAAACATGAAGGTGAAGCAAGACAAAGACACTAAGATAGAGGAAATTATAGACAAAAAACACGCGTGTGAGCATAAGTAACAGTTAGTTGCTGATTTCCGGAGAGTTGTTTTATAATAGCATGGCTAACAAAAAAACACAAAAAACAAGGATGAGGCTGCTCTCTAAAATCAGTTGGGTTAAAAATCAACTCAAATCAGTTAGGCTAAGTGAACATGAACTCAACTGGGTTCATATTCACTCAACCTAGTTGACTTGGGTTGATTTTTAACCAAACTGATTTTAGGGCGTCGCCATTTCGGATCATTTGCAACCGGAAATGTAAAAACAGTATCATATTGAACTAGGACATTTGGGAATAGATAAGGTTTATTATGCCAGTAGAAAATAATACTTGGAAAATCTGTAGAAATATATTTATCATTATGTCGAGACATTTGTAGGGCCTGCAGGACAAAGAAATCCAAATTTTCATTGCAGGAAGCGGAAGCCACGATATCCTGCGCGACATCGGTCCAGATATAAGTGAACCTTTGCAAACGACTTCGTCACTGAATAAATACACTGTGACTGTTTATTAATTTTTATTCAGGATGGCCTGAGTTCCTTTTTCTTCTCTCCTGATATGAAGGCAGAAAAGGTCGCTAATTTGGTACTGGATCAAATTTCCCCTTGGAACTGTATATCGACCGACAATGTGTCAGAAAATTATCAATAATAATATGAAATACCTCACTGAAAAAATATTATTCATGAGAAAACCTCTTATTGAGCACCCTTCCCCATCTAATGGAAACATTGAACGACTGCATAGAACGATGAATGACATACTTTCTAAGATGCATGATTCGCAGGGCCCCAGTTACAGCGTCCTTGTCATTTTGGATCTTGCCTTTTCGCTCTTGGTCTCCCCCACTCCTTGAGGTGGTAATGTTATTTATTCAGTAAAGATTATTACAACTGTCCGCTGATCTGGGTCTTCAGATTCCTCTGAGTTGATGAGACAAGATCAGCCAGATCAAAGAGGATGCTGTGCAGGCTGATCTGGTCTTATCAACGATATGGAATGTGACAACCAAGATTTAAATAACAGAGTGTTGTAATAATACAGGACAAGTTTGTTTGTGTGTGTGAGTGTGTGGGGGGGGGGGGGGGGGCGGCATTCTGATTTGCATCTCAGGTGTACGGCTGGTTTTAAAATCAACTAAATTTTACTCATTAGTAATATGACAGCAATATATGGGTTTATCTTATCCCTTATCCATACCACCTAGATGAGCTAACTTATACAGGCAAAGCTTTCTGTCGAATCCATCCTTCCTTCAGCAATTTGATTATCTTTATTCTTCTTTTATTGTATACAGACTGCTGTATCTTAATGTGTTAATTTTTTTTTCCATTGTTACATTTATTTTTTGTTTTGTATACATATAACACAATATTCGAATAAATATTGTTTAAACTAATAATGTGGGATGGGTTCGAATCGGAAACTTGGGATTTGTTGATTAACCCTTTACCCAACGAATCGCCCGCATCCGCCCGCGTAATATGTAAATTCAGCAGTTGAAAAAATAGTATTTTTCAAAAAACAAAAAAAATCCACAAAACCATATCATGTGACCCCCTCGTTGGAACGAGCTCGTCGAACTCGTTCCAATGAGGGGTCACATGATATGGCTTTGTTGAATTTTTTTGAAAATTTTGAAAAAAATGATATTTAAAATAATAAATTTTAATATCGTCTGCGTTGGGTAAAGGGTTAACCAGGTTCTGTCAGCTATCAGGATTATTGGGAGTGAATCTTCTGGATTCTCGGCTTATTACCTATCTTTTTGTCAGTGATGTTGTACTTCCATTGCGTACCGTACTAAAACCCAGTGAAAACGATTTGGGAAAGGAGCGAGGCATACAGATTATCATGATAATGTGCATGTCCTGTGATTTGTATCAGATTCGAGATGGTGACCAGAATGGGATCTCAACGAGCCGGCTTTGCCGGAGAGTTGTGATCCCATTTTTGAACACCACCGAAAATCTGATACAAATCACAGGACATGCACATTATCATGATAATTCATTTATCTAACAATTCTGTCAAATAAACAGATTAAATCTTAACCCTTTACCCAACGTAACGGACAAAACCGGCCAATGCTATTCTCAAAAAATCGCCAATTAATTTTTATTATGTTTTCAATTTTTGTCTCGTCGAGCTCGTTCCAATGAGTGGTCATAACCTATGTTTTTGAGACAAAAAATGAAAATAATTTGTTATTCAAAAATTTTTTGCAAGTGTCGTCTGCTTTTTATGTTAGGTAAAGGGTTAAATTATTTTAAAACATTTTTGGGACATAATGTTCGGTCGATCACTGAAACCCGTAGCGCTACCGGAAACGAGTCGTCTATATGATATAGAATCAGAATGAGTCGTCTATATGATACGGAATCGGAACACATTGTGTGATACGTACCGTTTCTCGTGGTTTTCAGGCCAAAATCTATGTAATTGCTAGATAAAAGATGGCACTATAAAAGCAGCCACAGAGTGGCCAAAGAGTGGCCACAGTGACTCCAAACTCAGCTGCGAGCTCATATGGAGGAATACCAGCCTCATGCATACCAATGGTACGCAACCTCTGATTTTCGGTTGGCCTTGGCATTTTTTAAAAAGACAAAAACTAGTGTGTTTTCTCAATAACCCAGGCTCTATAGCACAATATAACACAAAGAAATTCGCCGGTCTCCCATTCAATTTGACATTCTCGGGTAGGATGTGATATTTTCAAATCCGTGGCAAAATTGTATACGGTTGGGTGGACAACAGCAACATGTCATTAAACTCTTTGCACGGCTTCTTGTCCACAAACATGCAACATTAGAACTATTATATTTCATCCTTTATGCTATTTTTCACATTTTTTTTCTATTATACTTTCTGTTTAGACTCAGTATATGCACGTGTTCTTCTAACTCCCGTAATCCTGGTTAATGGAGGTAGCAGTAAGACAGCCAATAGTGGCTATGCAACCTCCTCGCACTATACGTGTATTATTCAATACTTAAAATGTATTTGTTCTATTTATTTTGTTTAAACTTTAATTCAAACAATTTTGTATATTCTCAGCGTTACGTATGGTGCCAAATAAAGTTCATTCATTTGTTCATTCCTTTTTCATAGTTTCATTTGCCGTGCATGCGCAGTGTCACCACATATCACCATCACATTTATAAAGGAACACGGCTATTAAAATATATTTGCACGGAAAATCAACCATAAACTTCTTTATAATGAGTGTACCTCAATCATTTACCTTGGTCATTCAGAAAAGGAATGTTTTGCCCATGATATACTACTAATGACCAGAATTAGATACTGTCCTTACTGCATGCCCACCAACCATTTTTGAGGTCCTCCGAGGATGAACGTTCAGAAAAATATGGTGGCAACTTTCCTCCGCCCCACCGCCCACATTTGATACTGAAATATCAAAATGTTGTCTGGCTCACGGACCTTTACTACTCACAGCAAATTCTCTAGAAGACACAGGTATAAAAAGATGAAAGATCAATAATGTGAACGAAATAATAGATCCAAAAAATGTTTGAAAGATTTAAAAAATACATCAGATTGTATTTGTATCTACTACGTGGCAGTGTTAAAGTTTCATAGTAGATCTACACATCAATTTGACACACTGGTAAAGAATGAATATCACAGTTAGTAGTCAGCATATTCGGAACACCGGGTAGCAGTACTGGACATCGATTTTCATGCGGGTACCCAGGCGCCCAGTTTGTCCAAGGCATTGTTCTTGTCGTTCCTCCATCTACCCAGAATCCCAATCCCACTGAAAATAGAGGGAAATAAAATGAATGACAGATATGTGGTATGAATCTGCTGATATACAATTCCATGCCGAAACGGACAGCGCCAACCTACACCCGATAAATAGACAGAACCCGACGTGTGTTTGAATCGGTGGGTGTTTTATATAACTCGTTGGATTTGGTTATTCAAAATATGACTACGCCAATCCAACGAGTTATGTAAAACACCCACCGATTCAAACACATATCGCGTTGAGAATTTATTACACAACCCATGCATTAAAATTCATTTTCATAAACAAAATTTAATTCCGATGTTTAAAGCCAAAGGTGAAGAGTCTGTTTGTTTTGACTGAGGCTGTACAAATCAAATATATCGATAACAAATCAAACCAACCTTTTCGGAACCAGTGTTTGTTGAAATTCGTATCGCTGTTTCTCTTCGGCTGGTGCCCATTCAGGCCTAACCATTTGGTGGCTATTTCTTTTAGTAAAAATATAAGTACAAATTTGTGCAGATGTACAAAAGAGCTGGGGCAAACATTGTTTGGTATTTGATCAGGTCTGACTGTTTGGGTATTATTTCTGAACCTATTAAAGCCAGTATGATTTGAACCAGAGGCTGAAGTGAGCCTAAAATGCTCACCTGGCTCATGTTTTCAAAATAAATGAGTGTATCAGTAAGTGATCAGCAGCAAGAGCATTTTTTTTTATTTGCCATGACACAACTAGAAGAAGTTCGAAGCTTGTCAAGATGTACGAAGATTTACCGAAATAAAGTTGACCAATTTAGATATAACGGGATCCACGAAATGAGACGGCCACGGGACTGGGTTAATGATCTGGTTGGAAATGCTTGGGTTTTTTGAAACATTATCTCATCATTTTTGGTTAACTAATGTTTTTATGAACCGACTTTATTTTGCTTTTGACGTTTTCATTTTCACACTATTTCACTTTCATTTTCATTCTCATCCTTTCGAAATTTCGGTGATATATTCTCCACATGAAACCATGTCTAAAATGTGTTGCCGTCCTTGAAAATTCTCAACCCGTATAGATGAACCATGAGGTGACGTTATAAAGATGAAAAATTAAAATACGTCGGAGTTTTTTTTAAATGTTGATGTGTTATAGCGCTAAAATAAGCAAGATATAGCTGCTTTTTTGTGCCTTAGATGGTTCGGTAGGTGTATAGTCGATGTCTCCGTCCGTCCGTCCGTCCGTCCATACGTCCGCCCGTCCATAATATAACTCTGGCATCGGTTGTCGGATTTTGATGTCCTTTGGTATGGTGACCAGCATACCAAATGCTGTCCCCAAATCGCGGGTTTCGAATTTTAGCCTTTTAAAACATATTTCTTTAAAAACGCTACCTTTCCATCCACGTAGCCCCGCATTTATAAATGACAGAGCTATGCCACTTCACACACAGTTTTGTGGTTAGTTAAAATTCTGCGATTTCATTTTTTTTTTATTTAACCCTTTACCTATCATGAAATGCAGACGACACTTGCAAATAAAAATTTCTTGAATAACTATTTTTTTCATTTTTGTCTCAAAAACATAGGTTATGACCCCTCATTGGAACGAACCTATGTTTTTGAGACAAAAAATGAAAAAATAATGAAAATTAATTGGCGATTTTTGAGAATAGCGCTGGCTGGTTTTGGTCGTTACGTTGGGTAAAGGGTTAACATTTACACACCAGATATCAAAGATGCCAATTTTACGGATTTTTTAAAATACCTTTTATTTTCAAACTCATTTCCAGCCTCAGCCTATCGAACTCTTGGGAATAAAATCTCTACAAACACCATCTCTAAAAATGTCGTGCCATCCTGGAAAATTCACAACCGTTATATCCAAACGCTTAGGCTTAGGCGATGTCATGGGGGGGGGGGGGGGGGTGGCGGGGGGGGGGGGGGTAAGGGGGTCAAAGATTAGAATAAGTCAGGATCCATTGAAAGTTTAATATGTAGTAGAGGTAAAAAAATCAGAGATATCTGGGATTTTTTGTTTTTTTTCAATTTATCACCCTTTTGACGTTTAGACGTCACTTCAGAGTTTAGTCCATTTGGGTTATACCTTATTTAAAGTTAATTTAAAACTCAACCTTTGTAATTCCACTTGCCCGCAAATATGAATTGCACATCTATGAAATTTGACGCACCGTTTGGCGTTTTCTAATCATTGGAAATTTTATAACCTCCTTTTGGAAATAAAATGTTAACCCCCGAATGCCAGCAACTAAAATCTCAATACACATCAGCTTGGCTACCAAAAAACGGCGTTGGCCACAAAGTGGCGTTAGTCGTGCTCAGCTGAATGACTTCTTGGAATTCTCGTTACGATTTCAAAACAATATAGTTTGTTATTACTCTTCATATATTATATGAGAAGTGGTGTGTGATTCCGTCATTGAGTCTGTGTGCTGCTAGAAATTGTTATGCAATGCAACTAGAAATGCAACAGTTATTGCAACTAGAATGTCTTTGTCGCATGGGCGTGGCTATCCGATCGGATATGGGTCACTCTGCTATTTTTAAATACATTAAATATATTACCTGTGCTGACAATATAGTTGATGTCCTCTTGTCCCTCCAGAGTGAAAAGATGTGCTCCTGTTAACTTACAATAATCAGATGCCGCCTCATATGGTACAACTGTATCTCCTATATTCAGGCAGCGTTCGTTTGAACCGAGTGATAAAACTTCGTACCCCAGTCTGCTTGGACAGTAACCTAAATTGGAAATAAAAAGTAAATTTGTTCATTTCTCGAAGCGCTGAAGTCGAAGAATATGTCCATATTTATAACCACACTTACGTATATTTGGGAACACCACGGTTAAGTGGTTAAAGTATTGGACGTGACACCTAAAGGTCGAGGTTCGTTCCCCCACAGCGCCACCTGCTCTGCGGGTAGGAAAATTTTAACCCAATTGCCCGTGTGACTATGTTTGCGCACAGACACGTCCAGGAAGAGGAACTTCGAGCCTAAGCGTTAATTCGATGACGCACCATTCCCCCCGCCCCCCACTCACACACAGTGGCACATACACACACGTGTAAAACAGTCGGGATAATGGTGCAGATGCCCAAGGTACGAGCGAAGATAGTGAGGATTTGGGTGGGGAAGAAAATTTCGAAATCAGTTATTAACTGGGCCGCCTTTCGGATACAATATCACGTTATTGTTTGACCGTTTCATCAGTGAGTATCTAGTGACCTAAATTTATAACTTTTGACTGCACAATTCTTGAAGTGGTAACTTAATTAACGTCAAATTGATTTAATAAAGTTATTACTTCAAGAATCATGCAATCCAAAATTACATCCTTTGGTCAAGTGCAGATCTCCATTCACGATGCAGCCCCCTTCTTAACAGTTGACACATCAGTCAGAACCTTGGGGTGAGTGGGTAGAGGGAGGAGGGGGTAGTCCAAACAGGCTTGGAAGCCAGTATTTAATTATATGGGTTGGCGCGTCCTTTGAAAAGACGTTAAAAATTAATATAAATGCCGAGCCAAAGAATCCTGGACGTCTGAGCCCAACCTGACCCCACCTAAAGTTTCGGTCCACGGTGCCACTACCCCCCCCCCCCCCCTCCCCAGTCCTGAACACAGAGCTACATGTATGGTTTTGTCTACAAAGTCACAGAGCACGGCGCCAGCACGCCTGCCTTCACTCGATGCTAACTCCGTTCATGCCGAGTTAGGAAGTGAAGAGTCCTATATTTATTCGCCATTGGATGTTTGCTCAGGGTACTCTAGCTTCCTCAGCGCGTGAAACTGGTCTACGCAATAAAACCTCGCGTGTTGTATATGTATGTCGTTAAACCTAATAAATAAACAAACACACAAACAAAACATATTATAATATTAGAACGTTTCTTTTCATGTTCTCGGTCGACAGTGTCTGAGTTTGTGTGATTTCTGAAATAAAACCTGAAGCAGCGAAGCTGCTGGAGATTTTATTTCAGAAATCACACAAACTCAGGTACTATCGACCGATAGAACATGAAAAGAAACGTTCCAATTATTTTATTATGCCGAATAAAAAATGACTTTCATTGTTAAGCGTTAACTGCAACATGTCATCAACCTTGTGATAACAATGTAGTCGAATCCAAAAACATGACGTCATTTCGAACGAATGACGTCTCTTCGAAAATGACTTGTCTCAAGTGCCGTCGATTTGGGAGTTTCTGTTTCACCAAATGCCAGAGTTTACAACTGAATCATGATGTTCATGTTATAATTCATTGTTAATGCTTGTGTGATAAGTGGTATAAATTAATGGAATATAAATTCATGTTTCTTGGACGACGACAGTTGTTAGAATTAAGCGGAGTGAAACAAATTATTTTGAACTTGAGGCGAAGAGCTCAGCGAGGTCGAGGAGTACTAAACTTGTGGAAATATAATTGATTGAAGTCAAAACTCATATTCAGGATTCACTGAAGTGAGTTTTAATATTTCTGATTCTTTTGAATTCATTGTTTTCAGTTAAAATTGAAAACACTGAAGATGATACATATATTTGTTGGTAAGTTTGTGTCTATCGGTGACGAAAAAAGTTAAACGGACACGGCGCCAGCGTTTGGTGTTGAGAAATTGAGGGCGTACGTAATCGACGCTGATCAATCGAAGTGGAGCTTACATTTTCTTTGTCCTCTTGTCTCCAGGGAAGAACGTTCTGATACCATCCGTGTTTTGCCCCAAAACTCCAGTACTATGACTTTTAGAAGGTGTCAAATTAACCAATCCCGGCTGAGGTTATAAACATGAGGCATAATAATCATATTTATTACACAATCTCATATATATTTCCACAATGACAAACAATTCCAAGTAAACACTCTGGATTATTGACTAGAGCATTGGACCCGAAGTCGAAAGGTCGAAGGTTAAGTCCTGACCATCCCCATTCTTAATACTCTACTGGAATAATACTGTCCACATTCGTCAAACAATTCACGCACCTGTTCCTCGAACGTCATCCTGGCTCACCAGTCATCTTTTACCATATGTATTCTTAGACTCCCATGGTTCAAGTTCACTTAAAATTCCCGAAAACATCTGCCTTGCTCGATCAATTTATCCCAACAATAATTCCTTTAGCAACTGTCGTTCAAAATGTACAAACAAATCACTCTGGAATAAAAACTGAATAGCTACCAGTTCCACTGATGGAATACGCGCCTGTGCTTGGGTAAATACTGACCTATAAACGTTGAAGGTATTCGACTAGGCGCTATGTATAAAATACTATACTACATATTTCTTTAATATACATCAGTGACATAGTTGATGGAATTGCATGCGATTTTCACACTGTTTGCAGACGCTACTTCTAGTTATAAAATACCCTTTTCAAGCAGCAAAACTAAAGTCATTCTTTTTAAGAAAGATTGAGAACTAGTCAATACTAGTCAATGGCTCGCCCAATCCATTGCTTCTAAATCTCGTAGAGACGCCAAGGAAACTTAGTCATCTATACCCCTATCCAATAGTACTTTTCCACGAAGTCATAGAATGTATCTCCCCACATACGCATCTCGGTCTGATATTCAACAGTATATTTATTTATTTATATTTATTTATTTATTTGTGGTTAAGGCACATACTTATTCACAATGGCTAACCATGACCGTGACAGTTTTACGAGTGCAGGAAGTGGGAGAACCCGGAGAGAACCACAGAGCATCGACGAGCAACTGTCCGCTCCTCAACAGTCTAACTCTGCTCAATTTCCGCTCAAGCAGTGTTACCAGCGATTGAGGACATTTGCACCATCGACGTCACTATGCCTTAGTACGCAGCATCATCGTGCCCCTTTGTAGGAAACGTTGATGAAGTGCCTTGCCCAAGGACAGAACGCGGGTCGTCCCGGATCGAACTCGGGACCTCTAGCATAGAAGTCCAACAGTCTACCACTGAGCCACCGCGGTTCTATTCAACAGTAGTACATGATACGAAAATGCAAGCACTATTGTCAAAAGGCGACGGGAACTCCTGGATATTCTTCGAAGGTTAACATATATTTTTTAACATATATTTTTGACATACAAACGCCACAGAAGGTATATTTTGTATTATTCAGGCTTTTTGGAATATGCCTCGTTTGTATTTGATTTAATTGATCCTGAATCTGAATCTGGGGAAATTGAAAAAATACAGGCCTGTTACTGGAGCAAAAGAAACAATCAATAAATGTAAACATTTGATAGGAAGAGGATGGGAGCCTTTTAATGAAACACTCCTGAAATATTAACTAGTATAATTTTAAAAAATGTACCGCAATGATGCAACGAGATATTTTTCAAATTTAAAATCACAAAAAGTAAACCAACCCCAAGTCTATAATCAACGGAATGCCGATAATCTGACTGATACATACTCAAAACCTACACTCACACAATAATAATTTCTTCAGTTCTGTCAACAGTAAAAGTCTGGAAAGCGTTACCCTAACAACACGTGAGGTTAGGCCTCCTTTTGCTTAAAAAAACGTTTAAACAGATATAACAACAGACCACCAAATTTTAAATTCAGCAGAGTGTCTCTAAAAACAGCCAAATATGTAATCTTGAATATAGTTTTATTTGGTTTTAAACACTCGTCGGAACAAGAAATTCTTTCTCAGCTTGGTTAAAAATCATTTAAATATTTATTTATAAATCACATCGATTTTAATTACTACGACTTGGGCTTTTATTATTTCCATCACTGGCACCACATAGTTCTAAATGTCCAAGTCCACACATACAAATCACCTGTATCGGCACCACATAATTCTACATCTCCAAGTCCATATATATCACCTGCATCGGCACCAAAAAATTAACATCTCCAAGTCGATACATATCACCTGTACCGGCACCACATAATTCAACATCTCCAAGTCCATACATACAAATCACCTGTACCGGCACCACATAATTCAACATCTCCAGGTCCACACATATCACCTATACCGGCACCACATAATTCAACATCTCCAAGTCCATACATACAAATCACATGTACCGGCACCACATAATTCAACATCTCCAGATCCACACATATCACCTATACCGGCACCACATAATTCAACATCTCCAAGTCCATACATACAAATCACCTGTACCGGTACCACATAATTCAACATCTCCAGGTCCATACATATCACCTGTACCGGCACCACATAATTCAACATCTCCAAGTCCATACATACAAATCACCTGTACCGGCACAAAATAATTAAACATCTCCACGTCCATATATAGCAGCTGTACCGGTACCACATAATGCAACATCTCCAAGTCCATACATACAGATCACCTGTACCGGCACCACATAATTCAAGACCTCCAAGTCCATATATATCACCTGTACCTGTACCACGCAATTCAACATCTCCAGGTCCACTCATATCACCCGTACCGGCAACACATAATTCAACACCTCAAAGCCCATATCACTTGTATCGGCACCAAATAATTCAACATCTCCACGTCCATACATATCACTTGCACCGGGACCACATAATTCAACATATCCAGGTCCATACATATCACCTGTACCGGCACCACATAATTCAACATCTCCAAGTCCATAGATATCACCTGGATCGGCACCACATAATTCAACATCTCCAGGTCCATACATATCACCTATGTCGGTACCACATAATTCAACATCTCCAACTCCATACATATCACCTGCACCAGCACCACATAATTCAACATGTCCAGGTCCATACATATCACTTGTGGATGGTACCACACAATTCAACATCTTCAAGTCCATACATATCACCAGTACCAGCACAACAAAATTCAACTTATCCATGTCCGTACATATCACCTGTGCCGGCACCACATAATTCAACATCTCCAGGTCCATACACACAAATCAACTGTACCGGTACCACATAATTCAACATCTCCAGGTCCATACATATCACCTGTACCGGCACCACATAATTCAACATCTCCAAGTCTTCACATATCACCTGTACCTGTACTACATAATTCAACATCTACCGGCACCACATAATTCAACATCTCCAAGTCCGCACTCGTCACCTGTACCGGTACCACATCATTCAAAATCTCCAGGTCCATACATATCACCTGTATCTGCTCCACATAATTCGACATGTACAAGGACATACATATCGCATGTACCAGCACCTTATAATTCAACATCTCCAGGTCCATAAATATCACCTGTACCGGTACCATATAATTCAGCATGTATCGGCACCACACAATTCAACATCTCCAAGTCCATACATGTCACCTGTACCGGCTCCTCATAATTCAACATCTCCAAATCAGATATCAAATGTACCGGCATTACATAATTCAACATCTCCAAGTCCATACATATCACCTGTACCAGCACCACATAATTCAACATCTCCAAGTCCATACATATCACCAGTACCGGCACCACATAATTCAACATCATCCATCAGGTCCATACATACATATCACCTGTACCGGCACCACATATTTCAACATCTACAAGTCCATACATATCACCTGTACCGGTACCACATAATTCAAAATCTCCAGGTCCATACATATCACCTGTACCTGATCTACACAATTCGACATGTACAAGGCCATACATATCACGTGTACCTACATTTTATAATTCACCATCTCCAGGTCCATAAATATTACTTGTACAGGTACCACATAATTCAACATGTACCGGCACCACATAATTCAACATCACCAAGTCCATTCATGTGACCTGTACCGGCTCCACATAATTCAACATCTCCAGGTAAATATACACATATCACCTGTACCTGTACCTGTACCACATAATTCAACATCTCTAAGCCCATACATATCACCTGTACCGGCGCCACATAATTCAACATCTCCAAGTCAATACATATCACCTGTACTGGCCCCACATAATTCAACATCTCCAGGTCCATGCATATCACCTGTGCCGATACCACATAATTGAAGATATCCAAGTCCATACACATAACCTGTCCCGAAACCACATTATTCAACATCTCGAGGTCCATACATATCACCTGTACCGGTACCACATAATTCAACATCTCTAGGTCCATGCACATCACCTGTCACGGTACCACATAATTCAACATCTCCAGGTCTGTACATATCAGCTGTACTGGTACCACATAATGCAACATCTCCAAGTCCATATACATCACCTGTACCGGCTCCTCATAATTCAACATCTCCAAATCCACAGATATCACATGTACCGGCACTACATAATTCAACATCTCCAAGTCCGTACATATCACCTGTAACAGCACCACATAATTCAACATCTCCAAGTCCATACATATCACCTGTACCGGCACCACATAATTCAACATCATCCATCAGATCCATACATACATATCACCTGGACCGGCACCACATAATTCAACATCTCCAAGTCCATACATATGACCTTTGCCGGTACCGCATAATTCAAGATCCCCAGGTCCATACATATCACCTGGTCAGGCACCACATAATCTACATCTCCAGGTCCATACATACGTATCAACTCTACCGGTACCACATAATTCAACACCTCCAAGTCCATACATATCACCTGTACCGCCACCAAATAATTCAACATTTCCAGGTCCAGACATATCACCTGTACCGGAAACACATAATTCAGGATCTGCAAGTCCGTACATATCACCTGTACCTGCACCTCATAATTCAAGATCTCCATGTCCATACATATCACCTGTACCGGCACCACATAATTCAACATCTCAAAGTCCATACATACATATCACCTGTAGCGGCTCCACATAATTCAACATCTCCAGGTCCTCACATATCAACTGTACCCGCACCACATAATTCGACATCTCAGGTCCATACATATATATCATCTGTACCACTACAACATAATTCAACATCTCCAGGTCCATACATATCACCTGCACCAGCACTGCATAAATCAATATCTCAGAGTCCATACATATCACGTGTACCGGCTACACATAATTTAACATGTCCAAGTCCATGCATATTACCTGTACCGGCAACACATAATTCAACCTTCTCCGGGTCCATATATATCACCTGTACTGGCACCACATAATTCAACATCTCCATGTCCATATATATCACCTGTACCGGCACCACATAATTCAACATCTCCAGGTCCATACATACATGGCACCTGTACTGGCACCACATAATTCAAGATCTCCAAAATCCATACATATCACCTGTACCGGTACCACATAATTCAAGATCTCCAGGTCTATACACATCTCCTCTACCGGAAACACATAATTCAAGATCTCCAGGTCCATGCACATCACCTGTTCCTACACCACATTATTCAAGATATCTAGGTCCATACATATCACCTCTACCGGAAACACATAATACAAGATCTCTAAGTCTATACATAATTCCTGAACCGGAACCACATAATACAAGATCTCCAGAGCCATAAATATCCCCCGTACTGGTACTACATAATTCAAAATCTCCAGTACAAAGATATCACCTGTACCGGCACCGCATACTTCAAGATCTCTACATATCACCTGTACCGGCACCGCATAATTCAAGATCTCCCGGCATATACCTATATCATACATTAGCCTGCCAGTGGTTTTCGTTTTAGGGAAGTTGTTTGCCCGGACACTCATAAACATAGAGTGCTAAGCTTTTTCCTATACGTTATATGTAACGGAGGTGCAGGTGCATATTCTTTTTGAATATTCGGTACCATAACATCAGATAGGCGCTGGCGGTGGTTACTGAGGAGGGGGGGGGGGGGGGTGCTTGATTGAGCACTTTTGTATATAATACTTGTCTTGTCACCACCCTGATGACACCCTCGAAGGTGTTGTAAAGAAACCATTTTATTCATCTAAATTGTTCCACTGCGAATCTTATGATTTGCACTTTGTTCAAGTCAATTTGATTAGTTTCAAGGTATTTATAATTTGTGTGTTTTAAAAGTTGTATTCAATGAACAGGTATATTCAGTTACGCGATTTGTTTGTTTATTGGTGCAGTACGCCTTATCAGCAGCTATGTCTGTATCTGTAAGAAAAGTATGTATTATAAAATATGTTATTATCTTCCATGAATTAAATAAAAATGAAACCATGAAATATGTGGAATAAAAATAAGAAGTGAACACCGGAAAAAAATGAGACCAGTTCTTTAAAGAATGTTGTGCAGGCATGCATAGATATGGATAGATGAACAAATGATTAAGAAAATAAGAACAATTTAAAATTTATAATTGATTTTCTTAAGGAACGACAGAATTTTATGAGAATTTGTATAAAATTAAAATTCGCCATAAAACCCTAACAATTCCAATGTATTATATATACTACTCAAAGTTTGCTAAGCACCACATATTTGACACATCATTGTGAAATTTTCATGTGACACATTTGCAATATTTTTGGTGGATATGATTAAGGAATATATTGAGATGGTCCCCAGTGTTTACATTAGCTCTCTTGACAGGCAGACTTTTCGTGACAGTCATAGAAAGCATGTACTCCTTCATTTCCATGATGTTTTCGTGTACTGTCTACATGTACATGAAATGGGTAGGGTATTCAGTCTTCATTTCAACACAAACCCTTGCGATTTAATGATTGAATATGGCGAATGCAAATGTAAGAAGACATTTGTCTGAAGCAGAAATGTGGTGGGCTGTAGAGATGGTGGAACAAGAAGTTACCCATCGTAGGGTTGGTGAAGCCCTTGGTATGCACCATTCGGTGATCACCAGATCCTGGGCAAGATTTCAGCAGTATGGCACACCATTCAGACGACATGGTGGTGGCAGAGACAAGGCAACATCTGCAGCGAAAAACCGGGTTTGATCATTCAGACCCTAGGAACTGCTTTGGCACAGCAACCCAGCTTCTCAGTGACCTTCAGAATGCATCCAGGGTAAATGTTTCGACGAAGACTATCCGGACAAGGTTGTACGAAGGTGGTCTCCGATCGAGAAGTCCATGTATTCGCATTCAGCTGTCCCAGAACCACCACCAGGCACGATATGAATGGCCCATGGCTCACGTTGGATGGACCAGATAAGATTGACGACCTGTCCTTTTTACAGATGAGTCAAGGTATGTGGACAACACGTATAGGCGTTCTAGGGTATGGAGAACACCAGGAGAGTGATTCCATGCAGCCAACATTGCTGAGCACGACCGCTATGGTGGAGGGTCAATAATGGTCTGGGGCGGCATCAGCTGGAATGGACGTAAAGCGCTCTGTGTCCTTGACCGTGGTACATTGACTGCACAGCGGTATATTGATCAGATCTTGGATGCCCACGTCCGATTGTATGCAGGTGCAGTGGGTGACAGATTCATTCTGATGGACGATGATGCCCGTCCTCATGTTGCCCATGCTGTCCGATTGTACCGACAAAGGAAAGGGATTGAACGTATGGACTGGCCAGCAAGATCCCCTGACCTCAGTCCAATCGAACATGTCTTGAATGAGTTGCAGCTTGCAGTTTTAGTCCGTCCAGTCCAACCAAGAAGTGTTCAGGAGCTTGATGCCTTGCTGGTCCAAGAATAGAATAACATCCCACAAAGGACCATCTGGAACCTGATTGGGAGCATGAGAAGGCGTTGTCAAGCTGTAATTATCAATAATGGGTCTCATACTCGATACTGAACCCATATCAGTTCGCTCGATCAACTTTTTGGCAAATTTGAAAAAAAATCCTCATTTAACAATAATAACCATTTTCCATGGTTATCGTATTCAAAAGCTAAAAAATAATGTCAAGCACAAATAAAATCTTAATTTCTGTACTTAGATCATTAGAGATATAATTAAATACAACATATATACACTTTTCATTACAATATTTCAACTAAAACGTAACACATTTAGTTGGATATACTTGGTGCTTAGCAAACTTTGAGTGGTATATTATGATTTACGTCTCGGGGACCTATTCTGAGAGGATTTCGAGCGTAGTTGCCAGAACGTTTCGTTGATGCATTAACCGACATCGATCTGTCCAAAGCCTTCAAACCTGTTGAAGAACTTTGGGCATTCTTCCAAATACTAGTTTTCCTTTTTCCATTTATTTTCTAATTATCTTCTCTCTAATTTTCTCCTCTGACTCAAATCTTGTTGTGATCTTTGTGTCTGCTGTTGCTTGATTTTGGTGTTTGGTTTGTTAGGTTACCAATTATTGCCTGTTATAGTTATTTGTTCCTTATTCTGGCCCGATTTACGTTTTTCTCTTTCCTGTGTGTGTTTTGTTTTTTCTTCTGTTGTTTTGGGGCAGGTGGCTTTGTTTGGGTTGGCTTTGTTTCACTTTGATTGGACTGTTCAATTGCAAAGGCGTGTAGAGGGACCGGCTTTGTGCCTTTGACATGACATGCTACCAGATTTGTTGGCGCTGTTTGCGTCAGTGTGGCTGCGCATGAGGCACTGGTGTTGGAATTACTCTGACTTCTCTGAAGCAAACTTGTTGTTAACATTTCATTCGTTATATCAGTTGTTTTTTTTTTGACAAATGGAGCAATTATTTGAGGATGCCGTATGATTACCGAGACAGTGAATGCATTTATTGTACTTTTGTAACATTCGTGTTGGTAATGCTTTTCTCCACACTTATGGAGTGTTATGACATGTTGGTTGACCAATACATGCACACTGATGGTGACGAATCTGACACCTAGAACATCGAAGAGGGTTTGGAATAAATAAATCAACTTTGATTTTCAAGCATCCCACCTTGGTGGTTTTAGATGGCTGTGGTGTATTCATATTAAAAATATATGTGATGGTTTTCACTCTTTTCATTTCTCTTCTTTGGACTCCTGTTGCGCCTTGCGGACTGAGTTCATTCATGATATCTGTTACGTGAAAACCCGATGGTTTCTTTTTGTGAACAACACCTCTTCTATTATTGAGGGTTATGTGTGGAAAAAACGTCAACTTTTTATGTTAACTAATTCTTTTAAGGTTTAATAAATTCAAAGCCTGTATATCCCGAACACATTCTATCAAAATTCTTCCTGATTTCTTTTTTTAACCTATTTTACTTTCTCCTGTGCAAATGAGAGTGTGGAGGGGGGTGGGGGTGGGGTATGTCTCAGCTTATAATGAGGTGGTGACTTAATCGATTTGACTCATGCAGCTTCGTCATCATAGTGCAGTCGATAAACTGGCAGCATCAATCAAGGAAGACCATTCTACTAAAAATATGTGGTATCCATCAGACCGTGCAGCAAACGTGATTAGAAAAAGAAAAGGAATTACGCAAAGAGTACAATGCTTAGAAGATAGATGGAGATTATAACAGACTGGACAGTTTAGCGACTACTTCATTCCTCGACGGGACAATAATTTTTGGGACTCACTATTGATCAAACCGAGTCTGATCCGATAATCTGGCTACTATGACGTGAGGGTCGAAGGTGATATATCGAACAATAACGTCGTTCTCAATCACCCAGGAGCCTGCCTTCCATGTCTTCAGAACGCATCTCACGGGAGAGCACGGCGCCCTCCTCCTTTCTCAATCCGTGCTTGGGACCGGCTACTGCGGAGCTGACATTATTAACAAAAGACTATCGCCATAATAAGGCTCAAATTGTTGTTAACAAAGTTAACAAAATAATATCGCTACAATAAGGCGTAAATATGGCATTATTAACAACATGATATCGTTAGAATACTGCAAAAATATGGCGTTTCTAACAAAATAATATCGCCATAACAAGGCTCAAATATGGCGTTATTAACAAAATAATATTGCTACTATACGGTTCCACTTTTGCGTCATTAACAAAATAATATTGTTAGAATAATGCGCCAATATGACGTTATAAACAAAATACTATCGTTAGAATAATGTGGAAATATGGCGTTATTAACAAAAAAATATCGCCATAATAAGGCTTAAATATGACATTATTAACAAAATAATATCTCCATAATAAGACGGAAATATGGCGTTATTTACAAAAGAATATCTTCAAACAGTACACTTTGTAACAAGCTATGCTGTTTATTGCCCACATTTTGGTAGATTTTGAGTTATGCTAGGGTCAGACTATGTTTATAGGCCTATTTTCCCATTAAGGAGAACATCTATAAATAACTGGTTTTAGTATTGTTGCTTTGGTTGGTTATGACTTTTAACATAGTTATTGTTCCAGTTTTGACAGATTTTTGATGTTAGCGCCAGGCACCGGCTAAGGGGACATTTTAACACCATTAAGGTCAAGGTTAAAATGTAAAGGATTTAAGTATTATTGTGTGTTGTCTGGCTATAACTTTTTATTTGCCCAAATTTTTGGAGACTTTTCTTCAAAGTAGTATCAGGTGCTGTTTAGAGACCGTTGTTGACCCCATCACGTGTTACCATCTACAGGTATTTGGTTTCTAATTTGTTGTTTAGTCTGCATATGACTTTTAGTATAGCTACTGGTTCACGTTGAGATCGTTTTTTGGTGATATTGGGGCCAGACTCTGGTATCGTTGCTTTGTCTGGTTTTGGCGTTTAATAGAGTTATTTATCCAAGTTGCGGCAAATTTTTGGGGTCACCATTTGCATACAATATTTACAGTATTGTTGTTGCATCTGGTTCTGACTATTAGCATAGTTATTTGTCAAAGGTTTGTCAGATGTTTGGTAATATTAGGGCCATACACTCCTTATGGGCCATTGTGTTACATCATTAACGATTAACGATAAAATGTAAAGGATTTTAATAGCATTTACTTGTAAGGCTATGAGGTTTTATTCTGTTATTTTATAACCTATTGGCAGATTTTGGCCATTTCAGTATAGTGACCTTCTTTGGCTCCATTAAGGCGTCTCCCCCTTTACAGGCAATTGGTGTTAGGATTGAAGGTGCTTTGTCTGGCTCTGACTTTTAACATAGTTACTTGTCCAAGTTTTCACACATTTCCGGTGATATTAGGGGTAGGCACTGTTTGTGTGCCATTTGCCCCCACATTAAGGTCAAGTTCAAAGTGAAGAGGCTTTCAATATTATTATGTTTTCTGGCTATGCCCTTTTATAGTGTTATTTGCGCAAAATTTGGCAGTTGTTTTGTCATATTAGGGTCCGGCTCTGTTGAAGGCGCGTTTTGGCGCCATTAAGGGTTGACATCTATAAGTAATTGGCTACACAATTTTCGGGTCGTTTAGATTTGACCTTTAATAGTTATATGTGCAAATGTTTGCCTCATTTTGGGGAACATTTGGGCCAGGCACTGCTTATGGGCATTTTCGACCCTATTAAGGATGTAGATCAAACTCTGAAGGATTTCATTATCATTGTGTTGACTGGCTATGAATTTTTATAGTGTTATATGTCCACGTTTGGGCCAGTTTCTGTTCATATTAGGGCCCGGTTCTGTTGAGAGACCCGTTTTGTGTCCCATTCAAGGGTCACCATCTACAGGTAATTGGTTTCAGTATTGTTGCTTCGTCTGACTATGACCTTTAACATATTTATTTCTCCAGGTTTTGGCAGATTTTGGTGATATTATCATGCCCTGTTTAGGGTCCATTTTTGAACCCATTAAGGGCCAATATTAAAATGAAAAGGAGTTCAATGCCATCGTTATATCCTTCTTTGACTTTATATACTGCTGTAGGGACCTTCCTATTCTTTGGATGTGGATATGGCCTTTGGTTCTTACGAAATTTTCAAAATCGAATATCGCATAAAGAACCGTGAATAGTTAACTAAAATCTCACATCTGTGACAATTTGTATATCGCGTTTAGGCAAGTTCGTATTTGATTTTGTTAATAGGCAGTCTAGCTACATTAGTCCTAAAAACGAATTAAAATTCTGTTTCCAAGGCCCTCCCACATGGCTCGTTTGGCTGTCGCATGCTCATGCTCTATTTTTATAACCAATGCAAACTTATAAAAAAAAATACTTTGTTCATGTCTCTTATTTTTCCAAGTTAATAAAAATGATAAATTTGTTTGTTGAGTGGAAGATGGCTTTTCAATTTTTTAGCATTGCAAAGACGTCTTGCCCTCAAGGGACGAAATACATCACCACCATGTTTTTCTGTAAATTTTGAGTACCGAAACATAAAAAACAAGAAAATGAAATTTTAATGGTATCGAAATAATTACAAAGATAAAAAAAATAAAATAAGAAAAAACGTCCGTCCACATGCACTTTTACAAAAATGGCCTGATAAATAGATCTACTTTGTGGGGCTTTATTATAGCTGTGATCAAAAAAATGTGTTTTAGATCTGATCGCGATCTAACACAAGGGGGCGTGGTGACGTCGCAGTAACCGGTTCTCGTCAGATCACCGAAGTTGAGCAACATCGAGCGCGGTTAAGAGTTGGATGGGTGACCACTTCAGCGACTGATTCGTGCTCCCGAGTTGTGTCCTCGGACAAGGCACTTAACCCCGATTGCCTACACGGGGGCACGATGACGCTGTGTACTAAGGCGTATTGCACGTCGATGGAACGCATGTCTTCAACCAATCTAGCCCTGCCTGTGCCGCGGTGCAGAGTTCAGAGTTACGATGTTGGAGAGCTGACAGTGGCTCGTCGTTGCTCGGTGGTTCTCTCCGGGTACCCCGGCTTCCTCCACCCGTAAAACTGTCACCGACATGATATGACCCTGGCTGTTAATATGTCGTTAAACTCTAATAAATAAATAAATAAATAAATAAATAAATCAATAAGATCTAACACAAGTCGGACGAGATTTCCTAAAACAAAAATAAAATGTTCCAAAATTAAGACAAAATACTTGAAAACGAACACAATTAGCTTGAGAGATGTTACAATTAAGACAGAATGAAGAAAAATAAAAAAAATGTAGTTGGCGCGATGTTGTTAAAATCAAGACAGAATGATGAAAACGAACACAAGTAGCTTGAAAGACGTTGTTACAATCAAGTCAGAAAAAAACGGAGTTAAAAAAAACGAACAAAAGCAGCTTGGAGATGTTGTCGTGTGTTGCGAGATATTGTTAAAGCATATTGCGAGATGTCGTTGTGAGATGTTGTTATCACGTGTAATTTTCGGCATGTGACATTTTGCAGTGTCGTTGGAGGGAAGTTTACTTAGAATTTCAACCAATCGCGTTCCAGTAGCAATCTGGTTGAAATTTGCGGTCCACTTTTGTAATCAAACTACATGTGCCCTATATACTAATTTAAATGTGTTATTATTCGTATAACATTCAAGCTGATTTCAGTCGATCTAAAATAATTAAGGATAATAGTACAAGTTTGAAAATCGTTCACATCTGAAATCAGTTCAAACTGACATAAATCCGACCAAATCCTATAATGCAGGTGGAATTGCTGAAAATCTTTCCACTCAGATCGACAACACCAGTGACCAATCGGACGGATCGATTTTGATTGCAGGAGGTGTCTCTTGTAAGTTCGATGGATCAAGTTTGATGGCAAAGCGTGCCTGTTGAAAGATAGATATTCCATTATATCGTGATCTGAAGATTATCGAATATGTAACGTTTGGTACCTTAGATAAATATGGGTTATATACACATGGTGTTTGTAAAAAATCTTTTATCGCGACGAGAGCGTTTTCGGGGGCATATATAGCTACGAGTCGCGCAGCGACGAGTAGCTATGTAGCCCCCGAAAACGCTCGAGTGTATGTGTATATAACCCTTTTATCTACAGCCCCACCTCCCCCACTCCCGTAATAAAACAAGTTTTGATTAACAAATGCAGACCACTAAAAATAATCTAGCCTTCAACCAGATAATCACTAATGTGAAAAATATCTGGTTATTTGTACTTTCCGACGTTTGACGTCACATTTTGAAAAATGTTGAAGAAACTGAATTCCCAGTGACGTTTGAACGTCAGGATAATTAAAGTCTCGAAGGGTGAAATAATCTCATTTGAAAAAGTGTAAGTTACTAATTTTTACTCTTTTCCGTCAAATTTTATTTTTACAATTCAGTAAGTTTAATTAATGGCCTTCTTTTTTATTCAATACATTTCGATAAATACGCCCCGTTTTATTTGTTTCGATCCGCAGCAGCGATAATTAGTTATTCAAAGTGTTGAATGAAATAGAACGTCATGCAAATGAGATGGGCGTGAACGTTGTATTCTTGCGATATCACGTGACTTTTATTCTTACTGCAGTGACGATAAAAGATTTTTTATTGACGGCGAGTTTTCGATAACGATAAAAGATAAAATGTTACTGTTAAATACGAGGAACAAATTGCCATGTTAACAAATTTTGTCCTTATATATCGATAAATTCAGTCTTTTGGTTGGTCAGAATGCCTTGGACAAATAGCCATGACAAAGGGTGCACCCAACACCCAAGGTATATCAGAGCGTGCAACATCCAGGGTATAAGCGTACGCGAAACATCGGGGGTATATGGTTTAAACGAAAGCTTTCCGCGTTTGCTCGCCTCGACATAAAAATCGAACCAAGAAACCTGAAAATAGTCACAAATATCATCAGATTTCTGGCAATACAATCATAAAAATAAAATAAGAGCCAATAATTCGTCCCCTGAGTACCAATGTGTTCTATGTGCCATTAGGCACGTAGAACACATTGGAACTCAAGGGACGATATGTCAACAAAATACTGTTTACTCGTATCCTTAACGACCCAGGGAATGTAACTCTATCTGTTGTCTTTTTGCGATTATGAAAACAAAATAATTATCACGAACTTGGTCCAAGTGATTGTGGAGCCGAGAAAGGCGTCCACAAATGTATTTCCACTATGTTTGTATTGTGTTTCAAACGGGACAAAAACGCTATCTCCGCCAACATGTGTGGTATATAAAGATTTAATACCTGGATGTCTCATTAAAACCAACATCCAGGTATTAAATCTCCATATACCATACATGTTGGCGGAGATAACTTATATTAGGTGTTCAATAACCAGTTACAATGACAACGTATGTCACATGTCATTGAATCAGTATCTTGTGTATTCTCCTCATTCTTGAATGACATTTTGTACACTCCTCCTCATACTTCCTAAAAGATGTCTTACTTTCACCATGGAAATATAGTTCCATTACTCGTGAAAAGTTTGGATGAGTTCTTCAAAATTTTGCAATGGGGTCACGAGATGCAACTTTTCGTCCCAGGTAATTACCAAAATGCTCGATAGGATTGCGTTCTGGACTTCTGACTGACCATGAAGAAGTTTCATGCGTGTTATTACGCAAATGAGTGGTAACTGCAATAGCACAATGTGGCCTTGCGTTGTCATCCATGAATAGCGATCGATTACCCAGAATATGGTCATCAAAGTGAGGTATAAAAGAAACGTCGAGGATGTTACGTTGATACCGTTCAGCATTAAGATTTCCACGTACTGTGATCAAGTCCAACTTACAGTCGTAGGATACACAACCCGACACCATAATCGAGCCTCATCCAACTGGAATGTTTTTTTCTGATGTTTTGAAACTGATAGATCGTGTTACAACTTTCCCAGACAGGTTAACGACCGTTAGTCACGTGGAGAAGAAATTTGCTCTCGTCAGACCAAAGCATACGTCTCCATGTCCCTAAATTCCAGTTCTCGCTGGCCCGACACCACACCAGACGTGCCCGCATGTGCTTCTGGGTAAGAAAAGGCTGTCTGAATGATTTTCACGCACACAGGCCAGTTGCATTAAGTCACCTTATAACGGTAGTTGTGGAGAGGAGTTTGAGGTGCCAAAGTTATTAAAGCTCCGTCATCACGTGCACTTGTCTTACGTGGACGTCCGTGTGACAATCTTGGCTCATATATTCCAATAATTTGCCATCTAACATTGACAGGCACCCGTCGTTGGACCATATCACAAATTACTATCACTTCTTTTTAATGCGACCTTGAATATTCGGATGATTTTAAACTGACATTTACGCTTATATACCTCGGGGTTAAGGAAAAATCAACCACGGGAATCTCAAACTTTCCATGCAGCATATTATGCACGGTGTTCCTGTAATTCTTCATCGTATCATTTGGACAAATTATTGTTCTCTATCGGGGACATACATTTTTCTGTCGCGGTTCGAATCAGGTCGTGCTTAAATTTTGCGCAGGTGTATATTTAATCAACAGTATGAGAATTTCGCTTGTAAATTTTACGTGGAACGGCCGTACATAAATTATTGGACAGGGTGATAAAGGCACTCAAAGGGACGATCGCAATTAAAGTTTCACATTCACTTGCATCGTGGTTTGGCGATATTTTCCAGAGTAAAGAAACATTAGTTTTGTTACCATCAGAAATTTAACTTACTCTCTTACTTATGATTCGTGAATTTCTTCCATTTTAAAGGACACTTTTATAAACTCATGAAAAAAAATACTCATACAAATGAAGGCATAGAAGATAAAATTAAAGAAAAACGAAACAAAAGTAAAAAAAACAACAACAACAACACAAAAAACCCAATGAAACTTCTTTATCTTTCCCCTTTTACCTAATATATCAGGACACAAAGAAATGCGCATGATTATTACAGTCTGGATTTCTTGATTTAGTCGATGGATGACTTGCCTGCTATGCTTCGGTCGACGCCGTCGTGGACTTGTCACATTCCACGGGTGGGCAATATTTCAAAGGACGCAGTAATATTAGACCCCAAACACTAATTATAGGAATAATCATCAAAAATTTAATTAATGAAGCACCGGTGCTTTATTAATTGCAATTTCGCCGATGATGATTTTTATTAACCGATAAACACATGCACGGACATCACTTCCACATCACTTGCACGTGCGGATTACGACCAATCCACGGCGACTGTACTTGCACGTGCAGATTACTTTAATCCACGGTGACTGTACTGCACCTTGTCGGAATTTTATGCACATACAATTTTGACAAGGTACATGCGACTGTGCATCCTATCAACGACTTTTATAATGATATTTTAGAAAAGCTATTGCAATAGGTCCTGTATGCAGAACTAATTTTTAATCTTCTTTCTTCCATCCAAGCGTGATGAAAAATGTAGGTCTATTTATTGCTCGCTCTGTTGACTAACGTTCGAAGATGTTGTCAAAAACTGAAATATTCTCCACACGCTTCGTAAATATTCACATGTTATAATTATTGTTTGATACAGCTTGCACTAATTACTGATTGTATGGATCGTAAATATTATCATGTTATAATTATTCCTTGAAACAGCTAGCACTAATTATAGATTGTATGGATCGTAAATGTTCTCATGTTTACACGATTCTGTACATTTCTGTACTTTTCAAACCACTTCATGTACGGACGTACTCATTTTCTTAGTCCTGTTCTCAAAGTGATTTATCCCCCTTGACTACGTAGAACGTCGCGTGAATTTATATACCCCAGCAAAATCACTAACATGGCTCTCTGCACCCTGCAAGGTGGCCAAGCAGAGCTCAGCATTTTTTTTTACGGTATGACAAAAGCTGTTATGTGTGCGTATATGATTTCTCAGAAACACCTGATTTCGTTCCTTTCATTTATAAATTGGATGAAACTAAAAAGGTAAAATGTATTTATTAAATGTTTTACATACGACCATAAGTTGTTCCGCCTGTGAAAACTTCAGCCAGTGTATCTTTTGACAAGTAGCATCTCTTTTGAACACTGTTATAGGAAAATCTTCTGCACACCTCCGCGATGAAGCACTTACGGGCACAGTCTACATCTGAGACTGCATCTGTTACGGATACATTCTTTCCGTGGACTGCATCTTGCCTCCTGATGTAGATTCCCTGTATAGTTGCAGAGTGAGTGAATGGAATGAGACTAAAAAGCAGCCAGACAACCAAACATGGCTCTGAATTCAGCATTCTAAAATTATCAGGTTTAGTTCTCAAAACCCGCGACCCTGTATTTGTGTATCAAATAGTTACAAAACGACTAACGATGGTAAAACCGTTCACAGTCTGAAATATTGCAGTGTGCCCTGTCGATTCGTAATGTTTGAATGATCAAATTGGTATTCACCTCAATCTTTGCATCCCCGTTTAGCAGAATTGTTTGTCGCTAGCAACCAGTTGTTGAATGACGTACAAGCAGATGGAATAAGGAAGTGATGATAAAAGCATTCTCCACATTTTGTTCTATTTCATTTGACAGTTCATTGATTATCTTATTGATCAGTACAGTGAAACAGGAAGATGAACGTTTCATCATCACAGCTTCCTTCTCGTCCATCAATTAATATTGTCATCGACAGGTATACTCGTCCATCAATTAATATTGTCACCGATAGGTATACTCGTCCCTCAGTTAATGTTGTCACCGACAGGTATACTCGTCCATCAATTAATATTGTCATCGACAGGTATACTCGTCCATCAATTAATATTGTCATCGACAAGTATACTCGTCCATCAATTAATACTGTCACCGACAGGTATACTCGTCCATCAATTAATATTGTCATCGACAGGTATACTCGTCCATCAATTAATATTGTCACCGACTGGTATATTCCTCCATCAATTAACATTGTCATCGACAGGTATACTCGTCCATCAATCAATATTGTCACCGACAGGTATACTCGTCCATCAGTTAACATTGTCACCGACAGGTATACTCGTCCATCAATTAATACTGTCACCGACAGGTCTACTCGTCCATCAATTAATATTGTCACCGACAGGTATACTCGTCCATCAATTAATATTGTCACCGACAGGTATACTCGTCCATCAAGGAATATTGTCACCGACAGGTATACTAGTCCATCAATTGATATTGTCACCGACAGGTATATTCGTCCATCAATCAATACTGTTACCGACAGGTATACTCGTCCATCAATTACATTATCACTGCAAAGTTCTGGTTCATCAATTATATTATCCGTGACAGGGTCTCGTCAATTATATTCCCCACTTTCGAGGAGCATTTTGTCTACCACCAGGGACAACGGAAGCACGGGGGCAAAATGGGCAATTGCCCTCTCTGCCATCTGGGCCACGAGGGAGGAGGAGGCAGCCAATACCCATCCAAGGTTCGACACTCGTTTTTTTTGTTAATAATTTATTCTCAAACTAAAGCTAAAATACACCCCAAATCCGTTGCGGGAGCTTTCAAAAGTCGTTGGGTGTGCTGGGGGAGTTTGAAAGAAGGTGCTCCCTCCCGATGAGAGAAGGATGCCTCCTCTCAAGCTCTCCCACCTCGTGCCTTCTGCTTTCGATACATGCTTCGGTATTTCATGGCGGGGCTTCTAGTGTAAATGGCCTTTTCCCTAGGACTTAAGTTCTCCCGGCGCCCCCGTCTGCCACCCAACCGTCCATGTCAGGGCTGCCGAATAAGATCATACACCATAGAAAAAACCCAAAACACACATGTGGTTGGTAACTACCCTATTCACTCACATACTGTTTACAGGTATTCGTCTTTTTCATTCCGTTTGTCTATTTGTCCGTGAGGGAGACAGACTAGTGTGACAGATTCTGCTCAACGAGTATATCTTTCCAAAGTTGTACTACACAGTTCGCAATATGGGGTGGAGGTGTGCACCACACAATAGTATATATCAATTTCAGTAGTTGTCCATTTGTCTTTGTACATGGTGGTTATACAATACCCAACGCTATATTTGGGAAAAAGCCACTATATAGAGAGAAATACACACTTTTGACTCCATATTTGACAAATTACTATTTTTCGACTTTAAAGACTGTAGAAGAAACACAGAAAACAATTTTAACAATTCAGAAATTGTCGATTCTCGAATATCGGTCTCGGGTCGAGTTGTAAATGTGAACTAACAAACTGGCTAAGTCATTTTCAACCTTTTATGGGGTTGTCATTAGCTCAGTTGTTATGGTGACAGAGCATTTATGGCTAGGCGACTGGGTTCCTTAAACCAGGATCGACTCTCCTCGAGGCCATCTTCCGAAAAACTTTACAGTGTTCAATCCAGTGGCGCGGTGCTTGGACTATGCCTGGCGGAGTTCCTGCTTGACATCGGCGATATATATATAAAAATATCTATATTCTGATAAAACAAATCTGTTTCAAATGTTCTGGGTCTGAGAGTTGCAAGAGCCTAAATAAAGCACAAACATCACAGGTAAAAACAATTTCACCTAGCTTTCCTTCTGATAAAGACTTTCTTCAGGGTACAGAAACAACAAGAAAAAAACACACAGACGACGAAAGAAATGAAATGTGGCGATACAAGTTCTCGTAAGCAAAATTCTGACTGAACGGGTTTGTAATACAACCCGAAAAGAAAAGAAACCGGGGTAAAAGTAGAAAACAAAATGTAAAAAAACAAAACCTGTTCGACAAATTCTGAAAAGTATTCTAGAAAGTCCTAACTCCCGGTAAAATCTGATTTTAATATACTCTTAAGGAATTGGAATTTTAGAAATGTAAAGATACTTCCACATATTACATGAAAGAATGATAACTGGATGATTTTATGGACAAATTTATTTGCAGTCCGTCGTCTTAAAATGCACCAAGTAGCCCGCTAGAAATTTGTTTTAGAGTTTGATGTTTTCGAAGATGGTGCGAAACGATGTGTGGATGTGCTGGTACTGTCCCCGCAATGGGATAGTGCCACTAACGGCTTGTTATTTACAGGGAAGCGACTATATGAAACTTGCATCTACAAAACCAGTACTAGTGGGTTGCGACACTGCCTAAAACACGATCGCTAGAAGTTAACGGTGAACAGATTTCGCGGTCGGATTAATGGCGAAAAGTATGTAGAAAGGCTAAAAAGACATTGAAGATGATGAAAATGATAGCGTCGGACAAAAATCAAATGTGTCCAGGCCGCTGAATGCAGTTGCTCAAAATTTACGGAATTAGTATTGCGACCCTTGCTTGACTGTTGCGTATCTTTGTCTAGTGCCTAGACCGCATGGGGACAACGTGGATCGCGTGGAAACCGCGAGGACGAGATTCGTCTCTGCTTAAGTATAGTTTGAATTTGAATTTCCGTTGGGACCTAGAGGTCTATAAGTGCAGAGCTGTTCGATCCAGAATGTTTTGTTTCCGGGGCAACGCGCTCAGTTTTTGTCCATTCGGCCTTGAAACCAATGTTGAATGTCTGAAGAGAAGTAAAAAAGGAGTGACCCGTTGACATGCAGTGTCCTACATGTTTCGTCGACATACTGAATTTGACAAATCTAAAAGATTCTCCAGTACTGGTACTATTGAATGAATCGGATGTAGGCATCATGGTGCACGTTTTACAACCGGTTTTTCCACAGGCTTGGCTGACACCTAGTTCAAAATTGACTGGACTGAGGCTGGTACGAACAAGAATGTCGAGAATGTTTTTTGGATGCTTGGAAGCCACGATTGGAGGCTTGGGAAATGAGTTGGATAAGGCTGGATCATTCTCAATAACAGTCCAGTGTTGTCGAAGTATGTTGGAAAGATACGAAAGAACTGGGTGAACTGTTGTGACAAAAGGTCTACACGTGTTTGTTCTGTACTGGTGAGCGATATCATAAGAGGTCGTCTCGTGCTAGTGCATCAGCTTTACTAAATTGCACTGTCAACCCGTTCACGCCTGTAGTTAGGGCTTACAAGATGACACCGAAGATCAGAAAAAGCAGCTTCCTTGCCAGCGGGCTCAGAACAGATTATCTTGATTCTGATAGCGAGACTATATGGATTGTTTTTGACAATGTTCCTAGGATGGCAACTAGATGGAAGCAAATATTGGTGTGTGTGTCTGTAGGTTTGCAATATAAGCTTGTAACAATGTGGTTATTGTCAATGCGTGAGGTGGTATCAAGAAAGGTAATGCTATCCGAGGAGAGTTATGCAGTGAATTTGATGGAATGGTGATGTGTGTTACAGAAGAAGACAAACACCAAAAGATCAGATTTAGTTCCACCCCACTTTAAATTAGTATCATCAATGAACCTGAGCCAAGTTGTGGGCGAGGAAAATGGTGAGGAAAAGAGAATAAGTTTCTCTGGACGATCCCCCAAAAATGCTGTCATACGAAAAAGCCATGCGCGTACCTATGGCCGTACCACTGATCTGAAGATAATTCACGCCATTGAATTGAAAATTGCTTAACTTCAGAACAAGTGTGATAAGATCTACAAGGCTCTGTAGGGAGGGGGGGGGGGTAAACATGAATGTGTATCCAACTCCTTCCTACGGCCTTCAGTCCCTTCATCGCGGTGTTTGTTTGTGTACAGGGAAACTAGATCCATCGTGCACAGCTAAGTGTTATCTGGGGCCTCACCCAGTTCGTCTATTTTTCGAGGTAGTGATTGGTATCTCTCAGCTGTGAAGGAAATTTTTAAACGAGAGGTCACAGATGGAAGTCAACACACTGAGAAATGTTTTCAATGGGGTGGTTGTTACCAAAACTGATAGAGCGACCTTGATTCCCTGTTTTGTGTGTAGTAGGTAGAATGTACCAGCAGTCTGGCCCCAAATACTCACGAGTTTACTCAGAAATGTGCCCTTCTATACAAATGGATGTGATGTTTTCAGATACTTTCTGAGAAAATTGGGGTAAGATCACGATCTAGTTGTTGGTAGAATTGTTTTTTCCTGTACTGTTTGAGATTTATTTAGACGAAATAATACCATGCATGCGGCATTTCTGCAACACGCTGCAGTTGCCGGGGAGTAAGACAAGAGTGACGTATATGTTTCATACATACACTACCTTTCTGTCTATTCAAGCCATATTTCGACTTGATTCTCGTTGATTTTTGTTTTATGTTAATTGATAATAAAAACTTTGAAATTTGCAAAAATAAAAATGTATGGTGCATTTTTGATGTTGCCGAACTGCCAGAAATGGGATACTATATTTAATCTTTTGACCACGAGAGACCGTTTTACCGGCCCAGGGACATTGCATGTCATACTTTCATTAAAGAGGATTCCTGCTAAGTTAAGGGTGGGCAACACCAATCAATATTTTCAACGTGCAACCCAAAGGCTGCGCGTTGAAAATATTGATTGGTCTACCCACAAACAATGCATATGGACTCTTCTGATTGCAGTATTTGAACTGATATGGAAGGTACCACCAGGGTTCGAAGGGTTAACAAATGTAAATGTATTGTTAAAAGCAACCTAAATATTTATGATTTTGGTGACGTGGTAACATTGGGGACACTCGCCAAAAAATCACGCCCCAAATTTAATATTCTGTGACTTCAGTCGTACAATGGTTTGAAATTGCTGACTTTTTTAACTTGATGGAACCGTGCAGGACTTCGCCTTTTCTCAAAACATATTTGTGGGTTTCATACCCAAAAGAGGGACGATTCTCTGACAATGAGGAAGGTTCAGTCGCAATCTTTGACTCACAACCTTAGCAGTGAAAAAATTTCCGACAGAGTTTGGGAAGCGAATATGGGAGGGAAGAGTTCAAGATTAGATTTTCATTTGAACTTTCAAAGTTTAAAATGAAGACGGCACCGGTAGGAGTGTTCAACGGAGTGTGAGTGTATGTGGGGAGGGGGGGGGGGGGGGTGGGCGGGGGCGACGTAGACATTATCCACGGTCATGACATTCTCAACATGTTATTTTAATTTTCAATGCTTTGGATTTGTCCGCCAGACAGCTTACCCCCCCCCCCCCGCCTCACAAACAAACGGACTGTGCATCGGATCCAGTGTACTCAACGAGGTGCGTTTGCGACCCTGCTATTGAATGGGCAGGAAACAATGAAATTTCTGATGACTGGAGTGAGTTGGCAAGGTGCACTTTTCAAGAAAGTCGTCGGGGAAGAGCCTCATTGACTGCTTATGAGCAAATTTCATAAGCCATACACTTCGTTAAAGTTTTATTTTAGATGTGTTTCGGAAAGTTAAAAGGTGTCAGAAATGTAATGTCTCGTGTTATTATGGCTTCTGAGTAGCTCTGTTTCGGATGTAATATTTTTTTACGCCTGTATTTTAAATGGAAGTTTCTAGAAGAGGCATTGAAAAGAGTAAGACTCACTGAAAACATTTTGCAATGTTACGACTCCATCTTCATGTCATTCCAACTTCAACGCGCCCACACCGCATCCACACCATTCATCGTTCCTATATTTTCCACCAGCGATTAATCGTCTTGGAGACAAAATTCTGAAACATCAGCAAGTGAGGAATCTTCTCCCTCTGTGTGATGGTGGCAGGAATGATCTTGTCAACAAGCGGGGACGTCTCAACAGGATACGTAATTGGTATGCCAAGTGCACCGCAAGTAAGTGGACCGGGTTCAATAACCACACATGCAAATATTCCCTGGCTAGCTCGGGGGAGGGAGGGGGGCACCCGAAAATTTCCAGACACAGGGAAGGGGTGGGTTGGTGGTTCGTGGCCGGCAAAAATGCGTAAATGACAAAATATGATAATTTATTCTTCCACATAACATCACCAAGTTCTGTGTTTGTTTAATCTTTTATTACACGCCTGTTCTATGAAATCCCCATCTACAGCAACACAAAACAATGAGAAAAATAAAAATCGGGAAAATACAGATATTGTTGGCGGAATATTTTATAAAGAGTTGGTTGAAAAGATAATAATTGATAGTGTGGTGGTTTGAATACTGTGACGGGTCAGAAAAAGACAGCCTGGGGACAGAAAGAGGAAAGCTCCGGTGCAGAAAGAAGTGAAGAAAAACCTAAAAGTTTCAATCGCTGTGGAAAAGAAACGAAACAATCTGAATCAAAGAAAACATAATAAAAGCTCTCGTTCATTTGGAGTGCAAAAAGAAACGAACAAACAAAATTACTTGACAACAAAAATGAAAGAACTCAACTCCGCTGTGGATTCTTTGACGGAAAGGAAAAGAATCCATGACAAAATAACATCACCGATCATCTGTTTGATTTTGTTACATCTGCGATGGAAGCAAATGTAGGGAAAGAAACATTGGTGACAATTCTAAATCGTGAATTCAAAGCGCAAGAACGATCGACCTTCGTTCTGAGACAGAGAGCCGAAGCTATTAATATATATATTAATTCGTTCGACACTTCCAAAAGAGAGAAATACTGTCCCAAAGCGTTCATGAATGCTGTGAAATGGAACGTGATGAATTTGTTTCGAGAGAACCTGGATCACCGTATCAAGAAAACGATGATCAAGAAATGTTTCATGAAAACATTTATGCGCACTAAACATGAGACGATGACATATGAAGTCTGCGACAGTTATTTTCACTCCAAGGTCGAGGCGATTGTCAGTTCATCGAATGAGAGAGGGTTTTCGCGAAGATGGAAGATAAGATATTGGAATCTATCGTTACCTTTCAAAAAATTGGGCGTTCTGAAAAGTTTTGAATTAAGAATTTCACGTGGACAAATGCACTCCCTTACGAGATTCTTCTCAAGTGAAATTGCCATATTTTTTAGAGAAAAAACATGCTGTAGTGATCGTTCCAAATCTCGAAGATATCAATGCTTCAAATAGGCAGTGACTTCAGCGTTGCATCTCGTGGAAGAATGTTAAAAGAGGTCATAATCTTCCAGTAAACACCACTTCACCACGAGTGGTGAAGATTTGGTACACCAAGCTACTATGGGTATATTCTATATGTAATCCTCTAAGTAACCAGAGATAAATTTGATGTTTTCTTTCTACTGTTGTTTTTCAATTTGCATGATTACAATTTTCAGACGACGAATGTTCAGAAAAAATGAAGATAATTTGTTTGATACTTCACTTATCAAAGTAAATAGCGTGTTGTTACCCTAAAGGTATTGTACATTCGATTTTATTTCTTTACCTTTAATGTGTTTAACCAATTTGTAAATTTTATTGATGGGAGTGTGTTGGTTAAGTTTAGAAACATAAATTTAACAAGTAGTTTTCTTTTTTGTTTGTTTTATAAGTCGTCTGGTCTTTAAGGAACCATGGTTTGGTGAAACGTTTAGAGTTACCCGAGGTTTTTAGAATGGTAGTGCTTCCATTGTCAATCAACCCTTTAGTGAATTGTTCTACTGGAGCATCACTGTCTACAAATTTCTCCCTGGTGCGTCGCTCAGAACAATATGACGAGAAAGTGTCCCAGTTGGCCCTTTTCATGTTCCATTGAGTCATCTTCTCATCATCCATCGGAACTACACATTCTAATACAACCGGAAAGTGGTCACTCCCGATCAAGTCATCTTCAACCTTCCACGAGAAATGAAGGAATACTGAATGACATGCAACTGTAAGATCACTTGAAGGGTAAGAACCAGATGCGGCCTGCAAATAAATATCTGAACCATCAGTGAACAAGCAAAAATCATATTTTGAAATAAGCCCCCCTACTGTTTTCCCCTTGGGGTCTTCTTTGCTGCATGAGTCACCCCAAAGAGGTCTATGTGCATTAATATCTCCTAACAAGATGTATGGAGTTGGAAGTTTATGAACCAGTTTTTTCAAGTTCATTGAGCTGAAGGGTCTTATTTGGTAAAATGAAAATGGAACATAATGTAACTGTCTTGTCCAAAGTTAGGCGTATCGCTACAACCTGTAAATTTGTTTGTAAAGAAACAGGACTGTGATAATGTCGTTTCTGACTAAGACAGACGTTTCACAGACATAAGATCATTTTCATAAGCCCAAGTATAATTCGTAAAAGCGGAATGCTCTTGAGTGCCATATTTCTTTAAGAGAGTTTCCTGCAGGCAAAAGGCAGCAGGTCGAAACTTTTGACTCCTAAGGCCCGGTTCATTAAAATTTGCTTTAAAACCTCGACAATTCGTATTATATTGTGTTTGGTTGTATAATCTATATTTGGTTGAAGATATAGAGGGTGGACATATGGGAGAAATTGCCCCAGCTTTTTTCGTTGATGACTTTTATCTGGAGACCTACGCTGACATGAATTCAGACGTAGTACATTGGTGGATGCGTCATCGACATCATCCTGAACATCCATGTTTTCCAATGCATCAAACATATTTTTGGTAACGATGTTCTTTTACATTTTGGGCGTTATGTACGATTATAATTTCTGTTTACCTTGTTTTGTTTTCTGACTCTGAGTCAGATTTTGTTCCAGTTTCGATTTTTATTTTGGTTTTGTTTTTGTCCTGGGTTTGGGTTTATTTTTGTTCATTTTTGTGTTCAGATTTGGGTTCTTCTTTCTTATTCTAGGGTGTAAGTTTAGGTGTATCTTCCCTTTTCTTTTCTGTTCTCTTTATTTCTTGTTCAGCAGGCTACATTTGTGTAGATTTTGGTTCGACGGAACTGATTGTAAATGGGTCTACCAACTTTGGGAGAATGCCGTCGAGCCAAGAAAATTCCGTCTGACATTTGGTTGATGTCGGCTTTTTCTGTTTCAATATGATTGTATAAGAAGGAAGTGATACATCCATGTCAGACATGGGTGTTACAATGTCTCTGGCCTCTTTAAATCTAATATTTTTCACATCCTGTTTTTTAAATTTCTCCCACAGTGGGCAATCCTTTGATGACGCATCGTGATTGCCCTGGCAGTTACAGCATCTTAAAGAATTTGTGCATGGGTCTTGGTGTTGTTGACACATTTGGAACATGTAGCTTGTTCTCTGCGATTGTTCTGACTGTTGCCATATTTTTGACATTAGAAACACCGAAGTGGATTTGGGATATGCAAAAATGGATACTGCCCTAGCCAGGGTAATGTTTGTCCCAAAGTACAAAGATTCCTTCCACGGGAGACTTCGGAATGCACCTCACAGGAGAACAAGGTGCCTGCATAACAGGTTCGTACCATATTTTTTAATTGACCAGGCTTTCTCCTATCCACCACCTGAGATCCACTTAGTATGGGATGCCCCCGCCCCCCCCCCCCCCCCCCAGATGCACGACTTGGAATCGGAAATCAAAAACTTGTTCGAGCGATTTAAAAAACCGTACCAATGGTGGGCGAACAGATGAAAGATTATAGATGAAAGATTATAGAAATGCTGCGAAATCTCACATTTGTCGAGAATCGTTCGACGATAAACCGTCATCCAGGTACGAAAGAGTCAGGGATCACGACTATTACAGTGGTCTTTTTTCATAATTTGTTGGGATACGATTGTCATCTGTTCGTCTGAAATCCAGCTGATAATGAAGACTAAATTTAATCCATTGCCCACAACGAAGAAATGCATTTCGTTTATGAACAATATGGTGGTGGGTAAAAAACAACTGGAGCAATTAGAAATATAGTCTTAGCAAGACCTTGATGTATCGTTTTTATTACGATTACGCAACGAAAAAACACTCAAAATTCAAGATCTTATTTTACCGACACTGACTGTTTTATGAGATAGGGGGAAAGATTGTCATGAGGACATTGTGGAAGATGTGGAAGAGCAGTTCTACACGAGCAATCTTGATCATCCTTCAGGTATTGCTTAGAAAGAGATTTAAGTGCCCGGAAAGAGAGTTGGAACCCGTGGGTGACGAAAGGGATAGGCTTTCGAGTGTACGCTTACAGAGTGGATGGAGGACAGACCATCAACAAATGCAAAGAGGTTAAAAAATGCGTCGTTCAGAACAACTCATCCTTTGAACAGTACAGAAGTTGTCTGTTCAACTGTATATCATGCCGCAAAAAAAGTTTGTATGATCTGAAGTGATAAAGAAGAAGTCTATACGAGGTCTTGACAGATGACGATGACAAGAGAATCGTACAACCATACGCTAGCACATGGACATTACTCAATGATTCCATTAGCGTTTTCTCAAAATTACGAGAATGTAGACGACTACACAACACTGCAAATTGATATGGTTATAGAAAATCTAGGAGATAAATAAATAAATAAATAAATAAATAAATAAATAAATAAATAAATAAGAAATGAACATATGTGCAGATGATGTTATTTTACCAAACGAACTTTCATCCAATTTAGATTGTTAGAAGCAGAGAAGGCATTAAAGATAAAATATTTTCGCGTCGTCTTTTCGCAAGATGCATTACCAAATCGCCGAAGATGAGAAGAAGAATGCGGAATTTTGAATATTGATGATTTCTTAGGCGATACTACTCAATGGCTGGCTTGGTTCAAGAAAAAGAAAATAAATTATTATTTTCATAGTTAGAGGGTTGCAGCAATCAAGTCAAAGTACCACTGGTACCAACATAACCGATACCTGGATGGGACAGAACCTGTCACACCGAAACCGGTACCGGGACAAATCAACAACTTGATGACAAATCGGAATCAAATCTGAAAAAATCGCATTTAAACCGCCCCAGTTCGTAAGATCGCAAGACAGACTTTCTCAGAGATTTCCATTTTGGATTTGTTTACGCTTGTCTGTGAAGTGTGCATCTAACGAGTGGGTAATCATTTACAGTTGGACATTGTCCAACTTTTCTTTCGAAAAACGTGGGACGCGTGCACATGGCGCTCGTGTGTTTATATATAGACATACACCGGAAAGAAACTGAAAAATAAAATAAAAAATTAAAAAGAAGAAAATTAAAAAAAAAGATACTGGATAAATTTGGAGGAAATGAAGAAGTTCCTTCGAAAAAGAGAAAGACTAGCATCGATGGTGTTAGTGGAATCACCGTGACTTACTTGAATGGTCATTTTATCTAGAGAAACGAGCCTCGACATTGAACGCAAATATTCTCATAAGCTTTATAATCTTACTGAACCTTAGATCTCAGCGATGCCACAACTAAACAATATTCGGATTGGAGATATGTGGATTTGTAGAGATATTCACGTGGACTGAAACATGAAGGCCGATCTTGACTTGGAATCGAAATGATTGGTGGTCTGACCAATGTCACGGCGAAACATTATGCCGACGATTTTCTCGCGTTTTTTTCAGTAATCATCTGAGAAATCGTTACGTCAATAAGATCATGAATTCGGAATTGAATTCAAATGCGAATAAGATGTTGTACCAATCCAATCCAAACCCTCAGCTCTGAAAATGCAGCGTCTAAGAAAACTGTGACGAGGTAATGGCCAAGAACGAATTGACGACCGATTTAGATGCCGGATTGAACATGATCGTCAGGCAGTCTATCGTAAATCACGGATGGATATTCAGAATCAACCACGGTCAATAAAGGCTACGTCAATACTGCCCTGCCAAAATCTCAGAACTATTTCGAAGTGCACCCCAAGACTTATATCTGAACAAAATATCGGGAGGCTTCTACAATTAGACCGTTACCTGTGGCATAGTATTGTAGTATATTTTGCATTGAGTGTGGTAAGGCGGTTACCAAATGGGAGAAATTCATGTATGTCGGTACTGACATCTACCGCTGGTATCAGATGTCAGAATTTCAAAGTTTTTTCAACATGTTATTTTGGATCCCGTGTATTAAAACTCCTTTGTTTTCAACTATATGTGTTATCACTATCTCTGTCACCATGGTCGATTCTTGCTTTCTGTTTCCACGTCTTTGTTAATCTCAATAACTCTCCGTCCTTCCTTCCGTCCGTCCGTCCGTCCGTCCGTCCGTCCGTCCGTCCGTCCGTCCGTCCGTCCGTCCGTGCCAACATTGGAGGTTTAGGGGATATTATTATTAGGGGCTACCTCCAAATTAAGGTAGTGTTAGGGTTAGGAGTGGGGTGGGGTTAGGGTTAGGGGTAGCCCCAGAGTAGGGCTTAAGGTTGGGGAGGGTTAGGTCCCGGGGGGTAGGGTTGGGGTCAGGGGTGGGGTTTTAGTTTTATTAGCCCCTAAACCGAAAAATAGCTCCTAATCCTATTGGTTTGGCTAGGGTGGGGGTTGGGTCAGGCGTGGGGGAGGGTGTTAGGGTTAGGGGTAGCCCCAGGGTAGGGCTTAAGGTTGGGGGTTAGGTCCCGGGGGTGGGTGGGGTTTAGGGTCTGGGGTGGGCTTTTAGGGTTTAGCGTCAGGGTGGGGTAGGGTTAGGGTGTGTTTTTTGGGTGGAGGGGTGGGGTTAGGGTTAAATATAAGTTCTAGGGTGGAGGGGTGGGGTTCTGGGTAAAATAAGGTTTTGGACATACAAAATGTTTTTTTTTGGTAGCCCATAAACCCGAAATGTTGGAGCATCCGTCCGTCCATCTTTCCGCGCTATAATACGAGAGCTACGAGGGTTTTGTTTGTACGGACAGGCATTATGAGCTTACCGAAATATTATGAGCTTATTTGATACATTATGAGCTTAATTACTAAGACATGAGACTTATGAGGCAAATTGCGATATTTCGGGGTTTATATTAAGGGTTATGGTTAGTTCAGGGTTAGCGTTAGTTTCTCTTCAGCATTGGGTTTGAGGGATGTAACCCTGTCTATACCCGCCGAAATTTAAAAAAAACGAGGTTTTAACCGTTGTCTGAACGAATTAAAAAAGGATAAATTTTTCCTTTAAGCCCACAACTCCCATTTTTAAGAACATCCGTCCATCCGTCCGTATCAAGAGAGAGAGGAGAAGCAGAGAGGAGAGCCAGTGAGAGAGGCATTGGGAAGGGGGGGGGGGGGGGCAGAGATGCAGACTTAATGAGATAGACAGAGATGTAGAAACAGAGAGAAAGGGCTCGAATTGGCCGTGGTGACTGACAGAGATAGGGTTAATATTTAATTTTCACGTTTCCAAACCCTCGATCGCAATTAAAGACAAAGCCTAGTTTCCGACAATATGGATGCCAGTCTGACAATTCATGACTTTAACTATTCATTCTGCTGCGTGTGATATAATTATAGTGGCATGTTATGTAGTTTGTGGGGTAGATCAACTATATCTTCTGCAGCCAGTGATATAATTATTTCAGTATGCTCTGTAGTTTGTGACAAGGGCAAAATAATAATTCTCAGATGTTTGTGCTGATATTTTTGTATGTTCATGTTGGCCGTTTGGGGGATGGGTGTGCGGTTGTACTCGTTTTATTATTACCATGCCTTCTGTTTTGACTCGTTTCGAGTCAGTAAGCTAATACCGGGCCCAACGCGCATTATAGAGACAGATTGTCTTTAAATAAGTTAAGTTAAGAATAGGTTAAAGCAGGCCTCACTATTCGTGGAAGATGCTTTTATTCAAGAACAAAAAGAAGAAAAGAAATAAAATCAATATAAAAATTTCCTGTCCATATTTAAATAATTACATTGTTAATGCAGTTATACGTTTTGGGTCCAAATACTCAATTCCCATTGGTCAGCTGGATGAAAACGACATGACCAAATGTAATGTATTTTCCAATGAATACATTTGGTCGAATTTTGACCCGCATTTACGGTAGAGCGCAGTTGACAGATTGTAATTCGGGCGGTGTTTGGGCGGGTTTTTAACTTTTAGCGCCTCTCGCAGTGATCAACTCCGCTGCTGTTTTTTTTGGTGACATTTCTCAACTGTGGCATAAAGCCCGTTACTAAAATACACCTTTCCATTTCTAAAGTTGTGAAAATTAAAAATCAGAGTTGTGCGCTTTGTCTTTTGTGTGAGGGTGGTTTTTCGCCTCGTTCGTTCGTACATGTTTTATTTCGTCTTTCTGCTTTGTTGTTTGGTAAAAAGTAGTTTAAACAGTTACGGAATGTATTACAAGAATTGAATGCAATTTTTATAATCTTTATTGGAGTATGAACGTGTGGGAATGGGTACAAATTATGTATTCATACAATCTGTGCCCATTCCCACACGTTCATACTCCAATAAAGATTATAAAAAATGCATTCACTTCTTAATTGAAGTAAAATATTCAATATTTTGTGATGTAGTTTTCATTGAAGTAAGCTTTTAGTAATACTTTTGTTCTCTATTTTCCATTGGTGTACCGTTGCGAAATAATGTTCATATCTATCTTCACTGATGTAGAGTAGGATATCGACAAGGATACCTACTCTACCCAAGGAAACATCAATGCGGGTTAATCCTTTTACTAACGCGGATGGATTTCCGTCCATTCAAAGAAATACCATTATTGTATCCCAACTTGATTCAATATTCTAAAGAGAGTGCGTAATTTCTAAGCAAGTGTGGATCATTGGTCCTTGGATTACTTTAGTGAAATGCGGATCAGTTTCTTGTATGCAGAAAAATTGATGCATTTAATAAAAGTCACCGATCAAGGCAAGGATAGAGTTATGTGTGGAATAAAGAAGGCAAAAGCACGACAGAGACATATGCCACCTCAGTGGTAGTGGCGCGTTAATATCTGTTACACGAAGCTGGAAGGACATACGTCCTCTTCTAAATTAACTACAAGCATAAATTCTGTCCAGCAGAACAAAACTCAAGCCAAACTAATTCGACTAACATAACATAAACCCGATGATTCTAGAACTTGCGAAATCGGGTTGGTCTTCGCGGATCAGATAAATTTGAGTTACATAGATCAACAGATTCAAGAAAATCAGCATCTGCATCGCGATGTCACAGAATCATGTCTCTGGTTGTGAAACGAGAACAAGATCATCGTAGCGTAAGCAACACTTGTTGACCGTTGAACTACAGTCAGATTTCCACATATGGGTATACAATACTTAAAAGTATATCTATGGACATAGGAATGCGATTTAACCTTTTAACTAACACGTATAGAAATTACACCTTACAAATATTTTGTGAATACCTACAATTTTAAATGTTGCCTTAAAAACTTCTGACAACGCATTGGAACAAATGTTGTTGCTCCAATGAAAGCCATAAACTTTGTTTTGACGGACCTCAATCTCAGACCTCAGTGTCCAGCGGACCTCAGTCTATCGATTGCTAGTTGTCGCCTCGTAGCGACAATTTTTAAAATCAGCAGAAAATAGGCAATACTCAATCGTACCAAATAGCTTTTAAGAAATAAAACATGAGAAATATTGCTCATTTTGTTTCAATTATGGCTATATCTGCTGATTTATTTATTGGTTTTAAGGTCACATATTTGTGCATAGTGGCTAATCATGACCACCTATACCTGCTGAACATATCTACATATACATAATTTGAATGATTCTTTAGTGACGATTCCACTACCTGAGTGGTCTGTGAAGATCCACTGTCGATATACTGCTGCTACTGCAACCCTGAGTATTAAAATGATAATTCCACCCCGTGGGTGACTTCATAATGATAACATGTAGGTGTAAGATATAATGAATACGGACAGTGTCTCAGCCAATGCCTCCCTTCCCCCTGGTCCATTGGCTGAAACATTGCTCGTGTCCCCTGTGCACATATACATAATTCGAATGATTCTTGAGTGATGACTCCACTTCCTGAGAGGTCTAATGAAGATCCACTGTCAATATACTGCTTTTACTGTAGTGTCCAATGGCTGAGACATTATTCCTATTGTAACCCCATTATGTGAGTGGTATGTTGATCATCTACTGTCCATATACTGTTACTACTGTAGCACTTGGTGTCAAAATAATAATTTCACTCCGTCTGTGATTTCAGGATGACTCATTGTAAGTCATAATAGACACGGGCGATGTTTCAGTCAACGGACCTAAGTGTCCAATGGCTGAGACATTGTTCATGTTGCTAGTGTACATGTACACAACCCGAGTGTTTTTTGAGTGCTGACCTCACTATGCCCTATGGGTGAAGCATTTCCCGCACTTCCTATGCAGAAATACATAATCTGAGAGTGTTCTTTGAATGATAATTGCACTATGTCTGTAATCCACTCTCCGCATTACGTATGCTTTGTACCAACCGCCTCTCACTCCACCTTCCAAACCACGGTAAAGATCAGTGAATGTTAATTGGACGATCGACCTCCAAACTTATTCTCCTCGGCATGAATTTCTTCAAGTTAGTCATTTTTATAATTTTCGTTTTTTTGTTTTATACTACCAATTCATAAGTGTTTCTCTACTCCTTCTATCTCAATTTCTGCTTCATGTCTCCACGTGAAAACTGCCGTTCTGACGATTTCAAGTACAAGCTTTTTACTTGATAAAGCATGTCGATATGGAATTTACCTGTCCTTCTATCTTAATTTTCCATACTTCTATGATCCTCCGCGTAATATGCAAATTCAGCAGTTGAAAAAATATTATTTTTCAAAAATTCTTAACAAAACCATATCATGTGACCCCTCGTTGGAACGAGCTCGTCGAGCTCGTTCCAACGAGGGGTCACATGATATGGTTTTGTTGAATTTTTTTGAAAAATTTGAAAAAATGATATTTAAAATAATAAATTTTGATATCGTCTGGGTTGGGTAAAGGGTTAAGCTTGTGTCTTCTACTTCAGTCATCTTACATCCTGAGGACTAACCTTTGTGTTGGAAAATATTTGATGTATAAGAAATAGACAGTGGAATCCATTGGTCGAAGGCAGCTATTTGTTTATTTGTTTATTTATTGGCGTTTAGGGTCACATACTTTAGCACAATGGCTAATCATGACCGTGACAGTTTTACGAGTGGAGGAAGCCGGAGTACCCGGAGAGAACCACCGACCAACGACGAGCAGCTGGAAGCTCCCAACATCGTTACTCCGCACTGTAGCACAGACAGGGTTAGATTGGCTGAAGACATGCGCACCATCGACGTGCAGTACGTCTAAGTACATGACGTCATCGTACCCCATGTGGACAACCGGGGTTAAGTGATGATTGATACGTTATTCCACCGTGTACGGATAGGTATGTTCCACATTCCCATGCATGTACGTCGAGTAAAAAATGCTCTGTCGCTTCAGGCGTCATTGGTTGCAACACGCTACTTGTTCTTGCGTTTATCGGGTGTGAAACTCATTAAAGGTTTAACATTGATGGTCTGTTCCTTTTTTAACATACTCTCCTATGGCGAATGTACATGTAGGTTAAAATTGAGCTCCTTGAGAGAACATTCCGGAAAATGTCTCAAGCCTCTTGTGAACAATATCTTTCCTCTGAGTCTGTCAGGTCTCAAGTTATATGTTCAATGGATGTTGACAATACAGTCATTCTCGTTTGTTTTTAGGCTTTTTTTAATACTACTCCAGTCGGGAGACATTGAATCAAACCTTGGACCCTCTCCTCTAAATGACTGTAACCAACCTCTTACCCATCAGAGGAAACAGCTAAAAATTATGCACCTGAATATTCAAAGTATTGTTCCGAAACGTAATATATTGAAGACTGAAATGGGCTCCTATGACGTTTGCGTCTTTACTGAAACTTGGCTCTCCGACACAACCAACTCGATTACAATAGATGTATCCGGCTTCCAACCCCCATTGAGAAGAGACAGAACAGAAAGAGGTGGAGGCATAGCAATATACGTAAGAAATAACATGTCCCTTATTTTTCGCAATGATCTATCTACCCCCTACCTTGAATGTATTTGGTCTGAAATATCTGATGGCAAATTTAGCTTCTTACTTGGAGCATTTTACCGTGCGTCCAACTTGCCTGTTACATCGTGGCATGACATTGAATTATCCATCGACAGTGCGGTCGATACCCGTATAAAGAATATAATTGTGGCAGGTGACTTTAATGAAGATCAAGTTCTATATGGGACAAATCACATACACTCAATCTGCCAGGACAATTCACTGAAGCAAATCGGCTCTTCGCCGACATATTTTACTGAAACTTCCTCATCACTTCTTGACATTTTCTTAGCGATTCCATATCAGTAGTTGAGACAGACTCCTCCGATCCCTTTTTCGCTGACCTGACCCGATATCATGTACCAATAAACCTAACGATCTATAGTAAGATGGGTCACCTGAAAAACACAAAAGCATCCTACACCCGAGAAATTTGGCAGTATGATCAAGCAAATTATACTGAAATGCAAAATGACTTTAATAATTACGATTGGCTAAATATGATTGAATATACACCACTTGAAGGCATGTATGATAAATTAGAGTCTGTAATAAAAGAGTATTCTATAAAACATGTCCCTCATAAAACTGTTACCATAAGACCATCAGAGCCCAAGTGGATGCACAACGGTATTCGACTCCTAATTAGGCAGCGACGACGTCTCCACCTATCCGCAAATACGCATATTACACCAGAAACCTGGGCAGAATATCGCTTCAAACGAAATGCTGTAATTGCCGAAGTCCGCAAAGCGAAAGAAGCCTTTCTTAATAAAATTGAAAACACATTGACAAATACCTCAACAAGTTCACCTCTGTGGTGGAAAACATTGAATCGACTGATCGACACGTCATCAAAAAACTGTTTAGCTGCCAGCCAGCGTGGTAACGCTGTTCTGACGTCTAACACAGACAAGGCAGACCCGTTTAATGATTATTTTTGTTCAATCTCAAATATTGATGACGGTGGTCACACTATTCCATATTCTGTATTTGACAACGATCGGCCGATACTTAACAATATCCGTCGTTCAGTGGAGGAGGTCCTGGCAGCATTAAAGGAACTGAAATGTAACAAAGCAATGGCTCCGATTGTGTCAGCCCATATATACTTAAAAATTGCTAAGACAGCCTAGCTGAGCCCTTAACCTTGATTTTTAATACGTTCCTACAAAACTCCTTTTACCCAAATGAATGGAAACTTGTGAATGTCTCACCGGTCTCTAAAGGTGTTGATGATTCCAAAGTAAATAATTATCGTCCCATTTCAGTACTCAGTTCTTTAAGTAAAACATTTGAAAAGTGTGTTTTTAAGAAAATGTTTGATTTCTTGAAATCTAATGGCCTTCTATCGAAGTGTCAATCCGGTTTTATACCGAGAGACTCAACTGTGTACCAACTAACGGATATTTATGAAAATATTATCAGCGCCTTAGACGACAATACAGATGTTAGACTACTCTTTTGCGATATTAGTAAAGCATTTGACAAAGTCTGGCACAAAGGTTTACTTCATAAATTAGAAAAAATCGGAGTAACTGGTCATTTACTGGCGTGGTTTAAAGATTATCTCAGCGACAGGAAACAACGAGTTGTCATAGGTTCTTGCGTCTCACAATGGACAACTGTATCAAGAGGAGTTCCACAAGGGTCAATTCTTGGTCCCCTTTTATTCTTAATATATATTAATGACATAGTAGACGATATAATATCTGATATCAGACTGTTTGCCGACGATACCACGCTATTTATTGTAATTGAGAACCCCGAACACTCTGCCCAAATACTCTCAAACGACATCTCCAAAATCGAATCATGGTCCCAGCAATGGATTATACAATTTAATCCATCTAAAACGGAAACAATGACAATTACAAGGAAAAAAAAACCCAGATACAGCCAGAACTTGAAATGTTTAATCAACGCATTCAAGAAGTAGTAAACCACAAACACCTTGGATTAATGTTTAATAATCGATCGACATGGGAAGGACACGTTGACATGATCACCAATAAGGCGTGGGAGCGTATTAATATTCTTAAAAAGTATAAATATCAGTTGAATCGCCCCACTTTACAAACAATCTACTTTTCCTTCGTCCGCCCCCTGTTAGAATATGGCTGTCAAGTGTGGGACAACTGTACAGTTGAAGAATCCCAAAGACTAGAAAAAATTCAATTGGAAGCAGCGAGAATCGTTACAGGTGCAACGAAAAGTATATCTAGGACCCAACTCGAAATAGAAACTGGTTGGGAATCTTTGGAAGCAAGGCGTAAGAAGCATAAACTTATCCAGTTTCACAAACTGGTTCAAAAACAAACCCCAGCATACCTTTACAATTATATCCCGCCCCAAGTATCACAAACACAAGACTACAACCTAAGGAATTCTCGTGACTTGTCGTTACCAAACCGAAGATCAACCCAAGGTCAGCGTGCATATCTGTATTCATCTGAAAAGTTATAGAATGACCTGCCTGTAGATACTCGAAACTGTACACAACTGTTGCCTTCAAGCGCGTACTGAATATTAATCTTCGAAAACCCCCTAAACATTTTAATCAGAGCTACAACCGCAAGGGCCAAATTATCCACTGCCGACTAAGACGAAGATGCAGTAACCTTCAGGAAGACCTCTTCAATAATCATTTGTCTGATTCACCCCTCTGTCGGTGTGGAGCCGTTGAAACATGTGAACATTTCTTACTGTAGTGTCCGATTTACGATGCAACGCGGCTCAGTTCCCTTGGAGCTCTCGGTATTCATTTTGACAACGATACTTTAATATTTGATTCACAATACAACGATAACATAACGAATACTCAGGTATTTCTAAAAGTCCAAGAGTTTATAATTAAAAGTAAAAGATTTTAGTAACGTGCTGTTATGAGACGTGTGGATAAAAGCAGGCCTTTTACATCGCGTAACGGTCTCTTTCGGTCAGTGTTGTTGCAAAGGGGAACTCACTGGTAAAGACCTGTATAATCTTCAAAGAGTCAGCTACATATCATCTGCAACCTTTTTGTGATAATTATACTCCCCGGAGCGTTTTTTACTGCCTTCCTACGTCGACAGGCACCATTCATTCTCTTTCTCTTTCCCTCTCTCTCGTTCTCCTTTTCCTATCTCTCTCTCTCACGTTCTTTCTCCCTCTCTCTCTCTCTCTCTCTCTCTCTCTCTCTCTCTCTCTCTCTCACAGCAAAAACAGTTCCAATACAGCTTGTGCAGAACATTTCACAAAATGTGAATCCCTCCTTCTCAAATGTGAATGCTGACGGTGAAAGGAGACAGCTTAAAATAAGCTCAGGCTTGATGCTGAATCCTGTCAATATCTCAATTTTCCATTATTCAATTATGCTTAACTTGTATCGATGTTCCTATTATTAAGTTGTATATCTCCTTATTGAATATGTTTGGCATGTGTTTATTTTTTACTCTTTGAATAAATACTGATTAAACTAACATATCTACTGAACGTGGCATCGAGTGGCAAAACAAATAAACACAATTGTTTCCAAACTTACCCAGCTTGATTTAATAAATCAAAATAGAATATGAATGAGCATTTTTGTTGTGATAAAATGAAAACAGTAGCTGCCAAAAATACTCACTAAAATAAATTATTTGCAGAAACACTTTTCGAAATAAACTGATTCGAGTAAATCGGACAAAAATACACTGATATCAGTTACCAAACATTTATGTACCCAGATCATAATAAAATGAAAAAAATCCGTAAACATTATTTGTGTTGCACTCTTGTCCAGCCGAAGAACGAACAGATCACTCAGTCTCAGATCAAGTCAAAACCACCGAGTTCCTTTTTGTCGGACCCAGTTGTACAAGACTTCATTCATCCCTAGTGTAACAGACCATTGGAATAAGTTGCCCATGCCTATCCGCGAGAACCCGTCACTGATTAACTTCAAGACTTTCCTAAACAAGGGAAACCAACGACCTCAAAGGTTCTACAGTAAGGCGAAATCTCGTTCAGCTCAGATATATCATTGTAGACTAAGGCTACAGTGCAGTAACCTTAATTCCCACCTGTATGATAATCATCTATCACAAAACCCCTTATGTCAGTGTGGCGAGCATGAGACTCCCGATCATTTTTTTCTTCATTGCCCAATCTTCTCAGACGCACGCAATTATACGATTAACCTCCTCCCTTTTGAGGCAGACACACCCACACTTCTTTTTGGCTCAGAATTTCTTAACAACGATGACAACCGCCTTATCTTTGAAGTGGTACATGACTTTATTTTATCGAGTAAGCGATTCCAATGATTGGCTTGCAAGGCTTGTATCATAACAATGGTCCATTTCATATTCCCTTCCACATACTGTCCTGTCAAATTTCATAGCAGCCCACCGCCACCTTGTCTGTTTTCGTAGACTGAAATCGTGGACTGTATTTGACGATTGATTTTGAAGACTGTATTCATAACTCTTTAATAAATGAATTGATTGAAATAAGCTACTCACTTTAGTATTTCTCGAGTGTATTTAACACACCATGTATTCAAACTGGCCGACACTTCTTCCTTTTCTTCTATCTTTTATTTGTTTTTTTTATATTATCTTTTTTCTATCTTTTCAAATCGTTCGTACTCCATTCACGTTGTAGTTTAAACATTCTTGCATGTCGCTGCCCGGGGGTCTGCTCCCGCCCACCCTTACTGCGGGCAATGATCAGCATGGCCAGTGCTATTAAAACTCGTCACTCAAATTGTATTCTGTTTTCAGTTTTGGCCTTGGAGACCTGCCTTATGACCCCCTGTTGGATCGAGTTTGCTCCAATGGGGGTGATGGGCTGTGTCTTAATGTCAGAAAATCGTCTAATGCCCCAAAAATTTCTTTTGTAATTGTCATCTTTTCCTCAGCACTGGAAATGAGACCACGAGGGGCGGGACGGGTACCTTCGGGCGTCGATACGTGAGCTTGTCTACCGACTGATACCACCTGCCTGAGTGTAATGACAAATGAGTTAGGGAGACGACTTACATAAGCTGTCAGCTTTTTGTCGAATCCCGTCCTTACATAGTAATCTATCTATTTGCTCACCTTTGTTATTCAGTGTACTGTTGTATCTTGTGTTGTTCCTGTTTTACCATCCAGCATGTAATGTACACAATTAACAAACTTTCCAATAAATATTGTTTAAACTAAGAACGAACAGACGGACACCTCGATTTAGAAACGAACTGCTCTATGGAAGGATGGGTGGGTGAGTGTTTTATTTGTTATTCTCTAAAAGGAGTTTGTATAACAACCGATATTTTTATCCAACATTTCGTCGCCTGAGTGCTAGAATGTTCTATGTCCTCTATGGGACAAAGAACATTCTAGCCCTCACGCGACGATTTGTCATAACCTTTCAACGACACATTGTTCGAAAGTCGACGCGACCATAAGGCGAACACTTTCGTATAGATTTTCTTTTTGATAATGGAATAGAAATTTTCGAGACCTTAATCATTTGGCATTTACACCCCGCCCCTTAAAATCGTAACGCTTAGAATGTAACATTACAGAAATGTTGTTGCATTAAAAAATCATTTAGACTTTAAGATTAAATCAGTTTTACTGAAGTATATCGGTCAAGTAGGAATTAGTCTTCTTAATTTCTTTGTGTAGGTTTGCTTTACGTAACAACCTGGAACTGCCATTTTATTTACGCACTATCGGGCCACTTTGTTGATGGCATTTAGTCAGGGTGCTAATTCTGCTGGGGTAGATGTAGTAACCAAAACTATTGGTAACATGTGTTGGTCACTTTCAACATGGAAACAATTGCGTCACTTGTCTGGTCAATATGCTATTCAAAACGTTCGTGTCTGCTCGAGAATAGACTACTTTTCACGATTCGGAACAAATGCGCATATGAAGGAGCAACGCACTGTTAAGAGAGGTACTGCCGAATATTGTATCCGCTTGCTCTAGACAGTCGAGATTTGCATTATTAGCGACAGGGCGTTTCGTGACCAGAAATTAGCCTACATTTGCTAGCAAGGCGCACCTTGGCTGCCATAGTAATAACAATCTATGGCGTAAGTTTTCAACAATGAGACACGAACGATTAATAGCAATAGAAAATTACTTTTGTTACTCAAAATATATGTATTTTAATTTGATACTAAATTGATGCATGCGTCGAATGGGGATCAATACTAAAATCAAAATCAATACTTTCTCTGGCCATTGTTTTCACAGAATACGACAATTATTTGGGTATTGCTGGAAGACTCTATTTAATTGGCGTTATCATGTTTTTGAACTTTAGTCAGTTTGCAACGAAGAATCACATAAGTAAAACCGAAAAAACAACAATTTAATTGAATTAATAAAACAACACCGAAGAATTATAGCAAGCAAAGGTATTATCCTTTAATCAAACACACCTTTCAGAGGTTTATCAGTTCTGTGGTTCTCGATAAGTACGCGCAGAGTAATTGGATACCATAACAAATGTGTTTTTGATTTCGTGGATGTTGATATAAACTTCAAACATTCACCCTGTGAAATGATTTCATAGTTACTGAATATGTGAATAAAAATATTAGTAAAGTGCCTGTCAGGTGTATCAACCAAAGTGGTTAAATTATGAAGACGTTGTGTGGTAGTCTTATGGATATGTATTCTGTGACATAGTATTCGTCGGTGGCTTTTTACGACCAAGTGATTTCATAACAGTGCAGCCGTGGCTGATTCTGTGTCACCTGTAGGGTTCGATCAGTCTAGTCATTACTATTATGTCTGTTGGAGTGACATTATCCAACTGATGAAGATGTTTTTCGTCAATTGAAAATCAACAAATACTACAGAGACCCACATGTTCGTAATTGTGATCCTAGCTGGTGAGCAGGTTTTCCAGGTTGACCACGGAGGAAATCCAAGGGCTGTGTGGGTACTCAACTGTCAAGCCGGATACGAGTGAAGTTGATATTGAACATCTCTAATTTTCACACACAATGGCTTGCTCAAATGTGATCTGATTTCAGATAATGTGTGCAGCAGGCCCCGATAGAAGAGCGCGGCTGATGCTTCTGAATGGAGGCCCATTTGAGGGACGTGTGGTATGACTCCCAACGAGTTGATTCTTGTCTCCTGAGGACTAGAATAGTGTACAGTAGAGGAAGACGTTCCCGAAAGACCACGACCAGTTACGTGCATATTTTAGCCTTCGCTCTCCCTGAGTTCGTTATTGTTAGTTTGTGTCTAGCGGCATCAACAGACGACACTTCTCTTGCGATATTCCTACAAACCTCAAGAAAGCAGATTTATCTCGCTCTCTCCTTTATGTTAGTGAGGTCAGGATCATAAAAAAGTTTTTAGACAGCTGACCGTCGATTGTTGCATTGTGATTAAAGGGGTGGGTTTCTGTTTAGCATCGTGTGGTAGAAAACGCCAAACCATTGTTCGATATCACTTTGCCTATTGTTTTCCAATTTCAGCAGGAGGATTGTGGTGCGACACTCTATATCTGACTTAATACCTTTCAATACGCCTGAACGACGTTCTGTACGTTAAATTTCTTGTAAATGCAACTTTCGTGGTATGCGTCTGCCTTCCGAATAATGAGAGTTCTATTTCACAAAAGTCTGAGTCTGTGTTAAGTCGAGGGAAATATTGGCCTAATGGTGGAGTTTGGATACATGTAGTGAAAGATTGATTGACGGCTCTTAACACTTTACCTAACGAATCGCCCGCATCCGCCCGCGTAATATGCAAATTGAGCAGTTGAAAAAAATTAATTTTTCAAAATATTTCAACAAAACCTTATCAGGTGATCCCTCATTGGAACGAGCTCATTGAGCTCATTCTCACGAGGGGTCACGTGATATGGTTTTGTTGAAATTGTTTGAAATATTTACAAAAAATTATATTTAAAATAATAAATTTTGAAATCGTCTGCGTTGGGTAAAGGGTTAATATATTTGTCCGAAACCCATTCGACTAGTTGTAGTTGTGTGGTAACATGAAATAAATACCGACAAAACCCACAGTACTTTATTTGAAAAGCGTCATTAAATGACAAGAAGGAAGCAACCCAAATGTGCCATTTACCTTTGTTACCTTTACACTGCATTATTATACCTTAACTACATTAACTATACCATATCAATACTTGCCGGACAAAATTTGCTTCATGTTCCTGTTGCTAACTAATTTGGAATATGGACATCATCTTGAAATTTGGCAGCCCTATTGAAACGATAAGTACATTGTAATGAGATACCTAGTCTGAAATATATTCTGGTGATTGAAATGTTAACCTATTTATATTTTGCCTCCCCATCCGACAGAATTCTGAAACATTTATGTACATTGGGTTAGCATTTATCAAATAGCACTGTCAGCCTTGTTGAATTTTGGAGCCATTTTGAGAATCGCCATTCCAGCAGGTGGTTGCTAGGCTAATATCGATAAGTATTATTGAAGGCAGGTTATGTTAATTTTGACCTTTATTCGCCAAATAACATTTTTGAAAAAAATTGCCTTAAGCAACCTGACTATAACTGATTAAGCGACCTCTCTACTCGTGGTAACTATGCCTCGTAGTAGTTTTACCAGTGCAATATTAAGTGCGTGACTACTTGCGCGAAATATATTGACTATGTAGTCTTTTCTGCGTTTCTTACTGCAGAGATTTACTTCTCGAATTGAATAGTTTCTTTCACAGGCATACCATATTGAATGCGCAGAAAGCAACGGTATTCTTACGGGCACACCTTTGCACGGGTGGTCTGATGTTTCTCTCTCATCCTGTCATGACAGCAGAGGAGACCAAGTGAAGATCGACAAGGAGGTATACTGGACCGAACATAAGTTACGCTTCCTGCGTGGCAGATAATTATTCTGTTCAATCCCGCACAAAGCAACACTCGTAAGATCTCCAGTTATTGATAATGACCGGACGTTGTGATCCCTGTTTTCCCGACCATGACATGAATTCGTCTTACGGTTCCCATGTATACAGATCTTTGGGTCTCTGTAGCTAGTCACATAAGCAGTCTCTTCAATGTCCATCCTTTGCAAAGGCAGCTAATCCTTTTGCGGTAAGATTCCTGCAGCTGATCCGGCTAACATATCACCAAAATATCAAACACCTGTTCCAGTTTTGTGCATGGGGCAGGCAAGTTATCGGGCAATATATAGCAATCTACCCAACGACTGTCTGGTGAGACAGTGAATATTGGAGAGAATCGACACACTCAACACTTCCTCTTACCCCTGCATACCACTAGAAATTGTAGCAATCAATGCCATTTTAAAGATCCATATTTGGGTGAGTGTACATAATGGGAACTAAGCAAATCGGGTACGTCTGTCGACACGGCACACAACAAGAAACTAAAATGTAACGAACACACCATGCGACCCACAAGCGAACTCTGGGAAAAATCATGGATTAAACGACACTGAAGCACGCATTTAAATCCAGTGCAGAATGATGTGTACTGGAGTTACAATAAAGTAAATACAAATTTAGAAAATCTGAAATCAATCCAATATAAGTGAATGAAAACTCTGGAAATAGAAAATTGTGACTCTAAAGAATCACGAGCTAAGCAATGACGATGAGAAGCGCTGGAATTGGTACACGTGAAGTCGTCATGCTTTCTACACAGTGGACTATAATAATTGTTTAGTCCACCCTTTTACGTGAGCAACCAGAATGCGTAATAGAGTGAGACTGACACTCAAAATATAGCGGGAAAGTTAATAACTGATGGCAGCCGTGCACAACACTTTTAATTGAACATTTTCACTATATTTTAGCTTGGATGTGGCACAATAACTCTTTTTGTAAGACAACAAAGAGATAATAAAATGAGAGTGTATAATTTCAGAAAATTGTTATAGGAAGTTATTTCAGATATAGGGAGAAAAGGATTAGGGGAAGAAATAAATAATAGAAGAAATGTATATAATATTATATATATAATCTGTGTTTGCCGTTAGGTTAGTTGTTATGGTGGCAGAGCATTTATGGCTAGACGATTGGTGCCAGACACCCCGGATCGTTTCCCGTCGGGGCCAGCATCCGAACAACTTTACAGTTTTCAGTTGAGAAGCTAGGACCCGATATGAAAGGAATGGTTGTCTGCTGGTATTTACAGTCCTACGGACAACAGTTCCTAAGAAATAGCAGTCTCTAAGACTACAGTTTAGTAGGAATCTTAGTCCAACGGATAGATGTTACTGACACAACGGAATAATTGTCCGCTTGCTATATAGTCCCACAGACCTATAGTTGCCTAGAAATGGTAGTGCCATGACTTCCTTTTCTTTGTATTCTAAGTCCTACGGACAAATATTACTAGTTGTTCGCTAGGAGTTTTTATCTCATGGACAAGGGTTCACTAGGAATAGTAATCCTTTCGGCTATCTTTCCACAGGCACTACAGGAAAGGATAAACAAGACACTATGGGTAAGACATCTTTTCCTACGGACTACTATTCCTTCTACAATGAAAGTAACTGTTGTCCTATTCTTTTAAAGTTCGTTTCACTGTGTTGCACAAGAGGCACAGAAAATTGAGGTCGTTCATCGCTTCCTCGTAGTGTAGTAGTAAGCTGTCCGGCTTGAAAACGTGTTCCCTTAAGAAAGTGCGTTCATGTTCCACTTGGGGCCAATCTTATTCAATTGTTTTTATTTCTTTGTTTTAATGGAAGAATATAATCTTACTCTTCCACCACCGTCAAAGGAAACATACCATCGACTATAGGGTTCTGTGGGCCGCTTTTCCTTGTTGCTGCAGCAAAACAGGCCTATTTCGCACCATCGAAATCATCTTACGGGCGCGACCAGCAAATCGGCTAGTTGACAGCGGCTGGCAATCTTCCCCGCGTTCCGTAGAGTCCTGGAAAGTTTTTCACGTCTTGCCGATGTGGCGAATCTACGCATTGCAAACAAAATTCCCTCATCGTATTGGAGGAGTCTTCAGATATATCTATATTAATATAAACAATGTATGTAATACTTCCCGACGTTCAGACTGTGAAGCCACCAACGGCGCCCTCTGTCGGAGAGCAATATGAGTGTGTCTTTGCTGAGGTTACCTACTACCCTGTTTGGTACACATTGGTATAATAATAAGCTGAGAGATTTCCAAGAACATAGTCCTCAAATACCCAAATCATGACATGGACGGTTTGACATTACATTGTGTTAGAACCATGAGGTTCTATCTTATACAAGAATATAGAACCTTATAGATCTCACACGACGATTAGACCTCGTTGATGATCGTGATTACCTCATCTGATGGGTTACTTTTAACTCTCTGAACTCTGATATCAAAATTCCTTAATTTCTCTTTAAATACCACTCAGAATTGATTGAATCAACTCAATCACGATAAGTTCTGTCAAATAAAATAGAAGTAAATAAATTGCCAGTTGTATTTGGGGAAACATTTTTTGAGCGGAAAGGGTTACGTGAGAGGGGTGCAAATGTACTAGTATCCACGACACGAGTCCGCACATATCACGATGAGGACAAAATAGGCTGGAGGTTAGACCTTATTGCGAGACTTTATCACCACCCCCTCCCCATCCCGTCTTATGTAATAATATATGAATTGCCAAGTCTTGGTCCAGATGGAGGATGGAGTGAAAGTGGCTTGAACTGAGACCAACAGTGTCATATAGGTGGTTAGTAAGTTGCAAGAAAGCGATTTTAGTGGCTTGTGGAAGTGATCGCGACAGAACGCGAGGATTGACATAGGCCACAAAGGGTTGCATAATGTCAGTGCTAAATTACCAGAGTTTACTTTTTTTTAAATTAAACAATACTATATTCCCGATATTAAGATAAAATGGGGTACGGAATGACATAAGCCATAATCTGGCTAGAGACCTTCCCGATAGAAGGGACGTTTTTGGAATGAGTCTTAATAGAAACGAAGGATGAGTCTGGACACAATAGAAACAGCAACAAATGCTCCCATTCAAACGAATACACTTTTTGTTGGTTTCTAAGCCCTGCAGCAGCACTGTGTACCATTTTTGAACTTAAAAATGAAGCCCTTCGAGACCAGTTGTGGTAATTACTGTTCCATATCAGCCCTTTTAGGTTATTCGATACACGCCTACGCAATCGCACATGACCCGATACTGTAGGTGGCACTTGATTTCATGGTAAACATCATCCACCACAGAAAGCAAGATGACGATCTCAAAAGATCAGGAACTGTTGTCAAAATATCAAAAACAGGAGCAAGTGCACTCCGTATTATCATAGTGATAACGCCACTACACACAATTTCAGTATGTGCTCTCCGCATTTTCATAACGATAACGCCACTAATGGCGTCACGGTCCCTTTATTTTTTATTCACCCCAACTTGTACGTAAGTATAGCAATGGTTGATTGAACATGGGTTATTCTCTGCAAAATACCGCCCCCCCCCCCCCCGAGTATCATTGTGTTCTAGGTCCAGCAGGCACGGAGAACACATTGTATAACCCAGGGAACGATATAAAGACAGCTGCGAAACTAGTGAGTACCATTCCAACAAACACTTAGGTCTGAAATGGCCAGAGTCGTGTTCATGTATTTCCATAGTATTTTGAATGTCGGGTTGAGTATGTTACAATATGAATACACAGCCATTTCTGACTGCCTCATTATTTTATTTCTTTTGTTTTTCTTTGTGTGGTACGGCTGACATACTATGGTAACTTCATATATTCTTAAACTAATCCAACAAGATATATTGATACCTGCCCAAAATCGCAAACAATAGTTATATCGTTTTTCAAGTTGTAGGCAAACATTGTTGGAATCCCATGTACAGATCTATTATCTAATGCATTGATTTAACAAAGCAATCAAGGCAACAAAAGCTGTTCCATTCGTCTTTAAAACACTGGTCGTTGCGCCCGTCGACGGAAGAAAATTTCGAATTAGATAGAAAAGATACAAACGATCGTGAACATCCGATGTGCGGTATTAACGGTAGAAATGGGGGCGCGGTGGGGTTGTGGTAACCGGTTCTCGTCAGATCACCGATTTTAAGCAACGTCGTGCACAGTTAATCATTGGATGGGTGGCCGTCTGAGCGATCAATTCGGACTCTCGCGTTGTTCTCTTGGACAAGGCACTTAACCCCGATTGTCCACATGGGGGAACGATGACGCCATGTACTATGGCGTGCTGCACGTCGATGGTACGCATGTCTTCAACCAATCTAACCCTGCCTGTGCTGTGGTTTGTAGTTACGATGTTGGGGAGCTGGTAGCTGCTCGTCGTTGCTCGGTGGTTCTCTCCGGGTACACCAATAAATAAATAAATAAATAAATAAATAAATAAATAAATAAATAAATAAATAAGGGAAAGAATAACACAACTAATGGCCTCGTTTTGCCCAAACGGTTTGCAGTTGCTATAGCCACCACTTAAAATAAGAAATGGATCATTGACATGACTAGAAAAATCTATGGGATGGTCTTTCACCAGCATGAGTGTCGCAAACACCTTTCACCCCTATATGAATTCCCGCATGCAGAAAGTAACAAACTTGGAGCATCATTCATCTTTACCCTCTATTTTATGTCACAGCTGTTCTAGTTTTTTTCCGTTTACAATCAAACAACGGTGGTATTATGACAATCCATTCAATAATGAATATAAAATTTGGTATTTATTTATTTATTTATTTATTTATTTATTTATTTATTTATTTATTTATTTATTTATTTATTTATTGCAGTCAGGGTCACCTCGTATAGGACAGTTTTGCGGGAGGACAGTTTTGCGGGTGGAGGAAGCAGGAGTGCCCGTAGAGAACGCTGGAAAGTCGCGAGAAACTGTCAGGCTCACCAGTGTACAAACCACTAACAGTATACTAACAATCTGGATTAGCATTGGTTGAAGACAAGTGCAACATCGACGTACAGTACGCCCTAGTATAGAGTGCCACTGCACCCCAGGTGGGCAATAGGGATTCGGTACTTTGTCCAAAGGCAAAACGCAGTTACTCTGACCGGAATCGGACGGTGAACCTTTCGGTTTGAAATCCAATGCTACAACAACTGAGCTATCGTGTCCCCGGTCTGGTCTTATATAGGTTCACATATCAATAAATAATTAAATGAAAGAGGGCAGGTGAAAATGAGAAAGGAAAGGTAGGACATACAAGACCACCAACAATAGATCATTTTACATCGTTAAGATGAACTTGATATATGCAGCGTATTCATAAACAGCATCAGACCGTTAGCGTTATGCGATAAACGTGTCCATATTTTTAATCAGTATAAAACCACCTAAAAATGCTACATGGAATATAATTTAGGCATCATAAGAACCTCAAGTGGACTTTTAGAGAAACATAACGAGATGTAAAAAACAAAACAAACAGTAACAAATAAGTTCTAGCGGTTATTCAGTAACATTTTAAACCCAGTTGTACATCTCTGTAACTAACCTAAGGAGGAAGAACACCGGGGGAGAAATACGGGATTGTAATAGCACGAAACACATCACCCAGTCTATGATAAGGGAAGAAGGACAAGAAGAGTGAAAGAGAACACTACAATTACCGTCTTATACAGATCTAATGTTAGTAGGAAATAGCTGGCCTAAGCGTATCTGCAAAACGCATTGCTTCAAGAACGCTCAGTTGAATTTGTTCCTAACTGTATGTTCATTTTAAGAAGCGTTTATTGCTGCTAATAATAGTTTCAATCACCCCCCCCCCCCAGAACATCATTAATTGAATACACACTGTCCTAACTAAAGGCGTTTTTACACTAAAAACTCGGTTTCGTTTATGTCGATAACAATGTATATCCCACGTGGCAGGTATATTCTGTAGCTGCATGAATGCGAAATATTCGATAGTGATTACAAGTGCTGTTCGTAATCAAAGATTATGACAAGAAACATGATTAGAAATATATTTCTGTCACAAATGATAACAATTTGGTCCCATTGATATCGAAATACGGCAAACCTACGACAGCTTTTTGAATTTTCATTTTGAAAAAAAAATCATTTAAAAAACGCGCTCAATTCGACCCAGCAGCGATCATGGAGATAGTGGCGAAACCGAAAGCCGCAAAAGCAACGATGCTCGCAAATGCGTTTCGGAAATTTGTGTTAGACTCGTCCTCAAACCGAAACCGGAAGATAGCAAGATGCATCAAAAATGAACATAATATGGGTATCCGAAATTTGATGCGTATATTTGGGATAGTGTAAAAACGCCTTAAAGTTGTACGTAAGTTCTAATGTTATCATCCCAAACTCACATTAATTTTGACAACTGGCGGATACTTCTAGCATGGACATGCCAGTCTGCACATAAAACACTCATTCGGGACCTCTAACAAACACAATTCTGGGTTGAGAAGTCCACATACCCAGGCCTATCTTATATTTACGCCCTGCCATCGAAAACAGTTTCCATTGTATCTCATGAACATCGCTCGATGTCCCATTTCCTTTATACAAAACTCAAAGCTGACTACCACAAGGTCGTTCTCTGCGTTCTCAACAAAACTGTAGTAGGGCCGATATCTGTTGAGGGACTGATTCGTCATTCTCATGGCCGTGATGACGCTGTGTATGTTATCAATGACTAGAAAGACCCACTCAACAGATTATTATCCAGCAAGTCTGAAAGGATTCTAATAAGACACAACATGAGTCGTAATTTAAAATTTTCTTATTTTCAAAATGTAAGGTTCCCAAAAGCTGCCGATATTTCACTGTGTATAAAAAGTATTTCACCCTCCGAATTAATGATCTGTATGACAGTTTAATCGACACATTTACTGACGGACGTCCAAACAGTTAACCTGCCTACAAGGCAAATGGGTTATCTTGTCTGCTTGTATTAAAACGAAATAGTTCGTGTAACGAGATAAGTCTCTTTGTAAAACAATTCAAGCTCTTTTATCAACACGAAAAGAGAAGAAAATACAGATAATTTTAGCCAGTTTTAAATACTCTCAAAAACTTAATGAGTCAGGGTACTCTTAGACCCTGTTTATACAGAGCGCTAAGCGATGCGACTTGGCCGCGAAAATGTCTCGCTTTTGGTGTATTTCCATTTGACCCTTTATACTGGACGCACTATTTCAGTTTTGCTAGGATGTTATTTCACTCCAAAAGAAGGCCAAAGAGTGACATTGTTTGGATCATTGATACGTCCCCCCCCCCTCTGTCAAGCTCGTCCCACACATGCTCTATCGGGGACAACATCTGGACTATAGGGTGGTCAATCGAGGAATGAGACAATGTTTTGGTTGAGGAACTCACGACAAACCCTAGCAAGGTGCGGTCTCGCATTATCATTCTGCAACGTAAGGTTACGCCCATGGATAATGGGAAGGGCATGAGGCAAAGGACCTGATTCCGATATCTTACAACTATTAGATTGCCCTGGATGACCACTACAGGTGTTTTCACGTCATGAGAAAATCCCTCAAACCATAACAGACCCTACACTAATCTGTCGTTTTCCTTAACGCACGTGTCAGAATATAGCTCACCTCGACGTCGATAGCAACGTTGGCCAGTAAAAGCGTAAACCAAAACATCACACGTCTCTAGTGGACCAAGTGAAACCGCTCTGGTGCATATGCCCGTCTTGCAATCGACGTTGACGTCGCCTGGATCTAAGTTGCAGACCAACGTAGGGACGTCGTGGCCTTAAACGGAACTCCCGCATCCGATTCTTAACTGTTTTGGGGCACACTCGGTGACCTTGAGTGCCTACAAAGTTAACTCGCCGTCTCCGTCGCCGTTTGAAATCGGTTACGGAAGTGTGACAGGCATGCCTCAGTCTTAACGTGTCGACGTAACGGGCGGACGTCCGCTTCTGGGACGGCCAACTAATCACCCTGTGTCTCTAAGACGCCCAGGTAAACGAGCTATCGTTGACTTGTGGCCCAAAGTGCTGGACGACGAGACATTGCGATTTACCCTGCATAACTAGAGCAATAGACCAACCCTTATGAACTTCGAACTTCCGCGGCATTTCGCTTTTCAATCGAGTTGATAGGAAATGTTTTGCCATCGATGTGCACTGTTCAAACTTTCAATTTGGTATGGTTTTCAAGCCCATACCATGTGGGAGGTCCCGGATGCACGCTTTGTCGAAAAGTCTGTTGAAACCATGCAGCGTCGCATATGGTCACGGTTGAGTGAATTTTAACCAAAGACTCTTTAGGCAACACACGGAGGAAGTTATGTATCAAATTGGACTATATTTGGTCTACTTTTAAAAAATTGTATTGCTAAAACTGAACTTGCGTTTCTTTTTTGCGTCAGTATGTTAACATGATTAAAGCATGCCTGTGCGTGGTGTGTGAACGGGTATAGCGAATCGCTACAAAGTCGCTGCGCCCGTGTCGCGTCGCTTCGAGTTCTGTATAAACATGGCCCTACCCGCTGAGAGTACTGACCAAAGACACTAGAATACAATTTACACTTCATTGAATGGAACGAATAAATCTGGAAGAGTGTTCCAACTATTTATCCTCCCACAAAGCTGATAGAACAAAAAGCAAAAAAAAACAAAACAAACAAACTACCTGAGCCACACGCTTGACTCTCCAAACTACAATGCAAAAAAATGGGTTCTGAATGGAACCCAAATTGGTTCTAAACGTTGTCCCTGAGATGGAACTGGTTTTGGTTCTAGATAGAACCGAAATTGGTGTGCAATATAGAACCAGTTTTAGTTCCATATGAAGAACCAGTTGTGGTTCAATATGGAACCAAATATTAGATTTTGGTTCCATCTCAGGGACAAAATGCAGAACCAGTTTTGATTCGATATAGAACGAATTGTGGTTCGATATATGGAACCAGATTTGACTTTATGTGTGGAACCACCTGCGGTTCCATATATGGAACACATTTTGGTTACATCGATAGAACATGTTTCGGTTCCAAGTATAGAACCAATTGTTAGTCTCGATGTTGAACCAGTTGTGGTTCAGTAATTAGAACCAATTGGGAGAACCATTTTGGGTTCCATGTATAGAACCAATTATGGTTCCATATAAGGAATCAATTTTGAGTCCGTGAATGGAACCAGTTTTGGTTGTATGCATAGAACCACTTGTGGTTCAATTGATAGAACCATAATGGGTTCAATAAATGGAACCAGTCGTGGTTCTATGTATAGAACCAGTTGTGGTTCGATTTGTACAACCACTTGTGGTTCAATTGATAGAACCATATTTGGTGCAATGAATGGAACCAGTCGTGGTTCTATGTACAGAACCAGTTGTGGTTCCATTTGTAGAACTATTCGTGGTTCTATGAATAGAACCAGTTGTGGTTCCATAGATGCAACCACTTCTGGTTCCATATATTCAACCAGTGGTGGTTCGATACATAGAACCAGTATTGGTTCAACTGAACCTGATTTGGTTCGCTCTCTAGAACCATTTGTGATTCTATGTATGGAACCAGTGTTGGTTCAACTTGCAGAACCAGTTTTGGTTCCATGTATAGAACCAGTTGAATGTATGTATAATACCAGTGTGGGTTCCATGTATAAAACCAGTTTTTGTTAGATGTTTATAACCACTTTTGGTTAGAGATATAGAACCCGTTTAGGTTGTATTTTGGAACCAGTCTCGGTTCTATTAATATAACCTGTTTTCGTTCTATGCATAGAACCAGTTTGGGTTCCATATATATAACTAGTTGGGGTTTTATGTATAGAACCAGTTCTGGTTCTGTGTGCCGAACTAGTTTTGGTCCAAAGTATAGAACTGCTTTTGATTACATGTATTGAACGAGTCTTGGTTCTATTCATAGAACCAGTATTAGTTCCATGTATATAACCAGTATTCCTTTCATGTTTACAACCAATTTGGATGACTGTATAAAAAATATGTCCTAATTTGATGTATAGAAACAGGTTTGATTTCATGTATGGAATCAATCCTGCTTCTTCATAAATTATATAGAACTAATTTTGGTTCCATGACCATAATTACTTTCTTTTGTTTATTTCTTGGTGTTAGTCGGCATCTGGGCTAAATCATGGCCCAGCATAAGTTTTAAACCACGTTTTGCCAATCGTTTATCTCTATGATGCCCACTTACTGAGGGATTACAGTGGCGTTTGGTACCAGATATTATTTTACCAGTGGGGAAAAACAAATCTATCTCAGTAGACACACAGACCTTCAATTCCCACGAATCCAACGAAGACCCAATTTTTGGAACAATTCTTCTGAATTTTATAAAACACTAGCCTGAAAAAGTTAACATTCTCTTCCCATTAATTCTACAATATCCTAACCCTTGCGTACAACGAAATCTAGTGTTAATAGCACGAGCTGTTTAATATGCTACTTTACCAAACATTCATTGTTATTGTAAAATTAAAAAAAGTCAACCAATGCACTTAGGTTTCACTGAACGACTAAAACAACTAATAAAAGTGTTTAAATCTTTAATGATATCTATCTTTTCTTATCCTACTAAAAGCGAAATCAGTAAAAGAGATAAAAGAGGGTTTATTTTTAGCTTCAATATTATTGTATTTGAAAACTGCGGTCTTTTCTGGAATAAATCGTGTTGGAACCTACACTTTCGTAATAAAATGACCTCTGTGAACTGTGACCAACAATAGAAGCCTGCATGTCGTAAATGAATGCGGCGAATATTGTTTCACCCCGTGTGTAATGTGGAGTCGACGGTTAGCAATATGACGTTACGAAAGGAACAGAAAACTTACACATACACATTGCCTTGTCGCTGATGATTTGCATGCATTAGACCTGTCTTTTGGACTCATTGTACTAACTGTATGGGAAAAGTATGTCATTTAGTGAAAACACACGAAACATCTGAATCAACAAATATGATTTTCAACAAAACGCTTTAAACTCAATACATTTCAAACTATATATACTTGGTGGACTTGAACATAGTTGGTATTCCAGTGTGTCCTATCGATGCCTTGGCCATGTTCAACGAAGGTGTGACGATACAATATTCCCCATTGTAGATTGTGATTATCTTGCCCATGGATTTGGGTAGTGTTCATCGCAATTTAATCACAATCCCCAATCAAATTTTGTCAACAAAACACAATAACAATATGTTAGAACCAAAATATTTATTTAACATTAACCACGTCAGACACCGAGGTATCCCCTCCCCCCCCCCCCCCGTTCTAAAAACAGCAGCAGTTTTCTTGCTCACATTAATCACTTCAATCAAAAAAATGTTCAAAAAACACAAGTGTATTATGTACTAAGACGGGGTATTTCACCCCATAAACAAAATACGCCGATAACAGGCATACCACTGCTGTGATTACGTCTCTCGTTTCTGCAATACACTATTGGTCCAAATGCAGCTCAATCTTCTTGTAGTCGAGCATCCCTCGCTTGTTACAACGATAAACTTTGGCGTCGGATTCGGAGATGCAGGTTCCTGTAAAAGAAACGAATATTCTTTATCTCGGCGTTTATAAACTTTGTTTATATAAAGATAAAAACAGAAGTTGAAAGTTCAGTTAGTCAATCATGTATGCCCATGGTATCAATTTTAGGTATTATTCACTACACGCAAAAGTTACTTAGTAATATTTTATTAGTAGTTTACGGTACTAAAATATAAAACATATAATCAACTTTTTGGCACACCCGAGACTGACTGGACATATAAGAACCGACAATCACTCTCCTCATTTTGAGTTTGCAAGGTGGAACAATTCACGAAGGTAATGTTAATTGAAATGGGGTGTATACCTGCGAGGCTGCGACGCTACACATAATTGTCAACACCAATCAAATGAAGGAGAGTGATTAATTGCTCTCTTCGTTAAATTTGTACGAGAATGACTGCGAGCCAGAACTTCACCCCCTTTTCCAATTAGTTATCATTAAAACATTCTTTTAATTACAGAATGTTTTTGGCCACTTGTGGTAATAACCCTACCTGCCCCCACCAACTCATATAGCACAACAAATCATCCAACCAGTACACTGAAAGTCATTGGGATCAAGGCTCTGATAAGACTGAATAAGCAGTAAAAACAATTACTGGCGAATTTGTGTTATAATCCTTCTTGGGTCTCGGATTATGGACATTGCCCATCAATCAATCAATTTTAATAATATTTCCACGAGGGCCGGAGAACAGCGAGAAAAGTTTGTCTGCACGTTATCGTTATGAAACGAGTGGTTACGACAGAAATTGTCCGGAGCGTGCAGCCACGCTTTCATGAGACGGTGAAGTAATTCATTGATTCAGCTCAAGTCAAGTCGCCGCCTTGATCGTACAAATTTGCGTTTAATTTTTGCCAAATGTTTTTCCATTTGACGAAAATTTATCTCGACTTTCTGTACATGTGTTCGCACCCTTCGCCCTCCACCCATCCCCACCACCCCCTCCTCGTGGGTACCAATTACACTGCGTCTGGATACAGGTTTCCGCGATGTTTTGGTATGATTCAAGAAAGAATAACCTTTATCTCTGTATTTTTTCCATAGCAAATTTTTGACACTAGTGAAAGGGTTTAGTTCTATATTGACTATGTTACACTATCATGATAAAAAAGAAATTGTAAAAAAGTTTTAAAATGCCGAGTTAAAATTCAAGGCACAAAACAGCTTGTCGGTAGTAATGGTTTAGTTGTTACGGGTTAAGCGAAGAAGACAAGTGACCATTGCAAAATGACAGGTAATGGGTGAGAGAGATTACAATAACACACTCATCCAACCACCAGTATAATTTTACATTCAAGATAGAGCACCATACAAAAAAGATATGTGCTGTCGTACTGATATACCCTCATTCCGTGTGATATTTCCAACAGATGTCAAATTTGCTTCACATCCATCAACTAATAAATTTTGCATAACTCACACACACAAAGCGGGCATCGTCGTTATGTCCTGAGAACAGCATGATAATGATGAAACCATATACCGAATTTTATTATCACTGCTGACGGACGTACGTTCTGACGTGCGGGCGGACGCACCTAATCCCGTACATCCGCCACTTTAGGAGTGTGGGGTGGTGGTGGGGGATGGGGGGGGGGGGTGTGGGCGTCGATCGTATAAAAATACACTAATGAAAAATGAACGCACGTGTATGTTTTTTTTTTTCTGCACAAGAAAATAGTCATCATTTATGGCACTCGAAACGACCCTTTCTGAAGACTCACATTTGTCAAGTTTATTGAAAATGGCATAGAAGGCAGACATAACCCTGTTTTCATTTGATTGGAGGAAAACTCGACACTCTAAAAACTTATTTTTCTGAAAGTTCGGATCTTCATTTCTGCGATAACGCAGTGAATCAGATGATATGCATCTCGAAATGTTGAGATGTGGAATTGGCGAAGATAAAACAATGTATACCACAAATATTAGTATTTTAAATTATATCATTTTAATTTCTCAATCGACATATTTTACAGTTTTAAAGCACACACATATAACACATCACAGCTTGATGGTGCCAATGTTCTCTATATAAGACTGGGCATTTACTCTGTTGAATTTGGAAAAGATTTACTAAACATTATTGACATCGCGCTGTCTAATTTGTTAAGTTGTACTCAGAGGCCAGACCTGACTAACCAAGCAAGAAAATAATGTTTATATAAACACGAAAAAAACTATTTATCAACGTGTAATCTTCCAAACAATAAATATTTACAATGAACACTAAATCTTACCTCATCAACAGCATACAACATGTTGTGTTTTTCTTTGAAGATCTCAACTCACAATAAAATAGCAGCACACATTTCCAAATCTAAAACAAATTACCAAAAATGTGATCAGCTCGTTTCAACCAAGCTTCCAGGTTTATAGTTTGTGCGTATATATAGTATATAGGTATAACAGCACTGCATATATCTGAAATAGGATGTCGATTTGCCAAAAATAAAGATTATTTTTATTACTAAAGCTGGTTCTATCTCTTATCTGAAATGGAACCAGTTTAGTTTAAACAATTTTTTATTTGAAATGAAGTAAATTTACAAAGATGAAAATTAAATATTAACAAAATAAAACATGAACTGAAGTGGATTCAGCAGTGAACTTGTATTTTATACAAGGCTGTCTCCAAACATTTTGAAACAAAGCACATATCAACAGTTGGTATATTGGTTCTATACAGAACCAAAACTGGTTTGATATGCCAACTTTTCATGTCCGCTTTGTTTAAGGTCTATAGGAAGCGGCGAATTTCCCCAATGGTCAAAAACAAAAGAGTTCTAAAACACAAAATTAAACGATTTTCGTACAAACGGTGACAGGCATAGATACTGCTGTGATCTAAAGAATAATTTGTTTGCTGAAGTTTTAAACTAAAAAATAATTTTATTGTTGAAAATCAACTTTTAAAATGTAGATCGCACTAACAACAGAACGGAAAATTCACACACGAAACTCTTAAATTAATGAAACCAAAATTAATCCAAAACATATATCTATAGCACGTTACCGAGAAATGAACTCTGAGGTGATTTTAAAATTAATTAAAACATGTTTTTAATGTCCATTCCAAAATATTTTTCCAGTAATGACACCAAGACGTGACACAAGAGACAAATGGCACATGCAAGATGTACAAAACACCTTGGCTGATGTATTTGGTACAGATATGCATGACTGCTTGTTGTCATTGATTGCTAAATCCAAACATCTAACACTGACAGAGTTGTACAAAGTTGAATCTTCTTATGAAATGACAATGCATGATACAGCTGACTGGTCAAGGATAAATACACTAATTCTTTTGTCTCCAACACAAGATGGACAATCATTATTCAGTTGATGGTAAACAGAACTAATGAAAAGTGTGAACCTCCAGTGAATCCTAAGCATGCGTTCTTAAGGTTGCACATCTTAATATTGATACTAAAAAAAATCTTTCAGAGTGGAGATTAAAAACCTGTTTTAAATAATTCAAAAAGCATATCAAACTTCGTTTGACGGTAAAGTGCTGTAGATACATGATTCAGGTTAATTTTGGTTTCAGTAATTTAAGTGTTCCAAATGTGAATTTTCAGTTCTGTTGTTAGTGCAATTTGCAATTTAAAAGTTGATTTTCAACAATAAAATCACTTTTTAGTTTGAAACTTCAGCACTCCAAATATTCTTTAGATCAAGACAGTACCATTGCCGGTCATTGCCTGTATGGAAATTGTTTAATTATCGTGTTTTGGAACCACTTGTTTCTGTCTATTTGGGAAAATTCGTCAGTTCCTATAGACCTTAATAATGATTTGAGACAGCCTTGTATAAAAAGTGAACTTACTGCTGAAAGTACTTCAGTTCATGTTTTATTTTGTTAATATTTAATGTTATTCTTTAAATATTTATTTGGTTTACAATAAATATTGTTTACACTAAACTGGTTCCATTTCAGTGAAGCAGTGTTGGTTCCAACAAGCACCTTCATTTCTTGCAGTGAATGTGTATGATTAAAATACGCATTCAAAACTCATGACTCTCCTATCTCCCTTTCTTGGTGTTCATTGTCATCACCGCCACGAAAAAAAGACTTAATTTTTGCCAAGTTAAGGCGTCGTTCGACAAACGTTGCTTGAAGAAAAAAAAAATTAAAATCTAGTTTACTTCAGAAAATGGAAATATAATGCGAAGGTTTCAATTGCAAGGGTCTCGGAAAGTGCCCGACAATCGGTGATGGGACAAAAATAAATATTTTAATTTTTTTTATTAAGAAATGGTAATTCAAAATATGTTGTTCCCCTCAAAAATATTTTGTTGGATGACACCTTAAATAATAGAGATTTTCTGTTACGATACAGACATTCAACATGATCTGCACGCGTTTTTACACAAGTTTCTACTGAAAAACTCGTCCCATTGGGATAAATATTTTACACTGGACAATAACCCATAAATCAAAAACCTTTCAAATTTTCAATTTTAATTCTTCCCAGTGTGATGAAATTACTTGTTTTTGCATTAAACAATAATTGAGTGTAAATTAGAGGTTTCAAGTAAGATTCATATAATACACCCGACCCAGGGTGCACGGCGAATCGAGACCAAACGTTGATGTGAGGCTCAGCCTTCTGGCATTATCGGTTTGAATACTCTGCCATAATACATACCTGCAAATTTTTCAATGAGTTCAGGCAGATTAATCGATTTCAACCATTCAGCAGTTTGCTTTACTGTCCATGTTTCAACACGATCGTTATTGAGCTGTACATTATTATTTATTTATTTATTGCTGTTTAAGGTCACATACTTATGCACAATGGCTAATCGTGACTGTGACAGTTTTACGGGTGGAGGAAGCCGGAGTACCCGGAGAGAACTACCGAGCAACGACGAGCAGCTGTCAGCTCTCCAACATTGTAACTCTGAACTCTGCACCGCAGCACAGGCAGGGTTAGATTGGTTGAATACATGCGCACCATCGACGTACAGTACGTCTCAGTACACAGCGTCATCGTGCCCCCGTGTAGGCAATCGGGGTGAAGTGAACTGTCCATTATCTTTCTTCAACTGGCAAGTGACGCTCACAATGCGTTTTCTCACAGTCAGTTTCGGGGATTCCAAATACTTCTGCACGGGTTTATTGGCTGCGTTTGTCTTGAAACTCATTTTAAAAACAGGCGACGTGTCATTTTCGACATCGTCAAAAAAAATAAATAAATAAATAAATGTATTCATTTTTTCCATCCCAGTTGCCATGGACATTTAGGGACGATTCTGTACTTTTGTTGACTTTTTTCTTGACGAAAACGAGAATAACGTGTCAGTTTTTCATTGTAAATTTTCCTATTATTTCATTAGCATAAAAATCAGGAATTTTGTCCTCAAGTTGCATTGTTTCGAGAATCTGGTTTTCTCGCACACCGATAGTTGTTGATCGAAAATACAAATTTATAAATTATTCATTTTTTTACACATGCACACCCTCACACACACACATCCCCACAAACCAACGCAACTCACATGCCAACCTACACAACTTCAAAAATACACTTCATACACCTCTCTCTTATACACATACGATGTGGGAGCTTAGTGGATCATTTATTAGAGCATTCGTCTTGAGATGCAAAGGTCGACTGCCCGATCATGACCCCTGTCATCTACAGTGTGTCATTGTAGATTACAAATGCTTTAACCAAATTGCCTATGTTGTAGCACCTTGACTCTTGGTGTTGAGGTGTAGTGCATGGCGACGATAAATTTGCACTAACCTACTAACCATGGTTGTCCCCTGGAACCCCCCAAGAAGTAAAAACGTTTCTGTGTACTGTGTTAAACAGGTTCTGTTTTACTGATGAAATAGAACCACGTTAAGCATTGCCTGCGATGGAAGTATTCTGAAATAAGCAGCACGACTATAAACGACTGGCTACACTCGACTTGAAACCTTTGTTGCAGTCAATATTAGGCAAGGTTGCACAAAGTGACCTTAAACATCAACAAATAAAAACACAAATAATTCGGGTGGGGTCGGATTAGTAAGTTGTAGAGTCTGTCAGTTACTCGTCGTTACACGGTGGTTCTCTCTTGGTACTCCGAATATCTATGTCCGTGAAACTGTCCGATAGAACATGACTCGTTCTATTAAAAGTATCGTAAAAACCCAGTAAAAAAGGGCGTATTGTGATGTACGATAACCCAGTATTTTGATCATTTCAAGTTGTTACATTATACTACAGATTTTTTTTTTTGAATGGGTGATCGGAGAGGATTGGCAGTGTCAGGACTTTTCAAAAGTCCAATCATCAGCCCAATATCTTTGAAAATGTAGGAGTTCACACTATACCTGTACTAATTGAAGGGTTAACAGGAAGGGACCCATCCCATATCCAAATCCAGATACATTTCATCTCCGATGCCAAACTTTTCCCCGGCCGGCCACGAAACGACAGGATGGAAAAGAAGAAAAAAGAAACTCACAATTCCATTGACTGAAGGGTCAATGTACCGTCGGATGCGATCGTGAACCACCCACCCTTTTTCTGGTCATATTACCTGTAGGTGCTGATGTATGCCTCGATCTGCAGGAGTGATGCGCCGACACAAACAAACTTAGAAACAAGTCCATATTTGTTGAAGCGTCAACGCGACGTCGGACGCAACCTGAGCCCATCTGAAGTCCCATTCTTGGTCAAATTACCCCGAAATGCCAATTTTCAGCTCAACCAAACGAGGCACATCGGGGTAAAGAGCATACAGCCAAACGAAGACAGGGAGCTTCATTGGTTAAAGAGTTAACGCGATGTCGGAACGCAGTCATGTACCCATTTGAAGTCCCATTCCCAGTCAAAATAAATCACCACTGGGTGTCAATCAATTGTTCTCTCGATTGGTCAAGTATTGCCGGAGTGGTGATTCTACAAACAAACGTAGAGAGAGAGAGAGAGAGAGAGAGAGAGAGAGAGAGAGAGAGAGAGAGAGAGAGAGAGATTGATTCATAACACAAATACAAACAATAAAATAATGAACCACACTTGATCATTGAACCATTATTGTTTCTCTTTAGAACCCCAAATCTACCAATTTTTTAATTATTGAACCAATTTCATGTTTTAGAACCAAAATAGGCATTTTGGTTCCATATGGAACCACTTTAACTTTTTTGGTTCTATATAGAACCAAAAAGAACCGAAATTTTTTGCAGTGTAAGTCAACAGAACTGTTATCTTGGGAACGTATATGCATTAAGGAAGGTCATACTAAAAACTATAACCCACCAAAGAACGAGCTCTACCACAAAACCATATCACGTGACTCCATTTAACGATCTCGTTTCAATGAGGAGTCACATGACATGGGTATGTTGAATTTTTAAAAAACTTGTTTTCAACTGCTGAATTTGTAATTTAGGCAGGTGACCGTTTTGTTAGGTAAAACAAAAATACCTAAAACATAGCTTATTCCCTTTCAATTTTAGGCACTGGATGAGCTTGCTCTAATAAAGAGAGATCATGAGCAATGATTTGTGAGAAAAAATGAAAAAAATAGGAAATGTTGAGTAATCGGTACTAATCGAGCTATTTTCAAGTTATGTATTTAATTGGTTTAAAATGAATCATTAGCATTTTAAATGACCTGGCAATGTTCCAGTTGGCAAATTGCCAAAATTTAATGCTAATGATTTACTTTAGTCAGTTATATTAATAGGTAGAAATACAATTCTAGAAAATAAATTGCAAACGTTTTATGGTATTGGTTGTTGGAGGTATTTTGAGAATTTGAACAATCTGTCACGTGCATTGAGTGACACCGTGCCGCGTGTTGATAGCGTGGTTAGAAACTAAATTACCCCCTGCCCTCTGTTCAATCAATAAAACACACGAATTCATGTGTACTCGGTGGACCAGATGTAGTCGCGTGACGTCATTTAAACACATAGTCTGTTATTCTAGCGGGTATTTGCGTATCCCGAAAAGACAATAGATTCGGGGTGTAACGATAGTTTTTGTCAATAGACCTCGTCGGATATATACATTCGTTAGGTGAATAGTTAATGCTTTGAACACTGATATCCTGGATGGAATCGTCTTTTATACCATGATTACCTATTCTACTATACATGAAAAGCCTATGACATAAATTTTAGCTTTATACACCAACCGTGATGAACATGCCAGCAATGGGATTTCAATAGTAAAAATTTACACTTACAATAGAACTACATCCCCGTTGACCTTTGGTGACACCGACCTGAAAGCAAACTTGTCTAAATTTGTCGCACGTTGCCTCACGAAGAGTGAAATGGAAGTGGCATTTATTTATTACGTTTTTACCTCATAAGATGCCAAAAATTAACAAACATGCAAGTCTCATGTTAATAAAGCATGCATAACTCGAAATAGTATGTTATTATGTTAACACGAAAAAGGCTCAGTTTCTGTTTTTCATTTCGTTTCGGCGATAAAAGTGACAACGGAAGTACCGCCTACCGATGCTCGTGTAAACAAAAACAGATTCGCTCGTATGTAAGCCCGGTGCCCAGTAAAATCGAGAAAAAATAATAGCGACTCTTAATAATTTGTCGACCATGGTATAAATAAAATATACCCAAAGTAGCTTGGTGTACCAAATGTTCACCACTCGTGGTGAAGTGGTGTTAACCGCGCGCCAAAGGCTACTATGGATATATTCTACATATATATATCCTACTGCATACAGAGAAATGGTAGAGTCTATGTTACGTTTGTGGAGGGGATGTCCCCGTTCCATAGGTTTAAACTATCACTGATCATTCTAAACCGTTTCTTTTTATAGGGTTGTTTTTGTACTGACTGATAACCTTTGTTTTACGCAACAATATGCATACCGGTTTTAACAGATTACCTTTTGGTTGCTTCGATAGCGAGAATCTCCTTTGACCAATTTAAGAATAAACATCAAGCTTCACGTGATGAATGTTGTTTGCTTGCATACGCTTGTGTCTTCAAATGCAAGACTTTTCTCTTCCTCTGTCTGTTCGGCACCCATTTATCATGGTTGGGATTTATGTTAACTAATGAAATTATAAGGTAATCAAATTGGTTGGGTGACACATCAACTTACTGAAGAAGTGTCGATTGATGATTTCATAGTATCAACCAAGAGAAAGTGGTCCAGTTTAGAGGAACACTACCACCTTCTTTTGTAACCATTTTCGAACTCTCCAGCTTCAGTCATACAAATAAAAACATATCTGCAAATAAATTGATATCAGTAGCACAGCATGTATCCGAACGTGGAGTTTTGGGGAACAGCTAGTGCTAAATTCACACAGAAATCTAAGCTTTGGAGGGAGGGGGGTGTATACAAAAGGGAGAGGACAGAATTTGGGATATGATGCAGTCTGATTAGACAACTGACTTATCTCCCTTATGTAAAACGTAGGCGCATATGATTCCAAAACGCGAAAGACAACCGAACGTATGCTGGTCTTGCGCGATCGACTCGAATCTTATCAATGAAATAAGCTATCGAGTAGTGACCTGAACGGAGGCGCGGTGGCTAAGTAGGCAGAGGTCCAGGCTGCAAGCAGAGACTTCCTCGGTTCGAATCACACATGCAGCAACCGCGTTGTGTCCTTGGCCAAGACACGTGGGGGCACGGTAGCGTTGTGTACTAAGGCGTACTGCACGTCGATGGTGCACTTGTCTTCAAGCAATGCTAACACTGCTTGAATGGTGTCAGTATTTGGGGAGCTGACAGTTGCTCGCTGTTGCTCAGTGGTTTACTTCACTCGTAAATCTGTGCAGAAATATGTGACCTTAAAGCAACAATAAAGAAATTTAAATAAATAAATAGTGACCTGAACAGGCATTACTTGAACGACTTTAATCTTATCGAGCAAATGAGATACTGAGCAAGTACACGACCGAGTGATTGCTCTTACGACTCTTATGCTAATCGGGGTGTTGGGGGATACACATGACATGGCGATGTAGTACTGGAAGATGCCTATTGGAGAATACCATTTGGAGGATACCTTTTAACGAATACTTTTTGAATGATATCTATCTGTAGATAGCTTTGACTTCTAGTACCTGGCGACATCTAAGCCATCATTGCTGACTTATCCCTAGCCATTGTCATCTGTTCTATGATCAAATTCTACTGCATTAACCTAAATACTATTGCCTTCTACCACCATTACAGACCCGTGCGGTTACTACTGACTTGTAGCATTACTACAGGCTTGCTGACTACCTCAGATTCCTCTAACGACTCCAATCTTATTGAGCAAATGAGCCATAGAGAAATTGTCATCGAGCGAGTGATTCCTCTTACTACTCTTATGCGCATGTGGGTATAACTATGACATGGTGACATACTACATACACTGGAGGATATCTATTGTGGTATACATATTAGAAGATATCTGGTTGAGGTTCTTATCTGATGATGTCTATTTGAAGATAGTTAGGCTTCCTAATACGTGATAGACTTCTGGTTTTTAGACCACTCCACGCCTCATAGGCCAAATAACACTATTTCTTACTTGTCAAAAGTGAACTTCATCTGTCTATGATTAACTTACACTCTTTACTATCACTACTTAATATAGATATGTACCACTATTATAGTGTTCTATCAAGTTTGCAGCTCTGTACGATTACCTTTAACTTGTAGCACTATCACAGGCTTGACAGCTATCTCACATCACGGTCATGTTTTATTTGCAAAGAAGAAGGCTAAGGAAAGGGAGGACAATTGCTCAACAATTAGCCAATCCAGTATGTTACGCTAGCAGACGACAATGTACAAAAATAATAATGTTTTTTTGCAGATGAAAAAGAGAAAAGGAAAAGAAGAAAGGCATTAACGAACAAATGTGTAGTAAAAAGATAAAGCAAACGCGAAGAAAAATGGACTCTAGTTAATTTAGATACATTGATTAAATCATTGGTGTATAAAACTTTCCACTAAGCTACGTCAAGTTTGTAAGGGTTGGGCTGGCTCAGGGGAGCATACACGCACTCACAGACTCACAAATGCACCCACACAAAATTCACTTTCACACACACGCAGATCCACACACTTCAGATCTTCAATTCTGGCTGCGGCTTAGACAGGTCAGCTCAGCGGAAAGAGAGCAAAGAGAAACAGCAGACTAAAAGGCTCATATACAGTACACTCCATACTACCGTTCTAAACTACATTGGGTTACCTCGCAATACTGCATGGCCTAGCATTACGCGCTGCCTATACCAACACCCGTTGCTAAAATACATTCCGTTCGTTAGGAGTATCAATTACTAACAGTAGGCAGACAGGGTTATAGACCGAATACCCAATACTACCGCATTAGACAATCATCTATTACCCCCATCCATCCCTCAACACCACCTGGCATTGCAATACTACCTTTACCAGTCACAGGATAATTTAAATGAGTAGATGGATTAGTTGTACAAAGGGATAACAGGGGACCTACCGTCTATATAACAACCATACTATACTATAATATCAATCCAGTACCAGAAGCCGGACACGCCCTGGCCCAAATAATTTAATGTTGGATTGTACAGTGGACATTAATAACAGTGGTCAACGTTTCTATGATATCGCGTGTGTCGTCTATGATCCTAAAGAGCAAGCCAATCGAAGACTTGGAGACAATGGGATGATTCCGTTGGCGGTGCATGCTGTCCAGCATCTGTATTAGCTTCTGGGGCACATTTGTTCCATAGAAACAGTAGCAGATGAGCCTGACAGTAAAACTATCAACAACTGAAAGCTGCGATCCCAAAGGGGTCGGGCAGACGATGTGCCTGCTAGAAACCAAGAGACTGCCGAAATACCCCGATAATGGACAGCAACCTTACAACAAAGTTAGCTTCAAATTACTATAGTCCCAAGGACTACTGGAACGGACTAACAGCCAAAAACTTTGCTCCGCCGGCCAAGGTCTCTGATGTAACAGCCCAGGCTTGACTGAAAAAGCAGGCCGTTCGGCAGGTTTATTTGCCACCCGTGCGGAACACATACATTCCGATTCCTAGATTTGACGTGTCAGTACCGAATGAGGGACACGAGGCCGATCTCCTGTATTTGTCCGATGACTGGCTTCGGCGTATGCACTTATGGAGGTAGACACGGCCTCCCACTACAAAGAGGTGGAGATCCTGGCCACGAAAAAGCCAAAGAGGTCGCGGGCGCCCTTGAGAAGATCTACACTCGGGGCTCTCTGCGGTAGCCCAAGCTCCTCCAGGTCGACCCTGTGCTTTAGTTCATTCGGGCGATTAATCAGCTACTGGACAAACGCGGCACCAAAGTCAGGCGCAGTCTTATGAATGTCCAAGACCAAGCTATTTCGGGGCGCTTTAACCGTACCATAGCAGAGCAGCTCTTTCGGCACCTGCATACTCAGGGGATGAGACTTCCCTCTGTGGAGCGATCGACTGAGTGGGCGGTCCATTTGCCAACCGTAGTCTCCTATTTGAACAAAGAGATGACTCACCTGACTGGCAAGAAGTCCCCACGCCATCACCGCTAGGGTTGTGAAACGAAAGGCCTCTACCTGCCCGAAGAGCTAGGGGAGGGGCAGCCGACCAAGTGTGGCCTCTCCAGGTTTATCGGATGGGGCGCTCGGTCACCAAGCCAGATAAAGCCGTGCTTTATTACTTCTTGGATGGGCCAGACCGCGGAGTTCTCCGTAAAGAGCTGCTTGTGGTGCCTCCCAACATCCGGCTGGCAACGGTAACACACTAAACAGGTCAATCGCACGTTCTGTCTGAGCCGCAGTGCAGCGAGCGTGCTTTTGCTGATCCGGGCAACTAATAACTGCTGTGGGTCACTGGACTGGTTAACTAACGGCACCTCGATGTTGCAGTGGTTCTCCTTGTGCCGCAGGATGTAGTCGACCGGAACCCAGGGAGTCCTTTGGACTGATCCTCTGCTTACTGGCTACAAGCCTCTTCTGATTTTTGCGGCTTTGTGAGCTGCCTGACCTCACACACGAGGTAGGCGAGGTTGGAGCCCTGCAGGAAATCGTATATGATCTTAAACTTTTTTGGGTCCTGGGAAATGAGGCCTTGGGACGAGTGGAATGTGCCTGCGTAGCCGAGGTGGTAGTCCTCGGTTTCGATAGATGCTTTCTACAGCTTCGATTGAGACTTCAACGATGTCGATGAGAACCAGCTCTCCCCCTCAATCGGTGTCAGGAATAGCCACTGTGACAATTAGTTTTCCGGTGTCTTGAGTCTGGTGGAGAAGTGAGTCTATCCGAAAACTGGGCCTTGTGCTTCTCGAATAGCAGTTCCTTTACCCTGTTTCTAAATTTCTGGCGATAAGAGAGTACTATTATGTCCCCGATCGCCGCCGCCGCTTTACAACCCGGTGCCACTCTTGACACCCGGGTAGATCCTTTCAAATCACCCGGTACTGGACCGTGGCCAGATTGGAGCCGAATTCCCCTTTTCCAGAGCCTTGAGGGTGACATATTTTTCCCGCTGGTCGATTTCACTCTCCTCGTATTAGTCCACGTGCTGTCCCATGCTGATACCCATCATGCATCTCGTCTGTGGTTGGTGCGACTGGCCTACATTATCGTGGCATACGAATTCGACACCTCGTTGATCCAACCAGCATAGAAAGGTCTCAAGGATTGACCGGGAAACCATGCAGACCCAGTCCCAGATAACCAGTGAGTGAATTTCTGGCCCATTCGGCCTGGTGTCCATTCATTTTGCCTACACCATTGAAAAGGGCTGATAGATCAGTGGTTTGGTGCCTATATCCCGTATCTCCCTGGCAAGGTGATGGGTGAAAACAAATGGGTTTCTTACCGTTATGAGTTCGATGGACCATGTCGTCTTTCCGTTTCCCCATTCGCCGCTGAGGTGCCGAGGCGCAGGCTCTGTGGTATGTATTTTATTGGGAGCCAATATTGTGTCCATAGGCGTCATGCTCTTGCGGCATAAACAGCTCTTGACTCTTATCACGCTAGTATGCAGAGGCGACTTGGGGAGGTACTAATAAAATTTAGGGGCAACGTAAGCCTCAACACCTATGAGCTTGTCTTGAGCTATACTCTGGATGTAGATGATATATGCGGCAATGCGAAGAGTCTCCTCGGGGAGAGAGTGGTGAGGAAGGGAGAAGTAGAAGGAGGTGGGATAGGGAGGAGAAAGGATGAGAAGTGGGGAGGAGGAAGGAAGCATTGATGACGGTGGGGGTGGGGGAGTCTATTAGACGACAAGCATAATTACGAAGTGTCAGTTATTTCGAACACCCTCGTACACGTACCTGGAGGTTTTAGAATGTAAGCAGTGTGTACAGTCTGCAATCGTCACTACTGCGTGATAATTTCAGAGGCATGCGAGAACAGTATATGGTAGCAATCATCCCAATCCAGTGTGCAGTGACGGATACCAAGGGAATCAATCTCAGTTACTTTTTTCTCACCTCAGCAGAAAATATGTCAACAAACACCAGGAAAACCAGATTTCTACTTTGAACATCTGTTTTCTCCGATAGCTTCTGGACCAACGATGACGGTAAGACAATAGGGGCCAAGAAACCTCATCAAAAGAGAAATAGTCTCACCCCGTCTCCTCCAACCAAAATAATATGGATTTATAAAAGACTGCAGTCTATACATGATGAACTGAAATTAAACATATCTCAAATAAAAATTATGTGAAGGTTTGACAGATGAAATTCGAAACGATTCTTTCATAGACCCACATGGCCGAAGGATCATCCCGATTGACAATCTCGTGACATAGGCGACTAATGACTCGGATGTTTGTGAACATTCTACGGAAGGATCATATCGTAGAATCACGAGTGCGGTGTGTCTAATGCGGTATTTATTCAACGGAGAAAGAGAGCAGAACTATGAACTTGAACATTAAATATATCGTGTTGTTTAAACACCCACGCGATCAACAACAAATTAAAATACTGGCTAGGCAAATGTATCCAAGTAACCTCAGAGATCGTTTGATACTCATCAGAAAGTCAAAGAAGAACCCTATGGATATATAGACGTCGATTTGAAACAGAACACAAAGAGTACTGGAAGACTGCACATTGATATTTTCAACTTTGATTTCCATAAGACTGATGCTGAATCTCGCATGTGTTATGGCAGTTCTAAGAATTGTTTAGCAGAAACAGCCATAAGCAATCTATCTGCACATGTCTGCAAACCGTCTGCCGTAGTAATGACCTCACCATCGCATGTGCATTAAAATAATCTCTGTGCTCTACCCCATGTGATATCGGATAAACTATACAGACGACAAAACCTCCACGATGTAGTGACTGCGGAATTGTGTTCTCTACTTCATATGATTTACAACGTCACAACAAAAAGTGGCTGCTCTGGACAATAATGGACGTTAATAGATTTGAATTAGAAAGAGATTGGCAAAGTGATGATTGTGATGACGATGGAATGGACTTTAATTCTATAGAAAGACCCTCCCACTATAAAGAGGTGGAGCCCCTGGCCACGAAAGACGCCAAAGAGGTCGCGGGTGCCCTTGAAAAGATCTACACTCAGGGCTTTCTGTGGTAGGCCTCAGGAGGAGGAGGGGTGGGGAGGAGAAAGGAGGAGAGAGGGGAGGAGGGAGGAAGTATTGATGGTGGTGGGGTGGGCAAGTCTATTAGACGGCAAGCATAATTACGAAGTGTCAGTTATTTCGACACCCTCATACACGTACCTTGAGTTTTTAGAAATGTCAGCAGTGTGTACAGTCTGCAATCATGACTACTCAGGGATAATTTCTCAGGCATACGAGAACAGTATATGGGAGCAATCATCCCAACCCAATGTGCAGTGAAGGATACCAAGGGAATCAACCTCAGTCCCATTTTTCTCAACTCAGCAGACAATATGTCAACAAAAACCGGTAAAACCAGATCTTTACTTTGAACATCTGTTTTCTCTGATAGCTTCTGGACCAACGATGACGGTAAGACAACATGGACCAAGAAACCTCATCAAAACAGAAATAATCTCATCCTGTCTCCTCCAACCAGAATAATATGGATTTATAAAAGACTACAGTCTATATATGATGAATTGAAACTAAAAATACCTTAAATAGAATTCTGTCAAGGTTTGACAGACGAAATTCGAAACGATTCTTTCATAGACCCACATGACCGAAGGATCGTCGTGACTGACGATCTCATGAAAGAGGCGACTAAAGACTTGGATGTTTGTGAACATTCTACGGAAGGACGAAACTCGAGTGTGGTGAGTCTAATGCGGAATTTATTAAACGGAGAAAGAGACAACAGAACTATGAACTTGAACATTAAATATATCGTGCTGTTTAAAAACCTAAGCGACCAACAACAAATTAAAATACTGGCTAGGCAATACCTAAGTGAATTTACAGCGAGTCGCCTTTTCTGCACGTTACTTCTCAGAAGAAAAGGAAGTCTCACGTTTACGAATTAAAAACCAACAAATGGGTTCCTTATAAGGCGGACCGTCAACATTGGCTGATATGCTACAAGACATCCGCACAATGCCGCTTCGAATATATTGGGAGAACCTTGAAAAGCAGAAAACAAGCTAGAAGTTCAATGGGTGACACGTTTGGCGGTCACCGAAGAACGGCCTGGAGACGAACTAAACAGAAAAGATCAATTAAAACATCTGAAAAATAGAGAAACGAAATTAAAAAGAGATGGTACAAGCAATAAAATTAATGGATTACTTAATGATGACGGAACGATAATACGTGTCAAAAGAGGTGGAGGCATAAAATTGGATTTTTGAAGAAACAATGCTGTCATTACTGATTGATGTGCATTGTAAGGTCAATGTATGGATGGCTCTCTGACTTATATTTTGATTGCATGTATCCCTCGAGGCATTACTTATCCATAATTTGAAGGGTTTGAATCAAACTTTTCCATGTGAATCCAAAGGAGTGCCTATTTCCAAGTGGTATTACTAATCCACAGTTTGAAGGGTCTGAATCAAACTTATCTATGTGAACCCAAGGGAGTGCCTTTTTCCTCAAGGCATTACTAATCCACTATTTGAAGGGTCTGAATCAAACTTTTCTATGTTAACCCTTGGGAGTGCCTATTTACTACAGTGTACTGTTGGAGTGACACCACAATATCGCGAGAGTCCCTTCCACGATTTAGGAGTAGGCCCCTTTCAGTTTATGACGTTCATAGAGTGCTACGAACGGACCCTTGAAAGTTAATGATCACGGCCCTACATGGGTTTAGAACAACACGTGAACCTGTCATTCTTGCCACAAAGAAATGTCAGTCTTTGTCTATCAAGGGAGCTAACCAGTGAAGCGAATTTTGAAAATTTATTAGCTGTTTTCAAATTGCAATGTTTACCAATTAATTTTGTCACAATCTGTTGTTAATAAATCTTCAGTCACTATTGATACACTCTAAATCGGTTGGGTTAAAAATCAACCCAAATCGACTGGGTTGAGTGAATATGAACCCAATTTGGGTTCATATTCCCTCAACCCAGTCGATTTGGGTTGATTTTTAACCCAACCGATTTTAGAGTGTATTCTCACACTTGTCCTCTCTGACTAGCAGTTGTGAAGTGCATTCTTTTGGATGCAAGCCTAGAATTATAGAAACTTGTTCGTGTATATTTTTAGCTTAGTGTGTGTCCAGGCATGACTGCATCTACTAATGCATTCAGACTTGCGCTATCGTCCCTTGAGTTCCAATGTGTTCTGTGTGCCGACTGGCAGCCTACTGGCAGCCTACTGGCACCCTACTGGCAGCCTACTGGCAGCCGACTGGCACATAGAACACATTGGAACTCAGGTGACGATATGACTGACTGCGTACACAGTGGTAGAGGATTTAAAGCAATCTCATTTACCTGTTGAACAACATATTATTGTTTATGTTTGAGACAGCTGACTATTGATCAGAACATCACTGAACAGCTTTTCAGTTGGCCTGTAGATTTATTTCCTTTCTCGTTCATTAGCGACATACGCCCCCAAGATAAAAATAGATGTTTATCGTTCAGACGGGACTGTATTTTCAATGATTTCACAAAACGTTTTGCAAAAATATTATTGTTGAAAATTAATCTTCATTAGAAGAGGAATAACTTCTCTTCAAACTTGACAACTTAACATACCAAAACGTCTGAAAGTCATCACTTCTTCCACACTGTTCTGGTTTATTTGGGTATAATTGACGTTACAGATATCATTTCCTCACCTTCGTCAACTAGTCTAACAATAATTTGACTATTTTGTACATCTGTGAGCACATATTGTCTTCGAATTCAAACATTTGATACTGTGATCGACAGGTATTAATAACAAGGGTTGTGATTCTTAGTGATTCTCAGCCAACCTACACTGAGTAATAGTTCAGCAAAGCATTAATATATTTCTATGCTTTCCAATTGTAACTTGTCCACAGAGTACATTAACGTACTCTTATAACATTTTATTACAATTTAATATGTTGTATAATGACCTTTTGACAGCTTGCCAAGCCCAATTCTGCTACTGTATGTTGAATTGCGCAACAGGCGACGATGATAGTCGAAACAGGCAGGTGTAAACAATGGGCTCTCACTATTGTAGATTTAATTCTTGAGATATTTCCCCAACATGTTTTCAGTGTTTGATACTGTCTATATATTCTGCGTCAGAAGATGTACGGATCTATTCCTATTTCTCATGTCTGGTATTTCTTACTAAGGTTATCATTTTCAATGTTGAAAAAATGAAAGGGATCCTAATTAGCCCTTTACCTAACATGAAAAGCAGACGACACTTGCAAAAGGAATTCTTGAATAACTATTTATTTTCATTTTTTATCTCAAAAACATAAGTTAGGAACCCTCGTTGGAGCGAGCTTGATTTAATAGGGATTATAACTTATGTTTTGAGACAAAAACTGAAAACAATAATGAATATTAATTGGCGATTTTTGAGAAAAGCGCTGGCCGGTTTTGGCCGGTTTTGGTCGTTACGTTGGGAAAAGGGTTAACCGGCTAAAATACACCCGGCGAGGTATTCGTCGACGGTAAAATAGACTGTCGCAAAGTAACTAGAATACTTCGCGAACGGCACCGAGAGCGACGTCTCATTCCATTCACCGAAATTAGAATGTATTCAAATTTTGGTTCCTTCAAATTATTATGATACATTCCACTGAAAAGTGAAGATGGCAAACTCCATCAGAATGACAATATACAGTTCAAAAGACTCGAGAAAGCCAGCCATTAGGTTTACTGAATGAAAGCCACTTTTTAAGTTCCAGTGGGTGACCCGACGTCGGTACGAATTGACGTTACGGTATATATATTTATCTGTTTGTCCGCATGTGCAAATGAGAAAAAAGTACAGACTGACCTACGATACTAAGTAAAGCTCAAACTATAGGACACGCCTTGGACAGTAAGGATGGGGTGAGAGGGTTTGTAAAGTAAACCCAATGTTTGTGCAATGCCACGACTGACTTCTCTTATAGTTTTCAGGCATTTCAGCCAGATTTGCACCATTTTCAGATCTTTCTGAAGTAATTAAATAATTGCTTCGCCTTGCCGATTCTTCTCGTCTCAGGGCCTCAGTTCACCATGCGGAAATTGATCTGCTCGGGTGAGAGAGAGAGAAACCAACCTCCTTTTCTGTGCTGCGAGGCGCACATTCATCCCCAATTGGAGAACAACCAGGTCGTTCACCATAACAATCATAAGTTGGTAATTCCTCTGTTTTCATCGGGCTCTTAATAGTCAGTGCGATCCACATTGCAACATGGGGTCCACCGCCACCACCAAGTCGAACGGACGCACGTCCATTCATAAGATACCCCAATCTCCTACTTTGTCCGTAGAAGCACACAAATGTTCGGACTAAAGGTGGATGAAGTAATCTGCTGCAGTATTTACTGTGTGTGCATACAACTCTCCACTACCACATTAATCAATGTCTTTACTCTTAAAACTCTTTCCTGTTCAAAATGCTTTATCGATCACCGACATGCCAAGCATCATCTTCTAGTAAGTGTATACATTTGTTTCTTATGAGATTTATGCTATCATTCTAAAAGCCGTTAAACCTGTTCACAACTATTTGTAAAAGTACACTACATCTACTTCCAAATATAATTTCTATCGACTTTTAACAAACTCATACAGCAAAGTGGAAACATTTGAAACTTCCATTAGAAGGACACAAATATAACCTATGTTTTGTATAAGTTGCTTCCGATACCCCCAACGAAAGCAGTGTAAACACACAAGTCATGTAGAATACAACAGGACACGTTGACTAAGAAATGTTGAAGATTGTATGCGTAAATACATAAACAAATTCTTCTAGTTTTGGTTATATTATAAAAACCGTGTGACATTGAATATGCAGTAGCGAGACTATTCATGAAAGCTGATATGATGTGACCGACTTGAAATAAATGATTGGGTTTTTTTAACGAAGAGAAGAAACTTTTTTTCTCGGACTGGACCTAGTACCCTCCCCCTCCCCATCCTCCCTATAAGTTCTTGATGTGACCTCGACCTTTATATCAGTTATTTATTTCTGATTTAATAAATTTGTTATCGTTAAAGTTGCCTTGTTCATTCAAGTTGCTATATTCATTTAACCCTTTACCTAACTTGAAAAGCTGACGACACTTGTAAAAAAAAATCTGGAATAACTATTTTTTTCATTTTTTGTCTCAAAAACATAGGCTATGACCCTTTATTGGAACGAGCTCGACGAGCTCGTTCCAAAGAGGTGTCATAACCTATGTTTTTGAGAAAGAAAGTGAAAAGAATAATGAAAATTAATCGGCGATTTATTAGAATTGCGCTGGCCGATTTTGGTCGTTACGTTGGGTAAAGGGATAACAATGTGGGTTTCGGGCTATGGGTATTGTCTTATTGGAAAACATACGTCATTGTGATGAATTGATGGTAACAAGGTCTGGTTTTCGCAGATTATCGGGATTGAACATACACTGCGAACATGGTAACCTTCAACGATATCGAGTTTAATAAATAAACTCCTCGTGTACCGCACAAAGTCACAGGGCAAATAATTAATAAAACGGATTAAGGACAAGGTCACTTTATCCTACTTCAAATTGTAATTTAAACACGTGTAATTTAAACAATACTTCATCATCTACTGCACATGTGAAAAATCTAGAGAAGTAAAACGGTTTGCAAGTGACTCCGTTGATGGAATAATTGGAAATCGATCAATGTCATTTCAAATATTTCATGTGGTGATGTCAGACGGTAACATATGCTCTTGGAGTCGGAAAAGGGGAAGAAAATACGCAAGCTCTCAACCAATCCGATGGCGAGGATTTTAGTCTTCTTGAAACATATTTGTTAATTTAATAAATGTTGACTAAAGCAAACTTCATGTGATATCAAGGACTTGTGGATTTTCCACGCCCAGTAATTGACTTTATTATGTCTGTAATTGTTATTGACCAATCAGGTTTAATATCTGGTGACCGTATATGAAACTGTGTAGCATCGAGCTGACCGTATATAGAACGGTCATTTCCGACATTTGTTTTTAACATCTAACGCTCGCTTCGATGTTTTTTCTAATTTCGCGTGTTCGACGAACACCAAATACTTTCGCGTGTGTGTCTGTTGAGCAACGTACAACTATAATACGTTTCTTCCAGTCTTTTAGAAATTTTAATAAACAAATGTAAATAAATACAATAAATAAACTACTAAAACGACATGTATAGAAGCCAACTGGCACTATCTGAGGCGAATGATGAATGAAACTGTTCCCACTTACCTTCTTGAAAGAATTGTTAATCCATTTGCTCCAGTTGTTTTATTTTTCCAGTACTTAACACTAAATTAAAGTTGTGAATTGTTAATATAAAGTCCTGTTTATTGAGAACAAAACTCAGCGGCTGCTACTAGCGTGACCTTCACATGGCGTAAAACATGGAAATTCCCTGATAGTGATAACAGAACATTTGCGCTAGGAATATGGGTACACCTATGGTTGTGTCTCTTTCAAAGGATTGGCATAATAAATACGTTATGGGGCTTTCAGTGGGCGGATATGGTGTGATATAAGGCTCAGCAAGATCAATACTAGGCTCGGCCTTCGGCCTCGCCTAATTATGATCTCACTTCGCCTTATATCACACCAGATCCGTCAACGGAAAGCCCCATAACTTATAGTATTACGCTGTTCGAAATCTCTAGGAGCCCAGATACCACAAACGCGAATTTGTGACATTGAAACGGACAATTAGCTAAATCAGGCCAGGCTATTTTAGACATGGAGAGCTTAAAATACACGCCGCTGACAATCAGATCAAAACTCAGACTTCCGACTCCAGAACGTTCCGAGCCTCACTTGAAGAGCTGACAAGCAAGTCTGTGCATACATGTTGAATAAACGCTCAAGGAAACATTTCAAATCTTATCGAAGGAAAAGTCCTGGGACATGGGAAGTATATCTTTTAAAACCTGTAAGCGCCCTTTTGTCAGAATTAGTGTTTTCTTGCATTCAGAACAATTATACCGGAAGGACGCTACATAGGGGGCCTATAATTATTACCTTGAACGGACATTTACATAAGAGTATAATGTGAGATCCCAGGCCATTGAAACCGCATTTACTTAATTGAGTGACGGAAAAATGAAATTGCATGGTGAATTCGAATAAAAATTAAAAGACACGCATCAATGGGAAGCAGAATCATTACTAGGTGAGCTTGAAACAACCGTTTAAGGCAATCAACTCAAACATGTTCTACTGAGGAAAGAGCGAACAGCAAGGGAAATCCGGATGAGTTTAGCATCAGAAAGTGGGAAATTGGTAACCAAACAGTCCACAACCGCGAAACAAACGCAGTCCTAATCCTCTACCATCGGGAAATACTACAGAAATCCGAAGAATTATACAGTACGGCCACCGGGGATTGGGCACTTTTCACATGTGCTCATTATTTTTACTGATGCAATAATATTAGACTTGCTTTCCTCCGGCAGAAATTGAGTGTACAGCCAAAAAATTGGTCGAGTTTTCAGAAAGAGAAAGAGGCATTTGAGCACACGTTTGTGGAGGGTAATTTAACAATAATCCCATAATTACTTACAGGGTGAAAGTTTAGTCATCAAGACTAACCACACCCCTTAGAGTTCATGTTAAAAAGTCCACAAAAGATGCTAAGGTTCAGCGATGGGCTTTGAATATATTTAGTTAGGACTGTAAGATTGCATACTTACCAGGATGCAGAAGATACTGCAGAAGTAATAACAATTAAAATGCAGATAACACAGATGTTTTGGTCAAGATTTTAGTGCAGTATCAAGAGTGATTAGCAGCAATCAAATTAATCCGATGGAGTTTACATATAAAAACCTTTGACAATTGACGGCATATGTCATTTATTAAAAGAAATTAAACCTAAAGGCGACACAAGACAAAGACACTAACATTAAAGACAAATATCCAGATTACAACAATCGTGTTACCATAAGTAATGATTTGCGGAGTGGTTTCCTATATTAACATGGCTAACAAAAAAAGAAGAAAAAAACAGGATAAGGCTGCACTCCCAAATCATATGCACTCAACACGGTTGATTTGACTTTATTCGTAACCCAGCAGATTTTAGAGAGTGTACATTTAGGGTCATTTGCAGCCGAAAACGTCAAAGCAGCATCACAATCAACTAGGACATTTGGGGTTAGATAAGGTATATTTTATCACTGGAAAATATTTCTTGGAAAATCTGTACAAAGATATTTATCAATATGTCGAGGAATTTTCCGTTTGTAGCGCCTGTGGGACTAAAAAAAACAAATTGTCATTGCAGGAAGTGGAAGAAATCGGTCCAGATATAAGCGGCCCTTTTACAATGACTTTTTCAGGAATATATTCATAGTAACCTTTTTGGTCAATTTATGCTCAGGATATACTTAAATATTAATCATGTCAAAATCTCTTACTGGTATCCCCAGTTAAATGGAAAGACTTGACGTCAAAAAAAAAAACAAAAAAAAAAAAAAACACTGAATGATATACTCCCTAAGATGACGTTTAAAGAACTTGGAATATGTTTATTGACCAAGCATCGCCAACTAACAGTTTTATTGGATCGAATGTTCTGGATTCTCATCCTATAACATGTTATATGCCAGAGATGTTGTCCTACCTTTGCACACCATACTAAAACCCAGGCAAACGTATTTTGGAAAGGAGTCACACAAGGCGACGTTACAAAAGCAGCATAAGAATTCCACAGGCAACAAGCAAAACAAAAGAGACATGTTGCTAAACAGAAAAGATTGACTGACGTTAAGGCTAAGGCTATCCGTTTTTTGGACCATCCTTATTATGACTCAAAGGTAAACTTAACAAATACTGAAATATCCATTTAGAGTAATTTAGATGAATCGAAATGTCTCTTATAAAACAAATTAATTGACAGGTAGAAGAATTAAGACTCATGGGGAAAACTTAAGCCTCTCCCCATGGCGAAAAAAAACAAATAAATGTGAGCACATCCATATTTTGTACGGCACAACCAATCAGTAATCTTCGGATTCGGACACAGACGCCATGAATAAGCCGTTTGATCACACAGTGACAGTGGCAGCGACTGTGACAACACATTAACCGTAATAAGCAAAAGCCAAAGGCAAGGTGGTGAATCTCCCATCCTCTTGAGAATATATCCCAATGGAAGAATTATGAAACTAGTTAAAAAGCTATGGGGAATGTAAAATAACAGCTACAGTGCTATTAGACACAGGCGATCGATGCCAGACAGAATCATAATCAAGTGAATAAAATAGAAGGAAGTAACTGTTCACAGATTGGTGATCAAAATGTTCCACATGTTTTTCATCAAAATTCTAATTAAGCATTGCGTGAAGTCAGAACAGACGAAAAATAAACTAAAACAAATACTGGTCAGAGCACTTGTACCAGAATATTAAACTATGATATTTGTACTTACAATGCTGTGGGATGCGGGTTGAAACTAAATTATATTGACTTCTATTTTGTTGGCGGTGGGTTCCCAACCGAACTGTGTGTTGGGCTTGCCAACTAGCGTATCAATATTTGTTTGACTCAAGTTAATTTCGTCCATGTTGAATATCATCTATCTAGCGTGGCAACGTGTGTTTGATTGTTTTAGAAAATGTATTCTCTTGTGCACCTTCTCGCTGTAGGAGCATGATGCTAACCTGATACTTGTCGAGAATTCCTTTTTCATAGCAGCGGTACATAAGCTGTGTTTTACTGGTAAAATAGAACCCAATAACCAACGCCCGGGCTGGATGTCCTATACAATGGTCAGCATGACTGTAGACGATTAGCTCCATCTGACTGTGTATTCCTATACTGTGGCCATGATATAGCCATATACATTAAAAGTAACATTAAACACCAAGAAAGAGGTAAGTATAAATACTATTGACCAATCTTTAAATAACTCCCTATCACAAAACACGTGTTGAAAAAAAATCCTTTAAGAAAAATCCAATAAAGAGTCTTCCCGAGGTCACGATGATGCTTTCTAAGTCTTTTGCAACTTCTTAATAGTTTCACGGGCCGTGCATGTGCAGTAACACAACACATTACTATCACATTAACATAGACATATTGTTATTTATATAAACGAATAAACTTATATCAGAACGCGCAAAATCAGTCATGAACCACTTAATAATTAGTGTACCTGGATCATTTACCCTGGCCATTCAGGAAGGGAATGGTGAGCCCACGATATACTAATAGTGGTTACAATAAGATACTGTCCCTGCTGTATGTCCACTAACCATTTTTGAAGTCCACCGATGATGAACTTTCAGAAAACAAATTGGTGGCAACTTTCCCCCTTACCCCCGCAAACATTTGGTACCAACATTCCAAAAGGCTGTCCGCCTCGTGGACTCTTCATAACTAATTCTCTCGAATACGCAGGCATAAAAAGATGAAAAGACAAATAATGTGAACGAAATAAGAGATACAATACATTTCTAGAAGATATAAAAAATACATCAGACGGTATTTGTATCAACTACTGATTTGCATGGCAGTCTTAAAGTTTTATAGCAGATCTACATATCAATCTGACATACTGGTAAAGCATGCTGATAACAGGGAGTAGTCAGCATATTCTGAACATTGGAGAACAGCATTGGACATTGATTTTCCTGTGGGTATCCAGCCATCCAGCTTGTCCAAGGCATTATTCTTGTTATTCCTCCATCTACCCAGAATCCCATTCCCACTGAAAATATAGAGAAATAAAACGAATGACTTGTATTTGCTATGAATCCGCTGATATACAACTCCGTGCCAACATTGACAGGCGCCAACCTCTCACTGAGAAAAGGGGAAAATAACATTAATGTTCATAGACTCAAATGTGCGTCTCCTCAAAATATAAAAGTATTATGGATCTGCGGATATATATAGCTTCATTGTCAAAATTGACAGCACATATTATTTTTGCAAAATAAATTACACACAATGGAAGATTTGTCATAACATTTCTCACCCGGGTCAATACTGTAAAATTTTTACAGTTGTATTTTCCAGAATTGTTTTCTGTATTGTGACTTTAAATGGGTTAAACTGAACCATCAGCATTTTCAAATATCTGGCAATTTGCCAGTTCGCAAATTGCCAATATCTTTTAAAATAAAACTGGTTCATTTAGTTCATCTAGTCTGTTATATAAATAGGTAGAAAATATAATTCTAGAGAAAATACAACTGTGAAGGTTTTATAGTATTGGTAACAAAATGAGAATATCTTCTACTAAATACAATTACGAATTTCATGCTCGTATTTGGTTTTGAAACACAACTGGGCGATATTTGAAGGTCTTGACCTGCATGTAATGGAAATAACAGAATACACTTGTTACTGGTTCGTCAAACTGGAACTTGTGTATCTATCATAAAATGATGTAGAATATTGATGGAGTATTTGAAATAGATGCTGCGTATTCCGAATTTTCAATAAACGCAGTGTCTGAAATGTGTTTTTGGTAATCATAATGATTGAAAGGGGAACGTTTCTACTTTACTGGTTCCTAAATGATAATGTAACACAAATTTCATTTCGAGATCCGCTACAAATGATGTCCACAAACCAAAAAGGAAAAGCGTAGCACAGTAAATGGAAAAACTATGAACAAACTTCAACTGTGGTGGACATTTAAAGAAAGAACCTATGGTGGACATTTAAAGAAAGTACCGAAGATTGAAAAAATGTTTGTAATTTTGTCTGGAAAGCAACCGTCTCAACGCTGTGTAAAGCAATAGTTGTTACTGGTTTTAATATGTATTTATGAGTCTATTTGTGAAGAAAAAGTAATTGCAGCCAAAATATTTTCAAGTATTTATTTATTTATGTTCCATTGAACTATATTGCACCCCTTCCTGGTCAGAACAGGAATACAAAAGGACCAAGAAACAAACTATAACCAAAGTGGCGACATTTTACATGGATGCAAAATCGATAAATGCAAAATTTGCTTTCAATTCCTGATGGGATGCACGAATCGGTTAAAAGAACAAGCCATTGTTGCAGAAAACAGTACATCGAAATGTTGGGGCAATTTCTTTGAGTCAAACTCAAACACATCTGGAAGGGACCAAATGTTGTGAAAAAACCTTCGAAAGTAACCGAGATCATGTTTTTTGGTCAGAAGAAGAAATTGTTATAAAAGGACCAAAGCGAAAGTTGGACCTCAGAAAAAGGGTCTAAATCGCTATTACAGAAGTGGAACATTTAACATATCGAGAAATTATTTGAGTCTAACTCAAACACATAGAGAGGGGTCCAAATGTTATGAAACAAAGCTTCGAACGTAATCCAAATCCAGTTCCATAGTCAGAAGAAGAATCTATACAAAAGACCGAAGTCCTATTACCAAAGAGGGACCTCTTACAAAAGGGCCAAAACACTATTACAAGCGTGGGAGATCTTACATAAGGTAATAAACTATAACAAAAGTGCAATATTTGATAAAAGTACCAAAAGACTATTTGTCCAGTCAATTGAGTCAAATGATACCTCAACCCCCAAGGAATTGCTATACAAATGTTTATATTATTTTTGGACAGGACTTAGTAGGCAAAATAACATATGAAATATCCCCAAAAATCCCCTCAGGGAAATTTGGCGTGAAAACATTTAAAAATACAATAAAATCAACGAACATTGGAATTTGCTCACTACTCATTAAAAGAGTTCAAACAACAATCATTTCCGTGGTACTTAGATCAAAATAATCGTGTACAATATTATACTTGAAATCGCAATTACTGAACACAAGAAAATGTGTGATTTTAGGGTGGAAATTGTGGAAAAGTAAATAAAATGTACTAAAATTGAAATTTCATCACTCCTCGTTCAAATGGTTCCAAGCACAAACACTTTCATCTTATTACACACTAAATGGGTATGATTAATACCTCTCTTAAACTCCAGATCAATGTTAGCAAAAACATGTGATTTGGGGGGTAAACAGTTTTAAAAATTACTGTTATATATCACCAATGTCATATAAATAATAAATATAAAATAATAACTGTTGCATTGTCAATGCAGACAATCTGGAGTTCTGATAAATGGTTCTGCCGCAATGCGAAATCAGATTTCTAGATTATCTGCACTGACATCGCAGCAGTTATTATTTTCCGAAACGCATTCATTATTGGTGAAGAGGAAAGCAAGGATATAACAGTGGGGGAAACCGTAGAATATGAATACTTGGGAGTGAATATATCGTCGTCTGAGTGCTAGAATGTTCTATGTCCCCTATGGGACATAGAACATTCTAGCACTCAGGCAACGATATGTGTTACAGTTAGAGGCATATACAGAAACCACACAAATAAACTTAAGACAAAAGGGAAAATGATATTCAATAAGTTGAAGCTACTTGAAAGTAATAGCCTTAACCAGGTGTTCGTTGGAAAAAAAACGTTTGGGAGAGAGTGGGATTACCACGTATAACATGTGGGACGGATGTGATCACTCTCAATCAAACAGAAGTGAAGAACTTGGAAGTTCTACACAGTGATGAATCTTATGGGATAACCGGAACAAACAGCACAGCTGTGCTGGAAGCGGTCAGAGGGGAACTTGGGTAGATGCCGGCTAAAGATAGAATGACTATAGGAAAATTATGCTACCTAATTTACCTTGAAAACCCCTGCCCCCAAACAGCAGATAGTGTAAAACAACGTTTAACCATGTATGAAATCATAACATTCAGACCGGATGGATAAGCCAAACCGGGGACCTAAAGGAGAATTACGCCACAGAGACTGAAGTTTTTTAGAAGATGGCCTGAAACAGGGCAATAGCCTTATCAGGGGAAGAGTGCTGAATGATTGCAATAGAAACTGGCGAGCTGGAATTAGGACCAAAAGCTCTTTAGACGGTTTGTGCAAAAAAGGATACCACTACCTTTGAGGAGTACCTGGATGAATCTTATGGGGGGGGGGGAGGGGTCTATGGTGTTCAGAGGGAAAGAATCTGGAAATCTTCATACTTGTCTGCATAGACTACTGGTTGATACAGTGCAATTGCCTTGATATTTCGTTAAGCCAGAAAATCTACCCGGGCACAGTCTGCTGTGAAGTATTACTAAAGTTTACAAACACACCATTAAGTGCAAATTTGGTGTCACGGAGAAGTGTCAGTGGGGGTGGAAAGTTCTGGATGGAAAGCTTGTGGCACTCAGCCCTGACCTTCCACCTGCACCAAAGACGTGGTTAGAGATGATAATATGTAACTGGTCCACAGGTTGCGATACGTCAAGGTGTAGTTGCAACCCCCACCCTTACCGCCTTGTCAGTGGGGGTGGAAAGTTCTAGATAGAAAGTTTGTGACATTCAGCGCTGACCTTCCACCTGCACCAAAGACCTTGCTAGAGATGATAAGCTGTAACTGTGCCACAGGTTGCGACACCTGAAGGTGTTGTTGCAACACCCCCTCCCCCCCCCCCCTTTCCCCAAACTCACCTGTTCAAATATGTGTGGGAAATGCCAGAAAAATAATAACTGCTGTAATGTCAATGTAGATAATATGGAAATCTTATTTCGCATAGAGGCAGAACCATTTATCAGATCTTCAGATTATCTGCATTGACATTACAGCAGTTATTATTTTATATTTATTATTTATATATGACATTGATATATACAACGGTATTTTTTAACCCTTTACCTAACATGAAAAGCAGACGACACTTGCAAAAAAAAATCTTGAATAACTAAATTTTTTCATTTTTTGTCTCAAAAACATAGGTTATGACCCCTCGTTGGAACGAGCTCGACGAGCTCGTTCCAACGAGGGGTCATAACCTATGTTTTTGAGACAAAAAATGAAAATATTTTGAAAATTAATTGGCGATTTTTGAGAATATGGCTGGCCGGTTTTGGCCGTTACGTTGGGTAAAGGGTTAAAACATTTTACCCCCAAAATCACGTGTATAATACGATGACAGTGTTTGTGATTGGAACTGTTTGAACGAGTACACTGCAAAAAATATAGGTTCTCTTTAGAACCAAAACTGGTTCTAATCTTGTCCCTGAGATGGAACCAGTTCTGTTTAAACAGTATTTATTTCAAATCAAATAAATTTACCAAGATTAGCATTCAATTTTAACAGAATATTACATGAACTGAAGTAGAATCAGAAGTAAACTTGGAGCTCATTCAACGCAATCGCCAAACATTTTGAAACAAAGGAGATATGAACAGTTGGCATATCGAACCAGTTTTGGTTCTGAAAAAAATTGTACCCCCAAAATCACAATTTTCTTGTTACCATTAATTTAGAGTTTAAGAGAGGTATTAATTATACCGATTTAGTGTATAATACGATGACAGAGTTTGTGCTTCGAACTGTTTGAACGAGTAGTGGTGAAATTCCAATTTTTGTATATCTTATTTACTTGTTCACCATTTTCACCCCAACATTACACATTCTTTTGTGATCAGTAATTCGGATTTCAAGTATAATATTGTACACATTTATTTTGATCTAAGTACCACGGAAATGATTGTTGTTTGAACTATTTTAATGAGTATTGAGCAAATTCCAATTTTCGCTGATTTTATTGTATTTTTAAATGTTTTCCGCCAAAATAACCATTTTCCACTGAGGGGATTACTGGGGATATTTCAATTCCTGCCCCAAAACAGTACAAACATTTGTATAGCAATTTCTTCGCGGTTAAAGTATAATTTGATTATTTTTATTTTCGCGCGAAGAAATAAGTCATCAAAAACATAATTTCCCGTTGTGGGATTTTGGGGAATTTTTAGTATGTTGTTATTTATACAAATATGCTGTGCTTAAAAGCAAAATCTTTTGTATAGCAATTTCTTGTGGGTTAAGTATCAGACTGACTGGACTATATCACAAAAGTGGGACATTTTATAAAAAGGCAAATTATTTTAAAAATGGACGTCACAACGCGGTCAAATATGTAAAAAATGAAAAAAAATCCGACTTCAAACTGCCTAGATATGTCAATACAATCCGGTGCATTACGTCATCATTTGAGACATTTTAACATTTTCATTTTAAAAGCTTCCTAGTGATTCATGTAGCCCCGTATTTATAAATGACACATCTATCAAACTTGACACATTCATTTCAAATTCACGCAACCATGCTATCAATGGCATTTTACGTTTTTTTCATACTTTAAACTTTCAACATCATTTTCATCGTCAGCCATTCGAAATTTTGGGATTATATTCTCCACATTATATTATATTTAAAATCAGTTCCTGTTCTTGAATATTCTCAGTCTTGTAGTCGAACTCTGAGGTGTCGTTATAAGGAGGGCTTATGGTGAAAAATTAAAATGTTTCTGAGTTTTTTTTAAACTTTTGATACGTTATCGAGCAGAAGACATAGCTGTGTTAATGCCTCAATGTTCTTAGAAGGTTCGGTTGCTATATATTGGAGGTCTTCGTACGTCCGTACGTCCGCCCATATTATAACTCTGGCATCTTTGGAGAATTTTGATGGCCTTTGTTGGGATGGTGATAGGCATTTGAAAATGCTCTAGCCAAATCGCGAGTTCTAACCAATGCACGACTCAGAAAAAAGACTCAAATGAACGTTTTGCATTTTAAGTCTGACATCGGTTGCCGGATTTTTTTGTCCTTTGGTTGGTACACCGGCGTGAGGGAGATAATATCCACATATCGTGGGTTTCGTCCGTACATTCTTACAAGAGTTATAGATACACTTATAACACTCTCTGTACGAATGGTTTGCATTTATGTGCGGTCTTTGAAGTCATTTGGTATGGTGATAAGCCATTCCGGGGGAAAGTATATCCACACATTGCGGTTTACGGCCATTCATACTTTCCACAGTTATCACAGTTATGACCCTTTTTAGACTTCTCCGTGAGAAGTTTTCCCATTGTTTTTTGTTCCTGGGAATAATTGTGTTGAAGGAAGCAGAAAATTGGTTATTTTTTGTATTGTCAATGTTGACGTTGTGAGTGGGGGCATACGCAGTGCTTTACTATTTTCTTGATGTCTTTCCATTTGCCGGCATTTTGACGTTTTTACATAACTTTAAAGTTTAGCATATTATCTACATATTTCATTAAAATCGCAACCTTCCCATCCACGTACCCCCGTGTGCATATACGGCTGAGCTATGACACTTCACACATAGTTTTCTGGTTGTTTAAAAGACTGCAATTTTATTTTTTGTCATTTGAACTCTACGCACTAAGTGCCAACGTTACATTCTGTGAATACACCTTTTATTTTCATCCTCATTTCCAGCCTCAGTCTATCGAAATTTTGGGAACATAATTTCTACAAAACGTTATATCTAAAAATGGCGTGCCATCCTGGGAAATTCACAACGGTTATATGCAAACCCTGAGGCGATATCAAGGTGGGGGGGGGGGGGGAGGTATTGGGTCAAAAATTAGAATACGTTGGGCTTCTTTGAAAGTTAAAATATGGTAGTTGTAAAAATAGGAGGTAGCTGGGGGGGGGGGGGGGGGTGGGGGGGCTGCTTTTGTTTTTTAATCTATCGCCATTTTGACGTCTTTGTGTCACATCAAAGTTTAGGCCATTTTGGTCATATCTCATGAAAACCCTACCTTTGCAATTCCACTTGTCCGCAAAAATCAATTACTCAAAAAATAAAACTTCACTCGCCGTTTTATAATCATTTCAAATTGTTAACTTCCCTTTTATAATTAACATTTTGATCCCCGGATGCAAGCAATGGCAATATGCCGTCCTTGTATTTACCGTCTATTTTGAACCTCGTTTGTAAGATTTCCCTTTCGAAGTTTTGGAAACAAATCAGAATACGCAAAAGATTTTACTACCCAAACGGCCTTGGCTACAAAATGGCGTGGGCCGTGCTTCGTTGAATGACTTCTGGAAATTCGCTTTGCGATTTCAAAACCAACTAGTTTGTTATTACTCTTCATATATTATATAGATGGGTGAGTGTGAGATTCCATAACTCAGTGACTCCGTGACTCCGTGACTGAGTCTGTGTGTTGTTAAAAATAGTTATATAGTTGCAACTTGAAGTTCTGTCATGAACTGTGCGCTCATCTAGGCTTACTTGGGCGTAGGAATTGCGCACAATTGCCATGTCGAATCGCATCCAAAGCACGGCAGGTTCTCCAGGTTACTCTTAGCAAACACAGGCAATTTTTCTGCTATTGGCTGAAACATTTCTTGTGCACAAGCCATATGTACAGACTTCTATAGCCTTACAATGGTCATAACGCGTAGATTACCGCTCAGATCGACGTACTATTTGTGTGCATTTCATGACAGGACTTCTGGTTTTAACTGTATGGATGGGTGAGTGTGTGATTACATGTCTCTATGACTGAGTCTGTGTGCTGTTAAAAATTGTTAAGCAACGCAACTACAATTTTTTGTCGCATGGACGGGGCTACCCGACCGCAGATGGGTCGCTCCGCTAGTTTTAAATATATTACCTTTGCTAGCAATATAGCTGATGTCCTCTTGTCCTCCCAGAGTGAAAAGATGAGCTCCTGTTGACTTGCAATGATCAGATGCCTCCTCATATGTTCCAACTGTATCTCCGATACTCAGGCAGCGTTCGTGTGAACCAAGTGATAAAGATTTGTATCCTAGTCTGCTTGGACAGTAACCTGTAATGGAAATAAAAAATAAATTTGTTTATTTCTCGAAGCACGCAAGTGGTGTGTGCACTATCTTTAACTGAATATGTTCACATTTATAATCACATTTACAACCTCACGTATATTTGGTAACGTTACGCTTAAGTGGTTAAAGCAGACGTGTCATCGAAACGTTAGGATTCGATCCTCATCAGTGCCATTTGCTTTGTGTGAAGGGGAATTTTCACCCAACTGCTTATGTGCCTATGTGTGAGCACAGCCAGGACCATGGGAGGAAATTTGAGCCCAGGGTTAATTCGATGAGGATTTCCCCTTTTAAAATTGTAGGGATACTGATGTAGATACCGAAGGTACGGGTGATGGTAATGGGATTTTGGGGGAGGGAAAGAAAATTTCGAAATCATTATTAAATGGAGACTTTTGGTGGCTTTTGGGAAACAAAATCACGTTATTATTTGGCAGTCAGAAAAACGTTTTCATCAATGAGTATCCAGTGACCTTGAGCTATAACGTTTGACTGCATAATTTCTGAAGTGGTAACTCACATAACATCAAGTTGATTTAATAAAGTTATTACTTCAAGAATGATCCAACAATCTGAAATTGCAACCGTCGTCAAGTGCAAAGCTATATTCACGATACAACCCCCTTCTGGCTATTGCAAACAGGCTTGAAAGCCCGTATTTAATTTTGTTTTGTTTGAAAGAACGTACCAAACCAAAAGATTGATATACAGTGTTTTATGCCATATTTGGATGGGGCAGGCCTAACCAAAGAATTCTAAATTTCCCAACCAGACACGGCCCCCAAGTTCCGGGACACGGTGTTCCTACTCCAGCCCCCCCCCCCCCCCCCCCACCTTTTCCCCGTCCTGAGAACATAGTTATGGTGTTGTGTACTAAGCCGTAAGGCATGCCGAGGGCACACCTGTCTTCATCGGGACTAAGTACTCTGCTCGTGGCGGATAAGGAAGTTGAAGAGCCCCCTATTTATTCGCCATTGCATCGCGTGAGAACCATAAGCTTCTATCTTCCAGTGGAAGATAGAACCTCACGGTTCTCACACGACGTTTGGTGGTTTTCTCGGGGTACTCTGGTGTGAAACTGCCCTACACAATAAAACCTCGCCTGTTATATATGTTTTTAAACCCAAAGAATAAACAAACAAACATATTCATACTTATTACAATCCACAATGGCTAAAAAACCTAAGTGAACAATGTGTCTCGTTGATTATAGCATTGAACTCGAGACCGAAAAGGTAAGGGTTATGTCCTGACCATCCCCATAGCTAATACTATTCTGGCATAAAAATTTCCACATTCGTCACGCAACTGTTTCCCGAGATTCCTCCTGGCTCACAGGTAAATACTCACCTTTACCTCTTTGAACCCTGGTGGTATCTTCCATGCCAGTTCCACGGTAGCAATGGGAAGGGTCGATCTTTATTATTTGGGGGTAGACCAATTAATATTTTCAACGTGCAGCCTTTGGGCTGCACGTTGAAAATACTGATTGGTCAACACCACACATATATCTTGCAGTCATCCCCCTTAATGACATTATGACGTAGTTTGTGACCCTCCCGGAAAACGGCCTCTGGAGTTCAAAGGGTTAAAAGTTGAATGTATTAGTAATAGGCGCTATATACCGAATACAGTACTATATTTTTTAATATACATAAATGACATAGTTGAAGGAATTACATGCGATAATCCAGAGTTATTGAAGACTCTTTACAAAATGTTAGCTCATGTAAGAAAGATCGAGAGCAGGCCAAAACAATGGCTGGCCAAATCCAATGCGTCGGAAACTCTTAGACATGTCAATGAAAGTAGTCATCTATATCGCCCCCACCAACACCCCCATCCCATAGATTCTTTTTCCACGAAGCCATTGAATGTGTCTCCTCACACAAGCATTCCCGTCTGATATTCAACAGTGGTGGTACATGGGACGAACATGAAAGCTCCATTGTCAAAAAAGGTTGAGAACATCTGAATATTCCTTGAAGGTTTAAATATATCCTGTTCCAAAAAAATAACGCTAACGTTTTTTTTGTGATGAGGAACGTCACCGGGTTATGGGATAATGAGATAGAGAACGAAATTAATTCATAACCAAAGTTTTAATGGATAAATGAAGCATAAATGGAGACGTTTCAGACGTTAACGGCACGAGTCGACGTCATCCAAACTCATCTAGTGTGACCGTCATCTGAGTCTAAAACTTCTTGGCACCTTCTGCTCATTGAAGCAATCAGATTCCCGGTGGAAGCTTGCGGTATGGTGGCCCACTCTTCCTGCAACGCTTGCGCCAACTGCGTAACGTCTGAAGTTGTGGTTAATGTTGTCGCAAACGTCGATCCAGTTCATCCTGTAGATGTTCAATCGGGTTCAAATCTGGCGATCTGGAAGGCCAGGGCAGGACTTCGATGTTGTTATCCTGTAGATAAACTGTCGTAAGCCTAGCTGTGTGCCGTGGTGAGTTGTCATGCTGGGAAATGG